>OV725080.1:0-1485171 GCA_928085145.1 Nezara viridula
ACACCACCCGCAATATTCTCAGCTCTAAAAGGCATTTTTAAAGTTAATATTGAAAAAATTAAAGACGGAGACAAAGAAATATGCTGCAAGAAACGGCACTGAACTAATGATACTGAAAAACATTTTGATTCAATAGAAAGTAAACATTGGAATCTATAATCATTTCATTGAATTAAGGATTAAGGTTTTATTGTCCTCTATATTTCCATTTCTAATTGAATACAAACAAAAAAATTAATTATTTATTCATTCAAAACGATAGACCAATCCAAAGCATAAATATTTTTAGATGAAAACATGAAAAAATCAAGTGGGTGGAATTTTTTGCCTGTCAGTTTATATATATATATATATATATATATATATATATATATATATATAATATATACTGTACTCCTTTACTTTCACTTACTTATGTATGTAATATAACTTTCGAATCTGAGTTTTCAAAGGAAATACATGTTTTGAAGCATTCTAAGTCCAAATAACCAAGTTCCCAAAATGGTCTGTGTTTGTGTGTTGTGTTGTGTATGTTACTAGTCTAGCTGAACAACGAATAGTCGTACGAAACTGATGTGACAGAAACTTTTTCTTAAAATTGGCTAACCGGAAGTTTTTCTCAAATATGGCTGCAACGATTTTGATTAAACTCGATGTACCATTGTATAATTAAGTGGTCTTTAATATCATTGAGGTAATTTTACAAGGCTTAAATGCCCAATGTTCAAGTATGTCTTCCTCTAAAGTACCTTTAGTATCGTTTATTTTAAGAATTTTAACTTTCTTTTATTGACAGTAACTATAAAAAATGGCTAAATATAACTTTTGATAGTTTTAGATGATCGAATAAAGGAGAAAAAAAAAAATGCTTGTTCAGTTCCCACCGAAAATTCAAAATCCACCGAATCAAGCAAATGTCATTGTTTGAAATACTATTTCATTATACTTGAGTGAAAAAAGAAGTGGAATATAAAAACATTTAATGGATATGTTTAACACCTTAAATACATTTACTGTAGTTTACTAACTCTAGATATGATATGATATAATATTTAAATAATTAGGTATCTATTGGCCTTTTATTCCAAATAACCATCAAGTAACGTTTTAGAAAATTAAATTAGTGAATAATTAGATGAATTTTTTTTTTGTGAAATCCCAACTTTGTCCACTAACAGTTAGTGAAACAACTTTTGACCTGTCCATGACAGGAAATAATGATCTCATAATTTCATTTTAGTAACCATTACAATGGGAAATAACAGTTTAATAACTAATAGTTCTAAAATCCATAATCATTTGTACGTTAAATGTTTAGATATACTTTCAAATCTCTCGAGGCATAAATGAGCATTTCGGTTGACAAAATGATTAATCCCAATTTTAGTGATATTTCTAGTAGCCAAATTTATAACTTTATTCACTCAAATACAACATTGCAATCACCTACACTGGAATCAACTTAGTCACTGTCTGTATAGATATTACTTTTCCAACTAGAAATATCACTAAAATGGCATGACTCAAAAATATTGAAATTGGAGTTAGTCATTCTGTCAACTGAAAGGCTCAGATACTGAAGTTATGTGGTTTATAAAAGCAGATTGAGTAAATCTGAGTAATAAATAGACTTTTTATAATTTTAATGGTCTTAATGATTTGTCATCTATAAGCTTCAAATTATTTATCTTTCAAAATAACATAAGATATGAAACTTAAAAATCAATCTAACAGTTCGATAAAAATATCATTACATATCTTTTATCAAGTTGATTAAAATCTTTTTATCCAATAAGGGAAGTTGTTTTTAGCTCAAATTGTTTCAAAACACTCAGGTGATCTCATTGAAAATTTTGAGCCAAAAACATAAATAATGTTTCAGCCGTTCGCTTTAAAAATCGTCACATATTTATTGGTGGACAATTCTAACACATAACCCGCGTGTCACTTCGCTTATGTTATTCCAGTGAGAAAACAATAAATATACCTTTGTAGAAGATTCAGTTTGGATCGGCAAGTCTTCAGTCTGGTGAAGGGTTTTGGTAATCTCACAGGGAACAAGCATGCCTGCGACAACTGTAATAAAAGTTTTGAAAAAATACAGAAATGATAATTTAGAAAAATATTGAAATTAGATACTTTGAAAAAGTTTCATAAACGATAATTTTTCATCATTGCGCCTGACATTAGAAAACTCATTCATGATTAAACAATCTCTATATTTGATAAAGATAGGCAATCACATATTCGTGTTGTATAAAGGCATTAGAAGCAAACAAATAAAATAAAAAAACAACTATTATTAGTGTTATTATAAGGGAACGAGTATGCTTGGGGCATCTGTAATAAATATCTTGAGAAAATATTTCTAAGTTTTATTACACACCTAGTTGCCGAGTTTGAGACATTGTCCGGGACCTGCAGCTATAAAAGTGAAAGCTTAAGATGTTCTCAATTTTCATTTTCTATTTTTGTAAAGCCTATTTTTTTGTATAACCCTGAATATTTACACAATGTTCTAATATTTTAATATCAAAACTTTTGTATCTGTAATGGACATATTGTTATCTAATTTATAGATTTGGAAATTTTTTTTTTCATAAATCCTCTTTTCCTGCCATCTTCCAAAAAGAAACCAGCATAACATTTGTAACATTTGTTATCACCCATGATATGTAGAACAGTCGACTAACTTCCTTCAAGAATATATTATTTTCAAGTAATATATGCATAAAATCAGGATGAATGTGGATGTTAAAGATTTATAAAATATATATATATATATATATATATATATATATATATATATATCTGTGGAAATGGAGTATTTGCTTGTATTATTAAAAATAATATCCCTTGAAATAATTTACTAAATTGCTAGAATTTATATTAACCGATTACAAAGAACTGGCTTACTTTTTAATTAATTCAAATGTTTTAACAGTTAAAGAAAACAAACTATTGATAATTCATACTTCAACTACTTGAATATTTTGTATATTTACTACGTTTAACACTAAGGGTTTAAAAAAAAATCGAAGCTTCAGATTCAAAATTTAAATATATAAATATCCATTTGGAATATCGTTACATATTCTGGTTATTATAAAAAAAAAAAAAATTAAAAGTTGTACCTTATTTGCAGTATGTCACTTATGCTGAGTGATTTTTCATTAGAACAGCCACTTATTTAAAAATATGAATATGTATTATAGTCTTTACCTTTTTAATTGAATATTTACCTATAGGTCAGGAAACTATAAGAAAATTTCTCATAAATATTGAGATATAGTGGTAATTTCCTTCTACTATTTGATGAAGAATTGGAATTAATAGCGTACATGACTAAGTTCATCTTGTTTTTGAGAAGCAAAATTTTGTAAAAAATATAACAGTATCTGAAGTTTAATTATTACCCATCTATTTAGTTATATTATCGTATCTGGATAAATCTACTATTAAATTATAATTTAAGTATTCTGATCCATTATATACATCGAACACGATTTCTATACATAAAATACCCACTCGTTCAAAAATCCAAAAATAATATCAATTTCCTTCAAAGATCTATATTTGTTACTTACAGTGGTGGTTTCAGCAAAATACTTGGACAATAAAAATAAGTATTATGTTTTTCAATACTTAAAGGACTAATAAAATACTGTTTTGTTTTTTTTTATAGTTTTTTACTTTTTCTTACAGATTAATTAATGTTTTACGTATCCATAAATTTAATCAATGCTAAATGAAATCTCATAATGACACTATTAAGAATTTAAAATTTTTAACGATTTTCCATCATTATTGATTGAAGGGAGACTTCCTCTGATTCTTTGGAATTTTGTTGATTGTTTATAATTATTTGATAAAACATTTAATTGTTACTTCGTTCTTTAAAGAAGTATTTATTACTTAAAGTGTAGTAATTAGTAAGAGGTCTACACACTGGTGACGTATTTAACCTGCTTGCACGGGTAGTGTCAAATTTAATTTAATTATTTGATATTAGGGCTGACTTTTTTGTCATTGCTGAGTGTAATAAAATTAAATATTTCCAGAAATTGTTAGAACTTTAAATAAATTTAAACAACACAAACGCTTATGCTTTATTGATTTTGTAAGACTGGGGATGCGTTAAAAACAAGGCTATTCAAATGTATTATCAATACCAACAAGTACGACTTACTTTTTTACCCCAATCACAAGGTCTAATTAAGAACATCCCTTTCAGTTCGTGTGGACGAATAGAGAGCGCTGTTCATCCCCACTCCTCACACCACACCTCCCTCCAGCAATCGGCTGTCGGTGTAAGATTGGGCATTCAGTGTGTGACCAGCTGTCCTCTAGTTCACTGACGTTCCTGTCAATCTGCGATGGAATCGTACAAAGTAAGATTCGAATAATTCTTATCTATATTTTTAATGAGTTAATCGATAGTTGTGTAACTGATATAACTGTTTTCATTAATATTTTAGATGGTTATTGTTGAAGTTGAGGAAGATCCCCGTACTCCTTCACCAGTGAAGGCTATATGCGATGAAGATAAGCCACGGCCGAGGCGAAATCGATCTGGGACAGCTCACCGCGGCAAGATACCACTTCCATTTCTGTAAGTATCCATTATATAATACTATTCAAATTGATGTAACGTATGTTTTATTTAAAAATTAATTCTGAAATATTTTCTAGAAGTCAGATAAAGCCTATCTTCGCCAACTATGGCTGAGGAGACAGGCAGATGCTCCAAGACTTACAGGTGCGTTTGAAGAAACGCCTCTGATAAGACATCCTGGAGGGTCTCTTAGGGACCGGATGCGGCCTAAAAGATTGTAAGTAATTGTTATTATCTGCTCAAACGATCCGTAATCTCGATATATGTATTTTCTAATTATATGTTTATCTAATATTTGTTCAATATGGTTCTTTTCAGATTCTCAGAGTGCAACAAAGAATGTGAAGGATTCCAATGTAACCCTTGTGGTTTGGTCTTCGCAAATGCCGATGCTCTTTCGACCCACTTGGACTTCCACACAAGGTTTTTTAACAAGGTAATGATTTGTAATAATTTAAAGTACTGACCATAATTTTTTTTCTATAATTATTGCAAAACATGATACTGATTTGAATTTATTTATTCCAGAAGTGAACTTCTATACCTTCGGCAATGTGTTGGAGTCCTTCATATTTTTAACCGAGCTCTGATCAACAAAGAGAAACAGGATGACAGAATCCGCGCAGGAGTGAGTTCGTTAACACAGTAACCTGAGCGCGATTGAATGAAAATTGAACTTCTATAAAGGTAATAATATAAAAAATCATTTACATTTAATAATAGGCTAATAATCAAAATAATTAGCTCCCTTGAACAAATATAAAAAAGTGACATAGTGTTCTTCACCTTTGGAGGTACAGATATCGAAATATTAGATAGGAAAAATTGCCATTTTTAACTCCTGCATTCTAGCGATTGTAGTTGTAAACAAATATTTGTAAACAGCGAATATAAACCGTTCATGAAAGTATATTAGTATGGAAATTAAAACATATCCGTTGTTCGGGCTGAATTTATAATGATATTAGAGCAGTTGTTTTCAGATTAGATAGTTAGCATTTGTATCGAAGATTTTTAGAGTAAAATATTTGTTTTATAATTTTCCAATAATTTTCTATATCAAATGATACTGTTTTTATCAGTGTTACCCAAAATCGGTCTTGGTCTTGCACTTCACAAGATCAAGACCAAGGCCGCCTAACAGTTGCAAGACCAGGAGTAGTAAAGAAAATCGATTTTTTAAAACAGAAATAAAGGCAAACTAGTTACTAATACTTGAAAATCTTAGTTACTATATGTTAATAATTGGTATAATCAATATACTTTTGCATTTAACTCCGCTAACTTTTCATTCGGGCTTAGTTAGGTTTCTCCTATCTTAAAAATTACAGTAATATCTTTATAGCAATAAGCTAATAAGTAACTGCAAGACTGTTGCGAGACTCTTGAGCAAGACCAAGACTCGTCTCGGTCTCGCATTTGGGCTACACTAGTTTCTATGAGTAATTAATTTCTAAATGACTCGAGGTTTTAATATGGCATCTTACTAGAATTTTGTGAACAACTAACGACATATTAAACATTTCAATTGATTCATTAAAAATAGTAACAACTAAATATTTTAGATAGACATTAGAATTAACAAAATGAAAAAAAAATTATATTTAAAAAAAATCAAAATAAAATAATTTAAACTATTACCAATTCTTAAAAACAAAGGTATCTTCTCAAAAAAATAAAATATCCGACGACATTGCTAATATTTGATTTATCGAATCAAACTATTTTCACAATTTTTAATTTTCGACGTTAGTATGACTATACTAGCAATATTTGGCATTCTTATCAAATTATTAATTAACAATAGCTGTAAGTAAATATTTACCTTTAATATATTGATACAACTATAATAATAAAATGACAAGCAGACAATTATACTTCTTTAATTACTTACATATACAAATATTTAATAATCAACATTAAGTTAGTAGTTTCATACAGGTAGTATTTTACATGAATAGTTACAACGCATATTTTAAATGTCGATAAATTGTTTTATTTATGTGATGTTTGAAAATTTAGTTTTTATTTATTTTCTCTCATGGCTACATTATATATTTAAGTCAATAAATATATGATCTATCTTTTCATTTATATTTTAAACTAACTACTCGATGTAATTGATTAGCTATCACTTATTTAAAATAATCTGGAGCAGTGCGCGAGTCATAAAACTTTCACTTACCAACCAAGTAGAAAGGTATTTTCATATATAGGAAAATCAAAGTCAAGGAAGAGTGTATAAATTTATTAAAAACAATTAATTCCTATGTTTTTCCTGTTAAGCAAAAATTAGGCATTTAATGCTGTTAGAGAATATAAATGAGAATATTACAAACATTATATTTAAAATCGCTTAATTTTAAAGTGATATAATGAATTTAATTAAACTCGTGTATAGTATAGTGTATATTATCTTAACACTGTGAAAAATTAGGCATTTAACCCTGTTAGCGAATATAAATGAGAATTTATCTATAATTTAATAATAATTAAATTCGCTTAATTTTACACTGATATAATGAATTTACTTATGATCGTTAAAGCCATTTTAATCAAAATTGTAGTAATGTGTAAAATCTATGATATAAGGTGGAATTTCCAGTCAGTCGATAATGACGAAAAAGTTGCTGTAACAGCAACTTTTTCGTAAAATCGGCCAACCGGAAGTGGCACTTTATATCTTGGACTAAACACATTTTTGCGATTTTCTCGCAAATCTCTAGTGATATATAAACTTTCATATTTCTGATATATTCCTTAACTGTACAGTTAATTTGTTATTTATTTATTTTGTATGCTGTCACAATTTGAATTTGTCATCATTAAATCGAATTGCAATAATTTAATATGGTTCTAAAAAATTTTCTTTAGAATAAAATTTTAAATTGTTTTGTTGAAAATCTTAAACTCCCATACTTAGTGCAGACCCATAACATAGTAAAATTCTTAAATTCGTTTAGGAAGTCAGTAAAATTGATTTAGAAATGCTATTTATGTCTTCAGAAGATAGTACTTACTAAAAGTATTATAATCGTGCTCAAATTTCAATCTTCATATTTATTACATTTTTGATGTTTTTATCCACTCACCTTAAAAATCGTCATAAAAATCGATTACATGGGTCAATATTAAATATTGCAGTTTGGGTGTTAAAATCAGTTAAAACATAATTTTAGTGGTTTTTGATGAGTAAAGAAAATAAGTATATTATGTAATAGAAAAAATAATTCGCATCTTAAGGAAACCAAAATACATAAGGAAACAAGTTAATTTTTATATCGTGTTACACAAAAGTTAAGGTATAATTTTAATTTTTTTATTGGATTTTAAAAGCTTTCATAATCTAAGTTTATAACTATTATGTTTTCAAGATATCAGTTGTCTTTTACCAAGATAAAACATAGGGCTATTTATTTCCCAATTAATAATAAAAATATTCACACAAACTGTATATACTGAGACTGACATGTTTTTTTTTTTTAATTTACTTGGGATTTCAATATATTACTATGTTGTTAATTTTTAGATGTGCTCTGCTATTGATCCCAGCATTGCTACAGTTGAGAGAACAAAGGAAATTCCAAAGTTCAACTTACGTTTAAATTAGAAGCTATTTACCAAGCCTATTGGAACAATATAAATTCTGTGAAAAGTAATTTCAAACCATTTTTCTTTTTAAAAAAATGAGTTCTGTTGATGCTGAACACATAATTGATTGTCATAATATTGAAAATACTAATTTGAAGATGTTTATTATATTCAGACTTAAAATAAATTCTGTTAGCAAAAAGAAATTCTCCTATAGATCTATTTTTAGAAGTAAATCTGTTAATGTATATGTGCAACATTTATAAACATCATTTCCTTTGTATATAAATAAACATTGTCTATTTTATCTATAAATATTTGTTTTATTTATATTCCTTTGTTGATTAATAATGTTTTCTTTTTAAAGTTAAATTGGAATGTTCTTCGATCAATTGATAATTACAATTTTACATTTCACTATTTTCTGTTTGTTTTTTTTTTAATTGGTATAATACACTGCGTGATAAAATTGAAAACATATAACAGCCAACAACCTCTAATTTTCCTCAAAAGTAATGAAAAATAAATAAAATAAAGGGAAAATTAGATTCTGGACTAATGAAAAATTCAGGATTGATGAACATTATTACAATTCATCATATTATGATTATTTATCCACTTCATTGATAACAGGTATATTGATATTGACAAGTAAATAGAAATTTTCAAACTATAGAAGAACTAAGCTATACCACTCAGAAACAAATAATCTCCCACCAAATTTTTAATAATAGTGGATTAATAATTGACTGTCCTGGATATATTGAATAGGAGTTGGTTGGGGTGTTCAATCACAATCAACAAAGTAAAAATAAAAAAATTATATTTATTAAATTTACATTATATAATATAGATTATAAATGATGTAAAATATAAATTATTTAATGTAAATTTAATTAATATAAATTATTTAGTTTAAATTTGATAAATATAAAAGATTTTGTGTAAATTTAATACATATAAATTATTTAATGTAAATTTAATAAATATGATTTATTTTTTTTACTAACTTAATTAGGCTCATATAGGTCATTTTTAAGTCAGTGGTTTCAAGTATAAAATTGAAATTTGGTTTTCGTTTATAGTTATTGTTTCTTTCAATATTAAAAATATGAGTGTAGTTGATGATCCTTAAATTATAGTTGAGTGATTATAGTTGATGATTCTTAAATGACAATCTTGACCTAAAATGATAAAAAACAATCTTGAATTAAATATTAAAACTTTTAGAATTTCAATAATAAGAAAAATAATAATTTCATTTCAGAACTTTTGCAGCACAACAATCTATTTCTTAAAAATCAATAATGATGAGTATCATACAACTTATTATCTCATAAAAGAAAACTACTTTTAGTTACTCGAGATCTCAGTAAGCTAAGGATCATCAACTAAACCCACATTTTATGATCAAAGTAACAATAACCATATAGGAAGACCAAATTTAAATTTTATACTAGAAACTACTAACTTCTAGATAAAAATTGTGTTAGCTAGTAAACTCGAACTATAGACACTATCTTCATAGAACCAAGTTTCAAACTTGATTTCTATCTATTTCTTACATTACCATTGAATTAGAAAGGAAAATTAATAAAGTAAAGAATTAAAGTATATTCACGATTTTAGATCTATAAAGGTGAAAATAAACTTATCACTTTAAACACTAAAGACCTGTACCACTACAACCCATGAAGGGTCTGGGGTTCAGTACTATTTAGGGAAAACACTGTTTCTAGGTCAACGATTAAGCAAGGAGGTGATTTGACCGAGATCACGCTCAACCGCTAGGTTTCCCCTTAATTAATTACTTAATTAAGGGTACTCGCTTTATAGAGGCTGGGTGTGCCCCAGGAGGGACTCCTGACCCATGGTCGCCCCACGGCCAACGAAACAAATAAAGACATTTTTCTGCCATGAGCCGGGGTTCGAACTCGCGACCTTTGTATTGGAAGTTCAGTGCCCTACCACTGAGCTACCCCGCTCCCTCTTTAAACACTAAAACGTATAATTATTCAATAAAAACTACCTATTAATAAACTGATCCTATCAATTAAAAAAATTAAGCTCCTAAACTAAAATGCTGCTAAATATGAAAATTTAACAGTTTTGAGGTGCCTATAAACCAAGCAGATAGGGAGGGACGATCCAAGATGGCCAACCAATCAAAAAGTGGCTATATGACCCCACTATATTAATACCCCTGTGCAATAATGACGCTGCCTAGTTCTATCTATTCTAAACCTTATCTAAAAAATAGTGGATGATCTGTCAGATACAAACATGGCCGACAAAATAGCAAAACGGAACTAGTGCCGTAGTATATTCCTTAACTTCTGAATTTCCGCTTAGTTTTAAGGTTTTCCGTTTATAGACACAATAATGCGACTTTGGCCCTACCTCATGAAACAATTATAATAGTAATATGTACTGAGAAGAAGAGCCATTTCCATTTTATCGCTCGTCGGGTAAGTTAAACTTCGTTTTCTTTCTTGTTCGGATTTTCGAGGCCGTCCTGTATTTTTAATTATTACTTCCCTTTGTCTGAAAATACTAATTGTCGCTATAAGAAACTTTGTAAGTGAATGTTGTGTGATGTACGCACTGTAAAATGTTTTTCTTTAAAAATTTAACTTTTAACACTAGTTGCATCGAATAAAAATAAAACTTTTTTGATATCTTTTATTTAAATATTCATAAACATTTATCACAATTACGAATCTCACAGTTCAAACATACCAATAGATATGGTGGGGGAATAGGGCGTATACGATTGGTCAAAAGGCTGGGAATTGTGACTCCGCCCTTACCCGCACTCCCCTCTGATGCCCAAAGAAATCGCTTAGTTGCTTATACCGTTTTACTCGGTGGGCCAGACCTAAATCTCTAAAAATTGCGTATCGTTGCGTTCCTTGTAACTATTTATTAAAAAAAGCTAATGTTTCCGCAAAAGAAGTGAACGCATTGCCCCAAAATGGCGTCTAAAGATGGCGGACTGACAACTTTGACTTGAGTTAGTTTTTTGGTCACTGAGAATCAGTATTTGGCTTAATATCATCATAATTGGCCTTTTATTAAAGGTGTAAGTCAGAGAATAATAAAACGGGAACTAATATTAAAAAATAATTGTCTTGGGCAGATGGAAAGGGCAAAACTGTCTGTATGTTCTTGTTAACCGGAACTTATTGTCAGTATTTGATATCAAAATGAAAAAAAAACGCGATATTAAACCCAAAAATTGGTAAAAAATACATTAAGCGAATGAGGAAGGAATTGCCAAAATCTCAGAAAAGAAAACAAGGATCAGTATCCATTGTATGCCAAAACGAGTATATTGTAGACAGATGGATAGAATATTATATGAACATATGCTATAAGGACAGATACAAGGAGCTGTTAAAAGGGGGTGAAGTGTTTGCTATGATGTAGACCATTTTATTTTCGATTGTTACTTAAGTAGCACATAGAGAGTATCTTCCCTTTTAAGCAACTTATAGAGAGATCCATCAAGAATGGGAAGCAGCTCTATTTCTGTTTAGTGAATTTGGAAAAGTTCTTTCATGTAACATACAAAGAGTTTTTTCGAAAACCAAGTAAATATTTGTACAATCCAAAGTGAGAGACAGATAGAGAACCATTTATCTTTCTCGATGGACTTCCATATAACCTGCATTAATGTGAAGATAGTTCCAATGTCCAATTTGATTTTCTCAATCCATATCGCTCTGGATTGACAATATTTCTTATTCTAGCTTCTACGATTATTGAGTATAGCTTCTTTGACACACTGGACATGAATGAATTTCGATGGGTATTACATTTCCTGATACCTCCTTGCCTGTAAAGGACAAAACTACAGTCCTATCATATAATTTTCTAATGACTCATTATTCAACATACATTGGAAAAGAAATATATACCGTAACATGGGACAGCGGGTAAAATTTAGTTTGTTATGATTCCGTGGTGGATACACTGTGTTGGAAGAGTCAGCATGTATTGCGCTACTAGCTTGCGGCACACTAATCTTGAGGCACAAGCGAAAGTTATATGAATATTACAAGTAATATCTCTATAGTAATAAGCTAATACGTAACTGCGAGACTCTCGTCTCAGTCTCGCATTTATGATATACTTGTGTTGACCGCACCTCTGACTTCTTCTGAAATTAGAATCCACGGCCAACCATCTATAAATCATTATGTAATTTATTTTTAAGTGATTTAATTTCAACCGAATAGTTGTTCAATGAGCGGACTCAAATGTTCATAATCATATGTATGATAATTTGAAAAAGAGAAAAAAAAAAAACCAAAAGTGGTACCACTGAAGGCGCCTATACTAAACTAGACCAAATATACTTGTGATAACAAAAATTATTTAACTTGAAAAGAACAATTACATTTTTGCTATTGCCTCTTACTTGGTATTATCTATTTTCTTGAAAGGATTGCTTGATTTCCTACGTGAAGTTGTGGTTTCCTGTTCTTCAAGTTTGGCTCACGGAGGGCTATAGAATCTACTGCTTTATTATTTGGGTTGAACCGCTTGAAAATAAATGTTTCGAGAGTACATTATGATTAAGGAATGCCAACTAGTTCTGATTAGTTTCCTAAAGTGACCATTGTGGGCTAACATTGAGCACCTGTTTGCATTGGGTGCGCAAATAATGCATGTTACTTTGTATTGGAATTCCTTGCCAACTACCAAACGCAAAACTTCATCTTTGACTTCATTCAAAGACGTTTTCTGTTCAATCACTTCTGCTATCAATCTACTAAATACATGTTATAATTAAATTTTCGAATTTGAGTTTTTAAATTTTCAGCCTTATTTTACTGTAATTTCACAGATTTTATTTATATTACATATCTCTGCGACTATGTAAACGTATGGGCATTTATATATTAATAATTTCATTATTTCATTTGTTTACTAATGCTTGTCTTTTATTGCAATTTTAATGTTATACAATTTTGTAATTTACTTATATTTTATTTGTCAATTTATGCATGAAAATTGTAATTGTAATTTCTATTGCTCATTTTCGTTGTTCTTGTGTGACTAAATATTTAGAATAATATTAACTTATCTTTTCTCCTTCTTATGAGAAAAAAGAAATTTTACTTTTCTAAAACGTTATAGGTAGTATCCGTCACTAGCAGGTAACAAACTGGCAATATATTGTAAACCTTACCTCCAACTCAAAAGTTACTCTAACTCAAAAGTTTTGTATACCTAGACCAGAGATGGGCATATTTATATTAAAAAATATAAATACGAATACCATTTATATTTATGGTAAAATGAGTATAAATACGAATATATTCATAATTGGTAATTGGTTGACTGTCGTGGATAATGAAGAGAAGAATAGTTGGGGTGCTCAATCAAAGGCAAAAAATAAATTATAATATTTATTTTTTACATATGCCGACGTTTCGACCTGAAGTTCAGGCCTTTATCAGGGCTAAGAAAATAACCAGATAACAAGGTATGAGAAATATAAGTAATGATGGTAAAAAAGATAATAAAAAATGAGAAAAAAAAAATTATTAGAAAAATAAAATAGATAGATATAAAGTAAAATGAAATTGTTAGAATAATGACTAAGAACTAAGAGATAAATAATAAAAACTGTTACATAGTGTGGAATGATGAAGTAGGCATAATCAAAAAGGGGTGACAAAAGTGTTACATTGGGAATCTTAGAATAAAATGTAAAAACATAAAAAAGAAATATAAAGTTATATAAGAAATGAAAATAAAATAAATAGTAAAACTAAAACATTACTTTATATCTATCTATTTTATTTTTCTAATAATTTTTTTTTCTCATTTTTTATTATCTTTTTTACCATCATTACTTATTTTTCTCATATCTTGTTATCTGGTTATTTTCTTAGCCCTGATGAAGGCCTGAACTTCAGGTCGAAACGTCGGCATATGTAAAAAATAAATATTATAATTTATTTTTTGCCTTCCTTTTTTGACTGAGCACCCCAACTATTCTTCTCTTCATTACGAATATATTCGTATTCATAAAAAGTAATATGAATACAGAAGATACGTATTCACGGCTGTAAATATGAATACGGCCATATTCACGATTGTAGAAGTGAATACGGCTGTATTTACACCTGTAAAAGTGAATACGGCAGTATTCACGTTAACTAAAATGAATACGCTTAAATTTACAGAAGTGAATGGAAATATTTTCGTACAACCTTATTAATGAATACACTTATTTATTAAAAAAAATGTATTTATTTAAAAAAATATATTTACTATATATATCATTTTATTTTTATATATAGTATTATATTCTTCCTTTTACAATATGTTATGTTAATTATGTTACAATGTATTATATTAATTATCCTTTGTAATGTTTGTACAAAAAATAAATTCTTGAGCCTTTGTATTTATACTAGTAAAAGTGAATGCGGCAGTATTCATGTTTATTAAAATGAATACGCTTAAATTTACAGAAGTGAATGCAAATATTTTCACACAACCTTATAAATGGATAACCTTATTTATTAAAAAAAAATATATTTATTTAAAAAAATATATTTACTATATATATTATTTTATTTTATATATAGTATTATATTCATCCTTTTACAATAAACTATTTTAATTATGTTACAAGGTATTATGTTATGTAAATTATCACTTGTAATGTTTGTACGTATTATAAATTCCCGAGCCTTTGTATTTACACTAGTAAAAGTGAATACGGCATTATTAACGTTTATTAAAATGAATACGCTTAAATTTACGGAAGTGAATGCAAATATTTTCACACAATCTTATTAATGAATACTCTTATTTATAAAAAAAAATGTATTTATTAAATTATTTATTTAAAAAAAAATTTTATATAAACCATTTTATTTTTATATATAGTATTATATTCTTCGGGCATCGCATCTCTCCTTCCTCCCAATAAAAATTCTGAGTAGGTGAGAATAATGGAATTTCTTAAAGAGCAGCGACTCTCGTGAAAAAAAAATGAAAAAAAATCCCTATCATCCAGATTACAAGAGCCTGCTAAACAAACAGACTCAGTTTCGCTATCAACTTCATACATTGTTTTATATACAAAACTTAACACATTAACAAATATATTCACACATTACACACTGAACGGCAGGTCCGGAAAGGTCACTATTCAAATTTGACAGCTCTTGCCCCTTTCCTTGCTTCAACTCTGTCGTGTACACGTATTTCTCGATGGGATCTCCAGGGTATCGTTCCGAGTGTTATACCTACCCTGGCCGTCTATTGAACTTATCTTTGTTACCATTAGCAGCCCATAAGTAAACAGTGCAGCGAAAAGTCTTTACGTCTAGGATCATAAACGTAGGCTTTCCATTCTGGTACGGGAGAGACCCTACCCTCTGGACCCAATAAAAAAAATGCTTGTGAATTTATATTACGTACAAACATTCTGAGTGATAACTAACATAATATATTGTAAAACGAAGAATATAATACTATAAATAAAAATAAAATGGAATATATAGTAAATATATTTTTTTATATAAATAATTTAATAAATATATTTTTTTGATAAATGAGATTTTGTAAAAATATCGGCATTCACTTCTATAAATTTAAGCGTATTCATTTTCATAAACGTGAATACTGCCGTATTCACTTTTGCTATAAATACAAAGGCTCGGCAATTTATATTACGTACAAACATTAAGAATGATAATTAACATAACATATTGTATAAGGTAGAATATAATACTATATATACAAATAAAATGATATATATAGTAAATATATTTTTAAAATAAATATTAATAAATAAATACATTTTTTTTAAATAAATAAGATTATTCATTAATAAAGTTGTGTGGAAATATTTCCATTCACCTCTGTAAATTCAAGGCTTTTCATTTTAGTAAATGTGAATACTGCCGTATTCACTTTTACAGGTGTAAATACAGCCGTATTTATATTTACAGTCGTGAATATATACAATCTTCTGTATTCATATTACTTTTTATGAATACGAATATATTCGTATTTATATTCATTTGTACCATAAATATAAATGGTATTCGTATTTATATTTTTGAATATAAATATGCCCATCTCTGACCTAGACTAGGTCGCAGGGGCACTTTTATATGTTCAGGCAAAGGCCATAAACGTTAATAACTCAACGGTCTAGATTTTTCCTTATCTTCAAAGTCATAAACCAAGTCCATAAAGTTGTCTACAAGTTACAAGATTTCGGAGAATTGCACTTCCAGGAAAGTAAAATTTATTATGTTGTCAGTTTAGGTATCTAATTCTTCACTTATCTAATTGTAAGTCTACTACGTATAAATGCTAATAAAGTGAAATTTCATATGGTCTAATTAATGTAAATATTTTTACGTAAACACACTTTATTGTTTGGATTTTCTTTTAACATAATATCTGGAATATGTTCAAACACTTTTCGGTATGCGATTTTTATTAGAATTAACCATTTTTTCTATTAATATCCTCTATTTTGTGCAGCAACGATTATTTTTTTTCATTGTTAATGTTTTCCTCTTTACAATATTATATGAATTAAGAGATGTTAATTGGACGTGTAGAAATTTCATTCTAGGCTACCGTATATAGTTTTGCAAATTTTTTTTTTGTTATAAAACATTTTTAATTTTAACATTTAATTAATAATAAATACACGTTTTCGATTAATTTAAAAAGAAAATCCAGTAATTTTGAAATATGAATAACTATCAATGTAAATATTGATTATCTAGCAAATAGGCGCATCAAAAAAGATATTATCCTCTTAAAATTAATTAAATGAAATATCAATTTTTCTATCCTCCTCTTCCGTAAAATGAATTTCCTTGTCTATCTTCGTCATCTCATATTTTTTTCATTTAACCGATTATGCCTTTCATTCACCCATGGATCGGATTCAGCGAAATTATAAGTTCTTTGACAATCTAGTTTTGGTTTGTTCTTACAAACAAATTTAGGCAAATTGAGTTTATACTCAGAAATCACTCACAATAAAGTTATCTATGTTCCAAGTGAATAAAACTTATTGCAGCTCCTATGGTTATAAATTTACAACCTACTGGAAATATCCATCTCTGCTACACACTACACTCTATGTGAGAACAGGCAAGATGAATATAATTTTTTTTTCTAATAATTAGATTCGTATAGAGTCAATCCATTTGAAATAACCCAATTTTTGTGTATTTACAACCCAATCAACCAGAGTTCTGTTTAAAAAAAAAAATCATGAATTATTCTCGATTATTTTTTATCATACTGAAGATACCTCACTTTTAAAAAAACACCCTTTTCTTAAGCTTTAAATCCATATTGATTAATTAGAGGTCTGATAGGAAATAACTTGAGGATTACTAGTGTTGCAAAAATGCGAGAGCAAGGCGAGTCTTGGTCTTGCACACTCAACCTTGTTCCTGGTCTTCATTTTGCTCAAAATTCTCGCAACAGACTTGCTGTTACTTATTAGATTATTACTATAGAGATATTAATGTAATTTTCTAGATAGGAGAAACCTAACTAAGCCAGAATGAAAATAGGTCTTATCATAGTCATGTATATGAGTCTTTTGTAATTAATGGGAAGTTTAGAGGGTTTGTCTAGTAAGTGCTGAAGTAACGTCGAGCGGTATCTTGTCATTTCAGTCTAGTATAAGGATTCTAAGTTAGTCGCTTGTCCAGGTGGAGTCCTAGGTATCTAATTTGCTCAACAGGGATAAGTGGAGTATTGTTAAAGGAAACTGTAGGACAGGCAGTCGTTGGCTTACGACGAAGGGTAAAGGTAATTTGATGGGATTTATTTGATTTTATTTTAATTCTCCAGTTTTGACACCATTCATCAAGATTTATGATGTGTGATTGAAGCATTTGGGATGCAATCGATGGATCATTATTTACTGATAGGATACATGGGTCATCGGCATATGTGGTGATTAAAGTGTTGGGATTAAATTTTATTTAAAAATTGATTTTCTCACCAGTCGTAGTCTTGGTTTTGCAACAGTTGGGTGGTCTTAGTCATGCAATTTGATTTTGGGTAACACCAAGATTTACATCTAGTTGAGTAAAACAAATAATATGACTTCATATCCTGTCACCTAAAAGTACACGTGTTTTCAGTAAAAATGACTACAATAAATTATTGCAAAGTATTATTATTTTTTTCAAGACATGGGTTGTATTATAATTGAACTAGATACATAGATATAATTATTATTAGTTAAAAATAATTATTTTCTCAGTTATTTATCGCCTAATGTGATGAAAGCTTTTTACACAGATCTCTATAATTGGAAATGATCCGTATTTATATTTGACTAATTAAATTTTTCTAATCCTAATATTTATATTTGTATGATAATAATTCCAGAAATTAGCTGGTATATACATATATATATTTTTTTCGTCCTAGGTTCCTCGGTTAGACACAGAACCAAACAAGAGATGGCCGCATTTGCCTCGGAACTACAGCCAGGCCGTGGTAAACTTCTTATCATGCCTTCCTCTTACTTACCAGATCCAGGCCCTAAAGAAGATAAATGAAATCGCTAAAACCTTCGCCCTATATTCTTGTAATCCGAAGGCTAAAGACTAGTGCCAATATGTACAGCTATCATTTGTGATTTATATTTTGTTGATTATAAAATCAATTGTGAGAGTATACCCATTCATGTCAATTTCGTAGTTTATATAAATTAAAATACAAGATAAAATATTATGAGAATTATTGAGAGACGTATACTCAGACTGATTAAGAATAGTTATGGTATATTTTATTGCTATTATAGTTGTATTTATTTCTGTGTATAGTAGCAAGTGTCATGGCCGCTAGTGCAATTCAAGTTACACGTCGCTCTGCCTTTGATACGATCTAATGTGCTTATTATTTAAAATACTGCTCTAAGACTTTTTCAACAGTGACTATATTAATA
This sequence comes from Nezara viridula, assembly GCA_928085145.1. Classification (NCBI taxonomy): domain Eukaryota; kingdom Metazoa; phylum Arthropoda; class Insecta; order Hemiptera; family Pentatomidae; genus Nezara; species Nezara viridula. Next base: position 19,179 of record OV725080.1, read on the forward strand.
GTTTTACATTTTTATATTCACATATGATCAGGTGAGTGACTATTTATTAACAATGAAACAGTTATAAATTAGTGCTCGTTTGGTTAGCCCATGTGGCTAGTAATTCCCTTGCGGGTTTTACCTTATCTGCGATAAGTTCAAGCCAAGGCTCGGCACTGTGTACAATAACATTCTTCAATGTTATTCTCAGTTCGAATCCAAGACATTTAACTTCATTTTTTTTTTTCTTTATATTTTCATTTTTTTTTCTTTCCAGAGACTCTTTTATTTCATTTTTTTCTTTGATTATTTATTTTTTGGAAATTAATTATTTTATATCTGTATATATTTATGTAAATAATTTTGTAAATAGCTTAGTGTTTAAGAAGTTATCTCATAAATTTTAATTTTAATATTAAGGTTTATATATATATACATATATTTTTTTTTCTTTTTCTTAATATTCTCAAACACTTATCATGATGGATCTGGATAAGAACACATCATGTGAAGACACGGAGGATGAGACACCCTTTTCGGAAATTAGCGAGACCGACTCGCAATATTTGAAAAGGCGTACACTCCAAAAGCGTCTCCGAAACTCAGTTCCCGGGTCGGGACAAAACTCACCTAATAAAAAAAAAAGAAAAATAAATCAAATAAGCAACCAGAACAAGATAAATCTCAACCGAGAACTAGGAGCAAATCTAATGCCACTCAATCAGAGCCAACTGCACCAAAAACATCAGAAAGCAAAAACTCAAAACAACTTATCTCAAGACTCCGCAGCTTCAAGATTTTCTGATCCTGAGCCGCCGCCAATATTTGTTTCAAAAATTAAGAACTTTATGTCGTTTGGTCAACAAATTGCAGATTTGATCGGACAGCCAAATTTTCAATGTTACTCGAGAGTGAACGACATCAAAATCAATACTAATTCTAGAGACAATTATAAAAAACTGATCAATTTTTTAACAACCAATAACTACGACTTCCACTGTTACCAATTAAAACAAGAAAAGGCGTATCGAGTGGTCCTGAGAGGACTACATTCAACCACACCCATATCTGCTATCAAATCGGGCCTCGAAGAAATCGGTCATAACGTCAGGCACATAGCACCTGTACTACATCCTAGAGAAAGATATCCGCTACCATTATTTTTTATAGACTTGGAACCAGCAAAAACCAATGTTGAAATATTCCAGGTTCAACGATTGGTTTACTCAATAGTCCGTTTTGAGGAACCGAAACAGAAGCCTCTAATTGTACAATGCACTAAGTGTCAAAACTTGGGCCATACAAAGGCCTATTGTTATCACGAAGTCAGATGCGTTAAATGTGCCGGCCTACACTCTTCAGACACTTGCCAGAAGCCAAGAGATGAGCCTGCAATGTGTGCTCTTTGTGGCGATGCCCATCTTGCGAGCTACAGAGGATGTGAAGTGTACAAAAATCTTTACAAACAAAGATCACGAAACTCAACGGTGAAAAATCTTGGATCTGCTCAGAAAACTTACACTGAGCCACCTGAAATTGAAAATCAGGAAATTTTCCCAGCATTGCCGAATTCACCTTCCCTCGTCATCCAACAACAACCATCCATCTCTACAGCTAAGGACTCACCTCACCAGAATCTCAGAAATTCTCACTCCCAGTCTTCCATCAGTAAGAAGCAACCTCAACGTCAGGCGCCTCAGGCCTTCCAATATAAGCCCAAAATCCCTAATACTCAGCCTCAACCTCCTCGCCAGCAAATCCCTCCTCATCATTTACCCTTAAGAGTCAAACTCCCGCCAGAGCATCCACATCCAGCTCCATTCGTTCCTAATCCCAGGATGAACCCCCCTCCACAAGTCCAACAGAATTTAGATCCTCCTCCTCCTCGTACCCCACGACGGGCCCATCCCCCACCCAACATTCCTAGTCGTATAACCTACCCATCACAACCTCCTGATCCAAACCCACATCCCAGCCAAACACCATCCGACATCAACACTATCTTATCGTCATTCCTGATAGATCTTCAACAGACTATCAAACCGCTCATAACCCTTCTAACCAGACTCCTTTCCGAAATCCCGCTTAGCTTCCCTCGATGAACTCAAAGTCCCTAGCTATTCTCCTATGGAACGCTAATGGACTGCAAAACCACCGTGACGAACTAGACATATTTCTCCATGACAATTATATTGACATTGCCCTCCTAACAGAAACTCACTTCACCCAACGGACACATTTCTACATACGTGACTACATCACCTATAGATCTGACCACCCAGACAACACTGCCCACGCCGGTTCTTGCATCCTTATCCACAAATCTTTACCCCATTCCCTTATTCCTTCCATTCCAACAGATGCCATTCAGTCAACTTCTGTAATCCTCTCAACTCGTCCTTTTCATCTAACACTTTCAGCTGTATACTGTCCTCCTGGCAATTCCCTCTCGTACAGCCTACTTGAATCCTTTTTACAATCCCTCGGATCGCGCTTTATTGCTGGAGGAGACTACAATGCTAAACACCAACGATGGGGTTGTCGATCATCCAACTCCCGTGGTAATACCCTTTCACAAGTTTGTTCTTCCAACAATTATTCCATCCTCTCGCCCATGAATCCTACTTATTTTCCAACATCCCTCAAAAAACGTCCAGATATCCTGGACATATTTATCACCTCCCAGATTTCCTCCTCCCAAACTATAATCAAATCTCTGGATGACCTTTCTTCAGACCATAGTCCAGTTCTGCTTTCACTACATTCTGACTTTGCTCCTAAACCATCACTTCCTAAACTGATCACTGGACGAGTAAACTGGAACAAATTTCGTGATGATTTGGAAAACAAACTAGACCTCAAAATCCCGCTAAAAACAAAAGAAGACATTAATGGTGCCATAGAAAAACTGACATCATCAATAACAGACAGTATAAATAATAACACCTTTATCAATAAGATTAACTTCCCACAAAATACTAACTTACCACAGCATATCCGTATCTTATTACAGGAAAAACGCAGAGCAAGATCGAAGTGGCATAGGACTAGATACCCAACAGATAAATCGCATTACACACAACTGACTAACAAACTGAAATCAGAAATTAGAAAATACAAAATTCAAACTTTACTAAATTTTACTGAAAAACTTACAACCACTGACAAATCATTATGGTTGACCACCAAAAAACTTCTTAAGTTTCAAGACTTTAATCACCCACTACTTACTGATTCCCAAACCTGGTCCAAATCCGACGAAGAAAAAGCCCAACTATTTGGTCAACATCTTTTCCAAACTTTTAATCCACATCACGATATCCTTAATTCATCTCACATCAATTGTATTGAAGCAGAACTGGATATTCCTCTCCAAATGTCTCTGCCACCCAAAGCATTTCATCCCATAGAAATATCCAACATCATTCAAAAATTACCTTCCCGTAAAGCTCCTGGACATGACCTAATTACATCCCAGATCCTAAAACTTCTTAATCGAAAAGCCATCCTATTCCTTACTTACATATATAATGCTGTACTCCGTTCTACATATTTTCCTGATCTTTGGAAACGATCTATTGTTAAAATGATCCAAAAACCCAAAAAACCACCAGAATACCCATCCTCTTACCGTCCTATCTCTCTTTTACAGATCATGGGCAAAATCCTAGAAAAACTCATCTTAAAACGCCTGTACTCTATCCTAAATTCTAAACACATAATCCCAGATCACCAATTTGGTTTCCGAACTTCCCATTCCACTATAAAGCAATGTCATCGTGTGGTAGACCTAGTCTCCTCTGCATTGGAGCGCGGAATGTACTGTACGGGAGTCTTTCTCGACGTTGAACAGGCGTTTGATAGAGTTTGGCACCCGGGACTACTGTACAAACTCCGAAAATTCCTACCACCTACATACTTCCTCATTATCCGTTCCTACCTTACTGATAGATACTTTAAAGTAAATCACAATGACGCCTATTCATTCCTTTTTTCTCAGTCTGCTGGTGTTCCTCAAGGTAGTATCCTAGGTCCTATCCTCTATACAGTTTATACAGCTGACATCCCTACCTGTCCCAACACTGTCATCACCACATATGCCGATGACACATGTATCCTATCAGTAAACAATGACCCAGCAATTGCATCCCAAATGCTTCAATCACACATCATAAATCTAGAAGAATGGTGTCAAAACTGGAGAATTAAAATAAACTCCAATAAATCCCACCAAATTACCTTTACCCTTCGTCGTAAACCAACGACTTCCTGTCCTACAGTTTCCTTTAACAATACTCCACTTATCCCTGTTGAGCAAATCCGATACCTAGGACTCCACCTGGACAAACGACTAACTTGGAATCCTCATACTAGACTGAAACGACAAGAAACCGCTCGACGTTTCCGATTACTTCAGCACTTACTAGACAAACGCTCTAAACTTCCCATTAATTACAAAAGACTTATATACTTGACTATAATAAGACCTATTTGGACTTACGGAGTTGAGCTATGGGGCTCCACTAAACCATCGAATTCCTCTCGCATCCAATCCTTACAATCCAAAATCCTTCGTAAAATCCTCAATGCTACTTACTTTGTCACTAATAAAATTATCCATAAAGATCTTAATGTTCCTTATGTTTCAGATCTGGCCCAATCCAGATACCTATCCTTCCATAATAAACTTCAGAATCATCCCAATCCTCTCGTTTCTCACCTTGCTTCCTCTTCAATTCCTGATAACCCTCCGAGGCGTCTGAAAAGAAGATGGCCCCGTGATCTCCTAATGTAGTCATATCATTAGAGTGCTACCGTTGGGTAGTTACTCAGCAAGTGTATCCATGTCATTATATCAATTATGTCCAAATTTACTTGATGTATTTATGTAATACAGTTGTAAATGTCATAAATAAATAAAAAAAAAAAAAAAATTCTGTGTATAAAATGACTGTGCCTAGTTTTAAAATAAACGTTTTTCATTTATTTATTGTATTCAAAGTATATTGATTTCTAAACTTTATTTAATTTTAAATTTTTTAACTGCCGTCATTTATTATTGCAGCAGAAAATAATTGCTGTAAATTAATGGATTGCACTAGGAAGCTATATATATATATATATATATATATATATATATATATATATATATATATGTATTAGCAATTTAGCTTCCTTGTAGAATCTATTAATTTACAGCAACTATTTTCAGTTCATTAATATTCTGACCTTATTAATTTATATCCATAATAAATATTACTGGCTACAAATTGATTGGAAGACGGTTTCCGTTGCAGTTGTGAACACATAAAAATTGAGGAATTCTTAATAGCGACATTATGAGATTTCATTTAGAATTGATTTAGTTTATAGGTATGTAAAAGAGAAAAAAGATATTTTAGGGTATCTGGTAAAGTGTTATAGGTTTTAACACGTGACATAATTATATTAATCTATACGCGCAGTGGATCAGCTGATGAGAAGGTTGTCTCCTCAACTCCTCTCTCAGTTTTTACCAATTTTATAGCGGAATCTCTCTGATTATTCACGTGATACAGTTAAGTGTATATCAGAGCAGTTGATATTTACTGTTGGCATCTTTTTTTTTTGTTATTTTAAGAAAAAAAAAAAAAAAAAAAAATTTTTTTTTTTTTTTTTTATTTATTTATTTATTTTTCTCTTATGATATGCGGTATGATCAGCAAGTGATGGCCAGTAAGGTGCCCAAGAGGTCTCGGTCAGACGGAGTTAGCTCACCAGCCAAACAAAGGACTCGTCGCTGCCTACGAGAAATACCTCCAGTGACCAAAATAAACACTTCAGAACCAGAACCTCAGCCCCAACCAGGTACGTCTGCACAAGAAACGATTGAAGAATCACCTTTCTTTACTCCAAACCCCTACCAAGTGCTTCAAAATGACAGAGAAGTAATGGAGTCTGCAGCAATACCCAGAGAACCAAAGCCTCCTCCGATATTTGTGAAAAATATAAAAAATTTCCAGATGTTCTGCACCCAACTAAATAAAATCTGCTCTGGCAGTTATTCATGCCTTAACAGGACCAATGACACCAAAATAACACCTGATTCTGCAGAAGCCTACCGAAAAATAGTGAAGTACTTATCAGAAACAAATGCGAATTTTCACACTTACCAGCTGAGGCAGGAAAGAGCTTTACGAGTAGTGATAAGAAATTTACATTCCTCAACCCCCACTGAAGTTATTAAAGAAGAACTAACGACGCTTGGTTTCAATGTACGCCAGGTAACAAACGTTTTGAAGGAGGACAGGGAGCAGCCAGGATTACGAAATAGGATCCCACTACCATTGTTTTTCGTGGACTTGGAGCCATCACCAGGTATCGAAAAAATATATGATATCACAAGAATATACTACACAATGGTGAAAGTTGAGAAGCCATATCCCAAGAGAGACATCGTGCAGTGCCATAATTGTCAGACCTATGGCCACACGAAGACATATTGCCACCATCTGCCGCGTTGCGTGAAGTGCGGTGAACAGCACAAATCTGTAGAGTGCACCAAACCTATACAAGATCCAGCAGTATGTGCCCTATGCTTGGAGGGACACCCGGCCAACTACAAAGGCTGCCAAATTTACAAGAATCTCAAAACCAGACACCAGAAAAACCGGATTCAAGATGAAGCACTAAGAACAAGAAGAGAGAGAGAGCCTTCCAGAATTGTAAACAATGATGTATCATTCTCCCAACTACTTAGAGGTAAGACTTTAACCGATAAATGTCAAGCCCTGCCACAACAACCTCAAACCCAACCTCAAAATCCTCTTCATCCTAATATACCTAACCACCAACAACAAATTCCTCATATTCCTCCTCCTTCAAATGCAACAGATCTCACAAGTTTGTTAGCATCTTTCCTCACCGATTTCAAATCCCTTGTTACTCCACTCATATCACTCCTCACGAATCTCGTATCTCACCTCATCCCTCCTCTGAAAAATCCTTAAATGACTCACATCCCTAAACCCATATCCATTCTCCTTTGGAATGCGAATGGTGTTAGAAATCATACAGACGAACTATCTACTTTACTACTTGACAAGAACATTGATGTGGCACTAATTACTGAAACTCGACTAACCACTAAACAGCACTTCAATATACCACAATACCTGACATATCGTACTGACCACCCTGACGGAAAAGCACATGCCGGTACTGCTGTAATTGTACACCAATCCCTCTCCCATCACGTACTCCCATTACCAATACATGATTTCCTACAGTCCACCGCTATCGTGATAAAAACCTTCTCCTTTCCGGTCACTCTTGCATCAGCGTATTGCCCTCCTAACCGATCCATATCCAATGCCCAATTCAGTTCTCTCCTCGACTCCTTAGGACATCACTTCATCTTGGGTGCAGACCTAAATGCCAAGCACCAACAATGGGGTTCCAGAACCACGAATTCTCGTGGCCGAACCCTGCTGTCTGCACTCAATTCCCAACGTTTTCACCTCCTTTCCCCCAACTCTCCTACCTACTGGCCCACAGATCCCAACCGTAATCCTGATCTTCTTGATTTCTTTATCCACAGCGGCTTAAGTCCCCTCAATTGTTCCATTACACGTCTAAATGAACTTTCCTCTGACCATAGTCCTCTAATCCTTAATGTTTCACTTCAACCTGTTCCCAAACCTTCTCCACCGTCATTCATTAGGGGCCCAGTAAACTGGGACCTTTTCCGCCAAATAATCTCCGATAATATTGATCTCAACATATCCCTCAAAACTCCCGATGACCTTGATAGTGCCGTAAATTCCTTTACTACCACAATCCAACAAGCCGCCTGGACTGCCTCCTTCCCTAAAGACTCCTCCAGAATTCCTAAAAAGACCATTCTACCCCAACACCTCCTTGACCTAATCCACACCAAACGCCGTGCCAGATTATTGTGGCAACGTACCCGACATCCTGCCGACCGCTGCTCCTATAATTATTACTGCAAAAAATTAAAACTGGAATTAGCCACCTTCAGATCACATTCCTTCAACTCCTACCTATCCTCCCTCTCTTCTCGCGACAATTCCCTTTGGAAAACCACAACCAAAATCCTAAATCCTCACCGCATTTCCCATCCCCTCCGACGAGATGATGGCTCCTGGGCAGCATCTGACGAAGATAAGGCTGAGGAGTTCGCCATTCACCTATCCAATACATTTATTTCACATCCGGAATCCCATCCTGCCCACACCATAACAGTAGAAGAACTCCTTACATCACCAATCCCACTTTCCTTGCCCCCAAAAGCTATTCATCCTTCCGAAGTGAAATTTCAATTAAAAAAACTAATCCCCCGTAAAGCTCCTGGACATGATCTCCTTACCCCTCAAATCCTTCGACAACTTCCATCCAAAGCAGTCATATTCCTTACATATATCTACAATTGTATCCTACGCACCACCTACTTCCCTCTGCTATGGAAACACTCCACTATTATCCTTTTCCCAAAACCAGGCAAACCTCCCAATATCTCAACATCCTATAGACCAATTAGCCTACTCCCAATCCTTTCAAAAATTTTTGAAAAGATCCTGTTGAAACGAATCCTACCCATTATAGAATCCCAAAATATTCCTTCCCATCAGTTTGGTTTTCGCTCCCAACATTCTACTGTTCAACAAGGACTCCGAGTTGTTGATCATATTTCCTCAGCTCTAGAAAACAAGGAATACTGTTCGGGTGCATTTCTGGACATTGCACAGGCATTTGACCGGGTATGGCACTCCGGACTGCTCTTCAAGCTTAAAATCCATTTACCTCAGTCCTTGTACCTAGTCCTCCGATCCTACCTCTCTGACCGCTCCTTCCGAGTTCGCTGTGGAACAGAATTTTCCAATATCTACTCCGTTAAAGCCGGTGTTCCCCAAGGCAGCGTCTTGGGTCCCGTGCTTTACATCCTCTTTACTGCTGACATCCCTGTTCATCCCGATACTTTTCTTGCAACATTCGCTGACGACACCGCAATCTTATCATCCAACTCTGATCCCAACATAGCATCCTTAAATCTCCAAAACCACCTCACCTTGATTGAGCACTGGTGTAATAACTGGCGCATTAAAGTTAATGAATCTAAATGCCAACATATTACCTTCACACTCCGACGCAGCTCCTGTCCACCAGTACACTTTAATTCCATCCTGCTTCCTTACTCAGACACAGTCCGGTATCTTGGTTTTCATTTAGACCGAAGACTAACGTGGAACCCACATACTAGACTCAAAAGACAAGAACTCAACCGACGATACGGCCAGCTATACAGACTACTAAACAGAAAATCCAAACTTTCTATTGAAAACAAATTACTTATCTACAAGACAATACTGAAACCTATATGGACATACGGACTTGAACTGTGGGGGACAGCAAAAGCTTCTAACATCAAACGTATTCAATCCTTTCAATCTAAAGTCCTTCGAACAATAGTTGATGCTCCGTTCTATGTAAATAACAAAATCCTACACCATGACCTTAATATCCCATTTGTCCTAGACCTTATTCCAGAAAAATTCTCCAAATTTCACCAGAACCTTACCTATCATCCAAATCCCCTTGCACAATCTCTATCCAGCACCACCCATCCTTACAATCCTCCTCGAAGGTTGAAGCGGCAGTGGCCCAGAGACCTTCTGTAAATAAGCATCTATTGGAGTTTTGGCAATGGCCAGATCCTCCACTCAAGCCCGAGTGTGTATGATTAGGTTAGTTCTTTTGTTTATATACATTTATTTTATTTTATTGTATTTATTTTTATTTTATTTTATTGTATTTATTATTATTAAGTTTCTGTATTATTATTATTTTTTTTTTATTTATTGTAAATAGAGTGTGAGTGTGTTCTCTGAACACTATTACAAATGTCCTTGATGTGACAGAATGTAATATTTCTAAATAAACAAATATAAAAAAAAAAAAAAAAATTTATTAAATAATTTGTTAACTAAGAAAACAATTTTAATAACTCTAAGTTATGTAAAATAGGCTTCCTGAATAAATACAAAATGTGACTTGTCTTTACCTGTGGGGCACAGATTTAGTAACTAAGAAACAAGTTTTAATAGCTCAATATTATGGAACATTGGCTCCTCTGAAAAAATAAAAAATGATCATGGTGTTGTTTACCTCTCGGCTACAGATATTTCATTTATTTATTAAACTATTTAAAATTATTTATAAGCAGGAAATCCTTTAAAATTATCCTTCATATGTTATACAAAGTGAGCTTATTAATTTCAATATTGTAATAATATAATTGTACTAAATCAATAATAACAGCTTCTAACAATTTCATTACAGGTAAGTAATATTTTTTACTATATATCATAGTAGCTATATTTCAATGGCTCATTTGCTAGAGCATACAAGCACACAAGATGTATTAATATAGAATATAAAATAGATTTCAATTTCATTTTTAATATATTAATAATAATTGAACATTGGTTTGTTAAAATCATTCATAAGCAGGAATTCCTTTAAAAGTATCTTTCATATGTAATACAAAGTGAGATTATTAATTTCAATATTGTAAATAATATAATTGTAGTGATGGATAATAGTAGGTTCTAACATAACTTTATTAAAGGTAAGTGATATTTTTTATTGTCTTTTATAGTAATTATATTTCAATGTCTCATTTGCTAGAGGATAAGGAAATTGAGGAATCCTATATTAGTTGGGAGGTCTAAATTTAAAGGGTTGCTTGGTTTGGTTATGAAGGATGCTGATGCTTACTAAAAACTTTTAACTTAAGAAGCCAGGATCATTGTTATTTCAAATATATGTTAGGCAAGAATCAGACCTGATAAGATCTCTCTTTTGTACTTCCAGCCAGTAAAGTCATCTTCAAAGATTCCCTATTCATGACTGCTCTTCTCCCTAACCCTTCCTATTAGTTTACCTTCATCATTACTTCTTCTTCAAACTTCCCTCAAATGGTGAGGTTCCAGATAAAAAAGAGTGTAAACTCTACTACCTTTCTGAGATCTTCCAGACCACCATAGGGATTCATTGCCAAATCAGTGGGGTTTGGCCAAATTAGCTTCCTGATATCCTCCAGCTCAGGATATGTTCTGTATCCTGGTCACCTTTCCTACAGCTATGGAGGACTTCTCCAATTTTAAATTTCATATAGAGGTGTGCGCTCATCCTGTTTGCGACTGTGTTTGTTCGTTGGGTGTTATTCTACTCTTATCATATCGCAGCTTTATTTATAGAGATGACCTGAAGAGTTTCAATGCAGTCCCTTTGAGGGGATGCAGCTCCTTCCTTTGCTATCTGGTCGGCTATTTCATTCCCATTTTGTCCGCAGTACCCGGGTATCCATTGGAGTACTTCCCTTTTGTACTGGAGTTGAAGGTTTTAATTTTTCCAACTAGCTTCTGGATTACAGAATTCCATTTGAATTCTAGGAACAGAAGTTTCGATGGTGTATCTGATAGAAATACAATATTGGATTTTTTTTTGGATTCATGTTTAGTTATATCATTATTCCGCTGCCCTTTAGGATAGCCTTCTGCACAGCCTTAAAATTTGTACATATGAAGCCCCTAGAAATGGGTTTGTCTAGGGTGGTACAATCCTGGAATTCTATTTGTATTCCTACTCCTCCATTATCAGTGAAGCCTGCAGCTGATCCATCAGTGTATATCGGGATCCATGAGGATGAGAGGTATCCCTTGTTTATCATCTTTGAGGCTAGCTATCTCATTAATTGGGGTTCATTGGGCTCCTTTCACATGATGCCTGGATTTGTCAAGACTATCTCCTGCTTAAAAAGGGAATCCCATGGTGGTGAGCTGCCTGTCTTTTCAACTAATTCAGTGTTTATCGAGGTGAGCTTGAGTTCTGAGATTGACTTATTAATTTTGTGAGCTGGACATATAGGTTTGATTCTATTTCGGTTTTTTTTTTAGTGGTTGGTTCTGTATGCATCTTTCTTTTTTTTTTTTCAAGATACAGGAGCTTTAGATCTCTTCTGTCTTCCATAGGAGGTGCTCCAGTGACAGGTCCTATTTCCTATACTAGTGTAGATTTAATGGCTCTAGTGATTATCCTGGGCACTTGGTTCTGAGCTCTTAGTTTATTTTTCTGAAGTTTGATTGAGATGCCGTTCCCCAGCTGTTGATTCCACATCCTATCACAGGTCAGATTTACCCAGTGTAAAGATCCTTCAATGTCTGATAGTCTGCTCTCCAATTGGAACCTGCATTCATCTTCATGAAAAGCTAATATCTTTGTGGATTTTATTATGGATGATTCTATTTGTTTCTTCCAGGTAAGCCATGGGTCTAGAACTATTCCAAGATATGTTGGGTGGTCCTCCTTTTTGATTTTGGTGAGGTCCAACTTGAGGTTCAGGTCTGCTCGATTTTTGGATGGAGATTAAAGACAGGATTTTTAGTGCCATTGAGAAGGGTGAGACAGATTTCAAAGTCAACCTGAGCCGAATTCCCTCAGTGAGCACAAGATGTATTCATATAGAATATAAAATAAATTTCAATTTAATTTTTAATATATTAATAATAAATGGATATTTTTTTAAATTTATATTCTATGCAATTTGCACCTGCGCATCTAGCAACTTTGTTGTATTTATACTGTCTTGGTGTATTTGCTTGATTTTGTTTTTATCGATACAGTAGGTCTCTTGGCCATTTTATTCTTAATGTGCATTGTTCAGGGAGCAGGAGATAGAAAGAACCAGAGAATTGGAGTGATTTTGGGTTGAAGAATGAAATGTAGTGTATTTGTCATGGATGTAGGATTTTACTGTTGGGGTGTTTAAGTCGTTATGTATGGTACTATTTGAAATGTACCAAGGTGCCTTAACAATTTTTAGTAAAATTTTCGATTGTGCTGTTTGTATTTTGTTTGTGTTTGTTTTGCCGAACCCCAAAATTCTGCTCCATATGTCCACATTGGTCTCAGTAAGGTGTTGTAGATTAGTCTCCTGTTTCCTAAGTTAAGTGAAGATCTGTAGTCCAGAAGATGTGAAAGTTGGCTAGTAAGTTCTTGTCTTTTTAATATCGTATGTATGTTCCAAGTAAATCTTTTGTCTAAATTGATTCCAAGGTACCATACATAGTTTTTTGAAGGTACTGGGTTATTGGCAATCCTTATGGGTGGACATGAGGCTTTCCTAAGAGAGAAACTACGGTGGGTGGATTTATTACTATTTATTTTGATTTTTCACTTTTCAAGATAATGGAGATGGTTTTGAAGGGCAATTAATGCGATAGTAGGATTTTTGTGTGAAGATAGAATAGCAGTGTCATCAGCGAAGCAATAAATGGTGGTATTAGGGTGCTCAGGGATATCAGAAGTGTATGTAGAATAGAGGATTGGGCTTAAGATGCTACCTTGTGGTAAATAAGTGGAAGGTAAGTGCGGTTTTAGCTTCCATAATTTTATCATAAAGATTTTGTATCTGGTAAAAAATAGCTTTGACTTTGACTGAAATGTTGCCATTCTATAATTCAAGGTTCCTTATTTGTGTGTTATTCAATTTCATATCTGGTCTGCCCACAACCAATTTCTTCTCTTGTCTTCATTTATAATTTTAAAAATTGTATATAATCAACACTTCCTACTAATAATTAGAATCATATTAAAAATAGAATAAAAAATAATCCTAATGTACATGGATTAATAAAACAACAATGTTAAAACTACAAATGTTCAATATGATGTTAGTCTGTCTGTGCTTTTTACTCTGTTTCTGTAAATTGTTTCGTATTTACTGAGTTTTTTTTTAGAGTTCCTGTTTTATTTAATATAATATAACTAAAGTTTTAAGTCTGATCTATAATTTTCAGTTTAATTTTTTTTTTTGCTATGTTTGTTCTTACTCTTTTGCGTTATAGCTCTTTCTTATTCTACCTTGTTCTTCATTTTATTTATTACTATGATGTGAAAAAATTTCTAAAATTATAAATGTAGACATTTGTAGAAGTAGGTTGGGAGTGCAGTCAGAAATTGAATTACAATCAAATATGAAAGGTTTAATTTTGCAGAGTGCTTGACATTTCAACCCATGTTTTAGGTCTTCATCAAGACAAAAGGTGTAAGCATCCTGAGGAAATTGCTATTTATCAGAAATAAGTTCCTTTAACCATGTATTGACACCATAATACCAAAAGAATAGGTATATTAAAGTTGTCACTATGTGAAAATTTCTAAATACACACCGTAGCCTTAATAGATGATTTTATGAAATCTCATAATGAGATCCATTTTCCAAAAGTGACTAACTACATTATTCATCTTAAGTAAAGTTTTGAGTAGATGTTGAAGTTTGTTAATGCACCCTGGCATAGCCCTAAAACTTGGACAAAATAAAATGAGGTTTCTTAGTTGTTTTTATATTGATTTAATCTCCAACCAACTTCTACTACTCAACAACATCTAGACACCATTATAAATTTAGACAGTTTTTAACAAAAGATTAAGAAAGATGTCTATTATTGTTCATTTAATTACTGTTCTATATAGTATTGTTCTCAGCGATTGTAATTGTAATAATGAAGGTTAGAGACTGACAGAATAATTATCAATAAATCCTTACATGAAAAATGAGAAAATCAGTGGTCAAATGGAGGAAATGACCTTACTTGCATTTTAAGTAAAATTAACATTGTTAACAAAAAACACTTTGATTTTATTATTTTAATAAAGGGATTGCTAGAACACAACACAATATTCACAACATTGTTTATTGAAAAAATATTTTAACAACTCACACCTTCATTTCAAAGATGTACATTGAGTAAAAATAGCTTTTAATATCTATGTAAATATTACATAAAATCAATTTTAACATTCATATGTGATAGGAGCAATTTCACAAAAAAATCATTAACAGTTCATCATTTAATACTTTGTAACAGAATAACATTGTACACTACAGGTCTGTTACAAGAGCGCATTTATAAAGGTACAAAATAAAAAGTGAAATATTGAGTATAAGCAAGTCCAAATTCTATTCTAACCAATGGTTGAAATATTAGCTCAAGAGTTACATACACGTGCAGATACAGCTAAGATGGTTTTATAGTTCAAAAATCAACACAAAAATTCAATTTCAAAATTATTAATAAGATACACAGGAAAAAACTATCTCTTAAGCTAATTGAGACGACAAACTGAGTGAGCATTTTAATTTTTTTAATATAGAACTTTCCTCATTCATTCATTGAAAACATGAACAGTATTTTATTCTGTAAATTGGTTGGTAGAAAAATGGCACTAGTCCACAAATTAAAAAGTAATTAACATAAATTCAGTTTTACAATTCTTAAAAATTGTTAAATTAGGAAAGAAATGGAAGCCTCTCGCTAGCTCGAATTTCAATTTTATGAACATTTTTGCTATGGTGTGTTTCAATGGACATGAGCATGCGTATAATTAGTTTTTGGACAAAACTATGACTTGCAGACATACGAAAAATGAGTTGATTATAATTTGATTTAAATAAGTGGAATTTCTTTTTGCTATCAAAATCTCACGGAGGCACTACTACTTCTGGTGAGTGAGGGCCAACCACCAGTCCTCTCAGTTTTCATCACTTGACATAGACAGTTTATTAATGAAAATATTTCTTAAAAAAGACTATTTTAATATACATAATTGGAATTTAATGTTAACATTTGCTCACTCAAGGTACTACAATTCATTATAACGAAAATAATCATAATAAAAACAATGATAAGGCAACAAACTAACTCCAGGAAAATAATGTGTAAATTTATTTATTGCTTCTTGACATCTCATTACCAAATATATAGAAAATAATGCAGTAAAAATTAAGATGGGAATTAATTCACTTTACTTTAAATTATATATAAACTAAAGGCTTCCAGCAACAATATCAAACAACTAATTAGCACAAAGTAATATTGACTTACGAGCTTTATGATAAAGCACAGGAAACAGACAGTTTGTTTTTTTATTTACCCTTGAAAAATTAAATTTTAGTGCAATAATATAAAACAGACAAAAATTCAAGATTCTAATTCATTTTACATTCTCTCTCAATGTTGTTATATTAAAAAATTAATGATAAAATTCATTATACTGGTTTGTGATAAATAGTCACGACGTTTCAATCCAAAATTGTGAGTCATCATCAGGATATGTTGCCAGTACTGAAGATGTTCAAGAACTCAATTCAAGTGTCCTAGCTATTTATCACGTGTAAAATTTAATGCTATGCTTATTAGTGTACATCACAGGATATTTTAGTTGGAAAGTAGGATATATACTTCGAGAGAAGCGGTAGGTAAGTGATCAGAAGTTCATTCCTCTAGTAAACACTATTTTTAAAGATTATAAAACTTAATATCCAACTAAACATTATATCAATTAATTAATTGAAACTATAAATACAAGAATTAAACATCTTACAAAAAAAATCACTTAAATAATTTAACTATTGATTCATCAATCTCTGAAATAGCATAGTAAAATATGTGCTTTTTTTTCATGACATTTTCAGTTTGAAAAACCATTATTTTAATTCAATCATTATAAAAAAAATGCCAGCAAAATTGATAACACTAATAAATAATATTTTAGACAAAATTAGAACCAAGGATCAACACAATATTTATAACATTGATAACAAGTATTGTACATGCATAGATAAAAATAGTTATAATCAATTATATCCATATTGTTAACATGGATTGAATGTTAGTTGCGGTAAAAATTAAAAAAATAAATTTGTTAAAAGTAATAAAATATTTAAAACTGATTTGTTTTTTTACCATGGGTTCAACCATCATCTTCTAGATAAATAATCAATAACAACAAGATGAAATCAGCCCCGAGATATCATTTTTAAATGGCCTAAGATAAATATCTACTGGTAACTGCTGCAAAATTGTGCTCTCTCAACACACAAGAGGTAAGTGTCTGCAACTTAAGTTTCTTTCAAGGTAGAACCTAAACTAATTATTAACAATTATAATCATAGCTGGTCCAGTCAGAAAAAGTTAGATTTAAGAAAAAAATGATTATCACTAATCCAAGAATATTAACACCAATCTCTAAAAGATAAACAAATTCATTCATACGTAGAAAATAAAGCCAAATCGAAACATATTCTACTGAAAAATAAGTAGCATAATAATAAGTTCAAGTTTAGTAACCTAATCTAATTGATAAGGGAGAAAGAAATTATTAATTATCAAATTTTAAATATATATTAAATTCCTTTGCTTCAAGTTACAAAATAAAAAATATTCGACTATAATTAACACAAAATCTTTGATAACTTATTTTTTTTAAATTTTCATTAGCTGGAGAGAACATCAAATGTTAACCTAAAAAAATATGAGGCTATCACTAAAATAATGTTTGAGAAAACTTAAGCTCTTCAAGACGAAGTAACAAGTTACTGACATTTACAGCTTGAATAACTTGGTGTAAGCCAGAATTATTAAAAACATAGCCTCAATTATCAAAATTTAAGTCAAATTCTGTCATATCAATCTACTAAATGTATCTCAATTATCAAAGTTTAAGTCAAATCCTGTGATATCAATCTACTAAATGTATCTCAATTATCATTTTCCCGAAATTTGAGTTAGCAAGAGTTAACTGGTTTCCTTCTGGTAAAAGTGCCTGACTTTAAAATAATTCAATGACAGAAGAAAAAAGTATTTTAAAACAATGCTAATGTTCAAGACAGATTATAAGATAATAATATCATACACTCAGAAATACAAATAACTTTAAAGTTGGTGATAAAAATTAATTAAATAAGGATAAGCAAAGTCTATTAGGATGACAGAAATAGATAATTATTTATCTTTTCATTTTAAAATGGTATATATTTAAAAGGCTAAAGAGTAACTAGAGCAATGTAAAGAAAGAAAAATGAATCGATAATCCGGAAGTGCTGCCATCAATTCTTAAAAATAAAGGTAAAAATCTTAAATAAAAAGCTATCCTATTGACTTTTTTCCTTCTTTTTTTTTTTAAGAAACGTAAAATATAAATAACAAGTCAGAAGATCAAATGATCTAAAAAATTGAAAACTAATTGTTAATTATAATCTATCGCTCCCTTACTGAAAGTAAAACCACATTTCTGGACCTCAGAAATAAACCCAACTGTCATTTTAACCTAATAGAGCAATTTGAAAGTAATCAAGATCTTTTTGTACTCTGTGATAAGCGACATTTCAACTAGTAAAACAGTTAGACAAAATCTTACTTTTGTAAAACAGTATCAAGACATGCCTCAGAGGTCCAGATTTTCTTTACAACTGACTCAATTTATATGTTACTGCATATTTAATTTTCTGTTTTGTTTTTTAAACAGTTGTTCAAATATTTTTCCAAATTGGGCCATTAATATGAAAACGAACTTATTCACAATTTACACAATTGTATACAGCATGCAACACATAAATTAGATCTTTTCATTTTTGGTTACCTACAAGAAATTGTTTTTAAATTTTTCATGCTTTTCATTTAAAAAATGACAAGATTACATTTAAAAAGTTCTAACATTTTTCCCCTTAACTTTAAGAAATCATTATTTATCACATTATTATAATTTTTGTTTGTTTGTTTATTAATGACTATTTAATTACAACATTACATAAAAATAATTGCACGTATTTGCTATTTCATTGCATTCTTTATTTATATATATCTATATATTTTTTTTTTATTCATCAAAACATGGTCTCTGGAAACTAATATTTAAAATGCTGAAAATAATTTTTAAAATGAATTTAAGAAACAAAAATGCCTCAACTCTATGTCAAACAATGTCTTTATGAATAGGGCAACAGAACCATAATTCATTTGTCAAATGTATATATGATATTCATACAGTAAAGCAGAAATCCATTATACAAGAATCATCAAGATTTTGTTTATTTATTTTTTTGTTTATTATTACCATATCATTTTATCTTTATATAAAATAAAGTATTATAAAAACAAGAAAAAAGCCCAATCTTGATATTTCTAGGTCCAATGAGGAAGTGAAAACATAATTTTAAACTGTACAAATTTGATATGTGAATAGGATATACCAACTATCTTAACAAGGTAAGAAGGCATCAACCCTTCATAATAAACTAAAACTTTTTTATATCAATATTATAATTAAGACTAATCAAATCTGTTAGCAATTCATCTGCTGTTCAAACGTGTAACAAGAAGCATTTATCCACATCATTAAAGACCACACCTATACTTCAAATAGTCATTTGAAAGAAGGTAAACAATAAAATGAGAAAGGTGACATTTAAACAAAACATAAGTTTTTACATGGCCTTTTAGAAATCATTAATAAAATAGATATAATTCTAAAAGAAATCATTTAAATTAAATCTTTACAAAGTTCTAAAATACAAAAATGGATTAAAAGACACCAGAGTCTATTTATTATCCCCTTTTTATTATATTACGTATTATTAATACATTCAATTAAAAAAAAAAAAAATTAATATTTATAGAAGGTCTTTGGCAATAGTTTTCTCTCTCCATTCCACTTTTCTTAATACTGAATATCATGCCATTTCATAGGAAAAGTAACTGAAAATATTTGTATTTTCAGATAAAAAGAGTCTACCATATCTGAAATAACATTTTGCTCAAGGCTAAATGTTGCAATAACCTCTGCATAACAGGTGACATTGTGTAAGCCTAAAACAGGCAAGATAGGTTGGCATACCATAAAAAAAAAACCATTATATCATCCCAAAAATTATAATTAAATAAATAAAGTGGGAATAGATGGAAATGGTTTAGCTTCTATAATGCTCCTATTGGCTAATATTCTTAGTAATTATAAAAAGTCTTTCTCGAGCTCTCCTGAGATCGGACCCAGTTTCTTCAATAATGCCTGCACACCTGAAAAGTTAAAAAAATCACTGTAATACTTAGAATACAAATCGTTTAAGAATAAAAACAACTGTTATTTAGGTTAGAACTTACTGTGCTTGGAGTTCTTAGGTAAGAAGCAGTAGATGATTTTGAACCGCTGGAGGTTTGCTATCGATTCTAAGTAACTCCGAACTTTATTTCCTTCAATTATTGGATCAAACCATTGGTCCAAGCAATCAATAAGGCCTGCCAGCAATTTCTCATCGAGTGTATTACCTATTACTGAAAAAAAAATTTTTTTGTTATAAAGAACTATACAATTTTTAATTTTTAGAATGTCTATTCACCTAATTGACAATTTAAACATTAAATATTATTGCTGCAGCATCTCTGGCATATACTACTTAGTTTGAGAATTTCTGTTCTATATAATGCATTTCAGCAATTAAAAAAAAAAAAACTCTTGATTCCCGAAATACACCTCTATTTATCCATTTATGAACATACATTAAAAATAACAACAACTAATTGAATGAAATTTTCAACCAACAATGAATTACTGTTACAGAAGTAGTGAAATATATTATTTAAAATAATGATGGTTATGTATAAAAAATGTGACAATAAAGTTTTATGATTTTAAATTTGACAATGATATCCAGGAAAAAAAATGTTTTTAAGAGTCATAATAAATTTTAATTAACAAAAACAAAATTAATAATAAGTAAAAATTAATAAGTATAATTGAGTGGAAACATAGGTAATGGAAAATATGGATTGTTGTAGGAACCTTTTTTGATATGGATGATCTTGTCTGAAACGTTGAAAAATGAACAAATAGATGTTTTGGACAGTCTGGAGGATTTTTAAATTCTTGAAATGCATTAAAAGGAAAATAGATGAAGAACCTTTGAAGGTATTTTTATAGGTATTAGAACTTCCTTTAATTATTTTTATTTATTGAAGTAAAATGTGAAATAATTTAAATAGTGAAGTAATTTTAAACCTACTGAAAAGTATTATCACTAATCCATAATTATAAGAATCATCATTAAGAACTAATAATGTTCATGTTATGTCCAATAAATTATTACTTTGAGGAATGGGAAGCCGTTCGTTACAAAGACCTCAGTGGATCTTTTGTGATATATTACTAAAAAAAAAAAAAAAAAAAAAAATCAATTTCTTCTTTTTATCATAAAACTACTTCTTTAACTAAACAAAAGAACTGAGCTGAGATCCAAAAAGATTAATTATCAAAATAAAAGAAAAAGGAGGACCCAAAAATAAAAATAAGAACGAGTAAGATATCGAATAATGGAATTAACATTTACCTGTTGATAGTCGATGAGGACAGATCAGTCGTAGGAGTTTACAACGCTCTTCTACAGCATTGGACATTTTTTCAAATGAAAGCCATGCACTTTCAAATTGTGATGGCCATAACGCAAATCCCTCTCCACATTCACAATTCTTTAAAATGTCATTGGGAAAAAGCTGCTTTGCAATCGAGTTCAAGTCCACATGCTGCACCACTTCTGCTGAATGAACATCGACAGTGATTTCATTAGGTAGTTCATCCCCTGCTTCACTGGACGAGGACTCATAATTAACTGAACCATTATGGTTGGCAGTCGAAGAATCAGCAGCAGGAGCTTCAACTTGCGGCACTGAAGATTCCTCTACAGAAAGGATGCTGTATGAAGGAGAGCTGTCATCGACCAACATAGGCTCTTCAATGGACTCTCGAGCTGCGTCGCCACCACCTCCCATATCTAGCGATTCCTTTAGGTTAATGTTAATATTCATCTTTTCCTCCTTGGATTTAGGCAATGCACCATTATCCTCTAAATTTCCAACAAGAGCAGCTGCTTCTTCTTGCTTACCTTCTTCACTATCTCCTTCCTCGTAGTTGCCAAAATAAACTTTAGGTGATTTTGTCTTTCTCTTGTCAGTAACAAGGCAAGATGTAACCACTTTGTGAGATTGTTCTAACTTGTCACCCAAAACGTTCAGATGAGTGTCCTGAATTTTCGAGGTCATTTCTTCTTCCTCGATCTTCTCAAGTTCGACAATGTCTAACCGCCTCGCCCCAGACACGGAAGGTTTGGTTTCAGTGATGTCCGTCGTCTGAATTAGGGGTTTGGCTTTATTAACTGATTCATTGATGAGGTTCTTGGAGGGAGCACTGGTCCTGTTACCAGCAGCCCTCAACATCTTGCTCGCCCTTTCCATTTCGGCAATTTTATCATTTGCCCTTTCGCCGTAACGGGCACGTATGTGTTGGTAACGAAGCGGATCATTGTTGCACAGCAGAGGATCATTAGTATGCTTACCATTACAATTGCACATAATTTTAGGAAGATTAAAATCATTTAATGACAGATATTCTTTTTTATCTTTGTACTTTTCATTAAATTCCTTATCAGTAACTTCGATTTCCACTATTTCTGTTGGGTCCTTTTCATTATATGTTCTAATTCTGAAATTTATAACATCAAATATAAAAATAAAAAATATCTAAATTCATTATAGATAAGTCAAAGTAGTTAACTTGAATTGTTATCAATCAATGCCTTTAAATAAAATAACAAGCTGATTAATTAAAAAACATAAATGTTACAAGATTTAAATAATAATTAGACGAAAAATGAAAATAATTTTTTAAAACTTACTTATGAGTTCTAGGAATTTTATAACAATTATCTCGCAGTTCATTTGCAATATGTTTAGCAATAACATGATTTGGTTCATGTTTCAGCACAAATAGAATGTCATCAAGAGCCTGAAGAAATAACAAAAATAAACTAAGATGGAGAAAATGAAAGCAGAGTTTTGTTAGAAAGTTACAATATCATTAAAACAAATAGCGTCATTATACAAAAATAATGGATAATTATATAAAACAGCCTAGAAAGAATCTGTATTTTTTATTTCAGAGAAAAACAAAATGAATACACTGCATGCATTGAAAAGAACATAACATGATACCCCTTCTTTAAAAATAAGCAATAGCTTGAGTTTTTGCACTTATACATTTTGAAAAAAAAAAAAAGTGCATTACTAAGAGTAAAAATAAATGAGAAAGAGTAGTTCAAAGCATACACAATATAAAACAGGAGGGGGAGGGAGAGAGAGCGAGAGAGATCGTTAGGATGAAAATATTACAGGTAAGTATCATATATTTTCTATATTTGTCTCTTTGGAGATTAAAGGCGAGAAAAGCCAGGAGCCCAAATTAAAATTCCAATAGAAAACTATACTTAATAAAAACTACATTTATTTTATTTTATTGTATTTATTTTTATTTTATTTTATTGTATTTATTTTAATTTTATTTATTATTATTAAGTTTCTGTATTATTATTATTTTTTTTTATTGTAAATAGAGTGTGAGTGTGCTTTCTCTGAACACTATTATAAATGTCCTTGATGTGACAGAATATAATATTTCTAAATAAACAAATATAAAAAAAATAAATAAAAATAAAAATTATTTTATATCTTTTAATTTATCCTTTCTTTTATTTATTTTTTTTTGGTCATAACTAATCTTGTATATAGAACTAAATACGGCATCAAGATCTAATTATAACCTTCTCCATGCATTTACAAACAAAATTAGTACTCCTTTACATGACCCTAGACCATGTTAAAATTGAGTGTGCTAACAGCCATATTTAGCAGACATTTCTTAAATAAGTTTCTCGACTTTAACACATTTAAGAGGTTTACAATACTTAACATTGATTGCATGAATACCCCTATTTACAAAAAAAAAATCAAGAAATTATAAAATAAAATAACATAAGTGAAATATATTAATTAATGAAACAAAATAGGAAGAAATACTTACTTCTTGGAATTGATTTTTGTGCTGCCTTGTCAAAGCCCGCCTAAAATGAGCTTTAACATTATCGGGTTCCATTTCCAAAACAATGTCCAAATCATCTTGAGCTTTATTAAATTTGCACTGCTTCAAATCTTGGAAAAAATAAACAAACATAGTCATATTAAAAAAAAATACTATATATTTTAATGTAAATATTACATAGTGATTTTAAATAATGGGGCGAAGGCAGTGACGTCACGGGTTACTGTCAAAAAAGGACAAAGACAGATGGGAAGGGAAGCAAGTGCCATATGTTAAGGCAGAAAGTAGCCAGCTGGCTAGTAAAGAGGATCCAGAGAAGAAAATGTGAGTTAACAAGTGGTTAGTGTCAACAAAGGAAGAATAGAAGATTGAAAGAAGATTGTAGAAGTTGAACACAAGCATATAGAGGAAGATTCACTACAGAACAGGGTGAGTGAAATAGAAATAACGACAGTTATAAAGCTAAGAGTAGAACCCGACAAACAATGAAAATTCATATAAATATTATGTACAATTAATGTATGCTTTTATATTGTATAATTGAGGATGTGTGTTTGTTGTCTCAACCCAACCTGAGAATTAATTATTGTGTAAAATAAATATTATTTGATTCAGAAACTTCTTTTTTTACTTTTCGAAGGAAAAGTAACCTTACAATATATAAGCAAGTAAAAACTTGAGCTATAAGTAATGCTTGTTTTAATGAAAATAACTTAACTTATAAGATATTCAATTATATCTAGTAACAAAGATTTATTATAACGAGAAGTTTCCATGAAGAAATTAGAACAATACCATATGAGATTTCCATAATTCAATTGTATTTGACTCATCAGTTATAGCCCTGGAGCCAGGGCCCAAAAATTGACCTGATCGCAGGCTAAGGTTTAAATGTAAATTATGAAAGTAATGTATATGGGTTTATTTAAACATGTTAAATCCTATATTTTTAACTCGAGCAACTAAGGAAAAACTTTTTACAGCCGAAAAAGCCATATTTTTTCGATCCTTTATTATTTTTTTTCTTATACAACTCCTTAACAGTGCATCAAAGCGAAAAATATACTCTTTAATAAATTAAAGAATGTTAAATTGTGTATCGAACAAGTACCTAAACTTAATAATTTATTCAAGTGGTATGGTAGAAAACCACGGGCAACGAACACTAGTTTTTACCAAATCTGTTAAAAACTGAGAGTATAAATGGCTCCGTAGCTTGGAAATGAGTTCCACGAGAGGAAAAATGTATGGAATCAAAGTTGTTGAGCATGAAATTCTGCGTCTTCTGAGTACCAACAGTTTTAATGTGGGTCAATTATATCTCTTGAATCAGGATTTGTTATTTCTTCATGAAGGTCGATTTGTTATTTCTTTGACACTTCGTTTCCCAAAATTCTACTGAAAGAAGGAAAAGAGGTCTATAGACCTCTATATAGCAGGCTCTAAACAAGAATAAACACCCATACTGCTAAAATATCAAACATCACACATACCTTCATTACCAGTTCCAAGCCACCGGGAGTTACAGATTTTGTGTGGTTTAAGTAACCTACATTAAAACTTTTGGTACTAAGTGGAGGCACAATTTTATGCTCTACATTTTTGATTCCATGAGTTTTTCCTCTTAGTGAACTCATTTCCAAGCTACAGGGCTATTTAGGGTAATTTGTATCAGTTTTTGACAAATTTGATAAAAATCAGCGTTTGTTGACCATGATTCTTTACCATACCACTTAACCAAATTATTTTTTAGATTAAGTTTAGGTACTCGTTTAATGCACAATTTAAGGTTCTTTAATTCCTTAAAGAGTACATTTTTCGCTTTGATGCACCGTTTAGGAGTTGCATGTGAAAAACAAAACAAAAAAAGATCGAAAAATATGGCTTTATCGGTTGTAAAAAGTTTTTCCTTGGTTGCTCAAGTTAGAAACTTAGGATTTAACATGCTCGAATCCATATACATAAGTTAAAAAAATAACAACTTTTCTTATATTTTTTGTAATATATTTACCGTTTCAATCCTTAAGTTACTGGCCTGATATTCTTTAAATCAGCCGCCATTTTTGAAAGCAGTGGCTCTGGAATGGCAGACAAGGTTCATTTTACTTAGAATAACATATGCTTTCGTAATTTACATTCGAACCTACGCCTGTGATCAGGTCGATTTTTAGGCTGCGCCTCAAGGGCTATTATGTATATTAATACAGGTGGAATAGTATGTACAAATACAAAACAAGACTTACAGGTAGCAGCTCTGTTGTTGTAACTAACTGCAGAGGGGAAGAGGTAGATCGATCTGGTGTAATGTTTGATAGCTTCGTTAAAAAGATTGCGTTTATAAAATTCATTACCTAATTCCTTTTCTTTACCCGCCATCACTTTACGTTCTTTTTGACTTAAACCATCTGAAAAAAAAAAAAACTAGTTAAGTGGTTTTATAAACTTCTCTATTAGTCAGAAGAACAAATTAAGGTAAGAGCTACATTTATTTTAATCAAACTAAAACAAATTACAGCTACAACAGAAACTAAAGTTACAATTAATTTTGAAAAAATCAGATGTGGTGTGGTGTGTGCATAACACAACTTTAACTTACTACCCTCTCCTTAGCAGAAATAAGAATTTTCAGACAAAGGAAAGTGAAAGTAAAAATTATAGACGGTATGAAACATTGTTTAAACAACTAATTACTATATATTTTTCATAGCCATCTAATATATTTTATAATTGTGGGTTGATGGTTGGGATGATCAGTCATAAATAAAAATGCAAAAATAAATAATATTTATTTTAATATTTGCTGACGTTTCGATCTGAAGTTTAGGCCTTCATCAGGGCTAAGAAAAGAACCAGATAACTGGGTATGAGAAACATAAACAATGTAGGTAAAAAATATTAAAGTAAAATGAAGTGGGTAGAATAATGACAATAACAAGAGCTAAGAAATAAATAATAATAACTGTTACAAAGTGTGGAATAATGAAGTAAACATAATCAAAATAAGGTGACATAAGTACTAAATTGGTAATCTTACAATAAAATACAAACCAAAGAAAAGATTCTATTAATCTAAATTCTCTTGTTATTGTCATCATTCTACCCACTTCATTTTACTTTAATATTTTTTTACCTACATTGTTTATGTTTCTCATACCTGTGATCTGGTTCTTTTCTTAGCCCTGATGAAGGCCAGAACTTCAGGTCGAAACGTCGGCAAATGTTAAAATAAATATTATTATTTATTTTTGCCTTTTTATTTCTGACTGATCACCACAATCATCCTTCTCTTCATTAATATATTTTATTTATTTTGTTTGACACGAGCCATTTCCTTTTAAAACTATATATTTCAATTATTTATTTGATTATAATAAACAATTAAGTGTCACAAAATTCTTGGTCCGACAATAATGCTACTAATAAAGATTCAGTATATAGGACTGCAAGCGAACGGATAAGCATCCAACTTGCATGGAATAAGAAAGAGGTAAAAGGTATCAGGATATTGTTAAATAACAAGAGCAGACTAAGTTGAACCAAAACTGTATATGAGACGTATACTGACCGTCTGCGTAAAGGTCTACACCCTGAAGGGGTGGAGATCCGTAGATCTGACAATTTGAGAGTTAACTGAGGTATTCATTCCGCCGAGACTAAACCTACTACCAACAGCCGTTACAATAACAGTTATTTTTGAGCTTTGATCAGTATATGGTATCGCCATTAAACTTTATTATAAAAATCATTTACAATGTGTATACATATTCCAATTTACAATTTGAGTATTTAACAATACAACAATAAGAAATAAAAGATACAATTTTAGTATATTGCACAGGCGAGCTTGTAGGGCGCCGCCTGGTTTCGGGTAGACGAACTTGATGTACCTGTAGTAAAAGGCGAGAATCTGTTGCCGCGGGAATCTGTTGCAGCTACACCAGGTTACAACGTGAAATGGTTAATTATTAAAAAAA
Organism: Nezara viridula; assembly: GCA_928085145.1. Taxonomy (NCBI): domain Eukaryota; kingdom Metazoa; phylum Arthropoda; class Insecta; order Hemiptera; family Pentatomidae; genus Nezara; species Nezara viridula. The sequence goes on from OV725080.1 coordinate 46,895, forward strand.
AAAAAAAAAAAAAAAAAAATTGAAGGTAATAAGACCGTACATTAATTATACTGCTTTGCCAGCTATGTTGTATCAAGACATGATCGATTTGATTTCGTGTTTGCGAATCCGGTGACGTCCAAGTATATTTATGAATATCCTTATGTTTAAACGTCGTACTTTTAATTATCAGGTTTTTCGAGATGGCAAAGTTAATCAGACAGATCCCATTATCATTACTATATTCGTGCAAATTTTCTTTACCAGTCGTCGGAATATAAACTTCTTACCTTCCTACCTTTGCGTTCGCGTCACCTACAATTATTTTCATGTAGTTTCGCGGTAGTTTGTCATAAACCCATTCGAGTTTATCGTAAAATTCACTTTTGACTTCATCGTCACTGTCTTCGGTCGGACAATGTATGTTTATTAATGCGATATACCAACGTCCCTGAAATATAGCTACCGAAATTCTATCACTAAAGAATTGTATGTCCCTCAGAGCGGATAGTAATCTACTCCTAATTAGAAACCCGGTACCTAAACAATGATTCCCGCTTCCTCCGTACCAAATAGTGTACTTTCCTTCCCTCATCGAGCCCTCCCCTGGCCAGCGAACCTCTTGCAGAGCCATGACATCCAAATTGTACCCATTTACCTCATTCGCGACCGATTTTAGCCCCCTATATTTCAACTTGCGCCATGAATCTCCTAAAGCAGTCCCCACCCGGAGACCCAAACGGGGGACTAGTTTACCTCCGGATAAAGAGCGTTTTACCTTAGGGAGATCCATGACTATTTGTGGTGTTTGGTGAACTAAAGATATGTGAGTAGGGTGTTCAATCCTACGTCACACCCTCCAGCAAGTCTGGTGGGCCCCTACCTCCAGCAAGTCTTGCTGGAGGGCCCCTCTCATTGTTGGTCAGCGAGTCCATCGGACTTAGCCGGGAGGAACTTTCAAGGAATTTCCACCGACCATCCTAGCATCCGCCACCCGTGGGATGCTCCCCATACGCGATAATGAGCCCGTGTGAGGTGTTTTCTTTTTTAAATGAAAAAAATTTAAGATTTTTTATTGTTGAATGTTTAAAATGATCATTAAAACTGGCTTTAAGCATGACCTATAATTATCAACATACAACGAAGAGGAATAATCTACATAGTGATGTAGGCCTGCTATTCCAACCAAACAAGACAAAAATAAAGATTGAGGATAGTTGAAGAAAGAAACAAGAGACCTCGAAGACAATAATACAAAATCTTTAAAAAATATTAAACAATTATAAAAAATGGATATAACAAGAACTAATTCAACATATCATTAAGCTTACCAGCTGTTAGAGCAATTTCTTGAATCTCTTTCTCCTCGAGGGAGAGATTACTCTCAGTTTCTTTCTTTTTCTTTTCTGCAAGTTCTCTCCTTTGTTTCTCTTCAGCCCTTTTCTCTTCCTCAAGATCGAGTTTCAAACATTCCTTATCAGCATCAAATTTTTCCCACTGGTTGTAATCTGTCATTGTGATCTTCTTTTTTTCTGAATTCTCCTTTACTGTTTCATTCTATAACAGAACATTGTAATTGTAAGAGGCAAAGTAATATATATAAATAACAATAGTTAATAAATAAAAATGATTTTATTACCAGACTATGGCATATCCACAAAATGGGAAATGTTTTTAGCTTATACATTTACAGCTATGAAATGATTTTATAAGCAAAACACTCAATTGATTTTTAAATTATATAATTAAAATTACTCAATGAGATTCCATGAATGTTTGGAACAATATGAGCTCAAAATACCTTTGTAATATTCAAATCAATCGGGTTTTATAAATTGCTTTCATAACATATCATAAGTAATAAATAAAACTACCAATAAAATTTTAATTAAATAAATAACTATCCATCGAAAGTCATTGGTGGGTTGTTAAAGTTGAAATCCATCAAGATTAAAACATAGTGTACTAGTCAGTTACCTCCCACTACATTACAGCAGAGGTCTCCAATTTATACTTGGTGTATTAGTCACTTGCCTCTACCTACAGCTGGGGTCTCCAATTTATACTTGGTGTAGTAGTCAGTTACCTCCCACTACATTACAGCAGAGGTCTCCAATTTATACTTGGTGTAGTAGTCAGTTACCTCCCACTACACTACAGCAGGGGTCTCCAATTTATACTTGGTGTAGTAGTCAGTTGCCTCTCCCTATAGCAGAGGTCTCCAATTTATACTTGGTATAGTAGTCAGTTGCCTCTACCTACAGCAGGGGTCTCCAATTTATACTTGGTGTAGTAGTCAGTTACCTCCCACTACACTACAGCAGGGGTCTCCAATTTATACTTGGTGTAGTAGTCAGTTACCTCCCACTACACTACAGCAGGGGTCTCCAATTTATACTTGGTGTAGTAGTCAGTTACCTCCCACTACACTACAGCAGGGATCTCCAATTTATACTTGGTGTAGTAGTCACTTGCCTCTACCTACAGCAGGGGTCTCCAATTTATACTTGGTGTAGTAGTCAGTTGCCTCTCCCTACAGCAGAGGTCTCCAATTTATACTTGGTGTAGTAGTCAGTTGCCTCTACCTACAGCAGGGGTCTCCAATTTATACTTGGTGTAGTAGTCAGTTACCTCCCACTACACTACAGCAGGGGTCTCCAATTTATACTTGGTGTAGTAGTCAGTTGCCTCTCCCTATAGCAGAGGTCTCCAATTTATACTTGGTGTAGTAGTCAGTTGCCTCTCCCTATAGCAGAGGTCTCCAATTTATACTTGGTGTAGTAGTCAGTTGCCTCTACCTACAGCAGGGGTCTCCAATTTATACTTGGTGTAGTAGTCAGTTGCCTCTCCCTATAGCAGAGGTCTCCAATTTATACTTGGTGTAGTAGTCAGTTGCCTCTCCCTATAGCAGAGGTCTCCAATTTATACTTGGTGTAGTAGTCAGTTGCCTCTACCTACAGCAGGGGTCTCCAATTTATACTTGGTGTAGTAGTCAGTTGCCTCTACCTACAGCAGGGGTCTCCAATTTATACTTGGTATAGTAGTCAGTTGCCTCTCCCTATAGCAGAGGTCTCCAATTTATACTTGGTATAGTAGTCAGTTGCCTCTACCTACAGCAGGGGTCTCCAATTTATACTTGGTGTAGTAGTCAGTTGCCTCTCCCTATAGCAGAGGTCTCCAATTTATACTTGGTGTAGTAGTCAGTTGCCTCTACCTACAGCAGGGGTCTCCAATTTATACTTGGTATAGTAGTCAGTTGCCTCTCCCTATAGCAGAGGTCTCCAATTTATACTTGGTATAGTAGTCAGTTGCCTCTACCTACAGCAGGGGTCTCCAATTTATACTTGGTGTAGTAGTCAGTTGCCTCTCCCTATAGCAGAGGTCTCCAATTTATACTTGGTATAGTAGTCAGTTGCCTCTACCTACAGCAGGGGTCTCCAATTTATACTTGGTGTAGTAGTCAGTTGCCTCTCCCTATAGCAGAGGTCTCCAATTTATACTTGGTGTAGTAGTCAGTTGCCTCTCCCTATAGCAGAGGTCTCCAATTTATACTTGGTGTAGTAGTCACTTGCCTCTACCTACAGCAGGGGTCTCCAATTTATACTTGGTGTAGTAGTCAGTTGCCTCTACCTACAGCAGGGGTCTCCAATTTATACTTGGTGTAGTAGTCAGTTACCTCCCACTACACTACAGCAGGGATCTCCAATTTATACTTGGTGTAGTAGTCAGTTGCCTCTCCCTATAGCAGAGGTCTCCAATTTATACTTGGTGTAGTAGTCAGTTGCCTCTCCCTATAGCAGAGGTCTCCAATTTATACTTGGTGTAGTAGTCAGTTGCCTCTACCTACAGCAGGGGTCTCCAATTTATACTTGGTATAGTAGTCAGTTGCCTCTCCCTATAGCAGAGGTCTCCAATTTATACTTGGTATAGTAGTCAGTTGCCTCTACCTACAGCAGGGGTCTCCAATTTATACTTGGTGTAGTAGTCAGTTGCCTCTCCCTATAGCAGAGGTCTCCAATTTATACTTGGTATAGTAGTCAGTTGCCTCTACCTACAGCAGGGGTCTCCAATTTATACTTGGTGTAGTAGTCAGTTGCCTCTCCCTATAGCAGAGGTCTCCAATTTATACTTGGTGTAGTAGTCAGTTGCCTCTCCCTATAGCAGAGGTCTCCAATTTATACTTGGTGTAGTAGTCATTTGCCTCTACCTACAGCAGGGGTCTCCAATTTATACTTGGTGTAGTAGTCAGTTGCCTCTCCCTATAGCAGAGGTCTCCAATTTATACTTGGTGTAGTAGTCAGTTGCCTCTCCCTATAGCAGAGGTCTCCAATTTATACTTGGTGTAGTAGTCAGTTGCCTCTACCTACAGCAGGGGTCTCCAATTTATACTTGGTGTAGTAGTCAGTTACCTCTCCCTATAGCAGAGGTCTCCAATTTATACTTGGTGTAGTAGTCAGTTGCCTCTCCCTATAGCAGAGGTCTCCAATTTATACTTGGTGTAGTAGTCAGTTGCCTCTACCTACAGCAGGGGTCTCCAATTTATACTTGGTGTAGTAGTCAGTTACCTCTCCCTATAGCAGAGGTCTCCAATTTATACTTGGTGTAGTAGTCAGTTGCCTCTACCTACAGCAGGGGTCTCCAATTTATACTTGGTGTAGTAGTCAGTTGCCTCTCCCTATACCAGAGGTCTCCAATTTATACTTGGTGTAGTAGTCAGTTGCCTCTCCCTATAGCAGAGGTCTCCAATTTATACTTGGTGTAGTAGTCAGTTGCCTCTACCTACAGCAGGGGTCTCCAATTTATACTTGGTGTAGTAGTCAGTTGCCTCTCCCTATAGCAGAGGTCTCCAATTTATACTTGGTGTAGTAGTCAGTTGCCTCTCCCTATAGCAGAGGTCTCCAATTTATACTTGGTGTAGTAGTCAGTTGCCTCTCCCTATAGCAGAGGTCTCCAATTTATACTTGGTGTAGTAGTCAGTTGCCTCTCCCTATAGCAGAGGTCTCCAATTTATACTTGGTGTAGTAGTCAGTTACCTCTCCCTATAGCAGAGGTCTCCAATTTATACTTGGTGTAGTAGTCAGTTGCCTCTCCCTATAGCAGAGGTCTCCAATTTATACTTGGTGTAGTAGTCAGTTGCCTCTACCTACAGCAGGGGTCTCCAATTTATACTTGGTGTAGTAGTCAGTTACCTCTCCCTATAGCAGAGGTCTCCAATTTATACTTGGTGTAGTAGTCAGTTGCCTCTACCTACAGCAGGGGTCTCCAATTTATACTTGGTGTAGTAGTCAGTTGCCTCTCCCTATAGCAGAGGTCTCCAATTTATACTTGGTGTAGTAGTCAGTTGCCTCTCCCTATAGCAGAGGTCTCCAATTTATACTTGGTGTAGTAGTCAGTTGCCTCTACCTACAGCAGGGGTCTCCAATTTATACTTGGTATAGTAGTCAGTTGCCTCTCCCTATAGCAGAGGTCTCCAATTTATACTTGGTATAGTAGTCAGTTGCCTCTACCTACAGCAGGGGTCTCCAATTTATACTTGGTGTAGTAGTCAGTTGCCTCTCCCTATAGCAGAGGTCTCCAATTTATACTTGGTATAGTAGTCAGTTGCCTCTACCTACAGCAGGGGTCTCCAATTTATACTTGGTGTAGTAGTCAGTTGCCTCTCCCTATAGCAGAGGTCTCCAATTTATACTTGGTGTAGTAGTCAGTTGCCTCTCCCTATAGCAGAGGTCTCCAATTTATACTTGGTGTAGTAGTCAGTTGCCTCTACCTACAGCAGGGGTCTCCAATTTATACTTGGTGTAGTAGTCAGTTGCCTCTCCTATAGCAGAGGTCTCCAATTTATACTTGGTGTAGTAGTCAGTTGCCTCTACCTATAGCAGAGGTCTCCAATTTATACTTGGTGTAGTAGTCAGTTGCCTCTACCTACAGCAGGGGTCTCCAATTTATACTTGGTGTAGTAGTCAGTTACCTCTCCCTATAGCAGAGGTCTCCAATTTATACTTGGTGTAGTAGTCAGTTGCCTCTCCCTACAGCAGAGGTCTCCAATTTATACTTGGTGTAGTAGTCATTTGCCTCTACCTACAGCAGGGGTCTCCAATTTATACTTGGTGTAGTAGTCAGTTACCTCTCCCTATAGCAGAGGTCTCCAATTTATACTTGGTGTAGTAGTCAGTTGCCTCTCCCTATAGCAGAGGTCTCCAATTTATACTTGGTATAGTAGTCAGTTGCCTCTACCTACAGCAGGGGTCTCCAATTTATACTTGGTGTAGTAGTCAGTTGCCTCTCCCTATAGCAGAGGTCTCCAATTTATACTTGGTGTAGTAGTCAGTTGCCTCTCCCTATAGCAGAGGTCTCCAATTTATACTTGGTGTAGTAGTCAGTTGCCTCTACCTACAGCAGGGGTCTCCAATTTATACTTGGTGTAGTAGTCAGTTGCCTCTCCCTATAGCAGAGGTCTCCAATTTATACTTGGTGTAGTAGTCAGTTGCCTCTCCCTATAGCAGAGGTCTCCAATTTATACTTGGTGTAGTAGTCAGTTGCCTCTACCTACAGCAGGGGTCTCCAATTTATACTTGGTGTAGTAGTCAGTTACCTCTCCCTATAGCAGAGGTCTCCAATTTATACTTGGTGTAGTAGTCAGTTGCCTCTCCCTATAGCAGAGGTCTCCAATTTATACTTGGTGTAGTAGTCAGTTGCCTCTACCTACAGCAGGGGTCTCCAATTTATACTTGGTGTAGTAGTCAGTTACCTCTCCCTATAGCAGAGGTCTCCAATTTATACTTGGTGTAGTAGTCAGTTGCCTCTACCTACAGCAGGGGTCTCCAATTTATACTTGGTGTAGTAGTCAGTTGCCTCTCCCTATAGCAGAGGTCTCCAATTTATACTTGGTGTAGTAGTCAGTTGCCTCTCCCTATAGCAGAGGTCTCCAATTTATACTTGGTGTAGTAGTCAGTTGCCTCTACCTACAGCAGGGGTCTCCAATTTATACTTGGTATAGTAGTCAGTTGCCTCTCCCTATAGCAGAGGTCTCCAATTTATACTTGGTGTAGTAGTCAGTTGCCTCTCCTATAGCAGAGGTCTCCAATTTATACTTGGTGTAGTAGTCAGTTGCCTCTACCTACAGCAGGGGTCTCCAATTTATACTTGGTGTAGTAGTCAGTTACCTCTCCCTATAGCAGAGGTCTCCAATTTATACTTGGTATAGTAGTCAGTTGCCTCTACCTACAGCAGGGGTCTCCAATTTATACTTGGTGTAGTAGTCAGTTGCCTCTACCTACAGCAGGGGTCTCCAATTTATGGCCAGCAGGTCAGATCCGCCCCTTTTCTGCCTCCAATCCGGTCTGTGAAAGATGTTTTGATTACGTGGAGAAAAGTATGAAATTTAGTTAATTACTCAAACATTAGGTTACTAAAAATTTATTGGATATGTTATTTAAAACTCATTTCCTAACTGAAGTGTCATTTTTTTAAACAGGTTCTTTTTTTTCCAACAACATCAGTGGCACTGAACGTCTCAAAGAGGCCCTATTTCAGAAAAGTTTTTATATATTTAAATATGTCAATTTATATCTGAAAATTTATCAAAGAAAAGATTTGAGTATGATTTCTTTGATAAACTAAAGCAGTGTAAACTGGCTTGTGGCAGATCAGGGCAAAAAATAAAAAACACTCTAGTATTGCTAATCAAAAACTTTTTGCCATAACCCAATTTTGTCAGACAAGAATTTCCATTAAAATAGAAGAAATAATGAAACTTGTGTAATGGGGACACCAGCACTTTTACTTCATTACTTTTTTCTTTCTCTTTCACCCCTTCCTGGCACCGGGATTTGAAATCATAATCTTATTACATACGAAATTGAACAGCTGTAACTTTGTTAATAGTTGTCCTAAATGAATGATTTTTAAATGGTTTTGTAGGGAATTTCATCACCTTACAATCTGGTTTCCGCTCCCATTATTTCACCCAGTCCAATTCTCGTCCTCATATTCCTTCAAACAACTCCTTTTCCACCACCTACTCCATATTCAAACTTCCTCAAACATGTAAAATTTATTTGCGCCTGTACACAGTTTAAATCAACTGCACAATTGCAATAACAATCAACAGTTAATTAGGCATCATATTGTATTCGTCTAAGCCAGACTAATATTATTAATTATCTAACTCTGTTATTATTCTAAGGGGTCTGTAGTCCCAAAATAAAATTATTATTTCATTTCATTTCACCTTTCAAAAAAACAAACAGGCTGAAAATGTATTTTTCAGACTCAGGATGCTGTGAAACCTACAGATCCGTCGAAAACCGCACATCGGAAATTTTACTTGATCGCAATAGTTTCCTTACCTAGTACAGGTAGAAAAGTAATAAATTAAAACATGTGTAGAAAATAGAATACACTGTATCTTCTCTAGTACTGCTTCAATTCCAATGAAATATTTTTTGTTAGGTAGGTAATTTAATATCTTTCCAAAGTTTTTATGTACATTTTACCATAGAATATATACTTAACGAGGTAGGCCCCAAAAAATGTCTCTTTTCGGTATAACTCATTTCCTGAATTTTCTCAGGAATGTAGTAGATTTACGAAAATTGAAAGGACATATTCAATAATTAGAAAATTATAGGAAAGTTTCATCAAAATCGTTGGAGACTTTTTGGCACTAGTCTATGGAAAAATATGTTTTTCACTTATTGCGCAGGGAGCATCAATTTGTGTCATCAAGCACCAGTAGTCAACACCCTACAAAATAAAAAAAGAAGCAACAAAATCGGTCAGCTAGTTCCCGAGATCTTGGCACAGACAGATAGAACAATTGCTGAGAATGTGTTTTTCGGACTCAGGAGGCTGTGAAACATACAGATCCGTCATAAACTGCTCATCGGAAATTTGACTTAGCTAGTACAGGTAGCAAAGTAAAAAAAGAAATCATATATAGCCAAAAGATTCATGAGTTTTGCTAGGATTTGGGACGTATCTGATTACAACACCAAGCTCCAATATTCATGTATGTAAATTTCACTGACGACCCACTAATGCATTTAAGTAAATATACATCCCTTGGAATAGACAGAAATATTTTCGTAGACTTCAAGGTTTTTTTAAACATGTTTACTCAAATATACCTAATAAAATAATAATTACACATTCTTAACATTTTAAAAAATGTACTAAAATGAAACAATATTTAGGTACTCACCTCAATTTTGTTAACAGGTCTCCTAACTTCAGGATAAAAGTTTGCAGAATCTGACAGAGTTTTACTATTATTTAGTATTTGATCAGTTTCATCAATCTCTTGTTTCCACTCCTATGGAAAAAAAAAAAAAAAAAATAGAAAATTGAACCATAAAAAAAAATTATCTACTATCACTAAAAGTATTATTGATATAATTTATTTTGAGAAAAATACAAATAAAAAAGAATCCAACATTTATCCATGAAATCATCAATAACCAGCATTGCTATCAGGCCTCTGCCGTCAATCAGTGAGCATCTCCTCTGTGTCTATTTGATATCTTGATCTATATCTTGATAGTGTACTCAGGAATTATATTTTGTGAGTAATATATTTATCACTTTTTTAGAAATACTTAGAGGCATGTTTACAGGATTTGTGGATAATACTGCATCAAATAGTCTACTGTCGTAGACAAAGAGACTTAAGTATTAGACTGAGCACTGATAAGGGTCTTACTCTCTGATTTCCCCACCGATAGTATCGCTCCCCACCACTCTTCTCTCTACCGCTCCATTGCCTTTAGTTCAATTACACATATTGCCATGTCCAATATGTAAATTAGCAGTAACTAGGAAAGAAAAAACCGCCCGAACATGCTTCAACCACAAAAATATAATCCATAGTAAATATGCAAATATGACCGACGTTGACACATTAAAAAAAAATAATGATGCTGTTGCACTTGCGACAAACAATTGAAAACAACAAAGCAGTATATGGGTAATCCTAGTACCAGCACAGAAGAAAACTACCTTATAACAAACAAGTTTGTCTTTTAAAAACTCAGAAAGACTTAAATCAATGGAAGAATGATTCAAAAGGCAGGAAGATTTAATTGAAAATATATTAGCCGAAAATAACAGCCTCAAAACAGAAATAAAAAATATGGAAATTACTCTAAACTGTAGAACAAGCACAGCTCTCTCATTTGATTTAGTAAAGAGGGATCCCCATGAGTACCGTGGAAACGTCAGAGGGGATAGTTTTGTCCGTCGGGACGGCCCAGGGTATCAAGCTTAATTCAGAGGACCTCGACTTGGTGGAAAGAAAGCGTCCTAGAGGAGAGGACATACGGTCACTGTCGATCGTCGTGCGTTTCGTCTGCCAGACGATCTGGGACAAGGTGTTACGACTTCGAAGGATAAAAAGAGATTTCACCATCAGGCATCTCGGCTGGGAGAGCAATGAAAGGATCTACATCGGGAAAGAAATGAACACAAGCAACCGGAAAAGGCTGCCGGACAAATCAAATACATTTGATTTTCCAGAGGGTTTGTCAGATCCCGAAAAGACAACTGTTTGCAGGTTCTGATCATCAACAAGGCCAGATTTAGTTGACGGATTTCAATGACGGAAATCTCATAGTCATCGCTCTGCCTCATGTTTTTTTTCGTAGTTATTATGATTTTTTTATGTATTTATTTTTTATATCTTCCTCAATATCTAATTTTCTCTACAAGGAATATTATTTTATGTTCTTTATTAACTAGACTAGAATATTCAGAACTTTGTTCGTTTAGATTATTTCTTTTCTTATTTTTGTACATATCTGCACTTAGTCTTTATTCTTATTTTCTTACTTCTTTTTTTTGGTACTTGTTGGTTAGCCGGACAGGACCGACTGCTATCTGCCAATGTTTATAACCTCAACACTGATAATTCTGATAAGGCTTCTCATAATTCCTACCATCGTATTCATATTATTGAAATTTTAAACAAAAACAAATGTAATAATAAAAAAATAATTTTATTTTACAACACATATATATTAAATAGATGAAAACAAATGTAATTCCCAGAACGACGAAAGATAAAACACTCATCTGTTTCTCAGCAAACTCCACCAAACATCCATTGCTCACATTAATTTATGGGACCACCCATAAATAAATTTTAAAGCCGTTAAAAATGATATCCTAGACCCTTTTAACTACGTTCCTTTCGTTATAGAAACTTTTTTTGTTATAAGTGATACGAATATTGAATAAATGATTAAATGTATGTATATACATATATGTATGTATGTATATACACACTTACATAAATATATGTATGTATATACATGTATACCCCAGAATGTTATAACATCCATAATTTGACGAAAATAACAAGTTGAACAAAAATAAACAATGGAATAACTCAAAGCTTTCAGGAGATTATGTGGTAACATTAGATAACAAGGGAGGTTTCATCCAGGCTTCCTTACCAACAAGTATCTTTTTTTTTCTAGTGTTAACAGTCTTTCATTTGTATTATTTGCAAATGTTTTATATTTTGACAAATCTCACTATAAATTTTCTTGTTTTACTGTATTTTCTTGGTCTTAAGAAACTCAAATTCATTCATTTATGATGATTGTCCCTTTCCTTTCCAAATTTTGAATGATGTACATCCTTCCTTATCCTAAATGACTAATATCCTATTAATGTCCCATGTTAACTCCCAATCTCTTCTGGCTCACTTTGATGAATTCCAAGATTATTTCCTCTGTACTTTTTACCATATTATTACCGTTTCAGAAACCTTTCCCAAACCAAATATTTTCTCCTCTATATCTATCCCTAACTACACCCTCATCTGCCATGACCAAGTGGACCGAACAGGTGGGGGTGTCGGCCCTTATGTTCATGAACGTCTGAGGACAAAAATTCTCCACAAGTATCCTTCTTCCGACATTCCCCATTTCGAGTACTTATTGGTAGAAATTTCCTCAGATTCATTTTCTCTTCTCTACGTCACCACATATTGTCCTCCCCATGTCCGATTTGCTCCTTCCTTCAAATCTTCCCTTTTTACCTACGTTCTTTTATACAACAATGTAATAATAGTAGGTGACTTTAATACCAATTTATCTTCAGACTCCTCTGACAAATCATACCTCGTAGATGTTATCCATTCTCTTGGCCTATTCATCATTCCTTTTCAACCTACTCACCATACTCAATTCTCAAGTACATGGCTTGATCTTTTTTTAATTTAATCTTCTCAAAACTTGTTGCTCTCCTCCCAGAATCCAGTCTCTTTCATTTCATATCATGACCTCATCAAGATTTCCTAAAACGTTCCGACTCCTAAGTTCACTCTCAGGTAAATTACATGGCGGGATCTCGACTCCTTGACCTCTGAAAAAGTAGCCCAATCCTTAGATCCCATCTATTCCTATATCTCCAATGATGAAATGGTGGAATGTCTTTCCTCTAATCTTCTTCTATTCCTAAATCAACGCACCCTTAAAGACCTCAATCTTAAAACGCCCTCCTACTCCCTGGGTTAATCCAGAAATAAGAGAATTAATGAGAAGAAATGCTGCAAGGAGGCGTTTTAGACGCAAATGTGATCATAATGACTACTTCTCTTTAAAGAATTTTCGAAACCTTATAGTCTGTGGGATAGACCCCTAAACTGCACCTTCCCCCACATCTGTATAAAATGCATATCTTTGCGTTCCTTGTGATAAAAAAAAAAAGCCAATGTTCCCACAAAAAAAAGTTAACGCACTGCTCCAAAATGGTGTCCAAACATGGCCATGACTGATGACTTTGACTTAAGTTAGTTTTTTGGTCACTGAGAATCAACATTTGGCTTAATTTCGTCATAGTTGGTCTTTTATTAAAGCTGGATAGTCAGAGAATAATAAACCATGAAAACATATTAAAAAATAAATGGCTTAATCAATAAAAAACACTAGGAAAGTCAATTTTTTTAACAAAAAAATTTTCAAGTTTAAAATCAAGCGTTGTTTGTAATTAAACGGCCAACAATAACCCAAAATGTGCTGAAATAAAACATCTGTTTCTCTTTCTAAAACACTGATTACTTTTTAAAATATTTGAAGCGGTTCCATAAAAAATGCATTTGAAAGGCAGAAAATCGGAACTGATGAAGGTACCTACAGGCCTCTACCACACTATTTAGTACGCAGTCATTATAAACATTTTTTATTTGTGCCGACGTTTCAACCCAAACATGTGGGTCATCATCAGGGCGTGGTTCGAGCACTGAAGGCTTTTAAGTCCTCTTATTCTATTATATTACACATCCTATTATATTACTCTTAAATTGTGTATTCAAGTACTCTACCCAGTACTTAAAATTGAAAGCCTTCAGTGCTCGAATCATGCTCTGATGATGACCCACATGTTTGGGTTGAAACGTAAGCACAAATAAAAAATCTTTACAATGACTGGGTTCTGAATATTTATCAGCCATGATATGTAGAACAGTCAACTATCTTCCTCCAATAATTCCTTAGCTATAGTGCTATAATAACGTTTTTTGGTACGTTATATTGATTGTATTAACAAACAAATATTAATGCAATAATTTAATTGTCAAAAAAAATTATAAATTATTTTTTTTAATTTTTAATTTAATTTTATTTTTTAACTTCCTCTATTCTATACGGAGGTCATTTAAGAAGGCCTCTATTGTAAAAATGATATAATTATTATAATAAAAGCTAATTCAAAAATACTTTGCTGAATATCTTGAATTTTTTATTTAACGTTTGCAATTTAACACTTTGTTTTGTATATTTACTGATTCTTAGAGGTATGAGAAGGAGTTAGTCGAGGGTGCAGTCAAATAAATAAAAAAATTAAAATTTAACTTTACTGTAACAATAGTTATTCAATTTTCAATCTATTTATTCGTTAACATTCATTTATTCTTTAACATTCATGTATTTATTTTCTTTTATCTATTTTCTTATCATGTATTTATTTTCTTTATCTTTTATTTCTGTATCTGACAACTTCTTCGTATTTTATATATACTTATATTTATTTTTTATTTTTTCAACATGTTTGTATCTTTTGCAGCCCTGAAGACGACCTGCAAAGTGGGTCGAAACGTCGGCAAAAATTAAAATAGTTTATATATTTTAATTTTTTTATTTGTTTGACCGCACCCTCGACTAACTCCTTCTCATATTATATTAACGGTCAACCATCTCTACATCACTATGATTCTTAGAGGTAATTTAAATTGTATATACTTATATACTACATCATGAAATCTTAATCAATCTTTTACTTGTATGTTATACATACTTTTCATGGTATGGTAAAGAAATAGTAATAGATAAAAACTTTTGATTATTATATCTCTGAATGCTATTTCACGATTATTATTGATGATTTCCATTATTCATTATTTCAGAATTATGAGATATTCTTCATCAGTTGTTTTCCCAATAATAATTCCGTTAATTCCTTCCACGAAAATAAACACGATATTTTTCTTTTTCTTTACGCATGACTACATTAAGTCTCCATTTTCAGATTACTAAGCAAAATAACTACGAATAACAATAATTACGCAGCTAATTCATTTAGTAAATATAACAGAGATTAAAATGAGAAAATAAATTTTAAGCTAACAGTATAGTCCAACTAATTTGGAGATCTATGGATCCCATTGGGCTTGGATATTATTGGAATAAATATTTATCTATATATAATGATTTATAGTTACATTTTATTTATTAATATTATCCCCTTTTCTCGAGCAATCTTTAATCTGACATTATTTCCATAAAATGTGTCCTTGACAAATTAATAGTGGACTCTTATATCTAAGAAATACAAAAAACTACTAAAGTTTGATGAACAATTTCAAATCAGATAGATAATAAATAACTTCTGATTATTTATTATCCAAATGATAAAACAAATTTTTATACACAGATATAAAAAATAATATACAACAGTATAATGCGAATTTACAGCCACTATTCTATTTTTATTTCTAAAAGCATTTTTTTTTAACAGGCCTTGAAGGGCGACTCAAATATCATTTTATATATATATATTTTCTTTTTATTTCAGCTTAGTAACTGTTATAATAAAAATTAATAATTAACAATTAGTAAATACATAATACGTTAAAAAATTGTTAATAAGGAAGTTCCATGATGGGAATACGAAGTGATTGTGAACCACGCCCAATCTGTGCGGATCTCATGTGAACTAGTACCCTATAAATTATTATTTAAAGAAATAGGTTAAGTTCCTAGAACATTCCAACAATACTTACAGCTTAAGTAGAATTTACTCCTCTGGTGTGCTAAGATAAATATAATCAGTATTGCAAATTGTCCAATTTGAAATTTCGTCCTAAAATTCCAAAGTTTATTAGTTCTATTACAATCCAGTAATCAAAATATCAGAGGGGAGGGAGGGAAACTGTACAGCTGCATAAAGAAGTACATTAGTTAAATCAACCAATATTTTTTTCATATATTTTTGTTATAAGACTGTATTAGGCTGAAAAACTTGATACTTTTTCTAAAATTTGAAATTGGACATTTTGCAAAATTAACTGACATTTATCTAAGCATGGTGATGTTATCTTGGTTAAAAATATCAGTTTATATAGGTGAAATATTAATTGGGTATCATAAATGAAATATCAGACAGATTTAGGTTACCTTATCCATCGATACCGTTGTAAACAAACCACTTATTGATATACTGTGGTATATTTTAATGTTTGAAGTTTTATTATTTCAAACAAATAATATAAATTATATAATCAATAGAAAAATTACCATGATTTCTTTATGAACAGAATTCCATTCTTCAGCATTCAAACAAGATTTGGTCATAACAGGTTCACACGTCCTCAATGATTTGTGGTCTGGACATAAAAATTTTAACCGGTCTTCGACACACTTAAGGAGTTCTGGATAGTGACCTTCTTCACCAGACCTACAATATTTTCAATTTAGATTTTAAAATATTTTGAAAAGTGAGGCCACATACATAAAAACAGTAATCACCTAAACATAAAAATAAACTGAAATCCCCTGCAAAAGATTTAACTGAAATAAATTTAAATGACATAACTCAGTTCCAAAAATTTTGAAAAGCCACTAAAACATACCTTAAAATTCTTAAGATCCTCTCAATTTCTAAAATGTTACAACACTTTTTAACATAATCAAATTCAAGATGACTAATAGGTATCTCATATTTTTCAAGAAGTGTTTTCTTTTTTTTCTGAGTTGGTGTTTTTTCAGGCAAAGTATCAGTAGTCATTTTCAAATTGTAATTGTCAGGAATTAAATAAACTAATTACAGGAGGAAGAAACAAATTGATTTATAAGTTATTATAAATGACATTGAAGGACTAGAGAGATCCAAACTTAAATGTCACCATGACAACATTACATCTGGGTGAAGGTTTAAATATCAGTTGTATTTTTATTGTTATTACTAAAATTTTGTTCTTTAAAATAATTAAATTATAAATAATCTAATTTAAAATAAGTAACACGAATCTCTATATTTAAAACAGGTCTAATCAAAACAATTTTAAATAAATTAAAATCACAGTAAGCAAATGAAATTGTACCTTGTTCCTCAGATATGAGGTATAATCAATGATTCAGCGACCTTTAAAAATTTAAATCCACAAGCAAAAGAACACGTTAACTTAAGGCTAACAAAGAAATAAACAATGAGTCCTGAACAGGCATGATCAACAGCTGTCTCATAAAGCGGGAAGAGAAGGTTTTTTCAAAACACCAAATCTTGGAAGATGAATCATCAAGATTTTCTTATACAATTGTTTACTATTAATTATAAAAACATGAAATCTTATTTTAGAACTTGCTAAGTATGTTTCCTAATTCCCATTGAGAATTGTACTAAAGCACCTCCCTAAAAAAATTAATCTCATCCTTGAATATTTTAAAAATATCCTAAATAATAATATTGAGAGGTAATAGCTATAATTTCTTTTAAATATAATTTTTAACCCATCCTTAAGAGTTAATATGTCACTCTCTTAATTTAATTTCTTTATTCCGTGTACTATTTAAAATAGAAATTTATTTTTGTTTTTTAGGGAAGGAAGCTGTAATTTAACCCCAACCCTCCCCTCCTTCAATTCACTACTAAATTTTGAATACATATACGGTGGTCACAGGAAACTAACAATATAATAAGTAATTGATTAAAAAAAAAATTAAGAATTGGCAAATTAAAAATATTATTTGAAAAAGAAAACAAGAAAAATAAATGGATAAAAACAATAATGACGGGGATGTTACGCTCGTATGGTGATTTCGCACTAATATATATACGTATAGAGAGAGGAAGAGAGTTTGAGGATGAGGGAGAAAGATAGAATCAAAAGTGGCTCACTAAGAGAGAGGGAGCCCCTACCATAGATTTTTTTTAAAAATTGAATACTTCTATTTTTTAAATATTTTAATTAGATCACGTTATTATTTTTATTAAAAAATAAATCCGTCTCGGTCTCAAATAGTCTTGGTAGACCACTGAAAGTTAGAGGTATTTCCCAACTGAGGCGTTTCCCAAACTTATTTCCAATTTTTTTTTTTATGTGTTTTATCCGCACCTTTGTCAATCTCCATATAACATTTTCTACATTTGGTTGACAACCTAGTTTTAAAGTAGAAAGAAAGAACTTAGAGGTTATTTTTCTTTCCTGTTCTATCAGCAGTATTTAGCATTATTTTTATTGTAATGCTGTATATTCAAACTCGTTTGGGACAGTAGATATTTATTTCGAGGTAGCCACACATGCCAAGTCGGTTGAGCCCCCTAATAATCGAATAAAAGGTGACTGAACATGTGGTTTAACACACGAGATGCCCATCCCCCAGTAAAGTGTGCCTCGCCCCTCTCAAGAAATTTTTATTTATTCATCTTATATAAAAAAAAAAAAAAAAAAATGCAAACAAAAATAGAATTAGAAAAAGCATAGATCATATATAATGTCACTTGCTGTGGTCTAATCCATGCTTTTCCCTGGTTGTGGATCTATGGGGGAGGGGGAGAAGGAGCTTTCGGGCTGAAGCCCTCCCACCCCAAAATTGTTGAATATAACCATGTTTTACAGAAAAAAATATTAAAAACTAGCTCTTAAAGTATTCTTCTTCGTGTAATAACATTTAATAGGACTTCAAGAACCACTTACACAATATTTCATATAGGTGGTTAATTTTTTTCTTTTTTTTTTTCAAATTAATTATTGTTATATATATATATATGAAAAAAAATCGTTCGGGCTGAAGCCTCCCCCCCCAAAAATTAAATCCTGGATCCGCTAGTGCCTGGTTTGAAACTGTCCACTTCGAAAATTCATAACCCCGACGAAATGTGCCCTTCTGCCCGTCTTGATACGGTTGCTTGGTAACATAACATCATTAGTAATGAATACAGGAGTGTAACATATTAAATTTTAAACACAAACGTGAATAAACTGATAAAAAAATGATTTTTTATATATTTTGTTGTCTTATCGTAAGTAATATTCGCTTTATACGGTTAAAATCATAAGCATAACTTGAAATCACGTTGAAATTCATTTGAAACATAACTTTTTATGAATTCCAATAAAAAATATTCATAATTAAAAAAATTACAATGCCTCCCAATGGATTCTTGTTCAGTTGACATGACCTTTTCAAAGTGAAACCTTGGAATGTCGAAAAAATGGAAGAAATTACTACAGTCATTATGTAATAAAGGCAAGGTAAGTTTAGCAAATGCATAAGGATGGTTTTCCTGAATATTATTTTAGAAATTAAGCCAAACAAATAATAGAACGATAATAAATCCTGCCTCGCCCTCCCGAAACGAATATTAAAATTATTGATGTTATTGCAATCAATGTTTCTAAGAATTATTGTTGACCGGAACAATAGATATATACAAGTTGAACTTTCTTTCTCCCGTAGCGATTTCAATCTCTATGGGTAACGTTTTGATTCGCGCCGACAGGAAGCTCTAGTCTAGTTTTCCCTGTAGCTCTGTCAATCTAGCTCTAATTCTCATTGCCTGTGTTTACCTTGCAATTCTTGTAGTTTTGCCTTTTCAGAATGAGCAAATTGCGTCCAAAAAACTACAGTTTCTTTGCGATGAATTTTGTATTCAATATTTTCCTTCAAAAGCTGAAGGTCTCTCAATGAAAATCAATACTTATTACTATGCCATGGGGTCAAAGTGATAACGTTAAATTCACTATAATTATTCAAGTTTCTTAAGTAGCGTATTTTTAAAATAAATACCATTATGATTAAATGATGGCTTATCATTCTGCCTTTTTTTTTAACCCTGAACAGAAAGACTTCATCCAATTAATAGGTTAATTTATTTTTTCCCTTCGTTGAACCTAGAAAATTTTATTTTATTATAGTGGTCTATTATCATTGCAGGATGAAAAAAAGGAATGGTATGGCTTTGCAATGAGCGAACTGCAGGCAACAGTAGAGTTCTCTGTTGAGCTCTGCAAATTTTATAATGTTGACTTATTTCAAAGAGGGTGAGGCTAATTACCATTAAATGCATTAGCAAAACTTTTTGTGTATGATTATCAATTTATGTTTTTAGGTTTTACCAAATAAGAGCTGCCCTCAAAGTATCCCCTAAATTACCTGTCAAAATTGAAGCCTCCATCCCCACCACCCAAACCAAAAATTTATCAGGTATTAATATTGTGTTTCTTCTTTTTGTATTGCTTAACTAAATCCATTATTAGTTAATTAAAGTTCATTAATTTGTGTTAATTTTTTTTTTCAATTTGATAGGTGAAAATGAGCTAGGTTTTCCAGCTTGCATTTTGAATGGAGTTGGTGTTAGTCGAACATTCCAGATATTATATCGTAATGAAGAAGTATCTTTGGATGATACTGTGCTATTCAGGGTCCATATACTTGTAGATAGTCATAAGGTAAATGGCTATTCAAATTCTAAGTCACTTTGGACAATTATGATTATGTTCTTAATTTTATTTAGAAGTTATGTGTTGAAATAGAACGTTCACTAAAAAAAAATTAGATGCAAAATTAGTTGTTCGTAATCAACTTTATATAATTGAACTGATTTTCATAAATATGTATGATTCTTATTACTCTATTAGTATTGAGATTGTAACAGTAAGGAAAATATTAAGTTGCAGGTTTGAATCCTTTATTCAATAGTGCACTAAAACACACACATATATATATATATATATATATATATATATATATATATATATATATATATATTTATACTTTCTATTTAGATAGAAGAAAGTCTTGAGAGGGCCGACTTCAACATTAATTTGGAACTATGGTTCACTGACCAGGCCCTTATGACGGACCAGCAGACGAACATAAGCTGTGTCTCAGTTCGCAATCTTCAGCTTAGTTTCTCAGCACCAAAAGGCCTTCACTATCACCTTCCCGTCCTCTTTGATTATTTTCATCTTTCAGCAGTTACTATTACGATACATGCTAGCCTTGTTGCTCTCCATCAACCTTACATCAAGTGAGCTCTATTTTCCTTTAAATAATATTTTTTTTTTTAATGTTTGTTAATATTTATTATTATTATTAATTCTATTAATATTCTCAACTCAAAATTATTCTGTTGTAATGAAGATAAAGATGATAAGAGAGCTACTATTTCATTTGGTGAACTATTTTTATACCTGCTCTCTCGGTACTTGTGTTCTGATCTGGTTGTCCTGATTTTGTCATTTGTTGCATTTATGAACCAGAAATTCAATTTTTATAGAGCTATATAATATAATTAATTTTAAATATGTACTATATAATAGCAGTAGAATTCTGCTATAAATCTATTTCATTAAGTGTGCTTCATTTGATAATGATTTTAGTTTTTGCAATTATCATCCAGTTTATGTGTCATAAATGTTTATTCTTCAATTACTGAAGAGATCTAAAGGATGATAAATGCTCTAATTGGTTTTTAAACCTAATCATCAATGCCATAATTTCTAAAATGCTTCATTTTTAACTCCCATTAAAAATTTTCTTTAAACAAAATTGTTTTGATATGCAATCAATGGTAAAATAAAAAAATGTTTATATTTTTCTATATTTTCATTGTTTCAAAACTAATTTGTCTGAACATCTCAGCTTAATTTGACACAATCTGTCTTTGTGAACAATTTTTAAAAAATTTATACTATTTTTAAGATTTAATATTAAAATTTCTTCCTTCTCTCTCCCTCTCCCTCTCCCTCCCTCCCTCCCCTTGTGATTTAAAATTTTAAATTTAATTCAGTTGTTTAAATAGGAAAGAGGTAGAAATAATTGAATGAAATCATAACTTGAGTCAGCTGAGAGTCGAGGGAACATGTACGCGTTTGTTAAAGACAACAGTTGTTGATTTTCTTATCAGTTATACTTAAATCAGTTTTCGATTTTAATGACTATAATTGTTGTTTTCAGAAAGTTTATTAATATATTTATTCATTTGCAACTTCCATGATTTCTGATTACTATGTGTATATCAACAAAAATTAAATTTATTTTACTATATGCATCAAATATAACTATTGACCGTGCTGTTAACTTTGTGTAACAATAAATAGATTTGTTGTTACTTTAAAATAATATCTTTGTGGGGATCATTGCCATTAATTAAAAAATGCAGCCTATTAACTACAGTAGTTTCCACAGTGTTAAAATATTTTAGAA
Organism: Nezara viridula; assembly: GCA_928085145.1. Classification (NCBI taxonomy): domain Eukaryota; kingdom Metazoa; phylum Arthropoda; class Insecta; order Hemiptera; family Pentatomidae; genus Nezara; species Nezara viridula. Next base: position 68,581 of record OV725080.1, read on the forward strand.
TTTATTATATTAAATGAATTTAAATAGTAGTCTTAAATAATTGCTTAATTTTGAATCTTAAACTCTGTGCTTATTTAAAATCATTTATATGTAGTATAATTTATGTGTTACACTAATGTTATATTTTTGTATTGTAGTATGCATATTTATTTCTTTAGAAAAGTTTTTATATGTACACTTAAGAGTACACTAAGTTTGAAATCACTATTTTATTATTACCTCATTAAATAATCTATACCATTCTTGTATTACTTATGTATCACATTCAATTTTATATATTTTTTAAATTTTATTCTTATACAGTTAATTGGCCCGATGCCTGTGATTGCTGAAGTCTGCTTACAGTAGTTATGTGAAATCTTTGGCAAAACTAGATATAAGCAATGTATATATTTCCTTAATTTTAGAACCTTGACTTTGTGAGGTATGAAAAATTAAACTCGTACGGTTTTAAAAAGTAAAAGAATTAGGAAACAAAATTAAATATTTTTTTTTAAAAGAAAATTTAAACATTCATTTTTACTTTGCTTCATTTTCTCATACTGCCATTTTTTTCCTGAATATATTCATTAATTTGTTAAATCTTACTCAAGTGTGTTATGATATGAAAAAACTTGATGTTTTCAAAGCTTTCTAAAATGGTTCGTTTTATTATATTAAGTTACTGTGCTAGATTTATATATATATATATATATATATATATTTTTTATACCGGACAGTGTTTAGTTTCGTAATTGATTAAGATGGGTGGACCACCATTCATCTCATTACACCATCTTCACAAACATGGCAGGGATCTGTCAGTTTGGCCTTGTTACCGTTTCTGTTAATTATTATGGTCATAATTATTTTCAAGAATTTCGGGTTGAATGTGGTCATAAGTTCATTGAAAAACACTTGCTTGTTTATTAGAAGCACATTATGTATTTATATAAATTTTTGGATTTGAAATATGTATTATCTACACTATCAGTTCTGTTTTCCAGTTTCAGGTATAATCTATGCTGCTTTACTTCTTAGTTTTAACTTTTTGTCATCGTTCAATTAAAATGATTAATAAAACTTTTAATACCAGAGAGGGCCTGTTTATTTATTTTTTGGTTCAAATATATGGTTAGAATATACACATTCTAATTAATAAGGAATTTTAATACCCAAATTCTTAATTTTAAAATTTTAATTGTGTTTTCCATATTTATAAAAAAGGCAGTTTGTAAATATATACTTAAATCTTATTGTTGATTTGTAGGACAGTTGGACAGTTAACATTTATCAATTCTGGATAAATATATACCATGTTATTGAATCCGATTTATTTAGATAGTTTGTTTGTTTTCTCCTTTTTTTCATTATTAAAGGTTAAGTTTTTGGAAATAATATTTGCTGTTTATTATTTAATTTAAATTTATTATAATTTTTTCTATAAAGTAACATTTCTAACATTTGCCTCTGTTTGGCTACTCCTTAGGAAAAGCATATTGAACCTTGTTCAGAGTTGGTAAGTTTATTTTTGAATTAAAATTTATTAAAGGTTAACTAATATTAATCCCTCATTATGCTGGTATTTTTTTTTTAATTTAGTAATTTTATCTAGTTTGAATAGCAAGCATTAAAGTTAAAAAAGAAAAGGGAAATACTTTTATATTTATTTAAATCTATAAAAATCTTATTGATAAACAACTTTATTATAGTTGTTCATTTTTACTGAAATTCTTATTTAAATTTTAATATAATCAAATCACATTGTAATTTCAAATAGACCACAATATTCACATGACTTATTCTATTAATAAATAATTTTTTTTTTTTATTTGTTTCTAAATATGGTTTCATTTTGTTAAACAACTTTAGTCATAACACTACTCTAAATGGTTGTTTAGTAGCTCTCATTATTCTATTATTCCATAAAATTAATCTAAATTTTGGTCATTTCTTAAACCAATATTTTGAATATTAAAAGGTTATTATTTATTAGTAACCATAAGATATGCTGGTAAACCATGGGACCTTAACCTTTTATCGTATAAAAAGACTATAGCATATAGTTAATTTATTTAATTGTAACCAATGATAGTATTTATACTATTTTCAATAGTTTGAATTTCAAATACTTTTTATTTATTGTGTGTTATTTACTGCTGGCACAAGAGACTTCCCATTAAAGTTATGTTATAATTGTTTGTTTGGAGATTTAATTATGTATTTTTTTCTACTTAATATTTATTTGTTCTATTTCCCTTCCTCATCCTAGTTAATCTAGGTTTTGATATTTATTCTTTTAAATTTGTGTTAGAAATTGAATTTTTCTTTAGTGTTTGTTTACTTTACTTACAATTCATCATTTTTCATTTCTATATTAGTTTAATATTCCTGATGATACGTCTTATGATGTTAGGTTCATGTACACATCAATCATTGCACATGTTATGACAATAATTGTTGCTGTATTTACTTAAATTGTTTCCCTCCTATCAAAACATGGAACTTGTAATGTTGTAATTTTTTTTCAGAGAGACTTTAAATTCTGATTCAGAATGTATTTCATTCATTCATATTCACGAGGCAGTAATAACAAAAGTTTTCTTCCTTTACCTCATTAGTAAAATTATTAAGAAACATTGACCTATCAAAAGCTAAAATGGTTGATAGGTAGCCTGTAGTAAGTCAACAAGTATATTCATGAGCACTGACTTTCATCAGCATGCACTATATTTACACAATTCGTTATAGGAAGTTTATATGTCCTGTGTATGCACAATACGTGTATATATCCCAAATTTATCACCTTGTTATATTTATCCGAGTGTGGACATGGCACAGATTCACGAATTGTCTTGCATTCATTGTTTATAATTTATTTTATTCATTTGAAAATAAAATATAATTTTCCTCACGAAATAAGAGTTTTCAAAGTTAACAACTCAAGTTGATTGTTATATATCACTTTTATAGCACAAACCTTTTACTGCAGAACCTCTTAAAAACTAATTGTGAATATTATTAAGCCACGTATACACTTGAGCATTCGCCCTGAATGAGCATGCATTCGCCTTATTTTGTTCAGATAAAAACATATTTCCGAGTTTAATTTAGTTTAAGGATTTGTTTATTGAATTCTCAGTCACAAAAAATAAGCATTTTCTTGTTATTTCAATGGATTAAGATGATTCCTTGTAAGCAACCTGGCCTGATTAATTCAAATGTTGCCGCTATCATATTGTTTCTAAAAAATTTTAAGCTAAAACTTTTGCAATAATATCAGATATGCTAGAAAACTTTTCTTGACATTTAATGCGAATCTTTAAATTTTTTGATTTTGTAACCTTGAACAAAGATATTAAAATGTTATAGATTATTCTGTTGAACTGCAGAAATAAATTTTTTAAAAATTGGAGTTGAAAGGATGAAAATAATCAGGAAATGCGGTCTTTAATGGTATTGATTAAACTTTCTGACATTTTGACCTTAGCATGTGAGTAAAAAAAATCATAAAATAACTGTTATGTTTCTATTACCATTATCTCATGTATACGTTCAATTTTCTTCTTCTCAGATTTGCATACTTTTATATATATCATTTTTTTTTTTTTATTAATTTTTAGCCCTGATGATCCACAGGCTTGGGTAAAAACGTCGGCAAAGTTAATAAACACCATTAATGACTGCATTTCTTGATTATTTTTCATTCTTATAATAATAACACGCTGTTACATCCCATCTCTTAAAAAAATTAAAATTGGTCAATCTTATGAAAGCACAAATTATGGGCTTGTGAAGTATTGTATTGGGCTAAGCTAGCAAAAAGTACTAGGAAGTTGTTTAGCTTTAGTTCATTTCGGTTTTTACAAGTTCACAGCCTACTACGAGATAACTCTTATCTTATTGATGTTCTTGCATAAAATATTTCACATTCTATATTTTATTATTATCATGAACTAATATTAAATTAGCTTCTTATATCAGAATTGGGAAAAGTCAGTATATTGAGTTCTGTAATGGTAAATATATGGAGAATAGGGATGTTAATATTGATGTATACTGTATTGATAGTTATCAGATGTATCAGAATCGTAATTTGATATATAAAAACAATTGTGTGGTTATTAGGGATTTAAATATCTAAGAAAAATATGGGTATATATTTCTTAATTTTTTTTTTCGATCTTCTAATCTCCATCCGCTCCTGGCATGATAGGCATGATGAACATGTAATATCGATAGTCTTAAAATATATTGAAGTATCAATAAAAATTATTCGTATTTCTGGCATGGGGTTTTTAATCTTTAAAATAAGTGGTTAATAATAAGGATATGGTTGAGGAGAAAAAAATGGGACCGGGATATTGTAGGAAATCTGGATAAGATCATGGGAAGACAGAAACGGAACCGGGTGCTGAGACGCTGCGAGGAGCTTATCCAGGGAATCCAAGACAAACAGATCAAACCAGGACTCTGAGAACTGGGTATGATTGGTAGGGTTGTAAGGTACTGCATGAAGACGCTGCGAAGAGCTTATCCTATCCAGGAAATCCAAGACAAACAGATCAAACCAGGACTCTGAGAACTGGGTATGATTGGTAGGGTTGTAAGGTACTGCATGAAGACACTGCGAAGAGCTTATCCTATCCAGGGAAGCCAAGACAAACAGATCAAACCTGGACTCTGAGCATTGGGTATGATGGGTAGGGTGTAAGGTACTGTATGAAGGCTGAGTGACTGGAGGAGGCTGGTCAGGTAGGAATGGTCAGAGGATGGTATCATCAGATTTGTAGGTTTTGAATAGAGACTAAGTTTTCTTGGGCTGGTGAAATCCGATTTTTTTGAAATTTTGTGTCCTAGATACTTCACAGGCTTAGCAGCAAATAGACACTACTAGTTTTAGTTTGAATTCTTCAGCGTTCATCATCTGTAAAAATGTGTCGATGTGTTGAAGATGATCTCAGGTTCGAGAGAATATCAAAATATCATTGATGTAATTTATGCATAATTCGACCAAACCGTTTCTTTAAGTAATGTTAGACAACATTCTCTGGAACATAGCAGAAGCATTTTTCAAACTAAATGGAAGAACTTTGATCATGAACATTCCACATTTTGTTACAAATCAAGTTTTTTTTCTCAGTCTTCTTCTTTCAGCTTCTGTTTTCATCTTCCTTGAACGGATTCCTGTTTTCATATTTTACCTTAGATTTTAAAAGTCCAAGCTGAACATCTTCCGTTTTTAAAAATAGAAAAATGGACTGACTATAAGCAAGGAGTGGTAGTTAAAAAGCTAAAATATGTACTGAGAGTATTTGTTTCTCCAAAATCAGGAAACCAAATCATTCAGCTTATTAATGAGCATTATGGCCACATTGATCTTATTAATTTTATCAATAGATCTAATTTCGCCCGTTTTTTTAGTTTAAATGTTTGTTGTCCAGATTAACTTTTAATATTTCTAAGTCGTCAATCACTGGAGACCTTTCAGTTATGTTCGACTTCAGTTTTTCTGAGACTTTATTTCGATTTTCAGTTTTTCTGAGACTTTATTTCGATTTTGGCACTCCATTATGAGATAGTGACGATTTGAAAAATCAAAAGCTACATAAATTGAACATGACTTTCATTGAATATCATTCTTTGATTGAAATTCATCTCTCTTAAAAGGCTTTGAACCAGAAATTTTGTTAAACCTAAGACTGGAGGAATTTTTCTTCTTTTTTCTAGAAAAAGAGTCTTCTAGTTTTCAAAGTTCAACATGTAACTCTTCCAGTGCAGTTAAGTTTTCTCTATCAGGTTCTTCATGAGCTTCTTTCGGCAATCCAATAACAATCTGGTTGATACGCAGTAATTCAATACCCTAAGGTTCTACTTTAACACCTAACCTTTCCTTTATTAGAGCATAATCAATTAAAGACCTACTCAAATATTTGTAGTTGAAAGCTTTCCTAACAACTTTCCAACCCTTATCAACAAAAAATGTTCAAAAATGACTTTGTTCAACTTTTCCAATGACCATTTATATCTTTTTTTTTCAGATTTATTTTAAACCAATCTTTTGTTGGTCGGAGACAAAAAAACGCAAAGCCTGAATTTTACCACTTTCAAAATTTATCTGGAAACGACTATACTCTTCTTCAAATCTACTGAACATAGGTGATGAATAATCAGGACGCAGTCATTTTAAGATTTTTATTGTTGCCCATTCGCTGATGACACAGCCTTCTTATCTTCCAATCCAGACCCTGAAATAGCATCCTTAAATCTACAAAGTCACCTCTCTCTTATTGAACACTGATGTAATAAGTGGTGAATCCAAGTAAATTAATCCAAATCCAAACATATTACTTTTACCCTTCGACGCAATTCCTGTCCACCAGTCTACTTCAACTCCATACCACTTCCTCTGTATCTGTAACACAGTCCGGTATCTTGGCTTTATTCTAGACAAAAGACTAACATGGAACCCACACACCGGACTTAAAAGACAACAACTTAACAGACAATACGGACAACTATTGAATAGAAAATCTCAACTTTCAGACGACAACAAACTATTAATCTACAAGACAATCCTGAAACCTATTTGGACCTACGGAATAGAACTGTGGGGGACAGTAAAACTTTCTAACATCAAACGCATTCAATCCTTCCAGTCTAAAATCCTCTGAACAATAGCCGATGCTCCCTTCTATGTATCCAACAAAACCCTCCATAATGACCTTCATATCCCATTTGTTATTGACCTAATTCCAGAAATTTTTTCCAAATTTCACCAGAAACTCACTCATCATCCAAATCCTGTAGCATAATCCCTATCTAGCTCCAGTCATCCCTACAATCCTCCCCGGAGGTTAAAACGGCAGTGGCCCCGCGACCTTTTGTAAATATGTATATATTGGAGTACTGGCATTGGCCAGATTCTCCACTCAAGACATGAGCGTCTGTTGCATAGTGCCCTCCATCAGTTTCCACTGGTTTCATATAACAGTGACGCGGCTGAGAGAGAAGCACTGGGATCTCCTGGAGTCCTGCCTTGGCTTCCACGTCGGGGAATAAGGCATGACTCAGAGTCCCCTGGGTGAATGTAAATATTGTACATAGGTGTGAATGTGATTTATTTACTTTAATTTCATCTATTATTTCATTATTTTTTTTTGTACACAGGCATACCAATTTACTTATTTTATTTTTTTTTTATATTTCTTTTTCTTTATTATTGATATTAATTGTATGTACATATTGTGTGAATGAATCATGTAGCCTTAATATTAATGCCCTTCAATGTGGCAGAATGTATTAATATTCAATAAAGAAAGTAAAAATCTAAAAAAAAAAATCCATTGTTGTTGCCAGCATTTCAACCCATGAATGTGAGTCCTCATCAGGACCTGTTTCTAGTACTGAAGGTATTTAATTACTGAACTTGAGTACTTGAACACCTTCATTATTGGAAATATGCTCTGATTATGACTCACATTCTTGGATTGAAACGTTGGCAACAACAATAAAAATCTTAAAATGACTGCGTCCTGACTTTTTATCATCTATGATGTAGAACAGTACACTAACTTCTTTCAATAAATCTACTTAACCATTCTTCAGGATTTGATTTTCTAACACAAATTTATTTTTGGTTTGATGTAGTTTGACTTCATCTTGTTTTTAATTTAGATGTAATTGGGTTTCTAGTTCTATAATCCGACTTTCCAACTGTATTTGTTCAGTTTCAGCAACTCTGGAAAAGAAATATTGTTTTTTAATATCTTCATCGATTTTTACAATGTTATAGGGTAGATTTTCTAAAATAATTTATTGAACCCAGCAACCTGATTGATTTAGTTTTTGTTTTGTTTTTTCCCTTCTCCCAGATGCATGTAACTATTTAATTGCATTTACTGTCATTTTGATTTGTTTTGGATTATCGTTTAATATGTATTATGGTAAAGTTGTCACCTCACCAGATGTGAATCTTTATATTTTTAATTTACAGAAATCCATTAATATCTTTTATGCTAATAATTAAGATGAAGTGCAACTGTTTAAAATCACATTTCTTATCTTATCTGATTGCCCAATTTTTTCAGTACTCCAAGGAGTGGTAAAACATGGCTGGGTACCTCTCAGAGGTATAACTTCAGGCCTCAGTCGACTATGGAGACTGTTTTCTTCAGTAACCTCGTAAGATTTTTTATCAGTATAGAGTTCTCAAACATAACAAAGATATTTCGCAATAACAATCAGCAATTGTGCAAAATTTCAGTGTACTCAGTTTTTAATAGTGTAGTATTCCTTAAAGCAGGGATTTAGCTTTTCACTTTCACTCAAGTAATAAGTATGCACTTATGGTCTTAGTTGTGAGCGATTCAGTGAAAGGGGGATTAATCAAAACAAATCTCAGATTTTAATATTGCATTTAAAATAAAAGTTCGAACAAACAATAATAATACTGATGTTGCCCTGAACAAAAGAACTGTTGTTTATTAATATATTTAAATTCATTTGTTCTCTTGTTATTCAGGCGTTCTCTTGTTCAAGTGTTATCTATTTCTTTTTTTTTTTTTCTTTTTTTCTGGTGGAGTAGAGATTATACTTTTTTAATGAGTTTATGTAATCATGGCTTCTAAACTTATTAAAAACTAGCTGTGCTCTACTTATATGAACAAGTTCTTCTGATAACTCAATAATATCTGAAATATATTTGGAAAATACAAAAGTATCAATCACTAGTAAAATTGGCAACAGTAAAAAAGTTTTTTGTGAACAAGGCAAGTTTTAAAATATTTAAAAAATAAAATTATTTTTTCAGCATATAAAATATTTTTAGTTATTTTTCTCTGAAATAGAACAGTATACTGTTTTATTTGTGTTTATGGTCCCTTCTCTATTATTATGGGTCGTATCCTAAAGCCTTCCTCGATAATCTGTCTTATCTAATGCTAAAATAATTTTACAAATTGAAATGGGAGTTCTTGAAGCACGTTCAAACAAATCTACTCTTCGCCTTTATACATTAGTATATATTAAAATGTAATTTTTATTTGTGAAGAGATGTAAAATAAACATAGTGGTTACTGATGTGATACAAATTGTTTTTGATTGATTATTTACTGTTCCTCTTGACTTTGATATTCACCTCAGATTTAAGTTTGGTACAGACCTTGGCTATATAGGTTTATTTAATACTGAAATAAACAAGAGTGTATCATAATATTAATGCTATAAAATTACAAATATAATTTTTTAACCTTAAATTGAATTTAAAATTGATATTTGTCCTTATCTTTAAACATTAGAAGAATTATTTTATGTCATAAGTGATAAATAGTCAGGACACAGTGATTTTTATTGGTGCCGATGTTTCAACCAAAGCATGTGGATGTGGGTCATCAGGGCATGCTTGGAGCACTGAAGGTGTTCAAATACCGAATATCATTTCTCCTGACTGTTTATCGCCTATGATATATATAATATATATATATATATACTCGACATTATATATATATATACACTAGACAAACTTCCTTCATTAATTTAATGATTATGTATGTGGTTTAATGAACTGTATATTATTGAATTAAATATTTTTGTGTGGTATTCAAGATAATTAAATGATGTAACATAACCAATAATTCAATTGATTTTCAAAAAAATAAATTTAATCTTCAAAAATTATAATAATGATTAATTTAGATATTATGCAAATTAGTTTATTTTTTTATTTTTTATTGATAATAATTAATTTTTTTTTTTTTTTTTGTAGAATGGTAGCGGAAGCAGTGGGAAATGTGTTGGAGGAGGAGGAAAATTGGCTCATGCTCGCCACGTGCACCGCGAAGTTTGCAATATCCTTGTCGCCTCTTATGACTCTCTGTATTCAACTCTTCATCAATACTTGAGGCTCGTTCACCATGACAGGATTGCCAAGGTAACTAGTTTATTACAGTATTGTATTGTATTCTATAAAGTTTGAAAGTTATATTCTAATTGAATCTCAATCATGATTTAATAATTCATCTTATGTTGTCATTAACTTTCAGTTTGAATTCAATGTTTACCTCGCAAACCCTCTGAATTCATAATCAAAATAAAATTTTAAAAAACGTTTATCTCTTTACATTGTTTGTATTTTTAAATCAGTTTATTATTTTAAAATATTAAATTATTTTGTTGAATGGTGATTTTATCCTTATCCTGATCCTTTCTTACCAACCATTATGTTGCTTTGTAGCCTGCAACTCTCCCAATTTTTTAATGAGCCAGTGTTTGTGATAGTTTTTTTTAATTTTTTTTTTTTTTCTTACCCTCCAAAATGTTTATTGAAACAATAAATATATAAACCTTATAATAAACCTTTATCCATGATTGGTCAATAATTTTAATGGGTTATTAATGAAGCAAAGACAACAAATACAAAGTAAAGGGGGCTGGTCTCATGCAATATCCTAACTCACAATATGACGTTGCCAGTCGCTGTCTAAAGCGCCATTATCCTCTGGCTCAGCTATGCTGTCTCCTCCAGTCCAGACGGGTATAGCTGATGGTTGATGGGCTGTTAATGATGAAAGTTAAGTGTCAGGCATAGCCGTTGGACTCATTAATGATAAGTAGCCCAAGAAAAAGTAGTGGTCCAAGAATAAATAGCCTTTCAGGTTGTCCAGCTCGAAATGCAACAGAGAGTGTGGGGAGTACTTATGTGGTACCTGGATTTAATCCACGCAGGAAATAATACTATCACCATGAGTGAGGGAAGGGGAGGGTTAAGTAAATGAGACCAAGAATCTCAGCATGAAAATATACAAAAGGAAAAAATACTGTAGTTACTTTTCATTGATTTTTGCTTTCAAAAGAAAATGTTAATTTTAAATTTTTTAAAATTAAAATGTATTACTGTAGTTACTTTTCATTGATTTTTGCTTTCAAAAGAAAATGTTAATTTAAATTTTTTGTGTTATGTTTTACTTTGTAATAACATTTATGTGAATGGATAACAGGAAACATTAACCGATAAAGCTTTATTTATCTTCCATCTCTAAAAAATGTATAACTATGTTTTAACTGAAAGTAAAATTTGTGTTTGTATTAGATAGATATTCTTAATTACCTTATTACATTCTTCTATTCTTCATTTTTATAATTAGAGTAAAACCGTTCTGTTTTAGGACAGCCATAGGACTCTCCTTGCTGCCATTCAGCAGAGGACGGCCTTTCTTCATTCTGAGGCCCATTGGGAGAGGTTAAGGGTAAGAATAATTTTTTATTTAAACTTTTTTTTTTTTATTCAACATAATATTTACAACTGTATATTAACATGATATTTACAACTGTAATTAATTTAACATGATATTTAACTGTAATATTAACATGATATTTACAACTGTATTATAAAAAAAAATACAACTAGTAAATTTGCACAGTGATAATACAACCACATGAAAACGCTTGTTGAGAAGCTACCAATTGGTAGCACTCTAATAATATATTTACATAAGTAGATCACGAGGCCATCTTCTTTTCAGACGCCTCAGAGGGTTATCAGGGATCGAGGAGGAAGCAAGGTTTGAAACGAGAGGGTTTGGGTGGTTCTGGAGTTTGTTATGGAAGGATAGGTATCTGAATTGGGCCAAATCGGAAACATATGGAACATTAAGGTCTTTATGGATTATTTTATTTGTGACAAAGTAAGGAATGTTGAGGATTTATGAAGGATTTTGGATTGTAAGGATTGGATACGAGAGGAATTCGATGGTTTAGTGGAGCCCCAAAGCTCCCTAAGTCCAAATAGGTCTTATTATTGTCATATATATGAGTCGTTTGTAATTGATTGAAAGCTTAGAGCGTTTGTCTAGTAAGTCTTGGTGTAGTCGGAAATGTCGAGCGGTTTCTTGTCGTTTCAGTCTTGTATAAGGATTCCATATGAGTCGTTTGTCCAGGTGGGTTCCTTGGTAACAGATTTGTTCAACTGGGATAAGTGGGGAATTATTAAAGGATACTGTAAAACAGGAGGTCATGGGTTTGCGACGCAGGGTAAAGGTAATTTGATGGGATTTATTTTAATTCTTCAGTTTTTACACTATTCTTCAAGGTTTGTGATATGTGACTGGAGAGTTTGGGATGCAGTTGATGGATCATTATTAACAGATAGGATACATGCGTCATCAGCATATGGTGATGATAGTGTCAGGATGGGTTGGGATGTTAGCTGTATAAACTGTGTAAAGGATAGAACCAAGGATACTACCTTGAGGAACACCAGCAGACTGGGAAAAAAGGGATGAATAGGAGTTTTTGTGATTTACTTTAAAGCATCTATCAGTAAGGTAGGAGCGGATAATGAGGAAGTATGTAGGTGGTAGGAATTTATGGATTTTGTACATCAGTCCAGGGTGTCAGACCCTATCAAACGTCTGTTCAACATCGAGAAAGACTCCCGTGTAGTACAATCCGCGCTCCAATGCAGAGGAGACTACGTCCACCACACGATGACATTGCTGGATAGTGGAATGAGATGTGCGGAATCCAAATTGGTGATCTGGGATTATGTGATTAGAATCTAGGATGGGATGCAGGCATTTTAAGATCAGTTTTTCCAGAATTTTTCCCATGATGGGTAAAAGTGAGATAGGACAGTAAGAGGATGGGTATTCTGGAGGTTTTTTGGATTTATGTATCATTTTAATAATTGATTGTTTCCAAGTGTCAGGAAAATATGTGGATCGGAGTATGGCATTATATATATATAGGTAAGGAATAGAATGGCCTTTAGAGGAAGCAGTTTTAGGATCTGGGATGTAGTTAGGTCGTGTCCAGGAGCTTTGGGGGAAGGTGATCTGTGTATGATATTGGATATTTCTGAAGGATGGAATGATTTAGGTGGAAGGGTTAGTTGGAGTGGGTGGGATATCCAGTTCTGCTTCAACATACTCGAGGTGGATTTTGGAATTTTAACGTTTGAAATAAAAACTTATTTAATAAAATAGCTTATTTTGGGGTAGAGGTAGTGATGACTGAGCCTTTAACATTCTCGAGTCTAGCAGCACTGGTTCGAATCCAGCCTGGGTGGGTTGAAATTTATTTTGTAGTGGACCCATGGAATAACTTTGATTTTTCCATTCTGGACAGAGTAGGTTTGGTTGTACCTCGTAAATCTTATCTAAAATGAATGAAATATTAAAGTTACTTAGAGTCAAAGTTATACCAACGCAGTATATATACCAAGACCCAAAGGGTGTAATAAGGCTCAATGGACACACATCACAACCTTTCCACTTTTATAAAGGAGTAAAGCAAGGGGATAGTCTTAGTCCTCTGCTTTTTATCCTTCTTATGGATGAAATTTGGAAAGTGTGTAAAAGAAGAACCCCAAGGGCTCTACAGACATCATTGGTCGAGTGGAAAGAAGAATTGAAGCTGCGAGGGCTGCATATAAACCCGTCTAAGAGCAAGGTTATGTGTGTTGGAAAAGATAATGCGGAGCCTATGATGTTAAGTAATGGTGAACCTTATAAAAAGATACAATATAAATAATTGCTAATTAGTGACTCACTTCCAATATTTCGACCCACATTATTGGTGTTCATCATGGCTAACAAGAGCAATACAAAGATAGTGAAACTATTTTGGGAGTATAAAAGATATATAAAATTACTGAAAATGATAAATGCACTAAATTGGAAAGTATAAAGTATAAGGGTGAAAAAACAATAATATCTAATATAACCATTTACCAAAAAAATAATATGATAATAATAACGATTATCATATCAGATACTATTGTTTTTCCACCTTTAGCTCAATAAAAGTACTTGGGGTATACTTTCCAATTTTACACATTTATAATTACATAAGTAATACTTATGACTAAAATAATTTTGCCTTCTTCATTTCTTTCTGTTTAGCTCTAATAAAGATGTACAATGTTCATCAGCATTGAATAAACAATTTCCAATTATCTGATGTTTTATCAAACTAACTTCTGGACCATCTCTTTGAATTATGATGTGGTCGACCATCAATGTTTTATTATTCATCTGTTTATTTAAAGCTTTATTTAATCTACTTCTTAGTTTAAAATATTATTTTGATCATAAGTTTGTTTTAGTCAATAAGTTTTGTTAATTAGCTTTTTACAGACATTTTTTTTCATTTTTATGAGTTTATATTACATTGTCCTAATATTAGTAAACCAGTGCCTATTCTTCAGTCTTAGTAGGTGATAATTTGTAATATTTTAATGTTAGAGGCTTTCTTAGGTTTATTATTGTTATTTTTTACCTGTTGCATAGATGATGGAGGGTGAAGAAGAATTTGCTACAGTTGCCAATAGTGATATTGCTCAGCTATGTGCTGAGAACATTGTTTTGTGGCATCAGTTCTTAGAGCTTTGTTCCTGTCAACCACCAATCAACCAGCATTTAGCTGCTATCCACCATCATCTCAGGGTATTCATTTTATTTATTTATTTATTTTTTTTTTTAAGAAAATCATTATACTTGTTGCAACAGAATTAAGGTTCTACTTAAAAAATGATGGTTAATATTATGAAATAAAAGATGATCTATTAAAACAGGTTAAAAGATTCGCTGAGGGATTCTTTGTTCTGGACAATCCACGCCAGTCTGCTGCGGGTTGTTACGATCAGAACTATCAGACCTATCTTGCTGTCTCGGAGCTGGCCAAAAGGAGGTGATTTTATATATTTTATTTATTTAACTAGCTTTACCCGGCCACGTGCTGCTGTGGTTCAGTATGAAAAAATGTATAAGAAAGAAATTAGAAAGGCATCTGTAATTTTAAGAAGATGAGAGAAAAAATTTCTGTGTAACATTAATTAATTAATTAAGCTTCAATTTAAACAAATTATAATGATTTTTTTTCATGATTCAACTTCAATATTCTTAAATAAAATCATCAGAAATAGTTTGAACTGAATCCATAAAACAAAAATTGACTTTTTCTCCATTTTCTGAAAATGAAAGAGATCCCTCTTTGATACGAACATTTTCATGTTTATGAGAAGGAGTTAGGGTCGTCTTCAGGGCGTAGGATGTGGCACTGCGGGAGGCCTATTCATGGCCAGTGTTTCAACTGCCTCCCGCAGTGCCACATCCTACGCCCTGAAGACGACCTGCAAAGTGGGTCGAAACGTCGGCAAAAATTAAAATAATTTATATATTTTTTTTTTTTTTTTTTTTTTTTTGGCTTTAAGCACGTCGACCCCTTTGGGTCCATTGTGCGCCAATATTCGCTAGGTCGTCTTATTCAAAACGTTAGTCCTGTCGCTTCCGCGTATCTCAGTAGGCTGGTTGGGTTAACCGACTCAAATCTACTGGGGAGATCCATCTGTTCCTCCCCAAATAACGCCAGTCTCAGCCTTATAAACTTGTCACATCTGCATATGATGTGAAAAGCTGTTTCATTCTCCTCCTGACAGAATCTGCATATCGGATTCGTCATTACTCGGAGATTGAACATATGATTATTTAACTTACAGTGACCTGTGTAGATCGCTGTGAGTTTTTTGAGAGCTGCTCTGTCCATGTTCAGTAGCTGTTCACTCCTTTTTTTACATGGGCCTTTAAGGAACAGCTTCGAGTGTCTCTGTTTCTTGTCGGTCCAGTAATTCCTAAATTTGTTCCCATAGATCTCCCTGATCCTGCCCTTGGCAGTACTAAGGCTGATTCCACAGACAGGCTCGGGAGTTATAGGAATAGTATCTGAGCCCAACCTGGCTTGCTCATCAGCCATTTCGTTGCCCGGTATGCCAGAATGGCCTGGCACCCACTCCACTGCAACTCTGTTGTGCTCAGTTAGCTCGTTAAGTGCTCTATTGCATTCCTTAACGACCTTTGAATAAACATAATAATTGTCAAGAGCACCTATTGCTGCCTGACTGTCAGTAAAGATGGTGATCCTTTTCTCAGTCACATTGGTTTGCAGTAGGTTTTGTACACAATGGCAGATTGCCAGTATCTCGGATTGAAACACTGAAGCATACCTGCCAAGTGGTATAGAAATTTTTTCTTTTATATCTTTGCGATAGATGCCTGCTCCAGAGCCGAAGGCTGTTAGAGAGCCATCTGTGTAGCAATTTATTCCACTATTTGGTTTATGAATTCTGCTGCTATCTATCTCAACCTTATATTTCCGGTCCTGATGTTCTCGGATTAGAGTGTCAGAGTGCATAGCTAGCACTCTTTCACTTCCAATCCTGTTCAGCAGTGTTGTGTGTCCTCCCTGACAGGGGACTGTTGAGCAGTAAGTTGACTTGCTTATCCTGTACAGTGTAACTGTTGCCCGAGCCTCCACCTCCAGCTGCAGCGGGGGCATGCCAAGCATCACCTCCATAGCAGCCGTCGGTGTCGTGCTCATTGCGCCTGTTATCATTATACAAGCAAGCCTTTGGATCTTTCCTAATAAGGATACATTGGCTACAGTCTTTGCTTTGTGCCACCATAGCAAAGCTGAGTAAAGTATGATAGGTCTGACTGTTGTTGTGTACAGCCAGTATACCATTTTTGGTTTTAGCCCCCAATTCTTTCCTATCGCTCTTTTACAGGCCCATAGGCATTTGAGGGCTTTACTTGTCACGTTTTGAACGTGTTTAGTCCATGTCAGTTTATGGTCCAAAGTGACTCCAAGGTGCTTTACTTCCTTACTCAGTGTCACTTGTATACCATTGATTTCCGGCATTTTAATAGCCACCTTCTTCTTCTTGGTGAAGATACACACATTGATTTTCCTAGGGTTGATGCTTAGTCCTTTAATCCTGCACCAATTCCTAAGAATATTGAACACTGTACTGAGGATATCAGAGAGGACACTCTGATGCCTCCCTCCTATGAGGATGGCAATATCGTCAGCATATCCCTGAGCATAAATGCCTGCAGTGTTTAAGGCTTCCAATAATGAGTCAGCCACAAAACACCACAGTAATGGAGAGAGCACACCTCCCTGAGGACATCCCCCACAGGGTTTAATCCACAGTTCCTTGTGCCCTATTTCTGATTTTAGAACTCTGTCCTCCAGCATTCTCCCAATCCATCTGGAGGTCATAGCGTCTATATCTTTTTTCCTTAGCGCATCATTTATGATGTTATAGGGAGTTCTATCAAAGGCACCCTCGATATCAACGAAGACGCCTATCATGATTTCACTCTGTTCTAAGGATTTCTCAATTCTTGTTACCAAGTTGTGAAGCGCCACCTCACAGGATTTTCCTGGTTGGTAGGCATATTGCTTTGAATGTATTGGACTAGTAGCCAATATGTGTTCCCTAATATGTCTGTCCAGTATCTTTTCCAATGTCTTCATTAAGAAAGATGACAGACATATTGGCCTAAATGCCTTGGGATCTTCATAAGATTCCTTTCCTGGTTTAGGAATGTATCGCACTTTGGATATCCTCCACTTACATGGTAGATATCCCAGTGCTAGGCTACCTCTTAGAAGTTCCAGAAGGTATGGCCTTATTTCTGGGAGACCCTTCTGCAGCAGTGCTGGAAAGATCTCATCCATTCCAGCAGACTTGAAAGGAGAGAACGAATTCACTGCCCATTCAAGTCTACTGTTTGTTATCACTCTTCTTGCCTGACCCCACATACGTGCGCCAGTACCACGATCCTGTGTATTGGGGTCGAGAAGTTCATTTACTGTCGTAAAACAATTTGGGAAATGAGCTTTTGCTACCACACTCAATGTTTCTATCTCATTCGTGGTGTGCTTATCGTCATATTTGAGTGTTCCCATTATACCTGAATTGGTTTGTTTTGACAGTATTTTGTTTACCTTACATACCGCCGGCATGTTATCCACCTCCAGACAAAACCTTTTCCAGGCTTGTCTTTTGGCTTTCCTGACAGATTTGTGATACTCAGTAAGAGATTTCCTGTATGTATCCCAATTGCCAGATTTTTTAGAAGCATTAAACAATCTCCTCATGAGTGCTCTTTGCTTTGTTAGACTATCATTCCACCAGGACACTTTCCTGTTGGTTGTAGTTTTTTTAGCTTCATTACTGGCCAAATATGCTCTAGTCATAGCATCAGTAATTGAAGTATTTAATATTTCCAATTGCCATGTATTGTGGATAACTTTGGGGCAGCATTTGACAGCCTCCTCCAAGTTAGAACTATAGGACACCCAGTTTGTTCGCTTAGGGTCTCTATATTCCACATCATGTTGTATTCTATCAGATATATCAAATCTGATATATCTGTGATCCGAGCATGTTTCTTCATCAGAGACATGCCAGTTATCTATAAGGTCACTAGTCAATTGAGTCGCTAGTGTTATGTCTATGATCTCAGTCCTAATTCTGTTACAAAAGGTAGGCTTATTCCCCCTGTTCAGAATATCAAGATCATATTTAATAATAGTCTCTAAGAGTTTCTCACCTCTAGAGTTGGTGTTTGTGCTTCCCCAGATCTCGTTGTGTGCATTAGCATCCAGGGCAGCAACAATTTCCTCCTTACTCTTTAGTAGTTCATCCATTCCTTCTTCAGGCTCTGGATGTTCATATGGCAGGTAAACCGCCGCTATGATTAGTGATTTGTTATATCCTTGTTGGGTATATTTGGCTGCTGCAAGATCTCTAGAACAAAATTGCCATAGAGGCAGCAGTTTTAGTTTGTTTTTAAAGAGTAGGCAGGCTCTAGGATATGTGGGTGCAGATATTATTCCATACCCCTGCATATTTAGTCCTTTGATCCTGCCTTCATATAAGTAAGGTTCAAGAATTAATATAATATCAATATCGTTACCTTTTATGTACTGTTGCAACACTCCACATGCCGCAATGCAGTGGTGGATATTGATCTGCAGCAGTTTCATATATTTTGATTGTTTTTTTTTTTATGTTCTGGAAGGTGGTTTTCCAGACGGGGCCGATGGTAGGGTTCTTCCCTCCGACTCAGTTTTCACTTTGTCTTTGGGTTTCTCCCCGCCTCTCGGCCTCGCTTTCAAACCACCACCAGTGTTAGATGGGTGCCGCGAGACAGAGGTCTGGCCACCTGACCGCGACAGTGGCTGGGGTTCGCCTCTGCAACCAGTTTTCACTGGTTCCTTTGGCTTAGCCCCGCCTCCTGCCCCAGCCGACGGCCTCGACCCCGTCCTCGACGCACTCCTTCCCGAAGAGGAAGATTCCTTGCTCTCCATCTCCTTTGATGTACCTGCTTTCGGCGCCTCCTCTTTCATCTCCTCGGGAGCAGGTTTACTTCCTGATGCTAGAAACCTGAAGGTGATAACGTATATCCCACAGCAGGCCTGCATTCCATGTTCCGTTAGGCTCTGGAGGCTAGTCTCCGGTATGTTGAAAACTCCAAAAGATCCTCTTTCCAGAGCCTTGAAGTTAAACACGGTCCAGGTTTTAATCCCAGTAATGGATTGGTTCTGAATCTGGAGCCGAGTTAAATAATAATCAGCAGGTAGTGCCTTTCCTGGAAAGAAGGCTCCAATCCTGATGATTTTTGTGAGATCACCTGCTTCACAAGTTCGTAGGGTTAATCCTTCTTTAATTGTGATGCTCGGTGTTATACTTCTAAACCATTCCACCGTATGGTTGTCTAGGCAGGATACAAGACATCCTCCGAGCTTAAACGGCGCCCCGTCGAAGTTAGGATGTATGTCACCGCCTATTGTGAGTTCGTCAATTTTACTTGCGATTGCTTCTTTTAAGTCTTCGCATTGGTCATAAGTTAGCTGGATCTGCGGGTAGTCGACAGGAACTACCGCTACCAACTGTCCTTGCGCAACCTTTGCGTAGTTTTTGGGCCTTACAGCCTCCCTTGGTTTCTTAGCTTCCACAGCTGAGGCTCCTAGGGATTTTCTAGCTCTTTTCACCCCAGGCAGTCCTGATCTAGACCTCAACCTTTGAGGCCTCGCACTCTTAGCTGCTGGCCTACGTGGCCTCGCAAACTTAGATGCTGGCCTCTTGGATGCGTCCTTCTCATCCCCTGCCTATGTTATCGGAGCTTTACCCTCCGGCGCGGCAGCTTCGTTTGCCAGGCCTTTTGGGGCCCTTGCATCCTCCACTGCCTGCCTTTGAGTAGGCTCCAGTTTGCTAGATAGTTGCCCTTGATCTGAGGCCTCCCTTTCACGACTCTCTGCTTTGTCCGCCAGGCCTTTTGGGGCCCTTGCTTCCTCGGCAGAGTTCTCTAAAGGTGGCCTTCTCTCATCTTCTGGGCTTGATAATTGTAGGGCCTTTGCCCTTCTCCTTAGTCGCCTCTTCGCATTCCTTATCTTCCTCCACGTGGCAGGCCTCGAGTCTTCTGACTCGTGGTCCCCGCACTCCGTGTGGTCGAGTCCAGAATGCGATCGGCTTCTAACCATTTCTGGCTTATTGCTTTCTTCAACGTCCATGTGCTCTTCTTGGGCCTGCACCATTGCGCAAGCCACTTCCATCAGCTCCTTCTCCTTAAGGTCAGTTTGGACGTGAAGTGTTCCTACATCTTCTGTAAGGGTTTTTAGTAATTCCCCTACCAGATTTTCATCAATCTTATCTGAGGTGACCTCAGATAAGTTTAAAAGCTCCTCGGAGGACAAGTCCTCCTCGGATACCGACGATTTATTCTTTTTATTTAAATTAGATTTGAACATTTTGGTTCCCACGAGTATGGGGGTCAATGGAACTGCAGGTACTACCCCCTCTCCCTGCAGCCGGCTACTTGAAATGGGGTGTCGCCCGGTTCCCCAAGTGGGTCGATACAAGACAGTATATTTTTACCCACCCTCTGCCACTCAGCCTCAGCTCGTGCGCCCCGACCTAGCTTGGGTGCCTAACAGGTTCCTCAGTTCCATCTCACATGTATCATCCGCATACACATGGATGGAACCAACGAACCCCGCCTCTGTCGTCCGCGAGTCCCATCGGACTCCCCGGGGGGCACCACATGGAGGTGACAGTAGGCGTTGATAGGGATAAGGAGATCTGGGAACTCACAAGCAGTGGGTAGGGCACTACACTCGATCATTCCGCAAAGAGTTGGGGAGAATCCCGCACCTATCTCCCTCTCTAGACCTCCCGTTACCCTACCCATTAACCCCCCCTTATATATTTTAATTTTTTTTATTTATTTGACCGCACCCTCGACTAACTCCTTCTCATATTATATCAACGGTCAACCATCTCTACATCATTTTCATGTTTAATTTTGTTATTAATAATTTTTAAATTTAATGCATTGTTTTATGTTCAACCTTGGTTATTTGATGGTAAATAAAAATGAAAAATGTTCGTTTGTTCAAAATCTTAAATCTCGGAAAGTTCTTCACTGATTGCCTTGAAATTTTGGCTTAACGTTGTATTCAAATACCCGCATAGTTTTATATACCTACTATTATAAAATATAAGACAAAACGAATCCCCACCTTTGAGTTAATTATTTAATTCATGCATTTAACAAATGATGGTGAATAGGGATAACCGTGTGGTGCAGTTTGCAATTGTTTCAAATTATTAAGTATTTAGTGTCGTGTTTCGTTGTACTTAAAAACTATAAAAACTGATTTATAATCTTGTTTTATAGAAGCAAAAGCAGTCTATAGTTTATCTACTGTTAACACTAAAAAGATTATAAATCAGTTTTTATAGTTTTTAAGTACAATGAAACATGACACTATACACTTAATAATTAAGAACCAAGAAGAGTAAATTCAACGGACAATGGTGAGACTAAAGAAAAAAAAACTAGATGTGACACCACTAATTCGTTAAAGGTTATTCTTAACAAAAATAAAGTAATTACAGGAGTGTATGACATAGGATTATATTTGACCTTGGTTAAAATTGGTCAAAACTCCTAGAAAATGTTAAAAATAACCTAGTCAAAAATGGGCAATTATTTAAAACAATTAGTGGTGTAGAAGTAAGCCATAATAAAATAAAGCCAATTCTAAAAATTCATAACATTGAAAAAGAAATAGAAGCAATGTGTAATTAAAAACAATAATTTCTCATATGATCTTTTACTTGGATTAGATGTGATTCAAAAATTCCATCTCTATCAAGACGGTCAATTGAACATTTTTCAATGTCTCGATAATGACATAATAGAAATACTTCCTAGAAATAAAAATATTGTTGGAGGAAGAGATATTAAAGAAGATAATACTCAAATTTTAAATTTTATTGAAAATATTAATATTAATGATACATTACAACATTTAGATAAATAAAAGAAAGAAGAATTGGCAAAAATAATAAAGAAGCACTCAGTTTTCGCCATGAACAAGTACGATGTTAAATGGTTTTCTGTTCTGGATATCAATTCCGCTTTCTGGGCATTACCTATAAGAGAAAAGGACAGGTATAAAACTGTCTTTGTCACACAGACTGAACATTTTCAATGGACATGTTTACCATGAGAAGGAGTTAATCGGGGGGGGGGGGAGGAGAGGGGATCAAATAAATACTAAATTAAACAGATAGTAATTATTTAATTTTTGCCGACGACTTGCAAAGTGGATCGAAATGTCAGCAAAAATTAAATAATTACTATCTGTTTAATTTAGTATTTATTTGACCGAACCCCCCGATTAACTCCTCATATTATAACTCAACGGTCAACCATCTCTACATCATTAGGACATGTTTACCATTTGGTCTCAAAACTTCACTAGCAATTTTTCAGAGAGTATTGACAAATATAATTGCATGAATTTTATAGATGATATTTTATTATTTTCCAAAACTTTTGAAGATCATTTACAACATTTAGAAAAATTGATGAAGGCTGTTCAACGAGCAGGATTCAAATTAAAACTACAGAAATGTAACTTTGCACAGAACTCAGTTAAATATTTAGGGCACATATTGGAGAATAACACGGTCAGACCTCACCATGATAATTTGAAGTCAATTAAGGAGTTTATAAAGCCTAAAAATAAAAAAAAATATAAGACAATTCTTTGGGAAAATAAATTTTTATCATAAAGATTTACCAAATTGCCCGCTTCTTCTTAGCAATAACTTGATTAAATATAAAATTATAAAAATTGTAGTGGAAAAATAAACCTTACAGCAAACGACACAGCCTTATTCAAATGTAATGTTACAGAAAATAATTTATTAAAAACTAAAATAAACTGAAATCGATGTAAAACTGATTTCTAAAAGGAATCATGAACATGAATGGTGATAATTATTACTCAAGGGTGAACTGTTTATAAATAAAAGCATACCACATATTTGAGATGTATCATACTACTTCCCAAATACATTGGGAGAAAATATAAATTTGAATTTAAAGAATGTATGATAATATTGCCCTACATAAGGTGAATCATACCACTTCTTCAAATGATAATCTTAGTTACTTCAGTAATTATTAAAGTTTTGATTAATCAATAACCCAAAAAAAGGGAGGGAGAATGGCCTCTGTCGAAGAAACAGTAGTAAATGTTCAAAACTCAATATCTCTGCAATGATTCATCCGATTTTGATGATGATTAATTTGTAGAGAATTCAGAAAGCTTTCAAATAAATATGGGTATTATCAATCGAAAATTATAAAATGTATGCTTTTTTAGTTATTGGCAAATAAAATTTTGAATTTATCGTAACATTTTTTGCAGCTTGTTTTCGGGAAAGTATATTATACACATAAATTAAAAGGGTTTCATGGGGAAGACTTGTTTTGTTAATATCGTGACAGCCGTTGACAGTCTATAGCAATATTGTTTTTACACATATAAAATTATCGTAGGGCAGATGTACTATGCCACGGAAACCTTCACGGGAATGTACGCAAAGTAGTAGACTCAATGTATTATTTACTCCTTTAGACGACATTGTGTGAGGGAATGAGAAGGAATATATAATATATAGGAATGTGAGGTTGCACTGTGAATTGTACTCAATTGTGCAGTGGACAAATTGCTCATTGGAAAATCTCATATCGATAAACAATCGAAAAGAAGAAAAAAGGTCCAATCAGGTAGCTGGCAACAGATGGTGAAGAGGACGCCAAACACTTGAGGTCTGGACAGGGACAAGAGAAGACTCATCTGGGAAGAGAGGCTTACTACATTGAAGACCAAGAATATCAAGCCGACCGTTCATTTATATATATCCATTATCAGTTGTTAAAATAAATTTGTTTTATTAGACAGGAGTGAATAGTCATTTTATTTAGTTGTCCTTTATGCCTCAGAATTGAAGAATAAACCAGGTGAGTCAATTCATTCAAAGTGTTTACTAATTCCCACATTTCATATATATATTCTTATTGTTTCTTCTCACACAGTGTCACAAAAGTATTAGATTCCCAACAACAGTTAAACACCGTCAAAAGTCAATATCCAGTGCCGGGGTTTTGTTTTAATAATTCACGAGTGTAAATAACCTTAATCCCCGATATAAAAGCGGAAGGCTATTCGCTATTCCCGCCAAAACATCTTTATTTTACATTTAACTTTCAGTAAGTTATTTACAGCAACAACTTCCCAAAGTTTCATGGCAATCGGACGAATGGTTTAGTAATGTATAAAGGACAAACAGACACATTCATTTTTATATATATATATATATATATATATAAATAAATAAAAGATTAGGCCATTTTATTAAGTTATTAGTCTTAATGAGGTTAGGACTGACCTTGAACAATGGGAAAAGTCAGAGGAATTTTTTAGTACATAAATTTTCAAATTGGAAATAAATATACAATGGATATCGTTTATCTACTTGGCTTGTTTAAATGACCTTGAAGAGGTAAACTTCGCCGATCTACCTTTGACTATCAATAACACCACTGGTTGTTATATTAAAATCAAACCAGGGTAATGAATTCAATTTAAGCAAAATTGTCTTAAAACTGTGCTTTTTTGAAAAGAAAAACATACCAGTACTGTTTATTATTTGTAATATATACATCTATGGGCATATTTATTTCTTTTTATAAAGTAATGAGCTTCTTAACGGTAATTTTGTCTATGGATAAATGTCCGCCCATTAGATAATTTTTCGATCTTGAAATGTGTTTCACCGCTTTGAATAAGTCGGCGTCATGATAATTCTCATGAACTGTTGGCTAAACTTAATTCCATTTGTTGTTTAACTGAAAGAGAATGCTGGTAGCCTCACAGCAAATAAACAGTACTGTGTCGGGAGCAGAATCTTTGTATCGATCGTTACAAAATATTAGTTTGAGGTTCATCAAATGGACCGAATTGATTTTAAATATTCGTTAGTCTTTTCGAGTAAAATCTGTCTTAACTCTGATAGCGGAATATTGAGAAGAACTGATTTTGTCACGGGTAGATTGTTATTTAAAAGACTGATTTTTTTTTTTAATCTTATCATTTTGTAGTCAAATTTCTTTCATTTATAATAAATAAATTTAGTTATAAATTATAAATTTTTAATATTTGTGTCGCCAGACATATTGGTCAGGGAAAACTACCATTGAATAGGGAAATGTCAGGGAATTCTATTTCAACTGTTTGGTAACCACCCAATTGGTAACTGGTTAATTGTGTGTTATACTAAAAGAAAAATAAGAGTATTACACTTTGACGTTTATCTATAACTTGTAACTAAAACATAAGCTATCACTGTTCATCACTTGTTCTACTGATTCTACCAACTTTATTCCTTTCTCAATTATATATTTGATAATAAAAATTAAATATCACAATATCTTATCTTTATTTTGGATAAGTCAAAGGACATCATAAATTAATAGTAACCCAACTTATGAGTTATATATTTATCACAATAGGTTTTATCAGTCACTCATGTTTCTAGAGAAATATGAATAACTATTAGTTGAATACACTCCAAGTTAAAAACATTTTATGTCATTTTTAAAACATTTATATAGTTATACAGATATTTTTTGTATTTGAGATCCAAGTTTGTTTACTAAAAGTTGATTACATCATGACATATTTTTATCAAATTCATAATTTGTTGTATTTTTAGTTTCAAAAACTGTGTGTATTCTTCTAGATACCTCAGTTTACTTCCTCAACTCCCAGTGCACTGCCCTCAGCTCGATGGTGATGTTAACACTCTTCCGGTAATCTTTGAAGACCAGTACCAAGATGTTGCTGAGTTCGCTAGAAGGCGATCAGCAGCACGAAAAGCTGGTTCAGGTACAGTAGTCAGATAGATATTATTTGAAGCGAACAATTTTTGTTGAGAGTGAATTAGATTTAGCCGTCAGATCTCCAGATGTGTAACGCTTTCGACTAATTGAAATGTTTTTGCATATGGATTAAAATATCTCAGAAACTAAAACTTATAGATATGTATATTGTAAGCAAGGAAAATATCCATCATTTCATCCTCTTAGTAATGAGCTATTATTCAAAATTTTATCCTAATGAGACGCCATGCTAGAGAGTCGAAAAGGAAAAAAAAATAGTGTCGAAAACCAAATGTTAATGAGTTTTACTGAAGATATGGATTTTTTTTTCTTAGAAACTAAAAATTGGACCTGCATACTGTAAGCAAGGGAAATAATCAGCATTTCATCCTCTTTATAATGAGATGTTATCCAAAATTGTATCAAAACGCGATGTCGTGTTAAAGAGTCTTGAAGGAAAAAAGGTAGTGTCGAAAACCAAATGATATCGAGTTTAGTTGAACATATGGATTCAAATATCTCAGGAACTAAAGCTCATACCTGCATACTGTGAGCGAGGGAAGTGTTGAGGATTTCATCTTCTTTGTAATGAACTATAAATCAAAAATTTATTTTGACGTGATGCCGAGTAAGAGAGTCGGATAGGGAAAAAGATATTACTATTATTTCTCTGTGAATATAGAACAAAAACAAATTTATATTCCATATCATTAATCTCGCCTTATTGACGTTTTCACTTCTGTCATGTGGTTTAAAGCACACACAGCAGTTTTTACTTTCCTACCTATACTAGGTAAGGAAAATATTGTGATCGGGTCAGATTTCCGATATGCGGTTTTCGACGGATCTATACGTTTCAGAGCCTCCTGAGTCCGAAAAACACATTTTTAGCCATTCCTCTGTCTGCCAAGATTTTCTCGGGAACTACTGAACCGATTTTGTTGTTTCTTTTTTAATTTTTTAGGGTTTTGACTATTGATGCCTGTGACACAAATTGAGTGCTCCATCGCAATAGCTGCTGTGCAATAAATGAAAAACATGATTTTCTATAGAATGTAGCACGAAAACGGCTCTAACGATTTTGATGAAACTTTCCTATAATTTACTAATAATTATCCTATCAATTTTTGTACATGGTCTAAATTCAGGAAAAAAAGTTATAAGGAAGAAAAAATATTTTGGGGCCTAACTAGCTAAGTATATATTCTAAGGTAAAAGTTATAATAAAACTTTTGAAACGTAATTAAATTACCAACAAAACAGAAAAAAATCATCAGAATCAAATCAGTACTAGCGATGACACAGCGTATTCTATTTTCTACACATTTTTAATTTATTACTTTCCTACCTATATTAGGTAAGGAAAGTATTGTGATCGGGTCAAATTTCCAATATGCGGTTTTCGACGGAACTATACGTTTCAGAGCCCTCTGAGTCCGGAAAAACACTGTTTAGCACGTTTTTTTAAAAATTAATGAAATTTCCTACAAAATTATATGGGTCATTCTCTCATTTTGATGGAATTTCGGAACTGTGATTCTATTAGAAAAAAGTAATGTAAACAAATTTTGTTTTCATAAACAACTTAACAATAGTTTACTAATGGCACTAACAAAAAATCCCTTCATAGAATGAAGTCTATATCCACATTTAGGACCATGATTGAAATCATGAGAGTGAGGAAAATAGAAAACACTCAATATTTAATTAATACAATATTTTTATCATCAAATCAGTAAATTAAAATATATTACTCAACACATGTATAAACATAAAAGAAGAACAATAATAGTAAATAAAATAAACATTTGGAATCGTGAAACATTATAATATAAATTTAATTTTTCGAATTGAAAAGGAGTAAAATTTATGTTACCACTGTGATTTTATTTTGAAACTAATTATAGGCTTTTAGTAGCATAGCCTATAATTAGTTTCAAAATTAAATCATAGTGGTAACTTAAATTTCACTCTTTTTCCACAGCTTCAAACGGAAAGACTCGCAAGATTCTTCTGTTTTGAATTTTGAAAGGAATGTAGGCCAAGAGCAGTTATTTAATTATTGCACACACTTGTCAAGCACCAAACGTAACGATACTCTTTTTTACCATCAAATCGTGCAATGATGTAACTCCCCTCCTTTGGTTGACCATAAGGATTAGCACCTGGTGTTTCCTCAGTGATACCTTGAGGTTGGGTGTCTATAGGAGCTTCAAGTTCACAAATCATAGGCTCAAGAAGTGAGCATGGATGAAGCACAGATGTTTCTTCCAATGTTTCTCTACTTCAAGAGTGTTGGATAGAGCAACACCAGAACTTGTTTTGTGAAATCCGATGGAGAACAATTGGTTCTCCAGGCGCATCATCTATTTCTTTCTGATTACATTCAAAGAATTCTTCCTTCTCTGTGGCTATGGCGTTATCGTTTGCTCCATAGACCACAATAACAGTCTTTAAGGCATCTCCATCTTTTATGTCAATCACCATCAACCTATCGCTCACGAATTTCCATTCTTTGATCACTGTATTCATTAAGGCTTCCCTAAACATAAAACGTACACCTCTGCTGGCTATTCTTTCTTCAGTGGTCCCCGAATACAGTAGAATGTTATCTCCAATCCTCTCTTCGCCTTTTCCCCTTCTCTTGATCTCAGTTATTGCTAGCAGATCAACCTTTGCCTTATTTTTCTTTTCTAGTAGCTCGTACTCCTTCCCCCTCAAACCTCCCAGGTTGCCAGTTGTAAAATTCCTTTTCCTCGCCATGTCGAATTCCATAAAATCTGGCTATATCTCTTCCATTACTTGTGATATTCAAGATTTCAGAATATATATTGTAATGATCTCTTTCCCTCCAAAGTCAAACAACCAGTTTCTTTTTCACTATACCATTTATTTCTCAGATATATAAATTCTGAGGTTGGGTTCTGACAACTTAACACTCATTCAAAATTAAATAACTGTAAGCTACACTAATTTACTAATTACTAACTACACTAATTATACATATACAAATTATAATTGTTTTCAAAACCATTGATTGTCCCGGTTTAAACTTTGTGGCACTATCCCTCTGTCAATATAAATGGCATTGTTGGCACTCAAGATACATATATGTCTGATTTTATCTTATTTAAATCACAATTACTTTACTTTATATGAGAAGGAGTTAGTTGTGGGTGCGGTCAAATAAATAAAAAATTAAAATATATTAATTATTTCTTAATTATTTTCTTTAATTATAGTCTTCAGGGCGTAGGATGTGGCACTGCGGGAGGCAGTTGAAAAACTGGAAAAAAACACATCCTACGCCCTGAAGACGACGTGCGAAGTGGGTCGAAACGTCGGAAAAAATTAAAATAATTAATATATTTTAATTTTTTATTTATTTGACCGCACCCTCGACTAACTCCTTCTCATATTATATCAACGGTCAACCATCTCTACATCACAATTACTTTATGTTTAAGATGAAACCACATTCGCTTTGGAACAGGAAATTGTACGTAATGGGAGAATGACCCATATAAAAATCGTTCATTTCGGACAACTATTAACGAAGTTACAGCTATTCGATTTCCAATGTAAGATCACGGGTACACATCTTGTTGCCAGAAAGGGATGAATCAGAGAAAAAAGATAACTTAGTGAAAGTAAGAAACTCTGTTGCTTTTATCACACAAGCTTTACCTCTACTTCTACCAGAAATTATTGTTTGACACAATTAAAATATGGCAAAAAGTTTTTGATCTGCAATATTAGAAATTATTGAAATTTTTACACTGATCTACATTAAGCCGGTTTACATTGCTTTAGTTTATCAAATAAATCTAATTCAATCTTTTTTTGTTTCTTGATGGACATATGTAAAAATATAAAAACTTTTCTGAATATGTAGAAAAGTCGTTAAAATTATGGTTAAATGAGATGACAATATCAAAAATTATTAATTGAATTGTTGATTATTAGATCCATTCTTGGCAAGTTGCGGCCTGGAAGAGAAACCTGAAGTGACAGGTCCTAACCCAGGTACACTCCAGTTAGCACAGCCTGAAGATTGCTCATGTGGAATTTCGGCCATACTACAAGCTAGGTCGAAGCAGAGTTCAGCCTCTCAAAGTAAGAATAGTCCGTGACATGAAAAGAATACAGATCTTGTTTTTTTGTTTTTTGTTTTTATAACATTGATTGGCAAATATCTTTTGAACTAATTGCTGACCTTAATTGAAGGTTCAACTTTTTATTTATATTTAAGGGATATTCATGCTACTTGTGATAAATGCTTACTGTGTTATCAGGGTCCACTGTTAGCATGAATCTTGACTTGTATGTTGACCTGTTAAAGTTTAATTAGCTATATAAGTAAAAATCTCCTCTCAAACTTGTTTCACTTATTGACTTTTATGTTAAGCTTGTTTTTATTTTATTTGAACACCGGTTATCTGAAGCACGAAAACCCTAAACTCAACTAGTTCATTTCAATCACATCAGATTTTCTATAATTATGACTAAGAGGAGGCTTTTATTTTATTTCATTCAACATTTTCCAGATTCTCTCTACGTTCTTTTTGCAGAACTATTCCATTTTATTTAAAACAAAAGTAGTTCATAAAAGATGAAAATCTCATTACATCTTTTCCAAAATTAACTGAAGTTTTGCCAGATCATACAGTCAAACATATTTCACACACAAATATTAAATAATGTTTTTGACTTTAACAGGCTGAGAAGGTTTAACAATACTTAACGCTGGCTGTGTGATTATACTTTTTATGTTAACTATAATTTCATTTTTGTATTTTATGTTACATAATCTCAAATTCATATTTTATATTAAATAATCTCACAATTATTATCTAGTCATTATTTTATTTTTTTTAAATATGATGTTTACAAACTGTTTTCTCTGTATAACTATTGTACTTATTGTGCCAGAATGTTATATATATTCAATAAAATAGTTTCAAATGAAGTTTTCACTAGAAAGGACCAATGTTTAGTTCAGAAATATGTTTCCAGAGTTAATGAAGAATATTAATTTTGTTTAGATTTCTACATTGCTGTTTAAAAAGAGATATTTGAATGAATTGTTAATTTGTATTTAGGAGGTGGTGTGTGGTCTGATTATGAGGCTAGGCAGAACGGAGCCAACACTTGGGGGCTAGCCCCTGGGGCACGCCACAGTAAGTCCTTGGACCACCTCCTCAGGGCCCCAGTCGCTGTAGCGCTTCATCATGGCCACACGACGATGGTTAAGAGGTCAGTTAATGTTTATTTACTCAATGTAGAATGTATTTTTCAAATAAACAGGGACTCATAAATTGTAATAAAAACCTCTCAAGGTAGTTATATGACGTTTTCACATAAGTTTGTTGAATTTTTTAAATATAGATGCTTTAATCTAGCAATTCCTGTAATACGACAATTTTAGTCCTTACTTCATAAATAAGGGCCTGATTTGCGAGATCCTAATGTATGCACCAATCAGAAAATTGATATTCAATTCCTAAATTTAATGCATTTTAAAAAATGTGTATTTAGAACTAGCTCTTTCTATTAATTTATAACTAGAATTAGCTAATAATAATCTTTAATGATGTGAAGGGAACCAAGCCATGACCAGCAAGCCTTGCTAGTTGGTAGAGGAGAATCAAGAACCCTTCCGATTCGGGGGAAAATGAAGAAGAAAAAGACACTTTCGCAGGTCAATAATGCAGCTGCAAACGAGAGGGGAAAGGTTTGCAACGGAAGAAGTGGCGGCCCGAATCGAGGGAAACAGCATTTCTCCACGCTCCCAACCAGGAGGAGAGCCAGGCAACCATCCCCGGCCCTACTTCACAACGGCCTCCCTGGTGACTATAACTTTTCATTTTCATCAACATTGGTATGGTGATTTTTTAGTTTAATTTATAAATAACCTGTTTCTTTATACCTCCTATCCAGAAATAATGTTCATTTCAAGATAAAACTTATGAAATAATTTGCAAATAACTCATAAGGTATTGTTTTGTTTATAATACACATGATTATCTGAAAGATTACTAAATTCTCAAAAAAAAAAAAAAAAAAAAAAATTGGACCATTATTAGCAGAGATACAGGCTAGGGCAATTTTTAAACATTTTGGTTTAAAATATAAAAGAAGTTTTATAAGATGTTTTTTCCTTGGTCGATTACAATTACTGAAAAATTGGAAATGATTCCTTCATCTTAGATACGTTAAATTATTTATTTCCTTATTATTTTTACCTGAATAAGTGAAGCGAAACGAGTGTTGTGTGTTAGAGTCGTCCTCTAAAAGCTATTGTAACGTTTTTTTGAGTGAACTGCTGAATCATTTCTTAAGTCTGATAATTCAAATTATTTGATGAGATTCCGTGAGTGTTTTGAAATTTTGTCAAATTACTGATTAAAGTGTTTTTAATCAATCTGATAAAAGGTGCGTAAAGATTTTTTGAGAGGATGAAGTGATCAATTTTGAACTTTGACGCCTGTAATTACTCAGTTAGATCTTGTGAATGTTTTGAAACAATTTAAGCTCAAAATACTGAGAAACAAAATTATTATAGTTTTAAGTATCTCGATTATTATTTGATTTGAATGATACCATATGATCATATGTTATAAAAATGAATTGTTTATATTTTAAAAAATATTTTAATTTAAAATAAACCCGACTACAGAAATTAAGAAATTTTATCCACTGAGGAGATGTACTTCATTATCTACTGAAACATGTTGGTAGATTGATTGGGAAATTGTCATCTATGAATATTTAAACTTGGTGTAGTGCTCAACTGGCTATCACACATCAAGACTCTTTCGGGTTAAACATGCACTGAAGCATGGGACGGAATATATTTGCCTAGAGCCGCCATAATATATAGTGAAAGGAACCAGACGCCTACAGCAAGTTTAAATATTCATAGATATCAATTTCCGTATCAATTTACCAAAATGTTTCTGTAGATATGGAAGTACATTCCCTTAGGGTGGATAGAATTTCCCAATTTCTGTAGTCGTTTTTTTAATTAAAATACTTTTTTTTTATTTATTCACTGACAAATATTTTTTGCGAATTATTCACATCGCCCATCTAATTTTATTTTTAATAATCTGAAGAAATGATAATGATTTATCAAATTTAATAGAGTGGGTAATTAATTGTTGTTATTGTAAATAATTTATAAAAAGCCCATGCAGTGTGCACATTGCACAATTAAATTTATACTTTTTTGTCACCAACAATTTCCTTCTATGACTGTATATTTTAATTATTTATTTAATTTTAAGAGTTACCATATTTTATTTAGTGCAGCATGAGCACCACAAAATTTTTTTGTTTAAATCAGATCTTATAATCCGTTTAATATTAACTGTTATAGAAAGTGGAAGTAATAGACTAATCAGTGATAAGAACCAGCTGCAGCCTCAAGAGTCCATCAGTAACCAGCGCCTGGAGTCGAGTGCCAGCGTGCCTCAGCGACTAAGTGATACGCAGCAGCAAGTAGAACATCGCCGAACCCAGCCAACCGGATCAATGCCAAACCTCGCCTCTAGTCCGCTGTCTTCTTCGTCTTCTTCAGACATCACGTCAGAACGTTCTGGTTGGGTATCTTCCCATCGGTCCAGCCCTTCATCCAGTCCGCCTCCAGGTCTGCCAATTTAATAGAAAAATCAACAAATTTATTCTGTGACTAAGTCCCTTAAGAATAACAATAAAAATAAAAATGGTGGTTAATTCTGGCCATAAGACTGATTACATGATGAGAAGTTGAAATAAATACCTCAGTATGTTCATTGTTTAAAAAATATATATATATTAAAAAGCAGATGAAGAAAAGTGGAATAAGATATTGGCTATTTCAATAGAATAATGCAGATTATATAGACTTTACCAAATGAATTGACTTTATAATTTCACTTCTTTATTGGGTTCTTTTTCCTTACCGAATTTGTGTCATAACATTTAACTTTAACAAAAATACTTGTGTGTCTAATATGATTTGAACTGAGAATCAAACTCCTTTTTTTGAACAAGGTTTATGTTAACATTATTTTATTTTTATTATAATTGAAATTTTTCAAAACATATTCTTCATACTTCTACAATACATTCAAAATTGAGGCATTGGGGTAACATATTGAAATGGAGGATTCAATTTTCATGGTATATTTTTATTTTTGATGAAATGACAATTAAACTTATAAGACCAAGTGGAAGTGACTTTACATAGATAGATGGATAGTATGTAATTATCCTTATGGATTTGAAAATGCTTAAATCCTGAATCCAAAATGTCAAAATAAAGTGATTGCAAAAGTATGATAGTAATGTTTTTAAAAATTTCAATCATAAAAATAAAATTAAATTATCATACTCCTTGAAACGCAAAAAAACATATGTTAAAGTTTATGTGTACACATTTTTAATCAAACCATCAAAATTCATTCTTCTGGCACTTGGTTACTGTGCTCAGACAGGTTCATTATAACCAATAAATTTTCTATACTTGTAATCCAGGCTCCCTCCTTCATATTTACATATGAATATCTCAGATTTCATAATACTTGTTCAAATATGATATGTTAACAAACTATGTGATGACTTGTAGACAAACTACAGGTCGCTAAGACTTAAGTTAAAACACAGTTGTAGTTTACAGTCAGTGTGTTAATTAAGAATTATTATTCTGGGCACATCTGAAAATGGTCATCTATATGTCATGAATCAATAATTAATGAAATAATAATTAAAAAAAAAAAGAAAATTTACAATTTTATTGTATTATTGATTTATAATAATTGTTATTTAGGAAGTGATAATGGCGTGAAGGAGGATGATTGGAATACAGACCACACCTATGAAGAGGTGCGTCTTCCCCCTCCTTCAGAGTTCCGAGACCCTCCCCCTCCTGAGCCCTTTAGGGATCCACCTCCTCCGTTGAACCCTGCCTCATCCGAGGAAGAGAAACCGGGAGTCCAACCTATAGATAACCTCCTCTACCACGTCTACGAGAGCGTCAGGCAGAGGCACAGGCACCCTTCTGCTCCCGAGTGGGTATTCTTTACATGCTTTAAATTAATTAATCTGATATAATATTTATTAGCAATTAATATTTAGTATAATTGTGCTTGCATTAATTATACTTATTTAGTACTTCATTCATTATTTAAGGTTTACTGTTAGCTAATTTAAATAGTTAAGTATTTAAATAGTGAAATTACCATGATTTTGGTGATTTAGATACATTTGATTTAGATTTTGGGAATACATTTGAATATTCTTTCGTTTTGCTGGCAATTTCGATAAATAACATCTAAAATAAATTTTAAAATTTATTAATCATCACTAATTTTTCACATTTAATTATCATATAATTATTATTTTTAATTAAAATCCTAACTGGAGTCCTTTTAATACATACTAATCAAGACATATGTAAATTAAATTAAACTTAATTTACACATAATGTAACATTACCACTGATAAATGTTCACAATTAAGTTATTTCACAAAGAACCTTCTTCAAACTTAATTAAACTTACTCTTACTGAATACGAACAACCGATTGACAAAATGAAATAACTTCAAACTGAACGAAAGACAGACTAACTGACCTATGAAATCCGTGCCCTTATAGTGGGTAAAGATCCTTGACTGTTGGAGATACTTCGACTCCTGTTCTGATAGTTCTCACCATCAGTTAATGTTACAGAGCAAGCGAGAGGAGTCCTGGCAAACAAGAGGAGAACATGTGCGAATGTTATGAAACTGGGAAACGCCTTGTTCTTAGTGTAGATATGGAAGATACCACCTTTCATAAATCAAAAGAAGAATTTAAGAAACAAATTAATTTTACTGGAATGATATACAGGTATGTTTTTTTTTTATATATAAACAAAAATTTGTGCTCTTAATTTTCCTTTCTTTTAACTATCATTATCCACCATTTTTATGTTTTATCAACATTAGCTACATTCTTAAAATCGGAACTATTTATAATTCAATGTTTACGGTCTTATAAATAATTATTGATAATATTACTTTTACATTAGACTACCACTACCATCCTCAAAATCAGGCAGCCCTCAAATAACCAACCTAACTAATAGACAAATTAGCTTCTTCACCAAAAAATATCTTTAAGTAAACACCCCGAAGGCATGTAGAACATATTTTGGGTCTAATATTTGTTCTAAAAAAAAAATATTTCCTTGCGCAATTTAGAATTTTATTGCTTCCTCAATACCGAAGGTAGAGGAGCATTGTGTTCATGCGAGAGGTTAAAAAAAAAATTTGTGCTCAGAATCGAAAATTTCCACTCACGTTTTGCGTTTCAGACATTAAGGATCAAATTTGGTTCAGCATCTGTCTGTTGTCAAATCAATGTGACTGACATATCATCTACTACATTTCATCCGATTTTCAGGGATTGCGTGGATTGGTGTATAGATGGTCCCATATCAATTTTATTAAATTCGATCCACCACTTCTGCTTTTGCACGCGTAAATGTATTATCAAAGATATGCCAATATTTCAGAAACGGCTCATTCGATTTGGCTCAAAGTTGAAAGAAAGGCTCGTTTTGGTAAAATAATGATTCTATATCGATTTAATTGAATTCTGTCATCTACTTTATTTCATTTATGCGCAAACGCGTTTTCCTTGATACATCTATATCTTTAAAACCGCTAGTTCAATTTTACCCAAATTTGGAGGGAAGTTGGGTTACAGATAATTAAGTAAATATCAATTTTATCAACTACTCTAAAAAAAAAAAAAAAAAAGACTTTCACTTCCGGATTAGTAAACGTATGATTTGAAACATCTATAGCTTAAAAACGGCTTGTTCGACTTGGAGGAAATGAGGAGAATAGTTCAGAAATTGTCTAGTACCAATTTCATTTAATAATTAAAATTAATATAAATAACTGTTAACAGTATAAAGGATGTGAAATGTGGAAGGTATTGATCATGTGTAATGGAGGTTAGGTTAATACAATATTTTTATGAATTTATAACATTTTAGGTTTTAATCAAAAAGTTAATTTATAATGTATTATTTGGTCGATTCCAAACGTTACTGGCTTTACGAGATTCACTGCCTTCACTTAGATTTAATGTAATTTTCAGTAAATTTTAATTAACTTATACTTTTTTTGGTTAGAAAAAAAAGTCTTATTTGTGATTTTGTTTGTTTCTATTGAAGTTCAACCAGCTCGTTGTGGTCTCGATTTCCTCCTTAATCATTAAAGTTGTGTGAACTTGAACCATATTTTTATATTCCAGCTTACATTAGTTTAGTTCTGACTGAAAGAAAATATTGGTCTCGTTAACTCGGAACAACAAGAATTATAAATATATTAATGCAATGCATCAGAAATTGGCAATAATGAAACCATCTTTGTTCAATCGGAAGGGGCCCATTTTGTTATATGACAACACCTGGCCACATGTCTCACATGTGACTTCACAAAAACTGTTGGAGCTTGGATATGGAACTCTGCCACATCCACCCAACTCTCCGACCTCTCGCCTACAAAAAATTTAATGGACAAAGAAAATTAGAAAATGCGTTTTTTGGAGTTTATCAATTCTAAAGATGAGAAATTCTACTCCGAGGGAATGGAAAGTTGCCAACACGTTGGTAGCAATGTATTGATAATAATGGAGGCTATTTTGATTCAATAAAACAGTTTTAAATCTTTATTTTTTCTTTTTAAATCAAAATCCTGGTTTATTTTCCTGACAACCCAATAGTTACAACTTAAACTGTATTTTATTCAATTGGAAATACATGAAAATTAAATAGTAAATAAAAATAAATTATTATTTCTGCATTTGATCTGTAATCCAGAGATGAGCTTCTTCTATAAAAGCCGGAGATAAGCTTCTAATATAAGTATTATATATGTTTCTTATTTGTTACCTGTCCCTAGTGATGCACCTACGTTGGTGTCGACACTGCCGTACTTCCAGATTCCGGAAGACGAGAGAGTCCTGAGCCCAGAAGGGGTTCACCTCATCGTCTGTGTCCACGGCCTCGATGGCAATTCGGCCGACCTGAGGCTGGTCAAGACCTACCTGGAGCTCGGCCTACCGGGCGCTAGGCTGGATTTTTTAATGTCTCAGGGAAATCAGGTAACTTGATACCATGTCAGGTCTTTTTAACTTATATAACTTTTGGTTAATTTATAAAAATATTCATAAATCCACAAAACTAAATATTGGAAGTCTTCTAAATATTAACATGATCTTTACTTTGTCGCCATAGAATTTATTTTATAGTTGTATTGTACAATTAATTATTTAAAGTATCACTATAGTTAGTTTATTAAGATTAATTGTGTCCTCAACCTCAATATTCTTAAGTCCTAGATATTTCTCAAGAAAAACATTATGGATTTATTCTAAAATTTACAGGGTGATACATTTTCTGACTTTGATACAATGACAGACCGCCTGGTAGCGGAGATTCTGTACCACATTGAAGGCGCCGGAGGTGTGATGCCCAGCAGAGTGTCGTTTGTTGGCCACTCCCTCGGTAACATTATCATCAGGGCAGCCATCGGACGCCCGCAACTCAAGCACTTACTTCCGAGGCTCTATACTTTTTTATCATTGTCTGGGCCACACTTGGGTACCCTCTATAACAATTCAGGCCTGGTCAACATGGGTATGTATTAATAAGATTACAAAATTAAGACATAAGTTCGTGGCTTCATAACAATGGCTGACATCTTCAGTAAGTTTTGAAAAAGCAAAGTTTTGTCTATGTCTTTAATTTGTACCAATTCCAGTGAGTTTTTGTTTTCATAATTCTTCTAAAACATTCTTTTAAAAAAATTGGTTTACTTAAAGTTTGTTTGATTTATCTGGTTGACTTAAAGTTTCTTTATAAAAATTTCAACAATGTTAAGGAAGAAAGGAGTAAGCATCCAAAAAAAAAAATAATTAATTTTTAGTTCATCTCATATTAGTTATAAAAAAATGTTAAATTTAAAATTTTATTTTGTGTCAATTTGGCATGGGATGGAAGAACTATCTCTTATGGACACTTTTCACTAAAAATCTCAATATTTGCATTTCGAAGTTTGCCTGAAAGGATGCAGACATAATAATACCGTTTAACTCGTGCCACCCTTGATCACAAAAACTCAGCACTTTTTACTGGTTAGCTAATAGGTTAAAAAAAAAAACCTTTATCCTTCAACCAAATTAACAAAGAAAAGGCAATCAAATATGGCAATAACCACAGAAATTATTGAAAAAATATGCAACTTATATTTGAATATGCAACTTATAACATTCTACAATATAATAATATTAATGCTTTCAGAACAATTACATATATAGGTCCTGATACTTATAAAATTAATAGTATTTTTAAAAGAGACAAAAAAATTGTGGCCTTCAAACCTTATACAAGCTTAAAAAACATGTTCTCCAGGACTAAAGATCAACTTGATCCTTTAAATAAGAGTGGGGTTTACTCGATAGAATGTTCATGTTCTGCCATTTATATCGGGCAGGTGGGAAGAAAACTAAAAAGCAGAATTAAAGAACACCTCCCTGGTTCAGGCCATGCATCACATTTTAAAGATTATCTTTTAAATTGTTCACACCCCAAAAAAAAGTAACAAGATAAAACTGTTGTATGCCATTTCAAAACGGAAAAGAATGAACTTTTTTGATAAATTAAAAATTAAGAAAAGAATTATAAAAAATGAAGTAATATGCCTGAATGTACAAAGTACTCAATTTGAGGATTCTGCACTCATAAAATTATTGGCGGCAAATGAAAACAATACGTGGGGCTAGGGATAGCCCATCTGGTCAATAGTTTTATTTTTATTTTTTAGTCCTCATTTGACAAGCAGGAAAAGATGACCACCACCAGTTAGGTGATTACCAGTTTTGTTTATTAATTTATTGTGATTGGATTTTAAATTGTTAAATTTTGAATTAGGTTTTATTATGATTTGAAAAAGTTTTTATGGTTGTTAATTTTATTATTTTACCTAGCCTGATGAAAGTCTAATAAAAGACTGAAAACGGTTTCACAAAAGTGAAAAATAAAGGAATATACAGGAAGTCTTTTTTTAAAATTAAATTTCAATTCTGTAACATCAAGCCACAATTAAAGAACTTGAGGATCTATTGTGGGCCATGTGTAACATCTGTTTTATACCTAAAACGTCAGTTTAGTCACTTCTGTGTTTCTTAATAGGCTAATCGAATTGTTAGACTCATAGCTTCTTGGGTAATCTACTTGATCCTCCCCAAACAGCTCTAGTCTAAGCCTTGCAAACCTATCACATCAACAAACAATGTGAAAGGCCGTTTCCTTCTCCTCCTGACAGAATCTGCATAGTTCATGGTCACTCAGAGACTGAACATGTGGTAATTTAACTTATGGTGGCCAGTATAGATTGTTGTAAGTTTTTTGAGAGCTGCTATGTCCAAACTCAGTAGCAGCTTGCTTCTTTTATCACATGCACCTTTAAAGAACATCTTCGAGTGTCGTTTCTTATCAGTCCAGTGTTGTTTGAATTTTTCACTGCATAACTCCATAATCCTTTTTTTGGCAGTACTCAGACTGATTCCACAAACAGGTTCAGGAGTTATGGGAATAGTATTTGAGCCTAACCTGGCTAGATTGGCTGCCACTTGATTGCCGAGGATGCCCAAATGTCCAGGCATCCACTCAATT
The DNA here is from genome assembly GCA_928085145.1 of Nezara viridula. Classification (NCBI taxonomy): domain Eukaryota; kingdom Metazoa; phylum Arthropoda; class Insecta; order Hemiptera; family Pentatomidae; genus Nezara; species Nezara viridula. The sequence continues at coordinate 109,364 of OV725080.1, forward strand.
GCAACTCTATTAAGCTCAGCCAGATTGTTTTAAGCGCTATACTGCACTCTTTAACAACCTTTAAGTATGTATAGTGATTATTTAGATCACCTCTTACGGCTTGACTGTCAGTGTAGATTTTTATATTTTTTTTCAGTCACATTGCCTAGTAGTAGGCACTGTGAGAATGGGAAATGCAGTGAGAGTAGTGGCTGCTCGAATCAGAAGAAATCTCATTCGAAAACAACAAATCATGTCTCAGGAAATGGGAATCTCTGTCAGATCAATGTCTCGCTTAATAAAAAGTGACCTTAGGATGGGTGCATTTCGAAGAATGACCGGAAAAAGGCTAAACACTTGGCTAAAACAAATTAGAGTGGATAGATGCAAAGTACTCTTGGCCGTTACACTAATGGTCTTCATCGAAAGATTTTGTTTATCGATGAGAACATTTTTTATGATTGAAGACAATTTAATCGCCAAAATGATCGTGTACACTGCTCTAAAGATGCTCAGGAAGTCGTTGGAAGAGTGGAAAGAGGTCATCATCCCTCCTCAGTGATGGTTTGGTGGGGAGTTTGTTTTGATGGCACCACAGAGCTCCATTTTAGTGAAAAAAGAGTTAAAACATCCGCTAAAAACTATCAGCAAGATATTTTGGAACCTGTTGTCAAGCCTCTAAATGATACTGTTTGCTGGAAGTCATTGGGTTTTTCAGCAGGATTCTACTTCAGCTCACAAGGTCAACTCAGTAGCTGCAAAAGAACATCCCAGATTTCATCTCTGCCCGGATTGTCCTAGATTATCGGCTTTGGTCCGAACTGGAGAAGATGGCATGCCACAGAGCACACCCTAACTTGGAAAGCCTCAAACAATCTCTGGTCAAAACAGTTGAACGTTTTCCTCAAGAAGTGCTGCGTGCTACTGTTGATGACTGGCCGTGGAGATTAAATGCCTGTGTCAAGGCAAAGGGGGGATAATTTGAGTAATTTCGTTTTTGTTTTTCTCTCTGTAGATAAACAGTTTATTTTCTAATAAAGTTTTAGAAAAAATTGTTTTTCTGTTGAAATCTGTATATATTTTCTTGTAACAATATTTATGACATAACTAGGTAGTTTTAAAACGGTTTCTTCGATTTGACCCAAAATTGGAGAATAGTTTGGAAATTACCTATTATTAATTTCATCGAATTCCATTTAATAATATAAATAATTGTTAAAAATATAACAGCTGTGAAATGTGGAAGGCATTGATCGTATGGAGTGAGAGTTAGGTTAATACAATTTTTTTATGGGTTTATAAAATTTTAGCTTTTATTCAAAAAGTTAATTTATGCTATATTGTTTGGTCAATTCCAAATGGTACTGGCATGACACATACTGCCGTTACTTATATTTCGTTTAATTTTCAATACATTTAAATTAATTTTTATGTCTTACTCTGAGTTCATAAAAAAAGTCTTATTTGTGATTGTCGTTATTTCTATTGAAGTTCAACCAGCTCATCATGGTCTCGATTTAACCAAATAACCAAGTCTCGCAAAATGGTGTGGGTGTCTAGAGCTTAGATTAGTGTATAGGATATGTGTGAATAGTTTATTTCAAAAACGAAAAGTTGTACAAAACTTAAATTGTGTATTTAAGATTTGTATACAGTTCTGATGATACACATTTTTACAATTTTCTCAAAAATAGCTCTTAACGATTTTGATTAAACTCAGTATATCAGTGTATTATTGTTTTTAAGCTAGATCTTATCCACATTGATGCTACTTTACAGGGCTTAAATGCCCAATGTTCATGTATGTCTTCTTCTAAAGTACCTTTTTCACGTTAGCTGCTGAGCATGATATCTCTTAAATATCTTTCCCGACGATATCCGGGTGACCGACACAAGTTATGAAGTTCATAACAGCATTGGATGCCGGAGATATGCATCAGTTTTATTTATTTATACATGTTAAATAAGCAAGTAGAACAGTCTAAGATGAGCTCTCTAGAGCTACTGCTAGACAGAAGATCAAAGATGACGAATGCCATCGCAGGAATATGTATCGGACACTGAGGGGTAATACTGTAGGGAAATCATTTTTGATCAGTCTGGTGCGGTATCGGTCCCAGAGGTTCGAAAACTTTTTATCAGATCTAATGATTATTTATAATCATATCTTTACATCTATCTAACTCCCTTTCAAATATTTTTAAAAATTACCATTTTAGAGACTTCGTAAGATAGACAAAATTCAAAACAATCCCGGCCGTTTGGTAGTCGAGACAAATATCGGACCTCAAGGACCGTAACTGCAGCTAACATGTTAATTTTGGTCATTTTTAAAAAATAATTCTCTTATTGACAGTAACTATAAAAATGGCTAAATGTAACTTTTGAAAGAATTTGATAACTGAATAAAGGAGATAAAAAAAAAATATTTAGCCAGGTAGAAAATGAATCTCCGGAAATAATAGTCAGAAGGTATACGTATAATATATTGTTGGAAAGCAGAGAATTTCAGAAAAAATAATATCTAATAAATTAAGTTGTAGAAGGTAACAGAGAGTGATAAAAAAAATATATATATAATAATTTCTGAAAATTATTAATTGAAATCACATGTTTTCAAGGAAATTAAATGGAATTTTCTAACTAAATGTAAATGCTTAATTTTTTTTTAATAATCTTTTTATTGGAATAATAATAATAATACAACCTGCCACAATCAAGGTCATTGGGCATTAAAGCTCTACTACTCATACTATTATATACAAACATAATATACTTGTAAAAATAAAAAATAAAATACATTAAAAGGATAATAATAATAATAAGAAGAAAAAAATACTTGGCACACCCATTCCTATTTACAATATTTACATTCCGCCTGGGAAACCCTGACCATGCTTTGCCGCTCTCATGTGAGAGGTTTAGAAAATTAAATTAGTGAATAATTTGATGGATTTTCCCTTTGTGATATCTCAACAGAATCCAGTTACCATTAGTGTGACAGCTTTTGATCTATCTATGATGGGCAATGAAAATTTCGTAGTTCCATTTTAGTTAACTTTGCAATATGAATAAACACTTCAACAATTAATAGTCGTACAATCCATAATCAACCATCGATATAATATACAGGATTTTTGTTATTTTAATGGTATTAATGATTTGTTAACTGTAAGCTTTAAGCTGTAGCTCAGTATTAAAAATGCATTTCAAAAATTGTTTAATGGCCCAACATTGCCAGAAAATAATTTATATTCAAGGAGAGCGGTAAATGAAAGTTGTGTGTTGCATGCACGAGATTTTTAATGATGGATTGATATAATGATGTAGAGATGGTTGACCGTTGATATAATATGAGGAGTTGATCGGGGGGTGCAGTGAAATTAATACTAAATTAAATAATTCTACTTATTTAATTTAGTATTAATTTGACCGCACCTCCCGATCAACTCCTTCTCATGGATTGATATAGTTGATTTTGCAGTAATATTTTTTTTGTGGGCTATTTTTGTTTTTTGTTTCATGCTCCTATCCACCTCTTTTAAACTTTGGTTTTGATAGTACTAAGAAATTATTTTCAACTATCAAACACTTCATGAATGCTAGGGATTACTATAAATTAAAGCTTTTTCTGAAACAACAACTATTTATAAATTATAGATGTGTATCTTTGATATTAAACCACTTAAGTATTGTGTTTTTATTTAGTAGTTTGATAAATCTTAATGGTTTCCAATGATATTTTTAAACATTAATACATATTCGGAAAATCTGTTTTTAAATTTCTCTATTTATTTACTCTGCAGGAATGTGGTTTATGCAGAAGTGGAAGAAGTCTGGTTCGCTGCTGCAGTTGTCTTTAAGGGATGCTCCCGACGTCAGGGATACCTTCCTGTATCGGCTGTCCCAGCGTTGCAACCTTACCTATTTTAAGTAGGTGCTCATGTTTTATTTTTTTAAATTGCAATATTAGTATTTACCAAATATTTTTGGAATGTTTAACCATGATGGAGTTAATAAATAATATATTGTTAGTATATAATTGAAATATCTCAGCGACAAAACTGTAATACTCTTTAACAAGCCAACATTACGCCAATGCCCAATGAATTTTATTTATTTGATTGTGTTTCTTCTCTATAATGACTTGCTTAAAATTTTGCTCTACTGGTGCTTAAAATTTTGTTTTTGGAATTTTTTATCATATCCAAAAATAAGTTCATGTTTTTTATTTGTTTATAGTTTTTTAGTTGTTGCTTCTTCTAAAGTCAATTTGGTTCCTTTTTTTTTTTCCATTTATTATATAGCTTTTTAGTATGCATTTTCTTATTTTTACAGGCATGTTTTGTTATGTGGTTCTTCTCAAGACCGTTATGTCCCTCTACATTCTGCGAGGATAGAATTATGCAAAGCTGCAGTAAAAGATACTTCTCCAATAGGTTTGTATGTTTTTTAGAACTATACTTATTTAAAAAATTATTTTATGTAAAAGCATTTTCATAATAAAGTTAAAAGATTTGGGTTTTATTTTAAGTGACTTTTAGATCTTTTATTTTATCTAAAAGCCAATGCTTTTTATGATTTTATGATATCTTTCGTGATCTAGGAAGTGCTTACCGGGAAATGGTACAGAATATCATGTGGCCACTGGTGAGGAAGCGTGATGTGACTCTGGTTCGCTACGACGTTCATCACGCCCTGCCTTCGACTGCCAATTCTCTCATTGGCCGAGCGGCTCACATCGCAGTCTTAGATTCAGAGCTCTTCATTGAAAAATTCCTCATCGTTGCTGGCCTCAAATATTTCAGGTAGTCTCTGCCATACTTTTTAATGAAGTTTGTGCCAACATCCTCCTTGTTCTTTGTAACTTGTGAAAGTCATGATAGCTGAACAAAACACCTAACAACACTATTTTATTAAAATGTCTTTTACTGAACAATTTTTTTACTGATAACTGTTTTAAAATTTATTGAACTGTTTTTTATGTATAATGTTATAATTAAGATTTAATAAATATGAAAATATAGTACATATAATGCTTATATTGATGTGTCTAATAACTGACTAAGCCTTATTTAAAATGCCTTCTAGATACTGAAATAATTTCATATATAATTTCTACATTTTTTAAAGTGACATTATTTATTTTACTTTTTACAAACCTTCGTTATCATTGCTGGTTCAATATTATTCTGATGATTTATTTTACATTGTATATTATTGAGCATAATAAATTTTTAAAATATTTTTATAAGTATAGTAGTACAGCCTTCAGAGAATAACTTAAAATATTCGTAAACTGATATCTTATCCAACAAATTATACATTGGTCCAATTAGCTAAGGACCTGTACATTTTAGTTTTTGAGGTTTAGAGTTGCAAATACAAATTGTAGTAGCCTTGCACCTATTTATTTTTAAAATTTTGCAGCACAATTAATATACGAGCTATAGTTAATAGATTTGTGTTGACTATATAATTTTCTTCTCAAATCCCTGTAGAAACTAGTACTCTAATATTTAGCGATAATAGTATCAGTGATGCTGAAGAATATGGGTTAGTTAAATTATTATTGTTTAGTGTTCAAAAGATTACTGGTCATGGCTTTTTTTTTTTTTTAAATTTTTCTGAGAATACATTTAGAGGTTATTGTCTATGTTGCATTAGCTAATATTTACAAAAACTAGTTGTTTTTTTTTATATTAAATACAAAATTTTTATTTAGTTTGACATCGGTTTAGAGTTACTTTTACATTTCCCCTAAGAATTCATATGTATAATTAAGGATGACCAATATAGATATTTTAGCCAATATCAGTTCAATTGTGTTCTGTGTCAGCAATACTAATTTTTCCTTGCATATTAAATTCATAAATTGATTTATTTTTTCCTATCGGCATTACTTTCTTACTAACTTTCTTTCCTAATGTCTGCGTAGAATTAGTATATATCTCCAGCCTGCCAGTTGTCCTCAATGGTTTACAATCTTTCTTTGATGAATTTCCTTTTTGCCGATCTTATAGTTTTGTTTGCCTTTTTCTTGGCAGCTGTGTCCTTGTCCAGAGCAACTTGATCAGTTGTACCTCGGCCGAGAACTTTCGTTTTTCTTCTTTCCTCTTTTGCCTTTTTGCATGCTTCTGTGAACCACATCTTAGCTTTTCGTTTCTCCCAAATACCAATCACTTCCTTAGCTGTTTCTTTTAGTCCTTTCTCTATTTTCTCCCAGTGTTGGTCTACCGTGTGGCTATCTGAATCTAAGGGTTTAAATTTATTTTTCTCGATCCCCTGTTTTGTGAATTCGCTTCAATCTCTGACATAGTAGTAGTAGAGAGTGATGCAAATTACAATCTGCTCCATTATAGCTTCTTACATCTTGTATTGAGTGTCAGCACATGATCAATTTGTTTTTTCGCTCCTTTGGGGCTAACCCAGGTGTACTTGTGGATATCCTTGCGTTGGAACATCGTACTGCTGATGACTAGACATTTAGCTGCTGCCAGACTGATACATCTCTCTCCATTGTCATTGCTATTGCCGTGAAGGCTTTGGTCTCCGATAATGGGCCTGAATTGGGGTTTGCATCCCTACCTCTGTACTGAAGTCAGCTATAAACTAATTTTATGTCATGCCTATAGCTTGGTTCACATTAAATTACATATTAGACATATATTATATGTGGTATTATTAAATCTTTTAGTATATTTTTAAAATATTAAATGTATCTGTTTAGTGGTGACAATTAACTGATTCCATTGTTCCAGGAATCTTAAACATTACCTCAATTTTTCTAAGAAACAAATATATATATTTTGTTCTTTTATTTAAAAAATTTTCCCATTAAGATAAAAATGGAAAATAATGTCACCTTCTGGTATTTATTTATTTATTGTTACAAATGACCCTCAAGATTCATTAGCAAATTTTATTCTGGCCTTTTGATATTTCTATCAGTGTTGATTGATCCCTACTTTTATCTCTATTACAGTTTATTTAATAATTCTGTTTATCAAGAAATATTTAAGGCTCTCCAGATCTTCTAATATCATTAAGAATAACGTGTGTTTTTTAAAATAATGTTTGGGTGGTTGTGCCTATTGCATGTTATACTAGTGTAAATTTTGCTTAAAAATTACAATATTTCTTTTTCTTTTCTCCCTTTCCTCGTCCTTCAGGCTATACAGGGTTTTTCCTGAGCCGGGGAGAGGGCGGGGGAATTATACTTGAGTTGAGAGTCCCTCTTGCACTCTCGTTCCCCCCAGAATCCCAGGATTTGTTCAGCCACCATGCCCCCAATTACACTAATTCTATTTTTAAATGACCTGCTGACTTCTATCTTACTTTTTTGAAGGACTGGAAAGGGTCCAAAAAATTATCTGAAATTCACATTTTAGAAATCCCATACTTGTACCTGATCGATTTAAAATATCCTATTTATTAAGAGTGTAGACTTCCTATGTTCATATCCTGATGTATAATAAATTTCTCTTGATGAAAATGAGTAGGCATCGTCAGGATTGTTACTGTAGTTTGATCCATTTCTGAGTCACTAGACGCTGGTCAGAGCTTAATCCGGCAATAAAAGTCCAGTGCTGATCACATGATCTCGTAAAACCATTAAAAAAGTGGTTCATTAGGCAGACCACTGCCTCCTTTGTTTTTTATGTGTTGTGGTGTTTATTTTTTCATTTCTGTTTGAATAGTTTGAAATTAAAGCTAGAATTACTTGAATATCATATCAGTTTCTAGAAGGCTGAAGTAAATCCATGAATAAAAAATAAATGAAAATGCAGTTTAAACTGGTATTAATAATTTAATATTTTTTTCTATTAATATGACTAGCATTTTTCTTAAACAAACCACTAGTTAATTAAAATTTGTATACCTCTTTTCTTTTGTAACTTTTAAATTATTAATGTTCTCATATTTTTCTCTAGTCAAAATTTCATTGATTATACTAAAGTTGTTAATTTTGTTATTTATAAAATTTTCTTATGTATTGATGTACTTCTTTTAAGAATTATTTTTCATTTTATGATTAGCTGATTTATTAGAAATATATTTATATTATAATATTTCTATACTATATATATATGTTTATTGTAAAAAGTAGATGATTTATTTATGACTGTTTAATATATTTGTTAATAGTTTCTTAACTAAGACTGGCCACAGTTGTATCAGTATTTCTATCTTATTAAAGTTTTGGTATATTTTTTAGTAATTACTAGTTACCAATTTACTATATTTATTTTATTATAGATTCTAAGATTGTTTTGTATAAGTGTTTATAGTCACGTTCTTGGTGTTGTTGGCACTATAGGTAAGGTCTAAATAATTTATATTTTGATTATAAAGTTACCTTTAGCTAGTAGTAATTATTTTATGAATGATGAATCTGAATAATGTCTCAAGAATGAAATGATTCTGATGAGATAGTTTTTTATCGGTCAGTTGTCTATTAATGGTTTAATGTTATATATTATTATAATGAGGGTTGTGAAACCTCTTCCTCGGCACATGCCAGTTGGATCTTTTAATTCACAGTATGACCACTTTTTATCAAATTATTAACATGTTTTCTCCTGAGAATTCCGCTAGGTCAATAATTAAATCGAGGACAGATTTTGCTTTCCCTACTAAACCATTTGTTAGACTGCTGGACTGCTTGATGACTGTGTAGTATTAATAGTACTTTAAAATCATCATCGATAACAAGCTTGGATTTTAAAAAATGACTTGCTCACTTATATTAAAAATATGATAATATAAATTAAAGCTACCTTAATAAAAATTTATTTAAGCTTTTATTGCAATTTTTTATTTATGGATATATTTTTGAATCTGTGTTTGATGACAGCTTTTAGGAATGGAGCAGGGTATTATTAGCTTTAAAGAGATAAATTACTTATATTGTATTTATGTTTCTAGTCACTTAAAGACCTTACCTATAGTTTAAGTCTTCAATGTAGTTTCTAAAATGAAGCATTAATTTATTATATATGTAATAGTCATTAGAAATTTTAATATATATTTTGCTGGTATCTGGTATTGATTGATATCTAATTTTACTTCTTTCAAATGAGGTAGTTGTAGTTTTAACTTAACCCAATAATTCGTATGTTCAAGTGCCTTAATTAAATAGAAACTTCCCAGTTATTAAATTATGAAATAAAAAATAAATAAAATATGGAATAAAAAATATCAAAATATTTGGGGACCTTGGCTGTCAGGGAGAGTAGGGATGGTTGAAAAATGTAAGAGCAGGTGATGGTCTTGTCTAAACATTCAAAGTATACATACCTATTTTTTAAAAATTAAATATCAAAAGTGACATTATTGAAGATATTTATACCATAATTGTTGATGTTTGGAACTTTTTGTGGAAAGATCCACCATTATAACCTTACATTTTTACAGCCATAATCAAGTGATTATGTATTAAGTGTTATTTTCAAAGTGCATAAAGTAGGAAAATTAAGAAAATTTCATTTTTCTACATAAATGAAGTATTATCATCTAACTCATCAGAAAGTGAGGAAATTGTCCAATAATTTATGGCAGAAAAAAATTAAATATAAAGTTACTCAATAAATAGATAGTATTTTTTTTTTTTAATAGTTAGGCAAAAAAATGTTTTCTTACAATTCTTGTAGACACCCTAAATTTAAAGTAATTATTTATTTTGATCCTGATCGTAATTGTTGAAGAAAAAATATTCTCTCATCAACTCAAGAAGTGATTTTATATCTCAGAGAACTTTAATCATGGGTAATAAATATTCAGGACGCATTCATTTTAAAATGTTTATTGGTGTCAACGTTTCAACCCAAACAAGTGAGTCATCATCAGGGCGTGTTTCGAGCACTGAAGGTATTCAAGTATTCAATTATACTGAAGGTATTAAAGTACTTGAATACCTTCAGTATAATTGAATACTTAAATACCTTCAGTATAATTGAGTACTTGAGTATTTCGGTTGAAACATTGGTGCCAATAAAAACTTCAAAATGACTGCGTCCTGAATATTTATCACCCATGATATGTAGAACAGTCGACTGACTAACTTCCTTCAGAGAACTTTAACCATAATGGTCTTGAGTCTTGATACAATTTTTCTTTATAAAACTTATTAACATTGAATGCTGAATTATAGACAAAAAATTAATGTAATCTATTGAGGGGACCGAAACATGTTTACTAAATACTTAAGGAGGAGGCACTTTGATATCAATTCACAGGATGTACGAGTTATTGGGATGCAAATTATCAAACAAATTAATTTTATAAACTGTTTGCCATACGTTAAACATCTATTTAGAGTAAACTTATAAATACATTAGTACAACTTTTGTTCATTTCTATTGTTATTTGAATTCACTATATATATTGTGTCCCATTATTAGTGGTGCATTATGAGAACCTCCAGTTGTTGCCTAAACAAGACACATCTTAATCTCCTTAATGTTTCCTTCGTACAGATATTTAATGTTATTTTTTCCGGTTAAGCCTTCAAAAGTTCATAAAAAAAGTGGCTTACTTTTTCCAGACATTAAAACTGTAATCAGGAATTTTCTTCAATAGAAACATTTATTTATTGAACATAGAGTTTTGAAAGAAAATAAAAATCGTAATTTAATGGTACACTGAAGTGAACTTTTGAAGAATTTAAAAAAAGAAATGTAAATATCTGACGAACAACGATGTCAATTTGATTGCTCACCCAGAGACTTATTTCTCTTAATGGCCATTCTGCCATAACAAAAATTGTTTTTATCTTAATCGGTCTGACCAAAAAAAGTATATAAAAAAAAATAAAATTACATTTTTAAGGGATTTAGTGGATTAGTATATAAATATATGTAGTCCTCTATGTCTCTTGTTGATATATATATAATATATACATATATATTTGTAATTAATAATTCTAAGAACATATAGGTAACATATATTTACAATAATATGCATATATTGTTGTAAATACCTCGTATTGATCGAATCCTGTTAGCTATCTATATTTTTAATGAATTTCTTAAGAGAATCATATACTAAATATATGATTTAGTAAATTTATATAAATATATATATGACAGAGCTGTTATGTTTATATTAAAATCACATAATTTTATGATGATAGATATATGCATAGATGATTTTGTTTTGTTTCGGCCTAAACAATCATATTTTTATGTAAGGATTGTGCTAAGTGAATGTAAGTAAGATAAGAAAAGTGAGAGATCCGTTGCTCATACAATCAACCTGTGTTGTTCATCAGTTCCTAATGCTGTATTTTTTATTTACTTTTTATGTGAATTTTGCCATTGAACCAAAGAAGAAAAAGTCATTTGTTCACTTATTTCATAGAGCTGTGAAATTTTATTTCTTTATTCAGTCAGTGTTAAACTTAAACTCTGATGTTTAAGTTAATTAAGTGAGGTTGGAAAATTATCAAATATGTACTGGTAACTCTAAAATTGGCTAAATCAAAATTGTTAAACTGTTAGCCGCTGCTCTTGATGCATTATTATGTTTTGATGATGTTTGATAACAGGTTTAATAGAAGTCTAGGAAGTCATTCAATTTTTTGGTCCCAGTGTGAAACTGTGTAAGTACCAAATGTTTGGATTTGGGATTATTTTATTAATTTTTATTTTATCATTTAAATAAAAACATATTTCAATCTACAAAAATTTAGTGTTAGTTAAAGATTTATTTCTTTTTTTTTTATTTTATGAAAAATTGTGATTTAATAGTTACACGGTTTTACATTGAAGCTGATGAATTAAGAATCTTGATTTTTATATTTTTCAGGTTGCCAGTACAAATTCAATAGTTTTCCATGAACTTTTATTAGTTATAGAATGATTTATTATCTACATTATGTAGGATAGAATGGATATTATTAGTATTATAGTTTTTCGTTGTTATGTTCCGAAAAAATATTTCCATGATGAAGATGGTCATTAAAATAACTTTAAAAAATATTTATTTAATACTTATAGAAGTAATATAATGTTATTTTTGCCTGCCATCTGTATCATGTTCTTGATTATCAATTCGTCTGAATTATATAAAAATTATTTATATGTTTATTATTCCTTGTTTGTTAATTTTGTATACTATATTCTCTCAAGTTGTCATTCATAATCATTTGAATAGTTTTTGATTTTACATGAAAAGCATTATTTATTAATGAATCAGTCCCTGACATTATAAATTTAGAACTGTCTACTTTTAAGTCTTTCATAAAACAAAATTATCTATATATTATTTATTATAAAACGTTTTGTCTCCGGGAGCTTTAATTCACCCACAGCTCCATTTACAATAGTGACATTCACTCAGGCAAGAATTTCCATAAGGTAATTAATAAAATTGAATTAAATAAAAATATTCAAGTCACACAAGTTCTTAATTAAATGTAATAATTCTTTTTTCATAGCTATATCTTCAAAAGTTTTCATAATGATTGTTATACAAACATTTTAAAAATATATGTATAAATATATATTGTATATTCTCATATATATATATTGCATACATGAATTATATTATATATATATATATGCAAAATGAAATAGAAAGAATTTTTAGCATATTTAAAAATTAAGAATCTTATATTTGCTATTTTTACCCAAAGGTTAAGAAGATAGTTTGATTATTAAAAATGTAAAATGATTTTACATTGTGCCCCGTTGAAAACTTTGTAATTCACATATCTTTGTTATAAATATATGTGTTGGTTACCACTGCCTCTTAAATTTTTGGTATGTTTACTTTATCTTATTGGATTTTTTTAATGAAATATTTAAATAAAATATGACAATTTTCTTTGTTATCAATAAAAATAATAAATGACTTTAAAACTTTTTTATTACCTAGATCTTTAATACACACACGCACACGCGCACGCACACACACACACACACATATATATAATGTGTACGTATTATTTTTTTTTTTTTATTAAATATACAAAATTTCTTTTTAAATAATCTATCCAAGTTTTTTTTCCTTCTGAAGTTGATTACCATCACTAATATATCATGGGTGATAGTCAGGATGTTTTTATTAGGGCCAACGTTTTAACCCAAACATGTGGGTCATCATCAGTGCTAAAACATGCCTTGATGATGACCCACATGTTTGGGTTGAAAATAAAAACGTTAAGCACTAATAAATAAAAACATTAAAAATGACTGCGTCCTGACTATTGACCAACCATGATATGTGTAGCAGTCGACTAACTTCCTTCAATACTTCACTAATATATATTATATATTTTTAAAGTTGAATAATCTTTCTAAACTAATCACTTTTACTTTCACTTACTTATATATGTAATATATAGTAATGTTAAGTATTGCGATCGTGAAAATTTTCGAGTTTTCAACGGAAATACACGTTTTGAAGTACACTGAGTTCAAATAACCAAGTCCCGAAAAATAGTCTGTATGTGAACACTCTAGCTCGAAATCAAAAGTCGTGCGAAACTGATATTACGTATTAATTACTTTCTCTGTATATTTTATATTTACACGTATTTATATCTTTTTATCATTTATAACTTTATTGTACTCCGAATCAACCTGTAAATATTAAATTTGTATTTCATGGACACACCAAAATATTAATATATATTCTGTATTTGTGAATTTTTCTAAAGGGACACTAGTCCCAGAATAATAAAATTATTTTCATTCATTTAAGATAGATATATGGCTTAGATGTCGCAGCAACTTTTTTCTTAAAATCGGCTAACCGAAAGTGCCACTTTATATCAATGGTGAAACACAGTTTTACAATTTTCTCAAAAACGGCTTTTAACGATTTTGATTAAACTCGGTGTATCATTGCATAATTAAGTGGTCTTTAATATCATTTAGGTCTTATTCCCATTGATGTCACTTTACAGGGCTTAAATGCCCAATGTTCATATGCGTCTTCCTCTAAAGTACCTTTAATATGGTTCATTTCAAATAATTAACTATCTCTCATTATTAAAAATTAAGAAAAAATGCTAAATACAACTTTTGAAAGAATTTGATAATTGAATAAAGAAGAAGAAAATAAAAAGCTTATCGAGGTTGAAAATGAATCTCCGGAAATACTTGTCAGAAGATATATTTATCGTTGGAAAGCGGAGAATTTTAGAAAAAAACAATATCTAATATAGAAATTTGTAGAAGGTAACGGAGAGTGGCGAAAAAATTATAAATAATAATTTGTGAAAACTAATATTATTTAACAGAAATCACATTTTTCAAGGAAATTAAATGAAATTTACTAACTAAATGTAAACTATTAAACAAATTTTTATGTTTGAAAAAAGTATTTGAAATCCACCTCTAATCAACGCAATGACATTGTTCAAAAAACTTTCATTGTACTTGTGTGAAAGAAGAAGTAAAATATAAAATCATTTCATGGATGTATACAGCATATGTTTATAACAATAAATACATTTACTGTAGTTTAATAATTCTAGATCTGATATTGTATTTAAATAATTTGGTATCAACATCCATTTATTACGAAATATTGTCATGTAAATTTTTAGAAAATTAAATAAGTGAATAGTTTGATGAAATTTCCTTTTTTTGATATTCCAACAGTATCCACTTACAATTAGTGTGACAACTTTTGACCTGTCTATGACAGACAATGCAAATTTCTTCTTAATTCTATTTTAGTAAACTTTGCAATGCAAAATAACAGTTTAATAACTAATAGTTGTACAATACATAATCAATGGATCATACAACCGGTGATATAATAAATAGGACTTTGTTATTTTAATGGTCTTAATGATTTGATTTGTTAGCTAAAGAATTTAGCTTTAGCTTTGTTAAAAATACTATCCAAAAATTTTATAATAGCCCTAACATGGCCAGAAAATAATTTTTATTAAAATTTGAGCAGTAAGTGAAAGTTGTGTGTTGCACGCACCAGATTGTATATTGGTGTGATATTATGAAAGTTTTCTTCTTATTTAAAATAAAATTATAATCGCATAGAGATGGTCGACCGTGATATAATATGAGAAAAAGTTGGTCGGGATGTGCGGTCAAATAAATACTAAATTGCTAAAATAGTATTTTATTTGTTATGCCAACGTTTCGACACACTTTGTAGGTCTTCATCAGGACTACAAAATATAAAAGATACATGGTGAAAATAAAATAAATGAATTATTAGTAAATATTAAATAAGAAACAGTTGTCTGATAAAGAAATGATAAGATGATATCAGAGATATAGTGGGTACCAGTGTAGTTAAAATATCTTATTTTAACTATTAGATATTTTAACTACACTGTCATCCACTATATCTCTGATGCCATCTTATTATTTCTTTATCAAACAACTGTTTCTTATTTAATATCTACTAATAATTCATTTATTTTATTTTCACAATGTGTCTTTTGCAGCCCAAAGACCAACAAAGTGGGTCGAAACATCGGTGTAACAATTAAAATACTATTTTAATAATTTGGTATTTATTTGATCACACCCCCCTGACCAATTCCTTCTCATAAAATTTTAAAAATGGTATCATATGTTATATATGTGGTTTTTAGAAACATCTCATTAGAAGTACATTTGCGGATCCAGGATTTAATTTTGGGGGGGGCTTCAGCCCGAAAGATTTTTTTTTATAAAAATAACAATAATTACTTTGGAAAAAAAGAAAGAAACTAACTACCTGTATGAAATGGTGTTTAAGTGATTCCTAAAGCCCTTTTAATATTAATCATACGAACAATAATACTTTAAGAGATACTTTTTTCATATTTTTTTCGATAAAACATGGTTATATTTTGCCATTTTGGGGGGAGGGGGGCTTCAGCCCGAAAGCCTCCCCCCCTCCCCGTAGATCCACCCATGGTATTGGAACAGAATAAAAAAGTCGATGGTTGTTCAGGGATCAACCCCTGAAACACAAAAAATAACAATTCAATTCAGTCAGAACTTCACCACCATTTTGCTGCAAACCATTCCTGTAGAGTTAATCTGTTCATTTCGTGAAGTGTGCACACATTAAAGTACTCTCTTAAGAAATGGCAAGAAAAGACAATATGAGTTGCTAAACTTTAAGAGAACAGCCTGGTGGAGAAAGTATGGGGAGGAAGAAGAGGTGGCCTAAACCACGAAGCTCAATTTGAGACAGAAAGTGAGTCCAAATTGACAATCGAGCAATATGTAATTAATCTGTAAAGAACCACACCATTGATCATAGGCACAAATTTAATTTAATTTAATTTTATTCAATTATATGCAATATAATCATGTTCTCAATATTTTGTTCAATTTAATAAATCAACAAATCTCAGTGATCCAACCTCATACAGTCCACACCAATTTTCACAATCCCCATCGCAACATAATTCACTTACAGATCATTGGATAATATTTGGCTCACACCAAATTACCGTGATCGAACAATGGTCATTATGGAAAGGGCCAAAATCAAAGTAATAAGTTAAAATGGCAAAACAAATAATTTTATAATAGTAAATAGAAGGAAACAATTTGAGATATTTACATACGTAAATAAAATCTATTCTACCCTATAGAGCAGGAGTCTCCAAACTTTTAGGTCTGCGGGCCATCTTAACAACCCCACTAAGCCCCATGGGCCGTATTGAGACCTCCACTAAATCTCCCGGCCCATGGTTTGTCATAAATAAATGACCCTTCAGCTGTTATATGAGCTTTCTAAGAGAAATAATTCATACACCTCCTGAGAAATAATGTAGAAACCTCCTGTTTTAGTGATTTACTATTTTTTAAATAGTTTTATCGTTTAATCAAAGAAACTTTCGCGGGCCAGATTGGAGGTGCTTGCGGTTCTGTCCTGCGAGCCGTAGTTTGGGGACCCCTGCTATACAGAAATAAATGAAAAATCTGAAAGGGAGTTAATTAATATTTAAGGAAATGTTCCATATCTTGAAAAGAAGATAATACCAATACAAAGAATAAAATAGCCAATTCCTCCAATCTGACCTGTTTCAATAAATAGCATTGAATTAAACTGCAGTAATTCAAAAAGAGATGCCTGAGGAAATTAAGAGGTAGAGAAAATTATTATGCAAAGATAAAATAAATAAAAAATGTAGGTATATTTCCTGTTTATGACATTGAGAATTAGCTCCATTGATATGGTTTTGTTCGAGAATTGGAGTAATTGAGACTTATTAAGCCAGAGTTCAGATAAGAGAAGAACAAGGCATTGTTTCACTTAACAATTTAATAAAAAAAGAGGCAATGGAGATGGTTCGGTCATTTATGTCAAATGAATGAAGCCCATAACTCACAGGAAAATGCTCAAGAGGAAGACCTAGATTGTCATGGAAGAAAAGAGATATGCCGATAAGAGACACGAAGATTCTAGCACAGAACCGAAAAACCTGGGATTCATGGATCGAGGAAGGCACCTTGATGCTGAAAGGCACAAAAGAAGGAAGAGAGAGAAGCCTGTGAAGACCTTGGTGACAGGAGTTAGTGGACTCGGGAAGACTTGAGATCGCAATAATCTACAACAGGGGTCTCTAAACTTTTAGTCCCCCAGACTGCTTTGAGACCTTGATTAGTCCCGCAGACTGCTTTGAGACCTCGATTAGTTCTGCAGACTGCTTTGAGACCTTGATTAGTTCCGCAGACTGCTCTGAGACCTCGATTAGTTCCGCAGACTGCTTTGAGACCTCGATTAGTTCTGCAGACTGCTTTGAGACCTTGATTAGTTCCGCAGACTGCTTTGAGACCTCCACACAAGTCCTGCGGGCCATCGCTTGTGATAAAAAAAATAACCTTGTTCTATAAATGATACTTCAGCTCATTTCACAAGCTTTCTAAGAGACGAAGGTGAGCAGGGTAGCTCAGTGGTAAGGCACTAAGCTTCCAATGCTCAAGGTCCCACGTTCGAATCCCAGCACATGGCAGAAAAATTAGTTATTCTGTTTCATTGGCCGTAGGGCGACCCTAGAGTAGGGAAATCCTCCTGGGGCACACCCAGCCTCTACAAAGTGGGTACCCTTAATTAAATAATTGATTAAGGGGGAAAACCTGGCGGTTGAGCGTGATCCTGGCCTGATCCTCTCCCTGCACTACCATTGGCCTTTAAACAGTACTTTTCCTAAATAGTACTGAACCCAGGACCCTTCATGGGCTGTAATGGTACGGATTTTTTTTTTTTTTTTTTCTATGTGACGAAAGCCATGTAATAAATGTAGCAACCTCGTGTGTGAGTAATTTGTTAAATTTCACATTTTTAAATAGTCTTTAAAATTTTACTACATAATCAAAGAAAGTTTCGCGGACCAGATTGAAGGTTCTTGCGGGCCATAGTTTAGAGACTCTTACTCTACAATGGTTTCAAAAAACAGGACTTGAACAGAGGACCAGAAATGACGAATACGATGTCAAAGTAAGTGTGACAAAAAAGAAATTCTATTCATAAATGCTGAGGATAGATGTTAAAGGAGTGGATCAGTTTAAATTAGATCAAATCTGGAGATTTGAAAAAAATTTGTGTTATTTAACAATTTGAAGAATCAAGAATATGCCATAAATCCACCTTGATTACATATTTTTAAAAAATTCTATGGCAAATAATAAATTCTTTAGTAATAGAAATAAAACTTTATGGAGATAAAATAACTTAGTTGATAAATTTTCTGACTTATATTAGCAACAGATATAGAATAAAAAAGCTATAAATTCCATATAAGCTATTTTTTAACTATTAAATTACACTGTTAAAACCAATAATTATAAGTGCAATTCTTAAAAAGCAATATATCTTTATTTAAAAAATAAATAAATAAAATTAAATTAAAAAAAATAAACAAAAGCATACATAACTTCAAAATAGCAACATAGTACATAAATTATTATATAATTTCCAGAAACACAAAGCTACATTTACACAAGATAATATACAGTTGAACTTAAAGCTAATGATTAAGTACTAGCATACAATTTAATAATATTAGCAACAATAATGGTACCCTCTTTTCTTTTATATTTGAACAAAGATCTTGTCCATAAACAGGTCTATGCACGATAATGACCAGATAAGAAACATTTATAGAACACTGGTTAAGAAAATTTACAATTTAATTTGTTTCTATACACCTCAAAACACTATTTTTTGAGGTTTACAGTGTTTAATTACAATGACTAGTAACAAATATAACTTTTGAGATCTCTTTCCTTTGGTATAATCAATGCAATATGAACATAGCTGAAAAAACTAACATTTCAAAAAAGTGAGGTTAAAGACTTTAACTTGATATTAAAAATCATTGCTATCAAATTAAACAACCATAATTGATAATGATGTATTTTTCATCATCATTTATGTTATCAAGAATTAAAAGTCATAATTTATTTGAAAATGTATTTTTTGAAATTTACAAGTATTGCATTGAGGGAGCAGATCTTCAACTTTAATAAAATGTTTTATTTATTTTTTTAATTCATTAAAATAAATCATAGTCTTTTAATTGTTTTTTGCTATAATAAGCTTGAAATAGGTGATATTTTAATTAATTCAATTGCAATTTATTTAATTTGAATGACCGATCTACAATAATAATAATTTTAGTAGTACAAATTTCAGTATTTTTTCTAATAATATTTATAACCATATCTAATGTAACATATTCAATGCTTAGAACCCATTATTAAAAAAAAAAATATATATAACTCTGGAAAAAAGCTGGTATATATATTTTTTCATATGGTAGTATTAATTTTATATATACACATACGCACACACACACATATACTTATAATAAGAAAAGTCACTTAAGTTTCAGTAATTATTCTAAAAATTCAACTAATGTTTATTGATAATTAAAATACCATAGGTAAATGGAATTAGAAAAAAGGCAAGAGTATAAAAGAAAAAAAATATATATATATGAATATAAAAACACAAGGTATATTACAATATTAATATAATATTGATCTATTAATTAAAATACTATATATGTTAGCATGAAAAAAGAAAAATAGTTATGTAAAATGAGGTTCATAATCTGAGCCAAGAGAGACCTTGTGAAAGTAATTCTGAACTTATGTTTTAATGTGTCTCATTTTAAACGACATTTATGCCATTCTCTCGAGATGAACTGATTCTTGGAGCTGAAATATACAAAAGTAGGAGGATAACACCAAGAATTAGGAACATGTACAATAACGGCTTTTAACAGGGACAAAACAACTTCTTGATTTAATACCAGTTAGCATTTGGTAATAAATAATATTGTTTTCATTTCATTCCAATACCAACACAGCATTTATTATCCCTAGGTTGGGTTAAAAAAAAAATTAATTATTTAAAAGAATATTTTGAATGTGGAAAAATGAAACAAAATTGATATATATAGAAAAGCGATACACCCTTTAGCAGACTAGTCCACATACTAAAAAATACTATATACATTTTAAATGGTATCCCTCACTTGCATCCAAATCATAAAGTAAAATATTATATTAGATGGAATAGTAAATACACATTTGAAGAGACTACTTATGCAAAAAAAATATTTTTATCAGAAAAAAACTATTTCAAAAAGATTGATGCCTGACATTAAAAAAACGTTCCTGTAAAATTATTAAACATACATTATAATTACAAAACATGTATCATTGAATAAAATACTAAATGCTAAATAATAATAAATACTGTTAATATTTGAAAATAGTCACGTTAATCAGATAATAGTACTTGTCTAATGTTGCAGCCCTGTTCCTTAAGCTACATTGGTTTCCTCATGTCCTTACCTAAGGCTAGCTTCAACTAAAAGTCCTTCATTATCATATCAAGGGAATTTTGTAATACAGTGCACTTCTGCTTATATAAAAGTCTGCTTAATCCAAAATAGAGATTAGGGTATATTCTTTAGAGACAAAAAGAACTAAGTTTACTATAAAACCACAAATGATAACAAGTAATATAAAGTATAAGGGGACTGCGTGGCTAGTATATTGAGCAAAAAATGTGTTGGCCGCCAACCTGATAATCTGAAGATTACGAGTGCCAATCTCTTGAAACTCTGGCAATAATCCCTCACCTTCTATTCTAGCCCAGGAAAAAAGAAAGAAAAAAAGTAATACAAAGTATATTTCTGAACATTACAAGTATATGTATATGTATACAAGTGTAAGTTTTCACTCTATTGCAGGGCAACAAAGTTTTGAAAATTTTGTTAAATTGTCTAATGTGATAAATTGGGATACAATTTGCTTGCTGCCATCATCTGCTTCAAATTCATTCTCGTCAGAAGTAACAGGTTTTCAAAAATCATATAAGAGATCAGCTTATCACATAAAATCTCATGGTTCTGATTGTTGGCCGACAACCACATACACATCTTTTTTACTTCACCCAGAAATATTACTTAAGAGCTCATGTAGTTGTACAGCACTGGTTCTATCGTTCTCCTAATTGGGGATTGTCCTTCAAAGATTCTTCCCAAGTTTGTTCCAGAACTCTTTCAACATATATTTAGAAAGATCTTATAAAATAAACTATGTAATCACACGTAATAATATTTATATAATAACATTTATTATGTAATTTAAGTTTATTTCTAGTATGATTTCACTTAATAAAAAAAATTTGTGAGTCCAGATTGGGTCTGGTCACAACCATTTTGAAAACTCAGGATTTCATTATAGTAAGATCAGCTATCTATATTAAAGGAGTGGTATTATAAAAAAAAAGTTTGTTATTTGATATTGCAGCATGCTTTTGGTTGTTCTCTCCATTTCCTCTTGAGCTTTTTTTTTGCTTCCTCACTATCGAAGATAGGGAAGCATTGTATTCGTGCGAGAGGTTAAAAAAAATTATGTGCTCAGAATCGAAAATTTCCACTCGCGTTTTACGTTTCAGACATCAAGGATCAAATTTGGTTCGGTGTCTGTCTGTCTGTAGTCAAATCGATGTGACGGGCATATCACCTAGTACCGTTCATCCGATTTTCATGAAATTTTCAGGGATTGTGCGGGATGATTCTTAAATGGTCACTTATCAATTTTATAAAATTTCATTCAGGATTTCCGCTGAAGCACGCGCAAACATATTTTTTTAGATATACCAATATTTCAAAAAAAGCTCGTTCGATTTGGCACAAAGTTGGATAAAAAGTTGGTTTTCATGAAAAAATAATGTGGTGTCAATCATATTGAATTCTGTCCACTACTTTCTCTTACATATGCGCAAACATGTCCTAATAAACCTTGATATGTCTTTAAAACCGCCCGATTTCGATTTGGCTCAAATTTTGAGGGAAGTTAGGGATTTGTTAACAGATAATCATGTATGTATGAATTTTACCAAATTCTGTCCAGTACTCAAAAAAAAAAAATTCAGATCAGGAAATTTATTATTTGACAGGCCTATAGTTTGAAAACTGCGCGTTAGATTTGACCCAAACTTGGAGGGAATTTGGAGAATAGTATAGAAATTACCTGATATCAATTTCATTGAATTCCATTTAATAATTAAAATTAATATAAATAATTTTTAACAATATAATGGCTGTGAAATGTGGAAGGCATTGATCATCTGGAGTGGAAGTTTGGTTAGCATAATATTTTTATGGAGTTATAAAATTTTAGGTTTTATTCAAACAATTAATTGATACTGTATTGTTTGTTCGATTCCAAACGCTACTGGCATGACCCTTACTATTGTTACTTAGATTTCGTGTAATTTTCAATAAATTTAAATTAATTTTTACTCTTGAGTGTATAAAAAAAAATTCTTATTTGTGATTGTGTTTATTTCTATCACAGTTTTACTAGCTCGTTGTGGTCTTGATTTCATCCTTAAATATCAAAAATGTGTGAACTTCACACATATTTTTATATGAGAGTTAATTCTGAACAAACAAAAAGTTTAATTTTTCCTATTAAGTATTTATCACTACTGATAGTGCAAAAGGTGATATTTTGTTGTCTGCAACTGATATAAGCAGTCTGCTACAATAAAAAATAACAGAGAGCAATAAAATATGAAATTATATTAATAAATCATAAAGAAACAAATAGTTCTTATGCACTCCTGTAAAACATTCAATTTTTACATACTGTCTTTTGCACTAACAGTAGTGATTTTAATGTTCAGTATGCACTGGAAATTTTTTTTAATCACGAATCATCAAATTTGCAATCTGCAAATGCAGAACTCTTTCACATTTTAGTATTCAATGAACAAAACTATCAAACCCGTACAAGTTGAGGAATTACTGAATTTCCGAAAACGGCTTCTTCTGGTGATTTTATTCTTATACAAAAAATGTTAGACCTTGTAACATAAATATTTTTTAGTTTATGAAAACGGCGAGGAAGTTATACTGACCTTACTTGGCAGACTTCTCTTTTTTTTCAGAAACCATACATAGCGGAGTGTCTTTTGATGCTGACTGTTTGGAAGGGCAGAGATATTAGACAAGCACTAAATGTGAGTGTGCACTAAATGTTTCCAATGCTAATCATAATTTATTTGAAGCTGTTATCAAAATCTAAAATATGACATGCTCCTCTGTTAATCAATCGTTCACCAATATAATAAAATGAATTAACCCTTTTCTCCTAAACCTCAAACTTCAGTGAAGATAAACTTTTTTATGTAGAAACCCCAACCCCACCAAACTGATAACTTATTAAACATTGCTATCCAAAACTAGGAAGAAAAAGGTTTACTAAATAAAATAAGTTAATATTCCTCCGGAATGCACTTGCAATAACTTTAAAAGAGATGGATCACCAATTGACCTCCAACAAATATTTAATGTAAATATGTTGAAAATAATAGAACAGTATTATATTACAGGAAAACACTATAAGTGACTATGGGTATAAGCATTAGATATGGATAAATAGATTATTTTTCTGCCAGATGGAGTTAAATAAATAAAACATAGGTATAACTAGCATAATATTCTTATCAATAGTTATCAATTATATACTATTGCCTTTTAATCTATTTATATACACAATAAAAATAAAACTAATACCAGTAATCACATACATGTATATTACATTTCATTTTTTGTCCTATATATATATAGTAAATTATTTTTGGACAATTTATTATTATTTTTGGATTAATGGAAAAGAAATTTGTGAAATGTTTCATTTCATTTCAAATTTCCCTTATATATACTCGTCACAATACAATCATTGTTGAAGTATTAAACTAATCTTAAAAGATTAATAAAAACTAGATTATCTGAACACCTCCCAGTTTAAAATTTTTGCAAGTATTTAACTTAAAACCCAAAAACAACAAGAAAAATATAAAAAAGATTTTAGAAAATAGTTATCTTGAGTTGAATCGGAGCTGACAATGTAGAAAGAGAGATTCTAAATGCCACGATGGCACACTAACAATCACCGAAAGGTTCCAGGGTCGCCCTTTGCCCGACCGAGTCGGGGTTTGCCAAAGGATCCAGCTCTGAGATGAGGTCCAGCCACGAACTTTCGCTTTTCTCCTGAAAAAAACAAAACAAATAAATGTATCTAAAAATATTTCTTCCCTTGGACATTCTTCATTCAGTGAAATCGGAATATTAAAGAATCAAAACAATTCAAATATATCTTAGTGGCAAAGGAACATTTTTTTATAAACAGCTATCCTAACTTATAATATAAAAACAAATATTATGACAACGGATCATTGATGAGCATAATCATAATCAAAGATTACGATTACATGATCACTGATCAGGTTTTCGATTACGATTGTAATAAGCTAATCGTATCACATTTTTGCTATATTTATAGTGTTAATGAATCAAGTATAAAATTGGTGAGGTCGTTAAGTTTTATTTTCAGTTTTAATCATGTAATCATTGATTCTGATTTAGCCCATCTGTGTAGTTAACTAATAAGTGACTGTTGTAGATATATTAAAGAGAGGTTGGTTGGAGTGTTAAGTCATACAGTTTCCTATAAGCAAATTATTTTCTATACAGAATTCTATGAGTCGTTGGCCATTACTATTTTGTACGTTTTCACCTCCCAAGGTCCTATTGCTCCATGAGAATTTTCTTTATCATTTCCTGTTCTAGCATTCAAATCTCCACAGATCAGTATCATTCTGTTTTTGGTTCTTGCATTATCTACTGTCCTTTGCAAATCTTCATAGAACTGGTCCTTGTTAAAGACTGCTGCATCCTAAATTGGAGCATAAGCCTGTATCACTGTGACTTTGCCGACTGATAATTCTATGTCTATTGTGATTATTCTTGGTGAGACAGCTTTCCATGACTCGTCCATTTCCTCTTTTCCTAACTTCACACAATCCTATTAAGTCGACTCTAAATGACTTAATTTCTTCAATCAGCTCTTTTCCCTTTCCTGTGAGTGATCTTACATTCCAAGTGGCCAATCGTAGTTCCTTGTCCTTGCCTTGTCTATACCCAATATTTATATATTTACTAGAAAATGTATGCATGTCCGTTTCTTTTTGAGATAGTTATAGTAAATTTGGATATTGATTTCTTATTAGCATTTATTTTTTCTTTCCCAGATTTTTTTCCTGAAAATCGAAGCAGGATCACAGGTGCACTGTGTCTTACTCACTGTGTTACTCCTCTTCATAATATTTTAATATAGATTATTACCAATTCAATTATTTTCTAATTCTCAATCATAGTCCAGTCAATTACTGCTGAATATTAAAACTTAATTGAGATTTTAATATTAATAAACACAACACCATTTGTTTATTTCTTAAATTATGAAATGATTTTTTTAAAAACATGATTTAGGTGTAAAATAAATAAACTTACCGTATCTGATGGTTTTTTTTCTGAAGTCTTTCCTTTATCTGAAACAATAATTTTTTAAAAATAATTAAAACAGTTAGTAGTGAATTAATTTAATGAAGAAAAAAAGTACAAATGTGGTTTGTATAAAATGTTGGTTAATGTGAGTTAGAGATATTTATAAAAACATATTCATGATTAAAATGAAAGGAGCAAATCAATCAAACTATGGCACCTAATGTGACAAAGCCAAATTAACATAAAGATTAGTTTGCAAATTCTTCTACAACTATTTGATCAAACTTATAGAAATGAATACAAATGGTTTAAATGATCAACTCGATCCTTTAGGACCAACACACCCTCGTGAGAGCTCTACTTGGCTGATTCCACAATACTTATCTAATGTTCAAAAGAAAAAAATGCAAACCTAGCTGATCGGAGAAGAATGACTGGCCTTCGCTGAGGAGCAATTGGGATGGCAAATATCCAGAGCCAGGCGCAGCCAGCATTGAACTAGCGTCTTCCGTCAGCTGGTCCTCGGCAGCCATGTCATTGCTAGCCTCTTTGTCAGTTTGGCTCGGCTCAAGGTCATCGTCAAAATTCAGTAATCTAGAAATGATCATTAAAATGAACGATTTGTTATTAAATAATGCATTTACAAAACTTATTGTTTATTTAATATAATTATGACAAACTTCAGTAATCTAATAGTCCAATTAGTCCAAACTGAAATCCAAATTAGGGTTCATTTTTTGAAATCAAAAAGAACTGATTGAGCCGTGTAATGGCCACTACAGAGGAGTTATCAAAGACATCTTGGAGTATGACCTCTTACGAAAACGAAGCCTCACACAGCGGCAGAGGAACACCCTGGCATCGAACCAGAGAATGGCACTGCTGCTGTGGGTTACTTCAGCCCACAAGAGGTCCTAGAAGCAGTGCAGGTCTTAGCAGGGGAATGCCTCTCAACCTGCTAGAATAAGAGATGAAATATGTGTATAAGAAAGAAGACTCTACAGGACTTGTGGAATACTAAAAGGGAGTATTCCCATTTAGGCAAAGATGGTCCTCTTGAACTATAAAGATTTGCAATTCCTCACTGGACTTGGAGGATTTCGAGCAAAGCTTCAGGGTCTTGACATTGATGTAGATTCCTAATGCTCAATATATTATGGAAACTGTAGTGCAACTGGTCACGCTTTCGGCTGAAAAGAGGCACTAGGTGCAGTACCAAGAAGATTGCAAGAGGCAATAGACCCAGTACCAGGAAGATTGCCAGAAGATGAAGTTCTCAAAAAGAGAGCAGCATTAGAACGATCTTACCTTAGATTGAAGACAAATATAGTAGCAGTGGTGCTACCTCTTTCAATCTACTAAATCCCATAATGCCAAAAAGAAAGATATGAACGTAAATAAACAAAAAAATTCAACATTCATTTGAGAAACATAATTACTAAATCTTAAAACTTACTTTTCATCAGAATCAGGAGCTTCTGGCTGTTGTGGTTGCTGTTGCTCTAAAGGCGTTAAATCGGACAGTTCCTTCACAACGTTCCACTCAAAATGTTGATGTTCTAAACATAGTTTTACAATTACGACTCACAAGAAGAAATTTATCGTCACTAACAAAATCTCCATACAAAAAATATTGATTATTACCAGAACAAACGTCGGCGATGGCCTGATAGGCAGCCGCAGAACCAGCTGCGAATTTGAGCAAATTGCTGTGGTATTGAGAAAGGGCGTGAGAGAACATGTTGCATCTCGCTGCTGCCAGCAAATCTACCTTTTCCAGGGTGTCCACTTTGAACTGATCAAACTGGGTTTTGTTAGTCTTTACCTTACCTTGCACCTGAAATAAAAACAAAGATATATAAAATATTGGGAAATCTTTTATCAAATGAAAGGCTAATACAAGGTGATGTACTTTTTCAAATTAATCAATACCAAATCAGTCATTAAATACAACTTCAGCTCATTATAAATTTAGAGGCTTTAACTCACTATTAATTTAATGATGCTTTGGTTCACAATTAACTTAGAGAGGCTTCAGATCACAGTAAACTTAGCATATCACCAGCCACACTGTAAAAGCCTGTGAGGATAATTTCTATGGAAAATGAGATTTTGAGCTTTTCTGGTCAATATTGTCCTACCTTATATTCTGATCCCACAAAATGAAATCTACCATGTTTCATTTCTTCTCTAAGGCCTATTGTAAAAACCTGTAATTTAAAAGCTAGCAAATTGTGATGTAAAAACTGTAAGTTACGGTGAAGGTTATAGAGATTGTTTCATTACCGAATAATCCAATTAAATGCTCAATGAAAGGTGGTCATGTAAATACAGAATGTATAAAGTGTTTTTCCCATAAACTACAGTATGAATTAGCTCTATTAATAGGCTAAAATAGGAATATAATATTGAACGGCCTTCTAAACAATCGAAACCTTCTGGCAACTGCAAATTGAGCTTGACTGGAAAAAACCTACAATGCCACCAAATCCCATATAGTAAGGAACAGAGAATTGATTTCATTAATTGGAAAATTTAACACGGGGCGATAATAGAACTCTAGTTTTATCTTTTTGAGCCAATGAATCTTTAAAACCGCAGCAGAAGCTCAGAAACAAAATGATTTACACATCAGAAGATTACCTAGAACTTACAAAGCATTCATAAATCAAACCAGGTCCATATGAAGGTGAGTACATTAAAAACGAATCTTTCCTAGACTACTAAAAAATGGGGCGCATGCACTCTGTTCGAGGCGCTCTTACAGTGGGAGAGAAAAAAGAGAGATAACCCGTGTGATCAAATACTCGCTTTCCAGTCAAATTTTTTACAAATTTTCATTTGAAATATCGTTTCTCTACATTTTGGAAACTGACTTCTTCCTGTCCATAATTTGATCATTATTAACAAAGTTATGGGTGTTACTAAGATAAATATGATTGCTCTTACCTAACTAATATCTGTTTTTCTAAGTAACTAAAAAGCTATAAGTTAGAATTAGTGGCTCTAAAAGATTATTTTGCAGGTTTAATTTGATACAATTTAAAAAGTTACATAAAGCATTACATCTTTTTCTAAAGCCTACAAAAAAAATTGAATCGAAAATATAATGCTCATAGAACAAAAATTACTCAGCTTTTTTCCTCTCCTGAAAATTTTTAATTTATGTTCTTACAGACTTTTGCAGTGTGGCTGTCGATAAATAACAATACAATAAACCAATGACACATCAATAACCTTTTTGAATTTCTCTAACTGAGAATAAGCATCGGGATCCAATGACTGAGAAACATCCTTCATCCAAGAAAGAGAAGCTCTGTATTTAGTACGAGCTTTTTCCATCGCTTGCACAGTTCTCTCAGTATCTTCAATCGCCCTTTGCCTAAATGTTTCCACTTCCTGGTGAAAATAAAAATCTTTGTGACACAATAACTGTAACTAATAATCAATGATAATAAGTTGAAAGATAATAACGTTTACACATACATGTAAATGTAAAGAAAGCTAAAATGTTAAGACAATTTCAGTGAAATTTTGCTTTAATTACTGAAATTATAGTAAACCTGGCATATTTGGTTCTAATCATTCTGTTTAAAATTCAATTTAATTTTCTAAATGAGTATTTAATGAACGATTGTCAAGAAAGAAAAGAGACCGCACAAAAGATAATGGAGGAACATAAAATAGAAATCTCATACTATATATTTGTGGCATCAAATAGTATTAGTTTTTTATCGACTGTAAAGATTAAGATACAACAATGCTCAACATTTTTATAATATCAACTATACTTCATTTGATACTTCTCTTTAAGTATTATAATATCCTATGGACAGTTTGAAATATTAAACAATAAATTACTAAAATGGAATAAAAAAGACAACAGTACCTGGAAAAGTCGCAAAAGTGGAGACCTTAAAGAAATTCGTTGCTGACCAGCTTGTGACATAGTCTTCCCAAGTGATATCATTAAACTTCCTGCCCCAGTCTTATCAGCTTTACCTGATTCTTTTAAGAAACGACCCATAGAGTTTTCCTCCTGTGCAAGGACTGTAACAAAACATATCCTTTGTTGGTTTCATAGTTAACTACTGAGATGTTATTAGTCTCATCATGAAACTATAATATTTTATTTAAGTAACAAGTAAAGGTAATTGATTAAAAAGACAATACACAATAATATAACATATAATAAGATGTTATATTATAACAGATATAATATAACATCAATCACTCAGCGAAATACTTAGACAAGTGTGGACAATCATATTTACATTTAATGACAGGCGTGTCCTCATTGATACAATATGTTTAGATTAGGTTACAAACAAAGTAAGGTTAATATGGATAATTAGTGGTGATTAAAATTATCAATAATTTAATCAGGTCACAACTATTGACCTCCACTCAATTTAGAGAAAAATGAACCTCCAAGAGGTCCTCATCAGTTTATTGTCAAATACCTTTCATAATGTATTTTTAAGGAAGTTCGGGAGATCAGCATATTTATGGTTGATGTGATTTTGGTCCTAACCATGATCTTAAACTATCATTTTGGTATTATAGCTCGATCACAGCACTACAGACCATGAAGATGTTTGGCCTTGAGAGGGTCACCCAACCTCACGTTGCTACGAACCATGATCTCCATGGGGCCGCGGCAGGCCATCCGTTGCTCCATAGCCGATACCTTTGGGACCAATCTGGCAATGTCCTTCCCACTGACTCTCTCAGGTTCATGGACAGTGACAAATCGGTCTAAATCCATGGATTATGGCTGCTTGGAGTCAGCAAGAACCTATATTTCTTTCCCCGAAACAGACCGTCCATGGACTGAACCCAGGAGGGCTACTAACATCCTGGTGAGCCACATCCCGATTCCCGATTTAAGTACACGGGGTAGGGTCATCAGTTCTATGCTCAGTCAGTGTGAATTGCCTACAGTAGACTGATGGGCCTCACATATCTGGGGGAGGGGAAGATACTTGGGCTGCATCGCTTTCACTGGTGGACGGTCATCCATCCAAGTACTAAACATGCTCAACGTTGCTTAACTTTGATTATCTACTGCCCTATCTAGATAACCTATCTGCACTTTATTATCTAGTGCCCTAGCCCGTACTGCTAAACCAGCCCCATTAATTAAATTAAATTAATAGTTATTAAATCAAGGAGAGACATGAAACAATGAAAATGAACAGTAAATACCAACTTAAAATTGCAATAAAAATGGTTAATCAAAATTGAGACTAAAGATAAATAATAAACAAAATTCTTAAATTCCATATACCTTATTTACACTGAATATATTAATATATTAATTGTTATTGTGGGTAAAATGGTTGACTGTCGTGAATAATGAAGAGAAGAATAGTTGGGGTGATCAATCAAATAAGAAGGGAAAAATAAATGATAATATTTATTTTGACATTTGCCGACGTTTCGACCTGAAGTTCAGGCCTTCATCAGGGCTAAGAAAAGAACCAGATAACAAGGTATAAGAAACATAAGTAGTGTAGGTAAAAAAATTAAAGTAAAATGAAGTTGTTAGAATAATGACAATAGTAAGAACTAAGAGATAAATAATAATAACTGTTACAAATAAATATTATCATTTATTTTTGCCGTCTTATTTGACTGATTGCTCCAACTATTCTTCTCTTCATTAATTGTTATTATTATTAATTTGCTCAACAGTCCCTTTAACGGACCTGGACATCAGAAACAAGCTTCTGCCAGACTTCCCTATTGGCAGCTATTCTTCTCCATTTTCTTATATCCATACAGCTGTGGTTCTCTTCTACGTTATTGATCCACCGCAGCCAGGGTCTTCCCCTAAGAGGTGCTCCTTCTCCTGGGCTGTTATAAAGAAGTTTCCTAGGTAACCAATCCTCCTCCATTCTCTCTACATAGCCTAGCCATCTAAGGCAGCACCTTTTGACAGTGACTACAATATTGTCATACAGCCAATAGAGCTGTCAATATTGTACACAGCTAATAGAGCTTGACATTGTTCTGTATTCACCACTGGTCATTTATTTTCTTCGCACCACATTTTTACCTTAGGACTTTTCACTCCAATCGTCAATTGTCAACAAACTCTCACTTTCCTTTGTCAAAACCCATGTTTCAGGCAACAACTGGCCTTATAATGGTTTTATAAATTATTACTTTGGCATTTTAGGTCAGTTCCTTGGATTTTAGTATTTTTGCCAGAACATAAAAAGACTTATTGCCAGCTGTAATTAATATCAATTGTAATTAAATATATTATTACTAAATAATAATAATAAAAGGCTTAGCGAACCCGAAGGTTTTATGCTGGCACCTTCAATTGCTGTCCACATAGCTCCCTCTTGTTACAAATTGGTACTTTTCTGTTATTGCCCCAACAGTAGAAAATAATTTTTTTTTTAAATTATAATATGGTAACATTAGAATTAAAAACATATGATGCAAAGAATTATTTACTAACAAGAAGGCATTCATTATAAAAATAGTGAATATCTTTTATATTTAGATAAATGGATCCGTCGGTCTAATTTTTTGGCACCATATAAATTCTGCAAAATACGAATCTAGTAAAGTTCTTTGGGTTCCATGAATTTTCTTATTTTTCCATTTAGTGGAGACCCACATTCTTTCTATTTTCTGAGTAATGGTAGAATTTTCAGGATCCATAAAATTATATTTGTGATTTACATGAATATGTTGGTATCCTTCATCTACTACATCTTCAAACTATCACTCTTAATATTCAAACAAGGTTTTATTTGCTCACAATTTTTACAAGTAATCATATGTTTTTGTGGCACATATTTAAATTAAGATTTTTAAAAAACTTAGTTTTTTTACTGTTGGGGCAATAACAAAAAATCTTGCCACGTTCGCTTCGGTCTACCCTCGGATGTTTACTAGGCGGCACAACAAATATTATTAACCTTTTAGGGATTTCTTTGTTACAAAGCCCAATAATTTTACACGCCCATTTTATTTGCTGCAATAATTGTCACTAAAATCCTATTATATATTAGATCTTTTTTTTTATTAATTAATCGGACACATTCTTATCAGACTTTGATCAATCCAAGACTGCAGCTATGCAGTTGCTATATCATCTTACCTCTTGTCGGCCACTTGGTCAGAACAAAATTGTCAATACTATTAAATTTATCAGACTTCATTTTAGTCATTTTTTTACTTTCACTTACGTATGTATGTAATATATAGTAAGGGTAAGCATTGCGATCGTGAAAATTTTTGAATCTCAGTTTTCAACGGAAATACATGGTTTGAGGTCCCCTGAGTTCAAATAAGCAAGTGTCGCAAAATGGTCTGTGTGTGTGTTAACAGTCTAGCCCATAAACGAAAAGTAGTACGAAACTGATATTAAATATTTAAGGTTTGTATATGGGCCGGATGTGACAGCAACTTTTTTGTTAAAATTGGCTAAACGGAAGTGCCACTTTATATGAACGCTGAACCACATTTTTACAATTTTCTCAAAAATGACTCTTAACGATTTTGATCAAACTTGGTGTATCATTGTATAATTAAGTGCTCTTTAATATCAGGTCTTATCCCCGTTGATGTCACTTTACAGGGCTTAAATGCTCAATGTTCATATATGTCTTCCACTAAAGTACCTTTAATATGGTTTATTTTAAAAAGTTAACCATTTCACATTATTCAGAGTTACGAAAAAATGCTACATATAACTTTTGAAAGAATTCGATGAATTAATAAAGGAGAAAAAAATAAAAATGCAGAAAAATCTGTGTTCCTACAGACTGTAGCGCCTAAACGAATGCACCGATTTCAATGAAACTTAGCTAGTCATTTTCTCGATACCCTTTAAATTTATCTATATAACATACTTCAACGAAAAGAAGCTGGAAAAAAGTTACGAGGGATGTAAAAATTAAATTCCGAATAACTCAAAAAGTATAGCTTTTTTGTCGATATTGTATATGGTTTTTTAAAAGTTTATGGAATTTCCTAAAAAACAAAAAAAAACGTTTAAATCGGACAATTAGGAGGAAAGATATGGTCTCTAGTTTTTTTCCCTGAAGAGGTGAAAATTTGGATAAATTTAAAATATATTTTTTTAATTGTTGAGACTAAAAAAACCTTTTTTTCTACAGATATTTAATAAAGTGTCTTTCCTAAGAACATCTTTCATAAAAAAGTAGTACCTAAATTTATACTTTTATTCACAGTTCTATATTTCAACACTGCAAACCACCTCTGGAATCAACTTACTCTTTGTCTGCATAGATAAGTTTTTCAATTAAAAATATCACTAAAATGACATCACTCAAAAATGTTGAAATTGGAGTTAGTCATTCTGTGGTTTATAAAATCAGATATAATGAATTGATTTTTCTATTGGCTGTCGTTGATATATTAAATAGACATTTTGTAATTATAATTGTCTTAATGACTTGTTATCTGTAAGCTTTAAGCTTTAGCTCGCATTTAAAATGCACTTCAAAAAATTTTATAATAGCCCAGCATTGCCAGACAATAATTTCTATTCAAAGTAGATCGGTAAGTGAAAGTTGTGTGTTGATTTATTTATTTTACAAAGCAGTATCTGGATATGCCTTAATGCATAAAGATTTTAAACAGGTGTTTATAATATGTCATTACATGTTTTCCTTATTTGTTTAAATTTCTAACATTTGATTATAAGAATAATTAAATTCTTGTATTCAATTCTATGTACCCAGCCAAATTTATTTAATGTGGTTTGTTTAGTAGGAATTGTTACCTAACCTGACCTGTCAAAAGACAGATACATTCAACTTCTGCATTCTATGTAATAGTATGACATTTAAACACCTGTCAACCAGACATAGTAAACACTACAGCTTATACTACTATTTCACCAAACGCATTGGGTACCACAATAAGAATGTCACTCCACCTAATCAAGTGGGCCAAGATCCTTGTTCAAGCTATAACCAGAACTCTGAAAACAGCGGTGTGTATTCCAAAGTAGACTGAGGTGACTGATCCACCCAGTAAGGCACCGATCTCCACACAGCAACATAAGCTAATTAATTCCCCCATTTCAACTGAAAAGGACAAGTAAAGAGTTTGATAAAGTCCCAAATCACAATATAAATAAAGGGAGGTTATACTGTGTACACATCCATCCTAGACGATTATTCAAACACCATTTACAGTGCTAATTAGGAATCTTGGCAGACTGGACACGGTGGAGTGACATTTTTACAGTAGTACCGTTAATTATATCACAACACTAATCAACTTCACATGATCCTATGTCTCTAAATGACAATATAATGAATGACACAGTACTAACCACATAACCTTTCCTGGTATTTATCAATAATTCTCTGTAAATCTAAACAGCTCTCCTGGATTGACTTAAATAATTCAAGCTTGGCATCTAGCTCGGCATCACTTGCAACTATATGTTCATCTTGTTTTTTACCAAGCTTTTTAAGTACAGTTTCTTTTGTTACCCAATACTGGTGCTGCATTTTTGACATGGTAGAATTGTTTCTGGTATTGCCATGGTGGTCTGACCAATGAAAGTTCGAAGACATATGGCCATCCCCATAAGACCTACACATAAACACAGGATTCAAAGAACTATAAAAATATCCTTCTGATTTAGCAAGGCAAAGTCTAAACATAATATTTCAATCCTAATAATACAACAGTCAATGCAACAAAAAATAAACTTGAATTTAACTTAATTTGATGTATTTAATGACAATTCATATGATTCATAGTATGTTTACCATGATGCACTGGAAGTATTCATTGCAGTAATGAAAAGCCTATAGAAAATAAATAATTAATGCGTTACTATACGACTTATTTCATTATGATTCAAAATGATATTGACTCTATCACATTCTGATAACATTACAAGCTCACAGCTTTATCAGCTGTGATAAGTAGACAAAGGTACACAATGTTGAAATCTAACTTTTTTCAAAATTAATTTTTTTTAAATTACGGAGGTAATAAGTTTATAATATTTTTTTCGGTTCACTGATATTGACGTAAGCAAATTGGTTCCAGACAAAGAATTAAAATTATGGAAGAAACGGAACAATCAAGTAGTTTCATGATTGCCCCTGATGAACAGTAATATATTCATTTTTTATTAAATCTTAACACCAACATAATTTTAATATTTCACTTTCGCCTCTAACTAGTTACCTTATTCGATAACAATAACGTACAAACTGTAGCTCAGGGGGGGCAGGTAGCCGTATTTGGTTTGGATCTGTAGGATCAGAGCTAATAGAATGGTGAATAAATGTTTTTGTAGTTTGATAGCAATAGACCGTTTCTTAATTAGTAATAACACTTTTTAGTGATGTTCCTGAGTAATATTACGGCACAGTATATTTAAAAAGCAAAAAGGTATAAATTTTGATTGATATCAACGACTTTAATCTGAAGCATTCACAAATAGATCATCAGACAAATCTATAACAGACCAATTCCTGTTACATGACTCTAATAATTAATTTTTTGAACACAACGAATACAACTTTGACTAAGCCATATTGTAGCAAAGAATTACATATTATTTGGGAATAGTGGGATATCAGAAGAAAGTTTTAACCAAATCCTTTAATTTTTCATTTGATCATTTCGAAATGAAACGATCAAAAGAACAAGATTCATATCCTATCCTTTCCTCGAACTTATGCCAATTGTACGAACTTAGTCTGTTATTTTTCTGTTAAAAATTTAAATATGTAGTTAGTGTCATTCGTCCAATCTCTATCTCCATCTCTTATGGACCTTCGACTTTTAAATCCTGCAGCTTTCCTCATCGGAGAAACTCCCGCCTACCAGTAAAAGTCTTTTACCATTGCTCTTCAAATTTGCACTTTAAGTACTTCATTATCGATATGCGTAATAATCTTCTTCCCCAGCGTTTGGAACCCTCTTTTTTCATCGTCTCCTGGATTACCTTTTTAGGGATAATGTCTTTCTCCATAATCTCCAGAAGTACAGCCTTTTTCCTTCAGCTTAATCAGACAAATTTAGCGATATCTAATTCCATGTAAACACGCATAGCTCTTGATCTTTCCCACAACCCAATTCATTTTCTCAGTGATTTTTCCCAAAATACTTTTCACCAACAAGAACAGTGAGCCGGCTTTAGATTAAGGTTTTATACCCATATGTCAGTATTGCACTTACCAGGGTCTTATTACGAACACCGTAGAACCATAGGTTAGATTTTGATATCCGGTACATCATTTACATCATGGGACAGGTTGTTCTTTACTTTGGCAAGACGTTCCAAGTAAACTTTTCATATTTCTTGCACTTTTTCTGCTCCGACCAGTTGTTTCGTTTCATTCCGCAACCAACGACAAGAAATGATTTACTTTAAATCTACACTTCAAAGACAATGCCAGATGTCTGACTTAGCAGATTAAGGTGTGTTGGACATCTGGTGAAGTAGGAGAAAAACGTATTACGTACATTATCTCAAAAACATTTATTCAAGAGAAGATCCATGGAATTCGTTTCATAAAAAAAAAAAAAAAAAAAAAAAAAAAAAAAAAAAAAAAAAAAAAAATACAAACTTACTCTGCGGAGGAAAAATACTATCGTAATAATAGAATAGAATAGAATAGAAAAATCATCTTTATTCTGGGACTAGGTCCCTTTAGAATAACAGTATTGTACATATATATTAACTACAAATCTGGTCAAAAGACTTATTACAATGAATAATGACAAAATACATGTAATACATTAAGTATTAATTAACGAGGACAGTTTGGTAATAGGGATTCAGTACTACAATATTGGAGCTAAAATAATTGCATAATAATCACTGAATGAAATTATAAAGGAAAGTACAATCTATTTTATAGGTAAATCATTGTAGTGATGTAATATAAAAATTTAAAAAAATAATAATAACTGTTAATATGTAGGGAAAGAAATTGTAAAAACTAAAACAAAAAAATATATAAAAAAACAAATAATGATATACATATGTTCCCTAAGATATTTAAGTGATTATGCGTAAAGATTAGGAGAAGAGAAAATAAAATAAAGTATATATATACACATAGCGAGAAGTATGTTGAAGATAATTAGAAATAAAATACATTTCACTGAAATACATTCCATGAATAACAAATTAGAACTTAAGGAAAACAAATTTTATCTACTCACAATGCTTAGTGAGTGGTGATGAAAATTCACGTTCAACACAGAATAAAACAATAAAAAATAAGAGAAAAAAATAATGTCTAAAGAAAATTAAATCCTTATAACATAGTATGTATTTACCCAGCATCTGATTGGATTGTGAAGAGGAATTGGAATAAGAGGGTTTTAAAGGTGGCTAAGGATGATGCATGGCGGATTTTTAGTGGGATGGAATTCCAGAATGCGGTGGAACGGACAACGAAGGAATGTTTAAATGATGCAGATCTGTGGAAAGGAGTGTAAAGGTCAGAAGGACGAGATCTTGTGGAGAGGGTGTGGATAGATGATTTGAATTGTAGGAGATTGTATGCGTAGGACGGACGATGACTATTGATTATTTGGTAAAGGAATGTGCCTAGGAAATATTGTCTTCGGAAGGAAGGGAAGAGCCATAGGTTAACAATAATAATAAGAGGTTTGTAAATACGTAATGTTACTACTATACATAGTAAAATGCAAATCTGAGAATCAACAATAGAGGATTTTTACGATTGGTAGAAGCTCTTCGAATGAGGAAGAATTCGTTTATGATAATGAAGAACTTTAGCCTATGAAGGTTAGCTCGGTAGTTAGGCACTAAGCTTCCAATGTTCAAGGACCCAGGTTCGAATCCCGGCTCATGGCAGACAAATTATTTATTCTGCTCCATTGACCGTGGGGCGACCCTGAGGTAGGACAACCTTCCTAGGGCACAACCAGCCTCTACATAGTTGCTACCCTTAATTAAATAACTGACTAAGGGGGAAAACTGGCGGTTGAGCGTGATACTGGCTCGATTCCCTATCTGCACAACCGTTAGCCTTAAAACAGTACTTTCCCTAAATAGTACTGAACCCAAGACCCTCATGGGTTGTAGCGGATAGATTTTTTTTTTTTTTAACCAATAGAGGAAAATTGGTTTAAAATAGTTTTATTAATGTTGATATATATATCCCCACATATATTATTACAGTAAGGCTCGAAATCGGTTTTGTACCAAATATAAGCTCATGTCATGCTCAAATACCCTGAATGGGGTACCGTTGGATTCAGAATTTCACGTGGGGTTAGCAAATCGGATTCTCCACTTTTGTTTTTCTTTCTAAAATAAATAAAGTCGATGCAAACATTTTGCTAGGCTTCAATAGTGGAACGGTGGTAGGTCTGTAGATCGATACGGGACAAATTGGATCTTGAAGATTTTGATGCGTACAGCAAGACCCGGGTAGTTCCTCCGGGATTATCGGATCCTGCGTTTTTAAGCCTAAAAACGTACTATTTTTGAGATAACGCAAGGCATAGGGTTCGCATCCACACAACCTTACATTAATTGTAGTACTGTCATTGAATACATGCCTCATTCCGTCGACTTGAGGTCTCTATGATCGAGAGAGGAGGAGTTTATTATTATTTATCGATGGTGTTTTTTGTTCGGCAAGCCATATCATCGTTAATTTTTCACCAAATCTCTAAATTGAGCCACCAATTTCGAAGGCTTCTTTCTCCTTCAGGCTGGCAAAACAGTCCAATCATCCCGAAAATTCAGGCAAACAAGTTATGAAAGAAAACAAACTTTATTTGCGAATAACTCAAAAATTACACACTTTTCCCTGGGTTATGCCTATGATTATATAAAAGATTACTAAATTCCCTACAAAAGGAAAAAAAAAATCATAGAAATCGGACAATTTTTAGCAAAGATACAGCTTACTGAAATTTGTAAACATGTTGGTTCCAAACAAAAACGAAGATTTAAATAAAGTTTTGTTTGCTTTGTGGATTGATTATATTTATCGATAAAGTAACATTTGATTTATTAATCTTTTGATACGTTGCATTTTTTTATTTTCTTATTAATTTGGTATATGATAACTATATGTTGTGCGAATTTTTCGCACGGGCCTACTAGTATATATATATATTTATTAGTTGTTCTCCTAAAATTTTAAGAGGCATAATTTTTATATTAATATATTTTGTTATACGGAGCAAGGGCCTATCCAAAGTGAATAGCTGGCTTTTCTTCCAATGAGGATAACATTTGAAATAAAGTAAAAATAAAAATGAATTTCCGAAAAAAATATTATTTTTATTTATTTTCCACCATGTCCCGCCTCTAGGGCAATACGGGCTTTCACAGTAGTGGCATCCTGTTCATATCCACCCATTCAAGCATTTTTTAAGCAATTACAATTTTTTGTTCAGATTTCTTCTCTTCCCTCCTTCTCATTCCGGTGGCCTCCTAGGTGCAGCTCCTCCTCTTCTTCCTAGAGAGAAGTAGGTTGGTGACACCATTTCTTTAAATCCGTTTACGAAGGTTTTAAAGAACTTGAAGTTGTCTTTAGTCATTATTTAAGGAATATCTCTTTCCTTAAGGATATAAAGGCCTGTCTCTCAACAGTTTGACTCTGAAGGACTCATAGGTGGTACAGGCAAGTACAATATGCTCAACGGTCTCCGGTACTCCTCAACTTAGGCTTAGAGGATCGATGTTTACATTGAACTAAATCTTTGAATCCCCCATGAGAATCTGCGAGATCCAGAAGTTCGGGAGGGCCCAAGTTGCTTCTATTCGTGATCAGAGGGTGGGAAAATATTTTCCAGGGCTGCTCCTTTTGGTGCCGTCAACCACCGCCGGTTCCTCTCTTTTACTGTATCCTCCCGGAAAATACTCTCCCAGCTTCTAGGATCTTCTTCCATTCGGAGGTCCTGGGGTAGATCCGCTGGGCATCTCCTCTAATCTTGTACCTGTAATAGTCTTCTCTCAGCAGGAGGTCGAGAGATATTCCTTCTACCTGAAAAATTGATTAAGTGAGAAAGTTTTTTTTTTTTTCAACATTATCAAGAAATAAAGAGTGAAAGTTTATTGTTTTCTCTTCTTAAAAAAAATCTTTCTTTCCTTCGGTATTCAGCTGGCTACGTCCTTGTTTTTAGGTAATATATTTTGAAGTAAATTTCAACTCATAATAATAATACAAAAATATTTTAAAATTGAAAATACAATTTTGTTTAAAATTTTTTATTCCATGAAAGTTACCTCTTGAAGCAAATGTCATTTTCCCTCGCATCGTTCTGCTATTTGGTTTAACAATAAGACCAATAAGTAAGGCTATAAAAAGTTTGATTTCACTGTTTTAACTTAAGATTCTAGTCCCTTATAGTTTATTTTTTTTGAAAATTATTATTTAATAAGTCTCAAAAATAAAAGTTATATTATTAATTTGGTCTTGGAATTAAAAGTTTCTCAGTTTTTTTATATACTCCTTGAGAGAATTTTCAATCACTGGTAGATTCTTCAGTAACATCCTTCCAAGAAAGTAAATATACATTTTTGATTGTAATAAAGATATGTTGCTGAGAGATTATTCCTAGAATTATGAATTATTCTTAATTTATTCTAATTTTGTATGTAGAAAACCAAATTTTTCATGTTTTATTTTTATAAAAAATTCTAATTGTCAAATTTTTAATAAAACAAGCTGCTCTTTGCAGCAACTTTTTATTTCAGCCAGTAAAAGATATATTTAACTTTCAGAAGCAAAGATGAGCTGCTGGAAATAATTACCAAGATCAGAAATTCGCATCCTGAATTGTAAGTTAATTTCAGTTATTAGTGATGTAATCATGAAAACCATGCATGAGTTTTACTGGGCAATAATTATGAATTTCTGGATGATGAATTGTTTTCATTCTGCTTTTTAATGGCAACATAATAATCAGTTCAATGATTGTAAGTGCTTGCAAAATCTCTGCTTAATGCTACATTTTTAAAATTTTAATATATCAATTTATTAAAGATCTGTTGATGGTTTTGAATGGTGGCTTGGTCTTGATTTCAGATTGTCTCAAATTTATTTTGGGCTAATCCTGTATAGATTTTAGCATTGTTACTGTTGTTATTTATTTTATTTATATTTTATAGGGAACTTTATGTCTCTTGTGGCTGTAATGACAAGAACTTCTGTGGAACGTATGTATATTTTACTGTACTGGAATGATTCTGTAGGTTTGAATTTTCTATAATTTATTAATTTGCAGGTTTCTTTACCCAAAATATTTTATATTTATTACTATTGAATTGCAATATAATTACAGTTCAATTAACTAAATAAGGTTATATTTGGTTACATTTGTTTATTGAAGCATGTAATGGTTTATTTGTCAACATTAGAGGATACAAGTGGGATGTGGCTTTCAGGTTTGAGACCTAAAATTCCCCTTCCACTTTTTACAAAATACCTCTACAAATTAACAAAATAGCTTTGTTAATTTAGGCAATTACAGTTAAATTTTATTTAAATATCCACTCTGTTGCTGTTCTATACCTATTTCTGCCATCAATACTGTTACAAAAGTTGAACTTTGATTATATCCTCGGGTGTTATTTAGATAATCCTTACCTCTATCAGGTTATTTTCTTTACATGTCAGGACAATAATTCCAATTAGTTTTCTTTTTCTTTTGCTCAGTTAACATGGAGTGGAGTGATAAAGAAAACCAAATAGCTGTGATTGTCTTAGACAAAGTTGGAAAATGTAGGTCAAAGATTTTCATCATTTTGAAACTTTTGGGTATCAGCCAATTATTAAATTATTAAACACTAATAAATCCGTTACACCAATTATTTTCATCGAAAGATTTTGTGTAGCGATGAGAACATTTTTTACGATTGAAGATAAATTTAATCGCCACTATGATCGTGTGTTCGCACACAGCTCTAAAGAAGTCCAAGAAGTCATTGGAAGAGTGGAAAGACTTTTCCTCAGTGATGGTTTGGTGAAGAGTTTGCTTTGGTGGCCCCACAAAGCTCCATTTCTGTGAAAAAGGAGTTATAACAGCCGCTAAAATCTATCAGGACCATATTTTGGAAACTGCTGTCAAGCCTCTAAACGAGATACTGTTTGCTGGAAGTCATTGGGTTTTCCAACAGGATTCTGCTCCAGCTCACAAGGCCAGGTCAACTCAGCAGTGGCTGCAAAAGAACATTCCAGTGTTCATCTCTGCATCGGATTGACCCTCAGGAAGCTCTGATCTCAACCCACTAGATTATCGGCTTTGGTCTGAACTGGAGAAAATGGCATGCCACAGAGAGAGCACACCCTAACTTGGAAAGCCTCAAACAATCTCTGGTCCGAGCAGTTGAGCGCTTTCCTCAAGAAGTGCTGCGTGCTGCTATTGGTGACTGGCCACGGAGATTAAATGCCTGTGTCAAGGGAAAAGGGTGACATTTTGGGTGATTTCTTTTAATCAATAAACATACATTTTATTTTATAATAATTTTTTTGAAAAAATTAATTTTTCTGTTAAAATCTGTATATATTTCCTTGTAACAATATTTATGACAGGACTAGGTATATATCTATACACTGTCCCCCCAGTGTTAGTCATTAAAATTCAACCCATGCTTCCACTATACAAATACTGTTTTTCTAGTTTATGGCATTTCTTCTAGATATAACATTCGTGTACGAATAGTATAAAGCAGCTAATAAAATATTATGACTAATATAGTATCAAAACTAATGTTACAAATCTGCATTCTAATTTTTTACTCTTTCTGATTTTTACTTATTTTTATTTGACATACTTGTTTTTTGACTATTAAGGATTTTTTTTTTTCAGAAAATGTGAATGTGCCACTATAAAAGAGGATATAAGAACACTGTTTTCTCTAGGAGAATTCATTGATAATCTGTAAATTAAAAAAAAAAATAGTTTATTTAGCATATCTATTAAATTTATGAATTTGTTTTAATTTGTTGTTGTTTTTGATTTAGCATTACCAGTCAAAAGAAAGCTCTTCAAACTCCTGTTGAACAAGCTAAACTATATAAAATGCTGGATATGGTTTTTGATATGTAAGTTTAAAATTAATGTAAAGAAGACATTAGGAGAAGAGTAAGAACAGCCAAAAATGAAATATACTGAGTATAATAACATTATAACTTTTTTGAATGCACCCAAACCAACATTTTCTATTTTACATCTAAGATCAACAATATCATTACTTATTATACATACAACAATATAATTACCTTTAATTTATTTTTTCTGTTGGCATTACAGATCTTGTAGATCTTTTGCTGCCATCTCTATCTCTACTTATCTTGGGCTATTTCTTTCCAGTTATCTGCATGCAGCTACACATGTGTTGATTCAATCTATCTATTTGGTATTTGGCCTTCAATGTAGTCTTAGCCTGCTGTTGAGGCATTTATTGTTGTTTAGAGGCTTCCATATGCATTGCTCTAAGCTTCATTCTAATTTCTGTATCATGAGGTATTGATTGACAAGTTGCTGTACATAGCTCTTTATTGTTCTTTCACCTCCACGTATTAGTAATCAGATCCCAGATTGCCCCGGTTATTGTGCAGAGGATTTTTCTC
This sequence comes from Nezara viridula, assembly GCA_928085145.1. NCBI lineage: Eukaryota > Metazoa > Arthropoda > Insecta > Hemiptera > Pentatomidae > Nezara > Nezara viridula. The sequence continues at coordinate 153,740 of OV725080.1, forward strand.
TTAAATCTTTTTAGAGTGCTGGTTAATCTCCAGGTCTCGCAGCCTGAGTTTATCATTGGCCTTAATTTTAAATTTCAATGCCTTTGAAAGAGAGGAGAAAACTGATTACATTTGTTATTTCTTTTAAATAAATTCCTTATTTGCTCTAGACTATTTCCACCCATTGGTCATTCATTGAGGTTATTGTGGAGCTGAGGTATTTGAATTTGTCTATTCTTGAGAACATTTCTCTTCTACACAGATTCTGTTACAGGGATTTTCAGTTTGTTTTCATATATTTTATTTTTTTTTTCATTTACTTGTTGCCTGATTTTCTCTGCTTCTCTTATTAGAGTCCTATGTCCTCTTGGCTGCTTCTAAGGACATTTTATAATTTATTCCAACGCGAACTCCTATATTTTTGCTTTATTTTATTCTTATCGCCTTCTCTAGCACTAAGTTGAACATCAGTGAGAGTCCATCTTCCTTGCGTAAGCCAGTTCGAACTTTGAAGGTTTCAGATACTTCTTCTTGTTTTAGGACTCAATATTTAGGGTCATTTGTAAATCCTTTTGACAATCTCACTAACTTCCCAGCAATTACCTTTCCAGTCATTATTTTTCAAAGAAGAGTTCCTGTCCATGGAATCATAAACTGCTTTGAAATTAACAAATAAGCCCTGCACATCCTGAACTGCTTCCCATCGTTTTAGGATGAAGCTTTGGTCTACTGTGTCACTTCCTCTTCTGCATTCAACTGGTGGTCACCTATATTTTCATAATATGGATATACCCGGTTTAACAGGATATTGGTCATTATCTTGTAGGCAACCAGAAAGAGTGCTAAATCACTAATTATTGCACTCATTACATGGAGTGTCTTTCTTTAGGATAGGGCAGATAGGTCCGTATTCCAAGTCTCTGGCATTCTTTCCTCCCTTATTTTGTAGATTAGTTATAGTAACTTGGCTTTTAAGTCTTCTTCCTTATCTTTAAAAAGTTCTGATGGTGTACTGTCCATCCCTGGGGTCTTTCTTGTTTTAAGCCTTTCTAAAGCCATATCCTGTACTATATCCATATAGCCATATCCTGTACTATATCCATATAGCCATATCCTGTACTATATCCATATAGCCATATCCTGTACTATATCCATATAGCCATATCCTGTACTATATCCATATAGCCATATCCTGTACTATATCCATATAGCCATATCCTGTACTATATCCATATAGCCATATCCTGTACTATATCCATATAGCCATATCCTGTACTATATCCATATAGCCATATCCTGTACTATATCCATATAGCCATATCCTGTACTATATCCATATAGCCATATCCTGTACTATATCCATATAGCCATATCCTGTACTATATCCATATAGCCATATCCTGATATATCTGTTTTTTCAAATTCTTCTGGATTGAGGTCCTCAGTGCTGTCCATGTCTATGGCTTAATATCTTTTCTTTAGATGCCATAAAAATACCATATTTTCGTTGCATTTACATCTTTCTCACTTAATCCTCCCCTTTCTTTCCTAATGCCTTCCTAAAGCTTACCAGTTGTCCTTAATGGTTTGTAATCTTTCTTTGAGGAATTCCCTTTTTGCCGAACTTATTGATTAGTTTGCCTTTTTCCTGGTGGCTGTATAATTGTCCAGAGTAACTTGATCAGTTTTGGCTAGGCAGAGGATTTTCATTTTGCTTCTTTCCTGTTCTGCCAGTTTGCTTGCTTCTGTGAATCACTTATTAACTTTTGAAACACTTCTCCTGGGTACTTTTCACTTCCTTAGCAATTTCTTTTAGCCCTGCCTCTATTTCCTTCCAGTGTTGGTCCACTGTGAGGCTCTCTCAGTCCATGGGCTTGAATTTATTCTCTAGCCCAAGTTAGAATTTGTTTTTTCTTCTGAAATCATTCAAATTACAGACTTTATATTACTTTTCCACTTGATCTTCTGTTTTGTGAATTTATTTCAATTTCTGATAAAGTTTAATGCTCCACGATAGTTTCTTACATCTTGTATTGTGCTCTGATGTCTCTTGTCAATGACCGAAACATTGTCAATTTGGTTTTCACTCTATTGGAACCTACTCAGGTGTACCTGTGGATGTCCTTGTGCATGAACTTTTGTACTGCTGACAACTAGATCATTAGTTCCTCCAGACTATCATAAAATTATTTTATACCAGCATACACTTATACAGTCTGTTTTTTAAATGTTTATTTGAACATTGGTGATGAGTGTTTTAAAATAATGAGCTTTATTTATAATTACAGATTCATTTTAAATTCTAACTAAATATATTTATCTTGAAAATAAATTTTATGAATTATCAAATATTTTTTTTAGTAATCAATTTTTAAATTTCATGGAAGATGAAATGCTATTAAATTCCAAACATTTGAGTGTGTTAAAGTATTTAAAAAGCTTGTTTTATGTTGCATTTCTTTTGATTTGAAATAAATTTATAGTAATATGTGAAGTAATTATGAATCATCAATATATGTCTAGGAATCTTAAATTTGGTGAATGTAGCTGTGAACAAGATGAAGAAAGCAATAGCTCTGGAAATGAGTAAGTTAAGTAATGTTATAATAAGTCTGGCATATCTTGCTGGTGGGAATACTTAATGACAAAATGAGATTATTATAGAAATAATCAACTTTTATTTTTGGTGCCGTATTATTGTTTATTCTTTAAATGATTTTTGAGATAGGGTCATCAAAAAATTCTTTTTCTTTACTATCCTTTTATTGTTAAATATACATTTAATTAAAACAATTACTTGTCCTTGTAGTTTTGAATTAAGGCATCATATCGCAGATATTTTTATTAATAACTGACATAACTTTGAATAATTGACTGAAAAAGAACCTTGATATTAAAATAGCCACTAGATGTTTTCGAAAGTATTTAATTTGTTTGTATAGATATATAATTTTTGTTTCATCTTACTAATGTTATTTTGATTATTACTTTCAAGTTTCATATGTTTTTGAAGGGAATCAATAAATAAGAATGAACAACCCGTAAACTGTGAGTGTCCGGATCTTCCTAAGAAAAGATGCGTATTGAGACTCATAAGAAATGATGTCTATCAAAGGTATTTATATTATTTAACTCATTGTTTTAAAGTCTATTAATCCAATTATAAGTTAATGGAAATAATCATCTTGTAATTTAATTATTATTCATTTATAAAATTGTAATAGATGTATAAATAAAAGACAAAATTTGTAAATAATGTTGTTTTTTATGATACAGGCATTAAAAGAACCTTTGGAAGACAGCTATTTTAGAATCAAAGGTTTCATTTTTTCATATTTAATTTCTAAGAAATGTTTTTGTTTATCTTAATTTCAAAACTTAATTTTTCTCTTGCAGAAAAAAAAATAGTACATCACTTCATTTATCTAATCACCCCAATTACCCTATACCTTTAGTGTTTTGAAAGGATATTAGGAAGTTTTAACAATCACAATGAACGTTTAGTTCAATTGGATTATCGATAATCCCTGTTTCTCATGTTTATTTTTAATATCTTTTTATCACTTAAATAGGTTTAATTCTTTTAGTCACTACTTCTTTCAAAGGTAGCATTATAACATTTCTTCAATATCAGTCTTTTGTCTTCTACAGACGTAGTAGATTTTGACTCTCAAAGCAGTAGTTTTTAAAAATATTTCAGTGACTAAATAGGAATTCAAATTATGACGATTCTCTAAAGTGCTTTTATTCTTGCTTGTAATTTTCACTGCCAGTATGTAGATTTAATTTAATATATGAGGTAATATGAGAGAAACTATTATGTATTTCACATGTTAATACAAAATTATGCAATATTTCAAACTGAAATCTATCGGAGTCTGTTGTCCCAGCTCTTGTCGTTCAACAATATGCGATTTTAATTTAATTTTATAAAACAATACAATCTTGGTCGTTATTTATATACTTAAGGTCTACGTTGTTTTCATTTCTATCTAGGAGTCATCCTGGATAGAAATTGCTGGAGTTTTTGCCTTCTTTGCCGTACTCTCAAATTGAAATAGAAAGCCAACTATTTCCTTCCACCAATACACGAAGGCAATGAATTGCAAAGAGAGGAGTAGAGGAAAGCCTTCATTGAGGCTGTAGATACCAATACTTATCTGTACCTTGGCTCTCTAGTCGAGGCTGGACGGTGAGAAAATACTACGTTATGGTATCCTCTTAGTGGTACTGACCTAGTGGCTGTTCCATTCCTCAATGGTGGCTTCTCTCAATATAGTCTTCCATCTATTAGGTTGTACTGCAATACTCACTTGAAGGTTGAAGGTTCATTGGAATGTGCATATTGAATTAAACTATAGTTGGATATTAATAATCTGGACACCAGTAGTTTAAAGGGGGTTTCCAATTCTTTTATATTTAAATTTTATTTTTATTTGAAAAATCTGTTGTTTGTTTTGTGCTGTATTAGATACGTGGGATTATAAAGGACTGAGGAATGAAGGAAAGAAGAAGGGAAAGGGAAGAAGGAGGGCTAGAGCCAGATGAGCCTACAGTTACATTGCCATCCGGATTATTGAGATCCTATTATATTTATTAGCTTATTAACATTGCTTAAATGCTAACTTTTCTGCCAATATTGTTAGTTTTGTTTGTATTAACTTCATTTCTCATGTTTATTGAAGAATGAAACTGGTTAAGAAACTTAATTTCCTACTCATGGAAAAGAATCAGAAGATTGACAAAATAATAAAAAAAAGAGAAAGGAATGACCCAAACTCACCTTTTGTTACAAAGTAAGTACTTAATTTACTACAATATTTAAAATAAATATTATTTTTTGACTTTAAGCATGTCATCAAATAACCTCAAATATATCATTGATAACCTAAGAATATTTTCTTTATCGAACTCATTGTTGAGAATACAATTAATAAAAAATAACCTAAAAGAAAGTTTGTATTCAGTTCTTCTCTTGGCCTATTAATTGTAAATAATTTTTGAGAAGGAGTTGATCGGGGGGTGCGTTGTGTAACATAAAATTATTCATTTCACAAACCGCAAAATGGCGAAAATTCTTCATTTGTATGATACAAAAATAATCGTTTCTTGTCTTTTGGAGCTTTAAAGCATAAAACTTCAAGGTCATCAACGGCTGTAAATTACTTTTGTTTATCCCTGACCTAAATTTAATTGATTCTTGTTCTTTTAATTCTAAATAAATTAAATTCTAATTTTTAACAACAGAGATAAAGAGGTGCCGTCATTTTTTGAATGTTGGTGCAAAAAATTACTGAACAAATCTTTGTTAATATTTTTTAGGAAGAAATAAAACAAAATTTGTTCAACTTGGTGCCGCAAAAGTTCTTTCAGGCTGCCAGCTAATCACAGCCGATCTATAACTAATTTTACAAACTGTTAATCTGCATTTTCTTACAGGTCTGCTAGGAAAACAAAATGCTCTTTCATTCAAACACCCCATACTCTAGAGCTATAAACTTTTTTTTTTGTTGATTTTTATTTATTCATTGTTGAGAGTTTTGTCATTCGGTTATGGATATGCCGATAAATATTGGATATCTCAAAGTTCCTTTTATTAAGTTGTCAATGCTTGCTAAGTTGTGTGTATGTTTAATTGCCCCAGGTCCATATTTTAGATGCATTGAGAACACCCATTTTGCAGTGATAGCCCGACAGATAGTCAAAATCTATAGTCATTTTGAAAAAGGCAACACTACCATGCTCTAAAGTGGTTTCAAGGAATTTTTTTTTTTTAATCATTTGCCAGTTGAAAAGGTCTTATGATATTGCCCTATTCAGTTTTTTTATATTTTAATTAGAGTGTTTGTTGATGTGAGTGTTACTGTTAACACAATTGTATTATATAGTGCTATATTATCTGTGAGTAATATATATTCATTATACGAAATTGTATTATATAGTGGTATATTATCTGTGAATAATATATATTCATTAAAAGTTTCATGATTGACTTACATGACTTATTCAGGTGTTTTTCATAATCTCACGAAGATGTTTTAATTCATGAATTTGAAAATCAATAATTTGGAGATGCTATAGTAATATGTCTGCCAGTGAAGGGAACTGAAAGCTAATGGTTGTTGGTTGCAGGTTGGGTGGTTATTGTTTTGAGTGGATATAAAGATTAATAAAATAACAATGTATATAACTCTTTCATTTTGCCCTTGAGCTTTCTAGTGAAAACATAGTATACATACTACCAATACCAATAATTATTGTTATGGTTAAAAATGTAAAACGATAAGTTTCAAAATTTCATCGAAATTCTATATTATTTTGATTATTTTCTTCAATCATTTTTATTTTCAGGAGTGTTGGTTATGATGAAGCTATGCATAAACTGATAGAAAGAAATCAACTTTTAAAAAAAATGAAAGAAGAAGATCTACCAAAGTTTGTATTTTTTATTGCTATAACTTTAAATTGTATTAAAATAGACATTTAGAAACTGACGCATCTTGATATCATCTATTCTATTATTTCGAAGGGTAATCTGTTTTTTGTTTGCGCTTACCTAACTACCATCTATACAACTATCTATTTTAGAAACACAAACTGTACCTAACACCTTAACACTGTATTTCTTCTGGTACTATTTGCAGGCTTGAATGAAAAAGTATGGGATTCCCCACATATTTTCTAGATATTAACAGAAAAATCTAGATACATGCTTACCTGATCTAAACCAGTATTTTCACACTGTTTTATGCATAGGTTTAAACATTAAAGATTTTAATATCATTTCTTTATTATTGAAGCAGCAGTGTAATTAAGTGGGAGGGAGGGGATTATCCTCCACTTTTAGTGAGTGGACCTCACGACATGGGCCATTTACCTAATTAAATGATAGTTCTATATCCAAATAAAAGTATTTTTTATTTTATTAGATAACTTTATCACAAAAAATAACATACATTTTTTAATCAGAAGAGAACATAAATATTATTATATTTTATTTTATACCACCTTATGGGAGGCCTTTAATTGACATTTTGAATCACAAATATTTTATAATTGATATTTCTTTGGAACTGGTTTTGTAGTACTTGTTACTAAATTTTTTATTAAAATATGAAATGGATTTAATAAAAGAAAAAAAAAAAATATATATATATATATATCAATCTATAACTTTGAAAACAAGATATAATAAAAAATTATTTATATTATTACTATTGCTATGCATCTTCAAATTTTAAAAATATACCAATTTTAGTGACACAACTCGAAATATAAATTATTCAAAAGACCTGTGAATTTATTTGTCTCTTGCAAATGTATTTCTGAAATACTTGAAATGGATATCCAAAAATATTGTTTAAATTATCCGTTCAAATTTTTGAAGTTCTCTATTCATATAAATTGAACAAAATTGTGACCAGTGACCCCAGTCTTTATATAAGTTAATAACAATTCCACTGTAAGTACTGATCTAACTTATCTACTGATCTAACAATAATCTGATCTCCATCTGTAAAATATTTTAAATATTCTAACTTAGGTTCATTTAGATGAATGTCATGTTAACTTCAGAGAAATGGCTATAATAGTTTCAGCTTCATTTTCAAGTGACACTTCATGCATAAGATGAATTATTATAAACTCTCAAGTTATCTTTAAAAATTATAGTTTAATTAGATAATGTAAATAGTTTAGCATTACCAAAAGATTATAATAATAACTGAACTTTTGGAACAATAATGAACAAACAAATAATGAATATGTTAATTGTTCAGGCCAGGAACAAATAAGGCAGAATTTTGTGATTACTGCTCATAAATTAATATTATTATTAAAATAATTAATAAAAAGCTGTTTAAAATTTTAGGGCTTGCCTTTTTGACAAAACAGAACTTATGGAACAAATTGGTCATCATAGGATTTTAACAAAACCTTTGCGACATATTTATTTCCTTGAAGAATTAGCTGGTAAAATGTAAGTAATTTATATTAAATTACTAAATAAAATTTTGCTGTTTGTCAATTGACATTTTCAAGTTGAAGTTAGTTTATAGTTCTTTAAATTGGTCTTTTAATTTATAAATAAGCTCAGTGAGATGTTAAATAAGTCATTGTTGGTTTTTATTTATATTTATTGGAGGGATAGAGTAATGCAGATAATCCTAGTAACTTTTAATTTATAAGGCAGCAATGGTTCTAAATTACTAATCCATCAGGTATCTTTTGAGAGCTAATATATTATAGAGATGAAATCATACTTTCCATTATTAGCTATACTTCTTTCTTTGAGGTAATACAGAAACATGCTTTTAAAAATCTTTGCATAATATTTCTCATGGCGATACAATATGCCTCCCTTAATACTTCATCAAAACCAATGATTGAGCCATCATTTTTAAATTGCCTTCACCCTTATAGTAAAAATAAACAAATAATAAATAATTTATATTTAAAAATTTGACTTGAACATTTGCAAAAACTCAATCAGTTTACTGATTATGATAATTTATTACAATACATATAATGATAATTTAATCCTTTTTACTTATTTCAGTTTTCAACTCTACATCTTCCACTCTCATTCACATTCACTCTACATCTTACACATTCCTAGCAGCCAAAAAACAAACATTCATTGCCTCAAGAAAATTATAACCATATTAAATTAATTCAATCAAATCTGTTACATTTGATTCTATAGTTCACATATAGTTGTTACATTTGATTCTATAGTCACATATAATTAGTTATATTTGATACTACAGTCCACTTATTACATTTGATAGTCCACTCAAGGATAATTTATGGCCATCATATCAACTGACTTTTCCAGTTATTTCGTTTAGTTAAAAATTTAAGGGACTTTAAAATACTCTCTAATGGAAGAATGCTAGATAAGAAGTTGAATGTAACCTTGATAAGGACTCCAAATCCAGTAAATTTTTAAATTGCCAAAGTATTACATACCATATTAATATATCAAAACATTATTTACCACTGGCGAGTATCTTTCTCATGAAATACAAGAACATTTTTGTGGTCAAAAAGGCAATGAAATATTTGCAACATAAAAAATACCATATACCTTGGACTGATATTCATTGTCAATCAAGCAGACATTGAAGATATTAGAGCCGGTCCATGATAAGTTTGCCAGTGTAGAGTGGTAGAGAGATGCGCAGTTGCAAAATGTTTTCCTGCCAATTCCCCACTCTTTAGTCTTATCATGCATAACAATAGACCTCGAGAACTCACATTTTTTCTCATTTTGATGATTTAACTATCCTTGCCACCGTTTTATTTAATTTTTTAATTAAAGTCCCTTCCTTTAATAAACATCTGTGTGAAATTTGAAGAAAATCGTACAATGTGTTCCCAGTATAAGGTGATTGCCATGGTGAGGAGGGGAATTGCAGCTTGAGAGGAGGAAGGCTGCGCTAGGTCCCTTTCCGTGCAATAAATTCATCTTGGACGCACTGTTACCTCTATCTGTAGGAAGCTTTAAATTTGCCTCCAGCTCAGTGAAGGAGGAGGGGTCATGAAAAATAGAAAGAAAAAAATTAAAATTAGAATAATATTTATTAGAGGAAAGAAAAATTGAAAATAAATAACAGTTGGGTGCCACATGGTTTCTTTTTTTTTTACAATAAAATGTTGAAAAATTTCAAATAATAAAACAAAACTAGAAGGAAAATAAATAAACCTTATGAAATAGAAAAAAGTTGACAAATTATTATCTTAAATTCTATGTAAACAATTATAATTAAATACCATAAAATTAAAGTGTTATTATTTCTAAAAAAAAAAAAAAAAAAAAAAAAAAAAAAAAAAAAAAAAAAAAAAAAAAAAAAAGTAATAATGTAAAGGAAAAATAAACGCTTATCAATTACTTTAGGTGGAGCACCTTTCTTCTAAATATACGACAGCCTTTCCTCTCAACCGAAGTATCTCTGCTGAGTCTAATTTCCAGTGCCTTCTTCCTCAAAAGTTAGTCCCCTTCCGCGTATCGGTTCCTCTCAATCTAATACTCGGCAGATTGATGAGAAATAGAATCCGGCGAAGCCATTGACAGAGCTTGACACAGAACAGACACCAAAGGCTCTCTATCCTCAATTGTTAATCCAGAGGGCTTGTCCAGCTGCCATGGATTAAAGGTTTGCTGATAAGCTTTTGTTATTCTTGAAACTTATTCTATTTCCTTGTAAATATCTTAATAACTACAAAATATGTATATTGAAACATCATTTTTCTTAAGTATATTCACGTATATTAACTTTTTCCTATTCCTAAATTAAAAAGGATAAAACAATTTGTTTTTAAAACTAATAACTTACAATAAAAAAATGAAAAGATACACTTAAAAAACAAAACAAAGTGTAACAGAACTATACCTACAAATACTAAATCTGAACAATAGACAGGATTCATTTTCTAGAGGACGAGGTGGACGCTATGAATATCCGATGATAAAATAATAACAAGTTCGAGTCCTGGTGCCTAGGGGTTCTTTTAACTCTGGCATTAATCCCCTGGCCAAGAAAAACGTCTTTTAACCTAAAAGACGAGGAAGGGGGGACAAAAAAAAATGTATCTATTACCAAGCTCAGCAAACACAATTAATAAAATACTTACATTCAAACATGATTTTGTACCATACAATTTTTATTTATTTTTTTAAATTCTATATCTGAAATGTTAGATTTTAATTTTTCCTTTAGGAGTGCTACCAATGGCTTTCTCTTCATGTTGTACATGCCATGTTACTTGTTTCATATTTACTTGTTGTATTTATCCTTTATACAGTTGTAAATTTCAATAATAAAAAAAAAAAATGTCTTTTATTTATTTTATATTATCAAAATATGTTTTTGTTTATAAATATTATACTTTTATTTTCAGTAAAAAAAAGATAGAAAGCTGTAATAATGATCTTGCAGATTCTTCAGAATTAGATGAAAGGTAACTCGATTATTAATATATACATATTTCTCACTCTCTTCCTAGACTTATTCATGCCTCACGTTTCTTACTTTGATAATAAACTTTTTTATTTTCTATTTACCTGCTAATATTTCTTGTGCTGAGTTGCTTTTATTTTATACTAATATAGAACACAAAAATAAGTGCACTTCGAGTTGGGATGACATCTCAAGAAAACTGATCGTACCATCTTGTAAATTGACTTCTCAATAAAAGTTATTATACTAGGATTGATTCTAATCTACTTAACTAAAATCAAAATGGATCAGAAGCTTTCAAATTATTTTCTCTTCTGGTCTGTACTTAAATTACTTCCCATTTCCATTTACAGTTTATAAAAAAAAAATTGTAGAAACGTTTTTGATCAATTCTCTTTCTATAAATATCACTTATCTCATATTTATGTAGGGTAGGAAAAATTGCATAACTTCATCAGTGTATAAAAACCTTATAACCTCACCAGTCTATGAAAACCTCTAACTCCATCAGCCTATGAAAACTTCGTAACTCCATCCGTCAATGAGAATTCCAATCTCAAGAACTCTCGCTACAAAGGGAGATTTTTAAGTATATAAAATCTCTCTAATCTATACATTACTAAGACTTTTACTATATAGTATAAACTATAGAAACTTAATCTGTATCACGAAACATTTATTGTTTTCTGTAGAATACACCAAAATCGAGTCATAAGTTTTTCATGGCCTACCATCAATATATTCAATTTCCATCTCATAACAAAACATGTACTCTTATTGTATTTCAAATGTTTAGATCCATATTAATTTTCTTTCTATTGAAGCATGATTGTTTGGTTTCTGATGGTATATTTAGTTATGGTATGTACCGCAAGCAGATGCCAAAGTATTGATATTTAATTTCAAAATAATAATAATTGAATTCAGTATCAGAATAGTCAATTTGGTGAATAGGTATCCACAAATTCACAAATAAAAATTCACAAATCTTTATGTATTATTTGCATTTTTTATTTTTATTTTATTTTATTTTTATTTATTTGTGCATATCTTCCTTAAAATTCATCAAATCCAATGATAGAGCTCTCACTTTAAAGATTACCTTCACTGGTATTGCTTAAAAATATGCACCTCAAACAGAAAAAAAGTTATTGAGCAAAATATATAAAGGTGTTGTTTTGGATATCATCCAAATTTGCAAATCTTTTGCCACTTAGAAGATGTTGAAGCGATTGGAATAATTAGAAATCTGATGGTGCAACGTCAGGCGGGTATGGTGGGTGAGGCAATACCTATTCATTAATTTTTTCAGGTTAGTCTTGTGCTGTGTACTCTTATAATATCTTGTTGCAGAATAACGTCTTTACTATTGACAATTGCTGGCTACCTTTCAATTAAAGATTGTTTTACACGATCCAACTGTTCACGATAAAGGTCTGCATTCACAGTTTGTCCAAGTTTCAGCACTTTAAAATAAACAACACTGCCAATACTTCACTAAACACAAATTAAATGCCTTTTTGGTGTGTAAACTTGTCTTAGCAGTACTTTGTGGTGATTATTTTGAAGAGAGCCAGTGTCTTTTGCATGTTGGATTATCATAGAGGACCCTTTTTTTCAATTCTGGTGATCTTGGCAATTAAAAAATACTTTTGTATTGTACTGTTGAAGCAATAAGTTGCATGTGGCTTTCCCAATCTGCTGTAAATGTTCTTGGATGGTCGACCAAGGTTGGTCTAGACTGTTTGACCATCCCTTGATTGCCTGACACGGATTTTCTTCCACTTTCTCACTTAACACGTCATTGTATAACAGTGTTGTTTTCCTGATCGATGCGAGTTGGAAAGATCAAGATTACCTGATTTGAACTTGGAAATCCACCTTTGGTATTTAGGAACATCTAAGGATTCTTTTTTTTTTTTCTTCTATTGTCATAAGTCAATTATTTTTTTCTCTGTCATTACTCATTTATCTTCTTAACATATATAGATTGATTAATTATTTTCTTTTAATTTAGTTGTGATACCTCAAAAGGTACTGATGTTTTACACAACTATGTTAAGTTGAAGTGACTGTTCTCTGATCATTGACAAGTATGTTCTTGCCTGTACTATATGGCAACGCATTGCTGTGGCTCATTCTGTAGAATAGAAAAAAATCTGACGTGCGCAACCCATAAATTTCACTTACCACTGTACTCTGAATAGAAATTATTTTCTGGCAATGTTGGGCTATTATAAAATTTTTGAAGTGCATTTTAAAGCTTAAAGATAACAAATCATTAAGACCATTAAAATAACAAAAACTCAGTTTATTATATTGATGATTAGCAATAAAAATCTAGTTACTCCATCTGCTGTTATAAACCACATAACTTCAGTCTCTTAGCTATGTGTGCCTTTCAGTTGATAGGACGACTAACTCCAGTTTCAACATTTTTGAGTATTGTCATTTTAGTTGGAATATTTCTAGTTGGACAATTTATAGCTATACAGAAAGTGAGTAAGTTGATTCCAGACTAGGTGATTGCAGTGTTAAAATATGGAACTGTGAATAAAGGTATGAATTTTCCGCCTAGAAATATTACTAAAATTAATAATGAAGAACGTTAAAATAGAAGTTAGTCATTCTCTCTACTGAAAGGCTCATATATGCCTTGACAGATTTGAAAGTATATCTAAATATTCAACCTATAAATGATTACCGATTGTAGGGCTATTATTTATTAAACTGTTATTTTCTATTATAAAACTTACTAAAAAGAAATGATGAGATTTTCATTGCCTGCCTTGGATGGTCAAAAGTTGTCACACCCATTGCAAGTGGATAATGTTGGGATTTCACTAAGGGAAATTCATCAAATTATTTACTAATTTAATTTTCTAAAAGATACTTGATGATTTTTCGGAATAAACGGCCGATAGATACCTAATTATTTAAATATATAATATCATATCTAGATTTATTAAACTACAGTAAATGTATTTAAGGTTATAAACATATCCATGAAATATTTTTATATTTCGCTTCTTCTTTCACACAAGTACAATGAAGTAGTATTTTATACAATGTCATTGCCTTGATTTGCTGGATTTTAAGTCTTTTTTTTTCAAACTTATAAACTTATAAAAAAAATCAAGTTTTAATTTAGTAAGAAAATTTTATTTAATTTCCTTGGAAATATGTGATTAACATTAATTTTTTTTTAAAACTTGTTTATTGAAAATATTACAATCTGTCTCAAACAACAGATTATTATTTACATTAAATAATGTTATTTTTCAGAGATTGTTATTTATACTTTTTTTTGTCACTCCATTACCTTCTACAACTTTATTTATTTGATATAATTTTTTCTAAAATTATCTGCTTTCCAACGATATATTATACGTATACCTTCTGACTATTATTTCCGGAGATTCATTTTCGACCTGGATAAGTATTTTTCTTTTTTTCTCCATTATTCAATTATCAAATGTTACATTTAGCATTTTTTCGTAACACCTAACAATGACAGATAGTTAATTATTTAAAATAAACCAAATTAAAGGTACTTCAGAGTATCACTGTTGATATAAAGTGGCACTTCCGATTTGCCAATTTTAAGGAAAAAGTTGTAACATCTCAATCATACACCTATCTTAAATACGTAATATCGGTTTTGTATGACTTTTGGTTTTTGAGCTAGACTGTTCTCATACACACAGGCCATTTTGTGGGACTTGGTTGTTTGGACTTAGGGGACCTCAAAACGCATATTTCCGTTAAAAACTCAGATTCGAAAATTTTTATGATCGCAATACTTTCCTTTACTATGTATTACATATATAATAGATAAGTGAAAGTAAAAATAAAAAATCTGGTGTGTCCATTCACACGACTTTCCTACCTATTTAAAAAAATTTTTATATCTTTACATATATTCATGAAGAAACAAAAAAATATTCAATGCACTCGGTGTAATTTTAAGTAATCTTTCTAAGCAAGTACAATTATCAGCTGTGTTAGTATATTATATGTGTAATAAAATGATACTTTGAGAGGAACCTTAAATTTGTAATTGTTTAAAACAATATATTTAAATGTTTAATCCATGGGGTGAGAATATAAAAATAAAAAAACTAAGGTGTGTGCTTTAGACCACGCGATATAAGTGAAAACATCAACAAGGTGAAATTAATGACATGAAATAGAAATTATAAATAATAGCTCATTTCGAAGAAGATGAAATGCTAAGCATTTCCCTCACTTATAGTTTATCGATCTGATTTTTAGTATCTGAAATA
Organism: Nezara viridula; assembly: GCA_928085145.1. Taxonomy (NCBI): domain Eukaryota; kingdom Metazoa; phylum Arthropoda; class Insecta; order Hemiptera; family Pentatomidae; genus Nezara; species Nezara viridula. Next base: position 168,966 of record OV725080.1, read on the forward strand.
TTTTTATCTATATGCTCAATTAACCTTATCATTTGGTTTTTAACGCTATTTTTCCCTTTTCGCCACAGGGCGTCGTATTAAGATACAATTTTGAATTATAGCCTATTACATTGAGGATGAAATGTTGAACAATTTCCTCGCTTACAGCATGCAGGCCTGATTTATAGTTTCTGAAATATTTTAATCCATTTGTAAAAATATTTTAATAGTCAACTCTAGCCGACTTTACCTGTCCGTTAATACCGAACGAAATCTGACAGATCAATCTAATTCACACGACTTTCCAACCTATTTCAGAAAAGTTTTTATATTTTTACATATGTTCATGAAGAAACAAAAAAGAATTGAACTAGATACATTTTCCTGAAAATTGATCACACACAAGATTTGAGTACGATTTATTTGATAAACTAAAGCAATGTAAACCGACTTAAGATAGATCAGTGTAAAAATTTCAATACTTCCTAATGTTGCTGATCAAAAACTTGTTGGCATAGCTTAGTATTGACAAACAATAATTTCTGTTGAAAGTATAGGAAATAGTGAAGATTGTGTGATGGGCCAACAGATTTTCTTACTTTCACTTAGTCATCTTTATTCTCTCATTCACCTGAACCACACCTTTCTGACACTAGGATATGAAACCGTAATCTTACATTGGAAATTGAATAGCTGTAACTTCGTTTATAGTTGTCCAAAATGAACGATTTTTAAATGGCTTTGTAGGGAATTTCATTATCTTTCAAACGACATGCAAAACGGCGTGTTTTTCGGACTCAGGGGGTTGTGAAATGTATAGATCCGTTGAAACCCGCATGTCGGAAATTTGACCCGATTGCAATACTTTCCTTACCTAGTATAGGTAGGAAAGTAATAAAATAAGTTTAAAAAATAGAATAAGCTGTATCATCGCTAATACTGGTTCGATTCCAATGATCTTTTTTTTGTTTTATTGGTAATTTAATTACCTTTCAAAAGTTTTATTATAAATTTTACCGTATAATATATACTTAGGGAGTTAGGCCCTATAACATTTTTCTTTTCTTTATAACTTTTTTTCCTGAATTTTTTGGGGATTTTAGTCTATATGCGAAAATTGAAAGAACAATGATTAGAACATTATAGGAAAGTTTCATCAAAATCGTTAGAGCCGTTTTTGCGCTACAGTCTATAGAAAAACATGTTTTTCATTTATTGCGGGTAAGCTATTGCGCATGGAGCACCGAATTTCTGTCACAGCCATCAGTAGTCAAAACCCTACAAAATAAAAGAAGCAACAAAATCCGTTCAGTAGTTCCTGAGAAAATCTTGGCACAGACAGACAGACAGACCAATGGCTAAAAATGTGTTTTTCGGACTCAGGGGGTTGTGAAACGTATAGATCCGTCGAAAACCGCAAGTCGGAAATTTGACCCGATTGCAATACTTTCTTTACCTAGTATAGGTAGGAAAGTAAAAAGAAAGCATATATTTTATTTCACAATACTTGTTGATATACAATATTTTTTGTTGTTTCATTCTTTGTATAGATATAGAGATTGTCTGGTTTTCCAGTTCTAGAACACACAACATATAATTGTCCGTGTGAGAAGCAATTCGGTTCTGAATCTCCAAAGAAAAATTACTGAATGTTTAAAACATTACATCTCTGCAACAAATCATCCAATTTTAGTGATATTTTTTTTATTTTGCAGTGAATTCAGGAAGCTTTCAAATAATCATGGGTATAATCAATCAGAAATTGTGTACTTTTTGAGTTATTTGTAAATATAGTTCTGAATCCATCGTAACTTTTTTCATACTGAGCATATTATAAACATAACTTAAAAGGGCTTCAAGGAGAACACTTAAGTTTAATTAAAATCGTTACAGCTGTTTAGGCACTACAGTCTATAGCGACACACGTTTTTCAGCTGCCTTTCCAAAACAGAAGGCTGGATGCTAATTAAATATATATAAAAACACTCCTGAATATGATAGAAACATTATGTCAAAATTTCATTACATTTTTATTTATATAATAATAATACTTTATTTATTCTGGGACGAATCCCTTTAGAATAATATAGCAAGACAGAAATATGGGCAAAGGAGCCTCAGAGATACATAAACAAATATACAGAATCATTAAATAGTCATAGTAAAAAAAAAATAAAAGTTACTTTCTAATTTTGTTCAGTTTATAATAAAAAATAAAAAATTTATAAAAATACATGAAGTAAAAATAATGAAGAACGAACTAATAATTTATATGCATATTTACAGTAGTATCTGTTTACAATTTTATGGGAACTTGATGGATAAGAAATAACTGAACAGGCGGGATTTAAAGGTAGGAAGGGATTGATGGATGTGGGAAGGGATGGAGTTCCATAAGGATGAGGATTGTATAATGATCAATCTGTCAAAAGCAGCAGTTCGGTGGGCCCTTATGTATAAATCAGAAGGCCTGGAACGAGTATTGTGGGAATGAACAGAGGATTTGAATTGAAGGAGCTCGGATGGATGACTTGAAAGAGGAAGGATGCCAGGAAATACTTATGACAGTAGGAAGGATGATAAAGCCACTTCAACTTTGCATAAAAACGGGAAACAGAAGCGTCCCTTGGGATCCCGAAGATGAATCATACAAAGCAATTTATCAAACGTTTTAGTTTCGCCTCAAGATCCCCAGAGCAATAGTCAAATTAAGGAAATGACTAGGAGCATATGGGTTTCAAAGGAACTTAATAATTTAGACATTTTAGGGTGGAAATGCTATGGCGAGAAATATTGGATATATAGTTTTTCTGGGAAAGCGTTTGATCAATGGTTATTCCAAGATTTTTGATGTTGGGTTAAAATTTGATGGGATTATTATGTAGGAACAGAGTTGGAATATTAGGAACAGTTTTAAGGAGGTGTTTGAAGCCTATTAAGATCGCCTTCGTCTTTTGTGCATTCAACTTCAACTTGTTAGCTCTCACCCAGTCACTAATCTTATCCAAGTCTTCTTGGAGTTTTTCTATGGCTGATATAGGGGTCGATTATATAGGTAGATTAACTTTTTTTTTTTCTTTTGTGTCTGGATAAATATTTTTGTTATTTATTCTTTGAAGAGAATTGGGGAATTATTATTATGATATGCAGAAAGGCCAATTTTATTAGTTATTTTATAAGACTAAGGTTTCACTATACCATTGTGCTATTAATTATTTTAAGAGGTTCCAGTAGCAAACAGATATAAATTTTTTTTTTTCAGTATTTACTTTGTTGTTAATAATCATGATGGTTTTATTATCAGAAAAACTTTTTGTTTATATTAATTTTTTCAATTGTTTGTTAATTACAGTGCTGAAAAAAATGAATGCAATTGTCCTGAAATTAAAAAAAAGATAGAATTCATAAAAAATTTCAAAACTATGATAGCCCGTTTGTAAGTATAATAGTTTTCTCATTTTTCATATTTAGTTATCCTACATATTTAATGATTTTAAAAATTATTTTAATCATATTTAATATTTTCTTAATTTTTCCATTTTAGAAATCCCATTCTCCATAGGGAAGAACAGATGCTCGATTTTACAAAATCGGAAGGAAAAACATTAGAACAACTAATAAGAGATAAAAAAAAAGAGGAGTGAGAATTTTAAAGACTTGAATAATCTTTAGTTCATATTATGTTTTTTTTACTTGACTTATTTGATCAGTTTGTAATTTTAGCTGAGTTCCCATATTCACTTTTCAATATCCTTTAATAGGTGAAGCGGGCGATCTCGATTGTTGCCAGGATATGCCTATGCCATTTATTCTTGAAGTGTTTGATCTTTAGAACTAAATAGAAAAGTCCACGTGATTGATTAGAAAAATCAGGGTTCCAAAATAACTGTCCACTTCTATTTTGAAATTGTTGTTGTAACTTATACTTTTTGAAGATGAGAATATAAATCAGTTTAATATTACCTAATAAAACAAGAGAACTTGTTGACTAGAACTTTTATAGTTTAATAGTTATCAATAGAATGTATTGTAGTGATAAAGTTTGTTGTTTAATTTTAAACTTTAATGTGGGGAATACTCCTGAAGTATTTTTTCAACAGATTTTTTTCTGTCTTCTCGCCATTTATTAAAATGATTTCTTAAGAAAAATAAGCTTTTTTTTTTTTTAAGTTTCTCTATGACATTATCAAATTGAAAAATGCAGTGCTTCTTGGTATACTTGTAAATGTGAGTAATATTAACTTTTACCAAAGCTGTATTGTTCTTTAATCTTTGGTTCTCACATCTTCTTTCTTCTTGAATTTAAACAATAACAAATTGGGGATTGGACCAAGATCATGCTCTACCACCAGGTTTTCTCATCAATTAAGGGTTCCCACTTAATGGATGCTGAGCCTACCTTCTATTTAAGGGTTGATTCAGAATTGAAGGATGATAATTATATGCCACAGCTGAAAGTGAACTTAAGCGAGAGAGATAAGTTGATAGCGCCTTACTAAGCTACCTCACTTGATGTATTTTATTTCCTTTTGTTATTTCAATTTTCCAAAATTATAAAATGAAGAACCAATAAGTGTGCTGTTGGTTGCAGTGTCATTTATTTACTGAATAATTATTGATGAAGCCCTTCAAAGACCACCTGAAAATTTATTATATTGAACTGTACTAAATTTTCTAAATATTTATTATTAGTAATTTATGCATTAATATGTTGAGGATATCTTATTACTTTAAAAAAAATATTTTTAATTTTTAAATCGAGTACATATTGTTATCATATTATGTTTTACAGGCGGCACAAGCTAGCTGATCTTGTACATAAGCGGAAGGATATTGTGCAAATTCTAATAGATCAACACATACTATTAGAAGAGTAAGTTCTTGGGTTAAATTAGTTAGACAATATTTATTGCTTTAATAAAAAAATACTGGTGTGTCAAGAGATCCCTGATATTAGTTTTTTGTTTTTTCTCTGATATAACTTTTTTTGGGAGAGTTTGTGTATTTTAAAATTGAACGTTGTTTTGAACATTAATGTTATTTTAGTATTATTTATCTACTATCTGTGCCAACTGCTACCTCCTCCTAATGCTCTGGCTTTATCCACTGCTATCTGTGCCAACAGCTACCTCCTTGTTTCAGGCCCATTTTATATATTCATTGAATTGGTTCTTGAGATTCGTAATATTGGAAAACTTCATTCAATAAGTTTTGGAAGTAAACTTTTCAAAAATTTTCCCCAATTCAACAAATCGATTATTAATATCAAATCAATAGGCAGAAACTGGGTAAAAATTGAACTAAGAGATAAGAATAGCAAAAATTCACTAATTTCAGAAATTAATAATAATAATATTGAGAATCAGAAAGCTTATGGCGTCTAGCTAAAGCCTTGTAATAATAATTTAAAAAAAAAGAAAATAAGACAATGGTTATTGTGGAAAAATATTTCATTCACACCATGTTTAAAGAATATATAAATAAATTAAATAAATGTTTCTTTGTTAGCCATGGTAAAACCTAACTCTCTACCAATAGAAGAATGTAACCACAACATTTACAAATTCCAGGTTCATGTGATTTTCCTGGAACATGACGCTGGTTTGTAAAATTGTTAAGGGATTATTGCACTACTATATGCTTGTGATTACTTTAATATATACTGCTCAAAAATTAATGGGGATATTGTTATTTATGTATGACTTATTTTCTCTAGAATTTTCATTTTATTTTTATTATAAAATTCATTGAAAATTGATAGAAATAAGATTGTGTGACCTTGTTTTTATTATTGCGAATTGTAAGAATTTTATAATTTGTGTAATACCCTCTGTTACACATTACCTCTCTGCACCTATTGGCCATATTGTTTATAATTTCACATAGAATATCATACTATAAACATGGCAATACTGCTTTCAGTTGCTGAAGGTTAAGAAGCTGCATATGGTGGTAAAAAAGCCTTCGCTGTAGTGCATCCCATATGTGCTCAATGGGATTGAGATCTTTAGACAATACAGGAAGGGGCAGGTTTGAAATGTCCAGATTTTCAAGACATTGATGAACATATTTTCCCCAATGAGGTCGCATATTTTTGTCAAGAAAATAGAAATCATTGCCAATAATGGCCCTGGTTTGAGTAATGTAGTCCACTATAATTTCTTGAACATAGCAAACTTCATTGAGATTATCTTCCACAATATGGAGTAGATTCTGTTCTGCTGAGTGGATGTCAGCCCATACCATCACACTCCCACCTATTGACTGTATTGAAAGAAGCACAAACTATGGTATTGTACCCATCCTCTGTTCTCGGAAGACTCTTTGGCACCTATGATCGGTATAAATACAGAAATGCGACTTTTCTGTAAACAACATTCTAATTTGTATCTTCAGCTTGGCGCTTGCTACACCATAATCTGTGGAGTTGCTGGTGACGCACTGTTGTTTCAGATCGTCTTTAAGTGGCATAAGATGTTAGACCAACTTCCCTCAAACGATTTCAAATAGTTTAAGTTGATATTGCCCTTAGCAGAACATTAGACACTTCATTTAGGCTCTGTCGAGCACTATGGAAAGGATGCTAAGGATTGATCTAACAGAAATATTCCTATTCATTTTTGAGCTGTATGCGTGAGATATGGAAAGTCTCCTAAACAGGTGATGAAAAAAGTTCAAATTTTCACTAGTAGGTGTGATAATACAAAACATATTGAGAGTGCGGTGGCCAGAAGCTATTTCGAAGGTCAAGCTGTAGACATTGATCAAGCAACAAACCATCAGCAAGGTGGTAAAGATTAGAAAATGGAGATAACTAACCTCAAGAAAGATCACACCAATGTAATCCAACAAGATTCTGTAATGGAATCCTCGGGGCCAACAAAGATAGAGATGGCCGCGGGAAACATGGAGGTGAATCCTGGAATAGAAAGTGCAAATGCTCAGACCTGAATGGGGATTAAAAAATCTTAAAAGAAACAGAGGGATGGTGGAACTTCATGACGGCCCTACTATTATTACAATTATTCCATTAAACATTATTCATAAGCAACAAAGTAATGATGAATGCATACTGAATTTTATTAACCTATGGAATACAACCTAAAGTACTATTTAAAAAACTTGTTCCAAATTTGATGTTAAGTTTAATATTAATGTTGATCCAAAAGAAGTTTTAATAAAATAAAACTATTTTCAGAGAAAGAATATTAACAGATGTTATTCTGATGCTCAATGCATACATAAAACAAATTGAAGTTGAACTGGAATCATACGAAAAGTAAGTATTTTGAATCGACCGATTCAATGTATTTTTATTTATTCATGATTCTTATTAAAAATTTTAATCTTCATTTTAGAATGTAGTTAAAAATATATGAGATAACTGAGCCTAGCATAGCATATGTTTTTATGTGGGAATTTTTAAACCCATAATGTTCAATATAAACCTAAAGTAAGCAAACTATTCCTTTATTATTTTATTTTAAATGTTATTATCTGACTAATAGAAATAAACTATATGACTGAAGGAATTTGTCATTACCAAGAATTGTTCTGAAAGTTACTTATGATGTTGCAAAATATTAATGTGTTTTTAAACTAATAAAATGTACTTACGAAAGAAGTCTAGTTTACTGAGAAATTAAATTAAAGTTCTTTTTATTTTATGAGCACAGGCTGTTTATGCCCAAGCACGTTGGGGAATGCAACATTCCTCGTCTAGAACAATATAGGTTATATTTCCGCTGCTTAATATTTACTTCATGACAATCCTGAGAAATGAATCTAGACAGTCCTACTCTAAATACTGTGTAACAGCAATCGATGTCAACAAAAAAGACCAAAAGGTTCACTTACTTACTAAGCTTGATTTCCCACCTGTATTTTCATTTTTTTATTTTTTATTATTAACTGATTCAAATTAGAAAGTAACTTATAATTTCTTTTATTATTTTTTTTCATTTTGACTATTTAATTAAACTATATTTTTGTTTATGTATCTCTGAGGCTCCTTAGTCCACATTTTTGTTTTTCTGTATTATTCTAAAGGGACTCGTCCCAGAATAAATAAAGCTTCACTACTTATACCAAAACTTTGACTATACCATTATCAACTCCAAAAACTTGCCTGAACAAGTGTATTTTTCATAGAATCTTCCCTTGATGTCTACCTTTCACTCTATGACAAAGTAATCATTTCTAATTTATTTCAATATTAATTTTCTTTATGATTTACCTGAAAGAATAAAAAATGTATACGTGTATCTGGGTTGTTAAACTTTAGATATATTTTTTTAAGGTATATATTCCAAGTTTATCATAAATTCACAAGATTACTCAAGTGGTGTAGCAAACTTCTAATAATGGTCATAAGTTTCTAATGTTTTCAATTGTTGGTCAAATTGTTCACTTAGTACGTTTTCTTTTGAAGAAATGCCTTATATTTCAGAAATGCCATGAACTTCAGAACGTATAGCTCTGATGATTCTGGATGTGTAGTATTGGTACCTTGAGGTTGCTGCCGCGTATTTACCAGAGTAGGAATGTCACAATCCGTTTCCCGGGCCCCCCTAAAAATGAAAAGTAACAGACCTAGGTGGGAATCGAACCCACAATGTTCAGAACCGGGCACTCTGGAATCCATGCCCCAACATGCTTGGCCATACCATCCTCTAGATATGTAGTAGCGGGAACTATTTGATGTTATTCTTGACTGTCAGCTGGGTCATACCTTCTTGATTTACAATATGGTCAACAATGAATTCATAATATATTTAGAATATTTTATTCATTAAGCTGGAGATAGAGATGATGGATCCACAATGGTTGTTTACTCTAGATTGACACACTTAAATACATCAACTCATTCTGACACTCTGGGGTGTGATATACCCCAAAATTTAAATCATCACAAAATTTAATTGTCGTGCTCTGGAACACTCAAATACTTACACACACTTCAACACACTAAAAAAAAAAAAAAAAAAAAAAAAAATCAATGTAACCTTAGAGAATATATTTTATATGCTCACAGAAAGTAAAACGTTTACATCTACATTGCTAAAAGATCAAAAAGGAATCAATGTTTTTCTTATTGAAAAAGCATTCATATATATATATATATATATATATATATATATATATATATATATATATATATGTGTATGTATATATATATGTGGGAGCTAAAATATAAACATAATAATGTAGAGATGGTTGACTGTGGATATAATATGAGAAGGAATTGATTAAATATATTTATTTGACCGCACCCCCCGATCAACTCCTTCTCATATTATTATTAAATAGCACTACATACCAATTATTTGAGACTTGGCCTGCTCCAGCATGGATCTCCAGTTCTCCCGGTTAGTTGTTGCAGCCTTCCAATTTCTGACACCAAGTAGTCTACATGCATCAGCAGCCACACAGTCTTACCAGCGCAAACATGGTCTTCCCACTCGCCTGTTTCCAAACACAGGCTCATTCATAGCTCTCTGTGGGGGTGCATTCATATCCATCTGCACGACATGTCCCGCCCAGCGTAGTCTTGCCAATACGATGAATTGGCTCACATCCAGGTCATTAAACAATGTCTTTATTTCCAAATTCGTTCTCCTCCTCCAATTCTGTGGTGTTTCCTGGACCCCTCCAAATATGCGTCGTATAATCCTCCTTTCAAATCTGAGCAGGGATTTCTCAACTGCTTTAGTTAAGGTCCAACTCTCACAGCCATATGTGAGCACTGGTCTAATAAGAATTTTATATATTCTTATTTTGGCCTGTCTTGACAACATTCTACTGCGAAGATGTCTCTGGAGGGAGAAATAGCACCGATTAGCCACTGCGATCCTCCTGTCTATCTCACAATCAATGTTATTTCGTGGATTTATCAATGAACCAAGATATACAAATTCGTCAACATTCTCGATTCCACACTGTTCCAACCATGCTTGGTTTTCCCTTGTTAGACGTGAGGATAGGGTGGACATATATTTTGTTTTGGACGTGTTGATAATAAGACCGATTTTGGCTGCCGACTCTTCCAGACTAGTAAAAGCTTCCTGTCCTGCCGCAAACGATCTTCCCATTATATCGATGTCGTCCGCAAATCCAAGTATTTGGGTCATTCGATTTAGGAGGGTTCCTGTAGTCTGGATACCAGAATCCCTTATGACTTTCTCAAGGGCAAAGTTGAATACCAGACATGCCAGAGTGTCTCCCTGCCTTACACCTGTCGATGTTCTAAATCCCTTTGACAAGTCACCTTGTATTCGTACGAAACACTCATTACCCTCCATTATCATTCTAACAAGCCTTACAAGTTTTTTTGGTACATTCATTTCTACCATTGCTTTGTATGCTTCCTCACGATTTATAGAATCATATGCTTGCTTGAAATCAATGAAGATGTGATGTGTACCAATTTGATATTCTTTGGTTTTCTCCAGAAGGATTCGCAAGGTGAATATTTGATCGATGGTTGATTTACCCTTAATGAATCCGGCCTGGTATTTTCCGATTTCATCCTCGGCATAAGACATGATTCTTCTATAAAGAATTCTTGAAAAAATTTTATAGACGGTGGGTAGAAGGCATATGCCCCTGTAATTATTACATTGATAGACGTCCCCTTTTTTGTACACTGGGTATATAATGGATAACTAATGGTAACTCCTCATATAAACATAATAAAGGAAAAAAAAATTTTGCTTAAAAAGATAACACCTATAGTGGAGGCCATTTGAATGACCACTCACTACAACCCAAGCAACCTGTCGCCGTGTTCATTGCAGATAGTTCTCTTACATTGCCGACTAACCATTTTTGTCTTCCTATCTTTGCTTCTCGTACAAAACAAATATTTATTATGTTGTGTACAACATCAACATCAACATATATTGTTGTGTACACATGACACATTTGATGAGAAAGAGAAAAGAGTAACCATGCCATATTTTTTTAATATGCTCCTTGCATATTTTCTTCATCTCCTGGCTCCCATAACAATTTATGGATTTCTTCAGGAAAAACAAAATTTTTTTGGTAGTCGCCATACTAAAAAAATAGTTTCTATATATTAATGCTTAATTAAAAATACCACTAATTAACAAATATAACACTAGAAACCGATACCTTAATTATTCGAAATTTCAAAGAAAACACTGGGATAGGAAATTCACAGGACAGTTACATAGACAGCACACTGGGGTATCAAGCTCCCAGGAGAGTCAAGTAAACAACACACTTGTGTAAATAACTTGTTAAGAGTTAATTGAAAATAATTTGGTTGGGGTCCATTAATAAATAACCTGTTTTGGCTGCAATTGTAAATAACTTGTTAAAGGTTTAATTGTAAATATTCTTTTTGGCAGGAATTGTGAATATCCCTTCTGTGTTTATCGGGGGACTAGGTTATTTACACTCGTTAATATTAAAACAAACCCCGGCTCTGGATATAGACTTTTTGAGGTTATTTAACTGTCTTTGGGAATTCGGGAACCTGATACTTTTGTGACACTGAGTGAGAAGAAACAATAAGAATATATATTTGATATGTGGGACTTAGTAAATACACTTTGAATGAATTGACTCACCTGGTTTGTTATTCTTCAATTGTGAGACATAACTAAATAAATAAATGACTTTTCACTCCTGTATAACAAAATAATTTATTTCCACAACTGTAATAAATTGACTCTATTAAAGTATTATAACTATATGCTTGATCTTCTTAATCTTCAGTGTAGTAGACTTCTCTTCTCAGGTAATCTCCTTCCTTAATATCCCAGCCTCAAGTGAGTTCTCCTCTCTTCTCCGGCATCCTTCTCCTGCTGTTGCTACCTGCACGGTCCTTTTCCTTCTTCCTTCTTCATCGATTGTTTATCGATATGAGACCTTTCAATGTATAATTTTTCCACTGCATAATTGAGTACAATTCGTAGTGCAACCTTACATTCCTATATATTCCTTCTCATTCCCTCACACAATGTCACATAAAGGAATAAATACTGGGGGCTATCTACTACTCTGCGGTGTGGGATACCTCATAGTGACTTTCGGTAACTTCCAATAATGATATATGCCCAACAATGGAGCGCTAATGACCATAAGATGTTTATTTAAATGAAAAACCTTGGCCAAAGAGCTACTGATATAAAAGTAAATTAATATTTACTTGTGTTGCTCCCCAAGGGTCATTCTAAGGTTAATCATTCTGACTAGAATTATCATACCAGCAGAGGTTGAGGTTTAGTGTATAGATATTTAGCTAGTATTTAAAAAATAAAATAATTGACTAGAGTTGAAAATCAGAACTACATTACATTTTAATTCCCCAAAATATTTTTTTATTTATTGATAAAAATGTTAAATACCTTTGATGTATTTATACTTTAAAAAAAACAAAACTAAAAAGCTTAGTTATAGAAATATTGGAATAATTTATGCTGTTTGACAGATCTGAGTTCAACGAAGCGGTCACTGAGATGCCAGACAGGTATGTTTTATTATTATTAAAGTTCGGAAAAAAATTATTTGTGATATTTTATTTGTTTCTGTTCATTAGTTCGTAATTTTACTTTTAACAGATCTAATAAATATTTTCATGAGTATTATGTTTTTCTTTTTTTATGGGAACATATTTTTATCATCTAATTTACTAATACTTTTATTGTAGTTTTAAAAATAAATATTGAAATAATTTGTATTGTTTAGAAATATGGAGTCAAATGAGGTTGTGATCAAGTTAATTGATGAGTAAGTATTATTACTTGTCTGTTGATTTATTATTGCTGTTATATGTTTAATAGTTAAGGAAGTTAGACACTATATGTTAAATATAGTAAAAGCAGCTACTTATTTATCTTAAATACACCAATTATTTTTCTTAAAATAAAACAAAAAAAATATATTGAGTTCCTTATAACTGAACTCAAATCTTCTTAGATTCCAATAATATATAATATCTGTAATTGCAATGACTGTAACTTCTGTAGTCCGAACTCTCCAGTAATTTGATCTGTTTTGTGAAATTTTGTTAGTTCATAAATGAGCACATACATGTGCAGTCTTCTCGTAAATTCCAGAAACAATAATACAAATATAACTTATTATATATTAAAAATTTTGTTTTCAAGTGAATATACATGTATGTATCAATTTAATAAAGTTGTATGTGTTTATTAAATTATAGTCTGTTGTTTAAAGTTGTATTTCCCAACATCTCTAAGGCAGTAATGAGTTCGGGTGACCGAGACTGGGCCGAGCAATAGTTTATCTCTTGAATTGTATTCAATTATTTTACTCTATGACATTATTACATAATTGTGTTGTTAAAATGTCTTGCATATCGCTAATGAATCTCTTGATAAAAATAATGGGGCATTAAAAGGCAACAGCGTTATACTAAACTATAGTTTACAGTTCCATCTCACTGTTTTCAGTTACCTTCATATTTGACTGATGTAGTTACTCTATGATTTATAATACATAATAGAATGGATGGTTGTTGATTGATTTTATTTTTTCAGAAAGAAAGACTTAATAGAGCTCTCCGGCTTGTTGAATAAATATAAAAATAGAAATAATGAGCCACCTGGTGATGAGTAAGTTTTATTTTGCCTCTATAAATTATAAAATTGTTTAGCCTAATCTTCTTATATATTATTTCTCAAATATATATCCCTTTTCCGGCTCTCTGGAGTTATGGATTTTGACGAATGAGGTATCTATAGAAAGGGAATATTACGTAGAGTGTGCGAATCATAATTTTATTCCTGGACTTAAATAAAAGTGAATGTAAAAGTAGGAGGTTTCAAACCATATGATGGTGCCGTCTCAATGTATTGGGACGTTCAAAATGAATTCATAATTTGGGAATAACTCGAAAATGACGCAATTTTTTGGCCCACAATACATATGAGTATTTGAAAGCTTACTAAATTCCCTACAAAACGTAAAAAAAAAAAATCATCGAAGTTTATAACATTTGTGTGGTAAAATATTTTATGTTTTTTTTCTTTATTTTTTTTTTTACACTTATATTAGGTTGATATTGCTCATGAGAGCTCTATTTCATCAAATTTATATTTGGCATATTTTTATAGTATGAATAAAATGTTGAAATTGAATAATTTGTACCGACCCAACTAACAAAGTGGGTTAAAATATTTTTTTAAGAAGAAACCAAGTTGACACATGTATTTCACATCTCAGAAAACCACCAAATATGAATTTTCATAGGAAACAAAAAATAAAAAAATTTTCACGAAATATGAGCCAAGGGGAAGGAGCCTTTTGAATTTTTTCTGGAAATCACAAAAAATGTTATAGCTTCAATACATCTTTAGCTATCTACACATATAGGTATTTGAAAGCTTACTAAATTCCCTACAAAAAATCATCAAAATTGGACTATGTGGTGCAAAGATATAGCATTCTAAGCGTTTAGTATTAATTCTACTTTAAAGATTTTTTTCTTTATTTCAGTTTTGGATTACTGAAAAACTTTAAATCTATTGAAGTAATAATTGTTTTCATCAAGTATATTTTAGTAGAATTTTATTTTTACATTGAATATTTAAAATTTTTTGAGGGTATATATTAATAATAAATTTTATAATATCGAGGAAAAAGCTTATTTTTACCCTTTTATATATATATATATTCATATTCCATGCTTGGATCATTTAAGTGATCCATAGTAAAGCATGAAATAAATATATAAGGGTAAAATAAAGCTTTTTCCTCGATATTGTAAATTTTATTAGTAGATTTTTTTATTTAACAGAAAATGATATGAAATATTCCTATGTAGATCAATATTAGTAAACACTTTATGTTTATCATTTTAAAAATTTACTTGATTATTTTTAATGACAAAAGAAACATTTATTTTTTTTATTTTTATTTTCTGTACGTACAGACTGCAAGGTCAAAACGTTCCTTCCAGAGAACTAAATCCAAAATATTTAGCCTTCATCAGTTATTTAAAGGCAATGTTTAGAAGCTTTTGTAAACTTAAGAAAAATATAATATAATTATAAATTTAATGAAACTAGCAAGGGTTAAACTATGGATGGGTAGAGATTATTATATTTATAAACTGATAAATTACTAAATAAAAGTATTGAACCTTTTCATATAAACATTACTCAATGAAACTTACAAATATAAGGTTTGTGCAAAGTATTCGCATGGGTCAGCTAGTAATTTTTAAATTAATATCAACACACCTGGTGAAATCTAGTAAACCAGCTTACTGTATCTAAAAGATAATTGTTTATATATTATACTAGACTCTCGTAAACTGAAATTCTTTAAATACAAATTTTTTTTCTAACCTCTTCAGAAAACCTTGGTTAGTCGAAAAGAAACAAAAGAATAACTCATAATAATTTGATTTGAAATTTGACCTCTACAACTCAAAGCAAGCTAAATTTATCACAGTAATACATTTCCACAAAGAACATTCTCGGTTCATACTGATTTATCTGTTGCAGAGGAATATCTGCTAGGAATGGGTAATATCTTATAAAATGAGTACATAGATTCCTTCATGTATTGAAAAAAAAATATTGATTTTGTGTTCCAATTATACATGTAATATTTTTATAATTTTACATATATTTATAAAAATATTTTAAAAATAAAACAAACAAAATAAATAGAAATATACCTATCCAACATAAGGGAAATGTACGTGCTCATATGCTTAAACACATTGGTAGGTTGATAGTGAAATTGATCTCTGAATATTTAAACTTGTTGTTTTCAAGTGCCCTCCACTCCCAGATGTAACTCAAAACTTTTGCTTGCCTGTTGCCTGTTGCCTGCTGCCAAAATAAACTGATGGCATTTGCTTGCCAAGAGGTGTTACGTATAGTAGAATTATAGATGTCTATTTTACTGTTAATCTACCAATGTCTTTTAAATAGATGTGCAAATACTGTTTTTTTTTTTTTTTTTAAGTATTGACAATTTGTATTCATTATATGTGGTTCCGAACTTATGATATGATGTAAATGTAACATAAAATTGAGAGTAGTTCAAATATACTATCATAATTTTGAGGTTAAATTTTTAAAAACATTTATAATGCCTCACTTAGTAATTGGAATCATCAAATTTAAAAAATCTGTCAATTTGGCTCAAAAAATCATTTTTTACCTTTTAACAATTTTATAGAAAAATTTGCCCTTATGTTCTCAAATGCTAGTAGGATCTAATTGAATAATTTGAGGCATCTAAGTTAAGAATTGGTTCAGCTTTTTGCTAAAAAAAATTGTATATACCTAGAAGCAGTCAATCTAAACTGATGACATAGCTCATAGTCAAATGAAAATTAGTGTTTTTGGTAAATCCTCATCTGAACTCATAGATATTCTGATGTTTAGGTTCCTTCGATTATTATTGAGGCACTATAGCTGAAATGAGAGAGCAAGGAGGGGAACCAAAAAAGTTGCTGTCACATCCCAGGCATATACCTATCTTAAATAAGTAATATCAGTTTCGACCGATTTTTCGTTTTTGAGCTAGGCTGTTCAAACACACACACACACACACAGACCATTTTGCAGGACTTGGTTATTTGGACTCAGGAGACATCAAAACGTGTGTTTTCATTGAAAATTCAATTAAAAAATTTTTACGATCACAATACTTTCCCTTACTATATTTTATTTATTTATTTTTTTATTATTTCTGTTGGTATTACAGACCATATACATCTTTTGCCACCTTAACAAGCCCGCTCCATCTCTGCCTGCCTTGGGATATTTCTTTCAATTTATCTGCATGCAGCTCTGTTGCATCTTTGTTGATTCTATCTATCCATCTGCTTTTTGGCCTTCTACGTGGTCTTTTGCCTTCCATTGATGCATTCACAATTACGTAGAGGCTTCCAGATGGATTGATACGAGCTACATGCCCCGCCTTCTGTGCCTTCGTATCATGGAATATTGATTGACCAGTTTCTTTACACAATTCTTTATTGGTCTTTCTTCTCCATGTGTTAGTACTCTGATACCAGATCGCTCCGGCTATCTTGCGGAGAATTTTCCTCTCAAATCTTTCAACACTTTTTTCTAGAGTGCTGGTTAGTGTCCATGTCTCAGAGCCATATATTAAGGCTGGCTTTATCATAGTATTGTACAAGCTTAGTTTGAAATTTCTTGAGATTTTTCGGAATTTCAAGTACCAAGTAGGATATTGGTTATTATCTTGTATGTAACCGGAAGAAGTGCTATGACTCTGTAATTACTACACTGATACACTGAGCCTTTCTTTAGGATAGGACCGATTAGGCCCGTATTCCAAGTCTCAGGTATCCTTTCCTCTTCCCATATTATATATTACATATATAGGTAAGTGAAAGTAAAAATTGGATAACAGGGTTACCTGATTTTGGGATTCTGTGCCTCATTGATCACTTATAAAACTTGAAACACATTATTTCGAAAATTATTAATGTTTCATTGATCGCAGAGTTTTTCTATTTCACTTTCAGAATTGAACACTATGAATTCATTCAACATGTTAATGTAAATTAATCTATATAAACATGTTCTCCAGGAAATCACTGTTAGAGGAAATAAATGGAAAGCTTCAAAACTATCTGGATCAGCAGAAAAAATATTTTGATGCAATGGAGAAGTAAGTCCTAGCTTAGAAATCAATTTTTATATCAGAATTAGTCCAAGAAACAAAGATATTGCTACTAATTAAGTTTTCATCACTATTCGATTTTTTTTTGCATCTTAAAATAAACTTTTTTATAGTTTACTCTCAATTGTCAAGAAATATTTTGGAAAATAAATCAACAAACAGTTTGATGAATTTTTCCTCTATAAAATCAAAGTATTTCTTACTTAATACAGTCATTGTTTGACATATTATAAGGTTTGCCTTGTTTTGATACTCTTAATGAGTGTTTACCTCAATGAATATGATCAAAATTCTCAAATTTGTATTTAATAGTTCCATTCCATCAATTATTTAGTGACTGTTATAAATCAATGATATTTTCTATAATATTTAAACAATATCAGAGTAATTTTTTAATAAAATTTGTAGAAAATAACTGTAATAGTTGCATTTTCTTTAAATTTCTTGATTAATGTTTTGACTTTGAACTGCCCTAAGTGTTGGATTAAACTTATGTAAAGAAATGGAAGGAATTTTCCACACTCCAAATGTTAATTTGTTTCATACTCTTTTAGAGAATACTTGAAAATTTTTAGATTCTCATGGTTTCACTTCGGGATGATACTCAACCTGTACTGACAATGAACGGGTAGGAGAGAAAATATGAAGCATATCAATCCTTTAGCCTCTTCCTAGATAGGCATTGGAAACCTATTATTCCTACGTATCGAACTTTGTGAAATTTCAAAGGGAACGTAATTCGATTGAGGAAATTTTGGGTTGCTGGAGATTACATATCTGAGCCCAGTAGACTACATCTACAATGACCTCTAATTACCCCGATGGTCAATAGGAGTTAATTTCTATTTAAGCTTAGCAGCCACATAGTTCTAGAAGCGAAGGGTATTTATTGATTGTTTGGCCTAATTCTGATGCCAACTCATTCCTCCATTCTTAGCCTGCTTTTTTCCAAGTCTCATCAAGAACTTCTTTATGGTAATGTCATTTTGAGCAGCGGCGTAGGAACAACAATAGAGATCAAGGGGTTACTGCCTCCAGTTTTTATTATTTTATTTTCCTTGAAATATTTCTGAGATTTAAAAAAAATATTAGAAATAAGAATAATTACGTACTGAATTGTGGTGGAAATAAAAAGTTGTATATTTTAGGATAGACATATTGTACTTGAAGGTTCCATTACAAATATGGAAGACTCAGTTCCTTTTTCTACTTTGTAATGATGTTTTGAATATTTTGTTTGACACAATGGAGTTTCAAATTATAGATTCAGTCTATCATGTGATCAGAAGAATGTGATTTATTTGACACATCAAACCCGTATATATCTGATTTTGAAACAGTATTATCAATATGTTAATTAATTTTCTTTTCAGGCTCATCCCTGGCTTTAAAATAGCTATTTTTGATCATAAACTGCAAAAAGATAGAATAGTTGCAGAGATATGTAGAGATGAGGAGTAAGTATTTTTCTTTCTTTTTTTTTTTAACTTCTATAACATTATTTTTAAAAATAAACTTTACTTTTTTTCTTCCAGGGAAAAGAAATATGAATCAAAGGTAGCTGGAAAATCAGAGCCTGATGGGCGGTAATATAATTTTTCTTATTTTTTTTAAGTGAAAAGTTATTTTAGTAATGCTTATTGTTTTTAGTTTTAGTAATTACAATAAGAAATAGTACCATTCAACCTTTTCTGTAACTTAATAAAAATATTCTCTTCTTATATTATTTAATCTTTATATTTTTATCAAGGAAGAGTTTGTGTTATTTTAGGTATAAAGTATGGAAATGTTTCTCTTTGGTGCGTCCAAATTTCTTAATGTGCCTTAACACCAATTATAAAAAGGAGCTGTCTCAGGATGGAAAAAGAGTCAGAAACGTTAGACACATGAATAAATTGGTATACATGGAAGAGAAAAATTTCCATACTTTATATGCCTAAAAAAATTGTCTCTGATTTCAGAAGTTAATATATTTATATATTGAACTATTAAAAGAAGTTAGTCAACTGTTCTACCTATCATGGGTGATAAATAGTCAGGATGCAGTCATTTTGAATATTTTTTATTGGTGCCTATAAAAAATACTTATAAAAACATTCAAAATGACCATTTATCACCTATTTATTGAATTACCTACTGTTAATTCTTATCCTATATTATTCTATGTAAAGGCCATATTCAAATATTCTATTTTCCTTAGTTGAAGATATGCAATCCTGCCTAATAAATTTTATAGTTGAAGCCTGATGACTATGAAAGAATTTAATATTTGATATATTTAATCAAATATTCTGACTTTAATGTTATTTTTTTTTTTATTTTATTTTATTTTATTTTTTTACATTCTTTCAATAGCATGCAATAATTCCTGATTAGATTGTTATTCCAATAACATGAGGTTCCATGAACGCTACAAGTGTCTTGCTTAAGTTGGTTACCTATATTTCCCCCTTTTGTGAAAAGTATCATTTTCTATCTTTACCTATTTACAAGAAGATTTTTTGTTAAATGTATGATTTTTTATAATTTGAAAATTTTCATTTAATTTTTTTTGGTTATATTTAATTATATTTCTCAGTTGAGACCAACACTATTATATGAGAGCTTTTCCCACATACATCCAGTACCAGTCAAAGTTTTAGACCCAGTTGTATTTAATTCGCTATCTTCAAGATTAATAAAATAATTCTAACTCAAGAGATAAGACATCAAACATAAACATCAATAAACATTCTAATAATCCTCTTCCAACTTAAAACTGTTTAATATTCCTTTAGGATCTCTTTATTTTGTGATTGATCAGGCAAACTAATAATAGTGTACCTAAAAATATTTCATTAATTTGTACTATATTTACCATTTATTTTCTGAGATTCATTCTAAGGTAATTTCATGTACATAATACATTAAAAAAAATTTATTTTAAAGTTTTAATTTAGAATAGCCGGTAAATATTGAAATAAAACATTAATAATTTTTTATTGGGTTTGTTATGGGTCGAAAACCAGAGGTGAGTGTTGAAACATGTGCCATTATGGTTGTATTACATATAGAAGGCAATTCGACTAGACAAATTGCACCTAAGACTAAGATTATTAACTAAACAAATTATTAGAATGGCCCAAATAATGGAAATTGGTTTGTTTAATAGTGGTTGGAAGTGTTGTTCACCGACGAATCAAAATTTGATCTTTTTGGAAGTAAACAAAGGCAGTATGTTCGTTGTATGGTTAGTGAATGTGTGATAAATCAATGTATAATACCAACTGTAAAGCAAGGTGTAGGATCATTTATGGTTTGGGGATATTTTTATGGCGGTAAAGTTGAGATCTTGTCTGAATATAGGGAATTATGAAAAAAAAATATCGATATCACGGAATTTTGCAGCGTAACAATTTTCCTTGTGGGCAGAGAATTGTGGGTTAAGGATTTATTTTCCAGCAGGATATTGTTCCGAAACATTCTTTCAAATTGTGTCAAAACTTTATTGAAACAAAAGAAAAACAAAAAGAACCTAAATAAATGGCGGGTTCTGAATTTATATACCATATAACATAATTTATTATAACTTATTATTTTTTTAATGGAGTTACTTTGGGTAGTATTGAGTAATATTTTGCTTTATTATAGTGAAAGACTTAGAACGCTGATAAAAGGATTGCACAAGTAAGTTATCATTTTATTTATTTTTGCTAATAGAAAAATTAATCATTATTTTTTTTTATTTTTTATAATGATGAAGAAATACTTTAACTTTAGATAATATGGTTGAAAAGTCAGTTGGGGATTGCAGACTATGAGGAAACACATAAAAAATGAAATAAAATAAATTTTTATTTGCGTTTTCTCACAAATTCAATTTTTTCCTAGTTAAATTTTACTATTTCCAAGTCAAATTCAACTATTTACAAGACAAATTAAACCTGTTTCCTACCAAATTCAGCTCTTGATTTATTTTAACTTTTCAGAATTTTTTGATACAAGACATTATGCATTTTTTTTTATCAAAAAATTCTTTTATGAAAAGTTAAAATAAATTGACAGTTGAATTTTAAATGGGAATATTGAAATTTTCTTAGAAATAGTTGAATTTGACTTGAAAAAAGTTGAATTTGATTTGGAAAAAATTGAATTTAACTAGAAAAAAGTTGAATATGACTTGGATATGCTATATCTCGTTTTATAAAACTTAAGAAGTATCTTTTAACTCTGCTATTATAAAAAAAATTGTTGAACTACTATTTTATGAAATACTAACTCCAATTTTTTTTGCTCATTTTTTTATATTTGTTAACAGACCACATCTCCACATTGTTGGCAGCCCTTTAGGAAGGTATGATAGTTTATTAATGTAAAATTATTATCTATAATGATTCAGCTAATAAAATATCACAGAAAAAGTTTAGTCATGTATAATTATTAAATCTAATGGCACTCGTCGTTTTCCTTTAAGTAGTAGAGGTGGTGCAATCTTAACTTTGACTTACAGAGGTTTTCCTTAAAGCACATAAAATTTTTTAAATTGAGGTGTTCTGTATTTTGAAACATTTGACTTAAAAAGCTCAATCTAGTTATGAAACACCACTGGTACAAGTTTTTTCCTGTTCAATTTTCTTGATAGCTCTCCTGATGCACACATCTTCAAACCCAAGCATGATTTTGCATGACTTTGCTGTTATTGACATTTATGCTCTTTGCTGCAAGACTGCCTCTTTGCTATCTTCTTCCATCCTTCTTAGTTATACCAGCACAAGTTCCAGTGCTTGGCTAATGGAAGTGGTAATTTTATCTTTAATCTCCAATTCTTTTGTACTGATAAAGACATGCATTTATTTACATAAATTTTCCTTTTTTATTTATTTTTTATTTAGCATTTCTTTAATTATACCAATGCATCTTTAAATAATTTTTTAATTAATCAAAAAATCTTTATTTCATAGTATTGAATATTGATGGATTAATGAACAATTGACTTATATTTATTTTTACAGAAATGAAACAAGGAAGCCATCTGTTGGAAACAGGTAATTGACATTTTCATACTATTATTCATAAAAACAATTAAAAAATTAAAAATACTATGCTAAATAAGTTTAATAACCAATACGAATAACTATCAGCATAATTTTTACTTTTCCTTGGTTGAAACATATTTATCTCATGACATAAATGTTTGTTGGATTAATGAACTATTTACCTATATTTATTTTTACAGAAATCAAATGAGCCATTCATCTTCTGGAAACAAGTAATTAACATTTCCCATACTAGTATTCATAAAAAAAAAAAAAAAAAATTAAAAATGCAGTGCTGAATAGGTTTAATCATCAATATGAATAACTATTAGCATAATTTTTACTTTTCCTTGCTTAAATAATATTTATCTCATAACATTAAGATTTGATGGATTAATGAATGATTTACCTATATTTATTTTTACAGAAATGAAATGAGCCGGTCATCTGCTGATAACAAGTAATTAATATTTCTCATATTATTATTCATAGTTATAAAGTAAACAAAAAAAATGAAAGAAAAACAAAAAAAAATACCACTACTACCCATGAAGGGTCTTGGGTTCAGTACAATGTGAGAAAGTACTGTTATAAGGCCAACGGTTGTGCATAGAGGTGATTGGTCCGATATCATGCTCAACCGCTAAGTTCCCTCCCTCTATTTTTTTTACCCGACATTAGGATGCACTGTTTCTTCTTGGAGGCCTATTGTGCATCGTCCTAAGCACTATTAAAACTGGCCAGATGCCTTTGCGAACTTGTTAATACTAGCAGAATCTATTGCTAGGGTCAGTGATACAATCATATACAAAGTGAAAGTATTACAGTCTAGCCAAATTATCACATCTGCAAATAATGTGATAGGCTGTTTCATCCTCCAATCCACACTAAGAGTTGCCACACACCTAATGATTCCCTTAATTATTTAATTAAGAGTACCCACTTTACAGAGGCTGGGTATGCCCAAAGAGGGTCTCCTGATCCCAGTCGACCCACGGATGATGAAAAATGACGAGCCATCAGCTGGATTTGAACCTGGGACCTTGAGCTCTGGAGTTACCTCACTCACATTAAGTTAAAAAAAAAAAAAAAAAATTATTTCGGTTTTGACACCAAGTTAAAACAATTGTTTTATGACTTTAAGAACACCTTAAATCTCCGTGTTTTTATAAACATTTTATTTCTTCAACATTGAACGCATATAAATTTATTAAATAATTACGTTTATTTGTTTTCAGTGTTGAAACAAGTTCGCAATCCTTTGGAAACAAGTAATCAATATCTTTCATATTAACCTAGTATTCATACCATATGTTTAGTTAGAATTTATATATTATTAATTTAGCAGTGAAATAGTTATTTTAAACAAGTAATTAACAATTTCATATAAAAGCAAGTGAAATGTGACCTAAACACAAATCAAGCCACTGACTATTATATCTACATTTCATATCTACATATTTAGGTGAATTACAGACATCTTTATAAAACAATTAAGCTTTTTGTTAAAAAAACAAGTTAAACTCGAGTAAGTATCGGAAGAATCATTTAAATATTGACAAGACATTAAATGAATAAGTGAGGTTAAGAAAAGAATAATAAATGCCTATAAGATGCTAATGGTGGTTTACACTATTTGAGGGAGCAAGTCAAATTCTTGTTCAAGAATTTAAACATCTATGAATTCATCAGTCGTAGAATTAATCAATATTTTTTAAAATTATAACATTGTTATAATAATTATACATAAAATAATACATTGTTTAAAATTCTGGGGTCTTGTTTCTAACATCAAAAATACATAGCTTTACTACAGCAATCTGTAGTTTTAAAATGCAAAATTCACTATTGCCCAGGAGCACTCACTCACTTGTAGATTGTGCAGCAGGAAGATAATAGTTTTTTGGTGATCCCTAATATATGTTACATAGATAGGAAGATGAAAATATGGACTGAACGAAATAGTCCTAGGTCATATTAATTAATGGGCCTATTAGACCTTCAGATGAATCATGAGAACAGCGTAGAGGAACAAATTCAAAGATGAATCCTCTCAGAAAATCGAATCTATTTGTTGTCTGTACAATTATCTCCCTCCAAAAACATTTAAGAAGTGGTCCTTTGTCTAAGGGGTCAAAGGAAAGGATATATAAAACAATCATTTGACCAGTGCTTACATATGGTTCAGAATGTTGGACTACGACTAAAGCCCAAAAGGAAGTCCTCAGGTTTAAAAGGAAAGTGCTTAGTCGTATATGAGAGCAAGGCGTCTTGAAAAGGGCTATTGCCAAATTAAATAAAGAATATAAGGAAGTGAATGTATACACATCCTTAAAAACATAAAGATGCATAGTTGCAATGATGGATCCGAACGAGATACCTCCCAGGATCCTATAGGAACAACTTTATACTAGGCAGGTTGGGCGTCCTTGGCTCTGGTGAAAAGATTGCATGGCTACTGATGCAAGATCCCTACTTGGAGTAAGAAAATGGAAGGCAGCAGCAAAGAATAAAGAAAACTGGCAGCCTATGAGTCACAATGTCAAAAGTAGTAGTATCTTCTGTAATGAATAGAAAAGAAATGAAAACTTCTTAATAAGAAATTTAAGGAATTAGCTGCAGACCGAGATACAAGGAAGTGAGAAGTGGAACATTATTAAGGATGTAGAAATGGAAACAACCTAGAAAGTTTGGGAAATGAAGGAAATATAGCATAATATTGGCAATGCAAGACGGACTCAAAACGTTAAACTGGCCTGGCCATGCAGCACTTTTTAAAGCTGTCTGGAAGTAGACCAAAAAGTGTGGAGGAATAGAGCGAGAAAAGAAACATTGCAAAAGTATTAACAAAGCTTTAAACAATAAGTTGTAAGTATTAGGTCAAAAAATACTGAAGAGTTGTAAAACGGATATTTGGAGGGAATTATTGTTTACTACTCTCTTAGGAAAAATGAGAAAGTTGAAGAATCCCAACCATTTTTCTTCCAAAGTGGAATCAAGCTCAGGAATATTTTGAACCTAATCGTACCACTAATCTAAATAGATTAAGTAGCAAACAGGTGCCTCGTGCAAAATAAATAACTCCAAGAGGAGGGTCGGATATAAGAATCTGTTTTCACACAATAGATGATTTTTGCTAATAATTTGCTTGTATTCTGATTCTCAAAGAAACCTCTACTTAGGTGTATTTTATTCATATTCAAGTATTCTAGGATTATTCTTATATTATTGGTGGTATTCAACTTCCTTAGAGGTTAATATTTTTAAGAATTATATATTATACATTCTTTTACATTGTAGCGTTTCATTCCCATCATTAGAAATAAACATTTTTGACATGAAAATAGGCAAAATTGCCCAAAACATTGTCAAAATACAACAATTAAATAAAGTTTTTATGGAGTAAATAAGTGTTATAAAATATATTCCTCGAAATAATAAACTTTACTTAATAATATATTCTTTTGAAAAAAAAATTAATAGTAAGATGTATGAGAGACATTTTGCCTATTTATTATTTATACATTTTCTGTCCCAATTGTATTCATTACATGAATTCAAGATTATGTATGGAATATCCTTTGAAACTAGAGAAATGTTTAAGTCAGAATTTTCAAAAGCTAAAGCAAATAAAACATTTTTTGCCTTGTTTAATACTCAATGATTGACCTTATTATAATATTGAGGAAAGAGATGGTTCTGGGTGGCAGTCATAAAAAATGGTGAACAATCACCACGTGCATGGCTAGCCCGAGAGTTTTAATTTATGTATTTATTTAATGAATAATTGAAAACAATAGAGATAAAGAGAGAGAAGTGAGAGAAAGGGAAACTAAATGTTAAAAAAAAAAAAAAAAAGCGTAAACAATGAAAGGAAGGAAAAAGGAAAAAAAAAATGGAAAAAAAATAATAAAAATGTATATATATATATATATAGATAGACCATAGATATATATATATATATATATATATATATATATATATATATATATATATATATATATATATATATATATATATATCTATTTTACTAATATTAACTAATACTTCTGTATATTTATATATAAGTTCATATATTGTCCTAAGGATAGAAGAGTATGCTGTGTGTATAGCAACCCAATATAATTTGGCAGCAATCCTTTATATTTTATGAAAATAAAGTGTTTCTCTCTCCGAAGTTTCGACCCATCTATACAGGTGTTCATCAGGTGTAGAACGAACAAGACACAAACGCTTAAGAAAATTGTACGATTTACAAGATATTTAGATAAAAAGTCAAGAAAATTATAAACAGAATAAATAAAATGTTATTTGCTTTTATATACTTTTTATTTATTCTGTTTATAATTTTTCTTATCTAAATATCTTGTAACTCCTACCGTTTTCTACAGCCTTTTTTTGTCTTGTTCGTTCTAGCCTTAATGTAGAAGACCTACATAGTTTGGTCGAAATGGTTTTTACCAATTTGTTAGCAATATCTCTAAGAAACTGTTATCAAATTTGGAATGATTGTTATTCAATTCAATATTTTATTGTAAGCTAAAATATATATACTGTAATATCTCTCTTATAATTTTTAACTAGTAATATGACCTCGTTGAAGGTCACTTTATACCGTTGGGATACTTCCTAAATAAATAAGGGGTAGTTAAATAAAAAAGAAATTATAAGAGTATTAATATATTAAATTGAAATTTATAATTATTTTATCTCAAGTATGGGTTACTGACAATCAGATCAAAACACTCAGACATACTATTATTATTTACTCTATTTATACTAAAATTAAAAACTGATTTTAAAATAAAGTCAAGTATGGATTGACAGGTGCTGTTTCTTCCTTTGTTGCACTAAATTCATTTGTCTTCTAACATTTTCTTATGTTCTGCCAAACACATCTTCCAAAATGGTGACACTTTCTTCTACTCAACTCAAGCTCCCTGGGAGGTCCTCTCTCTTTTAATTCCAAACAACTAGCCTCTTAACAACAACAACTTCCAAAATGGAAATACTATTACTGGGTTTTACCCAATGAAGCCCGGATCCCCTCTTTTCACTGCAGCCAAACACCAACTGCTTGCCCTAACAAAAATCCTTTGTCCTCTCTCCTCTTTCGGATTTTCCTTTTTGGGAAAACTACAGAGCAGCTATTTTCTTTTCCCTGAACTAGTAGAACAAGATTAGCTTGCCTTTTAACTGTTACATTAATTTATTAAACCATTTTTAACAACTTTCAATTAAGGTGTATATTACATTACATATACTTTTTCCAGCAAAAAAAATCTAATTAACAAGCTACAAAAATTTAAGAAGAATATAGATGGCAAATTAAATAGTGAAGTTGAAATATGCCAGTACGAAATCCTTGAAAAAGAAATATTAAAAGAGATAGAAGACCTTGACCCACCATTGCCGAAGTAAATAACTCATTATTTTATTCTTCTATTTAACACCCAAATTTTTCTTGATATTTGATTTCTTAAAGTTTTTTTATAGAATATGTCCATGTTGTGCATGAAAAAAGAATAAATAAATATTCTTTTTTATGAGTTTGTCCATTAAATATAATAATAAACAAGTTGATAATTACTATGAAAAGACAGGTTTTATTTTTGCTAAGTTGTGTCAATTTATTGTCTAAGCTGCCAATGAAAGATCTGGGGCCTGGGTGGGAAAGCACTGACCGAACAAGACAAATTTTATTTCTCATGATTGGTGAAGAAAATTTCTTATCATTTGGTTACCAAAATAGGACGTGAGGGGTGGAGGAGATATGAGTTGATATTTACAGCTGGTTTGAAATTTGTTTTATTTCCCTTTATTAGGAAAAAAAATGTTTCTGCTGGCATTAGGGATCATCAGCGGAGTTTAAAGATGTAGTCAAAAGAAATTTTCAGAAATTGAAAAAAGTAATCCTAAATTAAATTCCTTCTGTTATAACATCATCATGTTGATATTGGCACAGCTCTTGGGGAACCGCAGCTTGGGGCTATTAATATGCGATCAGAACACTCTGTGGAAGAAATGGATACCTTGGATATATTGGTTGCCTTTTACAAATAGTGTCTACGTACATACAAAGTGTTTCTTGCTGAAAGTTTTTGTAGTTATGAATGGTATGAATGAAGTACTGCAATAAATTTATTTTAATTGCTACTATTACTTATTTCTTATTATATGAGGTGTATTCCAAAACTAAGGTCCAGTGACCAATAATTAACTAATGATAGACCTTTAGAACAAATTATAAATACAGATTGTATGTCTGTGTGGTTACAATTAGATTATATATTTAGAATAAGAGTCGACTAAAATAAAAATACTGAAGAAGAGAAAGAAAAGAACAAGAAAATTGTACATATATATAAGAAACTAAAATAACCTAAATAAATTGAGGTAGTCTCTGGGGGTGCTTAGATATTTTTCTTAAGTATATTTCGCAATCAGTCGGATTGAGAAAGGAGTTGGTGTTTAAAGAGGAGAGGTTTGAAAGAGAAAACTAATTGAGCGTGTTGAATATCAGCAGGGATGGAATTCCAGAAGTAGACGGCTTGTATTGTAAAGGATTAGTCAAATGCAGCAGTTCGGTGAGGAGGAGGATAGAGGTCGGAAGTACGAGATCTAGTGAGACGGGATTGGATGGAGTATTTGAACTGTAAGCTGTGAAAAATATAGGAGGGTCAATGAGTTCTAATGATCTGGTACAGAAAGGTGGCTAGGAAGTACTGACGGCGATAGGATGGGTAGAGCCATCTCAACTCAGTGTAACACTGGGCAATATGCGTATCCCTTGAGATTACGAAAACAAATCGTAATTTGCAATTCATTAGGACTTTAAGTTTGGCTTCAGAATCTCCTGAGAGTCCACTGTACACCATACAGCCATAGTCAAAGTGGGAGAAAACAGGTGAGCAAACTAGGAGTTGACGGGACTTATATGGAAGGAGATATCGTAGACGATTGAACTGTTTTAGGGTGGAGATAGTGCGATGGGAAATTTGGGAGATGTGAGGTTTCCAGGATAGGGATTGATCGAAAGTAACGCCTAGGTTTTTAATGGTGGTGTGGAATAAGATAGGTGAGTTGTTCAGAAGGAGATTGGGAGATACCGGGTAGGATTTGAGGAGAGAGGGGGATCCGATCAAGATGGCTTTTGTCTTCTCGGCGTTCTGAGTGAGCCTATTGAGGTTTGCCCAAGCACTTATTCTGTCAATGTCTTCCTGAAGTTTTAGAGTGGCATCTGAGAAATCGGTTGGATTAAAGGAGAGGTAAATTTGAATGTCGTCGGCATACAGGTGGTATTGACAGTGCAGGATAGAGGATGAGAGGTCATTTATATAGATGGAAAAAAGGTAGAGATTCTGATGGGGGGTTATTAGAAATTACAACATACTGGGAGCGACAGGTAAGGAGGGATTGGAACTAATTAAGGGAACTAGAAGAAAAAGAGATATTTTTAAGTTTGGTTAGGAACATGTTGTGGTCTGCTGAACCAAAAGCTTTGGAGAAGTCTAGGAGTATAAGGATGGTTAGTTTCTGCTGATCTATGGCTGTGTGAAGGTCTTGAGAAATTTTGATTAGGGCGGACTGAGTAGAATAACCAGGCCTGAAACCGGACTGGTAGGGATTTAGGAGATTAGTGTCCTCTAAAAAATGGGATAGCTGAGATTGGACTGAACGCTCTAAAGTTTTTGAGGGGTTTGAAAGAAGGGAAATTGGTCAGAAATCATTAAGAGCTGAAGGGTTTGAGGTCTTCTTCAAGGGGTGTACTAGGGTGGTTTTTCAGGATGTAGGGAAGGTAGCATTTTGAAGACAATAATTATATATATGATAAAGGATCAGAATAATGGATGGCAATGAGGCTTTAATCAGTCTGACTGGGATGTTATCGGGCCCGTCATCATTGGTATGGGACTTCTGAATGGATTTAAGGAGATCATCTGGTGTAATATGGGAAAAAAAGAAGTGATCAGGATTAAAGTAAGAAAACATAGGAGCCAGACTGGATGTAGGAGAAGTGGTTGCTATAGGGCAGGAGACAAAGTGAGCGTTGAGGTTATCAGCAGAAATGGAATTGAAGTGGGACTGGGGTGCATTACCAATGGTCAGTTTTCTAAGAAGAGTCCATGAGGCCTTGGTATTAAGAGAGTTGGATAGGGGAAGATGGTAGTAACGGGATTTAGCACGGCGTACTGCTGATTAAGTGCTGTTGTGAAGCTGTTTGAAGGAGAGAAAATCATCAGGAAGTCGAGTTCGTTTAAACCGTCGCCTTGCAGCATCTCTTTCTCTCATACACTTTATCATAGCAGGAGTAAGCCAAGGAGCTGGAGGATATCGGATGGTTTTTGTGATAAGAGGAGCATGTCGGTCGAGGATAGAGTGAAGTTGAGTGGTAAGGGTTTCTACCATGGTGTCTATGGATTTTGAGGAGTAGATGGGATCCTACTGGATATCGTCAAGATCTTGGTGTCTTGGTTAGGACACCAATTGCATGATCAATAGGATCTTAGTTTTTGAATATGCCTCGTATAATATACACCATTTCTGAAATTGAAACATTTAAAAAAATTCAGCTTCCATAAATTAGCCCACAAGTCAATACCCCTGACCTAGGGGACTAATACAGGGTAATATTGCCTGATAATCGACCCTGTAGTATTTTTGAAAAAGCATTGTCACTCGTACTAGGTCTAAACCTATTACCTAGCATGAACTACTGATCTCTCCTCGAAGTATGTGTTTCTCATTTTAAGTAGAAGAATCATGCTATCATCTGTTGATTGATAATTGTATTATCATCTGTTGATTGATAATTGTGTTATCCTGATCTTTCAGGAAGGCAGTGCTTGGCCACTTGGTGAGTCCGTTACCCGTTCTTAGGGAGTTTAATAATCAACTTTAAATTCACGCTATGCCCAGTTCAACTACCCTTAACAAGGCAGGTGGTATTATGTTTAACAACAAAGGTTTTTTATTTTCTTCCTAAGAAATTTTCATAACCACAATTTGAGTTCATTATTGAAGGAGAATGATCTTGTGTGATTACAACAAGGTATTAGTGATTAATCCAGAGGATTCACAAAGTATGTTTCGAAGCTCTTCAGTTCTTCTATCCTTTCACCAGGCACTATTGCTGTATAAAAGATGGCATTAGATTTTCATTATTATCAGGAATAGGAAAATTTGATTGTCTTGTTGGGATCAAATTGTGTCATGTGCTTAACTCTTATGGTGCTTTTTTTAAGCACATAAATTGTGTAAGTTATTAGGGCACAGACTCAAACAATGTTATTAAAAAATATTTAATTTGGACAATATTTACCTATAATTTGTGAACTATCAGGCGATCAATGCATTTCATATGTATATAGGTTGAACTACAATATCAGAAGAAGTTAGTTAGGGGTGTGGCCTATATATAAAATACTATATTACATAATTGTATTTTTCATTGAACTTTCCAGTTTTTCGACCTACGTTATAGGTCTTCTTCAGGGCTAAAAAAGAAAGAAACAATATATGTTAATTGATACAAGGTACAATCAATGATAAATAAAATATCTGATGATATTTACATACTTTACCAACAAAAGGCCAGCAATTATTTTTACAACCTCTTTAGTCCTTTTTTACCGATTCCCTAGACCTATATAATGATAATTGCTATATCTGTCGATATTGAAATAGTACAGCTTATAGCTAGAGAAAGTAATTGTGAAACCCATGAAATAACATAAGTGATGTGGTAAAATTACAGCATAGTTAGAAATACAATGTATATATATGTAATTGCCTATATTAGATTATATATTATCTGTTTAAGGTATTTATCAATCTGATGAAAATAACAAACTGAATTTAGCATGTAAGATTAGAATATAAATAAAGT
Organism: Nezara viridula; assembly: GCA_928085145.1. Lineage (NCBI taxonomy): Eukaryota > Metazoa > Arthropoda > Insecta > Hemiptera > Pentatomidae > Nezara > Nezara viridula. The sequence continues at coordinate 201,516 of OV725080.1, forward strand.
TCTGATATTGCAGAATGTTATAGCATATATAAATGACAGTTGACATTCAGTTCTATTTGGCAGTGGTAATGGGAAAGTAGGATATATGGAATATATTAAGAGTAATATGTAGAAGGTATATTAACAAAAAAAAAAAAGTAATAATAAAAGTATACAGCTGATATCCCAATCACCACATATGCTAATAAAACATGTATCCTATCAGTAAACAATGACCCATCAATTGCATCCCAAACTCTTCAATCACAAATCGCAAATCTTGAAGAATGGAGTCAAAACTGCAGGATTAAAATAAATTCCACCAAATTACCTTTACCCTTCGTCGTAAACCTATGACTTCCTGTCCTACAGTTTCCTTTAACAATACTCCATTTATCCCTGTTGAGCAAATCTGCTATCTAGGACTCCACCTGGACAAATGTCTAACTTGGAATCCTCATACCAGACTGAAACGACAAGAAACTGCTCGACGTTTCCGATTACTTCAGCACTTACTCGACAAATGCTCTCTACTTCCAATTAATTACAAAAGACTCATATACAAGACTATAATAAGGTCTATTTGGGCTTACGGAATTGAGCTATGGGGCTCCACTAATGCTCTCTACTTTGTTCCAAGTAAAACATCCATAATGATCTTAATGTTTCTTATGTTTCAGATCTGGCCCAATCCAGATACCTATCCTTCCATAATAAACGTCAAAATCATCCCAACTCTCTTGTTTCTAACTTTGCATCCTCTTCAATTCCTGATAATCCTCCGAGACATCTGAAAAGAAGATGGCCCCGTGATCTTCTAACATAGACATACCATTAGAGTGCTACCATTGGGTAGTTTCTCAACAAGTGTTTTCACGTCATTATATACATATGTTCTTTAATACAGTTGTAAATATCATTAAGAAATAAAATTAAAAAAATAATAAAAGTCAGACATAATTTCCCATCTGGCACTGCCAGAAGCAGTAAAGAGACTGACGGACTGTTGTTGGTAAGGTAGAAGTATAGGTCTACGGAATCTGTAAAAAAGGACTAAAGAGGTTCTAAAAATAATTGTTGGCCTTTTGTTGGTAAAGTATGTAAATATCATCAGATATATTATTTATCATTGATTGTTCCTTGTACCAATTAACATATATCGTTTGTATCTTTTTGAGCCCTGAAGAAGACCTACAACATAGGTCGAAACATTGGAAAATTCAATGTAAAATACTATTATGTAATACAGTATTTTATATATTGACCCTACCACTGACTAACTACTTCTGAAATTAAAAAACCTACTGTTAACCATGTCCACACCATTTTGAACTATAGCATTTGATTAATGACACTATAATATTGTATTGAAACTAAACTAATATTTGCGTTTACATCTGTGTTGTTGACAGTTGTTATGTATATTATATATTATTATTTTTCAATTTTATATATTTCTGCAAAATATACTAGAGACCCATTCAGAGTTTTAAATCTGTATAATATAAATATATCACATATGTATAGCATGTGATAACACAATGTTTTATGAATGAACAATCTTATAACTCTACCAATGAAATCATTGGGGATGTGAAACAATATGAATGTTGGGCCCTGTCCAAAATATAGCCGACACTGTGCACAGGATGATTAGGACATGAAAAACATTTGGTTTTATTGATACTAATGATGAAGTTACATTTTCAGAGATAAAGGAGAAGAGCAGGATCCTCCTCAAGCCAACTGCTATAGCAGTGAGCAGGTCAGGACAATACTAAAGAATATGGCTTTCGAGGAAGGAAGGAATATTGTGTAAGTATATTATTCATCCAGTTAATTGCATCATATTTATTAACTCAAGATTTATTTTGATGCTAGATACAAATACATAATTTTAAAGAAGCCTACAAGAATCTGGTGGTTTAGAGTTATGTATATTTAATTGATTGTACCCTAAAGAAATATGATATGATTAATCATTTAAAAAAAAAAAAAGTATCTGTTTTTAAATCTCACTTTGTGAGCTAGAATTCCATCTTTTTAATGATTCCAACATTCAGACTGCATCTTTTATTTAAATAGGAAGTGAGGTATATGTGCACCTGTCTACTTAATATTTTAACAATTCATTTTTCTGGGATTATTTAGTACAAATTTTATATTTCGAATTTATAGTGAAATTGAATGGCCTTGATGTGTGAAATACTTTATTATTATCTGAAAACCATAGCTCCTCACAAATCTTTTGTCATTCAAAAAGTTAAACACTTGTATTGAGATAGATTTATAACCTGTAAACAAAAACGATAATATAAAGAGGAGAACATATCTTAGACATGTTTGGAATGAAATGGACCACACTCAAAGGAGTAGTACGAAAGTAACAAGAAAACTCTGTATCTAAGTTAAAAAAAAAAAGTTACGTCCTGAATGATAACAAGAAGATTTAGAAGAACCATCACTAGTGCCTACTCAATCACAAGACGCACGCCACTTTTGAAAATCTAAATAACCAGAATCGTCCTCTTCAAATGTGAATTGTACCAATGGTTTGTTAATTAACAATTTAAAAAAAGATATATTGAATATTCTTCAATGGTTAATAAATAATTTGGTGATTGATGCAGATCTAAATTTTAAATTCAATTTTCTGTGAGCTGCTTATTTTAAAATTGAAATAAATGATCATAAAATATGACATGCTTAATTTTAAATATTTTTGTATAAAAATTATTTATTTTCTGTTCGAATAATGTGTGTATTAGCCTAAATAACATTTTTAAATAGAGATTTGATGTTTTAAGAAAAAAAATCTTTGTTAATGACACTTGTTATCTGTGGGATATTTGAATCCACTCTTCTTTATTTAGGAGGTGCCCCTGTCAGAAGATTAAAAAATTTGGAATGATGCTTACCTTATTGAAATTTTAAGAATAATTTATTGCAGGCTTTGAATATTTGATTATATTGTCTAAATGATGTTCTATAAAATAAACAATAAAAAAGATTTGAGTGATTATTAGATTTCACAAATCATATTACACATCACAAATCATATTACGTTTTTTTGTTATGACTTCTTTTATTGAAATTTTGTGCTCCCTATTTAATTCATAAATAAACTGACAACAAAATCTTTCTTGTGAATACTTTATTTAAAAATTCTTTCATTCACCAATATTAATAACTAATTCTGTACAGTGAATACTGTGTTTTTAAAATTAAATTACTAAAAAGAAATATTCTGTTTTCACTGTTTATATATCCTCCAGTTGCCTTGTCCACTTAACATAAACTAGGGGTCTCCAAACTACCTATGGCCTGTAACCACTTGCGAAGGTTTCTTTGATTACATGGTAAAGTTTTCAAAACTATTTAAAAAATATGAAATTTAACAAATTACTCATACAGGAGGTTATTGCAACATTTATTGTATGGGTTTTATTCTCTTAAAGCTCATTTCACAGTTGAATTGTCATTTATAGAAGACATTTTATTTTATCGCAAGCCCATGGTCTGTGGGACTAAAGTGGAAGCCTCAGTATGGCTCACGGGCCAAACATTTTGGAGACCCCTGATATAAACAAATCCTGGCAAACCTCTTTATTGTTGTTTGTAATCCTAACCTATATACTTTCATCTACTATTTATTAATATGATGCTTATTCCAATAGCTATAAGCCTACTTGTTAGTTACCTAGGATTTCATTATTTTATTTTTGATTTATTATTTTAGCTCACATCCTGATCCTATAATCCAAAGAAAAGAGAATGTAATACACAGAAAGATGCTAGTACAGGAGCTGGGATTAAAATGGTATGTTATAAAATTGAAAACTTAAATATAAAGGATGTTCTTGATAATTCAAACACACAGGTGTTTCTAGGACCTGTCGATAATGAAAAATAATTTTCCTGTGAAATAAAAAACATATTCCACACCTGCTTTTTATATTATTAAGCCATCCTTACTGGCATTAAAATCTGCTTTGTTATTATTCCTGAAAATTTTTTAAAGAAAATCTTTGACTTTGCAGGTGATATGTTTCCAGAAATTGGATACCCTCGAAATCTCTGCTGCAAAAACTACATATAAATAAATTCCTCGATTTCTAGACCTCTGCCTAGTTTTAATGTTTTTTTGTGTAGACACCACAATTCACTATTCGACACTACCACAAGAAGTAATTCCAGTAATATGTTCTGAGAAACAGAGCCATTTCCATTTGTGCTCCTGAATTACAATGTGGAGACTTCTGAAACTCCTATTCTGTGCAGGAGCTTCCTAAGGTAGTCGTGGCCTTTTATCATCCGGAACATTGCCACAGCTTCCTTTCTCGGCAGGTTCATGGGAACTCAGTCCGCTTCATTAAACAATTTTCTCCATTGCTTTTCCGCAATACAGCTCTTTACGGAATCCAGTAGTAGATAATTTATTTATTTTTGCCTCTATGATACGATATTCCATTTTCTGACTGGTTCAATGTGGAGCCTTCCTTGGGGAGTTTATCAGCCATTTTGTTTCCATGGAGACAATAGTGACTTGGTATCTATTGAAAGAATACTTCTGTTCCTTGAAGAAGTAGTTCCTCTACGGTCTTTTGGCACTCCAGAATATCCTGAGTAAAGGAGTCATTGGGCCGTGACACAGCAAGAATTAGCCACCTTTGAATCCATAAACAATATGAGATTTTTGCCATCTACGTGTTACAAGGTGTCAGAGCCAATAAAATTTTGGCAATTTATTAAAGAAAATTATTTTGAAATAAACAATTTCTAATCTGTTATTTATATATGATGCAGCAAGATTTTAAACTTAATTTATTGTTATAGCAAGAAAGGTGGGCGATGTTGCACAGAAAAACCAGGTATGTCGAGACTGAAGCTCAAAGCAGTATATGAGAATAAGTAAGTTTTTATTTAGTAAATATGAATGCACATATTATTTCCTTTTTCTTGGTAAATAATAGTTCTATAGTAGGTATCTAGGTAATATATAGTAAAAATTAAGTTTTTGCACTGTTAAATTTAATATAATTGGTTATTTCCTATAAATTTTTGTATTAAGGCGGCAAGATTTATTAGAATAAAGTATGGTAATATTTGATTTATATTCATATTTAATAGGATGCCATGTTGATAACATCTAGGATCAATATGGCGCTTTGTCAAAGTGAGTTTGGTTTAGACTGGTAGGACCTTTAATAGATATAAGTATCTCAAATAATGGTTAATTATTTCAAATAAAAAAAATTAAAGGTACTAATATTGAGAGAGGAAGCTAATATTGAAAATTAGCCATTTAAGCCCCATTAGAAAACATCAATGAGAATAAAACCTAGATTATATTAAAAAATAGTTTATAATACACTGATATACTGAGTAAGTATATTAGTTTTGAGAAAATCGTAAAAATGTGTTAAATAAATAATATAAAGTACTTATTTGACTGATCACCTCAACTATTCTTCTCTCCGATATAAAGTACCACTTTCGGTTTGTGGATTTTGACAAAAATGTAGCTGTAACACCCTAGGCTTTTAAAAACTTAAATACTTAATTTCAGTTTCATACGACTTTTCGTTTTTAAGCTAGGCCGTTCACACACACATACACACACCATTTTGTGGGACTTGGACTCAGAGAACCTCAAAACATGTATTTCCGTTGGAAACTCAGATTCAAAAATTTTCATGATCGTAACACTTATCCTTACTATATAACATATTGTAAGATTGCATTTCCTTTGAAAAGTAAACAAAACAGTTTCTGAATCAAATTATATTCATTTTAAACAATAATTATTTCTCAGGTTGGGTTGAGACAACTAACACATATTTCTCAAATATGGAATACAAAGACATACATTAATTTTATATAACATATTTATCAATTTCCATTTTTTGTTGGGGTCTACTGTAAATAACCTATTAAAAGTTAATTGTCAATGACCTTTTGGCGGGACTAGTGAATATCCTTCCGCTTTATATCGGGGGACTAGGTTATTTACACTTGTGATTATTGAAACAAAACCCTGGCACTGGATATAGACTTTTTGAGGGTGTTTACCTCTTGTTGGGAATTCGAGAACCTAATACTTTTGTGACACTAAGTGAGAAGAAACAATAAGAATATATATATATATATATAATGACTTTTCTCTCCTGTCTAACAAAACAATTTATTTTACAACTGTAATAAGTGAATCTATTAAAGTCTTATAACTGTGGCTTGATATTCTTGGTCTTCAATGTCCTGCCTCTCTCATCTCAGGTAACGTACTCTCACCTCCGTGTCTCAGCCTCAAGTCCCTTCTCCTCTCTTCTGACAACCTCCTTTCTAACTGTCCCTCCATAGAGTGCCTTCTCTTCTCTCCAGTGTCTTTCTCCACCTGTTGCTACCTGCTGCTTCCTTTCGTTATCTCCTTCATCGATTGTTTATTGATATGAGACTTTTCAATGAACAATTTGTCCACTGCACAATTAAGTACAATTCACAGTGCAACCTAACATTCCTATATATTATATATTCCTTCTCAGTCCCTCACACAATGTCACATAAAGGAGTAAATACAGGGGGCTATCTATCTACTACATTACTCTTGGTGTGCTTTCGTACTGTCACTATTTATATTTCACTCACCCTGTTCTGCAGTGAATCTTCCTCTGTATTGTTGTGTTCAACTTCTACAACCTTCTCTTGTTCTTCTATTTTCTTGTTTTTGTCTAGACAATCACTACTTGTTGGTCTGGATGAGCTTTTTTTCCCTGTACATCACTTTCTACTAGTCTCAACCCTCTTTCCTAGCCAGCTGGCTACCTACTGCTTAACATATGGCACTTGCTTCCCCTTCCATCTGTTTTAGCCAATTTTTGACAGTAGTTTATGACGTCACTGCCTTCGCGCCACTATTTAAAATCACTATATAATATTTACATTACAATATATAGTAAAATTGAGAATATTATTAACTAAATGAGTATAAAATATCATTTTATTTAAATGATCAATGAAAAAATGAAGTAACACAGATGGATCAATTGTGAAGTTTTATTATTAGAAATAGAATCAAGTTTTAAGTAACTATTTTAAATTATATATTGAGAAGGATTTTTGTTTCCTGCTTCTGTTCTATATTGTAAACTGTTAACAATTTCATTATTAGCTGCTTTCAATAATTATTTTACAGCGTTTAAATAGCACCCTGGTTCATTTTATACACAAGCTGTTTAGATTAGTAAAAATGCCACTTTTGTGGAATTTAAACTATCCAGAAATGATATTTACAGAGCTAGAAAAAATATATATATTTTTGCGAAAAGTGATATTTACTCTAAAGATAATGTATTTCTCATCCATTCCGTCATTTCCATTTCTGTTTTGTTCAGCCCAATCAGTGGTCACAATATTCATCAAAAGCTATGGTGGAAAATGCTTGTGAATCACTGGACTTGACATTTTAATCATAAAACATCATCAAAATCGATATTATAAACAATTTCCATTATATACAGAGTATGTAGTTCTTATCTTTTTGATTTTAACCAACAGGAATGTAAAAGAGTGCATGTGTACAAATCGTCTGAAACAGCTCGCCAGACTAGAGAATGAATTTGAAAATATGTAAGTATAAAATATTGTTGATATATATGTAATATAAATTATGTAATATGTGATATAAAAATTTTATTATTCCTCTGTTATGTGGTTATTAAATAAATTAGATGAGCAAAAAAGTATTTATGACGTTTTGTGATATTGATATAATTACTGAACCTGTGAATAATAAATGTATATTTAATATCATTGGGTTTGATAAGATTTATATATTTTCGTTTGTTAATGATTAATGGACCATGGTGTCCTTTTTGTGGAACTCTGGTCTCCAATCTTGACTAGTCATACAGTATATGTAGTATAACTGGGAAACTGCAATTCAGAACAAACGTTGAAATAATGGAACTTGTAACAACACTAGCTGACCCCTTCGAATACTCCGCACAAACCTAATATTTATTGATTTATTAATATTTATCTGATTTTAATACATTAAGGACTCAGCACAACTTCCATTCAATAATGTATGATACGCAAAGTTTTAATACGCAAAGATATGATGGTACTTGTGAGCGACATGGCCTCTATGGACTGCTATCTTGTTATTTAAAGTGTTGTTGTTGTTATTTATATTTCTTATTATTAAATTACTATATTATTATTATATTTATCTTTCTTATTCTATATATATATATATGTATGTATGTATGTATATATTAATAAGAAACAGGCAAAAAAGAGGCAACACCAAATATATTTATATTTCTTATTATACGAGAGTCTAATTTCATATGAAGATAGGGATTATCAGTGCCTTATAACAATTATCAGTGTTGAGGTTATAAACATTTAATAATAAGAAATATAAATAACGACAACAACACTTTAAATAACAAGATAACTGCAGATAGCAGTCCACAGAGGCCACGTCGCTCACAAGTACAGATATGATTTACAATCTTTCATGGTTTAACTATTGCGTATTCTTAAACTTATAATTTAAATATTAGCTTTTTTCATTAGATTATCAAAAATTAACAAAAGCTTCTAAATATTGCTTTAAACATCGATATCGACAAACATCAAAAGGCTCAGATTCTCAGGGAGGAATAGTTAGTCCAATCTGGACTAACATATCATATAACATCATATAACATATCATATCATAATAACATATCATAATATATACATTAAAAAAAAATGAACGTATATTATTAAAATGATTAACTTCAATAATAAAGGTATAAAAGTAAAACCTAAATGAATTGAAGTACATTGACAAACATTCCAAGAAGTGTTTAAAGAAAGACCCATTTATATAAATAAAAATAAAATCAATAATTTAGGTAATTAAAAAGAATAAAATGTTTTAAAATTGAAAAAATAATTACTAATTGATGCATTATATCAACAGCCACACTGCAAAAACCTGTGAGAACAATAACTACAAATTTTCTGGCGACAAAAAAACTACATAATTTTTGTTCTATGAACATTATATTTTCGATTCAATTTCTTTTGCATGCCTAAAACAGAGATGTAATGTAACTTTGTAACTCTATATAACTTTTTTTATCGTATTCATGCCAAATAATCTATTAGAGCCATTAATTCTAACTTAAAGCTTTTTAGTTAGTTTGAAAAACAGGTATTACTTTGGTAAAGTCAATCAAATTTATGGTGGTAACACCCATAACTTTATTAATAATGATCAAATCATATCAAACAGGAACAAAGTCAGTTTCCAAAATGTAGAGAAACGACACTTAAAATGAAAATTTGTAAAAAATCTGCCTGGAAAGTGAGTATTTGATATCACACTGGTTATTCACTTTTTTGTCTCCCACTGTTGGGATGGCTCAAATCGAGTGCATGCCCCATTTTTAGTGGTCTATGAAAGATTATTTTTTTAAAGTACTCAAGTTCATATGGACATGAATCAAACACGAATGCTTGTAAGTTCAAGGTAACCTGCTGATGTGTAGATCACTTTGTTTCTGAGCTTCTTGCGGTTTTGAAGATTCATTGCTTTGAACAAATGAAACTAGGGCGTTCTTTTTTTTGTCTCATGTTAAATTTTCCAATTAATGAAATAGATTCTCTGTCCCTCACTGTTCCAGTTAAGCTCATGTTGCAACGTCGAGGAGATTGCGATTGTTTTGAAGGTTGTTTAATGTTATATTATAGGCCTCAGAGCAGGAGAACCCTGGCATTTGCCCAGAGGTGCCGGGCTAGAATGCCGACACTTAAAAATAGAATACAAATTGAATGGGAAAAATTAATTTTAATCTTTACACACCGGATTCGCAAACACGAAATCAAATCGATCATGTCTTGATACAACACAGCTGGCAAAGCAGTATAATCAATGTACGGTCTTATCACGGAGCAGAATGTGGGTCGGATCATGAATTAGTAATCGCGAAACTTCGACAAAAACTTAATATAAAAAAGAGAAAAGAAAACCGTTTCGATTTTGAGAATTTTAATTTGGAAAAATTAAAAAATCCATCAATTAGAAACCAATTCGAGCTAGATGTTAAGAATAGGTTTGAAGCTTTAGAGCTTACTGACGAGGACCACGAGGATATTGACAAGTTATGGGTAGAGATCAGGGATAATATTAAAGCGGTCGGTAACTCGTGTCTAGGAAAAAAGGAAAATAAGAATAACAAACCGTGGTTTGATGAAGATTGCTTAAACATGTGCGAAAAAAGAAAAGCCGCTAAAATAAAAGCTCTAAATAATCCTAGCGAAGACAATCTGGAATACTTCCGAATCTCAAAGAGCGAAACGACAAAATTGCTCAAAAATAAAAAAAGGGAATATCTTAAAAATAAAATAATTGAAATAGAAACTAATAGAATCGAAAATAAAGTAAGAGACATATACAAAGGTATAAACAGATCACCTAAATATGTAGGGCCAGTAACGTCTGGAATTAGGGATGATAATAACAATATTCTGACCGATCCGGTTGACATATTGAATAAGTTTAAGGACCACTTTGACAATATTTTAAATACGGGAAATTATGATCTGTGTCCTCCTTCTGAGTACCAGAGTGCTGAACCGTTAATAGAAGGACCAAGTAAAGAGGAAGTTGAAGTAGCTATCGGAAAATTAAAATCATATAAAGCAGCGGGAACCGATAATATTCCTACTGAACTAATTAAGGCATGCGGGGAAGCTGGAGTTTCTAAAATACATCGGTTGGTTAAAAAGATCTGGGTGAACGAGAAATTACCTGAAGAATGGAAAGAATCTATTCTTATTCCGATTCACAAAAAGGGTCCGAGGACGGATTGTAATAACTATCGAGGAATTTCACTCCTTCCGGTATGTTATAAAATATTCACTTTAATCTTAACCAGTCGAATCACGGAATACGCCGAGGAAATTATCGGAGACTACCAATGCGGATTTAGACGGAATCGTTCGACTATTGATCAAATATTTTCTTTACGGCAAATATTAGAGAAAAAATTGGAGTATAACGGTATTGTTCACCAGCTGTATATAGATTTTAAAAAGGCTTACGATTCTATTGACCGCCAGAAACTGTATAATATTCTAATCGAGCAGGGGATTCCAAAAAAACTAGTAAATCTAGTCAGGATGTGCTTGACGGAGACACTCAATAAAGTTAGAATCGGTAATAATTTGTCCGAAAAATTTGAGGTTCGTTCGGGCTTAAAACAGGGGGATTCTCTTTCGCCTGTCCTGTTCAATTTGGCATTAGAACATGCCATTAGGGAGGTAATGCGAACCGAGAAAGGGTTGGATCTGGGCGGGACAACATCCGTGCTGGGCTATGCTGATGATCTGGTACTGTTAAGCGAAGACGTTGAAACTATAAAACTAAATACGACAACGTTAATGAAAGCCGGTAAAGAACTAGGACTCGAAATAAACGTGGATAAAACAAAATATATGGTTAGCTGCAAAAATGGCGATACTACTGGTGATATCGATATAGATGGTAATATGTTTGAACAGGTAGATAAATTTAGGTATCTAGGTTCTACGATAACTAGAAAAAACGAAATTGAAGAAGAGATTAAGGTTAGACTGAAGGCGGGGAATGCTTGTTATTTTTCTGTGACAAAACTACTTAGTTCGCGCCTCTTGTCCCGAAACTTAAAAATTAGAATCTATAAAACAATTATCTTGCCTCCAGTTCTTTAAGGATGCGAAACTTGGCCGCTTACATTCAGGGATGAGCAGCGTCTTAAGGTTTTTGAAAATAAAGTATTGCGTAGAATATTCGGACCGAAGAAGGATGAGTTAACCGGAGAGTTCAGACGGTTACACAACGCCGAATTGCGTGAGCTGTATCCGGGTAATATAATTGATGTAATTTCATCGCGGCGAATCAAATGGGCTTGTAAAGTTGTTGGGCTTAGTAACGAGAGAATTCCTAAAAGGTTAATATTTGCTGTGCCGAATGGTAAGCGTCCGAGGGGTAGACCGAGGCGAAGGTGGGAAGATTGCATTAAAGCCGATCTGAAGGGACTGGGTTTGGACGGCGAACGGTGGAGGGAGGTGTGTAACAAGCGATTGGTGGTGTCGGCATCGAACCTTCGGGTTCGCTAAGCCTTATTATTATTATTATTATTATTAATCTTTACACATTCTGTATATACATGACCGCCTTTCATTAAGAATTTCATTCCTTTTTTTTTTTTTTGGTAACGACAATCTATAACCTTCACTGTAACTTACAGTTTTTTATATTACAATTTGCTGGTTTTGAATTACAGGTTTTTGCAAAAGGCCATAAAGAAGAAATGAAACATCGTAGATTTCATTTTGTGGGATCAGATTACTCGCCAGGACAAGTTTGACCAGAAAAAGCTCAAAACCTCTTTTTCCATAGACATTATCCTTACAGGCTTTTGCATTGTAATATACTGTACCCCGGTAAAAACAGAATCTTTGCAGGACAACAAATTCTAAATGTTCTGAATGCTATAACTCTACTCCAAATCATCCAATTTTGAGGATTTTTTAACGTTTTGTAGAGAATTTATTATGCTTTCCAATACTTGTATTTATAATGTGCCAAAAATTGCATACTTTTTGACTTATTTGCAAATTATTAATGCATTTGTAATGTCTCAATTCGTTGAGCTGTCACCATCTATATGGTTTGAAACCTCCCACTTTTATTTAAGTCCTGGTATAAAATTAGGAATCAAAATTACAATTTGTGCATTTATATGACATTCCCTTTCTATTGATACCTCATTTGTCAAAATCCATCACTCCTGAGACCCGGAAAAGGAATATATATTTCAGATATTATATATAAGAAGATAAGATATTGGGGCAAACAAGAATACTAACTTTGTTTTTTAGATAATATTATGAACCATTTTATTATCAATATTAATGTCTAGTAAAATCTTTTCTCGTAGTTTTAACTATTTTATTTCATACATTTAAATGTATATATACATCCATGTGTACTTAATGAAATTAAAATACAATACAAAGTTACATATGCACCTATTAAATTAGTTACAAAAAGAATTTTAAGTGTTGCAGTTTTTGGAATAATTATTACTTGTAAATAATTTTGCATTTTATTTGTTAATTTTTTAATATAATTATATATTTACAATTTTTAACAATGATGTTTTATTAGCATTTTACAGCCTGAGAAGCATCATATTGAGTTCGTGAGTGGACCGACCAGTTTCATTAACACCAATGCCATTAAAAGAATGTAATTATGTTATCTTTTTTTCTGATAATGTATTTGATAATAATTTTTTTTCAATTGATGTTATAATAACTGAGTGAGGTTTGTAATCTAACACACTCCCATCAAATTAAGTAGTCAGCTTGATATACACTAGGATCAATAGAGCATTGTTTTGTGTCAGTCAACATTTGGTCAATTTTATCATAATTAAGTCTACTCCTGAAAATGAAAACCTTTGCTTTATCGATATAAATAAAATTAAGGTTTTGTCTGTACATTGAATAGAATCAACCCGTTTCATGATATCTTTCCGTTTCATACATTACAGACAACAAATCCACTTTTAAAAAAATTTTTGTCTATTTGTATATCCGCATTATCCAACGAAATTTTGTCAGGGGTAAGCTCAGCAATGGCTAATAGTAGAATTTTGAAATTTTGACATTATATTTAGGTTTGCTTGACTTAAAACATGGGCTTTAAATGAAAACAAAATATTGAGTTGAACCAAAGTTATGAATTCTTGAGTAATTTGTCTAGAGTTCTCGGTTAGGCAGTTACTTGAATTCTCATCCCAACCTACTCTACCGCGAGCCACATTTAAAAGTTGTACTATTCAACTGATGGAAACAATTATCAAAATTCAACGGCTAAATTCCGAAATACCGAACATCTGTAACGTGTTGTCACTTAAAACATGAGTAAAACACACTAATTTTTCAACTTTTTCCGATCTTTCCATTCAAGGTGTCATTCGATTCAACTTCCCGAGCATAACAAATTTTGTCTTATACATTTTTAGGATTAACCAAACAAACCAGCCGGAAATCGGAAAAAAAAACTCCCAAAAATTTCATCCCGCCCGCCACAATATTCAGATCAAGTTCCAATTTTACATGGATGTATGTGGCTCAATGTCCAATGTTATTTTGATAGCGATAAATTCAGCAGAGTTTATAGAAGTGGAGAGACTACAACTCTTTTTGATTATTTCAATTGATTCCACAATCTCCTCGCTTCATCTTAAATGAAAATTAAACACTTAAAACATTTTAATAGATCGGTGGTGGTCAGTATAGTTATGTGGCACCTAAACAAATAGCCGATTAACAAAGTTTTTATTATGACTATTGCGAAACCTTGACTTCCATAAGCACCGCCATAAAAGATTTCAAAACAACTCCCTTCCCCTCACACAATTTAATGAAATTAAATTTGTGTCCCTCTCTTCCCTTCATCCAATTTTATGAAATTAAATTTGTGTCCCTCCCCTTCCCCTATAATACAAAATCCATCTCAAAAAAGTTCTCAAATTTTAACTATACCCCCGTCAACGACGGGTACATCAGCTAGTATTTCTATAAAATTTTCCAATATATTTAGTTTTACAAAATAAATTCCTTCAACTTCCACTTGTTTAACGCATTGATTGCCAAGTATGTATTAACTCGTAGTTGATACTCGTGCCTCCTGATGCTGGAATTATATTCGTTATCATAAGTGAACCTGTAGGTGACTAAGCCTCCATATTGGTTATCATAAGTAAGCCTGTAGGTGACTAAGCCTCCAAATTGGTTATCATAAGTGAGCATGTAGGTGACTAAGCCTCCATATTGGTTATCATAAGTGAGCCTGTAGGTGACTAAGCCTCCATATTGGTTATCATAAGTGAACCTGTAGGTGACTAAGCCTCCTGTGACATTATTAACAAGATTTTTTTATCTAAAAAACGTCCTTTATACTTTTTGATGATTACTGTTTATTATTATTGATGGTTGACTGTATTGAAGGATAGAAGAATAGTTGGGGTGATCAGTCAAAAATAAAAATGCCAAAAATAAATTTTATTTTGGACTGATCACTCCAACTATCCTTCTCTTCATTATTTATTATTTAGTGTCATAATTATATAATATGATTAAATTAAAATTACTTCTTACCCAGAATCCTGAAATGTACAATGGCAGTCAATTTATTTATGAATAATAGTAAATGTAAGTAAATATTTATTTAGATAAACAAAAATCTTGAAACAATAAGAAAAAATACTGTAACTAGAATCAAGACTTTCTTCGAACCTCAAGGTATAACTTGAACCCAAAAGAAAAACGCTGCAAATTATTATGGAATGGTTTATTAATTCCAAACAATTTAACATTACTTTATTAAACAATTAAACATGTAACATAAAGCAATATAATATAAGTAAAAAGTGATTCCTAATATTGGCCTGAATATATTTCTTTTTTCATCATTGATAATTTGCTAAGAGAAATAGACAACATTGCTCCAGTTGATATAAAACATAAAAAAATCATAACCTAGGATATAAGTTTTACAGCAGAAGATGAACATATGAAAAACATATAGAATACCATATCTTTGTACCAAATTGTCTGATTTCAACGATTTTTTAGAAAATTTAGTAAACTTTTAAAAAGCCATTTTTTCCAGTTTTTTTTTTTGTTGAAATACGTCATATAAATAAATTTAAAGAGCACCGAGAAGATTTTAGGTTTAATTGAAATTGATACATTCATCTAGGCACTGCAGGTTTTTGTGCCGACATCTTAAAAGGAAAGGGCAGATAGTAATGTTGATATAGGAGAATCAACATCCTCGGTTGACCGATGGACTTTGATTCTAATTTGAAAAAAATCGGTCCACTAGTCTCGGAGAAAAGCTACGGACGGTGGTTGGACAAATTTTTTGTATTTGATTTTCGAATTAAAGTTAACATTCTATTATTTATGTTTTTCGCTCACGTAAAGTGTCTATTCAGAATTTATTTTCATGAATTAAAGCTTCTTGATTTCTTTTTTGTTTTTGGCAATACAGACAATGTATATCTTTTGCTACCTTAACAAGCCTGCTCCATCTCTGCCTGTCTTGGTCTATTTCTATCCATTTTATAGCACGTTGCTCTATTCCATCTTTGTTGATTCTATCTATGCATCTGCTTTTTGACTTTCCGCATGGTCTTTTGCCGTCTATTGAGGCATTCATTGTTATGTAGAGGATTCCAGATGGATTGCTGCGAGCTACATGCCCTGCCCATCTTAACCTCCATGTCTTCATATCATGGGATATTGATTGACCAGTTGCTGTAAATAGTTTTTTATTGGTCTTCTACATGTGTTAGTATTCTGATCCCAGATCGCTCCTGTTATCATTCGGAGTATTCTCTTTTCCTTCAATTCTTTCAACACTTTTTTCTAGGGTACTGGTTAGTGTTCAGTTCTCACAGCCATATAGAAGAACTGGCTTTATCATAACATTGTAGTTAGAGATTTCTTGAGATTTTTCAGGATTTCAATACCTTTGAGTGGGAGGAGAAAGCTCTGTCTGCGCTAGTTATACGCTGGCCTATTTCTGCCTGTTGGTTGAATTTGTCTTCTCAACGCAGATCTTGTTACTGGGGTGGAATTTTCGACTTACCATACATTTTGTTTTGTCATTATTTATTTGTAGGCCGATCTCCTCTGCCTTTCTTATCAGTGTTATAACAAGTTTCTCAATGCTTTCTTGATTACTTCCAAGGGCAGCTATGTCATCTACAAGGATTTTATAATTCATTCCGACGTGGATCCCTCCATTTTCCTGTGATGTTGCTCTTATTACTTTTTCCAGAGCTAAGTTAAACAACATCGGTGATAATCCATCTCCCTGCCATAAGTCCGTTCAAACTTTGAAGGCTTCAGATACTTCTCCTTATATTAGGACTCTACATTTGGGGTCATTTGTACACACCTCTGTCAATCTCACCAACTTACCGGTAACTCCCAGTTCAGTCATTTTTTTTTTTTTTTTTTTTTGTCCTCCCCTTCCTTGCCGTTAAGGCTATACAGGGTTTTCCCGGGCCAGGGAGTGTGGGCGGGGATTTAAAAGACTCCCTCGGGCACCAGGACGCGAACTCGTGGCTATTTTTATATCATTTGTCCAGATATCAGGTTGCCAGGCAACGGCGGTGCAGTGCACACGCCTTAGCCTATTCGGCTACCCCGCCCAAAATTCCCAGTTCAGTCATGATTTTCCAAAGACAGCTCCTTTCCAGAGAATCATAGGCTGCTTTGCAATCAACAAATAGGGCGTGGACGTCCTGAGCTACTTCTTTTCGTTTTTCGAGTACTTGTTTTAGGATGAAGATCTGGTCTAGCGTGCTCCTCCCTTTTCTGAATCCAGCTTGGTGATCGCCTATTATATTCTTGTATTATGGATATATCAGGTTTAGTAGGATATTAGTTATTATCTTGTATGTAACCAGAATTTGATTAGAAATGATTGATTAGTTTTAATGTTTACATTTTAACTTAATTAATCTATTCATATTTTTTTTTCTTCTTTTTCGTTGCCTGCAATTATATTTACTATTGACATGATGACATATTTTCCTTTTGGTTGTTTATACATTTTTACTGTTGATATTATATTTACTGATTGAATTTTATTAAAGTAGTTTTGGGCTTGTTACGTTTTCTGTTCTATAACAAAACTTTAAATTGTGTTATAAATAAACTAATTTGTTCTGTTTTCCTGAAACAAATATTTTTTCAGCTAGATACTTTAATTTTTGTTCATCATTATTTATTTTACTTTATTTTCTGACAGGAGAAACTTTATTTATAAACATGCAACAAAAAAAGTTGTACATACTGACTCGGATTCAAATTTCATTTCCTCATTGTCAAAAAGGAAATTAACAACAGAATATAACGAATCACGCTACTCTGTAGTATGGAAAGATTTTAAGCGATCTGGGCTCTTTCATATTAATTTGGAAGCGCAAAGGATGACCAACGAACGCATAATTATTAGACCTCAGTACAAAAAGGTATGATGTATGTATCAATATTTTATTCATTGTTAAACAGATGAAATAGTTATAAAAATGGCTCCTTAAAGATCTGTAACATATCTTCTCTTGTAATAAATGAGTTGTACTTTGCACTAAACTAATTGAGTTGTAATTATGTAATATTTGTCTCGCTAACGTTGACAAAGGTATCTTATACAGTGAATTGTGAAACAAATTATAGTCACCAAGTGACCTACAAGGGCTCTATGGTCACAGGCTTCGTAGACTAGAAGCTACTGACCATTTCATTTAACGGAAGGACTTATAGCTAGTAACCATTTTAAATTTGAGATAAACCGGATCTGAACACACAACAGTCCGATAGTAGAAGCCGCTGTTTTCTATGCTAAAATTTAAATTAAAGATTCAAAATTTGACAGTTCATTTAACAGCAGAAATGGAACATACAGCAGAAATGTTGATATAATGTCAAGAATATGTCCTTAACAAAATTTTCCAGTTAGTTCTGAAGTATATGCCGAAAACAGCGAAATTTCTGAACTTTTTTTAATTTTTTGGATATGACTACGAAACTATGCATTTTATCGAAATTATTATTATATACAAAATTAAAGAAGATTAAATTTACTAACAATTTTATACATAGCTTTTTGATTTAGGCCCAACGGGTGAGGAATCAGATAATGTTGAATGCTTATTTCAGAAGAAATATCTGGTTTTGTCGGCTTTCCCTAAAAACTCATAATCTATGCATCTCTTACAGAAATTCATCATAATAAATTTGAAAGAGCATTAAATTTCTTATATACCTCTTGTAGAAACATTAGTATATGAGATGGTTAAGCGGCAGTTAAAGTGCATGGAATTGAAGACGGTATTTCACTCGTTGTATCTGCCACTATCAACTTAAGTGCTTTTTATCTTTGCAATGCTTTTGATTTGGCTAATTTAAATATATTTATAACAAAACTGGAATGTATAAACAAGTTACATAGCTTTTATATATTCTGTTGGCATGAGAGACTTCAACATCCATAACAATAAAAAGCTACGGCTTTCAACCAACAGACCGAAGTTGTGGATTCAGATGGGATTTATCTAAAATTTCAATTGGTTTATAGCTATGAAAGTCCTTGTGTTAAATGAAATGGCCTGTAGCTCCTAGTCTTTCGGTTACTAGACAAATTCATTAGTCACCAGATACCTACTTTGGTCTTAAGGATGATGTTAACTTACCTTTACTTGGTATCAACAAGCTGTAAGGTGTTACAATTTAGACAATTTTAATTAGTCGTTTTATTGTTATTATTAATTTAGACCAATCACAATATAATGGAAGATGGTATACTAAAAGCATGATCATCTGAGTCCATTTGGTTTCACTTCTATTTTATGTAGAATAGTCTTTTAGAGAAGTA
Source organism: Nezara viridula (assembly GCA_928085145.1). Lineage (NCBI taxonomy): Eukaryota > Metazoa > Arthropoda > Insecta > Hemiptera > Pentatomidae > Nezara > Nezara viridula. Next base: position 220,999 of record OV725080.1, read on the forward strand.
AAGCATTACATAAGTTTGCAAATGCAAGAGAGTTGTGAAACTTGAAAAAAAAAAAACTATTTGACCCTGACTGAAACATTTTACCCATCTTTTTGTAACCATATAAAGTACAATAATAACTATCAGCAGGGAGTCGAAAGGTGTCAGCTGACAATGGAAAAATAAGACAATTTTTTAAAAAATAATTTGAGCTTAGCTGATATTTTTATAGGTTTATTGTATTCTCATGAATATGTATAAATAAAAACAACTGTCAGACATCTAAATGAGGACAGAGTAACAAGGATTAGTTAGTAAAAACTTCACAAATTAAAATTATTTGAGCCTGACAGAAATTTTTTCAGATGTTGTTTTTCATCTATTAAAGACAAAATAACATCAACCAATTGTGGCTAACTGTTCTTTCTATGTGTGTTCTTGAGAATTTATTAGTCTATAAAATACCAGCCGATTTCAAACCATTTTATAAAAAAAAAAAAATTACCTTTTTTTTATCATTAAGTGATGCATTCCCTACACAAGGAGCTTGAGCCTGAGTGTCTGTTGTTTATTTTGTATTTTACGAATCAGAAATAAAAATTGAACATAATTTTAGCCGGGTTAAGAAAATCATAATCATGCTTTTGTTTCAGTCCTGAAGAAATTTTTGACTGTAGACAAATATGGTTGAAAAGTTTGTTTGCAGTTAAAGAGAACACCCAAATTAAAATAAAATATTTTTCGAATATTTAATAGTTGACCGTTGCATTATAAAGGAAGGGGATAGTCCGGGGTTGAGGTCATAAATAGGCTAAATAGTGGTAAAACTATTTTATTGAAAGCCGATGTTTTGACCCGACTTTGCAGGTCTTCTTCAGGGAGGTGTGATGGGAGACATCACTCCCAGCATAAATAGATTTATATTTCATTTCAAAATACTGGGTCTATTTACTGAACGTAAGATTTGTCTACTCTTTAAGCAGTTTTTCTTGTAGAGATTTTTCTTTTTCATATAATATATATATACATATATAATGATCTGTTGGTTTTAAATTATTGTTATAGAGAGTGAAAGTATTATCAGGAGGAAGAATAGGCCTTGATCCCCTCTATGGTGAATATGTCTGCACGGGCATGTTGGATGGTGCTGTCCTTGGAAATGAGAGAAATGGGCCAATTCCTCGAACTATTCTCCAGGTATGATTTTTCTACAAAATATGCCTTTTATCTGTTTAGTAGCTTTAATTTCTTTATTATTGATTTTTAATGAAAATTAATTATATTTATCTGATGCTAAAAGTTAGTAACAGGTTAATTAAACAATGTAGTAGATAGATAGATACATAGAAAATAAACTTTATTCTGGGAGGAGGTCTCTTATGAATAACAATTATGAACAAAAAAATAAAAACCACATCTGGCCAAAAATTACATTAATGAACATTAAAGAATATACACAGTATCTTCAGTGAAAGTATATTAAAACAAATAAAAAGTAACACCATTTTGAAAAAAAAAACATTATTTAAATGAAAAGAAAAACAGAAATCAGGTAAAATAAAAAACAAAATAATATAAGCCTGGGTTGATTTTTAAAATTAAAACTCGTATAATTTCAACAACCATTCACCTCAGTCAAAATTTGTTTCACAATATTTATTTCATTGTAAAACATCGTTTTGGGATGTGAGAAGGAATTGGTAGAGATGATATTTAAATGAGGACAGGGAAGAGCCATGGTGGATATCAGATGGCATGGAATTCCAGAAGGCAGTGGATCGGGCAATAAAGGAACATTCAAATGTCTTAGTTCTATGGGAAGGGATATAAAGGTTGGAAATACAGGATCTTGTTTTCTGGGAGTGGACCACGGGTTTGAACTGTAGGAGACTGTAGATGTAAGAAGGTTGTCGGGTGTTGATTGTTTGGAATAAGAAAGATCCTAGAAAATATTGTCTGTGGAAAGAAGGGAAGAGCCACATTAACTCGTCGTAAAGGTGGGACACATGAGACCGCCTCGAAGTGCTGAAGACAAATCTTAAACAGGAGTTCATGAATCGCTTCAATCTATCCTCGAATACCATCGGGATACCTCCGTACACCACACAGCCGTAGTCAAAGGAGGGGGGGGGGAAATAAGAGAGGATACAAGAAGCTTGCGGATGGGTTATGGGAGTAGGTGGCGGGAGCAATGAAATAACTTAAGGGTACCTATTGACTTTCGGGAGATGAGGGTGATATGGGGTTTCCAGGAGAGGTTTTCCTCTATGGTGATTCCTAAGTTTTTAACGAAGGAGCTGAATGTGATGGGATGATCGTTGATAACTAAAGGAGGAAGGAAGGAGATGGATTTAAGAATAAATCTGGAACCTATAATAATGGCCTGAGTTTTCATGGTGTTTAACTTTAGATAATTCGGACTTCCCCAGGCACTGATCCTATCTAGGTCTGCCTGAATATTGGCGAACGCGACTAATAGCTCAGGAGGGTGAAAGGATAAATAGATTTGGGAGTCATCAGTGTATAAATGGTGTGAACAGTTGTAGATGAATTTGGGAAGATCATTTATATAAGAATTAAAAAGGAGAGGGAAAATGCTCCAAGCAGTAGGAAAAGCTGAGTTCTGGAGGGAAAAATTATAGATAAAAAGGAGAGCAGGAAGGCATAAATTTAACAGTTTAACAGGTATTCCATCAAGTCGGATGGAGTTTGTATGGGATTTCATTATGGAGGAAATAAGGTCAGTTGGTGAAATGTTGGAAAAATAGAAATTATCACTGTTAAATAAGGGTGATAAGGAAAACTGGTAAGAGGAGGGTGAGCTGTTGCTGGTGGTGGAACATATAAAGTAGTAATTTAATTCATCAGGTGAAACCGAGTAGATCGATGAGGAAGAGGATTTACCAAGAGACAGTTTACGAAGGGTTAGCCATATTGATTTGGAATCAGGAGCAGAAGAGAGAGTTTCATGAAAAAAGTTTGATTTCGTTTTCCTGATCGTTGTTTCTGTCAAATTACGGAGTACCCTATATGCTTGATAATCATCTGCTGGTCGAGTTCGTCTGAAGCGTCTACAGGCTGCCTCACGTCTCTTTTGCATGTCACGAATTTCTTGACATATCCAAAGAGCAGTTTGGGGGCTAAAGGTTGAGCTTTTAATAGGAGCATGTATATCAAGAATATGGATAAGATTAGAAGTGAGGATGTCTACCATATGATCAATAGAGGTGCAGGAATAAATATCATTCCAGTTTAGGGTTTCAAGGTCTGGTAGGATTTTATCACGGGTGAGGGTGTCAAGCTTAATTAAAGATTAATAGATAAATAGATTAAATGTGAAAAGAATATAGCTAGTTAAATTTACTATCTACTATATATAATTTCTGAATATAAATCACCTTCCTGTATCCGAGGAACAGTGGATTTGGATGAATGATTATCTATAGATAGATATTTTCAATTTTAGGGGAATTTTAATATTTATTTTGCAATTTTTACTAGGACTTAAATAAAAGTACAAGGTTTCAAAACTCATATGGTGCTAAATTGACAGATTTCAACAGAACTAAATGTGTTTTAAAGATTGTGGTGCAAACATCAAGACCAGGTAATCTTACAAAGAAAAATACCAGGCTCAGTATTTTTAAGCCCCAAAACCAACCGTTTTCGAGGTAATGCATGGAAAAGAACTGCTATCCATGGAAAGTCAGGAAGTGTAAAAGTTATCATGTCATACTATCACATGTCATTGTTCAAGTTTTATGTTGTAATTAAGCTAATTACATATTATTATAAGTTACCATGTTCAATAATATACTTTATAATTAAATTTATGGGGATTTGTCTGTTTTGTATCCATTAGTTTTAAGTTATTATTGAAGGAAGCTTGAAGGATTCAAATTAAAACTCTTATTGGAATTTGAGTAGCTTATGCTTCTGGCAGAAATGTGTGGCTGTATTTTTTCATTGATAAATATGAACATTTTTATTTTGTACGAATATCGATGTCTCATTACTGTGCTACACTTTTTACTTGCTTGCCACTACGAGGTGAGGAAATTTCTCTAATATAGTCAAAGTGGAAGTAGAAATAATTATATTTTTATGTTATAGACATAACAATCACATATATAAATATATGAAGATTTGTTAATTTTTTATGCCTGTGCTGGTATTCAGAATATTCTTATTCTTATTGCTAGTAGAGCCACTGTTATAAGCATTCTCTTAATGATTTAAGCTTCTATTTTCATGAATTTGTTAATTATTGTTGAAGGCATTGAAAGAACTGGATTCAGGTGAAGGAGTGGTAATAATAATTCTTAATGAAAGTGAAGAAAGATTGAGTTTCTTATTTGCCATCGAGAGAGCTCGCAAGCTTGGTATCAGTGCAGAACTTGTTTTAGCCAGGGATGATATATCTCACCATCAGGTTATAACTTCATTCTTCATAAAATTATATTTAGTTTTAAGATATGAAATGTCTTTTTGTGTTTGATAAATTGTTTCCGAACTTATGCTTTCGGCTTAATAAGATCAAGCTATTACTATGTTTCTGCCTATCTACTTTTCTAAAGTGAGTAGAGGATTCCAGAAACTGCATTCATATGTATTTAATTATATAATATTAATATTTCTGTTGGTTGCAGAAGGGAACCGATCTATTTAAAAATATACTAATTATATATTTAATATGAAAAAGAAAAGGCTAGATACCACAGGTCTTCCTGCTGTGATAAATTGTATTCATTTATATTTCATATCAGATATCCTTTCCTAAAGTATTGTGCTACCTATTTACATCTATATATCTAAATGATGGCATGCTGGGATAAAGGGCTACAAAGGAAGTTCTAAATAAAATAAAATCTGTTTTGGTTGAAAATGTTTCCTGATTACATATAATGATAAATATGTATGAAACTGTTGCAGAAGGTGTGCTGATGTGCACATAACTGAACTGATGACTATTATTTGTTCGATTGTTGATTGATAAACTCTTCTGCTACTTCTTTCTGGCCTCTGGTGCCTGGAGTGTTGATCCCTAGCAGATAACAGGAGGTTTCCCAAACCATGTCCCAACTTTACCTGCTATATTCTGTGTTAGAAATTTGTAAGTTGATCTTAACTAGACCAACTATTTCATGACATATATTTCGATTTACATATCAGCATCCATGAAACAAAGTGTTAGAATGGAATCGTAACATCAATTGCTTTGACAAAAGCCTGTTTCTTATAGACTAGGATCTACCACTGTTTTCATTTAACAGAAGGACTAACAGCTAGAAACCATTTTAAATTATAGATAATCCTCACCTGAATACACCATTTTTCAATAGTTATGTAGGGAGTTCCATTACCTTTAAAAAAAATACTGGCTAAAAATGTAATAAAACAGAACAATGGCTGAAAATGGGGCTCTGAAACGTATAGATCCGTTGAAAACCGCACATTGAAAATTTGACCCGATCACAATACGTGCTTTAATGGTAGGATTATCCTAGTATAGGTAGGAAAGTAAAAAAGAAGCAGATGGAAAAAAGTTATGAATAATATTTAGTTGTTGTGTCCTTTAGTTTTGTCTTTGTGTTTTTCAAGACTTGATCTTCATTTTCTTTATGGTTTTTGTTTTTGTCTTATGCTTTACATTGTTATTTTATGAAGGAAACTCTTCTTATCTTTTTATTTTATTTTAAATATTTTATAATAAGTCATAGTTTTAGCTTTTTTGGGGCTGTAGCCAACTCCATTGAAATTCCTACCTAATAGACTAGGAGCTACTGCCGTTTTTATTTAACGGAAGGACTTACAGCTACAAACCATTTTAAATAATAGATAATCCTCACCTGAATACACATTTCTGGTCAGTCGCTTGAAAGCCGATGTTTTATATCAGAAAATTTAAATTAAAGTGGTGAAATTTTACGGTTTATTTAATAGAAGAACATAGGGCTGAAATTTTGATATGATGTCAAGAATATATCCCTAAAAGATAATTCACCTTAACTGATGGTGTGCTCTGTCGCATTTTGAAAACTAATGCATCAAAGTCATTAAATAAGCCAAGTTATAAGGTATTTGCATAAGAAAAAATACAAATAGTCTGTTTCTCTTTGGTATTTTATGTTTTTTGGAATGCTGAATCTGAATTTGATGTTCCCGAATGAAATTTTCCATTGTGTTCCGAGGTATATGCAAAAATTAGCAAAATTACCGAACTTTTTTTAGTTTGTTGGACATGATTCCAAAAAGATGCATTTTATCAAAATTATTATGATATACAAAGTTAAAGAAGATAAAATTTACTATCAATTTTATACATTGCTTTTAGATGTAGGTACAACAGGTGATGAGTTAGAGAATATTGACTCTATGCTGATTTCAGAAGAAATATTTTTTTTCATCGGTTTTTCCCCAAAATTGAAAATATGTGCATCTTTTGAAGAAATTCACTAAAATCAATTTGAAAGAGCATTAAATTTCCTATGTATCTCATGTCAACATGTGAGAGGTTTAAGCGACATGGAATCAAAGGCGTAAATCTGACGCTCTCAACTTAAGAGCTTTTTATCTTTACAATGCTTTTGACTCGGCTAATTTAACTATATTTATAACAGAACTAGAATTTATAAGCAAATTGCACAGCTTTTATATATTCTGTTGGCATGAGAGACTTTGACATCCATAATGAGTGAAATACTCATTCGATTCCATGTGCTTTAACAGCCGCTTAATGTTCTCACATATTAATGTGTTTACATGAGGTACATAGAAAATTTAATGCTCTTTCAAAATTATTATAGTGAATTTCTTCGAGAGATGCATAGATTTTAAATTTTGAGGGAAAAACCGATGAAAACAGATATTTCTTCTGAAATAAGCATACAGTCTATATTCTCTGACTCCTCTCCGGTTGGATCTTTATCAAAAATAAATGTATACAATTTTCTGATATAAAGCAATGGCTTTCAAGCGACCAACCGGAGTTGTGTATTCAGGTGAGGATTATTTATTATTTAAAATGGTTTGTAGCTGTAAGTCATTCCGTTAAATAAAAACGGTAGTAGCTCCTAGTCTATTAAGTAGGAATTTCAATGGAGTTGGCTACAGCCCAAAAATAAGTTCAAATTATGACTTATTTTAAACACCAGTTATCGCCTACATAATGTGTCGTTTCATCGTTTCATCTGAGATGGAGTTGATTCCTTTTCCTGTAATTCACTCTTGCGATCCACTCGGTACATGCCTTTGACCTTCTGATGTGACCAGCCCAGTTCCATTTTAACCGATAAACTTCAACCCTTAAGCTTAATATTAACTTTACGAAGAATACCTTAGTAAATACTGATAATGGGAAAGATACTTTTATGTGAGAATATGTAGGAATCTGGCCATGATTGTCTCAATAACAAAACAATTTATTGTAAAATTATTTTATTATTGCGACTATTATCATGGACTTCTTAAAATCCTTGTTTATAGAAAGGCTCTCTCTGTCGTCAGTTTATTTTTGTAGTTGTTGGTCCTTTTTTACTTTCCTACCTATACTAGGATAATCCTACCATTAAAGAAAGTATTGTGATCGGGTCAAATTTTCAATGTGCATTTTTCAATGGATCTGTACGTTTCAGAGACCCATGAGTCTGAAAAACTCATCTTCAGCCATTGATCTGTCTTTTTACATTTTTAGGCTGTTTTTTTGAAAGGTAATGGAATTCTCTACAAAAATATATAAAAATGGTTAATTTCAGACAACTATTAACGAAGTTAAAGCTACTTAATTTTGTATGTAAGATTAGGAGTTCAAATCCCGATGCCAGAAAGGGTAGAAAGAGAGAGAAAAAAGAAAAGTAAAAAAATCTGTTGCTTGCATCACACTAGTTTCACTTTCCCTCCTACTTTTAACAGAAATTATTGTCTGACAAAATTAGGCTAATACAAAAAATTTGATTAGCAACTTAAGAGTGTATTGAATTTTTATAAGCCAGTTTACATTGCTTTAGTTAATTAAATAAATCATACTCAAATCTTTTCTTTGATCAATTTTCAGGAAAATAAATGGTATTCAGTTTTTTTAAAGGACATATTTAAATTTTTCTGAAGTGGGTAGGAAAGTCATGTGAGTGGGCTCACCAGATTTTTTTTTTTAAATATAAGTTTTGGATGTTATTCAATTGATCTGGTGCACTTAGGCATGTGCTCATATTGTCGGCACCATGTTAAACTAAGGAATGTGCAACCATGGACAGGTAAACATTTGTTAGTTCAACATGGTGCCAACTATATATTTATAAACCATTTATAATCCAAATGTAAAGTAAGTCAAACCACCAGTTACAGTGTATAATAATTATTATTTATTTTACAATATTTTCCATACTGAAATTACTATACTTATTTTGTAGCCTGAAAAATGGAGATATGGAAGCAGGGGGCATATTGGTATTGTTCTTCAGTTTAAGATCGCAGCAGGAATGGCCGCAAAGGGTCACAATCTTGCCGAGATCGCCCGCGTCACACAAGCCATTCAGATAGCAACTCTTGATTGTTATTTGACGAAGTATGGTCCCTTCATTGGTTCTGGAATCAGAAATGAAAAAGGTTATTTATTCTTTTGATAAAATATAATTGCTTTTGCCATTGGTTCATTGTGAAATTCAGTAATTATTTAAATAATAAAATTGCACACAAAATTTATACTCTTAATAATCCGACTATTTGCTATTCCGGTATGTCCAGTAATCCGGTTCTCTGAAGTTTACATTTATATAAACATATGAGGGTGCGACATGTCTATTGAGTTCGGGAATATCACGGGAAGAGCATGGTATTAATCAATAACCTAAATTATTTTATCATTGGTCTACTCCATTACGAGGCCTATTAAACTGAATGAAGGAACAAGACTTGTGTGAAGTTTGCTGATCGGTTATCCCAACTGCAATATGTTGCTCAGTTTCTATTGATCCAGAGCAATTTCCTTTTGCTTTGGATTTTGCTTGCAGGGAAACCAATTTGCAAATTTTAGTACGATTCGACAATATGTCCCTACTTACAGGTCAGTAAAGCTGATTCATACCAATCTGCATTGCAGGGATGCAACTTACCAGTTATAGCAATAGTAGAAATTATCATGTTTATTTCATTAAAGCTATTTTTTTTTTTTTAGTATTGCTCCACCAAATCAGCAATTTTGATAATCTGGCAATAGCTGTATAGGCATTTAGAAGTATGGCCGCAGTGCATTTATGCCACTTGAAAAAAAAAATAAAATGGTCACCTTAAAATTTACCTTTCTTGTTCTCTCCACGATAGTGCTGTTGTCTTCTTTTATTAGTATGTTAAGTATGTCTTCTTTTATTTATTTCTTCTTCTTCTTTTGTTAAGTATGTCTTTGTAATTTGTCAGAAATGAGGTATTAAATAGATTTTCTAAGGGCATAATTTTTTTCAACAAGTGTTGCGGTATCGTGTCTGAGTATTTACATTTTTTTAAATAAAATATTTTATTATTTATCTTTAAAATTTTTGAAAAATTATTAAGAAATTTATAATTACATGATAGGTTTACATTACCATTTATTATATTTACACTGAGTACGATAAAAAAATGCATGACCTACTGGATGAACGCCTAATAGATGCCTTAGGAAAGACCCCTCAAGTGAAATCCAAGATAAAATCTTGACTTATATAAATAAGTTAATGAAAATGAAATTTATAAACGAAAAGGTTAAAGAAAAACTGATAACTAGACATTACACAATACCATGAATACATGGTCTCAGTAAATTACATAAAGATGACTGACCTCTAAGACCAATTGTAAACAATATAAACGGCATAACGGAGAAATTAGCAAAATTCCTTAGCTCAGCCTTAAAAAATTTGAACAACAATAATGGATATGTTGTAAATAATGCAAGGCATGTAAAAGAGAAAATTAATTGTATAAATAAGATAGATAAAAACGAAAAATTAGTAAGTTATGATGTGGAATCCTTATTTACGAACGTTCCACTTAATGAAATACACAAAATATTGGGGAAAAAATGGGATGAAATTGAAGCGTACACTGATATTAAAGATAAAAATGTTTTTACGGAAGGTATTAAATTAATTTGCGATAATGGCTATTTCTCCTATAATAATAAATATTACTAAATGAAAAATGGTCTACCGATAGGCGGATGTATATCAATCAATCTTTCGGGCATATATCTTAATAATTTAATAGATAATGCTATAATTAAATTGGAATGAAAACCGACGCTTATTATAAAATACGTGGATGACATACTTCTAATAATAAATAAAAATGAATCTGTTAATTTTCTTGATAAACTAAATGATATATCAGATAAACTTAAATTCACAATGGAATATGAGAATAACAACAAAATAAGATATCTTGATATGTATATTGACAGAAGCGAAAGTGGCGATCTTAGCACGTCATGGTGCAAAAAAACAATAACCAGTAATAGAATCCTTAATTGGCACAGCAATCACAAAAAACATATAATAATTAATACAGCTAAAAATTTAATAGACAAAGCAAAATTAATAACCGATAAAAATCATATGAAAGAAATCAAAACACAAATGTATGAAATGCTATTAGAAAACTGGTACTCCATTCGATTAATAAATAAATTGTGGTATAAAAATAAAAAGTTGGTTAAAAATTACAATAGTAACAAAGCGATAAAAGATATTAGGGATGATAAAAGCGAAAATGAAAACCAAAATAACAAAATTAATAAAGAACCGAATTTAATAACAAATTATTTTAAAACCGAAAATGCAGTAAAACAACAACCTTCCATAAACGATATACATGACATTAAAACACAAAATGAAAAATATAATAAAAACAAACAACCTAAAAAATATTTTAGCGTCACATATATTAGAAATTTAACGGACAAAATAAAAAGAACATTTAAACAATATGAGGTGAATGAAATTAAATTTGCAATCAAACCTATTAATAAAGTAGATACAATTTATTCCAAAACTAAAGATAAAATACCCACCGATAAATTAACGAATATTATTTATAAAATAAATTGTAAAAATTGCAACAACAAATCATATATTGGACAGACATCACAATGCTTTGAAAAAAGATTTAAACAGCACAAACAAATTGTAATTCAAAAAATACAAAAATTAAATGAGCTACTAGGCTCTCTCAGCACACTATGCAAACAAAACATGAATTTGATTTCAATAACGCCAAAATCCTACATAATGAAAGTAATATGAATAAACGTAGAATAAAAGAAGCAATATACATAACTAAAAATTTAAAAAACTCTGTAAATAATCATACAGATGTGGATAATATTAATACCTTTTACGCGAGTTCGATTGAAAAAATAAAATCTCTATATGTTGAAGTATGTAATGTTTTAAATATGACTGTAAATTGTAAAAAAAAATTTAGACTTGAAAATGGCTCAACGAGCCGAAAAGTCGTTATCAGATGCGTAGTCATTAAGTTGACAAAAATTTTGAAAATTGATGTAAAATGGCTGAAAATAAATAAACTTGAAAATATTTCATTATACTTGTGTGAGAGAAGAAGTGAAATATAAAAATATTTCATGGATACGTTTATAACATTAAATATATTTACTGTAGTTTAATAATTCTAGATCCGACATTATATTTAAATAATTAGGTATCTGTCGTCTGTATTCCGAAAAATCATTATGTTACCTTTTAGAAAATTAAATTAGTGGATAATTTCCCCTTTGCGATATTCGAACAGAATCTACTTACAATTAGTGTGACAACTTTTGACCTGTTTATGATAGACAATGCAAATCTCTTAATTCTGTTTTAATAAACTTTGCAATGGAAAATAAAAGTTTAATAACTAATAGTCATACAATCCGTAATCAACGGATCAAATAATCCATAATTAACGAATCGTACAATCATTAATCAACCAGTAATATAATAAATATAACTTTTGTTATTTTAATAGTATTTATGATTTTTTAGCTGCAATATTTTAACTTCAGCTCAGTTAAAAATGCAATTGCAATAAAAATGCAAAATTTTATAATAGCCCAACATGACCAGAAAATAATTTCTATTCAAAGTTGAGTGGTAAGTGAAAGTTGTGTGTTGCGCGCACCAGATTTTTCTTGTCAAAGTTGAAAATATTACATTTAAATCTAAAGGCTCATTTAAATTTAAATTCTTATATGAGATTTTACTGTAAATTCTCTGGTTTCTTTTCATAGTAAACTATTCTATAATTTTACATTGGAAATTTGTCTTGTTAAAGTTGAAAATATTACATTTAAATCTAAAGGTTCATTTAAATTTAAATTGTTAAACTTATTATTATTATAGGATATTACATTCCTGGTTTACAAGCTGAGGATGTATTATCAGAACTATTAAGGCAATTAATAGACCCAGCGGGGCATCACGCAATTGTTCCTGAGCCAGGTAGTTTTACAGTTATTTATTATTCATATTTAGCTGTTAGATGAATACATTTATCAGTAAAAAAGTGCAAAACACGCCTAAAGAAGTTTTCACTTTAAAAATGCCTCACTGACGATCACTCCACTCCACCACTCCACAATTCCATTTTTACCTATTTTCACACACCACACCATTAATAAGATCCAAGTTTCTTTATTCTTATTTTTGTGAGAAAAAATTGCTCAGCATTATTTGTTTCTTGATCCATAATGTGACTTCTAGTCGTAGAATAGAATGTATGAATGAACTGCTTTCCTATCTTTGCATTTAAATCATCTAATACTAATTTCATATCAAAAGAAACTATAATAATAATAATAATAAGGCTTAGCGAACCCGAAGGTTCGATGCCGACACCACCAATCGCTTGTTACACACCTCCCTCCACCGTTCGCCGTCCAAACCCAGTCCCTTCAGATCGGCTTTAATGCAATCTTCCCACCTTCGCTTCGGTCTTCCCCTCGGACGCTTACCATTCGGCACAGCAAATATTAACCTTTTAGGAATTCTCTCGTTACTAAGCCCAACAACTTTACAAGCCCATTTGATTCGCCGCGATGAAATTACCTCAATTATATTACCCGGATACATCTCACGCAATTCGGCGTTGTGTAACCGTCTGAACTCTCCGGTTAACTCATCCTTCTTCGGTCCGAATATTCTACGCAATACTTTATTTTCAAAAACCTTAAGACGCTGCTCATCCCTTAATGTAAGCGGCCAAGTTTCGCATCCATAAAGAACTGTAGGCAAGATAATTGTTTTATAGATTCTAATTTTTAAGTTTCGGGACAAGAGGCGCGAACTAAGTAGTTTTGTCACAGAAAAATAACAAGAATTCCCCGCCTTCAGTCTAACCAAAAGAAACTATATTTCTTATTATTTTGTCCAATTCTTCCTCAAATTTTTAAACAGTTCTTCCTAATCTGAAGATAAATTTTAATTAGATTTTATAATTAAAAATGTCTAATAGTTATTTAATTTAAAATAATACATTTTAAGATTATATATATTTTTATCTGGATTTAGATACCAAAATGATCATACTTATCAACAAATTTAGGCTGCGCAGTGATGAAATTTATTCTATTATTTCTTTTTTGAGCAAGAGAATACTTGAAACGGGTGCAAAGGTAAATAATAGTTTTAATATATATATTTTGCTTCCTCACTACTGAAGTTAGAGAAGTTTTATATTCATGTAGGGGGTCAAAAAAATATTATATTTCAGAATTAAAAATTTTCACTTGCATTTTACGTTTTAGATATACAAAAACTAATTTACTTCTGTGTCTGTCTGTAGTCAAACCCATGTGATAAGTATCTCAGCTATGAACGTTAAAATAATTTTCATAAACTTTTTGGAGATTGTGCGGTTTACGGAAGGCTGGTTCTCAGATCGTCCCATATCGGTGTTATCGAATTCTATCCAGTACCTTCTGTTGCACAGACATATCTATATTTCAGAAACAATTTGTTTGTTTGGTTAAGTTGAAGATCGGTGATAAAATAACGCTGTATCAATATTTTTTGTACTCCATCCACAACTTCCTTTTACATATGCACAAATATATTTGTCTTGATTTTCAACAACTGTTTGATTTGGCCCAAATTGGAGAAAAGTTAAGGATTGGTCCACAAATAATCAAGTAAATGTCAATTTCATCGGATTCAAAAAAATGTTTAAATACGTTGACTAATCTGCTTTTGAATGTCCAAATGTATTGTTTTTGACACACCTTTATCTTGAAAACTGAATTTAATATGATATATGACTTGAATCAAATGTTTTTTCTTTTTTTGTTAGCCAGCTAAGCAAAGCAAACCGAGGGTTATCTGTTTGGGTCGTCCCCTAAAAGCTATGTAATATTTTTTTAACTCAAATTTTTTTAAGATCAATTTTTGGATGACTCAAATTATTATTGAGTTCCTCTGAGTGTTTTGAAACAGTTCGAGCTAAAAATACTGAACCATGATTAAATGAAATATGTTTAATCTATTTACTAAAAGATATGTAATAATTTTTTTTAGCAAACAGGTGGATAGAATTTTAAGTTTGATATATTATATTATTTGGCGAGGTTCCGTGAGTGTTTTGAAAGAATATGAGATAAAATTACTAGGTAAGTGTGTTTAATCTATCCACTAAAAGGTACTAAATGATTTTTTGAGCGGATGGCACAATCGATTTTTAACTTTGACAACTGTAATTACTCAGTTAGATCCTGTGAATGTTTTGCAACAATTTTAGCTACTGAGAAAAAAAAAATTATTATAGTTTAAGATCTTGATTATAAATTGATTTGAAATGATATTTTCTGATCATATGTTATGAAAAAGAATTGTTAATATTTTATAAACTAAAAATGTAAAAATAAAAAATATTTGAATGTTTTTTTTTTAATCTTATTTATTGAAAAATATTACAATCTGTCTCAAGGACATTTATAATAGTGATTTGAATTAAAAAAAAAAAAAGAAATTGGGAAAGTCTATCCACCCTAAGAGAATGTACTTCGATATCTACTTAAACATCTTGGTAGATTGATACGGAAATTGACATCTACGAATATTTAAAGTTGGTGTAATAGTCGGGTTCCTTTAACTACACATTACAGCTCCACGCAAATAGATTTCTTCCCACATGGGATATATATATCTGTGCATGTTAACAAAGAGTGTTGAGTTCTGTTCGGAGGTAGTAGGCATCCTTCTAATACACCAATTTTGAATATTTGTAGATGTCAATTTGTCTATCAATCTACTAATATGTTCAAGATATGGAAGTATACTCTCTTGGGGTTGGATAGAATTTCCCAATTTCTGTAGTAGTTTTTTTTTTTTTTAATTCAAATATTTTTTAATGATATGGAGATGGTTGACCGTAGATTTAATTTCAGAAGAAGTTAGTCAGGGGTGTCATAAAAAGATATTATATTATATAATAGTATTTTTCGCTCCCCTGATTAACTTCTTCTCAAATATTTTTTAATTTAATTTATCAACAGAAAAATATAACAAGACATAACAGAAGGTTTTAAAAATCAGAGTGTAAGTATTGTTTATTTCTGAATATGAATTACTTCTGGTTTATCTTTTAATCTCTGTCTGATCATTTTACTCAGTGTGATGTCAAATTTTGCAACTTAATGAGAAGATTTCTTCATCCCAGTCTTTATTCTTCCACTGCCATTGGGATAGATTTATCAAAAAGCATTGGAGGGGAAGGAAGGCATGCAAAAGGCCCTTATCTGTCTCCAACTCAATTACTCACAAAATTTCCACAATCTAAATTTATTTGGAGAGGCTGTTGAACTGTAACCCTTTTTGTAACATTTGTAACCCTCCAACTTAATTTTGAGTGGCTGAAGTGATGAGCAAAACTGAAAAAAACATGGATGAATTGACAGAGGTCATAGAAAAAAGTGTCAACTCTCAAAAGGCACCTCTGGGATTCCAACTTTAACAAAATTTCAACTTTCTAAATTTGCTTGGAGAAACTTTGCATGGAGTTGCATGATACATTAAGAAAAGAGTAAAACCTTTTGGAAATTCTAAAATTTTATAGTATTGTTCTGCCGAGAAAATGATCCTACAAAGTGAATTTGAGTTCATTTGAGGCAAAGGGGCTTACTGGTGTCAAAATGTAACACAACCTCATTCAAAATCTGGCGCACCAATCCAGACTAACTCAGCCAGTTTGAGAAAATCAGGAGTTTTCTTTACGAAAATAATTTAATCTACTATATTGTAATATACAGCCTTATTGGAAGTGGGAAAAAAGGGTTTAATAAATTAATTTTGAACAGTTAAAAGGCAAGCTAATCTAGTTTCACTAGTTCAGGTAAAAGGAAATAACTGCTCTGTTGTTTCTCCGGAAAGGAAAATCCCAAAGAGGAGAGGGAACGGACAAAGGATTTTATTTTGGGCAAGCAGTTAGTGTTTGGCTGGGGAGGGTGGGAGAAAGGATTCTTGCTCCAGTGAGTAAAACCCGGTAATAGTATTACCATATTGGAAGCTGTTGTTTGGCAGAAAGACAAGCTGTTTGGAGTTAGAAGAGAGAGGATCTCCCAGAAAGTTTGAGTTGAGTTGATGAAAGTGTTACGATGTGTTTGGCAGAACATAGCAAAATGTTGTAAGACAAATGAATTCAGTGATACAAAGGAAGAAACTATATAGAAAAAAGGTTAGCTTGCCAATTCATACTTGACTTTATTTTAAAATCAGTGTTTAATTTTAGTATAAATAGTGTAAATAATAATAGTTTGTCTGAGTGTTTTGATCTGATTTTCAGTAACCCATACCTGAGATGAAATAATTATAAATTTCAATTTAATATATTAATACTCTTAAATTTTTTGTTTTGTTTTTAAGTCTTACAACTTGTAGGTCCCCCCTAATTAAGGGAGTATTATGGATTAACTTCCCGCGGGGACCAGCCTAGTGGGAAGTAGGGCCGGGATTTGATCCTATGACTTTATAAAGTAACGGTATAAAGTGATCTTCCATGAGGTATATTACTAGTTTAAAATATAACAGTGATGTTACAGTATATATATATATATATATACCTATATATTTTTTTTTCTTTGCCCTAGTAGCCCTGTAGTAGTGCAGATTTCTTAGAAATGTGTATATACCATGCAAAAGCATATTTTATGCATTGCATTGTTATTTAAGCATTCTTTTTTTTTTTTATTACAATTTGTGTTGGCTAAAGATACTTAAAAGGAATGGTACTAAAAATATATTACAAGAGAAAATTATGATTATATAAAATAAATAACAGTATCAGATGAGTGAACAGTAACAAAATGTAGTAAAAAACAGAAAATATAATAAATATATATATATGATTAGGCAAAAACAAATAGAAAAATTATGTGGAGTTTATAACAATTGTTATCCTAAAAAGTTTATTAAATAAAAGTTCTATGCTCGAATGTTACGTTATAATTCTATGCTATTAATGAATTCTTTCAACTGCTTCTTGTATTTTTCGTATAGTAGGGATTTTTGAAGAGACTATGTGTCCCCTTGCTTTAAAGAGCATTTCAGGAAGGTGGGTCTTTTGTGTTGGTATAACTGGCAGTCGTTTAAAATGTGTATGGAAGTTTGTGGAGTCAATCCGTCGTAATCGCATGCATCTGTCGCTTTTAAGTGGAATCTGTTTAGTTATTGGTTAGTTGGGCCGTGTTCAGAAAGGAATTGGGTTAGTTTGTAATTCGTGCTTTTTGTTGTTTTGTAGTTTTGTGGAGTGATGTTTGGAATGTGTTTATGTAATGGTCGTCCCAGTGTTTATGTAATCTTCGTCAATGTCTGTTCCACTCTTCGATTAAATCAGTCCATATGTGCTTCTTAAGGGGGCTATATAAGTGAAGGGGGCTAAATTATATTCATAAGGCAGTTGAATATCACAAGCATCTACTTTATACAGTGTGGCTTCAGACCAGGTAGATCTACAGTGGATCATATATTGTCCACCCAACAAATGCTGGAACACTTACATTAATATAATGTTGATCTATACCATCTTTTCATCGACTTTAGGCAGGCCTACGATAGAATTAGGCCCTTTTAGGCATGTAGGGCCATATGGGGTAGGTAGGTATATATATATTTCCAATACACTTTAGGTTGAAATCCAGATTCAATTTTAAGAATAAGGTTGTTATAAACAAACTTGGGCAGTTTTTTTATACCTCCTTTAAAATCGGGAAAATTGATTTAGGCATTGTTAGAACTTGATGATTTATTATGTTTGTAGATTTCACAGTTTCCTTTTATTTGAATGGTCAATTTTATATTAGTTCATATTTTCCATAAATATTTTTTTATACCAATGCCTATTTATTTCCTAAAATCTTAAATTAAATTATAGTGATATAAAAAGCTTAAATATAAAAATTTAAAGGTAATGCACTAATTTGGTCTAACAATTTATGTTAAGTAAAATTTATCTCTTAAATAATTAAGTTTATCGACATTTCGACCCAAACACGTGGGTCATCATCAGGGCAATGGTTTGAAGGCCGGATAAGGGTTGGACTTGCCCGGCCTTCAAATCATTGCAGTCAACTATAATAACAACTGCAGTCCATTTCTAATTTTTGTATTAAATACACAATTGAAATACAGTAAAGATAAATACAGTAGATTCAATTATGTTACAGTTACAATTAATGTTTTATAGTCACTCGCTTACTGAGTATGTTTATCTTAAAGGTGGGGCGTATTTATCATGGCAATTTTTCTGCTTTTACGAGGCAAGGATTTTCCATTACCGTGGCCAAAGACTGGAACGATGAACTGCTGCAATTTCTAGATTATCCCACCACTTGTGTTCAATGGCCCCCTCACCTGTCTGGGAGCAGAAATGTCATTCTTACCAGAACTAGGCTTTATAGGCCACATATTATTGGCGCCCAAGTCCCTCCTGAAAATGTTGGTATTGTTTTTGAAGTTTTAGATAGGTAAGACTTACAATTTATTTTATTAATTGATTAAATTAACCTGTTGGTTATGAAATGAAGATTTTTGTTTAATGTAAAATAAACCTGTGCAACTACAATCCATAAAAGGTCTTGGGTTTAGTACTACGTAAGGAATTACTGTTTCTTGGTTGACCGAGAGCTCAACAGCTAGGTTTTCCCCCTTAATTAATTTTATAGAAGCTGGGTATGCCCGAATAGGGTTCCCTGACACCAGGGTCGATCCACGGCAGACGAAACAGAGTAAATAACTTATCATTCATCAGCCGGATTTAAACCTGAGGCCTTGAACATCGGAAGTCAGTTAATTAAATAATATATATTGAACAAGCTTCATATTTATTAAATAAACAAAATTAAATTTATATAATTATTTTTACTTCCACTTAAGTGCAGATGAAATGAAATTAGGAAAAGTATCGTGATAGAAAAAAAAGTTCAAATCAGAGTTTTGAAGAGAAATATATGTTTTCAAGTCCTCTGAGTCGAAATAACCAAGTCTCCCAGAATGATCTGTGTGTATGCGGAAATTATTATTATTTTTCATAATTAATTTTGTTAATTGAACTAAGAAAAGAAAATTTAATTCTTTTTCATTTTCAAAATTTTAACTTTCGTTTCAAGATTCATTGAGTGATTTTTAATATCAGTCAAGTATTTTCTTAATTGAAATATTCTGGCAGGACTTAAATGCTGAATATTCTAAATTTCTTCCTCTAAAGTATCTTAAATTTTGTTTATTTAAAATAATTTACCATTTTAGATTGTTACTAGTTATATATGATATATTTATATGACACAAACCATGAAAGTATTTGATAATTATTTAAAGGAGAAAAAAAGGCAAGGGTTAGTAAGAAGGAACTGAATTAACAAAGGCCACCCCGGGATCCACCTGAGGGCACTCGAGCTTGGTCAGAATTTTACAATTATCATGAGTGGGAACAGTGGGAGATGAAAAAGGGGATTCCCCGTATCATCAAATACTCACCAGGCAATTTTTTTTTACAAAGTTACATTTGAAGTATATTGAAGGAAGCTAGTCGACTGTTCTACATATCATGGGTGATAAATAGTCAGGATGCATTCATTATACAAATTTTTATATTTAAAAAAAATAAATAAAAAGTAAAAATATTAATACAAAAAAATAAATATAAAAAAATTTATATAATGACTGCATCCTGACTATTTATCACCTGTCATTTGAAGTATAGTTTCTCTACATTTTGGAAACTGACTTTGTTCCCGTCATGCTTTGATCATTATTAACAAAGTTATGGGTGTTATTTAAGTAAATTTGATTGCTTTTCCCTTACTAATACCTGTTTTTCAAAGTAACTAAAAAGCTATACGTTAGAAGTTATGGCTCTAAAAGATTATTTGGCAGAAATACGTTTAAAAAAGTTATATAGAGCTTTACATCTTTGTCTTAAGCCTGCAAAAAAAAAAATTGAACCGAAAATAAAATGCTCATAGAAAATAAAAAGTAACCAGTTTTTTTCGTCCCCTGAAAATATTTAGTTTTTGTCTATACGGGGGGCTGTCGATATGGTAATTATCTTTATAGGAATAAATGTTTCCTTGATATTTGCTCCACTAACAGACAATAAAATGGGAGTTTTGAATCTAGTCTGCCTATGCCACACCTTTTCCAATTTCATCAGAAAATGTTTTGTTAACTGGGGGGGAAAGGGGAGTGATGGCATGCAGTTTTACCTTGGTTTGAAATAAATCATTTTTGAATAATGCAATTTTTACGTATTTGGTTACTCCTTTCAATGGTGTCATTTTGAGTTGTCATACTAGTCCAGATCGTATGCTAAAGATGGATATTGTAATGGTTTGTGTATGGCCTAAAGTTCAATTTTAAAAATACCATTTGAATTCTACCAATGGGTAGTTCCTCTTCAAGTTGTACATGTCATGTTACCAATGTCACATTTACTTGTTTTATTTTTAATGTAATACAGTTATAAATTTCATAAAATAAAAAAAAATACCAACTATTTCTACTGAAAGCTTAATAAAAAAATAAACATAATCGGGCTAACATTTTTTTAAATTTCTCTTCTCTCAAATTTCTTAAGAAAGTTCACTCGGAAGGCAAACTATACGATTTTTGACTCAACTATTGGAAATAATTAACCATCATGTATCTTACCCTAAATAACTCAGTATTTTCCAAAAATTCATTTTTGAAATTTTCTCTTAAAAAAAGGTTATTTTAGTTTAAATTTGTTAAAAATACAGTAAATACATTAATTTTCCTAATTTCAATGTCTTAAAATGCAGTTTATTCATTCTTAGCAAATGGTTTAGTCGTGATAAATGCAGTTGCTTTTTGGTTAGGTACTGTGTTATTAATAGTAAGTAGAGCATTACTAATTTTTAGTGTTTTTTAAATGAATGAGGCCAAATAACTATTCATTACACTGTTAAAAAACTTTTTCGATTGAACAACATACACATAAATAAAAAAAATAATATTTGTTAATAAAAAAGGGTGACCTTTACTTAGTTATTTATTTTGTATTATTGTTTTTAGGACTTTGAGGGAAATAGCTTTTTCTTTGGATAAGATTTTAGATAGTTACAAAGTTATCGGGGATGTTCTCCTAAAAGTTGTCTGGATCCTTAAGCCTAACCTTAAAAGATTGCCGCTAGACAGGCCTTATTTATTTTTGTGTCTTGTTGGAAAAGTACTCAATGTGAACGTACCTGGAGTCGGCAAATATTTTCAGCTAATCCTTGTTGCCGCAGCACAAGTAGGTTCAATTTGTATTCAACATATTAATTTAGTTATATATGATTTATCTTAAAAAGTATAAATTGTTAACCATAATTTGATAGGTACTATTCATCATTGAAAAGCTAGGAAGCCAATGAAGGAGTTTTATTATTGGTACTGCTTGCTCAACATCTATGTATAAAATAATAATTGCCAAGTTTCAGCTGAATTCTCAAATTTTTTCTTAAACGTTGTTGATCATGAAGCTTTTTTTTTTTTTTTTGTTAGTGGAAAACTTTAATAAAAAGAATAAGTTGACAGTGTTTCCACTAAAAAATTTCTAAAATATATATTATACAGGATTAAAGGTTCATGATGGAGGGGAAATAGTCTCCGTTTCGGTATATTTAAGTTGGGTTGGCAAAAACGACTTGGAATCCCACTTGCTGGATCCATCATGCCCTCTCTTACCAATACTAGTGTTATACAGGGTGTCCATACAATCTTAAATCCCTTCAAGGTTGAGAATTATACTGTAATTTTTCATATAGGCAATTATGTTTGGGGAAACAGCTAGTCATCCAGAGTTTTTAGTCTAATAATTCAATTTTTTCATCAGGACTTGATAAATAAGTCAGCCGTAATTAAGTTAATGGCATTATAAATTTCAAAATGGTTGATTTATTTACCTAATGGTATAGAGATAATTGACCAAAATTCTAATTTAAGAAGAAGATCGGAGGTGTGTGTGGTCAATACACATACTATACATTATAGTTGTGTTTTATTACATTTGCCTATGTTTCGACTTACGTTGTTTGTCTTCATTCAGGGTATTTCATAGAAGGAATTTGAAGACTGAGACGGACTAGTCTCAAAATTTCTTTTGATAGAGCTGGAGTAAATGCCCTAATGAAGACTAACAATGTAGGTTGAAAATGTAATAAAACACTACTATAAGGTATAATATGTATATTAAACACACCCCCGGCCAATTTCTTCTAAAAATATTTACCTACTGAATTGTAGAATTTCGAAACAGAAATAAATCTGGATCAATAATAAATTGAATATAAATATGTAAAGAAAATTGAGAATTAACAATAATTAATTTACATCCTGCAAATCCATCAACTTCAAAAGCCAATGAATAAGCTGAGCTATTGGTGTTTCACTCGCTGAATAAAGAAACTTGTTGAATTCTATTTATGATCCATCGATGAGTTAAGGAATAGCCTGATGGATTCCAGATGACCATTCGTGAGCTCAGTGTGAAGTTTAGAAACTTGCTTTTATGTTACATGTTCATGGTTGTGTGGAATTATATATAATAAATTATAAAAAATGAAAATTTATATTATTTTATCATGTAAACATCTCTATCTTTTCATCCTTATAGTGTTTAATGAATTTTTTTTTTTTTTATTTGCTTTATGGAAGAGAAAAAATGGTCCAGATGAAATTTAATAAATATACTTCTTTATGCCATTTAATTGTTGCATATGTTGATGAATATAGAATTGATTTCTTTCAGGAATTCATGCAAGATCCTGACTTAGTTGTCAGTTGGATGAACTGGTGTAAAGCTTTATTAAAGGGAATACAAACTTTGGCTGGATATACAAAGTATGTAAACGTATAAACAGAGGGAAAACCAGATTCTTTTTTTTTTTTTTTCTCTCTTAAGACTTGTCGATGCAAGTCCTATTTAACCAGTATATTACTATGCTTCTTAATTAATTCTAAGATTCCGATTGATTGTTTGATCAATTCCTAATTAATTCTATGATTCCGAAAAGCAGGTATTTTATGTGAAATTGATAATGTTTATATTAAATCTTAAAATTCTATGTTATTGGTCTTAAATTTCGTAATGGCTATTAACTTGGACTTTTAACTGGAACTAATATAATAATTTAATAGTTTTATAGGCTCACAGAAGTTTTATTGTACTTACATATAAGTTTACGAATCTCAAAAGATCACAAGGGACTTTAATTGGAGCATTTATCTCCTTAAGAATTGTCCTAATGTCTGAGCATTATCTTTATTGATTGACTTAAGATAACTAATACTATCATCGACAGCTTGCTGCCCTAAACTGATTCTGCTTTGCTTATCGAACCTCTTGCATTGAGCCTTGGATCTTCCAGGCATTGGCATGTTGGGCAGTAACCACTTTTAGCTAGACCCATTACATGTAGAAATTTATTTGTTCTACTGGTCAAGTTCACTAAGGTAGGACGGTCAAGGTGAAATTTAAGTGTCGCAAACCATGGAAACAAGTCTTTCTTCGGATGAACTGCGTGGTGGTCCTTACCCTTCGAGGCACATTCCCAGTTGTAAAAATGCTGCCATTCATTCACTGTCTTTCCCCTCACTACTCTCATCAAGTCCTTTAATGGAACTTTGCCATTAATGCGATGAATGATATATTGTGAACCAACCAACTAATAAAATCAATTTCATATAAATGGATGAAAGGAAAGCAAAATTTTTAAGATTATAAGAGGAACACAAACACATCTTTTTTGTCTTAAGTAGTACCGAGAAAGCAAAATATGTCGATCTGAAGACATTAACTTCTTCGTCTTCCTCACAATGCCATGACCGTCTAGCGTCAAGGAGCCTCTATCCAGCGCAGTCACTCTTCCCAGTCTCTGCTTAATCGCTTCATATCTTGGTTTCATTCAATTAATCGCTTCATTTGGTTGAAGGTTTTCTTCAACTTCAACCTCTTCTATCTCCGATCCTCTGCATGAACTCATGATTTGAAAAAGATATTAACAGCATATACAAATATGAGATTTATGATATCTCGTGCAAACTTGTCATGCAAAATTGTATCACATGTAGTACTGTGTGAAAATTGGATAATGATATATAGATGTGAAACTCATACCTAAGAAACAAATGTGTGATATATAAATCTGTTAGTAAAATTATTATTGATAAGTCAATAACTCAATCTACAGACATGTCAGATGTTTGTAACTCTGCAATTGATTTAATGATAGTTTTATTTTCCTGGACAAAATTATAGAAAGTCTGTCCTATAATATCTATTGTTTCCTGTTTATTATCACTAGTTTTAATTAATGAATTTAACATGTTAACATATTTAGAGTCAGCGCTAACTCTGTGTGGATTATCTGTGATAAGAAGGGAGGTTATTGTTGGTGTTTTAGGTTGTGGCTCTGCTACTGGATTGTCATTTAGCCTTTGACGTTTTAAATTTTCTATATTGTGTTTTTCTCTGGATTTTTTGTAATTGCAGTTTTATAATGATAAGGATTGTTTTCGGAAAGATCATTATCTGCCGAGAGTAGAGGAAAGTCTCAGGCCAAGAATTTATTATATGTAGTGACCAGAAATAAATTGTTTGCTTCCTTATAGCTAAGCGGTTTAACAGCCATGGTCTCTTTTATTTTTCTTTGTGGAATTGCTTCTGGACATTATTTGTCTGTTGGAAGGTGAGCATTTTGCAATGTATGTATTTAATAGCGTTCACACATGCCTCTGATAAATGGTCATTGGAGCCACATTTCATACATCTTTTTTCACATAGGAGGGGCTTAAAGATATATGGATAAACTTTTCTTGGAGAGCTAGATTAAGAAAAATGTAGTTAGGAAGTTTTTGAGAGTGAAAAACAATTTGGACGATGCCTGTAATTTCTTCTTCAGAGAGAGATGGGTTTACGTCCCTAATTATTCCATATTTTAATACATAAGAATTTGGTATAAAAGCTTTTAATTGATTGGAATAAAAAAATTGATAAATGGGTTGGCATATTCACGAGTTTTAAAGTTAATTTCGATTTGTTTGTTAATTCCATGTTTGTCTTTTTAACAGTGAGAATTATTTAAGCCGAGAGTTTTCCAATTTTCATGTCATGCCATGTTTTCATCTGTAGATTTTTCAACTAAAACAATGAAGTGGCCTTTCAAGTACTGAAAGTATTTATGTTGAATTTTATCATTTCATACTAACAATGTATTTAAAGGTTAATCAGGAGGCTCAATCACCTCACTACTTTCCTACATGATCAGAAATAGGCAAGATATTGAATAATGTCTTCAAATAATAGGGAAAATAATAAAAACTAAAAGATAATAAGAAAATGAAAAGATTAGTTCTGGCCTGAATGTAGTTAGCCGTAGGCTTCAGAGAAGCTCACTTCCACCATCAACAAGGGGGCTATTGCTCTCACGCTAAGCAATTTTCTACTATTTACTTCTCTTTAGCGATCAATCTTTCTTCCCAAAAGATGGGCTTCTTAATTGTTTTTCTCTTGTCCTAACCCCTCCCTCCCCCCCCATAAAAGAATTACTTAAGTGTGCATGTGTTGCAGTGGAAAATTCACAAGTTTTTGACTTCCCCAGGAATGAAATTGTAAATTCCATTTAAACCACGATCAAACTTTTTGTTGTTCTAAAAATCAGTATTTTGCATTTTTCTTTTTGTAATGCTGTGAAAGTTAGAAAATTGGATGTAACAGGTTTTGATTATAAAAAAGTTTATAGTTGATGATGAAACAATGATAGATATATTTTTTTGGGTTTAGTCAATGTCAGTATTTCTCAATATGTTTTGACATCTACCATTTTGACTTCAGGTTCAAAGTTGGCGAGGGAACAATGATAGACTATTTGATGCCGATTGCAGATTCTATAGCTGGCATTAAAGAAGGGTGGAGCCCGGTAACTCAAAATAATTTACTATTTGTCATAATGTATTTGCTATTGCAATATTGATTATAATTTTTGTAATTATTCCCATTTAGCATATGATGTTTGATAAGTGCATTTAGGGTTAGTGTTTAAGTTTCAATCTTTTTATTAAATTGGATTTTTTAATTTCTGCTCTATACCTTTAACCATTGGCACAGCATTTCTATTTTGATTAGAAGGGCGATGGAAAAAAAAGATGGCAGAAGTTTATGTTATGTGTAAACATTCAGCATAATTATTGTGAAATGAAGAAATATAATACTGTAGATGTATATACAAATATCCTATTTATCATTGTTTGACAGGACAACTTAGGTTTAGCCGATCGAAATATAAGTTTTTTTTTTTTCATTACTGTTCCTTTCAAATAAGTTTTACAAATTAATATTTTTCAGTAAGTATTTGTAAAATCATTACAAATTGTATTATCATTACTAATATTTTCATTCTTAATGTGATATCTGATTTTTTTCTGCTGGTTTAAAAAAGAAAATTGAACAGTATCATTCATCATTAATCTCATCTCCAACTCAATGAAATTGAATTCAAGTACTAAATGAAAGAACATATGATCTATTTTAAAAAAAACAGATTCATGCTTTGAAAATTATATTAAATACTCTTTTGTAGATAACATCTTTTCTAATTTTTCTTACCTTTAAATTATGATTTAAAATCAATAAATTAATTTTTTCTTAGTTTTGAATTTATTTAACTTAACACTTTAAGCTTTTGATCGTACCTTTATCTTGCATACTGGCCTGATGCCATACCTTGCATAATGCCTTAATTCCATACCTTCAGATTATCGTTTATATATGTAAGGAATGGTATTGATGGGGGTTCAAGCAATAAGATAAGTTATTGGTATAGAGCATGATGGTACATCTATACAATATCATTGTTAATTTTTAATAAAATACTAAAGCCTAAATTCAATACCACCTATTATTTTCTGACTTGGCACATTATATTTTAATTTCCAATTACATATCGTCGAAAGAAATACTAACTATCGAATCTGAAAATCACCACACTAATATCATTACCAGTTCAGCCCAAATGATGAGGATGTTTTAATTAACTCACTAATAGGTGCTTTTATGAATGTTTGAAGATTTTTTATTCGCTCTTTAAAAATATTTCATACAATTACAATCACTAGTGTGCAGGATTGAAAAATTTTCATATTCGATAGTTAACATTTGTATCAATGATATTATTTATTGAATTGTTTAAGATTTCTTGTCACAACTAAGTCATTAGATGCTTTTACTGTGATATTATTGTTTCTAGCTACCTTTTCTCTTTGAAGGAATAGAAAAAGTTAATAATATAGAAGTGAAAAGAAAAGATGATTTAGGGATCATTTTACTTGGCCAACTATTCAGAAACATGTATTTGTGCTTGAACGAATGCGTCGGTCATTACCCTGGAAAAACTTGGTGGAAGGTCTCATTATATTTTACATAGCTAACTCTCTCAATATTTTACATAGCTAACTCTCTCAATATTTTACATAGCTAACTCTCTCAATGTTTTACATAGCTAACTCTCTCAATATTTTACATAGCTAACTCTCTCAATATTTTACATAGCTAACTCTCTCAATATTTTACATAGCCAACTCTCTCAATATTTTACATAGCTAACTCTCTCAATATTTTACATAGCTGACTCTCTCAATATTTTACATAGCTAACTCTCTCAATATTTTACATAGCTAACTCTCTCAATATTTTACATACCTAACTCTCTCAATACCGAAAAAACGTTATCTTATTAGAAAATTTAAATAAGATTGTTCATTAGAATAAAATGACTAAGATTGAAAGTAGATTCTGCTTCGCCCCTAACCACAATTAGTTAGCAGCCCAATGGCAAACTCATACAGCCAGCTGTATGTTAAAACTAACTTTTTTTTTTCTAATTTCTTTAAGCGTTAAACTTCGAAAAATTACATTTTTCTGATGATTTTGATAAATAAAAACAATAATGAACTGACAAATTTATTAATAATTAACAATTTGCATTATCATTTTACTGGGGTAAGTAAAAAATTTTCTTTAAAAAAAAAAAAAATCATCTGATCAGACTGTTTTTTTTGTGTAACCTCTGCCTCGCCATTCCTGGGATGTGGGGGAGAGAAAGTAAGGTTGCTCTAGAGGTAGAATCAAACCAAAGTATGAAGGTTGAGATTCATTCCACAAAATAAATTTCAACCCTCCCAGACCAAATTCAAACCTGCGCTGCAAGACTTAAAAATGTGAAAGCGGGCAAATGTTAACCATGCTTGGCCATCACGGCCTACCACGGCCTGACCAGGCGCCCATTATCCGACACTCATTTTTCCAAAGATTTAATAGAGTCAACAGTGCCTGACTAATCACGTTTGCAACTTTAGCATGACCATTTTATTTTATCTCTAGAGATAATACCTTAGCTTAGCTAGCATTCACCTGACTTGCTTCATTAATAAACTTATTAAATTTGGTAATAATATTACAAAGTGCGCTATATGATTATTTTTTTTTTATATTTTCTAAATAACCAAATGATCAATCTTATTTCTGATAAAAGAAAGTTAACTTTACATATTTTACTTTCCACTAAATTTCTATATCTATATTAATAAAAGTTTTATTAATAATTATTCAGATACAAAATTAATTCGTACAAGTTTTTTCTATAATATGCTTTAAAAAAATTCACATATTTATTGACTTTACCTTATTTATCAATATATGATTAATTAACTCCATTAATTTTCTTTTATTCACTTTCTGTAGAATTACCTTTTTTATTTCAGTTGAGGCTCTCACCACAAATTTTGTTGGTAAATCAATCTTGTGAAGATGAGATATGCTCTGATGCAATTCCCGAAAATATCCAGAAACAGATTGAAGAAAAAGTAAGTATATTATAAAATTTGTGTAGAGACGTACACAGGTATGTATATATATATATTGTAACGTTCCTCTTTCCCTCCAAAATCAAACGAGTTTCCTTTTTCAACATACTATTTATTTTAACACATAACATAAATTCTCAGGTTGGGTTGTGACAACTGAACACTCATTCAACATTAAATAACTGTAATCTACACTAATTTACTAATTACTAACTACACTTATATATAATTTAAAATAGTTTTATAAAATAATTTGTCCCGGTCTAAACTTTTGGTTCTATCACTCTGTCACATAAATGGCATTGTTAGCACTCACCCAAATGTTTACGCCTGTCAGCGAAATAATCTCTTCTTACTTACGAATGTCCCGTTTTCTGTACCACTTAATTCTTTTCTAGTGGCCTCTATCAACACTCGAACCGGCTAGGACTCCTTTTTCACTTTCTCAGCTTGCTGGCTAGCACCTTCTCACTTGGCAGCTTGTCACCTTCTCTCTTGACAGCTTGTCACATTCTCTCTTGGCCGCTATCACCTTCTCTCTTGGCGGCCCGTCACATTCTGAGTTACATTGCCCCCACCATCCGCACGCACTTCCTCCCCGTAGTTCGTGCTGTTATCACTTTCGCGCCAATATTCAAATGCCATGTAATGTTGACATTACATTTCTCCTCCGTTCCAGTTTAAAAAAAAAATAAAAATGGAAATTTAAAATTCGGTGAATTATTTACATTTTTTTTTTTTTTTTCATATAAAATAATAAATTTAACTTTTGACATTCACACTTTTTACAATAGATTTCCCAACCTTGTTATCAAACATTTACAATTTTATATACAAAATTATTCAATTATTAACACTATATTACCTTAATCTACATACACTAATTACATAACTTGTTTATCTAATTTATGTACAGGAAAAGTAGATTGATATACAAGTAATAAAATAAGCTAAATACATTATTTACCAAAAGAAATTAACTGTATAATTCCCGTATCTTATGTATAATTAACTTACAAAATAACTGTTTAAATTACTTATATAACATTTAAAAATATATTTTAACTTGTATTATAGGAATAATCAGAGAGAAGACACTAATTAATTAAGACAATTTCTAACTTTCTTCTAAAATATGGATTTTACCTAGCAATATCTGGTGAAAACAACTTATTAAAATTTTAGATATTAATCTATTATCCTATCTACCAACAATGTAATTAGACTATTTACAATATATTTACAAGTTATCCAGATTGAGTAACCTAACGATGGTTTCGCCATGACCCTCTAGCTCGTCAACAGAAGGGGTGCTAATTTAAAACCCTTTTTTATCCACTGGATAGGATAAAGACTACCGTGTCTCACTATAACATAATGAGCGACCTAACCTAACATGATCCAGGATCATATAACCCCCATAAAACTCATATTCTAGAATAAGTAGGATGACTGGTAATCCATTACACTCAAAATTATTCTTAGTGAGTCCATGGAACGACACTTCATATAATCCTGTTCTTTTTTTACTCCAGTCATCAAACTTTCCTAACTCATCTTTAAATCGTAGAGTTAACTTTTCTGGAATTAAAGGAACTTCTGAACTAAAATAATTACCATGCTTTCCTCTGCTGGATTTTACTCCTTTGAACTCAATTTGAAACTTGAGAAGTTCTTTCTTGATATCTATAAGATTAACTGTATGAGTTTTGACTAGAAATTCTGTTGTCACTAATTTTTCTTCAAGGGTTTCTTTATCTTTTCTTAAGAGATTTTCTGATCCAATATCAATTGAAGAATTAATTTTGCTAAGCTCTTCAGTAACAGTTTGCTTCTCATCACTTTCTGAGTGACCAAAAGTAGTTTCTCGCCAGTTTATTTCTTGAACTTCAGTTATATTTGCAATAATTTGGGTTTCTAGGTTATCACAATCTTGTTTCAAAATTTCCTGTTCATTATTAGAAGTTTTTTCAGCCAGTGTAGTTTCTTCGACTTCAGTTATATTTGCAATAATTTGGGTTTCTAATTTATTTTCTTGAATTTGACTTTCCAAATCCCGCTTCCAAGCCTCCTGCTTGTTTTCAATACTACAAGGCATAGTCATTACTTGTTGAAACATACCACACACATCAGCACAACTCAAATTGTTGCCACCACCTATGTTTATTTTTTCAGCCTCCATATTATTTTCACTAAACTCATGAATTTCATTTAATCCCGAAGGACTTTCACTTCCGTTTTGTCTATTTTCATCAAGTAGGCTTTGTACAACTGACTTTGCCTTATTTTCTACAATAACAACATTCCCATTAGATTTTCCAAGAATTACATTATTAAGATCTCTAACTTCTATTATCTCTCTCTGCTTATTCTCCATATTACTCAAAAATTATTAATAAAATAAATAAAATTAAAATTAACAAGGATTGCGTGTTCAGTTGTCGTGACTATGTACGTTTTCAAAAGCCACGCTAGTTGGGGACCATGTTGTAACGTTCCTCTTTCCCTCCAAAATCAAACAACGAGTTTCCTTTTTCAATATACTATTTATTTTAACACATAACATAAATTCTCAGGTTGGGTTGTGACAACTGAACACTCATTCAACATTAAATAACTGTAATCTACACTAATTTACTAATTACTAACTACACTTATATATAATTTAAAATAGTTTTATAAAATAATTTGTCCCGGTCTAAACTTTTGGTTCTATCACTCTGTCACATAAATGGCATTGTTAGCACTCACCCAAATGTTTACGCCTGTCAGCGAAATAATCTCTTCTTACTTACGAATGTCCCGTTTTCTGTACCACTTAATTCTTTTCTGCTATGTTTTTTCTTCCAATATAAAATAATCTCCACTATTGGCCTCTATCAACACTCGAACCGGCTAGGACTCCTTTTTCACTTTCTCAGCTTGCTGGCTAGCACCTTCTCACTTGGCAGCTTGTCACCTTCTCTCTTGACAGCTTGTCACATTCTCTCTTGGCCGCTATCACCTTCTCTCTTGGCGGCCCGTCACATTCTGAGTTACTTCCCCCACCATCCGCACGCACTTCCTCCCCGTAGTTCGTGCTGTTACCACTTTCGCACCAATATTCAAATGCCATGTAATGTTGACATTACAATGTATAGTCCCCTATATGAAATTAAATATTAAAAGAGTTGATAGAAGACCGACCTCAAGAGCTGCAAGAAAGTAATGTTATGGTTATTAATTAAGAAGCTTTTATCAGTTTTTCTTGTTTATTATCGACAAAAGAGTACAAAAGGTAAATGGTGAAATCGTTGACAAGGCTAACTTAAGTTATACAAGAAATCACTTTTGGGTTTGTCTTAAGGGCCACTTAAACGGTCAGTTAGGCATCAGAAAATAGAGTTTTATAATTAAAAATATCTTCCTATTTTATTGCTACAATTAACTACATTTGTTTATAACTCAATCCATCAATAATAATTTTCATAAAACTAAAAAGTAATTATTTATCAATTGTTGAAGGAAGCTAGTCGACTGTTCTACATTTCATGAGTGATAAATATTCAGGACACAGTCTTTTTTAAAAAAAATTTTAAATTTTTTATTTGTTCTAACGTTTCAACCCAAACATGTGGGTCAACTTCAGGGCTGAAAATTTTAAAATACAATCAGAAAAATAATGTTATACGACCGATATAATGGTAAATAATAAACTATAATCATTGATGGTACATGAATCTTAACTAATATTTCAATATACATATTTTTTTTTTTTATTTTAATGAAATTTACAACTGTATTACATGGAAAATACAACAAGTAAATGTGACATTGGTAACATGACATGTACAACATGAAGAGAAACTACCCATTGGCAGAACTCAAAATACACATATTAAAAATGAAATATTTAAATAGCTATACAAACTAAAAATAATGTATATAATCTATTTACACAAATTTGTAATATTTTCTCTTACTAACCGTGGTTTGAGCATGGGTGTTCAAGTACTGACACATTTGGTAGGTAAGTGAAAAGCTCAGGGGGGGAGGAGGATTTCTCAGTTATCCTTTTTCAGATAGCAAAAGGCAGGTAAACATAGTTAGAGGGAGAGAGAGGTAACATTTCTGGTTGTAGAATGTAAATAATTTCCTGACTAAATATTTCAGATGTGTACAATATTTGCATTGTTTCTTATGGTTACAGAATTGTGACTATTGGCTAGTAATGAAATGAACATAAGCAAGAGATATCAATCGATATAAATATAATATAGTTTGATTAAAGGTATACAGTGGTTAGCCAAATAATATTTATAATAAAGACAATTGTAATCGATTGAAATGATACGTAGGACAATATATTATACAATATTTTAAGAATAACAATATTAATCATAATAGAAGTATGTATTATATTAAGGATTGCATAGTTTTAATAGTATAAGTATAAACTTAATAGTAGTTACCTATGTAAGTTGACGGGGAAATGGGGAAAGATGAAAAACAAAATTTTAATGGTTATTGACTGTTGTTTTAGAAAATATTTGAATATGTGTTGCAGATCTTTTCTTTGTCTACTTTGTGGTTTACTGGATTATTTTTTTCCAAATTAATGAATATAGTTTCAGAAAGCAGTTTGTGGGAGATTGGTGAAGATGGTGTTTGGATTGATTTTTGATCAGGTTTTTTATAATGTGGTCAGGGAAGACATTGGATTTCAGGATCTCGTGTAGTTTGGTTAGGTTATTGTCGCGGAATTGCTTCTCAGTTAATGTTAGACTGCGGTGTATCAGGTTTTTAGCTACACTGATTTTTTGATGGTAAGGGTGTTGGGAAAAATAGTTTAGAAGATGGCCGGAGTCGGTAGGTTTGGTGTACCAATTGGTGGATAAGGTATTATCATTATTTCTGGAAATTAGGGGATCAAGAAATGGCAGGGAATCATTTGATTCTATTTCAATGGTAAAACGGTTTGAAAACAACATACAATACAACATTTCAAATAAAAAAAATTGTACAATCTCAATATCGATAGCGTATGGTGAGCATATAGTGTATTGTGATTGATAGCGTATGGTGGCCCTGTGTACTCCAGCGCCTCCAACAGTTCAACGCCCCCAGCAATTTGTACTCCCTCATTAGGGGGTACCTCAGCGATAGGAAAGCTAAGATACGGTGTACCTTCTATGAGGTAGAGCGGAAAATAGAAAGAGGATGTCCACAGGGCTCAGTCCTGGGCCCGGCTCTGTGGAAGTTAGTATTTGACCAGTTGCTGGAGGAATTGGAGGTAGCGGGCTTCGGTGCCGTTGCCTACGTTGATGACCTGGCTGCCATAGTAGCAGCGAATAGCAAAGCGAGATTGGTGGGGGAAGGAGAAAGGTGCGTCACCATAGTGGAAGAATAGTGTGCAACGAAGAAGATGAAGATGGGGGCGGCGAAGACCCAGGCCATACTGTTGAACATAATAGGACAGGGCCCGCCCTATTAGTCTCAGAGTAGGAGGAGATAGAGTCCGCCTAGGCGAGGAGATCACCTACTTAGGCGTGAAATTTAAATCAAAATTTAATATTTCTCCTCAGATAGAGTACCTACCGAGTAGAGTGGTCCTGTCTCTAAATGGCTTGGCACTGTTTGGGGGTGCCTTTTGGGGCCTCAGATACCCATTGACGAGATTCATCTACAAGGGAGTTGTGCTGGGTATACTAAGGTATGCTTCTCCAGCGTGGAGCCGTCACCTGAATCAGGTGCTCAAGAAGAAGATGGCCACCATCCAAAGGCGAGCCCTGATGAGGACGACTAGGACTTACAGAACCGTTTCCCACGAAGCGGTGCAGGTGCTGGCCGGGGAGTTGCCTCTTGACCTCGTCCTTCAGGAGAACGCTTGAAGGAATGACCTAAGGAGGCAGGGACTGGAGGCACTCCCAGAGGAGCTCCAAGGGAAGGTCCGCGAGGATCCAGAAAGATGGAGTGGCATAGTCCGAGAGGCGACACTAGAGGAGTGGAATGGGCGGTGGATTGCAAGTGAGAATGGAGCCACCTTGAGAAAGTACTTCCCCACCGTTCATTCCAGATTGAAAGTGCATTGGGTCGAGCCGGACTACTGGACCTCACAGATCCTGACGGAACATGGGGGGTTTAGAGACAAACTCAGGAAGCATGAGAAGAACATGTCCCGACTGCGGTGCCCCTGATACGGCTGAGCATGCGGTTATATCATGCACCTCGATGGAGCAAGCCAGAGGCATATTGATGCAGAGGACGGGACTGTATGCCCTAGACGAAGAGTATCTTCCTCAACTGATGGAAGAGGATAAATACCCCCACTTCGTAGAGTTCGTGGGGAAATGGAGGCAAAAGGTGGAACCTACGCACTTCTCAATAGGGAGATGATTTCCACGAGCAGGCCATAAGGAAGAAGCAGCATCAAACTATTGGAGGAAACTACCCAGGAGGGCAAGATACGCAAGCAGCTGGAGACTCAGGTCCCATCAGTAAGGCGCACACCCGTGCACCGCCCCGCACCGCAGTGACAATAAAATAAAATAAAGCATTAGTATTAAGAGTATTGGCAGCAGTAGTGGTACGTACTCCCAACGTATCAACGCACTACTGAAACCCCGTATGGCAAAAATGCCAGGAAGGGGGAAAAAAAAAAAAAAAAAATCTCAATCTCAAAAATCTGTTATAAACCGTTTTTCCCACTTACAGAAAAAATTAGCACACAAAGAAGAATCTTTCTCCTAAAATGCAGATCTCGCTCTTTATTTCCAAATTTTATCACTAATAACATAAACGAACTTAAAATTAACAAAATCTCCTTTCTAAATTTAACAACATCAAAATTCGTTTAAAAAAATCCACCCTCAGCCTGTACATAAAAGATACTATTTTTCTTAGAAAATCAATTAAACATAAAATTACTGCTTCCGAAAATATCATTAACAATAATTTCTCAAGTGAACATATGTTATTCCTCAAAAATTCTATCAATAACATTTACCAGACATCTAAATCTCTAAGAAAGACAATTTTAAAGAAAAAATTCAGCCAACTTCAAATATCCTCGGATTCAAATAAAGTTTACCCCCGTGGCAATATTGATTGGGTTCATAATATTTCTTCCGTCCAACTCCCGCCTCATGTAAATAATATCCTAAGTCTCGGACCAAATTTCAACACTCCTCCTTCTCAATCCACCAACCTTGTCCCAGCTCTCCTTACTGATTTAGAGTATATCCATCAAGACTCCAACCTGATTGTTAACGATGACGAACGGACTATTTCCCAAATCCAAACATGCAAACATATCACCAACCATCTCCAGCACCCATCTTCAATATCATCACCTTTTTCATCACAATTTCTAAAAGACCTTTCCTCTGCTCGCTCCTTTCTAAACTCCCACAGCAAAATCATTGTTACTCGCGCAGACAAAAGTAACAAAACTGTCATTATCTTTCCGACCAAACCACCTATCTCATCACAAAACGTGACCCCACACCATCTCTCACAATGAAATTCAACCAACACCTAAAACACCTTCTCAATACTAAACAAATTAAAATCCCTACCTATAGAAATCTCATCTCATCTCAAATTGCACTGCTCCCCGATGCTATGGCTTACCAAAAATCCATAAACCAGGCAACCTCCCCGACCTATTATTTCCAACATTAACTCTCCATCTTCTAAACTCAGTAAATTTCTTCTCCCTGCCATCCAGTCTCTTCAGTCAAAACAATCCATATGACATTAAAAATTCCTTCCACCTATTAGATCAACTAAAATCTGTGAACATACAATTACATTTCATTTTGGCCTCTTTTGATGAAGAAAATCTCTTCACCAATATTTCTACAGACCGTCCTCTTCAAATAATTGAAGAAAATTGGTCCACCATAGAATCACACACTTCCCTCAATCAATCCTCATTCCTTCAGTCCCTCTCTCTATGTTGCAACTCCAGCTACCTATGTGTTCAAAACATAGGTTATTCACTTTATCAAATGTGTAGATAGCTAATCACTTAATCAAATGTATCGATAGCTATTCACTTAATCAAATATGTAGATAGCTATTCACTTTATCAAACACCACTAACAGGCAGGGTGGGTTTTAAATAAATAAATATAAACTAGCATAACATTGAAGTTGACTTATTTGACAATTAAAATATACATTTTTATTTTTAGGAAAAAAAGTGGCTGGAACATTCTACACCAGGCTCTTCAGTATATTCTCTCGAAGCTAGTAAAAATACTGAGCCTTCTATAGAAGTTTTGTCATTAGAAGAACTTGAAAGCGATTCAGAATGCATCAAGTCTGCTACAGGTGTATTATATGATCAGCAACATGAAGAATTTCCAGAAGACTTTTACTCAATATCTGAGGAATCAAGTTCTTGGAAATACTTGTGATAACCTTTTCTATAAATATATCTCAAAAGTTTAGTCTATTCCTACTTTATAGGCTCAGTTAAGTGCGTGAAGACCGATATGAATTAATCACATTTTAGTATTTGCAATAAGTATAAAATAATGCCCTTTAATTGATCCTTCTCATTCAGCTCTCTTCTGTAGATGTGGGTTTAAAATTGGACAATGGAAATAAATAACACTTATAAATATGTAAACAATCACTTTTCCTGTTGTTGCTTCTGCCACTACTATTACCCAGTGCTCCCTAAATTAGCAGACTTTGTTGGGGTAGTCCAAGTATGGCAGCACTATGTAAATAACCTGTTAAAGGTTAATTGTAAAAGACCTTTTTTGGCGGGAATAGTGAATAGCCTTCCGCTTTTATATCAGGGAACTAGGTTATTTACACTCGTGATTATTAAAACAAAACCCGGCACTGGATATAGACTTTTTGAGGGCGTTTAACTGTTGTTGGGAATTCGGGAATCTAATACCTTTTGTGACACTGAATGAGAAGAAACAATAAGAATACATATATGATGTGGGACTTAGTAAACACTTTAAATGAATTGACTCACCTGGTTCGTTATTCTTCAGTTGTGAGGCATATAGGACAACTAAATAAAATGACTTTTCATTCCTGTATAATAAAACAATTTTATTTTACAACTGTAATAAACGAATGTATATAAGTCTTATAACTGTAGGCTCGATGTTCTTAGTCTTCAATGTAGTAAGCCTCTCTTCCCAGATGATGTCTTCTTGTCTTCGTGTTCAGGCCTCAAGTGCTCTTCTCGGCGTCCTTCTGCCAGCTGTTGCTAGCTACCTGCTCTGACCTTTTTCCAGCGTCCTTCTTTATCGATATCAGACATTTCCACGAATAATTTGTCCACTGCATAATTGAGTACAATTCATCGTGCAACCTCACTTTCCTATATTTTATATATTCCTTCTCATTCCCTCACACAATGTTACATGAAGGAGTAAATACTGGGAGCTATCTACTACATATCCCTACTGTTTAACTTATAAATTTTTTGTTCGAGTGAGAACCACAAAATTTAAGAAAAATGACCGTGATGAAATGAACTTTTTTTTTTGGTGTAATGGAAATTTTATATTTTAATGTGCATGCTTAAAATCATTCCTAAATGCAGTCATGTATCGGCGAAAAAGAAAAAATTATTTAAATGATTATATAAAGGTATAAACAGATCACGTAAATATGTAGGGCCCGTAACGTCTGAAATTAGGGATGATAATAACAATATTCTGACCGATCCGGTTGACATATTGAATAAGTTTAAGGACCACTTTGACAATATTTTAAATACGGGAAATTATGATCTGTGTCCTCCTTCTGAGTACCAGAGTGCTGAACCGTTAATAGAAGGACCAAGTAAAGAGGAAGTTGAAGTAGCTATCGGAAAATTAAAATCATATAAAGCAGCGGGAATCGATAATATTCCTACTGAACTAATTAAGGCATGCGGGGAAGCTGGAGTTTCTAAAATACATCGGTTGGTTAAAAAGATCTGGGTGAACGAGAAATTACCTGAAGAATGGAAAGAATCTATTCTTATTCCGATTCACAAAAAGGGTCCGAGGACGGATTGGAATAACTATCGAGGAATTTCACTCCTTCCGGTATGTTATAAAATATTCACTTTAATCTTAACCAGTCGAATCACGGAATACGCCGAGGAAATTATCGGAGACTACCAATGCGGATTTAGACGGAATCGTTCGACTATTGATCAAATATTTTCTTTATGGCAAATATTAGAGAAAAAATTGGAGTATAACGGTATTGTTCACCAGCTGTGTAACAAGCGATTGGTGGTGTCGGTATCGAACCTTCGGGTTCGCTAAGCCTTATTATTATATTATATTATTATATATACAAAATTATGATATATACAAAATACACAATTTATAAAAAATCAGCAGTTTTAGGTGTAAGAGAAAATTACTGGATAGTTTAAGATGAACATCTAAACCTATTATCTCTAGTTAAATGCGAATATAATCTGTAAAAAAATGTTTGAAGTCCACAATGGAAATAAATTAATGGGTAATTTATATTATTTATTATTAAACCAGTTTGTTTATTACTATTATTTATTTTATTTATCTATTTATTGATTTTTTATTTTATATCCCTAAGACAAGCCTGTGTTTGTAACCATACATTTCCAAAAATTTTATTTTATCATTCTCCTAACCTGGGTCTATAGGTAATGCATTGGCTTGGTCCTCCTGCACATAGTATTTCTTAAGGAGTGCTGCATGAAAAATTCCTCTGACAACATCGGGCTCATTCTTGGCAGTTAACAAATACACTGAAGCACCCAGTTTGTGTTTTATTTGGTAAGGTCCCTGGAACCTAGCCATCAGTTTGGCTGCTAGTTTCTTTTCTTTAACACTGTAGTTGAGAGCCTTAATGACCACCATCTCTACTGGTTTCAAAACAGGGAACTTGTCAGTTGTGTCTATGACATAAGCTTTCTTCCTGTTTATAAAGTCTCTAGTTTCATTGATTAACGATTGGTGGTCTATTTATTGGTGCCTCCGAGGTGCTTGAAATTTCTTTAATGCTGTCTCGTGGTCTAGGAGGGTGTTTTCCTGTGAGTACTCTATGTGGTACTTCATCAATCGTCGAGTGGTATGTGTAATTCAAGGTTTCTTGAATCAAGAGAACATCCTTGACCTGACATGGCCTAACTTCCCCAATTTTCTTTTTGATAAATAGCAACAGACTGACATATGATGAGTCTGAGAGCTCAATTATATTTTGGTCGTGCCACTGTTGGATTTCCAATTTGGCTGATTCCAATAACCGAGGCTTTATTATAAGGTACGATCTCATTATGAATGGTGTTTGGTCATTAACTAATATCTGGTGAGTATATCCTTTTATTACTCCTATTGTGTTTTTAAATACATTTGGGTAATTATCCAGTATCTCGTTTAACCTTTGGTGAAGTTGGTTATTTTCATATTTTTCTTCATCTGCTTTTAATTTTAAGTCCCCAATTTCTTCAATGTGATTTATTCTGTATTCTTTGTTGTCCCCAATTGACTTGATAGAAACCCGTTCAATTGATGTATTAATATTGATAATCAGTATCATGCTAGATAGATTGATATCGGCTTTCATGTCTTTTAGTGATTCAAACCCTATTATACAATCACAACTCAATTCTGGCACAACTAGCATTATTAGCTCTACTTTATTATTACCCAATGAAACATCAATGTACCACTGTCTATCAATTTCTTTGACTTTTTGTTACATGCCGTAATTATTTGTAAGGTTTTGCAAGGTTATATGTGTAAATTTGGAACTGTACATTGTAGTCGTGTCAGGCAATCTTGACTAATGGCATTGATTTCACTGCCACTATCAATTAAAATGTCAAGTTCCAAGTTGGCTAGTTTTGCTGATATAATGGGACTTGCCGATTTTGATTTCTTATTGCCTTCTGTATTTTCACTGTCAACAATGAGATCATTCTCTGTGAAAATATTACATATTACAGGTGCTGGTTGCTGAAGTTGTTCGGGTTGGGTGTTGGATCTGTGGGTTAGTCATTGCATTCGTGGAAGAGGAGGGACTTCTTCCCTTCATTCGAATGTCCGAGTGCTAGCTTGTTGTTGAACATCTCTTGTTCTCCAGTTATCAGTGGGGTTCTGCTGTAAGAAGTGTAATTATTTTGTCAATTAGAGTTTTGGTACTTCCAGTTGTCAGATTGCCTAGGCCTATTGTTATTAAATCTATTTCTATAAGAATTTGAATATCTCTGATTTTGCTGTTTATTTTCATTTTCCCTGGAACTATTTCTTCTTTCATTACCTCGATTTAAGGTCATTCAGTATATCCGTTCAGTGTAAGTTATTAAACTATTGATGGTCTGGAAATTCTGCTCTATGGCAACATAATAAATTTTATCATCGAAATGTCTAGCAATTTTTTTTGTTAGCTCAGCTTCCTCAATGTCGATTTCGGCATCCGTCGTAAGCATAAGTCTTACCAAGTCAACAATGTTTTGTTCAGTTGTCCTATTGTTGCGGTGGGTTTGGTATGATTCAGTTAGTAATTAATGCATCAGGTGTGACTGATATCTATGTATATTAAATTCTTTGTTGAATTGTATTTCAAATTCATCAAAATCTGAAATTTTATTTTTGTTTAACGACCACCAGACCATGGCAGTACCATCCAATCTTTCAGTTACCAATTCTTCAAACGGTACTAGTCCATTGCTTAAATCAAGACTAGTCTTTAAATTATTAATGAATTGTTTTGGCGAAATATTGCATTTAAAACCACCTTATTTCAATTTCGGGATCATGTTGTTGGAGGAAATATTTACCAGTCTGCTTTCGCCTATTAGATGTGTTTGTTTTAAGTTTTTAATTTCTGAGTTAACCAATCTAAATTGGCTGATGTTTGCATTTTCCACCTCTTTAATTTTATGTTCCACTCCTGCAATTTTTGTAGTAACTTCTGGCACAATTGAATTTTGTCATTCTCCTAGCAATTGTGTGATTTGTTCTCCATGACTAAGTAATTCATTGCCTATACTTGTCATAGTTTCATGTAATTTTTCACTGATTTTCCTGTTAAAATGTTGCTCTGATTCCATTACTTTGGCTTCTAAAATTACTATTTTGTGATTGATATCTTCCACTACTGCATCATTTTTATTAATGCACTTATCAATTTTGTTATTTAAAGTTTCTCTTTCTTTTCTTTGATCTTGGAATTCCGATCGTACTTCCAGTTTGAACGATGTGAGTGCTGCCAAAATGGCCGCCGTATCAACATTTGGCTGAGCTGTTGCTTGCTCATTTGTTTGAGGTTGGTACCGACCAGTGATCTCAGCCATGTTTGTTTGTAAAGAGATCTCATCTCCCCCTACAATTTCACTAACAACTGGGTTATTAGGCATTATTAATTTCTGTGCAAAACTGAAATATAAAAAAATTCAAATGAGTTTAGAAAATGGTTACGTATCTTTTCGAAACCTACACACTTTTAATATTTTAGCGTAATCTTGGGGATGACATTAAAATTTCGAAATAAACAAAATTATTTATTTTTAATCAATTGAATGTTAATTAATCTTCCGCCACCCAATCAACTTCTGTTTGGCGCCAATTGTAAGTAACCTGTTAAAAGTATAACGGTGAAAAATATTTTTTGGTGGGCAATTGTAAATATTCCTTCTGTTTATCGGGAGAACTAGGTTATTTACAGTCATTATTATTAATACAAAACCCCGCCCCTGGATATAGACTTTGTTAGAAATTCGGGAATCTAATACCTTTGTGACATTGAGTGAGGAGAAATAATAAGAATATATATATTTCATAATGTAATATTATAAATATTTTTTTTTACTATAGTACAATTTATATTTCAGTATTTAAATAGCCGATGACAGCTCGCTATTGTTGGAAGATGCTTCCTTCCTCGATTCTTCCAAAATTATGTTGTCTTCATCTTCGTTGGATGAAAGCTCGCTGTCGTCAGAAGATACTTCGTCCCTCGACTCGTCCACAATCAATTTATCCTCGTCATC
This sequence comes from Nezara viridula, assembly GCA_928085145.1. NCBI lineage: Eukaryota > Metazoa > Arthropoda > Insecta > Hemiptera > Pentatomidae > Nezara > Nezara viridula. The sequence goes on from OV725080.1 coordinate 264,346, forward strand.
GGACTCCACATATTCGTCCGATGACAGCTCGCTATTGTTGGAAGATGCTTCCTTCCTCGATTCTTCCAAGTTCATTTTGTCTTCATCTTCGTTGGATGAAAGCTCGCTGTTGTCAGAAGATACTTCGTCCCTCGACTCGTCCACAATCAATTTATCCTCGTCATCGGACTCCACATATTCGTCCGATGACAGCTCGCTATTGTTGGAAGATGCTTCCTTCCTCGATTCTTCCAAGTTCATTTTGTCTTCATCTTCGTTGGATGAAAGCTTGCTGTCGTCAGAAGATACTTCATCCCTCGACTCGTCCACATCAATTTATCCTCGTCATCGGACTCCACATATTCGTCCGATGACAGCTCGCTATCGTCGGAAGATGCTTCCTTCCTCGATTCTTCCAAAATCATTTTGTCTTCATCTTCGTTGGATGAAAGCTCGCTGTCGTCAGAAGATACTTCGTCCCTCGACTCGTCCACAATCAATTTATCCTCGTCATCGGACTCCACATATTCGTCCGATGACAGCTCGCTAATGTTGGAAGATGCTTCCTTCCTCGATTCTTCCAAAATCATTTTGTCTTCATCTTCAATGGATGAAAGCTCGCTGTCGTTGGAAGATACTTCGTCCCTCGACTCGCCCACAATCAATTTATCCTCGTCACCGGACTCCACATATTCGTCCGATGATAGCTCGCTATAGTTGGAAGATGCTTCCTTCCTCGATTCTTCCAAAATCATTTTGTCTTCATCTTCGTTGGATGAAAGCTCGCTGTGGTCAGAAGATACTTCGTCCCTCGACTCGTCCACAATCAATTTATCCTCGTCATCGGACTCCACATATTCGTCCGATGACAGCTCGCTATTGTTGGAAGATGCTTCCTTCCTCGATTTCTCCACAATCATTTTGTCTTCATCTTCGTTGGATGAAAGCTCACTGTCGTCGGAAGATACTTCATCCTTCGACTCGAATTAAAACTTTACATTAGTATAATGAATACTTTTTTATTGACCCAACTGAAATTTATTAATTAAATGAATGTATAACATTAAAATCAAGTTAAGTAAATGATATAATACATGAGTCTTATTTCTTTGTCAACGGACGGCTATATATACCTAACAGTATGTACATCTAATTAACCTTAAAAACTATACCCTATTAAAAACATTTTCAAACCTCAAATATTCTTCTTTGGTGGACACTAGTTAGACATCTCTGGCGATAAGGACCGGTAGTTGATCTTCGAGGAAGATGGTAATACATGAACATGAGTTCGAGAGGCATTCCTCCCGCTAGTAACTGCACCGCCTCATGAGGAACAGTCCTGTATGCACTGGTGACTCGCAGCAGAGCCGTTCGCTGGGTTGTCGCCAACTTGCTCTTCTGTTGGTGCGAGAGATTCCGATTCCAAGTAGAGGACTCATACCTCAGTATGCCTACAATCATACCTTTATAAATGGTCATTGTTGCTGTGTATCTGAGGCCCCAGAAAGTGCCCCCTACTCGACTCAGACCGTTCAGACATTGGGCCACTCTATTCCGCATGTAGTCCCAGTGAGGCGTAACATTGAAATCTCTTCTGAATCTGACTCCAAGATAGATGACCTCTTCACTTGGACGTATTCTTGTTTTGTGAATCATTATACTGATTGAGTGTGCCCTATCAGTTTTTCCTTTCAATAGAATGGCCTGTGTCTTTGAAGCAGCCATAGTCAACTTCTTCCTCTCGCACCATTCTCCAACCAAGTTGGTGCACCGTTCTGTTTGTAGTTTTAAGCCGGCTCTGCTGTTGGAAGACACCACTACGGCTCCTGTTCTAGAACTCCCAGCAACTCGTCAAATTTCTTTGTCACTAGAAAGATAATGTTACTTTAGATGTACAATTGGTTGGAACAATTGTGGTATAATTTGCAGCGTTTTTTTTCCAACTCCCTCAATCAAAATCGAAAGTAGGCCTAGGCTAAAGTGCGTCTCGTAAATAGAGAGGACTTATTGGAGTTGGAGCAGACCTCGAGAGCTACAAAAATGCTCGTATAAACAATGGGCCAATTTTCAGCAGAAAAGGAGGAAATCCAAGTTTTGTGTTTTTTAAGTGAGTCATACTTTTGTTAAATAGAAAGCTATAACTAAAGAAATATTTAATTTAAGTAATGTAATGCCTCAAATTTTATGGGGAGGTTAACTTTTTTTTTTTGCCAATTAGAAAGATAAAATATCGGAAGCAGTTTTAGCTAAGTTATAAATGTATTGAATTTTTTAAGTTGATTTTAATGATTGTTCACGTTTCAAGATATTCAGCAAGTTTTATTATTATTATTATGTCATTATTACAATAGAGGCTTTCTTAAACGAACTCCATATAGAATAAAGGAAATTAAATTTTAAAAAATAAATAAAATAATAACTTAAAGAAAAAACGGTTTATGGGAAGGAGTTGATTGGGGGGTGCGGTCAAATAAATACTAAATTATAGAAATATTATTATTTAATTATTATGCCGACGTTTCGACCCACCTTGCAGGTCTTCGTCAGGGCTACAAAAGATACAAAATATAAAAGGTACATGGTGAAAATAATTCATTTATTTTATTTTCACCATGTACCTATTATATTTTGTGTCTTTTGTAGCCCTGACGAAGACCTGCAAAGTGGGTCGAAACGTCGGCATAATAATTAAATAATAATATTTCTATAATTTAGTATTTATTTGACCGCACCCCCCGATCAACTCTTTCTCATATTATATCATGGTCAACCATCTCTACATCATTAAAAAATTGTTTAATTTTTTTAGACAATTTTTTTTTTTATATTTATTTATTTAGACATATAATATTCTGTCACGGGGACAATAATTATATTGATAAATGAACACATTCACACCGTATATACAAAAAAAGTAAAATTAACAAAAGTAAAATAATAACTAAATAATAATAAATAAAAACTATATACAATAAAAAAATAATATTACCTATATACAATATATACAATCAGACGGGGAACCCAAATCCCTGCGCTACTCTCTCGACCGCCTCACTGGTGCTAAAGCCGGTGGAGTTTGAGCGAGAGCGCTTTAGCCACATACACTCATGTCTTGAGTGGAGAATCTGGCCATTGCCAGAGCTCCAAAATAAATACTATAAAAGATCTCTGGGCCACTGCCGCTTCAACCTTCGAGGGGGGTTGTAGGGATGAGTGGAACTAGATAAGGATTGGGCTAGGGGATTTGGATGATTGATAAGGTTCTTGTCTTTTAGATCAGTATTTGTTGTCAATTGAAAGTTGAGATTTTCTGGTCAGTAGTCTGTATAATTGGCCGTATCGTCGGTTAAGGTCTTGTCTTTTAAGTCTAGTATGTGGGTTCCACGTTAGTCTTCGGTCTAAGATAAAGCCAAGATACCGGACTGTGTCTGAAAAAGGAAGCTGGATGGAATTAAAGTGGACTGATGGACAGGATCTGCGGTGGAGTAATGTGTTTGCATTTGGATTCGTTTACTTTGATGCGCCATTTATTACACCAGTGCTCAATCATGGAGAGGTGCCTTTGCAGCTTTAAAGATGCTATTTCGGGATCTGAATTGGATGATAGGATGGCGGTGTCATCAGCAAATGTTGCCAGGAAGGTATTGGGATGGACAGGGATATCTGCAGTAAAAAGGATATAAAGGACGGGGCCCAAGACGCTACCTTGAGGAACACCGGCTTCAACTGGGTAGGAGTCAGAAAATTCTGAACCACAGCGAACCCGAAAGGTTAGATCAGAGAGGTAGGAGCGGAGGATTAGGTACAAGGACTGGGGTAGATAGGTTTTCAGTTTGGAAAGAAGTCCGGTGTGCCATACCTGGTCGAAAGCTTGAGCTATGTCCAGAAAAGCACCCGTTGCTTTACTATTGCTTGCTTTCCAATGCTGCGGAAATATGATCGACCACTCGGAGTCCTTGTTGGACTGTGGAGTGTTGTGAACAAAATCCGAACTGATGGGAAGGGAGATTTTGGGATTCTATAAAAGATAGGATTCGTTTCAGGAGGAGCTTTTCAAAGATTTTGGAGAGGATTGGAAATAGACTAATTGGTCTGTAGGACGTAGAGGTGTTGGGAGATTTGTCTGGTTTCGGAAACAGGATAATAGTGGAATGTTTCCACAAAAGAGGAAAGTGGGTGGTTCTAAGGATGGTATTATATAAGTAAGTGAGAAATATAACAGCTTTTGGAGGAAGTTGTCGAAGGATTTGAGAGGTAAGGAGGTCGTATACAGGAGATTTACGGAGAGGAAGTTTTTGTTAGTGATTTTTTGATCTCAGAAGGATTAATTGCTTTAGGGGGTAAGGAAAGTGGAATGGGTGATGTAAGGAATTCTTCTACTGTTATGATATGGGTGGGGTTGGATTCCGGAAGTGAGGTGAATGTTCTGGAGAGGTGTCTGGCTAATTCCTCAGCTTTGTCTTCATCAGACGCTGCCCAGGAGCCATCGCATCGACGGAGGGGATGGGAAATATGATGGGATATAAGGATTTTGTTGGTGATCTTCCATAGAGAATTGTCGTGAACAGAGAGGGAAGTAAGGTAGGAGTTGAAGGATTGGGATTTGAAGATGGCCAATTCCTGCTTTAATCGTTTAGTGAAATAATTATAAGAGCGGCGATAGGTGGGGTGTCTTGAACATTGCCATAATATTCGGGCACGGCGTTTAATATGAATTAGATCTTGGAGGTGCTGAGGTAAATTATTTTTCTTAGGAATTTTCGAGGAGAGATTTGGAGAGGAAGCAGTCCAGATTGCTTGCTGAATAGTGGTGGTAAAGGAATTTACGGCATTATCGAGGTCTTCTGGGATTTTCAGAGTTATTCTGAGGTAAATTTTATCGGAAAGGATTTGATGAAAGAGTTTCCAGTTAACTGGGCCTCTGATGAAGGACGGTGAAGGAGCTATAGGAGCTTCCTCAAATAGGAGCTATCGATAATTGAAGTATTAATGGACTATGATCTGAGGAAAGTTCGTCAAGACGGGTAAGGGAATGATTGAGGGGACCTAAACCACTGTGGATGAAAAAATCAAGGATATCAGGATTGCGGTTAGGATCAGTGGGCCAGTAGGTTGGTGAGTTGGGTGGAAGGAGACTGAAACGTTGGGTATTGAGTGCAGACAGAAATGTTCTGCCACGAGAATTTAATTATTGGACAATTAAATTATTGCATTAATATTTATTCATTAATACAATGTACCAAAACCGTTATTTATAGTACTATAACTAAGCCATTTATGAACAATGAATGGTGTGGTAGAGGCCTATAGGCACCATGCCATTACCGCTTTTCTGCCGCTTGAGTGCATTTTCTACGGAACTGCTTCAAATATTTTAAAAAGTAATCAGTGTTTTAGAAAGAAAATTATACTCTCCAGATGTTTTATTTCAGCACGTTTTGCGTAATTGTTGGCTGTTTAATTACAAATGATGCTTGATTTTCAATTTGAAAATATTTTTGTAAAAAAAATTGACTTTACTGGTGTTTTTTATTGTCAAAGCCAATTATTTTTTAATATTTTTTCATGCTTAATTATTTTCTAACTATCCAGCTTTAATGAAAGACCAAGTATGACACGAAATTAAACTAAATGCTGTTTCTTAGTGACCAAAAAACTTACTAAAGTCTCCTAACTAAAATTTCCCCTCCATATCCACATTCGAAACCCACCTATTCCAATTCCTATCCCAAAAACAGTGAGATGCTTACTGAGCTTTTGATATTATACATTTGTATTATAGCATTCATCATCAAATGACGATACTATTCCATACTGTAAACTTCACTAGGGATTTTACAATATCTTCCTACTCTCAATGCCACTGAATGCATATATTGTTTGTTTTTTTATTATTTTTATTCTTATACAAATAAATTTGTACCTATAGTTACAATAAGATAATGATGTGTTTAGATATTATTCATTATTTAAATACTCTGACATTTTATATTGTCAGATTTGTCTTTCCTTTGTTAGCAGAAACATAGTTTATTTTAAAGAAGAACTCAGTGTATTTTTTATTATTTTATTTTTCAATAGTGTGTAATTATAATTTTTCCTACTGTACATAGTTTTAAGTGTCTTATCATAGTTTTAAGTGTTTTGTATATAGATTTTTTTTTTGTATGTAGCTTGTTTAAATAATATTTTCTTTACTTTCTCTTTTTTTATTATTATTTTATTTTGGCCAGATGTGGTCTTTTAATTATGTACTATTTTGTTATTCTAAAGGGACTTTGTCCCAGAATAAAGTTATTTTCTATTTCTATTTCTAAAGTCAAAGTCATCAGCCGGCCATGTTTGGACGCAGTTCGTTCACTTTTTTTTTGTGGGACATTGGCTTTTTTAAAATAAATAGTTGCAAGGAACACAACAATATGTAATTTATAGTGATGTGGGGGGGGAGGGTGCACAGTAGGGGGGTCTGGCCCACAGACTAGATAGCCATTCTCTTCCCCATCGCTTGACCATCAATAACACTCTGTTTAGAATTATAATAGCTTTAATTTTCAAAGGATTAATGAAATGAAAAAATGAAAATTTTTTTTATTATCCTGGGACTGTTGTCCCTTTAGGACAAATTATAGACCATACATAAAATTAGTTATTTACAATTTTTGTTAAGTTTAAAATATTGGAAAATAATAAAACAAAATATAAAACAATAACGCTAAAAACATACTAATATGTATAATACAAATGTGGGAAAATAAAATAACGTAAGTAAAGAAAATCATTTCTGGGGGAACTGTAAAAAGTTCTCTTATCTACATTTCATGATCAATCAGGTTGGGAAAGGAGTAGGTGTTTAAAAAGGAGAGATTTAAATGAGGAAACTGATTGTACATGTCGGATATCGGGAAGGAAGGTTTTCCAGAAGGAGACGGCTTGAATTATGAAGGATTTGTCTAATGCAGCAGTTTGGTGAGGAGGTGGATATAGGTCGGAGGTATGAGACCTAGTGGGACGGGATTGAATGGAATATTTAAATAGTAGGCTGTGAAATATATTGGAAGGCCACTGATTTCTTATGGCTTGGTATAGAAAGGTAACAAGGAAGTACTGGTGGAGCTTAGATGGATAGAGCCACTTCAACTTGGTGTAATACTGGGTTGTATGCGTATTTCTTGAGATTCCGAAAACAAAACGATTGCGCAGTTCATTAGGTGTTTAAGTTTGGCCTCGAATTCAGCAGAGAGTCTGCCGTACACCAGACAGCCATAGTCGAAGTGGTGGAATACAACGTAGAAAATCAGGAGTTGACGGGATTTATATGGAAGGAGATAGCAAAGACGGTTAAACTGTTTCAAGGTAGAGATAGTATGACGGGGAATTTAGGAGATGTGTGGTTTCCGGGAGAGGGTTAGATCAAATGTAACACAAAGGTTTTTTACGGAAGTATGGAATGAGATAGGTGAGTTCTTGAGGAAAAGATTGGGGAGTGTCTGTAAGGATTTCAGGAGTGGAGATCCGATCAGGATGGCTTTTGTCTTCTTGGCGTTTAGAGTAATCCTGTTGTGGATTTCCCAGGCACATATTGCGTTTATATCTTCCTGTAATTTTTGGATGGCGTCAGAGGATTCGGTCGGATTAAAGGAAAGGTAAATCTGGACATCGTCGGCATACAGATGGTATTGAGGATGAAAGGTCATTGATGTAGATGGAAAAAAGGGTGGGAGATTAAAAGGAGCCTTGTGGGACACCTCTGGTCAAGAGTAAAGATTCTGATTGAGGATTATTGGGGACTACAACATATTGGGTGCGGCCGGTAAGGAAGGATTGGAACCAATTAAGAGTACTAGTTGAAAAGGAAATATTGTTAAGCTTGGTTAGGAGAATAAGGATGGTGAGTTTCTGCTGGTCCATGGCTGTATGAAGGTCTTGGGAAATTTTGATGAGGGCAGACTGAGTAGAATAGCCAGGCCAGGAACCGGACTGGTTGGGATTTAGGAGGTTATTCTGTTTTAAAAAATCTGATAACTAGGTTTGAACTAGTCTCTCTAAAGGTTTGGAAAGGTTTGAGAGGAGAGAAATTGGACGGAAATCATTAACAGTTGATGGGTTGGAAGTCTTTATAGGGCAAACTAGTGCGGTTTTCCAGGATGTAGGGAAGGTAGCGTTTTGTAGTGAGTAATTGTAGATATGGAAGAGGATTGGAAGGATGGATGGTAGTGAGGCTCTGATCAGTCTGACTGGGATGTTATTGGGTCCATAATCATTGGTTTGCGATTTCTGAATGGAGTTGAGGAGGTCATCAGGTGTAATATGGGAAAAAAAGAAGTGATCAGGATTATAATTTATAGGAGGCGGTAAAGTCGCAGGAGATGAGGGCTAGAAGGGACAACAGTAATATGTATTATTGACGAAACTTTAATACACAACAACAGGGACAACAGTAATATGTATTATTGAAGAAACTTTAATACACAACAACAGGGACAACAGTAATATGTATTATTGAAGAAACTTTAATACACAACAACAAGGACAACAGTAATATGTATTATTGAAGAAACTTTAATATACAACAGGGACAACTGTAATATGTATTATTGAAGAAACTTTAATACACAACAGGGACAACAGTAATATGTATTATTGAAGAAACTTTAATACACAACAACAGGGACAACAGTAATATGTATTATTGAAGAAACTTTAATACACAACAACTTTCTTCCAGTTAAACATTACTAAATATTGACCACGGTTATCTTGGAAACTATGTAATATAACTTAAATGTGTGTTTTGCATAGATCAGATCTTTAGGTATCCCTACGATATAATGTTTCCCGAATATAAGTGAAGAAGTGACTTAGGTGCTTTTGGAAAGCCGCCATTTTGGATTCTGACCACATTAAGGTGGCAGACAAAGACAATTTTAATGCACAAACCGGAAAGAACATAAAAATACTTTTTGTTTATTTAATGGAATTTACAACTGTATACAAATACAACAAGTAAATATGCGCAAATATAAATAATGGCATGTACAGGCTTGAAGAGTTACTACCCAGTGGTAGCACTCTCTAAATAATTTTAAGTAAGACGATCACGAGGCCATCTCCTTTTCAGACGCCTAGGAGGATTATCAGGAATCGAGAAAGAAGCAAGAGTGGAAACAAGTGGATTTGGATGGGACTGAAGTTTATCATGAAAGGATAGATATCTGGCTCGAGCTAAATCAGCGACATATGGTACATTAAGGTCTTTATGAATGGTTTTATTTGTGACAAAGTATGGAGCATTAAGGATTTTACGGAGGATTTTGGATTGTAAGGATTGGATACGATAGGAATTCGATGGTTTGGTGGAGCCCCAAAGCTCAACTCCGTATGTCCATATAGGTCCTATTATAGTTATGTAGATAAGTCTTTTGTAATTAATAGAAAGTTTGGAGCAGTCGGAAACGTCGAACAGTTTCTTGTCGTTTCAGTCTAGTATGAGGATTCCAAGTAAGACGTTTATCCAAATGTAGTCCTAAGTAGCGGATTTGCTCAACAGGAATAAGTGGAGTATTATTGAAAGTTACTGTAGGACAAGACGTCATAGGTTTACGACGGAGGGTAAAGGTGATTTGATGGGATTTGTTGGAATTTATTTTTATTCTCCAATTTTTACACCATTCTTCAAGACTTGTGATATGTGATTGAAGAGTTTGGGATGCAATTAAAGGATCGTTATTAACAGATAGCAAACATGTGTCATCGGCGTAAGTGCTGATGACAGTGTCAGGATGGGTTCGGATGTCAGCTGTATAAACTGTGTAGAGGATGGGACCGAGGATACTACCTTGTGGAACGCCTGCAGATTGAGCAAAGAGGGATGAGAAGAAATTATTTTGGTTTACTTTGAAGTATCTATCAGTAAGATAGGAGCGGATAATGAGGAAGTATGTAGGGGGTAGGACTTTTCGGAGTTTGTACAGAAGACCCGGGTACCAGACTCGATCAAACGCCTGTTCAACGTCGAGAAAGACTCCCGTGCAGTACATACCGCGCTCCAATGCAGAGGAGACTACATCAACCACACGGTGACATTGTGGGATAGTGGAATGCGATGTGCGGAATCCAAATTGGTGATCAGGGATAATATGATTAGAGTCTAGGATGGGATACAGGCGTTTTAGGATGAGTTTTTTTCAGGATTTTGCCCATGATAGGTAACAGAGAAATAGGACGGTAAGAGGATGGGTGTTCGGGTGGTTTTTTAGGTTTGTGTAACATTTTGACAATAGATATTTTCCAAGAATCAGGGAAATATGTGGATCGGAGCACAGCATTGTATATGTAAGTGAGGAATAGGATGGTTTTCCGAGGAAGAAGTTTTAGGATCTGGGCAGTGATAAGGTCGTGTCCAGGAGCTTTTCGGGAAGGTAATCTGTTGATGATATTAGATATTTCCGAAGGATTAAATGCTTTAGGTGGAAGAGTCATTTGGAGTGGGATATCAGGATGTGGATTAAAGGTTTGGAAGAGGTATTGACCGAATAGTTGAGATTTTTCTTCATCGGATTTGGACCAGGTTTGGGATTCAGTTAATAGTGGATGGTTAAAGTCTTTAAACTTTAGTATCCTTTTTGTGGTCGTCCTTAGAGATTTGTCAGTAGTTGTAAGATTATCAGTTAGGTTAAGTAATTTTTGTGTTTTGAATTTTCTAATTTCTATTTTTAGTTTGTTAGTCAATTCGTTATAGTAAGTTTTATCTGAAGGATATCTAGTCCTATGCCATTTCGATCTTGCTCTGCGTTTTTCTCTTAATACGATTCGAATATTTAATGGCAAGTTACTATATCGTGAGTTATTGCTTTTATTGATGGAAGTGTTATAGCTATTGATGTAGTGAGTTTTTCTATGGATTTGTCAATGTCTTGTTTTGTCTTAAGCGGAATTTTTAAGTCCAGTTTATTTTCCAAATCGTGACGAAACTTTTCCCAGTCTACTCGTCCTGTAATCAATTTCGGATGTGAGGGTTTAGGAACGAGATTTGAATGTAATAATAGCAGAACTGGACTATGATCTGATGAAAGGTCATCCAGGGATTTTATTGTGGTCAGGGAAGAGGAAATCTGAGAAGTGATAAATATATCTAGGATATCAGGACGTTTTTTAAGGGATGTTGGCCAATATGTTGGATTCATGGGCGAGAGGATAGAATAACTATTAGAAGATGAGACATGAGATAGGATATTACCACGGGAATTGGATGTTCGACAACCCCATCGTTGGTGTTTAGCATTGTAGTCTCCTCCAGCAATAAAGCGTGATCCGAGTGATTGGAATAAGGAATCAAGAAGGCCATGAGAAAGGGAATTTCCAGGAGGACAGTATACAGCTGATAATGTAAGATGGAAAGGGCAAATTGTTAGGATTACCGAGGTTGATTGAATGGCGTCAGTTGGGGTGGAAGGGATTAGGGAATGAGATAAGGATTTATGGATAAGGATACAAGAGCCTGCGTGGGAAGTGTTATCTGGATGGTCTGATCTGTAAGTGATGTAGTCAGTTATGTAAAAGTTTGATCGTTGTGTGAAATGAGTTTCCGTCAGGAGGGCAATGTCAATGTAATTGTCATGAAGAAATATGTATAGTTCGTCACGGTGGTTTTGTAGTCCATTAGCGTTCCATAAGAGAACAGCTAGGGGCTTTGAGTTCATCGAGGAAAATTGAATGGGATTTCGGAAAGGAATCTGGTTAGAAGGGTTATGAGTGGTTTGATAGTCTGTTGAAGGTCTATCAGGAATGCTGATAGGATAGAATTGATGTCGGATGATGTTTGGCTTTGAAGGATCTGTGGATTCGGATCAGGAGGAGGTTGTGGTTGGTAATTTGTGCGATTAAGGTTATTGGTAGGGTGTTGGGTCCGTTGTTGGGTACGAGGAGTTGGTTGAAATTTCTGAGGTACATATGATGGTGGGTTCATCTGGAGATTTGGATGGGATTGTGCTGGATGCGGATGCTCCGGCGGAAGTTTGACCGTTAGGGGAAGATAACGAGGGGGGATTTGTTGACGTGGAGGTTGATGCTGAGGATTAGTGATTTTAGGTTTGGATTTGAAGGTCTGAGGCGCCTGACGTCGAGGTTGCTGCTTGATGATAGTGGTTTGGGAGTGTTGCTTGGTGGATTCTTGTTGAGGAAGGTCCGTTGATACAGTGGTCGATGGCCGTTGTTGGACGATTTGCGGTGTTGACGGCAGTACTGGGAAAACATCCAGATTTTCAATTTCAGGCGGTTCTGTGTTACTTTTCTGAACAAGGTTCTGGCTTCTTACTGCTATATTATGGGATCTTTGCTTGTGGAGACTTTTATAAACCTCACAACCTCTATAGTTCGCAGGGTGGGCTTCACCACAAAGAGCACATATCGCAGGTTCGTGCCTTGGTTTCTGACAAGTGTCTGATGCGTGTGAACCTGCACATTTCACACATCTGGCCTCGTGAAAGCAGTAGGCTTTGGTATGTCCCAAATTTTGACAGTTTGTGCACTGCACTACTATGGGCTTCTGTCTAGGTTCCTCAAAACGGACTGTTGAGTATACTAATCTCGTTACCTGAAATATTTCGGAATTGTTTTTTGCTGGTTCCAGATCCACGAAAAATAGTGGTAACGGATATTTTTCCCTAGGATGTAATACGGGTGAAATATTTCTGACACTGTGGCCTATTTCTTCCAATCCGATTTTAATAGCGTTCGTGGTGGTACTTGAATGCAGACCTCTCAAGATTCCTGTCTGAGTTGATAGCAGTGGAATTGGTATTTTCTTGATGTAAAATGCTCGATGAGTTTTTTATAGTTTTCTTTAGAGTTAGTGTTAATTTTTATATCATTAACTCTTGAATAACATCGAAAATTAGGCTGTCCTATCAAGTCAGCAATTTCTTGCCCGAAGGACTTAAAATTTTTAATTTTTGATACAAAAATAGGTGGTGGTTCTGGATCCGAAAATGTTTTTGGCTCCTGAGTTTTATTTGATGAAATATTGGTAGTAACAGAATTACTGATTGAGGTGGATGGTGGAACTGTTTCTAATTTGTTGGCTGCAGTGGTTTTACTGCGGATGTTTTGTGTAGATTTGCTATTTTCAGATATTTTTTTTTTATTTGGAGCTTTATTTTTTTTCTTAGTAGGTGAGTTACCCGCCGATCCAGGGGCAGAATTTCTATTGCGCTTTTGGAGTGTTCTTCTTTTTAAATATTGCGAATCTGTCTCGCTTATTTCGGAAAATGGTGTCTCTTCCTCCGATTCATCACCCGACGTATTAACAAGATCCATGATAACAAAATAATTAAAAGTCTATAAAAATTATAATGGAATTAAAATGGAAATAAAAGAAATTAATTCTTAAAACTAAGTTATTTACAAAAATATTTACAGATAAAATAAAACATTTCTCAATGTACATAAATAAATAAAACTAAAAGTCTCAAATAAAAATAATTGAAAAAAAAAGAAAAAAAAAAAAGTTCTTAGATACGAACTCGATATCACTCGAAGGAAGGAATGTTGGTACCAGGCGTTGACCGTGAATCTATCTTGATATGATAAGACCCGTAAAGGGAATTATCGGCCAGCTGAGCTGTTTCTACCGAACCTATATCAATTAAATAGTCAACATAATTTTAATAAATGTCTCTCACCTCAATATTTTAATGTGGAAATGTTCAAATGTACAAAAGCACACTATTCACACTGTATAGCAGCAGAAATTGAAGCATTAACCTGATGAAAAGGAAACAACGACAGAGCGATGCAAGCATACGACTGTAATTGCGGCCATGACACTTGGTACTAAAAATACTTTGAATTTTTTTTTTAACTGCTCTATTTTATCAGATAGTTATTTCCGAAATAATTTATTTCATGAAATAACCTGACCATTATTTCCGAAATGATTATTTCGGTAATAAATTATTTCAGGAATAATGTTATAATTATTTCTGAAATTGCAATCGTGAAAACATTCAAATCTGAGTTTTAAACGGAAATACACGTTTTGAGGTCCCCTGAATGCAGATAACCAAGTCTCTCAAATAGTCTGTGTGTGAACAGCCTGGCTCAAAAACGAAAAGTACGAAACTGAAAATACATTTTGAAGTTAACTATATGCCTGAGGTGCTGCAGCAACGTTTTCTTAAAATCGGTTCACCGGAAGTGCCACTTTATATCATCGATTTTGAACGGCTCTTACGATTTTGATTAAACTCAACTTTGAATAAAAATTATTTTCTGGCCCTGTTGGGCTATTATAAAATTTTTGAATTGCATTTTTAACCGAGCTAAAGCTAAAAGCTTACAGCTAACAAATCATAAATACCATTAAAATAATAAAAGTCCTAAGGTTGTACGATCCGTTGATTATGGATTGTACGACTATTAGTTATTATACTTTGTTTTTCCATTGCAAAGTTTACTAAAATGGAATTAAGAGCATTGGCTGTCATGGACAGAACAAAAGTTGTCACACTAATTGTAAGCGGATACTTTGAGGATATCGCATTGGGAAAATTCATCGAAATATTCACTAACTTAATTTTCTAAAAGGTTAAATGACGATTTTTCGGACGTTGATACATAACTATTTAAAAATAATATCAGATCTAGATTTATCAAACTACAGTAAATGTATTTAAGGTTATAGACATATGCTTTATACATTCATAAAATGATTTTATATTTCACTTCTTCTTTCGAACAAGTACAATGAAATAGTATCTTAAACAATGTCATTGTTTTGAATCCGTGGGTTTTAAATACTTTTTCAAACTTAAACATTTTTTTTAAAGTTTAAATTTAGTAAGAAAATTTCATTTAATTTCCTTGAAAACATCTGATTTACGTTAAATGATGTTAGTTTTTAGAAATTAATATTTATATTTTTTTCGTCACTGTCCGTTACCTTCTGCAACTTTTAATTCTCCGCTTTCCAACGATATATTATACGTATATCTTCTGACTATTGTTTGCGGATATTCATTTTCAATCTAGATAAGTATTTTTTTATTTATTTAAATATATGTACATAAAGTAGCACATCTGGTCAGCCGCTTTTAAGGAAAAAGTTGCTGTAACATCTAAGTCCATATACCCATGTTAAATACGTAATATCAGTTTCGTACGATTTTTCGTTTTTGAACTAGTCTGTTCATATACCACAGACACACAGACCATTCTTCGAGACTTGGTTATTCGGACTCAAAACGTGTATTTCCGTTGAAAAATTTTACGATCGCAATACTTACCCTTACTATATATTACATACATAGGATAAGTGAAAGTAATAAATGGTAAAAAAAATAAAAAGAGCTGTTCTAATGAATGCTGAAGAAGTGAGAAATGAGAAGAGCCGCTGGTAAACAGAAAGGGTTATATGAGGATGATACAGAGAAGAACCAGGCTTGCGACTGCGAAATATAAAAATAGCTTATATTTTTAAATAAGCTATAAATTAATAAAATTATTATTTATAATTAGAATTTATGCCACATAATATAAGATAATATAGCACAGATAACACAAGGCATGTGTCTTCCTAATGGCCATTGATCAGCTAACTGTAGGTTTCCTGTCCATCCTTCTGTAGAAAGCAAACAGACTAATGCAACATAGGACACAATTGGACTTATATTTACACGAAAAACGTATTGACATCGCAATGATAACAGAAACACACATCACACCACGAACTTTTTTTTTTATAAAAAAAATACATTTTGCCTCAATTAAGGGCATTGGGTATTTAGGATGAATGAAATACAAACATGCCATATATACAGTAAAAGAAAAACAAGATTATATCAAAATAAAATAAAACTTGGAACACAATAAAATAAAACTTGGAACAAAATAAAATAAAACTTGGCACCACGAACTAAATTTCATATTTCTGGTTACAATACCTACAGAACAGATCATCCGGACAACACAGCTCATGTTGGTACGGCAATACTAATAAAGACATCATTATCATATAATCCCTTATACATACCTACTACACCTGACATTCAAACCACAGGCTTAACACTACACACCAAACATCACACAATAACAATAGCTTCAGTATATTGTCCTCCGAGGTACGTATTAACACCTTCGATGTTTTGCAACTATTTTCGAAGCCTTGGCCGTTGCTTTATAGTAGGCGGTGACTTTAACGCAAAGCACCAATTTTGGGGGTCACGGCTGTGCACACCAATACGAAGAAATCTGAGGCCTGTTATCCACGAGCTTTCACTATATCGCCTGATACATCGACATATTGGCCGACTTCAAAACGTAAATCTCCAGACCTACTGGACTTTTTTATAACCAAAGGACTGCGCACCATAAATACGAGCTATGATCTTTGCTCTGACCATTCCCTTATACATTTGGTTATCCTTGATGAGCCCATCAATCTCCCACGAACATCTTAGCTCCTTAATGTTAAAATGGATTGGGATGCTTACAGGACAATTCTGGATTCAGAACTTTCACTCCATGGTTCCATTAAAACAGCGGATGAACTAGAAGAGGCAGTGGACAAATTTACAAAAAGTGTCCAAAAAGCAGCTTGATCTTCATCGCTACCAAGGTCATCAAGAGCAGAACACTTGCCAAGATATCCTCAATATATAAGGGACTTGATCACGGCAAAGAGGAGAGCACGTAAGGTATGGCAGACTAACAGACTTCCCTCAGATAGACTGACGTTTAACAGACTCAATAACTAACTTAAACGACTTATACAAAAATTCAATAGAATGTTCAATAGAATGATGTTCATTTGAGCATCTGATGTTCTTTGATTATATGAACTGACGATGGAAGATGTGGAAGCATACCAAAAATTTGTTAAAACATCGAGAGATGTCAGTACCTCTGCGAAACGAAGACGGTTCATGGGCTTTGTCGGATAGAGAAAAATCTGAACTATTTGCAGACTATCTCGCATCAGTATTCACACCATTTACTGACTACACGAACACAGAACATGAAACCTTAGTATTTAATACTCTAGACATACCATTACAGATGACACCTTCCCCTCTCCCGTTCACTCCTTCTCAAGTTGCACAACAAATCAGACATCTCCCAAAAAGAAAAGCTCCAGGTTATGACTTAATAACTGCCGAGGGCCTCCAGCAAATGTCTAGGAAAGCTCTAGTGTTCCTTACGACAATATACAACTGTATTCTAAGGACAACTAACTTCCCATTACAATGGAAATACTCACATATCAAGATGATACACAAAAGGGACAAAGGCATTTTCAATCCCTTGTCCTGTCGACCTATCTGTCTCCTTCCGATATGCTCCAAAGTTTTCGAAAAATTAATATACAAAAGACTGGTTGACATACTGACAGACCACAAATAATACCTGACTATCAATTCGGTTTTCGTACATTTCATTCAACTACACACCAATTACTTAGAATTACTGATTATATTGCTTGAACGCTACAGAAAAAACAATATGCTACCGGTGTGTTTCTGGGATTTGCGAAGGCATTTGATAAAGTCTGGCACCAGGAACTTCTCTTTAAACTCAACACTATACTACCTTATACATACTATCTCATTCTCCAGTTTTTCTTTTTCGACAGATTCTTCTCTGTCCGACAGGGTTTAGAAATTTCCTCAATGCGACCTGTATCAGCAGGGGTGCCTCAAGGCTGAGTATTGGCACCTGTACTCTACATTGACTATACTCATGACATGCCTACCACCTCTGAAACATTGACTGCTACTTACGCTGACGATACAACAATTTTAACAAAACACCATGACCCCGGGGACTAGCCTCATCAAATTTACAAAATCATTTACTAAATTTTCCAAAATTAGTATTCACTTTGGAAAATTAGATTAAATCATAACAAAACACAACGCATAACATTTACGCTTTGACGAGAAACATGCCCACAAGTTTATATCAGCAACAATCCAATTCCTCAAACGGACAGTATACGCTATCTAGGACTAATATTTGACAGGATGACCTGGGGCCCACACATCAAAATGAAAAGAAGAAGACATTGAACAAGCGACTGAATATACTATACTCACTTTTTTTCTAAATCAAAATTGAAAATTTGACAAAAACTAAATACATACACTTACCTACTCAAACCCATTTGGTCATACGCCTCACAGATTTACGGCCCAGTAATAAAGACTCACTTATAAAAACTACAATCCTTTCAATCTAATATTTTAAGACTAATAACTGCAGCTCCCTGGTACGTCAACAATAAGACTTTACATACCGACCTAAGACAACCAACCATTGATCAGCACATACGTACTCTCTACTCCGGATTTCATCTTAAACTACACGGACATCACAATGGACTTATCAACGATATGGCCACGGCTGAAATGCTCATCAGGAGGCGACTGAAAAGGAGCTGGATGAGAGATCTCCTTTCCTGATTTTAGGATGTAAACAGACCAGGGAAGAGGTGCTGCTGGGTTCCGTTTTTCGTCATGCCTATCGTGCCATTTTCTACCTAACAACAAATCTGCTAATTGTCATTACCATGACAGGTGCGAATGAAGAATAGACCAAAAAAAAAATGACTGATAACCACATTATGTAATACAGGCGAAGATAGATATTTTGGCTTGGCTGAGCAGTAGTGCGGGTATGGTTGCCTAAGACATTGAAGGGGCTGTTGAATACCAGCTCGGTCATTTCAGTGTATATCAAATCCTATGAAATATATATTTTCAAATAATCTACTGTTTTTTTTTTCGTTTTTTTTTAACTTAACTTTCTTTATTGAATATTAATACATTCTGCCACATTGAAGGGCATTAATATTAAGGCTACATGATTCATTCACACAATATGTACATACAATTAATATCAATAATAAAGAAAAAGAAATATAAAATAAAATAAAATAAGTAAATTGGTATGCCTGTGTACAAAAAAAAAATGAAATAATAGATAAAAGCTAGATGAAATTAAAGTAAATAAATCACATCCACACCTATGTACAATATTTACATTCACCCAGGGGATTCTGAGTCATGCCTTATTCCCCGACGTGGAAGCCAAGGCAGAACTACAGGAGATTCCAGTGATTCTCTCTCAGCCGCGTCACTGTTATTTGAAACCAGTGGAAACTGATGGAGGGCACTATAGCAACAGACGCTCATGTCTTGAGTGGAGAATCTGACCATTGCCAGTACTCCAATATATACATATTACAAAAGGTCGCGGGGCCACTGCCGTTTTAACCTCCGGGGAGGATTGTAGGGATGGCGGGAGCTAGATAGGGATTGTGCTACAGGATTTGGATGATGAGTGAGTTTCTGGTGAAATTTGGAAAATTTTTCTGGGATTAGGTCAATAACAAATGGGATATGAAGGTCATTATAGAGGGTTTTGTTGGATACATAGAAGGGAGCATCGGCTATTGTTCGGAGGATTTTAGACTGGAAGGATTGAATGCGTTTGATGTTAAAATGTTTTGCTGTTCCCCACAGTTCTATTCCGTAGGTCCAAATAGGTTTCAGGATTGTCTTGTAGATTAATAGTTTGTTGTCGACTGAAAGTTGAGATTTTCTATTCAATAGTCTATATAGTTGTCCGTATCGTCTGTTAAGTTGTTGTCTTTTAAGTCTGGTGTGTGGGTTCCACGTTAGTCTTTTGTCTAGAATAAAGCCAAGATACCGGACTGTGTCGGACAGAGGAAGTGGTATGGAATTAAAGTGGACTGATGGACAGGATCTGCGGTGGAGTGTGAAGGTAATGTGTTTGGATTTGGATTCATTTACTTGGATTCGCCACTTATTACACCAGTGTTCAATAAGAGAGAGGTGACTTTCTAGGTTTAAGGATGCTATTTCAGGATCTGAATTGGAAGATAAGATGGCTGTGTCATCAGCGAATATTGCCAGGAGTGTTTCAGGATGAGTAGGAATATCAGCGGTAAACAGAATGTAGAGGACGGGACCCAAGACGCTGCCTTGAGGAACTCCTGCCTTGATTGAATGACAGTTGGAGGATTCTGTACCATAGCGAACTTGAAAGAAGCGGTCAGAGAGGTAGGATCGGAGGATAAGATATAAGGAATGGGGTAGATGGGATTTGAGCTTGAAGAGCAGTCCGGCTTGCCATACCCGATCAAAAGCTTGCGCAATGTCCACGAATGCCCCAGAACAATACTTTCTAGGGCTGAGGATATGTGGTCTACAAGTCGGAGTCCTTGTTGGACAGTGGAATGTTGGAAGCGAAATCCGAATTGGTGGGTTGGAAGGTTTTGGGATTCTATTATGGGTTGGATTCTTTTCAGTAGGATTTTTTCAAAAATTTTGGAAAGGATTGGGAGTAGGCTAATTGGTCTATATGATGATGTATTATTGGAAGGTTTGCCAGGTTTCAAGAAAAGGATGATGGTGGAATGTTTCCATAAGAGAGGAAAATGGGTAGTTCTTAGGATGCAGTTGTATATGTAGGTGAGGAATATGATTGCTTTGGGTTGTAGTTGATGAAGGATCTGTGGGGTTAGAAGGTCGTATCCAGGAGATTTGCGGGAAGATAGTTTTTGTAAATGATATTTGACCTCAGATGGTTGAACTGCTTTTGGTAGTAAAGACAGTGGAATTGGTGAAGAAAGGAATTCTTCTACTATTGTAGTGTGGGTCGGATTTGATTCGGGATGAGGAGTAAATGTACTGGAAAGGTGTTTGGCGAATTCCTCAGCTTTGTCTTCATCAGACGCCGCCCAGGAGCCATCACCTCGACGGAGGGGATGGGAAATATTATGGGTTTTTAGGATTTTTTTTGTGATATTCCAGAGGGAGTTGTCGTGATCACAGAGGGAGGTAAGGAAGGAGTTAAAGGATTGGGAATTGAAGTTGGATTTGCTTTAGTTGTTTAATTCTACTGTTTATTTTTCATAATATATCGTTTCTGTACGAAGTTACTAAAATAAAATAAAAGTTACTAAAATAAAATATACAATTTTGTACTTGCTCTTACTTTTATTGGCGTTCCAACTTGGGTTGCCTTTTCATCAGGACTAAGCTCCAGAGGTCGCAGCACAACGAATCACCACCCTGAACTTAAATAGTTAGGTTAATTAGTATTCCTGTCATATTTGTGATAAAATTGAAACTCATGCAGATTTTATGAGCAAAACTATCTCAGAAATATTAATTAAAATAACTATATAAAGAAAAATAAATTTTTACATAAATAAACATTTAAGTAGATTCGTAATAATTATAAAAGCAAAGACTAATATAGAAAAATTTGATCTTATTAAGAATCAATTGAGATTTAGCAATGGCATAAGTGTATTCTTTAGCACAGTATTGCATTACTACCATATATCTAGTCCTCTCATAAATATTGTTTCAAGGAACAATATTTATATTTTAACAGAATTACAAATTATATTTCAACAGAAAAATTAATTTTTCAAAAAGTTTATTAGAAAGTAAAATGTATATCTATAGAGAATAAAACGAAAAAAAAAGAAATTACTCAAAATGTCACCCTTTTGCTTTGACACAGGCATTTAATCTCCGTGGCCAGTCGTCAATAGCAGCACACAGCACTTCTTGAGGAAAGCGCTCAACTGCTCTGACCAGAGATTGTTTGAGGATTTTCAAGTTTAGGGTGTGCTCTGTGACATGCCATCTTCTCCAGTTCGGACCAAAGCGGATAATCTAGTGGTTTGAGGTTAGGGCTTCCTGAGGGCCAATCCGAGGCAGAGATGAATTATGATGTTCTTTTGCATCCACTGCTGAGTTAACCTGGGCTTGTGAGTTGGAGCGCAATCCTTCTAGAAAACCTAATTACTTCCAGCAAATAGGGTATCATTTAGAGGCCTGACAACAGGTTCCAAAATATCACCCTGATTGTTTTTAGCAGCTGTTTTAACTCCTTTTTCTCAAAAACGGAGCTTTGCTTAACATCAAAACAAACTCCCAACCAAACGATCACTGAGGAAGGGTGATGACCTCTTTCTACTCTTCCAATGACTTCCTGGACTCCTTTAGAGCTGTGTGGGTACGCACGATCATTTTAGCGATTAAATTTTCCTTTCATTGAAAAAATTTTCTCATCGATAAACAAAATCTTTCGATGAATAACATTGGTGTAGCAGCCAAGGAGTACTTTGCATCTACCCACTCTAATTTTTTTTAGAGAAGTGATTAGCCTTTTTCCGGTCATTCTTTGAAATGCAGCTATCCTAAGGTCACTTTTTACTATGCGACACATTGATCTGAGAGAGATTCCCATTTCCCGAGACATGATTTGTTATTTATGAATGGAATTTCTTCTGATTCGAGCAGCCACTGCTCTCACTGCATTTTCCGTTCTCACAGTGTGAGGACAGCCCGGATGAGGTCTGTCACATACAGATAGGGTCTCATTATATCTATTTACAGTACGGTGCATCAACATATGGCTGATACCCAAAGGTTTCAAAGTGTTAAAAATCTCTGACCTTCATTTTCCAACTTTGTGTAAGGTGATTTTGTTTCCCCTCCCACTTCTCCCCATGTTAACTGAGTGAAAGAAAAATATAAACTAATTGGAATTATTATCAGAAAATAATCTGATAGAGGTAAGGATTATCTAAATAATACCCAAGGATCTAAACAAAGTTCAACTTTTGTATCAGTATGTATGGCAGAATGAGGTATTTTTATTGCTGTGTGAAGTAGGAGAGAAAAAAAAAATGTAGGGTAGACAGCAAAATTTTGGAATTGATAAAAGCTAGGAGATGCTTGAATTGCTTCAGAAAATGATTCATGAGTAAGAAAAAATTGTTTAAGCATTTAAAGAAAATTGTAAAAAGAAATATCTTCCTTCCATTTCAACTGGTACTTGCACTGCTAACTTAGCCAGGAACTAGAGCGGCAGGCAAGTGGACCTTATCGTGGTCCTTTATTTCAACCCCTGAGGTCACGATTCATTTCCCGAGGACACCGAGAAATGAAAAGTATCCGACCCAGGTAGGAATCGAACTCAAAACATTCAGAACCGAGCACTCTGGGATCCACGTCCCAACGTGTTCGGCAATCCTTTCATCTCCTCCCAATTCTAACAAACAAACAGAAGGAGGAAGAAGGCAGGGGAAAGATATTGGGTCCTCAGATGAGGTCCTGTTAGCAGGCTAATCAGAGTGTTCCTCAATTTTTATTTATTTTTTTAATCAAATTTATTTAGAATTTAAATATCAAGATACCCATTGCTATAGAATTTATTTAGAATTTCAATATCAAGATACCCATTGCTATAGAATTTATTTAGAATTTCAATATCAAGATACCCATTGCCATAGAATTTATTTAGAATTTCAATATCAAGATACCCATTGCTATAGAATTTATGTTTTTATTATTTTTACAGTTGATATAAATGAGTTGAATTCTGAACAAGAGACAGAATTAGATATGAAATTATACTTGAAAAATCTTACTCGCAGTATCACATCAAAACACATGTCCTTGAATGATGTGATCTTAGTTTTTCTGTTCTCGTGACACCTGTTAGCTGATTTTCAGGATAATTTTTTTTCCGCTCCTGGGTAAGATGTCCTGTATTTCAACCAGAGAAGGAAGAGGGGAGGATTATTCTATTTTTATTCTATTATTCTATTTATTAGGGGAGGATTTCTCACAAAATAAAATTGAGTTTTGATTATGTTGATGGTGGTATTGTAAAGATAGAAAAAAGATATATTTTGCTGTTCCCGTCTTGGAGTAATTATTTTATTCATCCTATTTCCTGGAGGTAAAAGACACCATGTCCATTTTTTTCTTAAATAATTTAGCAACTAATAAACAAATTTTAATAGCTCAAAGTTGTGGAAAATTGGCTTCGCTGGCCAAATACAAAAATGGACCAGTTGTTCTTTACCTCCTGGGTACAGCATTGACGATTGATTTTTATGTTGTTTTTTAACTGTTGGAAATATGTTTTAGAGATTGTTTTCAATCTATAAGCAGTTCTATTGTTTGAAAAACAAACAATTAATGCTTAAAGAAATTGAAATCACTACTTATTGCTTAAAACCTATCTTACAAGTCTGACTCATTGCATACCTCCAAGTATTTCTCTTGCAAAGAAGGGACACTTACATACTCCTTTTTTCTTCTCGACTAATGAAAGTGTTATATAATCATTATTAAAAAAATGGTAAGCAGATAAATTTTATCTGTGTTTCTCCTCCTTACATACTCAAAAGAAAAATTCAATACTTTAAAACAAAATTATTCTTTTCTTTCTAAAAGCATTTTAAATTAGAAAGAATATTTTTCATGACATTTTAAGACTCGTTTTGTATTTTTGTAAGATAACTATGGTTTAAGAGTTATTTCTTGTACCTGCCAAAGAACTATTTTACAGTAAAGTAGAAGAAAGAGGATTTAAAAATCTTAAAAATAATCCAAGTTCTCATGTCTCTTAGGAGGTACATCAAAATACAACAATATTTTTTCAGTTCTTGTTCTCAGTGTTGTTATTGATATAATTAGTTATCAGGATATCACTTCTTAACCATTGATAAGTTTCTATCAATTACTCTACATGAAAGATGTATTAGGTTCATATAATAAAATTAATAAATGAAAATATTTCAAAAGTAGCACTCACAAATTGAAATACTCATCTTGTGTGTCTTATTTAATATAAGTCCATATAATTTTTTTATTTTTTTTTTAACTTGATTCTTCAACTCACACCTGTCAGAAGTAGTCCATATAAATTTGAATTGGACAAATAATATCACCTGGTATTCAGAAAACTATACTGGATTTTTGGGATTTGTAAAAATAATTAATTATCTTAATATTTATTTTATACTTTTATTAAAAATAAAGTAACAATTTTTACAAATGTGAATGTACACTCAATAAAATTGAACCAATTATACAGTATTAAAAAGATTTTTAAACTTCAAATAGTCTTCTATGTTGTATACAGGATAAACATCTCGGGCGCCCAGTAGTTAATCTTCCATGATAGAACATGTAGAGGAGCTTGCTCTTGCAAATATAACAATTTATATTTGGTTGTTTCTTCTTGGAGAAGAAACAAGATCTGATTGGTTGGTAAGATCTGATTGGTTCTGACCATATTGGTTCTGGCCACATTGGTCTCTTATATATATCTTTTTTCTTGGGTGAGACCTCAGTCTCAAGGTCGTCGTCCGATGGCAGCTCGCTGTCGTCGGAAGATGCTTCCTACCTAGATTCTTCCACAACCATTTTATCTTCATCTTCGTCGGAAGATGCTTCCTTCCTAGCCCCAACCATTTTACTCATCTTCGCGAAGATGCTCCTTAATTCTCCACAACCATTTTATCTTCATCTTCGTCGGAAGATGCTTCCTTCCTAGATTCCTCCACAACCATTTTATCTTCATCTTCGTCGGAAGATGCTTCCTTCCTAGATTCTTCCACAACCATTTTATCTTCATCTTCGTCGGAAGATGCTTCCTTCCTAGATTCTTCCACAACCATTTAATCTTCATCTTCGTCGGAAGATGCTTCCTTCCTAGATTCTTCCACAACCATTTTATCTTCATCTTCGTCGGTAGATGCTTCCTTCCTAGATTCTTCCACAACCATTTTATCTTCATCTTCGTCGGAAGATGCTTCCTTCCTAGATTCCTCCACAACCATTTTATCTTCATCTTCGTCGGTAGATGCTTCCTTCCTAGATTCTTCCACAACCATTTTATCTTCATCTTCGTCGGAAGATGCTTCCTTCCTAGATTCTTCCACAACCATTTTATCTTCATATTCGTCCGATGACAGCTCGCTTCATTTTTTTTCTTTGAATTTTTTTTTTTCGAAAACTGAATTTAGTCTCGATTTTTCTTCAGTAAATATTTTCCTTTCACTTATTGAAAAAAGTTTGTGCCATAGTAGGTTGTGATTTATGGAGTCAAAAGTCCGACGAAAGTCAACGAAAAGGTTAGATTTCTCTTTTAAAAATTTGTTTTAGATAACGGCATTTAATACAAAGACATTATCTAAGCAGCTTCTCCTATTTCTGAATCCTGATTGGCATTCAAGTAAATTCCGGTTTCTCCTGTCCTTGATGTTATTCGCTCTATCAGGATTTGGGTAAAAATTTTGGAAGCACAGTTTGCCATAGATATGTTTCGATAATTAAGTGGGTTTCCTCGGTCCTCTTTCTTAAATATTATTATGCTCAAAATTTCAGCCCATGATTTAGGCACCTCCTCATTCTTCATAATTTAATTGAATAAATTCTGTTTATACAACTTAGACGGATACATAATTTTATAAAACGTCTCCCACTCCTCTATAGAAATGTTCCGTCTGGAAATGGTGTCGTCCCTAAATGATACCCCAAAAAGTTGAACTATCCTTAGTTGTTCCAAGAATACCAATTGTATTTAAATTATATTTTCTTTTTTTCATTTTCAAGAAATTTTTATACTGTTTTTTTTTTTCAATTTTA
This sequence comes from Nezara viridula, assembly GCA_928085145.1. Classification (NCBI taxonomy): domain Eukaryota; kingdom Metazoa; phylum Arthropoda; class Insecta; order Hemiptera; family Pentatomidae; genus Nezara; species Nezara viridula. Next base: position 290,811 of record OV725080.1, read on the forward strand.
GAAAATCGAATAAGAATTCACCTGTAAAATTATTTTTCTTACATTTAGAGAAAGAATTCTTCAGCTCAGTCTTTCATTCACTATCATACCAAGGCTTATTTCTATTAATTCTCCGTTGTTAAATTCAGTTATACTTTTCATTATATTAATTTCTTTAGAGGTTCTGTAAACAGCGGATATAAAATTTTCGTATACTTCTTCAACATTACTGCTTTTAAAGTCCACTGTGATTAATGGAGAGATCGTTAAACTACTTTTAAATATTTCCGATATATTTTCATCCTATTTAATAAGATTTCTTGTATAAGTGTTATTTTTTTTATTCACGATAGAACCACAGGACACTTTTAATTCTAAAGGGAAATATTGTCAGAATTGGACAATGTTTGTTTAACTCCAAAATCGCATAATAATTCTAAGCCACCGATTTCACACCAGACAAAATCTACAAAATCATCGATCCATTACTGCTACAGTAATTATAATTACCAGTTAGATCACTGGGAGTTCAGCCATTTAACACTATAAAGGAATTAAGTTCCGTAAATTCAGTTAATGTTTTCCCTCTTAAATTTTCGAAGCTATCTGAATTTTTTCGATTTGTCAAGAGGAAAGTGTCATGAACAATTTCTGAAGAACATGTGTTTAAATTACTTATTCTAGAATTAAAGTCCCCTCCCGAATAAATGGGCATGTTTTTATGTTCTCCTCTCATCTCATTTATAGTAATTTCTATTTTTTCTAAAAATAAGTTGATATCTAAACCAGGATTAATATTAACAAAGTCTATAATTATTTCAAGCTATTTTTACAGACTAACAAAAAAATATTGTCTCTATTATTACGTAATGTTCTTACAGAGCACTTATCCTGATGATAAAAACAAACTAAGCCACCAGAGGCCCTGCCCTGTTTATAGCTACTAACAGCTGAGCTGTAAACAATTCCATACCTTGACATCCAAATAGGCTTAGCTCTGATTTCAGTAGTTAAATGGCTTTCAACGAGACATATTATATCGTAGTGCCATGTATTCATCGTGTTGTATAAAATTATAAAATAGCCAGTTATGTTCCAAAATAAAATAATAAAATATGATACCTCTTCTATCCGTCCTCATGATGCATTATCCTGTGCTCTAGTTTTGATCTGAATATTTTCTTTATCGAAATGGAAATTGATGGAGTTTTCGCTCAGTTTTTTTATTTTGATAACCTGGAGTGGTGATCACATACTGAATCTTTGAATGTTTCCAGTAGACTTCCGATTTCAGAGATGTGAAAAGTGTTCTCTTTCATTGTAAATAACTTATTTTTATAAGTTACAGTACTGTTGAAGGTTCGCAATCTGTTAAGGTATAAATATATTTGTTTTCCCTCCTCTCTTTTCTCGGGTGGTTTGTCATGTGCTATAGGGACCTTTTTTTCTCTAAATAAGTCTCTCTTTTTCGTTATTGTTTCCTTCATTATGTAACTGTTAAGAGAAATTAGAATAGGCCTGGGTTTCCTATATCTATTTTTTCCTAATCTGTAGGAGTTGTTTATCAAACCATCTAATAGCCATATGTCCATACCTGATAATATTGTTTTTACTTTATTATTATCTTCTTTTTCAGGTAAATTAAATAATATTATATTATTTTTTCTGCTTGTTTTCTTTATATTCTTTACCATTTCTTCTAATTGGCATTTAATCTTTTCGAGTTCATCAATTTTGTTTTTTATATATTTATTTATTTATTAGTTCTGATGTAATATTTTCCAGTAAAGTATTAATTTTTCCTACCGTTTCTTTAATACTCTTAGTTTCATTGTTGTTCCTGCGGATTTCCATTATTATTGTCTGCAGTGTCATAGTGTCCTCATTTATTGTTTTCATAATATTATTTATATTACCATTCATTTTGGTGAATTACGATCAGGGAAATATATATATGAGCCTACAAAGAGTTGGCTGTAGATAAATAACCTTCCCGTGACGTAGCCTGCCTGCTTGCACTGGCACTATTCCTGTTTCAAGCCAGGACAACTCAACTGTACTGATAATATGAAAAATATCACTTGTTATTCACACTATTCTTTGTTTCTAACAAAAGACAGTTACAACATACTAATATACAACACTATACCGAATACAATGATCCAATAATGTATTCACACCACTCAAATTACGTAAAATCACAGAGCCGATCTACACTCTACCGTAGCTATCGATAGACCCTCCATCTCCTCCATCCAGCTTATCTCATCGTGACCTACAAATATTTTATTTACGAAAACTCTTGCAATTGTAAATTAGTTTCAATCTGAAGATTGGCAAAGTTTATCTATTTAATTAGATACTAAAAACTCGGAAATACTTGGATCGTAAGATAATTTAGATAATTTGATCACAAAATCGAAAACAAGGTGGCCTACAAAAATATTGGACCGTTTGGCCTGACCTACACCCCCAACATTTCAAAATAACGAGGTTATAGGAGGCGAAACGGCCCAACACTTTTGTAGGCCACATTTTTTCTCGATTTTGTGATTAAATTATCATAAGATCCCAAATAGGTATTGGAAAGCTAATGGGTATTTAAAAGTTTATAAACTTTGCCGATTTCCACATTGATGTACAAAAAAAAAAAAAAAAGAAAAATGCGGTAGCTTTTATTATGTGTTAAAATTCAACGTAAATATTGTGGAACAAACAAATATAATATTCAATGTTTAAAATTATTTGTTTTTGTATTTGTATAATTGTTAGGATTCTTATTTATTTATTTGTTTTACTTATATATAGTACTTATATATATATATATATATATATATATATATATATATATATATATATATACTTAAATATATAACATACTGGTTTAGATTAAACAAACACAGGGGAAGTCAGGCCTCATAACATTGTTACATTTCTAGAACTTTTTCAGCTAAAAAAGTCTGCCAAGTAAGGTCAGTATAGCTTCCTCACCGCATTCTTGGTCTAAAAAATATCTATATTACAAGGCCTAAAATTGTTCGTATGAGAATAAAATCACTGAAAGAAGCCGTTTTCGGAAATTCAGTAATCCCTTAACACATACAGGTCTGATATCCGCGAGTTTCATTCATCAGCGAACACTAAAATGCGAAAGAGTTTCGTATTAAGAGATTGTATACTTGATGATTCATGATTAAAAATAAATTATTCCAGAGCATATGCCCGCTATATCGATTTGACTACAGACAGACAGACGCCGAACCAAATTCGATCCTTGATGTCTGAAACGTAAAAAGCGAATGGAAATTTTTGATTCTAATCACATTCATGCTTCCCTACCTCCGATAGTGAGGAATCAAAAAATCTTAAATAAGTAATCTTAAATATCAAATATTTTATTGAATTTACATAGCTCAAAAATCCAATAATATATACAATTATTTATCTATATCTAAGAATTCGTTTTAAAATTTAGTACAACTTTGATGAATTAATTTTTTTTAGCAGGCTATACTATATACTAGACCTGAATATTAAACATTAGTTCGCTAGTTGATGTATGGGAGAAAATATATTGGCAAGGATACCTAGTTAGTTTTGGTAATGTCATCTAATAAAATTAAAATTGAGCTGTTCTTAAGATGTTTAATATCATGATAGAACACTGATCCGTTCCTAGCGATGGAATAGCAAACAGAATTAATAAAATAAAAAAATCTCCTCGATAAATTGATGTTTTGTCTATTTTAAAATTAATTTAAATATGTTTCTTGGATATTTCTCAGAGAAATCTAGTTACCTGGATCGAGCAGGGTTGCAATAAATGTTGACAACTATAATTCCTTATTGCACCTGGGGTTGCCGACTTGTCACAACCTGCTCAGGTACATTTTGCAGAACATTTTGAATTTTTTTATGGCGGGGCTTATGGAAGTCAAGGTTTCGCAATAGCCGTAACAAAAACTTTGTTATTCGGCTATTTGTTTAGGTACCACACAACTAAACCGACCACCACCGATCCATTAAAATTTGTTAAGTGTTTAATTTTCATTTATGATGAAGCGAGGAGATTGTGGAGTTGATTAATTAATCAAAAAGAGTTGTAGTCTCTCCACTTCTTTAAACTCTGCTGAGTTTATCGCTGGCAAAATAACATTGGACATTGAGTCACCTACATCCGTGTAAAATTAGAACTTGATCTGAATATTGTGGCGGGCGGGGTGAAATTTTTGAGTTTTTTTCCTGATTTCCGGCTAATCCGTTTGGTTAATCCTAAAAATGTATACGACAACATTTGTTAGGCTCGAGAAGTTGAATCGAATGACACCTTGAACGGGAAGATCGGACAAAGTTGAAAAATGAGTGTGTTTTACCCGTTTTATGTGACAACGCGTTACAGATGTTCGGTATTCCGGATTTTTCCGTTGAGTTGTGATAATTTTTTCCATCAGTTGAGTAGTACAACTTTTAAATGTGGCTCGCGGTAGAGTAGGTTGGGATTAGAATCGAAGTAACTGCCTAACCGGGATCTCTAGACAAATTACTCAAGAATTCATAACTTTGGTTCTACTCAATATTTTGTTTTCATTTAAAGCCTATATTTTAAGTCAAGCAAACCTAAATGTAATGTCAAAATTTCAAAAGTCTACCATTAACCATTGCCGAGCTTACCCTGACAAAATTTCGTTGGACAATGCGGACATCCAGACAGACAAAATATTTGTTAAAAGTGGATTTGGTGTCTGTAATGTATAAAACGGAAAAATATCATGAAACGGGTTGATTCTATTCAATGTACAGACAAAACCTTTATTTTCTTAATATAGATGTTCTTTAACCTATAAACATGTGTTTATTATTAACATTAACCGAGTTCTCTATACAAATTACTTAAGAATTCATAACTTTGGTTATACTCAATATTTTGTTTTCATTTAAAACCTATGTTTTAAGTCAAGCAAACCTTAATACAATGTCAAAATTTCAAAAGCCTACAATTAGCCATTGCTGAGCTTACCCTTGACAAAATTTCGTTACAATGCGGACCTACAGACAGACAAGAATTTTTATAAAAGTGGATTTGGTGTCTGCAATGTATGAAACGAAAAGATATCATAAAACAGATTGATTCTATTCAATGTACAGACAAAATCTTTATTTTATTTATATAGATAATTAACTCTCGATAAAATAAAGTCTCGATGAAATGCTAAATATAACTTTTTTCATAGGTACACCGATGAACGAATACAAATAATATAATTAAAGTTCTCGCAGATTATATATTTTTGGCGTTGCTATCTTTGATAGTGACGTGAGACCACTATTAACTTCCTCTGCTTGTTAAGCTTGCGCCCTTTAATACTGTTGGGGTCCATACTTATCCCTTGGACCAAACCTCAGCAGTTACTCTCTCGAGTGAGGGCAGCGTCGCGCTGACAAGCGGACCTCCTTTCTTCCTTCATTCGTGATGGCGAACCAGAATGAGAACCTTCCTATGGAGATTCCAGAGCCTGAGGCCTCCGAAGATAAAAGTGGGAAGAGGATTCACGAAACTGACAGCGAAGGCCTTGGATCGGATATTGAAGGCTACGCCCCAGTAGCCAAACGACACACGTTTCCCGCCCGTACCGTCCCGGAAAAGCCTTCCCAGATCCCAATTGCCAACAAGTTTTCCGTGTTGAGAGTGAATCTACCGGAGAAAAACAGACCGCCGCCAATCATCATAGCACCTCCGATAGCCCAGGCAGCGCTGAAAAATATACTGATCGAGAATAATATAACATTATTCTCTATCAATTCATCATCAAAAGAAACTCGGCTGTATGTCAACTCCGAGAATGACCACTTTCAAGCCACTTTACTGTTGCGCCAGGACAATAGGGTACAATTCCACAGTTTTGCTCCCAGAGGCACTAAGCGATCTCGAAAATATGTGCTTCACGGATTCGATATTGATTTCCCCGTCGAGGAGATAGTCGAGGAGTTAAAAACCAGATTACCAGGATTCAGACTCGCCCGAAGACTCACAAAGAGATACAACCCGAATGAACCACCAAAACCTATCGAGCTGATCCAGATAATTACAGACGACTCGGTCAAGCTGACAGACATTGCTAAACTTTATCATATATCGCAGTGTAAATTTCGTGTGAGCATCTTTAAAGAAGATGGGGTCCCAGCACAGTGCCGAAATTGTCAAGAATACGGACACACTATGAAATATTGTGGCCGAACATGTGCGTGCCCCTGGTGTGGAGGTGTCCATACCCTTGAACAGTGCCCGAAGACAGTAACTCCCTGGTGTAAAAACTGTAAAGGTGCCCACCCCACCTCCTCCAAAGAATGCTTGAAGAGACAGGAGTTGGTGAAGAAAATTAGGGAAATCACCAAAGGAACACCGACGAAAACGAATACCAGCAAACAGAGTAAGTGGGTCCAGGAGGGCCTGGCATACAGCACAGCAAGCGGAGGAGCGCCGGTCCAATCAGAAGGAACCTCTCCCCACCACCAGTCTCATCCCCACCACCAGCACGCCACCCAGTTCAAGGAACAGACTGCACCAACGCAATCGCCTCAGCCTTCAACAAGTACCGATGCCTCCCTGACGTCTCTAGTGATGACGATGCTGACAAGAATGGACAAGCTGATGGATATAGTTGCCCGCATGCTAGATGCTATGACGAAGAAGCATCATGATTAATCATCTCGTCATGAATTTCAACACCAGAGGCCTCTTCCAGAAGCAGGCTGAAATCGAGCTCCTTCTTCAGCAGCATAGACCTTCAGTGGTGGCGTTGACAGACACCATGCTTCACACCTCGACTCGTCCATACTTCCAGGGGTACACTATATACCGAGAGGTGTGTGCACCAGGGTCTCGAGAGGGAGTAGCCATCCTGGTCAGAAAAGATGTACCTTCGAGATCCGTCCCGAACCCAGTGGAACCAACCGAGGGAACTCACTTACTCACAGTTGACGTGCGACTTAAGAGTCGGTTCACATTCACTTGTGTCTATAGGAGACCCAGGGCTGGACTGACATCTGTTAAGCTGCTGCTACAACATGCCCAGGTGACGGGTCGGCATGTAGTCCTTGGGGACTTCAATGCTCGACACACTTCCTGGCTGTGTGGTAGCGACAATCCACTGGGGAAGTACATTACCAAGACTAGGTTGGCCGTCTTTCACCCAGGTGTACACACTTTCCGGCATTCAGCCCGACCTGATTGGACATCAACGCTGGACCTGCTATTAACCAGGGATCTGCACATCATTACGGATTGCCAAGCGCTTCCGTATGGACCGTCGGATCACCGGCCTGTGCTCTACACGATCGAGGGCACACCCGCCAAACCACCGGCGAGTAAATACTTACTCCACAAGGCCGACTGGAAAGGATACAGGTCTAGCGTTGAATCCACTTTACCGGCGGTAACGCCGTGCCAGACAGTAGAAGAGGTAAACGAGGCGGTGGATGTCATCACCACCACTATCCAGGATTCAGCCAACCTGAACATCCCTAGGTTCGCTCCGCAGCCCAACGCCATCAGGAGACCACCACGTCACATCCTCGCCCTGATCAGTCAGAGGAACAACCTGAGGAACATCTTTCAGCGCACGCGTGACTACAGCTTGAAACCGGCCATCAATGCGATGACCCGGCAGATAGCCAGCCTCATGCGAGACTGGAAGACCTCACTCTGGCATGACCAGCTCCGGAGGACTCATAATGACCACCGCCAGTTCTGGAGACTGGTCCGAACGTTCGTTAACAAGAAGAGGACTGTCCACCTGACGTCGGGGAATGAGCTGCTGACACCTAAGGAACAGGCTGAACTCCTGGCCAAAAGCTATGAAGCGAGGGATGCTGAGCGGACGAGAAATGCACCACCAATGCCGGAAGGACCACTGCCCAGTCCCAACGAAGAACCCGTCTTCTCTACCTTCAACCAGCTGGAGTCGACGCTACGACGCACCAAAGGAAACAAAGCGTCTGGACTGGATGAGATTCCGTACGTACTGTTGAAGATGCTCCCTAGGAAGGGTAAAGCCTTTCTACTGAACATATTCAACTCATGTCTTCGAATCTCATACTTTCCTACCGCATGGAAACAAGCGATCGTTGTACCGTTACTCAAGCCGGCGAAGAACGGGGACTCAGCTGAGCACTATCGTCCGATCAGCCTCCTCTCGCACATCAGCAAGATTTTCGAGAGGCTAATCCACCATCAGCTTATGAAGCACTGCTGGAAAGAGAGCATCATACCACCAGAGCAGACTGGTTTCCAGAGAGGGGTCGCGTGTGAACACCACCTAGCTAAACTTCAGGCCCACACAATAGATGAAATGAGTCTCAACAGAGCTACGGCGCTCATCTCTTTGGACTGCAGTCAGGCCTTTGACTGCGTGTCACACACGCATCTACTTCGCCGTCTGGAAGAGTTCAGGTTTCCTACCACTCTATGCCGACTGATCCGAAGCTACCTCAGCGGAAGATCTCTCGTCGTACGAGTTGGTACAGACTACTCAAACCCAGTCGATACCACCTGCGGAGTACCTCAAGGGTCTGTGTTGGGGCCAATACTGTTCGTCGTTTTCACGGCGCCAGTGGTGGCACTCAAGCATCCAAAGGCGGTGGTAGCAGCCTATGCGGACGACATTGGCATATATGCTTCCAGCATCAACGCGGAGACTGCACTCACTCTGGCACAGAATGCTTCAGCCACAATTGTTGAAGAGCTAGAAGAGATCGGTATCAGAGTGAATCCTGCGAAGACTGATGCTATTGTCATGTCGTTTCAGAAGGGAAAGAAGCATCTACCCACACAATTCACCGTTGGAGGAGTTTATCATAAAATTTCTACCTCGATTGTCTACCTCGGCGTCACGCTAGATAGACATTTGACCTTCTCCAATCACGTTAGGCAGAGGATCAAGCTGGCACGAAAGAAGTCGCACCGGCTCTACCACCTACTGACGTCGCCGCAGCTCTCGCTGAGACTCAAGCTCCAAATTTATAAAGCTGTTATAAGACCAACACTGCTCCACGGGGCCCCTCTCCTGCGATACCTATATAAATCCACGCTTACGAGTCTACAGGGCTTCCAGAACTCTATCCTTCGGCGAATTGTCCGTGGCACCACCCTACAAAGGGCTAAGAATCAAACAATACGCGAGGAGCTCCAGCTCCCCTCGGTACCTGAGTTCATAGGCCGGAGGCACATCAAATTTTTTGATGGGCTGAAGGCCTGTGCAAACCCACTGTTCAATGAGATCTCACCACCACCCAGACCTGGGAGGTGGCAAGGTAAACTCCCTTTGGTGGACATACTCGCCGAAGGATGTGGTCTGGTCTCTGCGGTCCAAACTCATTAATTTGTATATATTGTAAATAATAAAACATTAGCAGAACGGTCCTTCCCCGTTCAATGTCAAAGTCACAAGGCCTTCTGCCACATATGTAACCTTTAGCTATCCCCAATCCTTAAAATGCCCTCGGGCAGTGGAAGGAATTTATTACATGTTTATATTGTATTATTGTATACTATATATGTAATTGTTTCAATAAACTTTTTGGAGGGTAAGAAAAAAAAAAAAAATATATATATATATAACTTTTGAAAAAATAATTTAATAATGAAGAAAAAAGGCTAACTGTTTATTTAGGTCAAAAATATATCTCCGAAAATAATAAACAGAAGGCATACATATAAAATACCGTTGGAAAGTTAAGAATTTAAGAAAACAACATATAACAAATGAAGTCATAGAAGGTAATGGAGAGTGAAGAAAAATTATAAATAATAATTTCTGAAAACTCATATTATTTAACGCAAATCACATGTTTCCAAGGAAATTAAATGAAATTTACGAACTAAATATAAACTTTTAAAATATTTTTTAAGGTTAAAAAAAAACATTTAAAATCCACCTAATCAAGACAATGACATTGTTAAAAAAACTATTTCATTGTACTTGTGAGAAAGAAGAAGTGAAATACAAAAACATTTCATGGATTTGTAAAACATATGTTTATAACCTTAAATACATTTACTGTAGTTTATTAACTCTAGGTCTCACTAGGGGATCCACATTTCAATATTTTAGGGGGCTTCAGCTCCATTGTTTTTTTGTTTTTTTTTATGTATATAACGAAAATTACTTTGGAAGAAGAAAAAATACACTAACTACCTATGTATATGAAATGGTTGATAAATACACTGACAGGCAAAAAATTCCACCCACTTGATTTTTTCATGTTTTCATCTAAAAATATTTCTGCTTTGGATTGGTCTACTATTTTTAATGAATAAATAGGTAATCTTTTTGTTTGTTTTGAATTAGGAATGTTAATATACAGGACAATAACCCTTAATCCTTAATTCAATGAAATGATTCTAGATTCCAATGTTTCCAAGATTCCAAAACCAACCATTATTATTCTAAAAGAAATTGATTACATCAACGTTTAGTAGCGCGTGTTTCCTCCTCTTGCCTTCACTACTTCTTGAAGACGCCTCGGCATACTTTCCATCAGTCGGGAAATGTCCCTTTGCTGGAGGATAGCCCATTCCTCCCTAAGAGCCCTTTCAAGGTCCTGCAGTGTATCAGGAAGTGTTGCACGCGCTCTTCTTCGTCTTCCGAGGTTATCCGGTAAATGCTCAATGGGGTTCAAATCTGGAGAACGTGCTGGCCAGGCTGAAACCTCAATATTGTTCTGTTGAAGGAACGTCTGCACTATGCCCGAGACATGTGGGCGTGCATTACAATAGAACGATCGCCGATATCGTTGAGGATAGGCAACACATGAGGATCCATAATCTCATCTACATAGCGAATGGCCGTCAAAGACTATCCACGAACAACAACCAATTCTGTGCGGCGTTCCATTGAAAAACCAACCCACACCATTAAGGAACCACGTTAGAAAGGTTGGCTCTGGGAAAAATTACAGGCTGCATATCTTTCGTTTCTTCTTCTCCACATCCTTTCACGCCCGTCTGGAGATCGAGGAGCGAATCTTGACTCATCTGTAAAAAGTACAGCACTCCATTCTTCCATAGTCCAATGGCTGTGTTCTCGAGCAAAAGCCAATCGTGTTACTCTGTGAGTTCTGGTCAACTCTGGTCCTCTTATTGGACGAAAAGCCATTAATCCATACTCATTTAATCTTCTGCGAGCGGTATGTTCAGAAATATGCACACCTCGAAGTTCTTCGAGCTGATGAATCGCTTGAACAACGGTAAGGTGCCGGTTTCGTAAAATTCTCAAAGTCAAAAACCGGTCATCCCGTGGTTCTGTTACCCTAGGCCGTCCAGAACCGGACCTTCTATTGTAAGAACCAAATTCCCGAAAACGCCTGATGGTGTCTCGTAAAGTTTCATATGGAACTCCGATGGCATTAGCTGCATATCTAATGGAACCTCCATCATCAATAAGTGCCATACCACGCGCAACATCCTCAACACTAAGAGGCATTTTTAAACTTAATATTGAAAAAATTAAAAGCCGAAGACTAAGAAATGTGCTGCAAGAAACGGCACTGAACTAATGATACTGAATAAACATTTTGATTCCATAGAAAGTAAACATTAGAATCTAGAATCATTTCATTAAATTAAGGATAAGGGTTATTGTCCTCTATATTAACATTCCTAATTGAAAACAAACAAAAAGATTACCTATTTATTCATGAAAAACAATAGACCAATCCAAAGCAGAAATATTTTTAGATGAAAAAATCAAGTGGGTGGAATTTTTTGCCTGTCAGTGTATTCAGGACAGAGTCATTATAATTTTTTTTTATATAATCACTGCATCCTGAATATTTATCACCCATGATATGTAGAACAGTCGATTACCTTCCTTCTATATGAAATGGTGTTTAAGCGATTCTTGGAGTAATATTAAATGTAATTGCACGAACAATAATACTTTCAGAGATAATTTTTTAATATGTTCTTGATAAGATCTGATTATATTTTACCATTTTTGGGGGAGAGGGGAAGGGAAGGAGCTTTAGTCAGAAAGCCCCTCCCCCCTCCCCTGGATCCACCTTTGCTAGATCTGATATTATATTTAAATAATTACGTTTCCACGTCCGTTTATTCCGAAAAATCATCATGTGACCTTTTAGAAAATTAAATTAGTTCATAATATGATGAATTTTCCCTCGTGAAATTCCAATATTATCCGCTTACAATTAATATGAAAACTTTTAACCTATCTATGACTGGCAATGAAAATCTCGTAATTTCATTTTAGTAAACTGCATGGAAAATAAAAGTTTAATAACTTATAGATGTACAAGCCATAATCAGTTATAGGTTGAAAATACAAATACTCTTTCAAATCTCTTAAGGCATTTACATATATATACATTGTATGTATGTATATATGTTGTATGTATATATTGTATGTATGTATATAGAGCTCAGAGACTGGAGTAACGGATCCTTCCAGGATTTAATTTTAGGGGGTCTTCAGCTGGAAAGATTTTGTTTGGATGTATATATTAGGATAATTACTCCGGCAGAAAGAAAGAAACTAACAACCAATATGAAATGGTGTTTAACTGTCTCTTTAAGCCCTATTAAATGTAATTAGATGCACAATAATTTATTATTTATTTTTTATGTTTTAGTTCCTCGCCTTTAACGATATACGGGGTTTCCCCGGACCGAGGATGAGGGCGGGGATTTAAATGACTCCCCCGTCACCGGAAAACAAACTCGTGACTATTTTTATATCATTCGAATCATACATCGCTGTGCACACGCGTTAACAAATATCAAGTAAGTTAATATCAATGTTTAAGTAGACAAAGTTTGCTGATCTCATTTTATATTATATTAATATATTAATACATATACATATACATTATATTAATATCATGAAATGTATGGATGCGTGTTCTAATCTTTCGGACGAGCTCGAGTGACCTCTTATTCCTTTGGTTCCTCAATTACAATTCTCCGTTACTATCTCTTATTTTTTCCTTCATTTATTTATCAAATTCTTTCATATTTTATATTTAACTATTTTTTATATTGGAGATTAATGTGAAATGGTCAATTGTTTCAAATTATTCCACAATGGTTTATTTCCAGACAATTATACATCTAAACTAACATTACCTTCATAGTTACAAAGAAAAATAAATAAAAGGTGATTCCAATTATTGGACTAAACTTTTTTTTTTTTAATCATTGATAATATGCTAAGAAAAATAGCATTACATGAGTAACATATTCAAAATTTAAAAACCAAACAAAACATATAACATTTGGAGTATAACATATTCCAAAAAACCGGAGACCATATCTTTGCTCCTAATTGTCCAATTTTAACGATTTTTTTTTTCGTTTTTAGGAAATTTCGTAAACTTTTAAAAAAACATACAATATCGACCAAAAAGTGTAAACTTTTTGAGTTATTCAGAATTTAATTTTACCATCCCTCGTAACTTTTTTCCCAGCTTCTTTTCGTTTGCCATATAGATAAATTTAAAGGGCGTCAAGAAAATGACTTTAGCGAAGTTTCATTGAAATCGGTACATTCGTTTAGGAGCTAGTCTATAGCAACGCAGGTTTTTTGGGTGCCATTTTGAAAGTATAAGGCAGATGGTAATGTCGACGAAGGAGGATCATCCTCAAGTGACCTCTGATTTTATATCCAAATTTGAAAAAAATCGGTCCAGTAGTTTCGGAGAAAATGCGCGGACGGCGGACGGACAAAAAAATTTGTATTCGTTTTTCGAATTCTACGCATCCTGAAAAGTGAAACCTCAAATTTTGAGAGAGGGTTAAGTTTTTGAATTTTTTTGTCGATCAAAATGGTTGATTATTGAAAATAATAAACCAAAAAATTAAAGGTACTTTAGAGGAAGCTAATATTGAAAATTAGTCTTTTAAGCCCTGTTAGGGAAAATCAATCAGAATAAAATCTACATTTTATTTAAAACTGCTTAATTTTACTGATTGGAATTTCCTTTTCAGAATTCACTGATGAATGATTTATTTAAATCATTTTTTTCGATTTGACAATAACCAACGTTTTCAGATTAAATAATACTACATTTGTAACCCCTAATATTTAAGGGGTTTTCTGGCAAAGACTCTTTTCAAAAACTTGAAGAGGAAATATCTTGTTCGGTATCAATAAATTTAACTGATACTTGTATCTAGGACAACTGCCAGGTATACCATATCTGGCCCCATCCATCTCCAGGTAAATCCTTTGTCGGACCAAAAAATATTAATTTTAGAATAATATTTTGAATTTGGCTGGTGTAACAAAACAAATATATAGTCGGTTTCAATGTGAAACCGCGAAAATCGTCAAATTTAAACTTTTTTAGCAAGTTTGTTGCCAAACGACTTTTTCAAAAACGGTTCCACCGCGCATATCCCCAAAACCAGATACCTTCAAAAAACATGAAAATACTATAAGTTAGATCGTATATGGCGTAAGTAAAATAAAAACATTCTACAAATTAGCTGGTACCTTCTATGAGATAACTGGTTGTTGGCAGTGAGTGTGCTAAAGAAATAACTTTTTGTTTATTGAATTTTTATCAAATTGAAATTTTTTTTATCTGAGACTATTAGAAAATAGTATGTATTGGATAAAGAGGCAGCAACGCTTTTAATTAAATGAAAGATGTGAAGCTATAAACCCTTCAGATTTGTAGTATTTAATGTGAGGAGTTTGTCGGGGGATGCGGTCAAATAAATACTAAGTTTTTTAATTGTTATGCCGACGTTTCACCCCACCTTGCAGGTCTTCATCAGGACTACAAAATATAAAAGGTACATGGTAAAAATAAAAAAAAATAATTATAAGTAGATATTAAATAAGAAACAGGTGTTTGATAAAGAAATAATAAGATGACATCAGAGATATAGTAGGTGACAGTGTAGTTAAAATATCAAGTATTATATATATAAAAGATACAAACAAAAATAGAAAATAAGTATGAATAAAATAGAAAAACAAAAGAGAATATAGCGTTTAAGTTAAAAGTAAACAGATTCTGATAAAAGATAAGAAATGGAGTGTATAACAAACTGGTAAAGATTACATTTGAAAATAGATAAATAAAATTAATTTTGAGGAACAAAGAAATTGAAAATAAATAAGTAATGATCTAGCAAAGCTAAAATAAGAAGAATATTAAGTATATTAATAAAAAGTATAAATATAATGAATTAGCGATTATACTTTGAGAAATATCAAAATTAGTACTGGCAAATATGATCAGTATTGCTCAAAATACTTTTTATCAAAGTGATATATAGGTTTAGGTCATTAAAATCATATTTTCCAAGAATTCACCTTTGAACCAACAAATATATTTTAACATTTATTAAAAAATTATTTACATATAACATTAATCAACAAGTAACTACAATTTATTTGTGATTATCATCACTATTATTTTATATAGTACAATAAACAAGATACATTCATTATTAACAATTATAAACTTATGAGCATTTTAAATATCAAATACTCAATGGGCAAGACATTGAACAATAAATAGATGCATGAGATTATCACAATAATACATTTTTTTTCTCTTGAAAATTCGTTGCTGATTGTCAAGGTTTATCAAGGACTAACCAGAAAAACAGATTAAAGATATGGATGACAAATGACAATAAAACGAGGCAGAGACTGGTAATTATAAATTTTAAACAAATCCAGATTAACTAAATGTGCATTAATTGGTGTTCAAAATAAGACTAATTTATCACTAAAATAAATTCTAAGCTCGATAGCATTATTTTGATTACTAAAATTAATTTTCGTTAATAGAACATAGGCCGAAAATTATATTCAATATGTTATTGTA
The DNA here is from genome assembly GCA_928085145.1 of Nezara viridula. NCBI lineage: Eukaryota > Metazoa > Arthropoda > Insecta > Hemiptera > Pentatomidae > Nezara > Nezara viridula. The sequence goes on from OV725080.1 coordinate 306,648, forward strand.
AAATAATCCAATGGAACTTATTATAGATAAACCACTGATTATATGAGCTAGTTACAATACCAAGTTTAACATCACTCACGCTCAACACATCAGTCTTTCTAAAAAATACAAGATATTGGAACCTATAGTTCTACGAGGAGTATTCATCGTTTTGATCTCATAATTAACAATGGTAATGGGATAAAGTAAACTAGATTACTTTTTTTTTAATGATTGTTATTTCATTTCAGCTAGCTCATATAATGCGGATAACTCGTTTCTAAAAAATAAAAATATTAACTTCAAGTAAAACAAAAATATTATTGATGGCCTCACATAATAAAAGTAGTATTTCTGTTTGATAATGACAAATTTTCAGTTAAGTTATTACAATAACAAAATATTAACTTATTGAAATAACAAAAAAAAAATTATTGCAATGATTAAGTCTACCAGTTTTTATGCCTAGGCAGCGACTGCAGGGCTCTTAACACACTACGGTTAAATTTTATAAATTGTTTCAATTACAATGGACTATTTATTATTTTTGAAGAAAAATACGACTTATTAGATATAATTCCCAATCCGTGGAAGTCGAGGATAATAATCAATCTTCAAGGAGTTGAAAGCTGTTACAAATTCTGAATAATTTGTTTATTTTAATAAAAAAAATCTAAATCTAAAAGTAATTAGAAATCCGTAGTTGAAGGCTTATCCAATGCTTAACCATTGAGCAAGCAGATAAGAACGGGTTTCATTCAAATTATGAAAAAAAATCAGTTTTAAGGTTCCAATGTGTGGCCATCAGAATTATTATTGCAGTTTGTTGACAGTTTTATAACAGAAAAATAACAGTTTTTTTAATAAGCAGTCCAAGGAGTAACAAGCTAAATTACATAAATAGGTTTAAGCAGAAATTTTAAAAATAAAAGTAACCTGACAATGGATATTAGAGAAGAGTAAATTAAAAATGATTAGCAGCAACATAGCGTCCTTCAATAAGTGCTCAAGAATATTGTTTAATCAACATATTTTGATATAAAAGTGTTCAAATACATTTAAAGCTTCTTTGAGAATTATTAATTATTCAAACAAGTCAGTGAGTATCCATTAAGGTATTTCTTTGACATACATTACAAGGACATGCATAGTAACATTATTATTTACAGATATGTATCTACAATTTCAAACAACAATTACACATTAAAACATTTAATTAAAAAGAAAATACTAGAGTAAGCATAGTAAAATAATTTATTTATATATCTCATTACAATATTTCCTTTTTCATTCATGTTAAGAAAAAAAAAAGATATATTAAAAGGAACCACTAACTTTTTATTCTTTAGTTTATGAATTTTAATTAGAATAAATCCTACCAATAAAATTGATTATTAAAGTAATTTTTTTATTATATCAAAATCAGATCAATTAAGTATATTCATGTTTCACAGATTCGTTAATATCTTCATTGTGCCACAAGCTTTCTTATTTAAATGCATTTTTAGTCACTCATAATTGACAGTGATGAATGATCGTTGATGAATGCAATTTACAATCTAGTAATGGAAAAGCAATGGTGATATTAATGGTATTGTTGATGATCCGACAATAAAACAAACATTATTTAATTAACTTCATGATTCATCAGATATTAACTGTTGGACAACAATTTATAATTTTTGATAAAGCAATTCTTTAGGACTATTTCGCACTATATAAACCCAATTAAAATTCAACAGAAAATTTAAAGAATATAAATTCAACATCATAGATCCATGAATTGTATCATTTAAATATCAAAATATTTATTATTAGTCAATTCCCACTTATCAATATACAATACATCACTACTTTAGCACCCTATCTATTACTCAAGTTACCCGACGAACCTAAAATAAAAGGAATTCTTGTGAATTAATATTAATTTATACTACTAATGTAAATCATGGAATATTTGGACCATATAGTTTAAGCGTTTCAGATTTTGACATTCTTATCATTAATTTTCTTCACTTATAATAATAAATAATAATTTGTGATGTAGCAATATAAATCTATAAATATATTTTGATGGCTCATTATAAATAAATAAGTTACTTAAACTAAAACAATTAATTACAAAGACTTTTCAATAAAATGACACAATATTGCTGGTATCTTTCCAAGTCCAATTAAATTTTAACTATTCAACAAAATTGTTAGACTTTTTATCTTTAACTAACCTTTATAAAATTATATTAAAAATCAGCAGCAAATTCTTTATTGTCTACTAACTTAAAATTATGTATAGAGATAAAAAAGAAAAAATTATAACAAGACCATCTTTATCATGGCATCTAAAGTGCAAATTATAATTTTGGATCGCTTAGCACAACACCATAATAAAAATGTTAAAGCTAAATTTAAACAATTTAGTTATTACGACAGAGAAGCAGCCAGAACCTAATCAGAATTAGTAATGGTTTAATTTCATGGGGGTTTATTTTTATTTTTATTTCACATTATTGGACCCATAAAATCTCTCTTGCCCGCTCTAGCAACAATAAATTGGGACATAACCTGTAGGATAACCTTCCCATTCTGCATTAGATGCAATGGGTAAGTGCCTTAAACATAATGAAAAAAACTAACCAATAGCTAAGAAAATATTTTATTAAAATTTTGAGAAATGTTCTTTCAGACAATGAATGTAGTAGAGGGAGACAGATGTGGAACATCTAATATTTGACTTGCAGAGCTGTGTAATCTAACAGGGCGAGCGGCTAATAGTTTTAGTGTGTATCATTGTACTTATAGGCAGGTCAGCAGTCGGTGGAACCATCGACCTGGTTGACGTTAACTAAGCTGTTTTAAACTTTTAAGAGATGTTTTAGTTTTATTTTATTATACAATCTATCTGTCTCAAACACAATACCACACAATTCATAAAGAAATATACATCTAAGGTAGTCACGGTTCCAAATAAAACCTATAACAATAATTTCTCTAATTCAAAATGGTAAATATGAACGTAGAATACATTTTTTTAAGAGTGGAAAAAAAGGTTCAAGCTCATTTAGATTTTGTGAAAATGTTTTTAAAAACTGACATAAAATGTAATGTTTCTATTCGCTAAGGATTTTTGTGTAATATGGAGATAATATGGATATGCAAAACCAAAATCTATTTTTAGAAAACATAATTAAGGTTCACATCCGGAATAACAAATTACATTTCTGATTATTGTAAATAAATTTAGTTGTTTGACTTCTATTTATAGCTTGGTTTTATGAACTAACCTTCTTTAGAATTTAAAACATTTTAAAATAAAATACTAGTTTATATACATTTTTTATACTAAAAATATACAGTAAAATAAAAAAATTAATTTTTAATAATTTAGAATGAACTTAATTTATTGATTAGTATTATTTTAAAGTAAAAAGTATTATGAGTTTAATTAAATTCAAAGTAAAGAAAAAATAACAGTTAAAAAAAAATGTGGGTCCCCGTTTCCTCCCATTATATTTTTAAGGATATTTGACTTTTTATAGCTTTAAAAATGGTTGAAATACAGAAACAAATATAATATGTTATTGATAAATAAGAATTTTTTATATTATTTTAATATAAAATGTAATTAATTTTAAAGAAAATTATATTATTTAATGAAAATATTATTTTGTCTAATGATTAATAGAAGTTATATCTAAAACGGTGAGTTCAATAACAACACTATTATGTCATCTTTATGAAGAAAAGTTTTAAGTTTTAACATTTCCCCGGACAGAAGATGTCTGTGGGTAATTTCGACATACTAGGGAAATTATCATTATCATATGTAAATCACACGTATTCAAGCAATACAAAATTCAATTACTCAACAACACTATAATAAAATTTCAAATATTCATTTATTAAAAATCAAATCAATGAGTAAAAATAAGATTTTTTTTAATAGGTTAATTAACATTTAGTAAGAAAATAATGTATTACTCTAAATATAATTAATCTATTTACCATAGGGAAATTATTATACATAGCCCCTGCATCAAAATTGCATAAAGATTCAAAAGCCAATAGATATTTGCGATGAAAAATATCTTTGTGTAGAATAAATATCAGAGATTTAACAGTTGATGCCTCGCCCAGACAGAACTGTTTCTAAGATCACAAGATGCATCAGATCTAGACAACTAAATATATCAACCGTAATCAACTACGACCCAACGATATGTATTTCATAAATCAGCGTTCAAAAATAATGTGAACTAATTTTAGGAATTAAAAAGTACAACAAAGCTCTTTGTCTTAAACGTACACAGTTATGCGAATAACTCTGGTTTTAAAAGGAAGGAATAGTTCAACTTATCATTTCTTCATTATTGTCTTTTAAATTTCCTTTCACAACTTCAAATATATTATTTCTATTATACTGTTAAAAGTGATTATTTATTTATCAGAAAAGAATTGTGACTTTAACAGGACAACTAAATTCCACTACGATCACTCAACATTTATAGGATTAGTTTAAATAAACAACTTTACTAGAATCACTTTGGAAATTAAGGGATATATCATAAGGTTCTGATGGAACAATATGAAAATGTATCTCCAGCAAGTTAACAAAAAACGCATTAGTACAATGTCACATCAATTTTAATTTTTAATTCCAAGAAAACTAAAATACCTTTGTTTATTTTTTCACCTTTATTTTGTTATGTTCTAAAATATTTATGGTATCTATATATTATAATTAATATAATAATTTATCAAATTTAAAAAAGTTAAAAACAACAGATCACAATGTTAAAATTATCTGCATTAATTTTACTATTTGACAATACAAAAGTCAAATAATAAAACCATAATTCAAATTTAATATTTTAGGTTTTGATCTAACTGTTTCTTAAATAGATGAGATTTCTTTTAAAAAACAGGCATGATGTCTGTTCTTTGAAGCAATAAACATTAAATGTTATATTACAGCAATGTACACATAAAATTCATAAAACTCTGTTAGCCAATACGACTTATCAACACGTGCGTAGTGTCAACGATACTCAGCCTAATGGCATCCATCTATCTTCTTCAAGAGGCTCAACCTTCTCACGAAGAAAGATATATCGAAACTCCTAAGAAAATGTATCTTCAGAGCCACACTGGTGTTGCTTTCAAGTCTTTAAGACTTACCATTGCGTGTGAACCTCAATGTCTGCCTTAATGTCTCTTGATGTCTAAGCAATGTGGTCATCTGGAAGTTGATAACAAAATAAAAATAAAATGTAAAAAACATGACATGAACGCAGATAAGGTTAACCTTAAAAAAAGTTTGTAAATAATAGTTTGAATTTTTAACAGCTTAACAAAAGAAAAATAAATATTTAATAACTAAATAAATAAGTGGCAAATGCATATCTGCCCTACCTGTCTGATGACTTTTATCCACTTAATAAATAAATGACAATGCTAATCTTTCCTACCTGCCTGATGACGTTTATCCACTAAATAAATAAATGTTAATGCTAATCTTCCCTACCTGTCTGATGATGTTTATCCACTCAGGATCACGGCGACCAAGATTGCTGGATACCTTGTCCGCCTGAGTTGATAAAAACTCTTTCAGGTGATCACGTAGGTCTAAGTCTTTCAATCGCCTCTGGTAGGTGTAAAGAGCATTCTCGACAAGACCTCTCTCAACCCGTTTTCTCTGTAATTACAACCAATATTTAAGATGAATTTCGACACATTCATAGTAACCAATATTTCAATGATATTTTATATTTATCTATTTTTTTAAATAAGTAATTTTCATGCATAAATCAGTAATAATCTGTTATACCAAGACGAAGATCACCTACCTCATGAGAAGACAGTTTGTAGAAAGTATCTTCGGGTACAAAATCAATTGGGATATCAGAGCCCTGTAAATAATTAGTTAATTAGCTAACAATTATTAATTTGTTACTAAGATAAATTAAACCTTGCAGTTTTAAATAACATAACATTTTCTTTTCATGTGCATAGTATATCCGAGTACATGTGCATGTTAAAGTTCAAATGGATAAAGAGAATAGCTGTATTTTTTAGGAAGAATTGAATTATTGCTAATAGTAAAAAAGTAGACTGTTTGTATTATAATCAAACAAATAAGTAATAACAAATAAAATAAATCTGGTATATATGATAAAAGGACAAATTGGTATATTATTAACATTTCTTTTTTTTAATCACACAAATTCAACAATTGGTGCATAACCAAGTTGATAGAGGAACCCACTGATGATAAACATCGGCCTTATTGTAATATAAAAACACTGTAGTTTAAGATTAAAAGAATACAAATTTTAAATTTGTAGATACAGGTAATTTGAATTCAATTATAAATCTTTTTATAAAATACAACTTTATAAATAATTTTCTTTTATTTATAAGTTCAATTACTTTTACAGATGTTTATATAATTAAAAAATTATCAATCAAACTTTGTAATACCCAAAACACATTTTTTTCATTAAAAACCAGGACAGTGTCTATATTAATTGTATGCATAAGGTGAACATGAACCTTATTACATAAAGACATTTTTAAGGCAAATGCTCAATGGCATGGGTCCGATGGCCAGCATAATGAGAATTACCATTTCATAAAATCATTTGTTTTTTTTCGGGGACCAAAATATTTATTATAAGTAAAAACACATCTTCCTGTATAAACTATGTAGCAATATGTCTTTTTATTTAAATTTATCTAAGCCTATAGTATCAAGCCAGATCTCAATAGCAAAATAGTTATTCACCTAACACAAATAGTTTCATTAAAACTTTCTATTTAATTCAAAAATGGCTTTTTTTTTTGTAATGGTTATTTAAATTATTTTATAATGATGTAGAGATGGTTGACCGTTGATATAATATGAGAAGGAGTTAGTCGAGGGTGTGGTCAATTTATTTATTAATCAATCAATCTATTTATTCGTTAACATTCATGTATTTATTTTCTTTTATCTATTTTCTTATCATGTATTTTGAAGCCCTGAAGACGACCTGCAAAGTGGGTCGAAACGTCAGCAAAAATTAAAATAATTTATATATTTTAATTTTTTTATTTATTTGACCGCACCCTCGACTAACTCCTTCTCACTTAAATTATTTTATATTTTTTTCTAAAAAAATAATTATTGGCCAGTATAAAATTTTATTAGCATTAACAAAAAAAATAAGACTAGCTGAGATGACATGCTTGAATTAATTTATAAGCTAATAAAAATATATTTTAAAAACTTATCCCTAGCTGACAAAACTTACCTTCAACTGATTTGCCAATAAAGCAAGAGTTTTATATTCCATCTCCAGTTGTTCCTGTAATAAAATAAAAACACTGTAGTTTTAAATTAAAAAAATACAAATTATAAATTGGGTGCGTTAAACTATGATAAAATTAGACACAATAATTTCTTGGAAATTATAAGTTCTAAAACCTCTATTAATTGTTACTTAGATAATATTGTTGGTTTAAGAAAAACATAATAAAACTTATGATACCCAACCTTTCTATAGAATACTGTTATCACCATGCTACACCAATATACACTGCCATTTCATATAAATCTTATTAGTAAAAAACTTTTGGAAGATCTCTTATTACCTGTATGTTCTCTACAACTTATATCTCAAACATTATATGTCAACCCTGTTGAAGAGAAATCAGTTTAACTCAATAGTAATAATCAATTTATTTTTGTTACTGTAATTAACATCTAAAAAATAACTCCCAACCTCGCTCTAGTGGTTTAATAACACGTGAACCTTGTCACCTGACCCGCCAGCACAATATAAGAAGCAAAGAACGATCAAGTTTTTTACCTGGATTTGGAACACTCAAACATTTATGGATATGCCCCAGCACTTAGAAAAAAAGATTAGAAACAAATCATTACGATAAGCATAGGTGCAGACTTTCGATTTTTATTAGGGAGGCATGGACCAAAAAAAAAAAAAAAATATGGCTGGAGTTTTTATGTGAAAAAATTCAACATAATTATTGAGAAATGAACCAATATCATATTTAATATTTTTTGTTTTACTTACATATATCTTTTAAAAAAATACAATAGAATGTATAACGTATTTGTTTAGATTAAACACAGGGGAGAGGGGATGCAGCCTTCATAATATTGCTACATTTCTAGAACTTTATCAGCTAAAAAATGAATACTGTAAAAAAGTGAAAAATATCTTTGATTTCTTAGCATGTACAAACTCAAATAAAAATAAATTTTTCACAGTGCGACTAGTTTGCTGCGGAAAATGTGATAAGAATATCATGTGAAACTTGAGGGATGATTGAATAATAAAATGATAAGGTATTATGTACGATTAACGTGGACTCGTTAGCAATCCTTTTCCTAATTTATGTACGATTATTGCGGACTCGTTAGCAATCCTTTTCCTATATTTGTATCAAGCTGAGGCTTCACTTAATTGATTCTATAGCCCAATTTTTTTGCTTTGATTTATTTCATTCACAGTATTATATATTCTACTCGATCTTACTTGTTTATAATATTTTCTCTTGGATCGATTAGTATGCTCAATTAATTAGCAACTCAACACAATTCTTAAGAGATTTTTAGTTATATTGCAATATATTCTGACATTTTTATGTTTTATTCTTTTTATAAGAATAATTTATTGTTTGAACAGTGATTTAGTTCAATATTTTTCAAGTTCTATCAATTAATTTAAAAAAAAATTCTAGTAGTTTTTTATTTGTATTTGAGTTCATAAATGACAAAACAAATTCACCAAAGAGTGGCACACAGCTGATGTAACAGAACAAATAATTACCTGCCGCAGCCAAATTAAAATTTGGCTCCCAAAAAATTATCAATTAAGGGCACCAAAGGAGTAATAAATTGACAAGAAAGAAAGGAGGATCAAACACAAATAAGCACGATATAGGAGTCCAAAAATTAAAATCGGATGAAGAAGAAAATAATAATAAAATATAAAACGAGACCTCTTTTTATTTCAATTAACATTGCTGCTGTTTTTTATACTTTCACTTACCTTTTTTATATATATTTTTACTTTCACTTACCTATATATGAAATATATAGTAAAGGAAAGTATTGCGATTGTGAAAATTTTTGAATTTCAGTTTTCAACAGAAATACAAGTTTTGAGGTCCCCTGAGTCCAAATAACCAAGTCCCACAAAATGGTGTGTGTGTATTAACAGTGTAGCTCCAACACGAAAAGCTGTACAAAAATGAAGTTGCATATTTAAGGTTTTTATATGCTAGGGATGTTACGGTAACTTTTTCGTCAAAATCGACTGACCGAAAGTGGCACTTTATATCATGGGCTAAACACATTTTTACCATTTTCTCGGCAATTTTGATTAAATTTATTATATCAATGTAAAATTAAGCAGCTTTAAATAAAATGTAGTTTTTATTCTGATTGATGTTCTCCAACAGAGCTTAAATGGCTAATTTTCAATATTAGCTTCCTCTAAAGTACCTTTAGTTTTTTTTATTTGAAACAATTGACTATTTCACATTAATTTCTAATATAAAAGATAGTTAATATAAAATAAGAGAGCCTATGCTAATTAACTAAAGGAGAAATAAAAAATCGTGACGGAGAATAGTTGCAATTGACCGCATCAGAGCTCACCTGAACTATTACAACAGGCTTCCGAGCTTAATATAATACGGATTCTGACTATATTATATAAATATAAATACGCGGTTTTCATAAATGCAATTTTTGGTATTATTTAATATTTAATTGTATAGATTACACCGATATAAATAAAAATACCCTCAATGAAATATAAATAATTGTAGCATCAATAATTTTTACTTTCACTTTTCTTTTGTCTGAAAATACTTATTTCTGCTAAGAGGGTGGTAGGTGAAAGTTGTGTGATGTGCGCATCTCACCAGATTAATTTTTTTTGGTTTCTCTGTTTCCTCACCTTTAAGACTATATGGGGTTTTCCTTTTCATATATATATTTTTCTCTCCAATAATTGGTATTGTTTGGTACTACACATAGTAGTAAAAGGAAATGAAAAGTGATGAAAATGTATAAATTCAACAGATTTGATGTATGATAAAAATATGATAATTAACTGTTGTTTTCACTTTGACTTCCCTATATATGAAAATACCTATCTACTGTAAGATTAGTAAGTGAATAATAATACAAAACATCAACAGCTAAATACTATCAATAACTTAGCAGAGTAACTAGACAAACAAATAAATCACTTACATTATCCAAACTGAAAAGTTTGTGATGAATATTAGAAGTAGTTTGACCATTAGCTGCTAACTTTTCAGCAAGTTTAGGCCCGCCTGTTTTTTCTGTTCCTTGGTTGTCCTTGGATTTCATCGCCATCTTAACCTTAACCCCTTTGTCTTTGTCCTGGGTCTTTTGTGCCATATCGACTTTTAAACCATTTTTTTCATAAGATCTAAAGTAAAATAAATTGTACTTTAAGTAAATGACAATAGCCTATAACAAAAAAGAGCTATAGATACCTAAAGAGATTTGAACCGCAATAAAATTCATGTGATAAAGATTGCCTATAAAATTAAGATTACATTTATTAAATTATAAATTTTTTTCATAATTAATGGATACTGGATTGAAAGGGTAGACCCTAGTGTGACATATACTAATGGTAGTCCTCGTGAGCTACAGTACAACCCCCATAATTTACAATGCCAAGAGACCAAAGGTTTATTATGAATTATCGGGATTTTGAAACTGGAATTAAAAATTATTAATTATTTTAAAAAAAGGAAAAATTCAGATTAACAGGATTATCAGTTTTTATAAAATTACATATATTGACTGTACAATATGAAATAAAAATGATTAATAAAAAACATAGACTAAAATATACAATGCACTTTATTATCCTTGATAAAAAAAAAAAAACCTCAATAACTGTTTCATCTTGCTGCTTGAAGGTAGTCCAGTAGGTTTACTCCTTTATTAAAATTGAGGCAAGCGTAGAAGAAGGAATATTAAATTGTATGGCCACATTAACTTTTTTTTTTATCAGCAATTCCTTTTAGAATTTCATTTTTTCCACATCACATGAAAGACACTTATTGAATCAATACTAAATTGAATAAAAATAAAAATAAACGATATCCAATCCAATATATACAGGAAACAGGAAAAATGCAAACAAAAATGATTCAGAGAATTGAATAGTAGGAAGGGGATTTATTTCCAAATAACGGGATTGTTAACAGCGACTTATCAATTATATCATGTTTAATTGGCCACGGATACAAAAATCATTACAAATGATCAATAAGACCAAATATGCATTGTATTTTAACAAATAACTGTGATCACTCCTAGCTGGAAATCAGCAGTTTATTTCAAATTAACAGGATTTATCAATTAACCCCATATGAATTATAAAGGTCGGCAAATATAAATATAAATATTTATTTTTATTTTGACTGATCACCCCAACCATCTTTCTCTTTAATGAATTATAAAGAGTGTAGCTATTGTAATTAGCCAACAAAACAAGGAGGGACAGAGTTAGGAATGAAAGGATACGGGAAGACCTGGTAGTGATTGCTTTTAGGGAAATAGTGGAAAAGAGGCAGATGGTTGGTTGTCTATGCATAATGGATGAGGACCATGATCCAAATTTGTTTGGCCAAGAAGGCAGGCATACCGGACGCCGTCCTCGACGAAGACCTAGATTGCTATGGATAGACCACATCTCAAGGATGAGTGAAAAGAAGGGAAAGTTCATGAATTCAACGGAAGAGCTGGCTCAGGATCATTAAGGTTGGATCAGGACACCTCCACGCTGAGAGGCACCAAGGAAGGAGATAAAGAAGAAGTACTGTATTTGTATATTTATACACTACTTGCCGGCTTAGTTTATTTATTAATAAAAACATTTCATTCATTTATTTTTACCAACAGAATGAAAAAAAAAAATTAAAGATATTTCATGAATAGGAGTTAGAGAGGTGAAAAAATACCTTTAATTAAATTTATCTTTAATTTAAGTAAAGAATCTGATCTTCAATTTATCTTTGCAAATAGTTATCGTAAAACTCAAAATTACTCCATTTGGACATAAACTATCTCCATAGTAAATAGGTTTGATAAAAATTTGACTTTTAAGATTTCAGGAATTAATAAAATAAATTAAATGAAAAATACCCTTCAATGAGAACGCCATCTTTCGCAAAGGTAAAAGTTTTTTCCCCCAACACGATCCTCCTTCCTTCAGGTTCTGGGCTCACGCCCTGCCTTTCCAGCCATTTCCTGTTGTCCGGGGAAAGCACAGACTGATTGAATCTGTAAAAAAGTAAGTTGTTTAAAATTATTTATTTGTTTTTTAGACAGACATAATAGTTAGGTATTTTGTTCATTAGGATTGAGAGATAAGGAAGGATAAATTGTAAATCTCACTTGTGATTGTGGTAGGCGTGGGCGTGGCGATGGTGCTGATTGTTATTCCTGCCCACTTCTGCCTCTCGCAGCCTCTCCATGATTTTGCCCACTATCCCTGACGGAATGGTGTTGAAAGGACCTACATCCCAAATCTAATTAACAGGTTGCTTATATATTTAAAAAAAAAATTTTTAAACTAAAGAGACTTTTCACTTAAATTTTTTTTGTTTTTTGTTTATTTAATGAAATTTACAACCAGTAAATATGCACAAACACTTAAAATAGTATGTAAAAAATCATTTACAAATTTCAATATTAAAGATGCCTCCGCTTGGTAAGTTTATCCAGAGAGGTTAATTAAATTTTAGGTGTAAAACTTAAAATTTACTTTTTTATTAAGTTTAAAATTGAGGATGGAGAAAAAGAGTTAGCTTTCACTAATAATAAAATGTATTTTGAATATTTGTCCATGAAGAAACTTAAATGAAATATAAAATTAATATGACTTAATCTTAGTTTAGTTGTGAAACAAATACAATTTTAAATGATGTTACATAATATTTTTATATTAACTTGACAAAACGTATTAAGTATTTCACCACCTCACGCTCCTGAAATTTCTTTGCAATGTAAATTGTTATAAATAAAAAACTAAAAATATCAATTAAGGTTCTACAGCAATAATGTTTCTAATAGTACAAAATAAAAAAATATAAATATATATAGTAACAACTATAAGGCTTTAAAATAAAAAAAATAGATCCATGCAATAGCAATAAAATAAATTTTTATCTATAAAAGACATTACAAACTTTACAAATAGATATTTAAAAACTAAAAATAAAAACAACACACATAGAAGATGATCAAATAATAAAAATTGCGATAATTATAAAAGAAAGCGAGGAAAATATAAAAAGAAAAGAATATAAAAATCACACAAACTCACACAACAAACAAGCAACTTACTTGAAATATGAAGGTATTCTCGATCCTGAGAGAAACAAAACCTTTTTATTAATAATTTAATAAAGATATAAAGGCATCTAATACATTTCATATAATGTAGCCAACTAATTATTTCCAGTGATTCAATAACCCATTACTATTTCTATTGTAAAATGCTACAACTAGGCATCATAAAATAAGAAACAATTATCTCAAAACTTAAAGATCAAAATTTATACAGAACAACTAACGCTAAAAAATGTTCCAAGTTTGAAATATATTTCAATTATATATTAAAATAAGGAGAGCAAAAAAACAACAACATTTAATTAACAAACTAAATAAATTTTCTCAAGTATAATTGAGTTATTTTTATTTGTTATCTAAAAATAATATGAATCACAACTAATATTCAACTTTAGAAGCAATCATTCCAAACAAGACATCACCGGTGCTACCTGCATCTTGCTCATTCAAACACATGAAGAATTCCACACCAACACAAAACAAGCACCAATCAACATTGTAATAATTACGCGGTCTAGAACTAAACTAACTTCTACTAGCTTTCTTTGTTTGGTTTGGTTGAATTAATTGCAATGTTACAACCTGTTTTGGTCATAAATCAAAAGTGATTTCATCCAAATCCAAGGCAAGAAGCAAGGCCTTTGATTATATTTATTTTAATATTTTAATAAAGATCTGGGAATAGCTAGTTCAAAGTTGAGTTTCGAATTAACATAAAAAAAAAAAATCTGAGTCACTTAAAAAAATATAAATATATCTGAAATGAAGATGAAAAGATTTAAGAATACATTATCTAGACACATCATTAACAAATACATAATGTGATATCCAATTAAAGGTAGAATTTCACTAATACTGCCCAACATAGTATTGGTATTGATGGTGGTTAATGTTCCCAACCAGAATGGGCTTTTCAAGGCTGCTGAGAAATAAATATTAACTGACCCAGGTGGGAATCGAATCCAAATGATTGAACCGGTCACTCTGGGATCCTCACCCCAACACACTCGGCCATTAAGTGTATAAAACTGGTGTTGCCCGGCAACCAAATGATTGATGAATTGAAGTTTAAAGATTACAAAGTAAAAAATTCCGAGTTCGTGTACCATTGCTAGGGAAGGGAGAAAGAGGGGAATTTAACTTTAGCATTTACCCCTGACCCAAGAAACTTCCCGTGTAGCCTAAAACGTAGGGGTGGAAAAAAAATTGCATGTTTCGTTGGCATTGCTGGGCAGGTGAAGATTACATCACATTACATCATCTCCCTTCTGCAGTATCTCGAAATCCACTCCTGAAGCAGCCTGACAGTTTGTAGTCGGAATTTGTCATTGTATTCCAACTAGTCATCTCTAAGGATTTTTTAAAAAATTTTTATAGTAAGATGAATAACTTGTTTTATTTAGTAGATACAGTTTCTTGTTTTGGAGCCTTTTTCATTTTTAATTTGTTTTCTAAAGTTTCAAAGTTCACTGAGCTGTTATGATCCAGAACCTGAGTTCGAGCCTGGCTGCGGCAGGTAATTATTTATTCTGTCACATCAGCCATGGATTGACCCTGGGGTCGGAAGACCTTTCACCCAACAACTGAATGAACGTACAACCAATGTTAAGATGAGCTAATATGAGCAAGAGCTGGATAGTTTAGTTACAAAATTACATCAATTTTAGCTGCGATAGAATGCAAGTGATGAAGATCATATACAACATTAAAATTATACCTTTTAAACAAAAATAAAGTTAATTTAGCTAAAAACTAAAAATAACAGTGCACTTAGGAGGTATGATAGAAATTGAGAATGCGACGCAAATAGCTGCTAAACACTATAGTGCCAAACCTCTTTCCAATTCTCAATGACCCAGGTTTTAGTTGATCAGGAACGACTCCCTCTATGTAGTTAGTAACCTTAATTAATTAATTGATTAAGAGGAAAATCCTGATTGATCATGATCCTGGACCAATCACATCCCTGCACAACCGATGGCATTGAAACAACTTCCTTGCAAAATACAGAACCCAAGATCATCCATACAATAGTAGATAGCCAATATTTACTCCTCTATGTGACACTGAGTGAAAGAATGAGAAAGAGTATATAGGAATATAGGGTTGCGCAATGAATTGGACTCAATTGTGCAGTGGACAAGTTGTTTATTGAAAAGTACCAAATGAATAAGCAATTGATGAAAAAGGTACAGAACAAACATCACTTGAAGGATGGACATAAAGACAGAGCTACGTGACGGCAGAAGAGAAACCTACTCCACTGAAGATTAAGAAGATCGAGGCTACAGTTATAAGACTTTCATAGCTTCATTCATTACAGTTGTTTAAATAAAATATCTTGGTATATAGGAGCAAATGGACCTCACAACTGAAGAATAACAAACCAGGTGAGTCAGTTCATTTTTCATAATCATATATATTCTTACTATTCATGCCACTCAGTGTCACAAAAGCATTAGGTTCCCGAATTCCCGACAGCTCAAAAAAGTTCATATCGAGAGCCGGGGTTTGGTTTTTAAAATTAAATTCACGGATGTAAATAACCAAGACTCCCTACCGACAAAACGGAAGGTTATTTACAATAGGTTGCAATGATGTTGGCATTTATTCATTCTTCATTCATGCATTTTTACCAGTACACTCTGGCAGACGGTGTGAGGCCATTGCTCTAATATTTCCTTTATTTTGTTTGTACATTTATAAAAATTTCAATTTGATAAAGAACTATTATTATTAATTTCCTCTTCCTTTTCTAATAAAAAGCTATAAAACAACGATATGAACAACGTAAGTAGAGTTACTGCATTGGTGACCGATTACAATGAAATGCTCAATACCCTGCCAGCTGTTAAAGTGAGCAGTTTCAGCAAAATTCTACCGAATGGAAATAATAAAAGTACTTTAGTGTAAAATACTAATTATAAAATTACCAGCGAGGCCCCTGTAGCCGCTGAACCCAGATTCGTAAGTGTCAACTAGCAGCTGCTGGTGCTTAAGGAACTCCTCAATAGCTACGCCTTTGAGAGCCGACGGTTGCAGAAATCTTGCTGGAATCCTAAACAGGGCAAATAAGTTAAAATTTGAATATCTTTCTAACCGATTTCAGTTCATTATTACAATAAACAAGAATACTATGTCAATATAGAATAAAATACTATCATTTTATTGCAAAAAGTTACTAAGCGTATTATTGATGGAGCTTAGCTTTTAATTAGATATTTCTGAATTTCAAGGAAAGTTGTGACAAAAATCACAGCAAGTTTATCAAAATTAAAAACCGTTTTATCACTAAGTGCACAATGTTCCAATTTCAGAGAGGGAAAAGGCACAAAGTTATTATTGATTTAATTATATGAATTTTTACTTAATGACTTTTTGCAATAGCCTCATGATATTATCATCAGAATTATATTTTGATTGCCTGGTCTTTTGTTATTTAAGATTAATTTTTCTAACAATTATTGTAATTTTTAAGCTAAAATGAAGTCTCTATAATTCGGCTGTCCTCTATTTTGACACATCCAGTGATATGGCATTCTGAGGATGTCAATGGTCAGCTGTTTTCATGTTACCTAATGTCTGCAAGAGCGGGAGACCATTATTATGTAGTAAGCAACTACAGCATTGTTGCGAGCTGTTGCTGCAGTGTTAGTTACTGTAACGTGCCGTATTGAACCAGTCAAAAGTGATAGCTTTGTATAGTCAAATTAAAATATCATTTTAATGGAATGTAAAAAAAAAATAAAGAATGTAAAACTTTGAAATGTTTGGAAAAATGTAGCAAAATTGGATCATCTGAGGAATGTATGAAGTTCAATGTTGTTGAAACAGACTTAATTAAGTTCAAACTCAAACAACCAGAGGCAATATGATAGTGAAAACAATATCCATCTCAATTAATTTTACAAAAAAAATGTATTATAGTTTTAAACATTGATTTATACAAATGACAAAATGTTTACCATGCACGATCATGACAATGAGACAGTTGTTGAGAAAGTTTTGAAATTATATATAATAGATAGCAACTACCAAATATATTAAAATGTTATATAAATTGTGAGTATATAAATAGAATTATTCTTAATAAAATAATTGTAATGTTCCAATTACAGAATAATTTTCCTCAAAGTTGGGTCAGAAATCCGAAACGTTGGACTAGGGGTTTATAAATAAATATTTACAAATGGAAGAGGTGCCTTCAATTATAAAAACCTAAAAAACTTATACAATAAAATTTATAAATATATTTTTTTTAATATCTAAGAGTGTATATAGGTATGTGTTTTATATATTTTAATTTCATTTAGCTTTTCTCTATTTTTTTTTCTTTCCTCCTGTTTTTTTTTTTTTTACCTATGTATGTTAAACTCTTTCTTTTATCTCTATTTTAGTTATCATTTGTATGTATATATTGTGTAAATGTTTTAATGTAGCCATAATATTAATGCCCTCCAATGCGGCAGAAAAAAAAAAAAAATTTAAGAATGGAAATATATCATTTGAAATTATAATTTAATACTTAAAATCTTGTCAAATAAATATTTCCTGATATATTTTTACTAGAAACTTCCTAAATTAATGAGCAAATACCTTCAAAATAATTACTTAATTATCCTCTTCTAATATTACCTGGAGACAGTGTCCGATTCTTCGACTCCACCAAATCCAAGTTCTAACAAGATTTCCTCGGGGTCCGGCTTTCTAGACTCCAGTAACGATTCCATGCTGGAACAGTGGCTCCCCGCATCGCTTCCACCACAAGTACTAAACAGAAGATGATAAAACTTATTAGTATTTGATGAAAACCTTATCAACAAATAAAATTTAAGAAGCCGTCACAAACTTCATACCAAATGCTATTATTCTACCACTGTATCAAGAAGAATAAAGTACAGTCACTTCATAAATATTCATCGATAATTCCATATAATTATCAATATATCTAGTTAATAAATTGAAAAAATAAATAAAAAAAACACCATCAATCCTTTGAAACATGATTAATGTAATATTTTATAAATTATTAAATAAACCAAATGAAAACCCATAAGAGACTACGATGCAACATAAAAGTTTTGTTTGTAATGTGACATCACTAATGATCTTTTATCTCATCAGGTTTTATCACAACATCAAACAGAGAAAAAATATAGTAGATATATCAACAATATGTTAATAAATGCTCATGTTTTTGTAGTTATTAAATTGATGTATTGTGTTATTAAACATATAATGAATTAATTGGTTCAAGGAGATAAAAACATTTTTAGAGCATAAAAAAAAAATTAAATATATTGATATTATATACACATATTTTCAAATTTAAATAAACTATAGACATTTGAATATTAATATGAAAAACCACTTTAGATATCAAGGGCATAAAAGTGATCATTTTCATAACCTCAATGGTATTCCATTTCCCTTTTCATTGTCCATGTAGGCCCAGCAGTCCTTCAAATTTGTCAACAATAGAAAAGGGAAGACTTTTTACGTATATAAAGATAATAAAAAACTACTTTATTTAAATTTAAATTCATTAGAATAGGATTTGGCATTTTAATACAATTCAGGATACATATTACTGTAATTACTATAACAATAATACCTTAATTATAACTAGAATTATATACTTTAATTATTAATATAATTATAATATACCTTCCATTTTTAGATTTTTCCAAAACAAATTTCTTTTTCAATATTGTTCCTCCTTTTAATTTGCTTTTATTCAATTTCTATCCAGAATTATTAAAACTCCTTTCAACAATGCAGAAAGAACACTTGTTAGTTCTTCTCTCTAATGTTCCCTTGCCTCAATTAAAACTATCCGGTTATATTATTATATATATATATATATATATATATATATATATATATATATATATATATATATATATATATATATATATTCTGGTTTAAGATTGTTTTTATTTCTTTTAAATTACACAATATAATATATAATGAACATAATAAAGTATATTCCCCTCATTTGTTAAATCATTCTGGACATTAGGTATTTCTTCTTTCTTTCACTTATTAAGATTTAAGATAATATTTGGTTAATTAATCATCCAATGGCATTCCAAAATAACAAATTGAAAAAAAGTAAATAAATAATTAATAGAAGCAAATCTGAAAACTGCTGAAGGAGAAAAATGTGAAACATAAAAATATAATGACGATCAACAGACCAACATACAGAATTAATAACGGAATGTATTTCTTATCATTAACTAGCAAACAATAACATGAGCTAGAAATATAAAATGTGAGCACACTACACAGTAAAAATAAAAAGCAAGGTAAAATGATGAATGATGCTTTTATAGAAACAATAGTGATGGCATCATAATTAAATAATTAACATGAAGATCCATAGAACAGAATTTAATATATAGAAAGAAATTCCTACATCAATAAAGATTGAAATTTTTATCATCGTCATGCTAATAGCAATTAAAGTTTATTTTTAGGTTCAAGAAGAATTAATGGCAATTTTTAATGACATTTTAATTATTCCTTATTGATTTTATCAAATTTTAAGGATTTTAAAGCAGTTACAAACTTCCTCCAAAACTATGAGGTCTTTTTAACAACCAAACAATTGTTTTCGAATTAGTAGGAACCATCCATATTTGTCCTAACTTCATATTTTTTCTTTTGCTGTACCTTCATTTTTCATATTTTAAAGAAAAACAAAGTTAAACTGAATTTAAAATTAGAACTTTATTTCACGTCATGAAAAAAAAATACAGGGAATGGGGGAAGTCAGGTCAGAATGGTACTCCAAAGGTTGCTTAGTACTCCAACTGTTACTTCTCAAACATGTGGAACAGGTATTTTTTCTTAATTATTGATTATCCATTCCAAAGTATCTTTATATAAACTAAGCTCCCCTTTTTATAAAAATTACGTTTTATATTATTTAAAATTTGTGACTTTTTGTACAATAAATAGAATTTTTTGGGAATAATAAGAAACACACATTATATACACAATCCTACTCTACATTCAACGCTTGTTTTCAACGGAAGAAACCTGAATTTAAAATAAAAATATAATCATTCAGGTTAATTTGCCATTGGTACATACAAAAGATAATAAGTAAATACTTGATGGTTGAACATGGTATATTATAATATTGAGTACGGAGATGGTCTGGAGTAGCGGTCATAAAATGACTATAATAGTGAAAAATATATTTTATTTAAAGCCAACGTTTCGACCCGACTTTGCACGTCTTCTTCAGGACTAGAACGAACAAGAAACAAAATGATATAGAAAAATGTGGAGGTTTTAAAATATTTAGATAAAAATTATAAACAATGTGAATAAAATTATAAGTTTAATAATTTTATAGAATAAACTTATAATTTTAACAAGTTTATTCACATTGTTTACAATTTTTATCTAAATATTTTGTAACCTCCATATTTTTCTATATACTTTTGTATATTGTTTGTTCTAGCCCTGAAGAAGACCTGCAAAGTTGGGTCGAAACGTTAGCTTTAAATAAAATATTTTTTTTCACTATTATAGTCTTTTTATGGCCGCCACCCTAGACCATATCCTTTCTCAAAAGATAATAAGCATGTGACAAGGATAAATCAACCCAAATGATTTTATTTCTATATCAAAGTAAC
The DNA here is from genome assembly GCA_928085145.1 of Nezara viridula. Taxonomy (NCBI): domain Eukaryota; kingdom Metazoa; phylum Arthropoda; class Insecta; order Hemiptera; family Pentatomidae; genus Nezara; species Nezara viridula. Next base: position 327,690 of record OV725080.1, read on the forward strand.
GTTCCTTCCTTGAAAATGACCCTAGTGGCTGAAACATTGAATGTAAAGTAGAAATATAGTAGGACTATTTGGATCTTATGTGTATTTTTATTATTACAAAGAAAGTGGAAGTCCTAACCAACAATATTAAATAATAAATATATAAATAGAATTTCTTTAAAAATAATATATTCTGAGTCCTAATATATAGAGATTTTCAATATATGGAAGTTTGATATATATATATATATATATACATATATATATATACATATATATATATATATATATATATATATATATATATATATATATATATATATATATATATATATATATAAGTTGGACTAAATATAATAAAACTATCTGTTTGCTAAATGTCAGTTTTAAAGTGTAATTTTAATAATTTGAGTGCTATCAAAGGGTAGTTTCTCTTTGTGTTGTACATATCATGTTACTTGTTTCATATTTACTAGTTGTATTTATCAGTTATACAGTTGTAAATTTCAATAATAAAAGAGAGAGTCTATGAGAGCGAGTAAATTCTCACACAAAAGAGTAATGAAGGATATCATTTGGAACTAAGGATCAAAGACTAGAATTAAATATAAATTAAATTAAGATACTGATGTGACATTCTACTTACGTTGTTTTCTTCATTTATACACACAGTTCCAATAAAATTAAGAACAACTGCTCACAGTTAAATTTAAATAAATATTTGATTGGTAATTTACATAAGTACCTGGGCAATGGATTACACACTGGATAAAAAATAATGGAACAATTTTTGTAGTGTCGTTGAAAATGGAATCAGCCTCTCCAGGAATATTAGGCAACAGATAAGAAATATTCAGAAAAATGTTTTAATCACATTTTTATCCACTACTTTATAAAAAAAAAAACTAAAGCACACTTTTGAAAGATAAATTATTTTTATAGTTTAATTCTAAATACTTTCACAAGTAGTATAAAAATCATTTAATGTTAAAAGAAAAAATGAAACCATTAGTAAATAAAGCATATTTATGTACAAACAAGAAATAATGTGTTTAAAACCATACCATTAGGTTAAAAATTTATTTTAAAAAGTAAACTAATTAACATAAATTAATATGAACGAAAGATTGGTTTATTTTCTCAATTTTAATATCCAATATTCACTATGCCTAAATTTAAAATATAAATCTTTCTCCATTGAGAGATTGTGCAAATAAAAAGTTAAATGGACTGAAAAAATAATTATTAGTTATCTTACATACAGCACTACGAGAGCATACAGATAGATTTAAAGCTAAAACTACACTTGCAAATATAAATAAGCAGCTATAGAGGAAGCCTCTGGAGTGCAAGGCAGTTCAAGTGACTCACTAGAAATATCAATAAAATTAATAATAAAAAATATTGAAATTGGAGATAGTCATTCTGCCAACTGAGGTTCATATATTATGAGTGTGACTTTTAACCACAGACCCAGACTAATTTCTTAAATAAGAGCTATGCACAATAATTTTCTGTTATGCAAAATTTATTTTTATTAAAAATTATACTAAATTTTAAGAATTATAATTTTTAAAGGATTCAATTGAATATTTTAATGGTTTTTTAAATCAAAAGTTATTAAAAAAATTTCAATGTGTTGAATTGAGATGAATGGAGACTACTCTTGACTCCAGAAGATCCAGTAGCAAAGAACTATAACAGCACTTTAAGTAAGATTGCAGAGTTAGAAGTCATTATAATGAAGGTATCCTAAGCTATGCTCCAGAGCACTCCTCCCCCTTCTTGAATCAAAACCTTACACAACAACAAAGAAACTAGCAGGGATCGACCAATGGAAGAAGATAATCTGGGAGGACACAACTGAGGCATGGAACTGGTGGTATGTAGTGTTGACCAAAATCAGTCTTGGTCTTGCACTTTGCAACACCAAGACCAAGACCGCCTAACTGTTGCAAGATCAAGACCAGGACTGGTAAAAAAAAAATCAATTTTTTAAATAAAAATTAAGACAAAATAGTTACTAATACTTGACAATCTTAGTTACTATATGTTAATAATAGGTATAACCAATATACTTTTGCATTAAATCCTCTAATTTTTCATTTGGGCTTAGTTAGATTTCTCCTATCTAAAAACTTACAGTAATATCTCTATAGCAATAAGCTAATAAGTAAATGCGAGATTCTTGTGCAAGACTAAGACCATGACCAAGACCAAGACGAGTCTTGGTGCATTTGGGCAACACTAGTGGTGGGTAAGTGTCCCTAAAGGAAGTACATTGAAGAAGTACTTTCCTGCTGTACAATTGAGGCTACAGGCTAAGTGCATGCTCCTAGATTTCATGATATAACAATCGCTCAATGGCTAAGAAAGATTTTGAGGCTAACTACAGCCCAGGCATGGACGAAGAACCACTATTAGATCTGATAGCAGCAATACCACCGAATGATGAAGTTCACACATAGGAAGAAGGATTCATATTTTATACAGGATGTATTAGCCTGTATACCAAGATAATGAAGTTGAGAATACATGCAGCAACGGCGCTATGCTTTTTAGTCTTAGTGGCTGCTGAATCCCATATTGGCAAAAGATCTGGTGGCGATATAAACAAATAAATAACTCAGGAACTTATTATCAAAAATAGTTCAACAATCAAGGCAAGTGGTATATTTAAAATAATAGTTGAGTTTTCGAAGTAAACATAAAACCAAACAGAATAAAAGTTGATGTAAATGATACTTAAAACTAAGATGTTAGGATAAGTACTAACTTAATTAACCAAGATGAGTTGAAGCAGCAACAAAGAGGTAGAGAGAAAAAGGTATCAAATATATCGGATTCCCAACAAGAAATGTTTTACCAACTATAATCAAAAACTAACTAATGAAACACATTACTTTTCATTTTGATGCTTTCTTTTTCCTTATATTTTAATCATTCCACAATGATTAAAATAAAAATACAACTACTAATAATTTTCTAAAATGTTTGATAACTTAATCCTACAAGTTTAGAACCTATGTTCAAATTTTAAAGTTTCATCTTAATGATATTATCATCAGTGTTTCCACTTTAATGAAAAAAGGGAAACAATTTTTATCAACCAAAGCCTAATCTGAGCACAGTATAATCCATTTTTTTAACAATATAAGTAAAGCAGACATAACACAATTAGTCAGGTATTATTTTGTATATATTTTAGCAAAAGTTATTTTAAAGTTCGTTCTAAGAGAAAAAAAGGAAAAATCTGACTGAAAGAAAGGGGAATTAAAAAAAAAAAAAAAATGGTGCAACTGATTATGTTGTTCTTTAACTCTACAATTAGTAATTGTAATTATTTTAGAGATATTTGTATTCAATTTGGTAATTTATTTCTTACTGCAGTTCGATTAAGGTTAGTTGGTAACCCGAGGATTAACCAGCCAAAAGATGAAACTTTATTTTCTAATCCTCAAATATGGTTACAAAAGTATTTACGAATATATACATTTATTAGTATATTACAATATTATCTTGTAATATAAAATATATTTCTAAATAATTAGTTGGTAATATCAAAGAGTTGGGAATAAACAAAATTTTAATTTTAATTAAGGAACCCATGAATTTTCCCATGGGATGTCAACTATGGTAGTTCAACTTTTCTTATGAAAATTGTTTTCAAAATGGGAGGATCAACTTATATCTGGGATTGACCTTCATTTGAGCAAATACGGATATTTTTATTTTCATAACTCCGATATTTGATACTAAGAATTAATCACAATTTAAGCAATACAAACCTGGCTAGTAAATAAGGCATCAAGTTCAAGTAAAATAAAAATATATGATTGGAAAACATAAAGAAGCTAGAGGTATGACTTCAAAACTTTTAATAAAAATATGTCTCTTGAGACCTGACGCCTGAAGAGCTAAATGGAATGATTGTGAGAAGCCTGCGTTCATAAGATGAACAATATACAGGAAGCAATCATTTCCTAAGCCTTTCCCAGACAATTATTGCATAATATCGATTTAGAGTAGTTAAAAAAAAAATTGTGAAATTAAAAAAAGAATAATACTATTCTAATTAATATGTCTTTTAAACAATTACTCACAAATACCAAAGAACAAATACCTCATATTTGAAATGGTTCATTTGGGAAAATGACCTTGCATATATTTCTCTTAACAAATGCAGGTAACTTATGCACAACATTAAACCGTAGCTAATTGCTAAATTAGTAGATTCACTAAAGGAGGGCAAACTCATACATTTATTCATTGGATGTTTAAAGAAATATTTATAAAAAAGTTGATAAATACTGAGATAAAAGTATGCTGACAATACCAGTCATAAAGAAATTTTAATACCAAGCGAATAACAAAAGTAACAAAAAATTGTTATTGTACAATAACCAAAAATCAAATTTTTAATCATTAAAAATCCTAAAATAGATGATTATTTCTTAATTTAAATCAAGAATAATTAGTGATACCAGGAAAATAAGACATATTTCCTAAAGTTAATAACAATATAACAAACAATTGTGGCTTTGGTAAAGGAAAAAGAAGTGTATAAAACACAATTTTTAAAAAAAGTCTAGAAATGTTTTATTTTTTGGAACATATAAAATTTTATTTAAAACATTTAAAAATCATTTCATAGTTTGTGTACACAAATAACAACAATTGATAAATAAAGAGAACAATTTTTAAAAAATCGATATTAATAAAAGTAGATTAAGAAAACAGATATTTTTATGAACTTAATATTAAGAAAATTGTTTTTGTTTTGCTCCTTTAGGTCTGTTTAACTTGTTTTACTCCCTTCCTCTCCATCAAGTTTTTATTCTTTAATTAAACTTTATTTTTATTAAAATAAAAAACAATTGTTTTTTATAATAAAAAAAGGGTTTATCGATTTGTTGGCATGTATACATTCAACAACAAAGGCATTGAATAAAGATGAATTTAACCCTAAAAAGAATATATGTAAAATTTAGGCTCGTGATAGTTATTTAGGAAAGTTAGAAGTATCGAGAAACTGAGATCTTCTCACCACTTCACTCTGTCCTGGAAGATCCGTTTTCTAGTTTCCTCGAGTTTGAATTGGGGTTCATTATCCACAAAATAATGAATTTAAAGTGGATCTGCAACTTTACTTTAAAATGTTACAAGATACATTTTTCTTTAAAAATTATCTTATAAACAACGTTATCTAAAACCATATCTTTTATAGACTTAAATTCTACATGCAGTAGTTAGTAATGGTCTAGGTTTTACTTCATTTAGTTTCTAGGGTTAATTTTATTTAAGGCTAATAGTATTCAGAAACCAATTAAATTCAAAATAATACTGAATTTCATCTATGTAAAAATACCTTATTTTTGTTTTTACAGATAATCAGTAATGGTTAATGCTTTACTCCACTTACTTGTCATGGGTTAGTTGAATTAATTCATTTAATAATTATATAACATATTTATAGTATAGAAATAAAATAAACATTTTCATTAAAATTAAGTCCTAAAAGATAAGGCAACAAAAAATTTAACAATCAATTACCTTATATCAAAATTTCCAGAACTTAGAATTAAATTGTAACTGCAAAACCACTTGAGCTGTTTTCAAATCAACAAAGGCATGGAAACTCTTGAGCTGGAAACCCAATGGGCGATGAACTGTTACTGATTCGACACAAACACAAACTCTCAGAGAAGAAATTTCAATACGACATGGGCAGCAGGCATCTTTTGAGGCTTTTGGCGATACTGATATATTATTTACAGTAAGATTTTATTTTTGATTTATTCCTATTTTTAGGTCACTCAACATTAGCATATCAAAATATTTGTAACGATCAATTAATTTTGGAATAAATATTGCACTATTACTAAACCCTTAAAAAAATCTTTGACAAATTGTATTAAATTACATTATAAAATTCACATATTTAGTTCAAATGATAACATTATTTCTATATTATTAAGCACAAATGTAAATGGTAGCAGTTGGATACTAAAGTGGTCTAAATCATTTTCGTAATAAATACTTAATTCATTATTGAGCGTATCAACTTCATGCTTCGACATAGTCGGAAGTAACCTGTTATTCCTTACCAAAAAATACCTACTACATATTCGACTATTATTATAAATACCTACTACATATTCGACTATTATTATAAATACCTACTACATATTCGACTATTATTATAAATACCTACTACATATTCGACTATTATTATAAATACCTACTACATATTCGACTATTATTATAAATACCTACTACATATTCGACTATTATTATAAATACCTACTATTATTCTACGCTAACCTTTATAGAACTTCACACCCCTAAAGTGTTGAATATCTTTATAACATCACTTTTCCATTTCAATGCCTCATATATAGAATTAGTTTGAAAATACTCTAACTGGAAAAGCCAAGATGATATAATGCGAATTTTATTAGTTTCCATAGAATTGATACTGGCCTAATTTTTAATGAACGGTCAATTCCGTACCTCAGAACAAAAAGGTCTGGTGTCCAAAAGTTTGAAACTTGAACAACCTGCATGAAAAGAGTAACAACAAGGTAGGTTATACATTGATCATTAAAGAGACAAATGTTCCCCCATTGTTAGCTATCGAGGCTAATCAACAATGGAAGGACAATGCCCCTTTTAACAATTAATGAACACCCTATTCTGATATCTTCCGTGTTCCTCATTTAGATTTCAAAGTTTTGGATAGAGGCCCTTTTTATTAAATAACACAGAATTGACTTTTGAAAAGAAAGATTTTATTTCACTCAGTTTGAATTGAGCTAGATTCCAAATAGCTATTGCTATTTTTTCTTATTTTTAACTAGCTTTACCCGGCCACGCGCTGCTGTGGCTTAGCCTGGCAAAATGAAAAAGAAAGAAAATAGAAAGCACATATGAGTAGATTAATAGCAAAGGACATCTGTCATTTTTAAAAAGTTGAGAAACAAATTTGTCTGTAAAATGGCTCCAATTTAAACTAATTCAATTGATTCTTTTTCTCATGATTCAAATTGAACATTCATAATCATCAGAAACAGTCTGAGTTGAACTTATAAAACTAAAATAAAAAATTAATATAAAGAACGTATAAGAGTATTGACCTACATAAGGAGAATCATATAACTTCTTCAAATGATAATTTCAATTACTGTAATATTGTAAAATTATTGATTAATCAATAAATAAAATAAAAAAATGCTTGCCTACCTTCGGTAGTGAGGAAGCAAAAGGAAACGGCCTTTTCTGAAGAGAAAGTATTAAATCTTTAAAACTCTATAACTCTGCAACGAACCGTCCAATTTCGATGTTGTTGTTTTTTTTTTATTTTGTCGGCAAACAAGAATCTTTCAAATAAATGTGGGTATTATCGGTAAAAAATTCTGTACTTTTTTAGTTATCGGCAAATAGAATATTGAATTCATCGTAACATTTTTCAGCTTGTTTTCGGGAAAGTATATTATACACATAAATGAAAAGGGTTTCAAGGGGAAGACTTTAACCAAGTTTCGTTAAAACCAGTAAAGCCGTTTTGGCGCTACAGCTTATAGCGACACATTTTTCAGCGGCTTTGAACAGAAAAACATTTACATTTTTATTTTATTTACATATATAAAATTATCATAAAACAGAAGTAATATGCCAGAAACCTTCCCAGGAGTGTACGGAACAACTTCCCAAAGTTTCATGGCGATTGGATGACTGGTTTAGTAATGCACCAAGGACAAACAGACGGACAGACAGACATACATTCATTTTTATATATATAGATTTAACTATTTTCATATCATAATAATTCATTGCTAATTTATGATTGATATTAATGATTAATAAACATTAATCATAACTATTATTATTAATAATTAATAATAACTATTATAATTACCTCATTAATATACAAATAAAACCATAGTAATTAGAAAGATTCATCATACCACAGAGTTTTACAGCCAATCATCAATCTAGTTTTCTTTAATAATAATCATATTTAAACATTAAAATAAAAACAAAACACTTACTTCGTAACATGGACGAAAGGATAAGGTCTAGGGCAGGTGACTCCTACGGCTGTAAGAAAATAAAGAAACAAAATTACAGTTTTGAGTAAACTATGCACTCAAAGTACGAAAGTATACGAATACGAAAGTAAACAAAACATTCTAGAATTTTATAACAAATGATAAAATATTGTATAAGAATTATTAGAATAAGCAACCTAATTATCATTATTATTACTAATAATATAAATTTGTTCATAGGCATGGAGCATAAATTCGAACAAATCAGATGGGAATCAAAATATTTCTTAAAATTAAATAAAAAGTTAAATCTATGTTATGCATCTTGCAAGCCAATGGTTTTTCTCCCATTCAACGGTACCCACTGTAAAGGCTGGGTGTGCCCTATAAGCAGTTTGGACCCCAGAACTAACCAATGGCTGACATAAGGAAATAAATAATTATTTGCCTTTATTAAGTTGTACTCGAATCCAGACTCCGGAAAACAGGAGTAAAGTGCCTTAGCTCTTAACTCATAATCTACTAGTACTGGTACTGGTACTGATGGAAAGAACTAGTCCTGCAAGCGTGTCTCATGGTTCTCTTCACCACACCCTTTCGGCACGGCTGCTTTGAGGTAGCCTTCATGTACTTACTAGAGTGTGAATGTCAAGATTCATTTCGCTAGACCGCTCAGAAATGAATATAACCGAATCCAGGTGGGAATCCAAATTGCAATGTTTGGGGCCCACACCACAACGTGATCTCCCATCTGTCCTCTGACTCATATCCTAACCTAAAACCTGTAGATTAAGGCAGATCGCTCACATTTTTTATATTATTGTAGTTTCTGCACCTTCGGTAGCTGAGGAAATAAAAGGAGTAATGGATTTATAAATACGAGACAGAAATAACAATTTATAAAGGAGGCAGAAAAAAAAATGGTGTTTTAGCATAAGTCAAACCACTAAGGGTTTTGGGTTCAGTAATACGCAAGGAAGTACTGTTTCTAGGCCACTTGAGAATTGGAGCACACGATTCTCATCTAATAGCACGACTGAATTGGGTACTAGCATTAATTTTTAATTTTTAAGAACACAAACACGAAAAGACTCAAATTTTTATGATACATATTTGCAAAGATAATTAGAGTTAAAGACAATTTTCACCACGTTAGAAACAAATTCTAGCCTATGCAGATGGTATAGATAATGATATCTATTAGAGAGGGACTTAGAAAAGACCTTCTTAGCTATAGAGGCAGCAGTACAGGTAATGGCTCTAAGTATTAACCAAGCTAGGAACAAATATATGATTCCCAACTCACCAAGGCCACCACCACCTACATTTAGAAGATACACATTTGAAAACATAAATAATTTTGTTTATCTAGGATCCTTAGTCTGTGCAGAAAATATTAGTTTGTCCAAACTTCCGCAAACATGTAAAATTACTTGCATCTGAATACTGTTTAATTTCAATCTACTGCACAATTGCAATAACAATCAACAGTTAATTAGTTTGTATTTTTTATTATTCTAAAACAGTCTAAGACCCATAAATTTGTAAATCTGTTATTATTCTTAGGGGACTGTAGTCCCAGCATAAAATAATTTTTATTTTTCAAAATATGCCAAGTCAAAAAGTACAGAGAAAAATCACGTCAGCTAATAGGTGTTATTTTGGCCTGGCTAAAATTTTAAGAAGTCATTTGCTAGCTAGATCCACTAAGATTGCTCTGAACAAATCTCTTATCAGAGACATGGCCATTATCACAAACAGACGTAAGCAAGTTTTCGAGAGAAAAATTCTAAGAAGGATGATTGGTCCTGTAAAATTTTATAACTAGTACAGGCCAAGTCATGATGTAGAGTTGTATCAAATTTACTGGAAACCGGATTGGTTCAATTTATACGGCTCCCTAGGCTAAGATGGGTTGGGCATATCGCAAGAATGGCTGGGAACTCAGCAATCAAGCGGCTACTGTTCCAATATGTGGATGGCAGAAGAAAGAGAAGACAGCCACGACTGAGATGGGCAGATTAGGTTGAAGCCGATGTAGAGAAGCTTCTGGACACTAGAGCTTGGCAGACCTTTGCACAAGACAAAGAGGAATGGAGACGACGCATTGATTTGGCGAAGACCTGTATCGGGTTGTAGTGCCTACGATGATGATGATGATTTGTCATTGAAGATTATTTTATAACAATACATACACAAAAAATCTTAAATTTTTATGATGCATATTTACAAAGATAATTAGATTATAATTAAAGAAAAGTGGTGGGGATGCAGCTACTAGCTACTAGAGTGGGGACGTTGCTATGCCATGGCGAGGAAGTGCCTAACTTTTAGTGTTGGATCTTTTATGTTTGGGCTTAGAATAGTGTTTTCCGCTTCAGAACCTTCATCCAAGAAATACTTTTTTTTTTTCAACCAGTTGTCTGGGTAAGAAATAGTATTTAGTTAAAAATGTGTTTTATTAGATTTTATAAATAAATAAAATAAGCTAGGAGCTGAGAAAGGTTTGGCAATATCGCATACACGTCACACTACGGTGGACAATATTACACCACACTTCTGAGGCACAATTTTATTCTAAGTATTTAGTGCTTTCAACTGTAGCTATGTGAGTAAGGCATGATCGCTGATCGACCCCCGCACACATTGGCAGCTCTGAACATTGCTTGTACATAAAATGAGAGTAAAGAAACATAACCATGTATAAATAGTCATTATTAAAAGTTCTTCAGCTAAACTAAATTTTAAAAAAAATATTTTTTTAGGTGTACTGACAACATAATTCCATTCAATTAGTTAATCAGCATTTCTCGTGAGAGTGAAAAACTGAGTGAGAATATTTTTGGATGAAATCTCAAGTAGTCCAGTGAGCTTGAATTGTTCAATCAAATAAATATTTAAACTGAATAACATTATTACCTTCTGCTCCTAAAGTGAATCCTTCAACTTCTGCGTCAGCAGCCTCTTGTTCAGGAGGAGGTTGTTCCACAGGAACAGCAGGTTCTTCAACTTTTCTGAAAAAGAAAGAAAAAATATATATAACATAAATATTAATAAAATCACTATCTAGAGAAATCCATTCATATTAGGAATTTACCAAGTTCGAGATAAAAAAAATAAATAAAAATAAAATAATAATAAGATATATGATTTCTGCTTTAAACAGAAACTCGATAGTTTGCTATCAAATCGTGCAGAAGAATGACAAATATTGACAAAGAATAAAATCATGACTTACTTTGGGGACATTTTTTTATCAATCAATAGTGGTCTACACCTAAATATTTTCATTAGATGTGTCTATTGTTTTTTTTTTAACTACAAAATACCAGGACTAGAAAGTAATTATCAATATTTTGTTTATTCGAATTGATTACATAGAGGAGATAAGATATGATTCGTCAGTGATATAGTAATATTGTACAAATGTTTAGTTCAAGGGAGGTTATTTAATCAGACCTCTAATAGCTTTCAAACAGGTAAAAAGTGAAAGTGAATAAAAATGAGGATAGAGAGAAAGATTAAAATATATTATAATTTAAATTAATGTTAAAAAGTCTAAAATATATGATAAATTCAAATAAAGTTGAATACATTTTTTATAAAAAATCGTTTAAATTAATAATAGCATTAACACTTTAATCATATCATTTTTTTTTTTTTTTATTCGATTCAATTAAAATACCACCATCAAATAAAACTGAAACAAAATTAAATAATTTCAGAAAAACTTATAAAACAGAAACTAGTGGCCATATTACACATGTAATATTTCAACATTATTAGGAGGTACATCCTGAAACATGTTTCAAGAGTTGGATGAACCTATGACATCTGTCAAACCATGTTCCCACTCCGATAAAGGCATATGATTGTTTGTCAAGTGAAAAATTTAGTGTAGCGAGTCAGAATATAAACCAGGTTGGTTTAGTATTAGCTACTAGCCTTCTTTGATCCCTTAATAAAACTTTTTTTTTTTTTTTTTTTTTTTTTTTTTTATTTCTTTATGACATTTACAACTGTATTACATAAATACATCAAGTAAATTTGAACATAATTGATATAATGACATGAATACACTTGCTGAGTAACTACCCAATGGTAGCACTCTAATGATATGACTACATTAGGAGATCACGGGTTAATAAAACTTAAATAAAATTAATCAAATAATCAGTAAACTGAAAACTATCTGACATTCTTGCTTGGAACATACACGCTCTCTCATAAATCCAAAAAGTAAAGAAGCTCATATTACTTAATTTTATATTTTAAATATAAAAATTGAGAATTTAAAGATTCTTTAATTGCCACAATGATGGTCATACTAATAATTCAGTTACATTTTGATACCATCAATTTAAAAACAGAGCAAGTAAAGGAGCCCTTAAGCAATCTATTTGACAAGTTTGAAGGGAAAATTTGATTGAAAGTTTAGGCCTTTGTTTGATTATGGGTTGAACATTCTTCTTGTTTGAAAGAAAACTGAATTGAATGTACATTTGACAAACACGTTTGAAGGTTCATAAGGACATTGGTCAAATAATTACTATTAGTCAACTGGTACTATTAGAGAGACATTATCCTCATAAATGTGATGGATTTTTTTGATGAATTTTTTAACTGGTACCTTTAGAATTTAAATTTAATATAAGGAAAATTGCATTGAAAGCGCTAAGTTGCAGCAGGAATACTGAGAAGAAATTATCATTTTGTATATTGGTGCTGCTTATTGATGTTACATTATTGTTCATTTAAATCATAATTATTTTATGGATCAATCGATTTTTTTTTTAATTTTGTAATATCTAATTTTCATTTCTGATTTTTTGTTGGTTATATTAATTTTATCTAAATTGGTATCATTAAACTTTAGTATAAATTTTGCATTTCATAATTAAAATTATGGTTTATGTTATTATTATTAGTTTCTTAGTATGATTAACACCATTTTAGTATTTTTACTGGTTTATTTTATCTTAAAAGCTGCTTCTGGTAAAAAAAAAAAAAAAAAAAAGAAGGTTCCATTACTTGAAAGAGAGAAGGTATGAAAATATAATCATTTTATTTATCTTTTATAAAAAAGGGTGTTAATTGTTAGTACATGAGGTGGAAAATATGATGTAAGACTAAAATGTTTAATTATATAGCAACTTTTGTAACATATTTAAAAATGAAAACATATTTTTAAAAATTCAATAATAAAACAATAAAGTTTCGAATTATTTCACTGTTGCAGAGTAGATAAGAAACTCCAGAGATGTGAGCGAGGTTAAGGGTTTACATAAATAATTTTGAAAATTAAAAACTAATCTGCTTAATCTTATACATTAATTTCATTTTTCATCATACCAAAAATTAAATTTTATAATCATATAGATTAGAATTGTGTTGCCAGGTATAATTTCTATAAAAATAAAATTAAAAAAAAAATAAAAGTTACTCGACTGTCTCCTCCAGTGGCAGTGAGTCAACCCATTGCTGGACTGGAGATTTGTTTCGAGGGACAATGTCTTCAGGAGAATGAAGTAGTTTCACTTCTTCCTTTCTTTCTCCATTCTATAATAGTTAAAAGAAATGAAGTGAATTCTTCTTAAACTGAACATAAGTATTTTAAACTACTTGGCCTATCTAAAAAAAATATAAGTTACCATTCTCATCAGTAAACGTTAGTGCAACTAAAAGGTTTAAAATTTCAACTTTTATAACATATTACTTATTGATTATTTAAAATAGTCAAAGTGTATTACATATAAGGAACATCGTTTATAGGAGCAAATCATCTTTTATTCAATACCACATAATTTCAGATGCAATTTTTATATCTACCCTTTACTAATTATTATATTTTATATAAAAATCAGGAAATACATTACAATCAGAAACAGACATGTTTTATCCATTTCACACAAAAAAAACCTAAATATAAGGAAAATTTTGTATAGGAACTAATCATCTTTTAATCAAAACCACAAAATTTGCGAGATGATATGTTTACATTAATCTTTTACTAATCCATATTTTATATTTTACGTAAAACATATTACAATCATGTGTTTTATCCATTTTGTGAAATGACTCTAGAAGTAGGTAAATTTACATAACATCCAAATAAGGAATATTTTAAGCATTAAAAATATCAATATTCAACATTAAACTTCTTATATATCAAGTCCACAAAATAATTTTATCACAAATTTTCTTTTTTTCATTCCTTTTTCCATTTATCTTCAGTATAAATGATTCTTATTTCTATAATCAAAGGGGATCGTAATACTTAATTTTCCCTAAAATGTGGCCAGTAAACTAATAATTGAAGGAGTAGATGTTGAATTCACTAATCGATGAATCATGCATTAAAAACCAATAATTCTAATATAGTGAGAACTTCATGATTAGTTATAATAATCATTTTATATCACTTACACTTATGACTTCCTCCATTTGGTTTGACTTTGAAGTAACAAATATGCAAGTCCCGGAGTCACTTGGGGTACAAACATCATCAACTGCTAAATTTTCATCCTCAACTTCGGTCTTGTCATTTGTTCCGTAACTCTCATTCACGCCCGATGTGCTAGGTGTGCAGTCATCTCCACTTGAGAAACTTTCAAATCTGAATCTAGATGAGGCATTAGCTAAATATTTTTGCCATACAGCAACTTTATTTCGTATTTCTTGGCTTCTTATCTTCTTTAAAAATCCTTGTAACTGATTCTGTATTTTATTTTGACCTAGAAAAATAATGAGTGGACCAATTCAGTAATGAGGTATATGTATTTTGACATTCGAAATTGTTATTTTAGCTACCTGAATCCATCGAAGACAAACACAAACCGTAGCAAAAGCCCCAAATCCAACTGTTTAAGATTGCATGCAAAATACATTAAAACAAGCTGATTTAGAAATAAATAAATATTACTCTACATGCTGTTAACTCTTGATTTATCTTGGTCCCAGCATATGCTATGCATTTGCTCGAACTAAAAGGTTAAAAACAACCAATCTAAAGCCATAATATGCATTAGAATCAAACAACATCCATTAATCAGATATCCTTTCTGAAATCCACACCTTGCAGAAGTACATTTTGTAAGATGTAAAGCAACCATACAGTATTTTCATTTTAGAAACTTACTTAAAAATGAATTGGGAAGGCTGACAGTTTAAAAAAAATAGACACAATTGGAGTTAAAACAAACAAAAATCACAGACACATTCAGTCTTCATATTTCACAACAGACTAGCCTTATCAGTGGACTTTCTCTTCTATTCAATAAAAACATTAAACCTGAAATGACAGATAAGAACAGTGTTGCCAGGTCGTTATCAAAATAGTTCTTCATGAAATGGTCTATCAGCCCGCATATTACATATTCGCCTCGAAATTAAAAAAAATAGACCAGTGATATTCTAAACTATTGAATAAAACCGAAAGGTGTTCTTAGATATACTTTTTAGAGAATGATGGTTGGGGGTGCGTTTCAATCACTAAATTATAAATGATTATTGTGTGCCTGCATTTTAGGAAAGAATGTAGACCTTCATCTTCATCCTAAGACGCAAATGTAATTAATAACTGTAAAGTTAATAGAAGAAAATAATAAAAATTGTGAAATTACATGAGTAAATTTGACTGAAATCTTAGTTCTCATTTCATGGGGCATAGTTTATTCATTGTTATACAGTTTTTTTTAATTTCAATTTGTCGTTTTTTATTTATAATCCCTAATATTTTATACACGTCCGATTATATCAAAATGGAGTCAGAGTATATCAAAATCATAGAAAATATGACTCAATGCCTGTAGAGGAGTATACTAAATTTTCCACTAGGTGAAATTTAAAATTAACACACTAGATTATTGTAGATGATTTTATAACATCTCATTGATCGTCATATAACATTAAAAAAAATTAAATTAGTGAATAATTTGATGAATTTTCCCTTTGTTAAATTAGTGTAAAAACTTTTGAGCTATCTATGACAGTCGATGAAAATCTCGTAATTTCTTTGTAGTAAACTTTACATTGGAAAATAACAGTTTAATAACTAATAGGCGTAGAATCCATAATCATTTATAGGTTGAATATTGAGATATACTTTAAAATCTATCTAGACAAATGCATATTGCTCAGAGACCGGAGTTATGTGGTTTACGAAAAAAGACGGGGCAGGGATGTTTTTATTGTCTACCTTTGATATAATCAATAGGATTTCTGTTATTTTAGTGATGTTAATGATCAGGAAAACTCCCATCAAAATGACGTAAATTGCGGGAATTTGCCTCGGTTTGCCTGTAGTGTGGGCCCAGGATGACGTAAATTGCGGGAATTTGCCTGTAGTGTGGGCCCAGGATGACATAAATTGCGGGAATTTGCCTCGGTTTGCCTGTAGTGTGGGCCCAGGATGACGTAAATTGCGGGAATTTGCCTCGGTTTGCCTGTAGTGTGGGCCCAGGATGACAGGGGGCAATCTTAGTATTTTGTGCCAGTAAACGACTTGTTGAGACCAAAGTAACACCTGTTTGCTGTCGTGATTGACCTCCATACCTCTTGGCCAGGCCATATCGCCTGCAAAAACTACAGACTTTAGATGCAGAAAACTGTTAATGCTTTCAAACATATATCCTTCAAGCTTAACAATAGTTGGCTTGGAGAATTGGCAATCATATATTTGGTCTTTGCAATTATTGTCAATTCTTGGACCAATTGCTAAGGTCTTTTCTAAATCCCTCCATGGTCTACTATATCATCCGCGTAGGCTAGAAATTGGAGTGACTTGGTGAGAATCGTGCTACTTCGTAGTCCCTTATCACCTCCTCGGGTGCTAGGTTAAAGAGCAGGCATGATATGCCATCTCCTTGCCTCGGGCCCCTTCTCGACAGGCCCCCCTGTATTTTGACCTGGAACCTCCATCCTGTCATCAGCAGCTCTGTTAGGTGGACCAATTCAATGAGGAAATTAATTGTTTTCATAGGCTTATACATCTCTCTAATGGCATTATCGTATGCACTGCTAAAGTCTAAGAACAGGTGGAGTGTAATGACGATGCATTCTTGTTCTCTTTTATATTTCAAAACAAAAATTTGATTAGTCGTAGACCAACCTTGCTGTAGTTGATTCTCCCGTACTGTTTAAGAGATATATTAGGGGTGGGATGACTGAGTGAGCTAACAGGTGTTTCCCGGCAACCCGACAACCTGACATTTTAGCTCTGGCAATACTCTCCCCTGGCCCGGAAAAAATACTGTATATCCGAAAAAGATGAGGAAGGGGAGACAAAGAAAAAAAAAAAAAAGGGAGACGTATCAAATCAAACAAAATCCAAGTACTACTTAATATAAAAAGATTAAGAATAAGAAATACATTTTTAAAAATTGGGGGAGAAGACCTCATTGCCTGGGGGAAGAGGGGGAGGGTGCCAAATGTCTGTGGCCAACACTGTGTGGCTGAAAGAAAAAATGGCTGAGATGAGCAGATGAGGTCCAAGCCCACGCTTCTGAACATGAGAGCTTGGCAGCCCTGGTGTAAAACAAAGTTGAATGGAGGTGATATCTTCATGTGGACAAGGCCCTTACTGTATTGTATTGTCTATTCTTTTGACAGTCTTGTTATTGTTTTATGGAACATTTGATACATTTTCCTGTTAATTCAGATACTAGTAATTAAATAGTTAAATTTTAATAGTTTTGGAGAACTGTTTGTTTATAATTTTCAATCCAAATATAAATTTTCCACTTTTAGGTCAATATGTACCACCAGTGGCCCAGAGACCTTGGGTTTTCAAGCAGGATAGGAATAATATGAAATCAGCTGCTTTGAGGAGGCAAGAAAATCTTCAGCAGCAAATGAGAAATCTGACAAAAGAAGAAGTTAAGAAATGGAAGAAGAGGCGCCAAACGAGGGTGAAATCTTTGCACAACAAGTTGGAAAAATTAGGTGTGGACTATGAATTTCAGGTAGGATGAATATCAGATTTATATCTTTGAAATATTTTTTTAAAAAATTGTTATTATTTTTCTTTTAAAAGTTAAATCAATCTAATTTAATGCTTCCAAACAGATGGTTCGTGGATGATGCCTAAATAGTGAGGGGTCATTGAGAATTATTTTGCAAATTTAATGAATATATGAAAAAATATTAAATATATATTCCAAGCAGTTGCTTGTGATAAGAATCAATTTATCCAGACTCATTTAAAATTTCCATTTGTCTTGATTAAGCAAGGTTCCATAAAATGACAGAGTTAACAAAAATTTTACTCAGATTTGTGACTTTATAGTTGCAAAACACGGCTGCAATTCAGCATTTTCAATTGCTGAGATTGGTAGTTTCATTTTGATCTCTCTCCCAACTAATATATAAATAATTTTATTTGATTTAATATGATAAATGGGAAAAAAAAAAAATAATAAGGATATTTAACACCATTTGGAGGAATGACCAATTTTCTTCTTTTGTTACAGGTCAATGAAACAGATGAAAATGTAGTACAAGAAGAAAAGAAAGAGGAACAGTAATATGTGATAATATGAAAACAATATTGGATGTAAATACATTTTATTATAAAATATGTATATAAACATAAACTTTTGTATTTTATTTACCTGATAATTTAAAATTCCCATTCATTGATTTCTTATTTTTGTGTAGTTAATACTATTAAGTTAATCATTCAGAAGGTTAATAAATATGTTATTAGTTATTTTCAAAATTCTTTAGTTATGATTTATTTGCACTTTGTATTTCATTAAATGTAATGCAACTAAAAAAAAATAAATAAGTATAAATTTAGGAAGATGACTAATTGATTAATTTTATTTAATCTCCTGAAACCTATGTGAATTTATTTCTTATTAAAAAAGTTTTAAATTTGGTTAAAAGTACACACAGTACTTAGAAACGTATAGCATTTGATAATTAGAATCAAGCTACTTATGGACTTGGAAGCTTACTAATACAGTACAGGGTGGTTAGTGGCGGCCTGGAAAAATGGGAAAAGTCAGAGAATTTACAAAACAGAAAAATTATTAAACTCAAGGAATTAGTTCAGTATATAAAAATTGTTTTCAGATTGGAAATAAATATACAGTTGCTATCGTTTATAACAACCCTGAAGGGGTAAAGTTTGTCGTTATAAACGACCGCAATCGCTATATCCATCTACCTCTGACTGTTAATAACGACACTGCTCGTTATGAAATCAAACAAGGTTAATGAATAAAATTTAAGCAAAATGGACTTAAAACATTTTAATTGAGAAAAATTACAGCTTTATATATCATGTATAAACTTTTACTTGCTGTCAGTTTATGAAAATAAAATGAAGGTAATAAGAATAAATTAATAAAAGTTGAGTTTTCTAAAATAAAATAAAAAATCCTAATCAAGCTTAAAAAATGCTTCTCCTAAAACATATTTGTTATTTAAAATACTGATTTTTTTGTTTACCTAAATCATTTTGTTTCACGTATAATAAATAAATTCAGATATAAAATATACATTTTTAATATTTGTGTCCCCAGACATATTGGTCAGGGAAAACTGTCATTAAATAAGGAAAATCAGGGAATTTTACTTTAAATGTCTGTTTACCCCTCTAATAGTACTATTACTGTTCAATGATGATTGTGTTACAACTTATAATAAGTTAATTTAATTGGAACATTTTTCAATGTAGAAAAAATCTGAATATAGACACAATATACGTACACAAACATTTGAACATCAGACCTACAAAATATGATTCAAAACTAAATACAATTTGTCAGATATTTTCTCCATTAAAACATATTTAATGGTGGAGAAATAGTTGACTCTTGATTCTTCTTATTAAGAAGTTGGTTGGAGATTGTAATCATGGAAGTAGGCAAAAATAAATTATATTTATTTTATTTATACCTAAGTTTCAGGGCTGCTCTTTTGATGGATATTGGAGGAATAGCCTTAATCTTAGGGTTAACCAAAAATCGTGGTCCACAAGGCCACTCTGCTGAATCCCTTTGAAGGAGCAGCCCTGATGAAGCAAAGAAAATAAATATAATTTATCTTTGTGTACTTCTGTGATTGCAATCCCCAACCGACTTTTCTTATATGTGTATATAATCTATACTCAAGAGATATAGAGAGGCCTTTTGTCAACTAAGCCCAAGTCCAGGGCCCATTAATTCAGCGGTTCCAGCCCCACAGATTATTATTTGATGTATTTTATTCTTGCTAATAATAATATGGATAAGGATATTAAGACAAACATTTACTAATACATTAAATAAAGAGTTAGTACTGATAGTATATTTTAATGATAACTACATGAGTAAAGTGACGATAAATATACTAATAGAGCTTAGATTACTTTTTTAAAAAATACACTATAAAAGTTGAAATTTAATGCTTCTATTCTATACACCCATACTTAATTGATAACATTTATTTTTTTAATAAGCCATTAAGAATATACTTATTTGTAAATTACAGTACATTGTAAAAGTATGATGGAAGTAAGCAATATTGTTCCTGATTCATTATAGATTGAAATTTTTTTATTTGTTGCATAAACTTTTTAACTGTGTACATTTTTTAGTCAACTCTTACAAGACCATAAGTATTTTAACACCAATCCATTTTTGACGTACCTGAGTTTATATCATTCTGATTTCCCTAACTTTACAGGAGGGCAACTCAAAAGGTGTGTCTATCGTGTAGTGAATAAAAGTGGACTTGAAAGTTTAATTTTAAAACTCTCTTGTCAGTCACTCTAGGATGTCAAATATATAAAAATGTTAAATAGCACTTTGCACTAACGGATCCAGGATTTAATTTTGGGGGGCTTCAGCTGGAAAGATCTTTATTTGTATAAATATATTAGGATAATTACATCGGAAGAAAGGAACTATATAAAATGGTCTTTAAGTAATTCTTTAAGTCCTATTATCTGTAATTAGACAAAAAATAATACTTTAAGAGATAATTTTTTCATAAAACATGGTTTTATTTCACCATTTTGGACAGAACTTCAGCCCGAAAGCCTCCCCCTCCTTTCTTGTGAGCAGTTTGTAATAACCCTAAATTGGTATCAATTGAATAATGTGTCTTAAAGGTACAAATACTTTACTGCTGAACAATTAAGCATCAATTATTAATTACAACTTTACTATGTACAAATTGGATATTATTTTTCTTTAATTAGATGAATTTCATTTCTTATTCATCTTAGTTAATGTATCAACAGTATTTGTACTAGTTGACTGAACTATACTCACTAGAAACCTCAGCGTAATTAAAAATATTAATTTTGAAAAATTGAGTATTTATTTGACCGCACCCCTCGACCAATTTCTTCTCAAATTTTATTTTTTAATTGTAGATAAGTAATAGAAACGCCACAAAGGTATTTAATACTAGCTTTGATTGGACGAATGGTACATTGACTACCGAAGCAAACAAAGTCAGACTCAAAGTACATTAAATGATCAGTCCACAATTAATTTTTTAGTTTGCAGAGTGTTTATATTTAACTGATAATACATATATTTTCATTACCAGCAATTGTTCCATCATTTTAAATTTAAGCTTTGATAATCCCAACAGGATATTCAATTTCATTGTTCAGATTATTAAGAGAGTCCAGCACTAATTGTAAGATATAAACAAATATACATCAGGTATGCCTTTTAGATATTTAGATGGTTTGCCTTTTAGACATTTTGAAATTTTATTTTTGTCTTTATAACATTTTTTCAAAATTTCAATATCTATGTAACAAAATATCGAAATACAACCATTGGTCAAAAATATAGATATTTCAATATTTTTCTAACTTACCTTACAGAAGGCAGTTAAATCTTCTTATTAAATTAATATAATTTTATGCACTTTCCTAAAAAAATTACCAAGAGAAATTTGAATATCATACAAACCAAATAAGTTAAACTTGAAATAAGAAAGGAAAAACAATAAAATAGGATAAATAACAAATAATAAAATAGGATAAATAACAACACATTTACATTTATTTTATTTCAAACAGGCTACAGGTTATTTATGTTAAGATACAAAGTTGTGTACAATCAATTTGATAAAACATTTTTTCTTTTTTCATTATTTTACAAAAAATCATTCAACGACAAATTGATCGCATATTCTTCATTAACAAAAATATATTATGTATGATCTTGCATAAACAATAAAATGTGTGGGCAAAATATTTTTTAACATTTGATAATAATAGAAGGATAAAAAAAAAAATAAATATATCAAGAGTTTTCTTCTTTCCCCTTTCCACACAAATAAAAAAAAAAAAAAAAGAAAAAAATGTATATATACTCGGGACATTCTTTTATTAAAAATCTAAACACAAATGTTGTAGTAGAGCATATTAAAGGTTTCTACCTTCCCGAAATAAACAATCATTATGCAGCAGGGAAGTACTCTTGAAAATCCCAAAAACGCTTCTTTGCTTACATCATCCAGTCTCAGAGAGTAAATATATATATAAAGATATATATCACTAGTTCAGAACTCATAGTGTAAAAATATCACAATATATGACACTTGCTAATAGGTAACCGCCTCACCAACTAGCATTAAATAATAAAATACAATTAATAATTATAGGATAATTAATTTAAATTATACTATTACGTTTGATTTACAATTCTCTCCTAACCACTATGTTAAAAATTAGGAGTCGGCCCCAATCCCATGAAATTTTCAAAAAAACATAAAACTTTCTTGGATTAAGAAAAAAAAAAACAGAATAATAAAAGTTTACTTACATCTAATCGAGTTTCATTACATTTTTATATTTTTCAATGACCTTAAGAAATCCTCAATTCCTGTAATATGGCAACCTGGAATGTGATATCAAAATAGTTTTCATCTGATACAAAACCAGCTGCTATTTTGTAACTTATCGTTCACAATTATATCAATTTCCTGTTAGTTAAATTCAAATAATCTACAAACAGCAATCAAATTCTCTCAACAACAAACATTTCACAAAAATCAATGACACTAATGTATATGTGTTCAAATTCAGAACAAATGCTAAAAACTATTGTAATCTATTTTGAGATCAGCAGTTATTCTCTACTAATTTTACATCCAATTGAATAGTTACTTCATTATATATATAGTTTCAGCTTAACAGTTTAACAATATTATCTTAAGTAATACAACTAGATAATAAATAACAAATAGAAATTAAATACAAATATAGCTTCGTAATTATTATTATGAGCTGTTTTGAGTTTATAGAAATGTTTTGATGGCACAACGACTTGATATAATAATAAATATGGACATTTGTATATGACACATTGTTTTTATGAAAATGGTTTTTCTGTAAAAACCAAATCAATAAGACCAATTAATTCCATTGATCCAGATAAAAATGTGTTTTGATTTACATTAATTTTTCGATGAATCTTGGTTTAAATGTAAATGACTAGTTAATAGAAGTAGAGAATAACTACGACGGATGAAAAGCACTGGTATGCATCAGACATACCGACCCATCACGGCACCACACCTCTATGAATACATTTATAACAAACTAAACATCGTTGTCGTAGACGTCAACAAACTTTAGGCGTAACAATATTGACTACATGATCCAAGGCTACCTACCCCTTAGTAATACGCAACCATCATCGCAATATCTCACAACCCTTCCGTTCATATCGTGGGGCATGAGATCACAATTAAAACATGTCATGGCGCCAAACAACCATGAGTTCACACAATAATAAAAAAATCTCATCAAGTTTCTTTTTTTTTACAATTTTTTTTTTTTGCTTGTTTTTCTTACAAATACATTAACATATTTAATTTATTATAATTATAATGAAACAAAAATGACTGAGCATAATGCCGACTTAGATATTAAACAAGTAATTATTATCGTGTAGGCCTTATCACAATATACTTTTAAAAACTGTAGTTTCCAATTTAACGATCTCCGTATAATATAAAGTACAAAATAAAAACGAAAAATAAACACGCTACTTTAAGCTTGCATTTTGCCGATATACAAGAAAGCTATTTACAATGTGAAATACATTTTTCTGCCTGTCCTCCTTATTATTTTTTCATTTATAACTTATTTAATGTTTACAGTTTGTTTGTTTTAAATTTATTTTTGATTCTCTTGTAGAGTTTCTAATCTCCCGGGTGTTCAGGGCAACTTCTATTAACTTCAAACCATCTGTCAATACAGCTGAAACAATAAAACAAAATATAAATTTAAGAAAAAAATGCAACATTACACAAGTGAAACAATTTTAAACCTTAAAAAACTATTGCAAGTATATAATTTAGACTAAATTCTCATTCAAGGGTTTATTTCTGATTTTAAATAAAAAGAAACTAAGGAATCGGCTATACATTTTTCCTTAACAGTTAAAACATGATTGTATTTGGAGGAGGTGGACCCTCTTATATGATATATTGCCGAGGTAGTTCGATTCGACCTCTCGATGCACCTGATGAAGCTGCTCATTAGGTTCGGATCCCCCTCAGTACAGCGGCTGACTGTCAACTGTCTGTATTTAAAGTATCAAGAAAGCAGCGCGCGTGCATGACAAACAAAAGAAAGGGAAAATCCAGGAAAATCAGATTTTTTACTTTTGGGATAGAAAAAAATTCACAAATACTCCAGAACTCAAAGCAGCAGAGACATCGTGTGGTTTACGTCTCGATAAATAATAACTCTATTTCAACTTTATCCAAATTTTAGCCTCTTCAAGAATAACCTGATTTTACATGTAATTCAAAAATTTCATTCATTTTTGAGCAGTACACCCACATGCACACTTAGTCAAAGAACACAAAATAAGAAGAGGTGAAAATTTGAAATAAAGTTATTATTTATCGAGATTGAAAAAGGCTTATTTCTACTAATTAATTTTTTATTTAATTATACTAAATCATTCTTTACTAACTAGATATTCCTTAAATTACACGATAGTTAACTTTTTTTATTGATAGAAAAAGAAATATAGATTCATTAATTAAGAAAAGAATAATAAAAATTTTTATTAGTTGTTGAAAGCTGGAGAAAATATGAGGCGATTATCTGGATTGATGGATTTAACCTATCATTATTTTAAGGAACTGTCAGCATATCAAGAAAATATAACAATATTAAATAAAATGAGTTTAACCCTTAGTCGTGGAAGTGAGATAATTTTAAATAACAACCTCAGAATAAAGATGGATAGATAGTAAAGAAAAGTTTTACAAAAATGCAGCATCTTCAGTAATTTTATATAAGTAGGCTTTACTACTTCAGAATAATTTTGTGAAAGTATTGAGATGAAACAACCTGCTTTCTGATTGATTAATATTGAATCATTTTGATTATAAAACTTGCTTTTGAATTGAATCATTCAAGCTTCAACAACCAATCCCAGTATTTCAGCAACTACTAGCCTGTGGTAGAGACATCTTAATATCAAATTATTAATAATCGTCTACAACTTGCGAGTGGTTTTATTTTATCATAACCTAACACACTCTTTTATCTACTAACATTCTCAGAAATAGATTACGTATTCTGATTAAATAAATTAATTTAATGAGGTACTAAAAAACTCCTGAATATCTTTTGTTTTCCACTTGAGTCGTAACAAAAAGGTACCCAAAAAAATCTCTTTATTTTGACATGCGGGGGGTGACAAGAGGGGGGTGGGAGACGAGATCACACCAAACAGCCCAATATCTTAGTTGGATACCTTTTTTTCTCGATTTTGAGATCAAATTATTTTACTATTCAACCTGAAAACAATGGGGCGATGGTGTGAGCAAACTTGCATTGTTTTGTGACAAAGGAAAATTCTCCATGCTCATCAAGCATGCAGTTAAACCTTAATAAATAAATAATTAAATGAAGAAAATAGTTTTACCTTTTGTGGTATATGCAGAGGCATGGAAGCCTGGCTATAGTGTCCCCTTGTGTCAGCTCCTCAAGGCATATCACGCATTCCCCCTTATCTTCTTTAAGGACATCCTCTGCAAAAGCACAATTATCGTTAATAAATTGTTACTTAGTCTTTAATCTGTTCTGAAACTTAAGCCAAAAGGTCTCCAAAAAATAGAATTATTTTTTTAAAAATTTTATTTGTGTTTTATCACTTGCTACAATCTACAAATAACTTTTCAACCATCAATAATTTCTAAATAATGCTTGGACAATTGGTTGTACGATAAGTTAACAAGGAGATGGTTCGGGAGCCAGATGGAAAAGACAAACTGCCAATTATTTATCCTATGCTACCATTTTGACACATGTAGCAGGTATTCATTAGGACTAAAATAAATGTATAAAGAAAGTGAAACTTTTGCAGGAATGGAAAAGTATTTTTTTTTAATTATATGAACATTGGTTATTTAGAAGTCTTCTATACTCTGTAAACAAGTCAAACTTGCACAACAATATCCCTTTAAGGCCTAGATGAGAACCTCTTTCCCACCATTTCTGCATGTGCGGCAGGAGGAGGGGTTGTTCTAGATATACAACCATATGGGGCGGGGGAAGGGGTTGTTCTATAGATATACAGGGCGGGGGGAGGGGTTGTTCTAGATATATGGGGCGGGGGGAGGGGTTGTTCTAGATATACAACCAAACCTATTCTAGCCAGAGTGGGAGGGTAGAGTTTCATTCCATGGGTCCGCTACGAAATAAAAGTCAACCTCTCCCACGTTTATCAACGTTTTATGGGAGGGGATATATCTATAGGTTGAGACCTGGTATTGAGAGATTAGATAGAGGAACGTAGAGCAAGGTATTTTGCAGGATGTAGGGAGGGTTTTTGGTTCTGAGGACATGGAAAAGGAAAGCGACAAGGAGAAATTGTCATCAGGAAGGAGGATAAAGAATGTACCAGAATGGAACATGAGAACGCCTGGGGATCCCAAAGATATATCTTATGAAACAGTTCATGAGTTTCTTCAGTCTCATTTATAGCCGGGCAGATAGCCCTCCATACACCAAACAGCTTTATTCGAAGTGGAGGAATATAAGAGAGGTTACAAGGAGCTGTTTGGTTTTTAGTAGAATACAATCACGGAATCTTAGGAGTTGTTTTAGGACAGTTATGGATTTTCGGGTAATCTGGGAGATATATTTATTCGAGGATAGGTTCTGGTCAAATGTTACTCCTAGGTTTTTGACTGTAGGGAAAAAATGGATGGGGCGGTTATTGGGGTAAAGTAGAGGAAAGTACGGAAGGGAACTAATGAGATGTCTGGACCCAATGGGGATAGTTTAAGTTTTATCTGCATTCAGCTTTAACTCATTTCTTTCTGCCCATCTGTTGATGCAATCAATATCCTCTTGTAGCTTTCGGGGAGCCTCAAGCATCTCAGAAGGTTGGAATGATTGGTTAATTTGGAAATCATCAGCATATAGGTGGTAACAGGAGTGAGGTGGGTATTTATGCTACATTTATCTGGGGCAGTTATGCTTAGTGTTTAATGTCGGAGAAGGGCAATCAGCAACTTGTTAGATCCGAGGCTTAAAATGTTTGTTAAAGTACATGAAAAACCATCCATTTATTTATTCTCCCTCTCCGAACAGGCTATTTCTGGTATACGGGGTTGTGTGTCTTACAGGAAATCATGCTGTTTAGCCAGAAGAGGATGGTTGGCATTTCATTATGTGGGTCCGCCATGAAATTAATTTCAGACAGCCCAAACTAGAATCAAATCAGCTTGTGCCTTAAGGATACTAAGGTAACACACAGGGCCTCAGGGTTAGCCATCCGTGATTATCATATGGTTAATGAATGGTTCCACAGCTCCTTTGATGGAACAGCAGCCCTACTTGAATAAAGTTGCAGCAGCTCAATGAATGAAAAAAAAAATTTTTAAAGTTACGAAGAATTATAAATGTGTTTAATTAATATCTCTATATGGCAATTGCTTTATAGGCAGTAAATCTAATTGATAGAACTGATTGATTAATTTCAAGCGTTGTTGAATCAGGAGCTGTTTTCTATATTTGACAAACATTTGTTCCAGAAACCACTTTCAAACAATGTTTAATTAAATCTAAGTAATTAAATTCACAATAGATTAAGGAAGGCATTGCAGCTCCATAGAACAAGAGAAAGGAGAAAATGTTGTTTTTTAATTTAAAACTCCATAACCTTAGCCAGTCCTTAGCTTGCCAAATTGGATATCATCCATCCATTTACTTCCCGATCTTTAGATGACTCCCATAATTTTTTTTTTTGTTCAGCTTAGTGTTGTAGAAGATGATAATAACAACATTACTTGAAACTGGAGGGGTACACATCTGAACGAATATTAAAACTCTTGGATATGCAGATGATATAGCAGTTCTTGGAAGCAATCGTGAGGAAATTTAGAAACTCGCTAAGACTCTTATAAGAAAAGCAGAGTGAAACAGCCTACAGGTAAATGAAGATAAAACAAAATATATTACATTAAGCCGTTAATCTCACCTCTATAACAGGATCTACGTAGAAGAGAAATTATTCCTGAAATTCAAATACCTCAACTCCAAAATTACCTCATTGAATGACCAATGTTAAGATATAGACCAGACCTGAAAAATCTCAAATCAAGAGTGTACTGCCAATACTGTCAAATCCAGTAATGCCAATAAAGCCAGTTCTCATAGACAGCTGCGAGACCTGAACTATAACCAGCACGCTCCAAACAAGTATTGAAAGATTTAAGAGGAAAATTCCCCAAATGATAACCGGAGTGATACGAGATCAGAATACTAACACATGGAGGAGAAAGAACAATAAAGATCCGCTTACAGAAACTGATCTAACAATATCACATGATATGAAGGCGAGGAGGTTAAGATGGGCAGGGTATACAGCACGGATCAATCCACATGGAAGTTTCTATGTAACAATGAATGCCTCAATAGAAGGCAAAAGAACATGTAGAAGGCTAAAAACCAGATGGATAGATAGAATCAACAAAAATACAGTAGAGCTGCTTGCAGATAACTTGAAAGAAATAGCCCAAGATAGGCAGAGATGGAAAAGGTTGATCGAGGCGGCAAAAAATTAGCAAAGTCTGTATTGACAACAGAAGTTAATTCTATCCTGTTATATGTAATTATAATTAGATGCATCCTAATTATAATACTGATCTCGGAAAAGGTAAGAAGAATGAAAGTTGAAGGATGGACTAAAGCTAAACAGGAAAATTAGGAAACAGAAGTGGAAGGTGTTATTCACAAACAAGACTGAATTAGAAGATGAGGAAAGTAGCAAACCCCTGATTACATCAATCAACACAATGGCAGAGCAAATGAGTTCACAGAAACTAACTTCAAAATTTATCATGAGAAAAAGATTACTTGTCTAACATCTTATGGTAACCTAAAACATAATACCATAAACTTTCAATATGTTCAACTTATACATCATGATTAATTTTTTGAAAATATTTATGTAAGATAATACAAAATATAAATAGCATTTGTAAGAAATATCTCAATTATTAAAAAAAAAAGAAAGATAAATCTGACAAATCATTAACAACTATGAGGATTGCTAATATAGAATAATCAAGTTAACGAAGAATTTTAAAAGTAATACATTTAAACTCACCATTATATATCAGTCTGGGTTTTGTTAGGCACATTACAAGATGACATTCTATGTCGTCGGGGAGTATAAATTTTGAACAAACTGGACATTTTATTCCTAAAACAATACAAAACATAGAATAAGAATATTATAAAATATTAAAAAAAAATGTTATGTTTTAAAAATACTTACAGATTTAAATAAAATATAAATAATTTTGTTAGAAAGTCATTAAAAAGATACATACATACTTTCCATGCAAAAATAAATTTTAAAATAATGTGATAATTTTATCTTGTCGTATCATCTTGGCCTGAGTAGTTAAGAGAAGTGACAATTTGACAGACGTAATCTTATACAATAAACAATATTGTTCATCTATGTAAACTTAAATACATAGTAATAATAATTAGTGCAATTACCTTTACACAGAACAGCTTTCTGAAATATTCGTTTCATAACTTGGCCCGTTATTTTTTTCTTATCCATTCTTTAAAAATAACGGTAAACTATCGAAATAAAATAACCAGAATCGTGTAATCGAAACAACCTATAGGACCTATAATTAGAAAAAACTGCTTAAAAATCTCAAAATAAGGGGAAAGCTCTCAAATATTGAGGTTTCAAGCAATGTAGGTTAAGCAGTAACAAAAGAAGATCCCGGGCTCAACTCAAAAAAGGTCACGTAATACTTAAAATCTTACTTAATTCAAAAAATAAATAACAGATTTTTTTTTTCTAGAAAGACATAAATTATATTCAGGTACATCTTATTATAACCATTAAATCAATTTTAAGTTGGAACAACAAAAAATAATTTATTGTTGGTAACATAATAACTTATTTTATTGTTGGTTTTTAAAATATTATATCGAATTCGAATAGACAAGTTGCTAAACTCAGCGCTGATATCATGGAAGAGCACCGGTAATCTATCTATGACTTAGCTCTCCCTTTGTATATTGGAATAAGAAAAAAAACATCTGCCGGGTAAGGTCAGTATAGCTTCCTCACCGTTTTCATTAGCTACAAAATATTTTTATTACAAGATCTAAAATTTTTCGTATAAGAATAAAAAGCCGTTTTCGGAAATTAAGTAATCCCTCAACATATACGTGTTTCAAGAGTTCCGCATTCGCAGATTGCATATTTGATAATTCGTGATAAAAACAAAAAAAAAATCAGGGCAAACTGAACATGCATATCAGTCTGTTAGTGCAATAGGTAGTGTGTAAAAATTGAGTGTTTTACAGGAGAGCATAAAAGTTAATAATTTTTTCATGATTTATTACCATGATTTCATATTTTATTTCCTTCTAATGTTTTTCATTGCAGCAGACTACTTATATTCGTTACAGATTCAACAATTTCAAATATAGAATAAAATTTAAAATTTGCACATACCACCTTTTGCACTAACAGTAGTTAATATATATTTAATAGGCATGTTTTCACACGTAAAATGGATGGAACAAAAAATCCATAGGAATAATTCAACTTTTTGTTTGTTCGGAGTAAACCGAGACCAATACTTTCCTTCAGTCAGAACAAAACTAATTTAAGCTGGAATATAAAAATATAAGTGAAGTTCTCACAACTTCGATGTTTAAGGATGAAATCGAGACCACGACGAGCTGGTTGAACTTCAATAGAAATAAACACAATCATAAATAGGACTACTTTTTTTTTTTTTTTTTACAAACTTAGAGTAAGAATCAATTTCAATTTATTGAAAATTAAACGAATTCTAAATAACGGCAGTAAGAATCATGCAAGTAACATTTGGAAGCGACCAACAATACACTATAAATTAACTTTTTGAAAAAAACCTTATTAAATTTTATAATCATAAAAATATTGTATTAACCTAACCCTCATTACAGATGATCAATGCCTTCCACATTTCAGATCCTTTATACTGTTAATAGTTATTTATTTTAATTTTAATTATTAAATGGAATTCAATGAAATTCATATTATGCAATTTCTATAATGTTCCTCAAGTTTGAGTCAAATAGAACGTTTTCAGACTATAGGTCTGTCAAATAATACATTTATTGATCCGAAAGCGGAAGTATTTTTTCTGAGAGTATTTGATAGAAATATATAAAATTGATTTCAATTACCTGTTAACCAATCCCTAACATTCCTTCGAATTTGAGCCAAATCGAACAGATATACTGACGTATTAAGGAAAACACGTTTACGCATATATAAGAGAAAGTAGAGGACAGATTTCAATGAAATTGATACTGCGTTATTTTCTTTATTAATACCTATCTTTTTTTTCAACGCTGAGCCAAATCGAACAAGCCGTTTCTGAAATATTGGCATATCTAAAAAAATATGTTTGCGCGTGTGCAAGCGGAAGCGCTGGATGGAATAGACGCAGACCCGCACAATCTCTGAAAATTTCATGAACATCAGATAAACGGTAATAGATGACATACCCATTTCATCGATTTGACTACAGACAGACAGACTGATAAACAGACGCCGAGCCAAATTTGATCCTTGATGTCTGAAACGTAAAACGCGAGTGAAAAAATTTCGATTCTGAGCATATATATTTTTTTAACCTCTTGCAAAAACCTACCTTCGGTAGTGAGGAAGCAAAGCAGTAATTTATAAAAGATATCATGAAACCGACATACCCAAAATTGTTGTTTTAATATAATATACTAATATACAAAAGATAGGAAATAAAAGAATGTTAATGTAAGCAAGTACAAATTAAAATTGTTTTCTACTTCCTTGGGGATCAGAAAACATTCCCTTCAGGTGAGAGACTGCCTGGAAGAAATAAACAAAAACTTCGTTACACGTTGTTTTTTATTTTAAAATAATATAAGTTCCGATAAGGTTTTAGAAATGATATACAATATATATTAAGAATATTAATTGTATTAAATTATTACAGGGGGGCCGCCATTGAAGCGTCAAAGTCCCCGATCAGTCCAACGAACGCTGGTTTGGCCTTTTCAATCGAGGCTGCACACTTTCTACTAAATACATAGATAGATAGAAAAAAAAAACACTTTATTCTGAGACTAAGTCCCTTCAGAATAACAAAATTGTACAAAAGAACTGAATATTACTGGCCTAAAAGTTTGAAACAATAAATAAAATAAACTAAAAAGTAAAGAAAACCTTAGGTGAAAAAGCTATATATAATACAGATAAAACTATGTACATAGTATTTAAACTATGAACAAATCACTTAAAAATATGAACGAATCACTTGAAACTATGAACAAAACTATATATAAGGGTTGAACAATATAAACATACACTTTGAGAAATGAAGAACGAAAAAGAGATAGAATAAGTTCATTTCATGAAAAAACTTTACTTGATATATATATATATATAAAAGTTAGTTATAATTGAATAAAAAAAATGTTAAAAAATAAATAGATGTATTGAAATCCCTGCATCCCTACTACGTCGATAGTAGGAAATGCATGTACTATCTCTTACCAAGTATTATCATATGATTATATGATTGCTACACAAGACATATATAGTATTAATAGTTAGCTGGTATCTAACTGTTTTTGGATCAGGAATTGGAATAGGAGGTTTTTGAATGTGTATAGGGAGGGGGCTGACGAATTTTGATCGGGAGGTAATTCCAAAAGTTGACAGAGCGGGCTATAAAGGAATTTTGGAATGAGGCAAATCTATGAGAAGGGATGTATAGGCTAGAGGGTCGAGATCTTGTAGTGAGGGAATGGATTGAGGACTTAAATTGGAGAAGGTTGTAGGCATAAGAAGGACGACATATACATAATGTATATCATTAGTAATCCTATAAATTGCCAAAAACTTAAAGTGAAATAAGGCAAAGTTGTTGCGTTTCCAGAAGTGACTAGAAGAGTGTTTGGATAAAATTTTTGAGAGGCATATTTAGGCGGGTTTTTGAATTTCTGAGGGGGACTTACGGATTTCGGAATGAAGTTTCATACTAAGGGACAAGGAGGAAACATGGAGGAAAGCTCTTTCATCAAGATGCAGGAGGTACGTGCATCCTTGTTGTGAAAGCTCTTTTATCAAGATGCAAGACGCACGTGCATCTTGCGTCTTGCATCTCCAGTGTGAAGAAGGCCTAAGTCCGCCATGAATCTCTTTTGTTTTCATTTGTTACCTTTTTGCCTCGTTCTGAAGTTTTTCTAACGCTCCCCTATTGGAAAAACTTCTCTGTTACCCGTTTTGAATTAAAAAATCTTTGTTGGGGATGGACAATATGACGGCTAGGTTCATACTGACATTATTCTACTGTAGAAGGATTTCGGTTTCACATATCACAATCACTTCGGTCACACTTGATCATGGACTGCCGAATGCAAGTGATCGGGTTCATCCGAAAGACTGTTTTGGACGTTTCATGAACAGGTGTGATCTAAGTGACCGTGAACCCGTGCGGTTCTCATCTAAATAATAACTCTCAACACGTATGTAACTAAATGAACAGCTGTATAATTTGTAAAATGATCGCCGAGCTCCTGTAATCTCTTACTGACCTAATACTAAAATAAAATAAAACATGAAAGTCACTGAAACTTGTTTTATATAATAGAGATATTTATTGTAGTTTACGTAACTCACGTTTTATGTAGGAATACATGGAATGGTCGGCTGGCACTACTTTTTCATTGGGTCGTAGCGAGGCGGGATAAGACGTGTTCATGGCTATGGCGGGAGTGCGAAGCTAAGTCTATATTCTACGCAATATAAGGGATAATTACAGAGACATATGTCACATCTGAACAGGTGAGAGGCTAAACATTAATAGCAACGAAGAATTTAACTGGTCTTATGAAATAACTATACAACTTAAAAATATTTGCATAGTGTTCATTTAAAGGCCATTTGACAACTACCGTAGAAGGCACTAGATTTATTTAAAGCAGTTGTAGTGATTTTATAAAAATTTTATAATAATAAATGTTATAAAATAATTGGAATTATGTTTTATAAATTACTAAATGTTCTTTCAGAAATTCCTAACCTTAACTTAATACAATACGAATACACAAATTTATAAAAATATTAGTGTCCAAAATTAGAAACATGAAAACTTGAAAACATCATTGTGTTGCTTTAATTTGATATTTTATAGTAAATATGTGTTGACGTAGAATAGAGGTTGTGAAATGAGCAACAATGTTACCGATTGAAATGTTGGTTTTCTGTTGAAATTCGTCAAGTCAGTGGAGTTTCTTTCCCTCAGGAAGGAATTCTCCCATTTCATGAAATGTAAACATTATGTATTTTACCAAGTCGCTCTGCCAGAATAATGGCAAAGAGAAACGAATAATGCTTTCTATTGTTATGGAAAATGAATAAATTTATTTCAAAGAAGTAACAAAGAGATAAGACAGAACGGTAGTTTGTCGGAACAACGTCTCTCCCCAGATTGAACAACAAGAAGGATAGGGTGATTTTTGGGGCCTCAGGTACTCGGCCACGAACGTCATCTACAAGGGAGTCGTGCTGGGTATACTGAGGTACACACCCCCAGCGTGGAGCTGCCGCCTGGATAAGATCCAGAAGAGGAAGATGGACACCATCCAGAGACTCGTTCTGCTGAGGACAACAAAGGCCTATAAGGCGGTGTCCCACGAAGCAGTGCAGGTGCTGGGCGGAGCGATGTCCCTGGAACTAATCCTCAAGGACACGATAAAGATCCACTTTGAGAGACAGGGGCTGGACACGCTATTGGAGGGGTTCCGTGAAAAAATTGGTGAGAACCCGAACCAATGAAAAAGCATTATCAGGGAGGATTCCATTGAAGAGTGGAACAGAAGGTGGGTGACAAGCCCGAAAGAGTCTACTATCAGGAAGTTCTTCCCCACCGTCCAGGCAAGATTCTAATCTGTGGTATGGGTCCTCCCTGATTACTAGGTCTCACAGGACATGGAGAGTTCCGGGAAAACATGCTACCCAAGGAAAGAATATTGACCACTCCCTGCGGGGTCCCTGAGGCGGCCCAGCACATCCTGTTATCCTGCACCGGGATGGAGAGACGCCGTGCGACATTGCTGAGAGGGATGAGAATGTATACCCTGACGGAAGATCTTCCCCGTTTGGTGGAGAAGGAAAATTAAAGGGAGTTTGTGTGTGGACGGAGGGATACGATCGGCCCTCTACATTTCTTCTTGGGAGCTGAAAGAAGACCACCTGAGGAGGCCGAAGAACACTGAGAAAGGACCGGACGGATGCGATGAGGACAAGGCGCGGCCCCATCATAAAATTGCACAACCGTGTACCGGGCCGCACTCCAGTTAACCCAGTTTTTTTTATGTTCCAAAATTTTCCTAAAATCATGTAAAAAATAGAATAAATGATTATTAATAAAGTATTGCTTATTGGCAGCATTGGGCATACGAGAACCCAAACGTATTAACTCACTGCTGCCAAAACCCCGTATGGCAGCAATGCCAGGTAGGGTGAAAAAAAAAAGTTTATCGGGACAATATTAACCCAAACCAGAAAGAAAAATGTAACTAATAGTTGCAAAGTGCTATTCCAATAATGCAGCTCGAAAGATCACGTCAATCATATTGTATCCCAAAAATAGCCTAATGTTCGAATGCTATGGCAGCCATGTCTTATAGAGAATGTTCTGGTTAGGACACGTCATCCGCACCTCAACGGGAGCAGATCATTTGGGTGCAGGTTTCAATCCTGCCCGCGGGACTTCTTGGAGGTCTCGGTGAGGCCCCTTGCACTACAGCATCCTTCCTTGTATGCCATAAATGGCGAAGCAGGCGATAAACGGGGGAAAAAGTATGGAATAAAACTTTACACATGTTTTGAGTAAAGACAATTCAAAGTTAAATAGTCAAAGTTTTAAATAAGTATATTTTATCTTTTGTTACTACTCTAATTCAGTTTAGTTTAGTAGTAGTAGTGCATTGTAAATATCAAAATTAACAGGACATTGTTCGAAGGATATGGTGTTATTAGCCTCATAACAGTTATAAATAGGGATATCAACCCCGATATATCGCTAACATCAATGTCCCATTTTCCATCTTTACAGAGATTTTGTCTACAGGGAATCTCTTTGAAAGAGTTATAATTTTTAAAAATTTATAAGGAAGGGGAACCAAACTAAATTCTTAATACCTTTGACATTCATATTGCTAAATGTATATCCTTCTATAGTGAACAGACTAAAGCGAGCTGAAGGACTCATACGCTATATAACAAAGGAATTTGAAAGATGCTATATCCTAATAGGTTATGCTAATTGGGAGATCGCGATAACATTACCAAATAGCACCGGACTATCTTCCGGTTTCTTCATCTAGGCGGAACGTACAACTCAATTGTTCAGGTTTGAACCTCTCCGCAGGAAACACGATCGCTATCTCAGTTAATATAATAAGTAATGGTATAATATCGTAACACTAAGGTACATATGTTGTAAACAATTTCAAAACAACTTGTGCAACATAAAAAAATGCGATAGGAAGGATAAGCAAAGGGGATTCGTTGAGATAAGAGGAACCTGTAGTTGAGATTAAATAAGTCATTTTTGTTCTTACCTGCAGGCCTTAGGCCAGTTTTAATTTTAAAATTCTTCATGAGGCAACGCCGGCTTCTAACACCAATTCATTTCACATCAGTTTAGATTAAAAATGACATGAGAGGCGTGGAGATCGAGAACGGACCAACCTCACCAGCTCTTTGAGAACACCCCTTCATATTATTTTAGGAACCCTTAGGAAGAGTTTTCCCCCTCATTTGATAACTTTTTCTGTATTTATTTATAACTTTCTAATTAGGAAACCATCGTTCTTCAGCAAGCATATGACGATCAAGTTGCCAGAGAGGTAGCGGATCAACACCATATGCTAAATTGGCGCTATCTTTAGTATGGTTTTGAAATTAATAAAGTTCTTCATATAGTCAACAGATGACTTCATTGGTTTTATTTATTTTTTCAAGATATAAATGGTGATTAATTCAAACTGTTGTGAAGACTAAAAACTTTTCCCTAATTTTTTTTTCATATTCAAGCTTTCCGTCAAAAAGGAATATTTTTATGAAACTCGATGAAAAAGACTCCTTTCAGCCAATGCGATGTTTCTTCTCCTCTTAATTACTGGCAAAAAAACGCGTTAAATTATGATTGGGCATCAATTAAGCAAACGGGACTGTTTTACTATGTTCAATTTACAATAACGTAATTGTTTTACAACCTCTCAGATGAAAAGAAACCTTTTTAATCAAGTTTCATAAAAGTAATGTATTTTGACGAAACGTTCGAGTGGAGTTAGAGGAAAGACAATGCATATTTCGCTAAAACTCCGCTATAAAAAGGAAGGTATATTAATTAAAATTAAAGAAAACATTTTACGTTCGTATCATTGCTAAAATAAGCATAAGGCTAGAAAAGAGACATAATTTAATTATATTATAAATGGAAAAATCGAAACTACAAAAACCACGAGCCTTCGACATAAAGATGAATAGTTAACTCGCCAATTCATGCATCATCAGATAATAAAAATCAACATCACTTATATGCAGAAATATAAAGACAAAACGAAAATAATAAAAAAACAAATCATTGCTGTAGACACCTTGCGAAGCCACCAAAATGCTTATTTTATTATTATTACTTGTGAAATGGCCGTGTATCCACTGAGTTTTGGTGTGTATGGATGTTATACACATTATACTTGCTTTTGCTAGGGAGTACGTACAGAAACCCTTAAGCTTTTGGGAAAATGTCATCTTTTCTGACGAAAGCAAATTTAATTTGTTTGGTTCAGATGGTCGAAGGACGATATGGCGACATCGTAATGAAGCCCTAAAGAAGCAAAATGTTTTAACAACTGTAAAGCATGGTGGATGACATGTTACGGTTTGGGAGTGTGTTTCCTACCATGGCGTTGGAAATCTTGTGAGCATCGGAAGCATTTTAAATGCGGCTATGTCTATGTGAACATTTTGCGACGTAATTTGCGTGTTAATGCCGAAAAAATGAGAATCCAGGATCAGTACTATTTCCAGCAGGACGACGATCCAAAACATACTGCGAGGAGAACAAAGGAGTGGTTAATATTTAATGTTCCAAGACAGCTCCACACTCCTCCTCAGTCACCAGATATAATTATCATTGAAAATTTATGGCACACCCTTGACCAAAATGTAAGAAAACACCATATAACTAGTGGACATCACCTTAAAGAACTTCTTGTACAAAAATGGGAACAAATAAACGTAGATTTAATTAAAAACCTAGTGCATTCAGTGCCCAGACTTCTAAAAGCAATGGCCTATTTACAAAATATTAAAACTATTAAAATTTAAAATAAACTTGTAAATGTGGAAGTGTGCAAATACTTTTTTCCAAGCACTTTTATTGTTTTAATTATTTTATTTAATTCTGAAGTGTTTTTATTTTTTTGTAAAAATGTTTTTTCAGTTTTTAATAAATTTACTTTTCATTTTTGTAAAGCAAAGCGAAGTTTTTTGATTCCTTGAACTACTTTATTCATAAAAACGTGTTGTGCAAATATTTTTTTCCATCACTGTATATACCTTTCAGCTTTTCCTTTTGAGTTTATTAATTGGTTGTTTTATTTAATCTAACACGTTTTGTATAATTACATATTAGCTATGCATATTTTTTAAAATCTTTTTCCCTTGTACCCCTGCTGATCAGCTGTTCAATGCTTCAACCTCCATTAGCAGTGTTAATAGAACCAACCACCTCTTTCCTTCAGTATGTATTTGGTTAACTTCGTGCCATATCTACAGATATCATTTTTTTTTTCCTTTCTTATTTTTCTTTTTCCAGATATGTGATCTTGGTTTTTATGCCCCGATGATCCCTGAATTGGTGAGATATTTATTCACCTGTTTGTTTGGAGAGTCATGGCTTTGTAGTTTGGATTTTCCCATTTATAATATAGAATATTTAGTAGTTGACCGTTGCATTATAAAGGAAGGATATGGTCCTGGATGGCGGTCATAAATAGGCTAAATATTGGTAAAACTATTTTATTGAAAACCGACGTTTCGACCCGACTTTGCAGGTCTTCTTCAGGGCTACAACGGACAAGATACAAAAATATAGAGAATAGTGGCAGTTACATAATATTTAGACAAAATTTATAAACAAAGTGAATAAGCTTATTAAAATTATAAACAATTGTAACAAAGTAAGCAAACAATTGTTAGCATCTATTTACTTCAGTTTAGGATCTTGTTACTTAGCTTACTTTGTTCATATTTGAATGTACTTAATGTTTTTAATTTTAATAAGCTTATTCACATTGTTTGATTTATTTTATTTTATATTTATTTTGTGAATGTCATCCTACCTCATTATAACTAATGTCCAAGAGAC
The DNA here is from genome assembly GCA_928085145.1 of Nezara viridula. Classification (NCBI taxonomy): domain Eukaryota; kingdom Metazoa; phylum Arthropoda; class Insecta; order Hemiptera; family Pentatomidae; genus Nezara; species Nezara viridula. Next base: position 367,670 of record OV725080.1, read on the forward strand.
AGATTGTTGTAATACTCAACAAAAAATTCACATTGTTTATAAATTTTGTCTAAATATCATGTAACTGCCACAATTCTCTATCTTTTTGTATCTTATTTGTATCGTAGCCCTGAAGAAGACCTGCAAAGTCAGGTCGAAACGTCGGTTTTCAATAAAATATTTGTACCACTATTTAGCCTATTTATGACCGCCACCCCGGACCATATCCTTCCTTCATTTATAATATACTTCGTATTACTTTTAATGATAATCGAAAAGGATAATTTTTTATCAAATATAACTTTTACATAAGAATGAAATAGAGAATATTATGCTAATGTTAGTTATATTTTTGTACCATAGAGGACCCGCCGTATCTGGAGAAAGCTGTCCTCCGGCTGCGGCTCCTCCGGGACACAGGTGCCGACGATGATGCCCATCCTGAAGAGATCACACCGGCCGAGGCTCAGGACACCATGCTGAAGACCTGCGGAGGGTTCACAAAGGTTCTTACAGGATACGAGCGACATATTGGGGCTCGGAGCGGTGTGCGGTTATCTGCCAGTGGTTTTATAGTGAGGTAGCAATGTACTCAGTGTTGTCTTTCTATCTGTTCTCACTAGCAGTGGGTTCAGGGGTTGATTTTTAATTATTTTTTTGGAGAGGGGACTTAATAACGATAATTACTCTGGAAGAAGAAGAAGAAAAAAGAAAGAAACTGTATAAACTGATGTTTAAGAGGCCCAAGAAGGCCAGTTGGAACTAAAATCAAATCAAACGGTAATTACAGCAACTATAATGCTTTCAGAGAAAAGTGGTTTTTTTTTACAAGTTGTAACGAAAAATGAAATACAAAAAAAAAATAGTTCATAAAATAATTGCTAGTTTTATTATTAACTCGAAGAGGGTTAAATATAAAATTAAGTATTTAGTATTAGTTTTAATAATAAGTATTAGTTTATAATAAGTCTTAGTTTTAAGTATTCATTTTATTTCGGATTGGAATAACCAACAGCTGATTGGGAGGAAAAACAAAAGACAGTTGAGAGAGAGAGATGGCGGAACCTCGCGAGTGTTGAGGCACGCTAAGGATTTGGTTGTGTGAAATACTTTAGTTTTACGGTGTACACCGGATTTTCTTTTCCTATCCATGAACCTGTGACTATCAGCGACGAATGCCGTTTGATCTTACAAGTTGGTGAATGAACATTTTCACAGCTTGAGGAGATAAAGTAAGGAGACACTGACGACGCTAGTTCGAATAAGTTGCCGCTTCTTCAGATAACCCAATGTACCAATTCGACAGAGTTCAACCAGTGGGGTATTGTAAATATGTACATATAAGTTTTTCCTAACTATTTTTTTTTAAATGTTTGTAATTGGTTTATTGTACAGTCTAAGTTAATGTTTAGTTCTATAATAATTTTATATTCTTTTTTTGATAATTAAAGTTAATTGTATTTTCTTTGTTTTCTTATAAATGTAATTTCTTGTTCATAATTTTCATTTCCTTTAACAGTTATTTAAATCAATAGAAATAAGTAAATTCATCATTAGTATTAATAATAGCCAGTTTTATTTTCTTCAGTTTGTTTTCACGTTTTATGTATATATTATATCGTTTTTTAAGGATTAATAAGGAATTGTAAAACCCTATTCGAGGGATTAGGGAAAGTGATTATTAACCAAGTAAGAAGGTTCGATAGGTTATGAGGTTAATTAACATATGTTTTTAAAATCATAGGTTCCGAGTTCGTAGCTCACTCCGCGTCCTAATCTTTTTTTTAAATTAAATTTATTTTTATTTTTATTTTTGTGGTTTTCGCTATTTTCTAAATTCAACCACTTAGTAATAATATTTAATCGTCTCCACTGAGCATCCGGCAAGTTTGTTGCGGAAACAATTCTTTTAAATTAAAGACCGTAACAAAGTGCTTACAATCTATTACAGTAGCTGTGAATGCAGTATAATATTCAAACAGGCCATATTATGATTGTTTAAAGTATTTAGCTGTAATATAATATAAGTTAATCAAACACAATGGAAAAACATTGGTAGTAGATAACATAATATTTTACATTACACGTGTATCTTTCTATTTTCTCGCTAATAAGTTTTATTTATTTTTCTTATATTCGTAACGTTATATGATATTGTCTTTGCTCGGCCAATCGAAGGTCTAAAACAGAGCCCGGATCGCTGGCACAAAGAAAATATTTTTTAAAAAATTGTGTACTTCAAGGACTGCAAACCCTAACTTCTACTAAAAAAATGATATAATTGTTTCATTAATGATTTCTTAAGGTAATTGTATAAAACGAGTATTAGCGATAGCGAGGACTCACATAATAAACAGCTATACTTCTTTATAATATAATGTTATATTATCAAAAAAGTTTATTAAATATACTTAATTACTGAAGCTTACGTATTTTTTAATGTTGAACAAAATATGTAAAATTTACTAAATAAGTACACGATTAGCATGCTCCAATGTTAAATAAACCTTCCGTTTAACAGTTAACCTTCTCAATAGATTTTTTTGTTTTAAGATCAGACATTTTAAAAATGCGTTCCTGTTCCTAAAAAACCTAAAACACATACCTAGATAACAATTCCATGGAAACCAAGACATGTTTATATAGCGTTATCTGGAAAACGGTTAATTTTGATGTCTCTGTCGAAATATACACAAGACAATTTGTCACGTCTCCAACCGATGACAGCGCCGTTGAAGATTCTTTTACTTCTTTCAATGATTTTCATCAAATTTGTAGTAAGAATTTAAGGATCGAAATTACCTGTTTTTTCATTAACACCAATTGAATTCAAAATGGTTGCAGAATTTCGCGAAATCTCAAAACTTTGAACAAATAGTGGGTGAGGGCGAAAAAGTTGATATTCACAAAAACTAATAGTTTAACAGCAACTTAATTCCCATAAAAGTGTTACACCCTCTTAACTCATTTCAGAGGAGTTGTATAGGTGCTAAGAAACAGTGCGAGATGAAATTGCGACTCAAATTCACAACAACATTATAAGGTATTCAAGCGCATAGGACTCTGCTCTGTAGACGGTAAAACGAGTCACCAATAAAGTTGTTTAGCCACCAGATACTTATTTTGGTTTAGTATTTTTAATAATGAACCATTGTAACAAAAAAATAAAAGACTTAACTTCTACTCTTAAAACTAGAGGTTTTACGTTCCAGGATACTTAGAATTTGAAAATCGCTAAAAAAATATTTTGTCCGTCCGCGCATTTTTTCCTAGACTACTGGGCCGATTTTTTTTTTTTCAAATTTAGATTTGAGATCACACGATGATGATTCTCCTACATCGAGATTACTATCCGCCTTCTCCTTTCAAGATGGCGGCCGAAAAAACTGTGTTGCTATAGACTGTAGTACCTAAACGAATCTACCTATCTAAATGAAACTTAGCTAAAATCGTTATCTGGACGTTCTTTAAATTTATCTATATAACGTACTTCAATGAAAAGAAGCTGGAAAAAAGTAACGAGGGGTAATAAAACTAGATTCCGTATACCTCAAAAAGTATACACTTTTCTGTCGTTGTTGTTATGGTTAATTAAAAGTTTACAAAATTACATTAAAAAAAAAATCATTAAAATCGGACAATCCGGAGCAAAGATATGGTCCCTGTATATTTTTTATATGTTCTACTGCAAGGTTATGTTCTAGGTTATATCCTTTGTTTTGGGTTTTAATTTCTGAAAGTGTAACTGAAGTAATGTTATTTTTTTCTAGCAGATTACTAATGATAAAAAAAAGTTGTTTAGGCTAATAACATTAATCACCTTTTATTTCTTTTCCTTTGTTACTAGAAAGGTAATGTTACTTAAGATGTATAATTGTTTGAAAATAATAAACAAAAGTGAAACAATTTGTAGCCTTTTAAATTTATTAAAAGCATAAGCCTTTTCCGAAACCAAAACTTCAGCCATCGAATTTACATATATATTTTGATTAGAATAGAAGTTAGAATACAAGAGTTTTCATAAACCTAAGTAGGAATTTGACCATAAGAAGGTCATCAAATATTGTGCCTTTTACATTTTTTATATACTTATAAAAAATACATTGAATATGCAAATTTTCCGATATATCCGATGTACATGTAGTTCCCGTCACCATTAGTTATGAATTATTCGAATATGTTTCTTAATATAATCTTCTACAAAACTTATAAATGAATTTTATTCATCCATGGTTTTTTCTAAACAGATATTAATGATAATCCGAATCCCAACTAGAGTATTAAAATACAATTATATATGTTTAAGCGTGTATTAATTTGTCAAAGTTAATTAATTTCACCTCGCCTTTTAGATCTCATAGATTTTTAAAGACATTGCTCCTGAAAAAACACAAGTAGGTAACCGGTTCTATGTAACCGAACCGTGACTACTAAGGTGAAAGGGTTACTAACGGTCACTGGACATGTTCAGACTACAGTAGGCACCCAACGGTGCGGAACATCTTCGGTAACCGACTGAGGACCTGAAAGCTAGGAGCAGCTTCGTTATGTATCAAGTATAAAGGAACGGTGAATCTTTTTTTTTTTCTGTTCTCCCCTCCCTCGCCTTACAATGCTAGATGGGGTTTCCAGGGCCATGGGGTGAAGGCGGGAGATTAATGCCAGAGTTAAAAAAACCCACTGGCACCGAGACTCCAACTCGTACTTATTTTATTCCATATAACTTTGGTTATGAGGACTCCGGGCTATGCACACGCGTCAGTCCGTTCGGTCACCTCACCCAGGGGTGAGGGAGTTTAATGGCGCTAGTTGAATTTTCGAAGGGAGCACATTTTGACGGGGTTTGGAATATTTGAGGGGGGGGGACACACATTTTGAGGGAGTTATGAACATTCGAAATGAAATATTTCAAACCAAAAGGACAAGCAAGGGATAGCCTGGATGATGTATATAACCTGTTATGTATAACATACGATTTTTCAAATTCTACTTTCTCTTGCACTGTTTTTGAAGAAGAGAGCAATAAAATATTTTGGAAGGGGTAAGGGAAGGATTATGTGCAATCGACTATTGCACCGTAGAATAATCTACAGTAAAATTTTTATAATATGGTATATGCACGTAAACAACCTCATTCTCGGAATAAAAATAGAACAATGTTTTCCTCATCGCTAGAACTGCTCAATTTTGGTACCTTCTTGGTTGAAGGCCGCTAGCAGAGTGTAAGAAAAATTTGCTTAGTGAGGGGTGAATAAATCGCAGAAGACCGATGATTCGAATAAGACGGCCGAAATGAAATCTTAGCTCGCCTGGTTAACGAAAGTCATAGGCCACCTAGGGCTAACGCGGGACTATCATATCTTTTCATCACCTTCTGGCTTCTGAACTAATCGCTCCTAATATAAATTGGAAAGATGGCTACCAGAGGCTGAATCACTAACGGTTACGAAAGACCCGATAGACCTGATTAGAGTCCAATACAGTGGACTCATCGAATAGAAGTGCATTACTCATCAATTCAACACTCTTGAATTGGGAGCGCCCTTATTGGAGACAAACAATACTGAAGATATGATCACCGCCTCAGGCCATGTTGGCATTCGTCAGATCAATACTATCAAACAGAAAATGAAAAAAACTAATAACAATTATAATTTAGAGGTTTTATTGCAAAAAAGTAAGATTTTATAAAATGGAACCAGTATTTTGATGAATTTTCTCTCTAGTGTGAAATGAGAAAATTGTGTACCTGGGGCGATTAGTTTGGACGAGTGAAGGATTTAAGGTGCTTGTGTCACTTTGATGTATTTATCGTGTTTTTCAGCGACAAATAAGGTAGAAATCCATAATTAATTGTTAGTTAGAACATTCTCAAACCAAGCCCACGTGTTATCAAAGAAATCTATACCGGATGCAAATAAATTATCATTTCTTTGAATCCGACGAATGGAAATAACTGAAAAAAAAAAAGCCGAAGATAGACACTAACTAGAAAATTCATTTAACTAACCACGGTAGAAGAATTGATATTTCCATTTATTCAATTTATTTATAAAGGAAATTAATTTTTTTTTATACGCCTATATGCTAGAAAATTGATATTGATATTTCAAAAATGTTTATAATACATACTAATGATATTTTAATACCTCTATTTTGCTATTATCGATAGTTATAGAACGATATTAAATTAATGCCTTCGGTATCCCTACCATCAGTAGCGTAGCTAGGCGCCCCAAGCAACATTTTTGTCTCCCCCCTCCCCAATACAGTTTCAGGTTATCCCGTCACCAGCTCCCCCCAACATCCCGTGATTCCTTCGTACTTCAAACATCCTTTGAACAATTTATTTATGCCTTTGTCAATTAGAGTCCGTCAAAACGCTCCTATGAATGGGCAAAAAGCGGGTCTGCCAATTTTTTTTTGTTATAATTGAGTTATTTGTATAAATAAATTCAAAATCACACGCTGCTGCGATCTTCCAGTATTTGAAATGAAAGAATACCACATATTGTAAATGCATTTATTTTTTCTTGTTTAAAATCCCTCTAAAATGCAGTTTTTATTCAAATGTACCAGTAGCTCAGAAAAAAAGGTACCTATTTTTTCCTTTTCTTTTCTTATGTAAATAATACTAATATCAATAACCATTTATACTGATATCTGAAACAATAAAGACTTTGAGTTGGCATCTTTCGGCATAATCTTCCAAATAGTTCTTAATTATTTCATGTGTTTTATTATTATTTTTTTCTTTTTGTAAGAACGATCCTTAATAAGGAAGAAGTCAAAATGAAAGTTCCCTTCGACCGCAGACATTTAACCACCATTCAGATGTTAAAATATTCAGAATCCGATACGACCTCGACCGCCTGCCGGCTACCGGTTCATAAGAATGCAAATAACGTCAGGAGGGGAAGGATCAAGAAGCGCAATCGCATGCCGCCGATGGACAGTCGATCGCTAAAGTATCGATTAATAAACAAGAGATAGAAAAATCTATTTCTCGAAAGACTGCCATGGCAACCCGAGACGAACACATCATTACCGATCGCCGACGCCTTCGCTGAAAGGACGTAACAGAATAGCAAATGGTGATTCAATTATGGATGGGATATTCTGGTCTTACGTCATGACATACATAGCCTAAACCTATTTCCTTCCACCTTCCAATATACAATCCATTGTTCTCCATGAGTAACTGGTTCGTTTCCATTGCACCTCACCACTGCAAGACTTGAGAACTTTATATTTATTCCATATGATAGTTCCTCGAAATCGTTCACTAACATAATTGTTCGTACTGAAATTCGAGTTTATTAAAAATGTAATTACTCGATTAGATTTTAATTAGTTTTTTCAAGGAACAAGTCTCGCATTATCATAGATATCTAACCTCCTCTTCCTGCAAAATTTGAAGTATAAGCGATATTATAGAAACATTTTTATACCTAAATACAAAATAATGACGCACAACTGGCGAAGCTAAATAAAGTTTCAGTAATTAGCTTGGCCCAGGGGAAAATACCCAACTAATTTATTAGATCAGAAATAAGGATCAGCTGTTCGTAAACTGTTCGTAAAATCGTACCAGCCAAGAGCCAAGTAGAAATTTCGTGACTTGATTGAATAAAACATTTGTTCATTCATCGGGTACGGCCATTATCGGCATTCGACTTGTATCAGCCCGCCAGCTCAGAGTGGAGATGTTTCGAAATGGCGCCCGTTGAAAGTTGGGATTCAAATTTGCAAACTTTACATTGTATCTTCTAAAGGTCTGATTAAGATTCAGAAAAGTAATAATTGTAAAAGTTATTGATGTTTGCGGAAGAGAAAAAGATTCTGACTATTTTAAAACAAAAAAGTCACCATACAGAAACTATTTTCTGGTAGCTTTTAAAACATCATCTCGTAGATCAAGTAACTAAGATTAGTGATATTTTACTGTTTACTTTTCTACTACCAGTATGTAAGGAAAGTTGTTGTTGTTTAGGGCTTGGAGGCGTAAAGCCCCGAGGTAATCAACGCCTATCTAATCTTTCTTTCAATTCCATCAATACCAAATTATTTTTGGGGGGAAGAAAAAAAGTAAATGAATAAAAAAACAACTCAAATTTAAATTCTGTTGAGCAAATAATTAACTTTAAGAAAATTTATTATCGACCTTATTTTAAGTTCATCATTATTTTTAAATATCTGGAAGTTTAGTCCTGATTTGGTTAAAATTAGTGTTGACCAAATGCGAGACCAAGACGATTCTTGGTCAGTTCAAGACGATGAAGAGTCAGGCAACAGTCTTGCAATTACCTATTAGCCTATTACTATAGAGATATTACTGTAATTTTTCAGATAGAGAAAACCTAGCTAAGCCCGAATGAAAAATTGGAAGAGTAAAATGCAAAAGTATATTGGTTATATTAATTCTTTACATATTAATTGTTAAGTATCAAGTAACCTTCATTTTTATTCATAAAAACGATTTTTTTTACCAGTCTTGGTCTTGGTCGTGCAATAGTCTTGGTTTTGCAAAGTTAGACATTTTTGTTTATTGACATGTGTTTATATAACAGGAGGAAAGAAAGATGTTGAGAATTCCTGTCAGAGATTATACTGGTCACTTGCCGCATATCTGTTTTAAAATGATTTATAAAAATATGTTTTAAAACAAATATGACCTTAATTTTTGTTTCTAAATAAAATTGCGTATGATTTTAAAGCCAAAGCCCAAGTTCACTTAAGACTTTTACTAACAATAACGAGCCAGCAATTTGCATTAACTATAGAACTATATATATATATATATATATATATATATATATATATATATAAAACACCGCTTCACCGTAACGAAAATACTATTCCCGTTCATAAAAATAATAATAATACCAGCAGTAAGGCGGAGAGAGGTCAAAATGAAGAAACCTAATTAACAAATAAGGTTACGAGAAGCACGGAATTTTCGCATCAGTTGTATTCAAATTTTCTCGGGGGTTATCCCTCAATGAATGAATTTTTACACACGCGATACCTTGCTAATCCTGTAATAATTTAAAAAAGAAATATGTTTTCATTAAAACAGTAGCTGTTTTCAAGATGGAACGATCTCTAAGCAGATTATCCGGTGTGGCACCCGCAGACCGATAAGAGCACCGAAGGGAAAAAAAGATATCACCTTATCTCCACCAGCCCTCGCATTATCTACCGTCCGTTATCAGCTAAAAATATTTAAGTATTTGTTTATCATTAATGTTTATATATATCTTTACCGAATCAACTTTTGAATAATTTAATTTTGCATCATCGAAAAGTAATATTGTAACGACTTCAAAAATATTTATATGAAAATAAATAATGAAAATAAAATTAACAGAGATTCAACTGTTTGAACTTAATAAAAAAAAAAAAAATCCTCAGCTTGTTAATACCAGTAATGCAGCCGAGTAAGAGGCCCTGGGATCTCCTAGAGTCCTGCCTTTCTTTCCACGAGTGGGAGATCTTCAGTAAATGAATTTTGTAAATATTGTATAAAAACATGTGTATATTTAAATAGAAATTTTGATTGGTTTAGTTTATATAAATTTACTTTTACAATTATTGTTTTTCTGTTTATTTATTGTGCATAGTGTGAATGAGCTACTCTTCTATCGCTATTATTATTGCCCTGAGATGTGACAGATTGTAATATATATATCAATAAAAAATACGATTTTTACGATTATGCAACTAAATTTTTAACATATTTTTTCAAAAGGATTTTGCGAACTATTTAATGTGCCATATGCATTACTTTGAACTGTTTGTATTGTATCACAACAGAAGATGATTATTTATTGCAAAACATCGAATAAGTCATTTTAGTTTGTTTGACGTAGTTTTATTATTATTATTATTACTTTATCTTTTTATTTCTTTTACTTATTTCTTTTTTTCTTTTTTTTTTTTATCCGTCGAAAACCGCATGTCGGAAATTTGATCCGATCGTAATACTTTCCTTAGCAAGTATATGTAGAAAAGTAAAAATATACGATTAAATAAAATTAATTATAATTTTGAGCGATGTAAGTCGGTGAGTCACTTTGCTATCATGAAAGATATTAATTCTGTAATATCAGCCGTGGATCGACCCTTGGGTTCGTAGACCTTTGTTTGAAATGACCAGCATCTATGAAGTGGATATTCTTAATTAAACAATTAATTATGGGAAAACAGGGGGGTTGTGCGTGACCTCAAATCAAATCATCTCCCTTGCACAACCCTTGACCAAGAACCATCCATGGGTTGCAATGGAAAAAGATTTTCACTTTTATGAATATTTGTGAAATTATTAAAATAATAATATGACCAGCTACAGCTCTATTACCCGCCACGTAGGAGATAGACTGATCGATTTCATCAGACCTTTCATGATACACAGCCATAGAGGTCAACTATAAATTAATAATAGATGTATTATTTGATAAGAGCGTGTTATAATAGATAACAGGACCAGGGGAGAGCACGCGAGTGGGCATTAACCACGGTTCGATAAGCCCTAATGACAGTGGCATGCGGCCTATGGGTATCCATGGCACCATGGTATTCGGTTAATATCTGCAGCAGGAACATCAGCGATACTTTTGTTGTGTTATCATCCCGAAGATTTCTGCCAATCACAGCTAACTTCTACACACCATCCTCTTTAGAAACTGGGGCAATCCTGATCTAACCCCCGCAAACAAATATCGAATCGGGCTGGTATTTTATGAAACGAATACTTTCAAACTAACTCCTGAGCTACTATTATACACAAATAGTGAAGATTTAAATAAATGAAATTCTTTCACTCTTCTAAAGTGAATCAAATAAATGAATATAAAAAATGGTAAATAAATAATAAATTCTTATTATTTCTAGTTATAGTTCTATAACTTTAATATAATTAATATTATTAATATGTGAAAAAAAATAATCCGAAATTAGAACTTGGTGATAAGGATCGATTATTGTTAACCAATAGCCAATTCAGGATTTCATTTTTGGAAGGGAGTGGCTTTTTTTTTATTATTTACTTTAGAAGTGAAAAATTTCTTTAGGTTCGTTTTGCGCATCGTCAGATCACCAATGTGTAACGCTCGGGTAAAATCGGCTGGAGTCTACTAATTGATGTTTTTTTTTTCATATCGATTACAATATATAAAAAACTAAAAGTCGAACCTGCATATTGTTAGCGAGAAAATATTCATCGTTTCCTCCTCCTTGTAATGAGCTATTATTCAAAATTGTATAATGAAGTGGCGCCCCATTGGAGAGGATAAAAGGGAAAAAATAGTGCCAAAAAGCAAATTATAATGAGTTTTATTGAAGACATGGATTAAAATATCTCAGAATTTTTATTTTTATTTTATGTCGACCATTGCCGTGTAAGAAAATAAATTAGCATTACAAAATAATGTTTAAGTTGTTCTTAAAGGCATTTTTAAAAAAAAATAATAATAATTGGAAGAGTAATGCTTTTAGGAATAAATTTGACTCTTGACAAAGGCTTGGTTCTATGCATTTCGTAACCGTATATGCGTAACGTTTTTAAAACTGTTCCTGTTGTGATTATTTTGTATTTAACTCAGATCATTCACAGAAGCAAATATAAAAAAATAGGGAAAAAAAAAACTATTTTGAATAGCCAGGGCGCAGTCTATTTAAAATTTTTATTGTTGCCGACGTTTCAAGCCAAGCAGGTGGGTCGTCATCAGGGCATGTTACCAGCAATAAAGCATATTATTGACCTGCCTAACCTTACACATTCGTTATTTTAACATGGTGCCGATGATAGGCGACTAACTTTAGCATAATCTCTATAACCGAGGTTAAGCTAACTTTATAAATAACAAAGATATTTAAGGAAATACGAATCAAACTAAATTCTGTTATTGTTAGATCTCTAGTTGACCTCAAATGTGTCAGGAACAGGAATAGTTGCCAAGAAACAATAGTAACCAGGCCTTCACTGCTAACTATATATTGTAATTACCTGTTTTTTTTTTCTACAACAAAAATATCATTCCTTATCAGAGGATTCTTCGGATATTACGACTTTAATCTAAATAATAATTGAAAACATTCCGTTCTGTTTTTTTACTCTATTTAATGGCGGTTTTATGGCTTTTCAGATAAGAAATTCGATCCTCTTCATCGAATTTCCGCAACTAAATGTATTATAGTACAATAATGGAATAAAAACATTGTCTTAAAACCTTCTAATCTTTATTATTTACTTTATTTTATTATTTTTTCAAGTATCAATATTATGATAAAAAAAAGATGTAAAGAACAAAAATTAATATGTTTAAAAGTTTATCTTTCTGGTTATAGTTATTGATTTTTTTTTTTAAATCGACAAAACTAAACAGAATTAAGAGGACTGAATTTATAAAATTCTAATAAATTAGGCCTCAGACTATTTAACAAGACTGCTGGCTGATATTGAAGGCCAGTTAGTTTTAATTTGATGGAATGAGATTAATCAAAATCGTTAGAGATCTTAAAATTATAAAACACTAAATTTCTAACAAAGAAGATTTAAAAAAAAAATTCCTCCACGAATTTTGCACGACCAAGACCGCCTAACTGTTGCAAGAACAAGACCAGGACTGGTAAAAAAAAAAATCGATTTATTGAATAAAAATTAAGGCAAAATAGTTGCTAATACTTGCCAATCTTATTTAGTTAGGTGTGACCAATACATTTTTGCATTTAACTCCTCTAATTTTTCATTCGTGCTTAGTTAGGATTCTACTATCTAAAAAATTACAATAATATCTCTACAGTAATAAGCTAATAAGTAACTGCAAGACTCTTACGCAAGACCAAGACCCGCCTCAGCCTCGCATTTGGGCAACACTAATAATATATAAAAGTTAATAAGAAGTGATTTGTATCATTTTGACTGTGAGGTAAAATTATCTATTTTTTTCTTATTAATTTTTTTAAATAACAGTTGAATATTTTAATTTCATTGAGTTTGTAGATATTTAAATTGAAATTTTAAATAAATCCGTTGAAGAGGTTCTGGTTTTAGTTGTTTACTTTAACCATTTAAGTATTTTTTTCTATTTTTTTATGAGGTGTACCAATTTCAATGTAGTGGCTCACATAGACAACTTGTCTACTTTGAGGTAAGCTGTGAAAATACACAGACAATTTTGCGTTACAATGTTATTTGAATACATTAAAAACTAGGATATAAATTTCTTTAATATTGTACTAAATTTTATGATAGTGTAATTTATAAAAAGATAAATGAGATTAAACAATATTGAAACTGACAATAAAATAAATTTCCTAAAAACATAGGAGGAGATAATAATCGATTTATATGTTAGCGGCGGTGTCATTTGATAGCTGGGATTTATTGAGATAGGTCAGAGGGCGCAGTGAAGTCAACTTTCGGGACGAGGCAGGCACGCCACGGTAATCGTCCTTCCGTGTCTCAGCGAGGTCCTTACTGACGAGGCCGAAATCAGACCGTGTCGCTTGTAACGCCTTGCTGTTCTTAGTTCTATTGTCAACTAGCGGATAGCAAACAGTCGCAGTCGAGCTGAGGCAATGTAATATGGGTGCTTTTAAAACTTTTTTATCAGTTATATTTTCAAAAACCAAAATGTGGAGGGCTCTGCCATCATGTCCTTCTTAACAACCTTGAGGCTGCCGCTCCGTACGAACCAGAATGGGAGTGTCAAGATCAATATCTCAGGAGTAACAAATATTAATATAGCCAGGTGAGAATCTAAGCCACAACGTTCCGAACAGGACACCACGAAACCCTCTCTGCCATGTTCTGGCCTAACAAGGTCTCAAAAGGCAAACATAACAATAGTACAGTGTGTTTATTTTCGCTTTTACAGCCACCACATTAAAGTCTGCCTCTTTGCAAGGAAACACTAAGGTCACCAACCCCTCTAATTTTGTTTATTTATTCAATTTTTAAGAAATTTAGAATTTTTTTAACACTATACATACCATAACGGGTCAAATGAGCCATTTTGAACTTTTCCATTGAAAATGCACGTATAATTTTTTGCGTTTGCCCATTTGACTTCATGACTTTTTCTAAGTAATTAATGTATAGTTATAAAAATATTTTTGTTTTGTTTTGTTTATTCTGAGTAATCCTTGTTGTATACCGATATCTACCACAACAGGTCATTTCATTTGACCTGGAGAGAATTTTTTTGTTTTATGAGATTATCTAGTCATATTTGTAGTCAGTAAATTGCACATTCTTCCAAAGACTGTTGCGTAAAGTAGTTCAACGAAAATAGCTCAGAATAATTTCAAGAAAATATCAAATTTTAGATTGAAAATAGCTTTTTAGTGTAAGAAAAAGTGGCAAAAATTGAGTCTTGGTAAGTACCTAGCTTATATTTTATTTTGATAGCTATAGTAATACAGATCATTTTTTACTCAGAAAAATGTCGAAGCAAACAAGACAGTACAAAGTTTTTATTTTTTGCTTTTGTAATAGAAATGCTCAACATACTATTTTGTTTAATCATAATAAATTTAATTTATATTTTTATTTCCTTCCTAACATCCATATTTCATACATTCAAGCATGAAACAAAAAGTCGGGTCATTTGACCCGCTATGGTAGAAATAAGTATATATTAAGTCTTGGTATGATTAGTGTTAAACAAATCCATCGATTTCAAGAAACCTATAAAATAACTTTATTATGTCTTTGTCATCCCTCGAAAGGTTTGATATTGAAGGTATAAGTCCTGAGCTAGTGAGATCGGATACGTAAAAAGGATATTTCTGCAAAATGCGGTGGTTGCTAATGAGAAGTGAATGTATAAGATTGGTTTGGCCTATTCTCAGGCTGGTTAAGACAACTTCTCTGCGGCTATAACGATTTAATGTTGTCCACGCCTTTACTGTTTTTTAATATATTTCAATTTGCTTGGCGGACTCTCAATCCGCACAGATTATTTCTAGCTATGAATTATTTCTTTTTTGAGAGGAAGACTTCTTAAATCTTGCCGTGTTACAATGCCAGCATCCCGGGATGGAAGGGTAAGGGTTCGCTTCGCTGCCACATCCGCGAACTCATTGCCGACCACCACAGAAACGTTTTACTTTCCATAGGTTGAATATTTACATACAAAAAAAAAACGCTGCAAATTATTTCACAATGGTTTATTATTTCCAAATATTTATACATCTAAAGTAACATTACCCTCCGGGTAACAAAGAAAAATAAAGAAAAGGTGATTCCAATTATTGGACTAAACATTTTTTTTTTTTTAATCATTAGTAATATGCTAAAAAAAAACAGCATTAGTTCAGTAACACATTCAAAATTTAAAAACTAAACTAAGGATATAACATTTGGAGTAGAACATATAAAAAAAAAAAAAAATAGCAATATTTCAGTAACACATTAAAAATTTAAAAACCAAACCAAGCATATAACATTTGGAGTAGAACATATAAAAAAAAAAAACGGAGACCATATCTTTGCTCCTAATTGTCCGATTTTAACAATTTTTTTTTGTTTTTTAGGAAATTTCGTAAACTTTTAAAAAACCATATACTAAATTTTAAATAAAAAAAAAAACGCGATATCTCTACTAATAATGCATTTGATTCCTTCATTTTTTAGGAAATTTAAATACCTTTCAAACATCTCATCACAATATCAACAAAAAAAGTAGAAACTTTTCCAGTTATTCGGAATTTAATTGTACCATCCATCGTAACTTTTTTTCCAGCTACTTTTCTTTGAAGCATGTTATATAGATAAATTTAAAAGGCGTCGAGAAAATGATTTTAGCGAAGTTTAATTAAAATCTGTACATTCTTTTAGGAGCTACAGTCTATAGCAACGTAGGTTTTTCGGGCGCCATTTTCTAAGTAAAAGGCGGTTAGTAATGTCGATGAAGGAGGATCATACTTGGGTGACCTCTGATATTAAATCAAAATTTGAAAAAAATCGGCCCAGTAGTTTCGAGAAAATGAGCGGACGGCGGACGGACAAAAAAAAATTTATTCGTTTTTCGAATTCTACGCATCCTGAAACGTGAAACCACAAATTTTGAGAGGAGGTTAACTTTTTAAATTTTTTGGTCGATCACAATGGTTGATTATTGAAAATAATAAACCAAAATACGATATCATCCTTATTTCGGGAGAAAAGTAGCTTTATCTATGTTGATAAACTTGATAAAAATTTATAACTTTTGAGATTGCTGATAACTATAAATGGAAACAAAACCAAAATAAATGACATCTGAAGAAATACTGCAGCAGTCAGGAGTGAATTTTTGTCATAACAAATTTGAACAGATTTCTAAGTACAGTTGGCTCACAGACCACAAATGATATTAGGAACGCATATTTAACATGTGATGGAAAGCGAAGAATAAAATAATGCCTGGAAGCCGATACTACTTTGTGCTGGAAGAACTGCCATCACGCAGTATTGTTTCTCCAAGAACCAAGGTAATTCTACATCTTCCTCCAGTTCTGATATAACAACCATACTGATCAGTGACCTAATGTTAATGTAATATAGAAACTAGTAAATCTTCTAAATTTTGAAGAAAGGAACCGCTTATTTTCTCGGTTGATTATAATGTTCCAATAAGCAGGAGTGCCCACGAGCACACATTTTTTAAGAGGGCACATTATTACGGGGTTTTGAATTTTTGAGTGGGACACATTTCCACTGGTTTATGATTTTTCAAAATGAAAAGTTTCAAATCAGGGGATAAGAGAAAAGCATAGAACAAACCAATGAAAGTGTAATTTTATGACCAATGATTTTAAAAATTCATCTTTAGCTTCTTCAGCTCTGATTTCAAAAAGAGGAGAACAATAAAATATTTTGTGAGAAGGGGGTTAGGTTGATGCCCCATTGACCTTGGTGGGGAGGAATGAGCACCGCTGCCAATAAGTAACCAAAAGTTTAGTAAGAAGTTCAATAGGGGGGCGGGGTGGCCGAATGGGCTAAAGCGAGTGCACAGCACCGCGAGTTGCCTGGCAACCGGATTAAAGATTTGAGAAGATTTAAAAAGGGGATTTTAAAATTCCCCGTCCCCACCCACCGACCCAGGAAAATCCCGTATAGCATAAAGGGCGAGGTAGGGAAGAACAAAAAAAAAAAAAAAAAAGTTCAATAGGCTGTTTTTGAGAATAATGAACACATTTAGATTTTTTTTTTCGTTGTGAAGAGAATTTTATTGCTTATCAAATTATTACTTGCAAATTTTTCCTTAATTTTTTTGGTGATAAACTTATTTTTTGGTATTAGCGAAGAAGGAAATCCTCAAAATCAAGGCGCAATCATTAGTTTTGTATAATAAAAAAAGAAGTACTCTGAGAAAACCAATGCGCTTATCTAACGCTAACTATGCATCAGGACAATTTATGTAAAGATATGTTATGAATTTTTTTTTTTTTTTTTCACAAGAAAGGTTTTGAAAGAAATTATTTAACAACATAAAAACGTAATCTAAAAACCTTCTTACATGTAAATAATTTTCATATTTTATTATTAGTTGATTAGCAAGTTTCCACCTCATTTATTACCCAATATGAATTGTTATCTTGGTTAAGATATTAGATTTGCTACACTACAATCATGCTCTGAGGCAATAAACAATATAACAGGATTTAAAATTTATTTCAAGATAAGATTGTAACACGTATCGGATAAAGTGCAGGATTAGAAAAAATATATATAAATAGAAAAACATCGATTTATCGTTTGTTTGATGCAAATCAAGTGAACCACGGAGAACTAATAATAATATTGAGATCGATTAAAGGCGATCTATTTGTGCCTGCTCCCATGGCAACAGTTCCTTCATATCTAAAATATTCAACAGATATCGATGTTTCCGACCCACAGCCTTCTTAATTACTCCTTCAAATCCGCAGGGTGACGTAATGATCAGGCGGAAGCATTAAAAGAATATCAGCCTTTAAGTCATCGACCCAGGCGTCATGCTAGCGGTTACTGAACTTTATAAAACAGGACCTTTGATGACATCTCCATATCCATCAGATCCATCTCGAGTAGAATTAAAACAAGTTTTTTAATTAAATCTTTTTCAACGGGAAGATGTTTGGTTGTCATCCTCGCAAATTTATTGATCAAGCAACATGAAGATTTTACCTTGTCTCTCCGTCATGAATTGGTGTGGTTAATACGAGAAAATTTGAAGCTTACAATTTAGTGGGATTTTATTAAAAAAAAAAAATAATAAATTCCTTTGATGCATTCAGTTAAGTCAATTTCAAATTTCAATTTCCAAAATTTGATACCATAGCTATCGCTATGAAAAATACTACCATTCTAAAATTAGAACAGAAAATGTGGAAAATTAAAAGAAATTCGTTTCCGCAGGGTTGTAACAAACCTGTCAAATCGATTAATTTCTGAAAAATTACCTTCGATCAAGATTAAGTAAAATCATTTTTAAACGAATTAAAAAATAAGGAATGGCTTTCATTTAGGATTCGTATTACATTTTGTGTTTTTTTTTTTATAATCATGTATTAATAATATAATTTTAATTTTTCGTTGTTAATTTACCAGCTACAGATAAGTTATTAAACTAGGTATTCGAAGTAGTTTTTCTTAAAGCTTTTTTTTAAGGTGAAGTTCTGGCAACCGCTAAAAATATGGAAAATAATTTATAATAAGGCTAAGCGAACCTGAAGGTTCGATGCCGATACCACACGATCTCCACATTCTTCCGTCCACCCAGCGCCCAACCCCGTCAGATCAGCCTTAACGCAATCTTCCCACCTTCGCTTCGGCCTACCCCTCGGACACCTGCCAGTCGGCACAATGCATATGACCTTTTTAGCAAGTCTTTCGTTACTGATCTCAGCAACGTTACATGTTTCCATTTTATCCGCCTCAACTTAATCATCTCAATTATAATAAGCGGGCACAGTTCGCGCAATTCAGCGTCTGAAATCGCCTAAATTCTCCGGTTGACTCATCCTTCTTCGGTCCGAATATTCTGCGCAATACTTTATTTTCAAAAACTTTAAGACATCGCTCATCGCTTAATGTAATGTGCGTTTCGAATCCATAAATAACCTATTATCGGGAGGATAATGGTCCTCGCGCGGACTAATAACTGCGTAAGAGAACGTCCAACGGGTACGGGATATACGTCCAGCGGATACGGGATGGTCGGTGGAAATATCCTGCCAGCTATGTCCGATGGACATAGCCGGCCAACAATTTCAGTTCTTTTTTAAATCAGTCAAATTTCAAGGTAAATAATTATATAATATGTCGTTAACAACAAAATGGGTATGTATTATATTTATAATTTTGCGATATTTCATTATTACTGCTTTGAGGTTGTGAATAATTTTGTTTTAATGGTTTCAAGATCAGCCACTCCGGGCTCTGCGCCATCACCAGGAATTCATTAGAATATAATTATTGTCATTACATTTACATTTATCTCTCTCTCTCTCTTTCTCTCTCTCTCTCTATATATATATATACATGCAGTTATCAAATTTATAATGATTAATCTTAAAATTTTTTGCATTAGAAATTTAAACATAATAATGTTTTCATTACCTTTTTATTGCTCCTAATATTGTCATTAAAAATCTATAATGTATTATTACGTTCTATGTTTATAAAACAGTATTTGGCGAAAATTATTCTATTAAGAACTTCCTTTTAGAAACTTAGAACTATTTTTACACTAAAATATAAACTGAATTAGGCTTAATGCTACACATTATTTTTATTTATATTTTCTTTTATCATACCACATTCCATTTTATATCTATTATTTGCATATTACTATTTGTACAATGTATATTGTTGTTGTCTATTATAATTTAGATGAACCAATGGATGAATATGGTTTATAATTTCAGTTTTATTTTAATTATATTTGTGTAATGGTTGTTGGTTTTAAAACTGATTGTGTCTTCTATATATTTTTAGTAATTTACGGAGACTCGATTGTTTTCCTATTTCTGTTTTTTTTCTCTATATTTGAAATTTATGGATGATTTAAATTAAATTTAGGGTTCAATTATAAAGTAAAATAAATGCCTTATGAATAAAAGAAAAGAAACATTCACAGACAAAAAACAATATATTATCTTTTCTAATACAGAACAATTCATTCTCCTCCCTTCCCCCTTAAATTCGCTACTTTATTAAAGAAAGTCTGAAATTGGAGGGAGTGTTACGTATTACATATAATACGGCAATGTATAAAATTAGGAATAAATTTATCGATTGAGAGGAACTATTTAATATGTGCTCCAGATAATGAACAACTAATTCAATTAAAATATTTTTTAGATGAATATGGTGCAAAGCACCGATAGCTTCTAGAAGTGTAGGAAATGAGCATGATGCTGTTTCATGTTTGGTTAGTAAATTTATATTTTTGATATAATAAACTATTTTACATCTACTTTTTGAGGTCCATGGCAGTAGGCATGCTCATATAGCAAATATTGGTAGTAACAGTCATGACAGTTACGCAACACTGAGTACAGCTTTGTATGAAGTATAATTTATTCGAACAGAAGATTTGTAGGTTTATGAATGAGGGAATGATAAAAGTTGAAGAGGTGAGGAAGATTGTCTTGGGGAAGGCCACAGGTGACCACGGGCAGAGCCGCTCCGACCCCTCGCCTGCTGGTACAGGTACAGGTACACGGCACACTCACCTCAGAGCTTGCTGTTGTTCGCGACCAGTCGCTCCCAGGCCCAACCCAATACTTACAGGACAGAGAGCGCGAAGAGACACCCAGACAGGAGTACTGCCGGCGCACGACTGGCGGATCGAACGCAGACCTAGCGGAGTCTGCGCCCGGTTCCTGAGGCCGCGTCTTTGTCTTTTGGTCACTGTCGATGTGAAGCTGGGGGGGGGGAGGAGAGAGGTAGGTTTTTTGGTTTTCGGGTCAGCGGGCGAAACTGAGCATCTGCGTCAGGGGACGAGCGAAATCACAAAGGACATCCGGGGGTGGAAAGGCCCAGGAATAAAACGACGCTTTGGCGGATATCGTGCACGGTTCAGTGGCCATTAATTGCGGCAGGTCATCCGTGGACAGAATTTAACCTTAAAACGATAATCGTGGGGGGGAAGAGGGGAGGGGGCTACACTTTGACTGTAATCCGTTTGTGGATGTTCCGCTAAAAAATCTTTAGGCATATCTTTCCAAAATCACATTTAAAAACTTGTGAAATAATCGAAACACGGTAATATATGAGGTACAGCAACGCATAGGTAGTCGCCTACACGTGGAAGATTACGTGGCAATAGCTATGGCTATCATGAACAGTAGTCTTAGCTATGAAGCTAACCTCTTCGTATAATGCGACGGGACTAAATAGGACTTGTACATTACACACGAGTGCAAACATTTTAGCAAATTCAATTACTTTTCATGTTATCATGTACAGTTAAATTGTATAAGAAATGAGTTAGGTGAAGATTTTTTTCTCATAATTTTTCTTTTCCATAACAATTATTTCCACTTATTTATAGTTATGTAATTATTTTTCGGTAAGGAGAGGACGATATTCAAAATTCCTCAAAGAAATAAAACACATAGTTAATATAAATATATATAAATATATATAAGTTAATATAACAAATAAAACAAAAATATAATCGAAGAAGATAACATGGATAACACATCCCTCAATATGTCCCCGGTCTGACACTTAGATGGCAACATTGTTGACAGACCACGTGATTTCCGAGTAGTACTGTCAAAACTTCATGGCATTCTGACCATTGGAGATTAGAGGTCACAGTCGCTATAGTGACCCCAGTTTTTGGTGCGGAAAAATACTGTTATTGACTGGAATGCTGAATTTAATCGCGCTGGTCCAAGCACCGACGATGCTTAACGCTGCCGTCGCCCAAAATCGGCAGCTGTACCGGAAAACATAAAAAATATCCACAAAATAGTTTAAAAGACCGTAAGATGAAGTCGCCTCAGAGAGGTGACTCCTCGAAGATACCAGATGGTTGTGCCTTTACAATTTCACATGAAAATTTGGGCATGCGCAAGTTGCTTTCGAGGTGGGTACCGCGTTTGTTGACACCGGACCAGAAACAACAACGCGTCGAGGATTCAGAGAGCTGTTCAAGCGAAACAAAAAGGATTTCTTGACAATGGAAGCCTGATTCAAATAGATCGCCAGCTCAGAGGATAGCAGTCAGTTAAAGTCGATCAAAAACTCAAAAGTCGGCTGGCAAGATTATGACATCGGTATTTTGGGACGCGCAAATAATATTTATATCGAATATCTTGAGAAAGCCCACAGTATCAATAGTGAATATTATATTTTCCTAAAAAAAAAATAAAAAAAAAATGTTAAGACCGGAGACATATTGAGAGATGTGTTATTAGTCTGATAGAACCAGGACTGAAGAAGGAATTGACAAATCATAAACGAATTCCCTGTGATGGAACGGTGAAGACATAACAGAGTCAACACACCGCACCTCCGTTGGAACAGTGACGGCTATATACAGGTAGTGTTGGATTATCAAAACACAATTTCACCATCAGTACTGTATTCATAATTCATTAATTTGATTTAAATAAAAATTTTTTTCAGTCAAATGTCATTTCCATCTAGTTGTTCATGGGTGATATATTAATGTTACACAAAATATCGATTCTGACAGTATTACATAAAATACAATCTTAGTAATATATTTTATATATTATTTTTAAAAACCAAAAGTGTAAAATAAATTTGAGATGAAATATTCTAATTTTAAGGTAGATAGTTATTTTCAAGTTAAGGATTATATCTCATTTATTTAATGATAATTAAATGTTTACCAAGATTAAATCTTTATTTTCTTTAATCTGGATAAAAGTAAATAAACATCCATTTAGATACATAGATCTGGCTAGTTTTGGAAATGGAATGTTATTTGCGGAAGTTTTATCCCCAAGGGCGTAGTTTATTTGATAAAAAGTCTGCATTTATTAATATATTGAACTTAGCTCGTTTTTGAATTGAATGCAAAAAAACATTGTCAGAATTAAAGGGAATATGAATGAAGGTAATATATAAAGGAAAAATAAATAAATGGGAAAACAATGTTGACCTACCCTTTGGTGTGACCTCCACCTCTAACATGTCAAAATAACGAGGTTATATAGAGCTCATGCTAAACGGCCCAATATTTTTGTAAGCTAACATTTTTCTGGATTTTATGATCATATTATCTTAAAATTCAAGATCAAAGCAAATATTTATTTACGTATTTTTGGTACCAAATTAAATAGAGAAAGTGTACTGCTCTACAAATTGAAAAGACTTCAATTCCGAGAATAGTAAATAAAAAATATGTAGCTTACAATGAGATGAAGCTAATTAAGAAATTTCAGGCGGATGTTAATAATTTGATAAAATGGGGCCTGTACCACGGAAAATTAACAATTGTTCAAAATCTCATTAAGAAGTAAAAATAAAAATGGAGACTGAAAAAAATGTACCGTACCCTCTAATTAGACTCTAATTCTGGACAAGGAAAAAATTCTACATCACATAATTTAATAGAAATCTAAGAAGGTATCTAAATTATACAGAATCTACCAAGAGAGGATCTTAAAAACTTTTAAAGGATTAAAGCTGGATACAAATATAATAACAACCTGACGTGAAGAGCTTTTCAAAGTTTCATCATTAAAAAGAAAAAGGTAAAAGGCATACCCCGATAAGTTTAGAACATCCTGCTGCCTCCTCAGCGGGCCTTCCTTAATTAGATATAATCAAGCCACATCAAGAGTCTTTTCTATCGCGAGCTCTGTCCTTCCTGGTTCCATCTATATTCAATAGTCGCCCGCATTTACAATACAAAATAATATCAATATTAATAATAAAACAATTATCCAAAATCTCTTTAAGTTTTGTTACATGCAAATATACAGAATGTACAACTTTTGAATAGGCGAAGGTAATAATATATTTTAAGAACTCGGTAAAAACCCATTATCGTCAAAGTATACGTATATATATATATATATATACGTATACTTTGGCGATAATGGGTTTTTACCCAGTTATTAAAATATATTATTTCAATATATATATATATTCAATATGTATTCTTAAAATATATAAAATATATATATATATATACACATATATGTCAGGAAAGATACAGTGTATTGAAATATATTATTCATACATTTGTCTTTAAAAGCATATTTACAGCAGATTACCTGTTATTATTATTTTGGAAAACTATAGATCTTTCGGAACATCCAGACGCTCTTTTGAAAGATGATTAAATTGTCTAAAAGGCTGAATTAAATTAATATTAGCGAATATATTGCCAATCGATATTATAATATAGATAAGGTATCAACCCTAACAGTTGTAGGTGTTATGGCCGTCAAATGAATTCGACTGTAGAGTGACATACAGTTTGAAAACTTATAAAAACTTTTATTTAAGTACCACCCCGTACCATAAACTCTATTAGTAGGTTATTAATGCATTGTATTTCATAATCATAGCAGCCAATCGGCGTTATTATTGTATGGCAATGCAGTTCCGTGGTAGAACTCTCTCTAGAAAAACATTTAAAAGTTATGTCTTTATAAGCGTCCAGCTTGTCGTATGGCTGTGAGGCTTGGACTACTTCTCGAGCTTGTGAGCAGGAACTTCTAGTAAGAATAATCTTCAGACGTATCTATGGTGGTGTTCTCGTCGGAGGAAATTGGTAAAGGAGAGAGAAGCAGGAGCTGTACACCATGTTTGAGGAGCCCGGTGTAGTCCGAGTGATGAAGGTTCCAAGACAACTCCTGATAGAGCCACTCCATCATGCCAGGAGAAAACGAAGAAGCTGCGATGGGCTAATGCAGTTACAAGGGACCGAGACAATTGGCGGCAACCAGGATTTGGCACAGGATTGTAGGAACACGCTAGTATTATTAGTAGTAGGTTATCAATATATATATATATATATATATATATTGTACCTATACCAGTACGACCTAGGAAGGGTCTTGGGTTCAGTACTATTCAAGGAAAATACTGTTTCAAGGCCAACGGTTGAAGGGGATCGCGGCAGGATCACGCTTAACCACCGGTTTTCCTCCCTTAATCAATTATTTAATTAAGGATACCCACTTTGTAGAGGCTTGTTGTGCCCCACGGCCAATTAAACAGAATAAATAATTTTTCTACCAAGGGCCGGGATTCGAACATAGGACCTTGAGCATTGGAAGCTTAGTACCCTACCACTGAGCTACCCTGACAAATACTAATATGGTATATGACATGGAAGGATAATCCTATTACCGGTAGTAGCTGCCATGTCCATCACACTCAACTACACAATAATAGATACGGAAAAATTTTTTTTCTTCGATGTACAAAAAGTTAAGCACGAGTGAAATATTTGTACTCTGGGCATAGCCTTTTGAACCTTCTCCCCCTCCCTACTACTTGAATACATAAACTTGCCGCTCGTCCAACTTAGGGTAATGCAGGAGGGAACGATGAGGCAAGTTATTCTCGTTATCACTAATCAATAGTAAAATAAAACAATAACATTTAGTTTGAAGATATAAACAGAAAGTCGATAAGGGAGAAATAACATTGATTACTAATCTCCTGGATCAGACTGATAAAAAGGAATGCTGATAAATTTGAGTACATGTAACAGAAAGTAAAGAAAATGCCTTAAAGTTATCTAACTAATATTTATCAAGCATTATCAGTGTGGATCCACGTTCTTAGAGTAAAGCCACAACTCCCGGTTATCAACAAACGATTGCTAGCACTAGAACAGCACCATTATCTCCAACTTGGAGATCCCAAAGCGGTTCCGTGATAGGTGTCGGGGGAGGAGGGGGGCGCTGGAACGGACGTGATAATTTGAGTGAGCTGGGGTTCTATTGTCTTGAATCGGATAGCATTTGGCGAAAGTCTGCCGAGGGTGTTAAGGAGAGGGTTATGAAACTCGGAGAAGCAGGGAAGACTAAAAATCATTTGAGCCAGCTGTCGTTTCTGACCTATAGAGAACAAAAATAACATCCCGACAGCGCCTCCTCAGATGTGGAGCAAGGAGTACGTCGACTGATAATGAAAAAACGAAAATATTTTTTTAAAATGGTTTGAGTAAGAATACTATTTTTATAGAGCTGTCGACTGTCATGAAGAAGCCTAAAACAAGACTCAGTCAGCCAGCTCGGGCGGTTTGGGTGGAACCGGATGTGCAATAGTTTAATAACAATATCGATTGTATCGAGGGTTATCGAAATTGCAAAGCCTATCGATAGACTTATCTAATTTATCCAAGTAGAAGAGTTAAGGCAAGTATCTTGAAAATCTTTAGAACACTCTTGGCGTCGCTAAAATACAACAGGAGAACAACAAATATTAATTGGATAACTTTTGTATTTTAATGGATCATTGTATTTTCGTGAATACGGCCGTTACCGATATTGGGTGTGGAACAAAGTATAATAATAATAACATCAATACTAGTCACTAATGTAAAACCTATCGATAGTTACTGCTGGTTGTGCCAAAGAGGGGGTTTCTTTTAAATATCCCGCGTTACGGCGAGTGGTGGGGGCAGATCTAAAAGATAAATATAACACTTAAGCTTTGAGAGAGACTGGTTGACTCGAAGCCACTACCTGACCAGCATTCGACCAGCAAGCATCGACGGTGGTGGACCCTCCAAGGTAAAAAAGATGTAGGCTGGCATTTTTTTTTGCACAATCATTAACCTACCAATCCCTTAAGACAAAGTCCACTGTTTGAAAACTAGAATGTTGCCTTATAGAGACTCATGTGAATTATTCTGCCATAATTGGAAAAGTAGCCTTAACAACTGCACTACCTTGAAACGGTACATATAGAATTGTAATATTTTGATTTCCATGAAATAGCATACAGAGAGTAATTATAAAAATGGAGAAAGAAATATTCTTATATTTAACAATTATTCAAAATAATTATAAACATCTTTTTTGAAAACGAGAATCAATATTATTTCCATGGTAAACTTCATCCCCAACTACTAGTTTTTAACTTTACTACTCAACAATTATAGATTCACAATAATCCACCGAAATATTTGAATATAAGATTACCGAAACTTCTTATACAAAAGCATCGTTAAAGTTCTATCAATGTACCATTAATTCATAGGAAGCAGCCATGATATATCTATGAAAAATAGAATTATTAGTTATTATAATCTATAAATAACTAAAACTGAGATGGAATTTATACTTATTGTTTTACTTTAGTTAACTGTTTTATTAAGAAGGTTATTGGAAAGCAGAAGGTACTGTACACCTCTACTGCTGTACACACTAACTATAGAGCTGAGTGTACGACGAGAGAAGAGAACACCGACCGAGACGAGACCAGCAGCTCACTGACAGAGGTTAGGCAGAGGGCAGGCCGAGCCATCCATCAGCTGCACAGAGGGATCGTGGGATCAATGCTCGTCGTCCATGCCAACGGGTCACTCAGCGATATCAACGTCTATATCTACTCCATTATGTTTCAAAATGGAATATGTCACTCGACCATTTTCGAATAAACAGCCGCATTTAAAATCTCAACCAATCATGAGGTAGAATAAAAATCTCCTAACTTTATTTTGAGTCAACTAATCGAGTAATATTGAGTATATGTATTTAATTTATCAGAGTGATCACCAGTCTCCAAACATCTTCCGACAGTGCCAGATGAAGTACTCTGATAAACAACTACAACGTAGGTCGAAACAATCCCAAGTACTATAATACAACACTATTATAATATATATCATGTCTATTTATCGCAACCCAGAACAAATTTTTAAATTATTTAAATTTTTATTATTTTTTTAATGCCGGTTTTGCACCATCCAAAAGACCGACAACCAAAAACATGACCCTATCAATTTTTTTACGCCCATGGTAGTTCTTATCATTGATAGGATAGAGAATATAAGTCACTTCCAGTAACGACGTAGATATCTATCTTTCACCGGATCGTATCTAAGACAGGACATAGACTGTTATAATTTGCTCGGTATTACCTGCTAAGCGGGGCATACAGGGTTGAGAATCTAGCCGAAACGAACCTTTTTTTTTTTTAGAAAGCTCGCGTGTTCCGCGAGGACAAGATAGAGTCAGTAGTCATCGGGATTAACGTGGAATCAATGGTGGGAAAATATTATATCTCTCTGCTTGATCAAACATCATCGGTTTAATTCCATCGATGGTAAGTTTCCACCTTTTAGGTTCATCGAAGATCCTCCGTTAGTCTGACCAGAGGTCTCTAAACTACGGTTCGCTAGCACCTCCGATTATAAGAAGTCCTGCCCAAATGCGAGACCAAGACGAGTCTTGGTCTTGCACAAGAGTCTTGCAGTTACCTATTATCTTATTACTATAGAGATATTACTGTAATTTTTCAGAGAGAGATATAACTAACTAAGCCCGAATGAAAAATTAGAAGAGTTAATTGCAAAAATATATTGGTTATACCAATTCTTTACATACATTAACCAAAACTGTCGTGTATTAGTGACTATTTTGCCTTAATTTTTATTTAAAAAAAAAACCGATTTTTTTTTTACCGTATTGGTCTTGATAAGAGCAAGACCACGACCGATTTTGGCCAACACTAATTATAAGATAAATTTTTAAAATCTATTTAAAAATATAAAATTTAGTAAATTACTCTCAAACGAAGTTATTATATTTATTGCATGGGTATGTCTATTAGAAAGCTGATTTCACAGGTGAAATATCATTTATATTTTATATATTTTTTCTTATATCACAAACCATGACCCGCGGAAACCATGGCTTAGCCTAGGTCTCAATGTGGCAAAATCCTGCCCAAAAAGACACCTCCCCGCTATGACGCTCCCCCTAGACCGCCTCGAAATATACAATTCTATAATCATTGTTACCCGCAGCAGGCCCTGTAAAGTCATCAAACGGAACGGATATACAAATATATTTCGATACTCTTTAACAAATATATCGACATTTTTTTTTTAAATCTTTTTATTGAGAAATAATATATTTTGCCACATTTAAGGGCACTGAGTACTAAAGCTGTGAGGCCCATTCATAGTATATATACAATATAATAAAAAAAAAATAAATAAAAATATATATCTATATAACAAAGATAAAACCAAAATGTAACTTGAAAAAATAAAAAAAAATAATAATAAATAAATAAAAACAACAGAAATTGATAGCAAATTAAATAAGTCATAAGTAAAACAAATAAATATATAAAAAAGAAAAACATTCTTACTTAATTACAATATTTACAATCAGCTAAGGGAGCTCCGAGCCCAGCCCTTTCCTCCACGTGTGAAGGACAAAGCGAGACTCTAAGATATCCCAGCACTTCTCTCTCAGCCACGGCACCGTCATTGGAGTCCAGTGGAAACTGAGAGAGGATACTAAAGCAACAGACGCTCATGACGTGAGACCGACAATTTTAAGTAACCTTATATAATCGTAATTATAAACTACTAATATTTTTACCGTGTCCTGTGAGTAAGGACACAGCAATCCTTTCCCTCCCCTCCCCCACCCTCCTTCATCTTCCTTAAAAAGAGGTCCTTGTCATATAGTTTATACTAAACAAAAGGTTAGTATGAAAGGCTATAAGATATAGTGTGAATGAAGTTTATTCTATACCCTGCGGCCCTGGGCTAAGAGGATAACGTCGACCTCAAAGCCCTTGAGCCTTCGGCCCTTCTGATACCATCCCGCAAGACCGCCGCGCGAGGCGTGCTTATCAAAGCCGGGCGGTCTGGTCATATAATAGTTCTACGTCATCAACTGGACCTCCCTAGGATCACAGCAAGTCAGGATTCTTGGTCTCGAATCTGTTAATAGCAACGATGATGACCCGTATTCTTGGCCACATGCCAACCAGGACAGACTCATTTATACTGAAAATCCGGACTAGATAAGTTTCCAAACAGTGGACAAAAAATCCATCTCTAAACAACTCCTTCCCAAAAAGCTAGAAGTTGGACGGATAACATTGAGTACTTCAAACTATGGATAGTATCTGATAGAGGTTCGGGTACGTCAAATATTCTTAATATCACGGCCAACATTTCAACCCAAATATTATAAGGAATAAAAAAATGATATGATATAAATGCAATAGTTTATTTACAGTTATAGTTTACCACCACTACTGTCGGATCCACGGGGGAAGGGGCAAAGTGCTTTCAGGCTGAAGTCCCCAAAATTGAAAAAATAATTTTTCATTGTGGTAAGTACATGAACAATTAAAATGTGTACTCTTTTTAATTGGTAATAAACGAAAAAATATAAATAATTCGTATATTTATATAAGAATAGTTTTATGAAAAATATGATTTTATTTTTAAAATACTTTAAGGAACACTTAAACATTATTTGATATATTTTTTATCTTTTTATTCCACAATAATTACCGTTACTTAAAAAAAAAATGTATCTAAAGATATGATATTTACTGCTTCTATATTCTCAAATCGATTGAGTCTTAGTAATCTCTCATACTTTATCGATAGCTACAGTAGAGTACCAATAAGAAAGAGATAGTTTAATTTAAAAAAAGATTTTTTTTTTAAATATTATTACTCTTTTATTTTTTATATGTATATTTTTACTTATTTATGTTATTTTGTTATTTTTTTCCATTAAACATACCGGCTAAATATTTTAATAATAATATTTTTATGGATAAGACGCTGATGTCCTAGATGTTTTGCGCCCAAAATAACCGACCAACTTTTGAGTTCAGCATCAGACCTGAACAACAACAAGTAAAATAAAGAATTTAGGAAATTTAATATTTTCAAACAAACCTAAATGCGTTTTTAGCTTTAGATAGCTTTATTTATAAAAAAAGCGTTATTTTTTCAAAATAATTGGGGAAGGACTTTTTTTTTTTTATATTCTTATTTATAAGCAAAAAATAATTAATTAGAAAGCATTGTTCGTTACAAAGGGATGTTATTAATAAACTCCGTTCACATCAATAAAGTATGCTGAATAAATATACAAAACAATATACAGGGAAAAAAAATCTTTGCGTGTAATAACGTATAAAATTTATTTTTAAAAAAAGTTTAAGAGAGGAATATCTGACCATACCATATGATTGAATAAAAAAAAACACAGGTGTTTGTAAAAAAACAATTAATAATAGTAAAAAAAAAGTCACATTTCATATGATCACGGACCACACACTCACGGAACACTTTCAAGCAGGATCAAAATTTCGAACATTATAAATCGAAACCGCATTATTGGTAAAAATGTTTATCAACCAGGCACTCAGACTTGTTCAAACCAACAGCATCACATCTCTAAACAAGAGGAACATCTTCATGCTCGAAGGGAAGTCCAACGAGGAAAAGCAGGAGGAGAATCCTGAGGAAGAAAAAGACAAATCCCTCAAGGACAGGACCAGGTACAAATTCAGGCCCGCCCTCAAGATCTTCGACCGGAAGAACCTAGAAATAGAGTTGGGTGGCATCGAAATCGACTTGATGGGAGACAGTTCGTAAAGAGTGAGAATATATGGATTCTGTAATATATGAGGCAGTGGAGTCTGTAGTATATGGCACAATGGAGTCTGAAGTATATGTCTTTCCTATAAGTTGTAATAAATGTTTTGTTTTTTAAAATTTTCTTTAAAACTAATTGAGTAGAGTAATAATAATCATACTTAATTTATTCTTATTTAAAATTACATTTAAGGCCAACCATTAAAATAAAAAAACAACACCTATACATACAAACTTCCGTTTTAAAGGAAAGAAACAAAAAAAAAATCCGGTGCACACAACTTTTACTTACCCCTCAACTTTGAATATAAATTATTTTCTGGCCATGTTGAGCTATTATAAAATTTTTGAATTGCATTTTTAACTGAGCTAAAGCTAAAAGCTTACAGCTAACAAATCATAAATGCCGTTAAAATAACAAAAGTTTTATTTATTATATTATCCGTTGATTACGGATTGTTCGATCCGTTGATTATGGATTGTACGACTATTAGTTATTAAACTGTTATCTACCATTGCAAAGTTTACTAAAACCGAATTAAGAGATTTGCATTGTCTGTCATAGACAGGCCAAAAGTTGTCACACTAATTGTAAGTGGATACTGTTGGAATATCACAAAAGGAAGATTCATCAAATTATTCACTAATTTAATTTTCTAAAAAGTTACATAATGATATTTCGGAATAAACGGACGTTGATACCTAATTATTTAAATATAATATCAGATCTAAAATTATTAAACTGCAGTAAACGTATTTAAGGTTATAAACATATGCTGTATACATCCATGAAATGATTTTATATTTTACTTCTTCTTTCATACAAGTACAATGAAATAGATTTTTAAACATGCCATTGCCTTGTTTAGGTGGATTTTAAATATTTTTTCAAACTTTTTAAAAGGTTACATTTAGTTAGTAAATTTCATGTAATTTCCTTGAAAACATGTGATTTACGTTAAATATTATTAGTTTTCAAAAATTATTATTTATAATTTTTTTACCACTTTCCGTTACTTTAGAGCAGGACGCATATGAACATTGGGCATTTAAGCCCTGTAAAGTGACATCAACGGGGATAAGACCTAAATGATATTAAATACCACTTAATTATACAATGATACACCGAGTTTAATCAAAATCGTTAGAACCGTTTTTGAGAAAATTGTAAGAAATTGTGTTTCACCGTTGATATAAAGTGGCACTTCCGGTTGACCGATTTTAAGGAAAAAGTTGCTGTCCCATCTAAGGCATATAATTATATATATATATAGTTATAGGCACAGTCACGTCTTACATACGTAATATCAGTTTCGTACGACTTTTCCTTTTTGAGCTAGACTGCTAACATATACACACACAGACCATTTTTCGGGACTAGGTTATTAGGACTCAGGGTACCCCAAATCGTGTATTTCCGTTGAAAACTTCGATTCGAAAAAATTCACGATCGCAATACATACCCTTACTAAATATTACATAAATAGGTAAGTAGAAGTAAAAATAAAACTAAATGGCTTGGTAGATGATCTCAACGCCAGAAGTGGTTACTAGGAGATCGTCGCACCAACGCCACTTCTTCCTACATTTTCCGTAAAATAAGATTGCCTTTCACATGGGCAGCTTTCCATTTAATAAAAATTTCTTAACTTCACTCTACACATCATTTCCCCCGGACTAAAATCCTGGAATTGTCCTCTGGTCAGTACCGTGAACTTTATCGCAAATAAAGCTCGCCCAGGAACCTGCAGGGCACAGCACTTACGATAGAACTTCTCGAACGTATTTTAGAATAAAAAATTGAATTATTTTAGTTCATATTGCTTCCTCACTACCGAAGGTAGGGAAGCATTGTGTTCGTGCGAGAAATTAAAAAAATTTTTTTGCTCAGAATCGAAAATTTTCACTCGCGTTTTACGTTTCAGACATCAAGGTTCGGTGTCTGTCTGTCTGTCTGTCTGTCTGTAGTCAAATCGATGTGACGGGCATATCACCTAGTACCGTTCATCCAATCTTCATGAAATTTTCAGGGATTATGCTGATCGGTGCCTAGATGGTCCCATATCAATTTTATCAAATTCCACCCAGCACTTCCGCTTACGCACGCGCAAACGTATATTTTTAGATATGCCAATATTTCAGAAAGGGCTCGTTCGATTTGGCTCAAAGTTAGATAAAAGGTAGACTTTGGTGAAAAAATAATGTAGTGTCAATTTCATTGAATTGCGTCCAACACTTTCTCTTATATGTGCACTACTAGTCCGCCGTCCGCCGTCCGCGCATTTTTTCTGAAACTACTAGACCGATTTTTTTCGAATTTGGATATAAAATCAGAGGTCACCCGAGGATCATCCTCCTTCAACGACATTACTATTCGCCTTCTAGTTTCAAAATGGCGGCCGAAAAACCTGCGTTGCTATAGACTGTAGCGCCTAAACGAATGAACCGATTTTGATGAAACTTCGCTAAAGTCATTTTCTCTACGCCCTCTAAATTTATCTATACTACATACTTCAACGAAAAGAAGCTCAAAAAAAGTTACGAGGGATGGTAAAATTAAATTCCGAATAACTCAAGAAGTATACACATTTATGTCAATATTGTATATGGTTTTTTAGAAGTTTACGGAATTTCTTAAAAAACAAAAAAAAAAATCGTCAAAATCGGACAATTAGGAGCAAAGATATCGTCTCTAGTTTTTTTTAGATGTGCTATTGCAAAAGGTTTATCTTTTTTTTGATTTCTGAATGTGTTACTGAAGTAATGCTATTTTTTTTATCATATTACTAATGATTAAAAAAGATTTTAGTCCAATAATTAGAATCACCTTTTATTTATTTTTCTTTATAACTAGGAATTTAATGTTACTTTATATGTATAATTGTTTGGAAATAATATACCAAAGAGAAATAATTTGCAGTGGTTTTTTTCAAATTAATTATCGTTATATATATATATATTTAAATCTTTCGTGCTGAAGCCCCTCCTCCAAAATTAAATCTTGATTCGGCAATGTATATACTATTATTAGAGCATAAGTTCGTATGTAATAATTTTCAACTTTAATTCTATGTGTATTAAAGGTGATATTTTGTAGTCCTGCAACTGATATAAGTAGTCTGCTACTGTGGAAAATAGCAGATGAAAATAAAATATGAAATTATTCTAATAAAGCATAAAGAAATATTGAGTTTTTATGCACTCTTGTAAAACAATAAATACATTTATACATAAGACCTTTTGAACTAACAGTATTGAAATTCATGTTCAGTATGCATTTTTTTTTATTTATTTATTTTTTTATTAAGCATAATCAAGTATGGAATATTCAAATATGACCTCTGTTGTTGAATGTTGAAGGGTAACTGTAATCGGCTATTCCGATTCTGCTTCTCTCAGAGATTTTATTCTCATTCGAAAAATTGTATACCTTGTAATATACAACGGAAACGGTGAGGAAGCTATACTGACCTTACTTGGCAGACGTTTTTCGATACATATTTATTCATATTCTTTTAAAAACCAAGTAAAAAATATAACAGGTATTTATTGATTTTATTTGAAATCATCACGTTGTAATTCTGTAGTTACTTTATCGTAAAAGTTCTTTACGATGACCTTTGAAATGAACATCACCTGTGGGTGGCTCTAAAGAGAGCTCTGAAAATAGAATGTCAATACAAAGTAGTTTTGAGAATTACTATTTCATTTTGAAAAAAATAAAAACAAATAAATAAAATTAAAAGTATACAACTTCCTAAAGAGCGGGCTTGGGAAAATAATACGTTTTCCTAAATAGTTTGTCTTTATTTGCAGATTTTAGAGCAAAGAATTGACATACCATCTTATATCTCATAAATTAGGGTTCGGACGAAGAGAGCTTAATCTTTGAAATTAATTCTCACTTTGATATTTATAAAAACAGATTTTCGCAAGGTTTGAAAACAGTTACTCTAACATTATTTGTTTATTTATTCTTTTAATGTTTGCCCCTATCGATAGGAAGGTCGTGAAAAAAAATAAATACATCCTATTTTCATATGCTTATAAAAAATATTTACAATTCCTTCCATTGAAACATTGGCAGAGGATAAAATGCCCATTAAATTATATAACAATATATTATAAAATAATAATACTTTGTCAAAAAAATAATAAAGTAATTACACAGGCTTCAGGACTTGAGGAATGAGGAGGATAGAATAATACATAAAGACTACCTTCAAATAATAGATAGAGAAAATATTTTAGTTGATGCTGTAATTTGATTTATAAGTTTTAAACACATCACACATTTTAGACAAACAAGACTTAGATTTAAATTTGATTCACACAAAATAATTCATCATCAAAGTAACAATTTTAAATCAGTACCCCGGAGGTAAAGCATTAATCCGTGGTTCAGGCCGCTTTTTATCGAATTATTAAAATCCGCCTG
The DNA here is from genome assembly GCA_928085145.1 of Nezara viridula. Taxonomy (NCBI): domain Eukaryota; kingdom Metazoa; phylum Arthropoda; class Insecta; order Hemiptera; family Pentatomidae; genus Nezara; species Nezara viridula. Next base: position 403,658 of record OV725080.1, read on the forward strand.
AAACTTTGTAAATAGTTTCATCTCATCGTAACCTACATTTATTTTATTTAAGAAAACTCTTGATATTGGAGCGTTTCCAATCTGGACAAACTTTGTCTATTTAATTAGGTACTAAAAACTCGTAAATGCACATTTGCTTCCTACTTGTATCGTAAGATATTTTTATAATAAAATCGAGAAAAAAGGTGAACTTAAAAAATATTGAGCAGTTTGTCGTGACCTACAGTCCCAAATTTTCAAAATAACGAGGTTATATAGGACAAACAGCCCAATATTTTTGTAGGTGACATTTTTTTTATAGATTTTGTGTTCAAATTATCTTACGATCCAAGTAAAAAGCAAATGGGTATATCCGGGTTTTTAGTATCTGATTAAATAGACAAAGTTTGCCTTCCTCCAGATTAAATTGGCCCCAGTTCTAAGAGTTTACGTAAATGAAATAGTTGTAGGTTACGATGAGATGAAACTATTTACCAAGTTTCGGGCGGATGTTAATAATTCGATAAAAAGCGGTCTGAACCATGGACTACACGCTATTTCCTTTTTTGTATTAGTATTTCTAAAAGGAAGCCAATGTCCCATAACTTTGAGCTATTAAAATTTGTTTCTTTGTTACAGAATCTGTATTCCGGAGGTAAAGGACGCCGTGTCCATTTTTGTATTTGTTCAAAAATACAGGAATTTTTCTTAATTTCGAACTATTACTATATCCCCTCATCAGATGATAACCAATGCCGCAATGGAAGAACAGCGATGCAATTGTATAATTTGAATCGATAATAGAGTTTTACGACTGATATAATCAGTGTTTAAAATCATCTTACCAATATATTAATAATAATTTTAATTTTTTTGATTTCTTATAAAATTGTATTATTAGCAGTTTCGCCAAATGAGCGAATCAATCAATATTGAAATTCAATTGATTGATAATGACAAACAAAATAGTCAAAATATGCTTCCATAATGTATCAATAAGTTATACGATTCAAAAAAAAATTACAGCCAAGTGAAAACCAATAAGGTAAGCAAAAACAACTTTGACTGCTACATCGACTCTCTCCATTCCTGGTACTCATACATACTCCATCAATATATTATAACTGGCTGTTTTAATTTGGAATTCTCAAGCATTGTAATTTAGTTATATTCCAATAATATAAATGTATTATAACTGTTGGTTATTTTACATAATTTTATTTAATCATATTTAGCACATGTAGATTGGGCGTTTCACCTTCGAATCTAAAAGCGGCACCGGGATCTCCTGAACTCTCGGTTCGGAGGTTCGGAGCAGGCTGAATGTGAATAGTGTATATAGCTATTTATATGTTATTTCCCTTTACTCATCTTCAAGTTTATTTTATTTTTATATACAATTTTTAATTTTTTTTTTATTTGGATGTTCTTTTTTGTTTGTTTATATTTTCTGTGAATAAGGCGACAGATTATTACGCCATAAAATAATTTTTAAAAAACAACAACTAAAATTAAATCTAACTTTTCCCATTACCATCCATGTAAGGGCAAATATTTAATAAAGTAAATACTTGATCAGAAAAAAAGCGTTGTTTTTTATATATTTTGCCTTAAAATTAGTTTTTAAGAGAATATACGACGACAATTAATTGCATAATATACTTTAGTTTAAGCAGAAAAGTTTATTATAAAAGATACCATTTAATTTGGAAATTTATAAGCTGTTATCCTTACTGTCATCATTATTAAAAAAAATAAACGAATAAAATGCACGTCATACCTCCCCTTACAATACCTGAGTACAGGAAGTTTAGGATCGACTCGAAGCCGACGCTAAGAATCGATTCTACCCCAGCACAGATGATGTTTTCAAGGATAGCACCTACAGCCGTCACCAACATCGCCGAGGAAACTAAAAAAGGATCCTGGTCACAGAGCCAGGATCAAAATAGTCCTCAGCCTACCTTGGGTTGGGTTATGTAAGGAAGCCTACAGGACATTTAGTATCCTTCTATGTCTATGAACATGTGTCCTTCAAGGCAATCTTCAACAAGTGAAATAAAACGCCTGGTCGATCTAACATATCGAAGTTATATTCCCTAATAAATCTATTGTCGTATAAGCGATAAAACGGAAAAACAGTGAGCCAAAGATGATAGGCATTTAAATCAAAATGATAATTATATATTTTGGTAAAAAATTGGGAAATAGGCCAGCGTGGCATCCTTAATATCTCTTTTGGCTAGGTAAGTTGTACCAAGAGTAAAAAAACAAATATCACTGAACTGGATTTCTCTGTGTGCAACTTAACGAAATCTGAGACACTTGTTCATACAGTTGTCGAATATACCATTTACAAGTTAGCAAACAGACTATTTGAACATTTGAAGACTGTTTGAACGAAAACAACAACCATTTACGTAGAAAGAATATTCAAAATTTAAATAAATCCGCGGCGTTTTGCAAAGTTTGAGGGTAACCAATGTCATTCTTGATAAAAGTGAAAGCAACTCTTGGAAACGGTTTAAAAACTATAAATTACCTTACATCCAAGCATGGCGACGTCGGCCTTCATAAGAAATATCAATGCCACTTCACGCAACCTTTTACATTTCAAGTTTTTGATTTATTTAAAAAGAAATTCCTTCCTCAGGATTTGGTAAGCTGCTAATAAAAGTGTTGTTTATTATAGACGGGTTGGAGCTAGTTCACCATTAAAAATTTTTATACATTTTAATTATTTCAATTAAAATGTTTCAAAAATTTATTGATGTAGAAAAAATGAATAGAAAGAACTATTGAACAAAAAAAAAATTTATTAAGTCCACATCACACATTGTAATCGCAATCACTCCAGCCAATAAAAGCTACATTTTATATAACATTTTATAATCGGCGTCTTAATCATTAATCATAAAAAACAAAACGAGATACACAGATCCCTGTTGTGTAGAGGACAAACAATTTGGACAAGTGTAGCCGAAACCATGTTCAACGAAAAGACGGATGACAAACAATTAAGACAAAAGCCCTATGACGTCATAACCTCCTGATGACGTAGGACCAACGCGGCGATCTCCGCCTGTCCTTTATTGAGGAAAATCACGACGTAGTTATATCACCAGCTGGCTTAGAGAGAAATAATAATATATATCTTAAACAGTATTTGTTAGTGTCAACATATATAATAATAATAATATAATAAAATAATAATAATATATATCTACTTATTTGATATATCTTACACAGTATTTGTTAGTGTCAACATATATATATATATATATATATATATATATATATATATATATATATATATATATATATATATATATATATATATATATAACAATACCTACGGTTAAGTAGATGTAATTTTCGTCAAAATTGAGACTTACCTGAAACAGAAAAAATATATATAAATATTGTATTATGCTGATAAATATATATGCTCTTATACATATTTACACAGTTACCAAAGTATTAACAAAGATTTTTTTGTGATTTCAAATAAATTTAATAGACAATTAAATCTTCGATAATCACTCGGGCATAAAAAAAAAGTTTATTTGGCAAAAATGTTTACAATGAACTAAAAATATATCATACAACTACACTAAATATGGGATCTAACTATTTACTATGAGCGACAATGTCCGACTCCTTACTAGGCTGGTAAGGGAGGAGTATTTATATGGGGGCAGTCAGAAGAAAAATGCTGACTCTAGGGCTTTATTATTATTTGGCTACCTCAAGTGACTATCTTCAAGATTATTTTAACGAAATTTGAATTCACACAAAGCGAAGCTGTAAAGAGAAACATAAATTTTCTAACTTATCTGAATTTACAGATGTAAATTTTATATTTTACCATTGTACATAATTTTAAGTGTCTTGGCAAGGTTTCAAGATTTTTGTATATACATTTTTTTATTTTGTATATAGTATGTATAACTAATATTTTCTTTACTTATTTATTTTTATTTTTACTTTTTATGTTTGTTTTTATTTGGCCAGATATAACATTTTAATTTTGTACTTTTTTGTTATTCTGAAGGGACTTCGTCCCAGAATAAAATTAATTTCTTTTCTATTCTATTCTAAACTTCTCGCGCCGCTTGCATCGATTTATTTTATTTTTATAATCAAAATAATTGCAAATATTCCAAACCACATATCCTAATGCCTCCGAAAGACAGGCAAAAAAAAAAAACCGTTAACGTTTAGCCAATTCCGGTATCATCAGGACAGAATAAGAAAAACATCACTCGATGATATCCTATCGCATAGATATCATGGATCTATTCTGGATGGTGGATGGATATAATGGAGTGATGTTCCATCAGCTGTTCTTTTAATGTACAGATTATGCCTGAATTGACAAATCATTAACGGTTCTTTTACTTTGCCTGCATTTTGGAGAGATTAGACTGTGTGGCTTGGAATTTTTCTAATTATAACCTAACATTTATGTTCTATATCTTGGTTAGTTTGTTACTTGGGAGAGGAACGCTGGGATCTAGTAGAGTTTTGATTTTCCCTCCAACATTGGCTGTGCAAGAATGTTTCCAAGTTCTAAACTATCTGTATATGGATACACACATATCAATTTTATTATTATTGGTGTATACACTTTAATCTTACCCACGTTGAGTTATAGATCCTACAGGCAAGATGGATAAAAATAAATAAAACATGATCAAGAGAATTAACTGATAAAAAATATACATTGTTATAAATATATGGCTAAAAATAATTATTTTACTTATTCATGATTATGTTTTTCTTCATTATTAAATATTAATCAATTTATTTAATACTCGTTTATTGACAACTTAAATAAATATGCAACATATTGTTTATGTTTTTTAAAATTTTATTTAGTTACTATACGGGGTTTTCCCGGGCCAAGGAAAGTAACATATTGTAACATTCATTCTTTTTTAATTAACTCTTTTCTAGGCATGGAATTTAAGTTTTGAAGATGGGAATAGTTTTCCCGAAATATCAACTTGACATGTAATTCAACAAATAAACCAATTGTTTGTATACCTGGGAGTTTTCAGTGCCAAAAATAAATTAAATTTATTAAAGTTTTTAGTGGTTTAAGGTTATGAAATGTCACCTAACTTTTTGAAATAAACCGATGATGAATGGTATCACTAAGGAAATTACAGCCATAATAATTATTACGTTTGAGCTTGAATTATTTTCAATAAAACTGTTTTATCGACTATGACATTTCACTAATTATTTAATTATTGAAAATGGCCTTTACTAATTCAATTTTGGACAGAGTGAATAAATTATAAAATATAACATGTAACATATAAAATATAACAAGATACTTCATTTCCTTCAGTTTTTTACCCCATGGAAGTAATTAATTTATATATAGATATAAACAGACAGCTTGTGGTTATCCTAAAATAACTGTACCATTTCTTACAGCGGCTGCCTAATAGATCCAGGGCGAGTTTTTATTTTTTGAGTGATTTTTTTGACAGAGCACATGTTACAGTCTCCTGCAGGGACGGTCCGTTTTTTTTTTCTATTCTTGAAAACTTGAAGTGTCACAAAGGGTTACTAAATGCCCGGAAATTACCTTAAGAAATGAAAGAAACTATACAAGACTCATTACTAAGAACTGGAGAAAAATAAATTAAAATAAAATTAATGACAGACAAATAAATCAAAACCACTTTTATTCGTTTTTCGAATTCTACTTATAAACGTATGCATCCAATTAAATTCTACGCAATAAACGTAAAACCTCAAATTTTGAGAGGAGGTTAAGTTTTTGAATTTTTTGTTCGATTACAATGTGTCATTATTGAAAATAAACCAAAAATATTTTAAAAACACGATATCTTAACTAATAGTTCTTTCATTTCGATGAAACTTCCTTCATTTTTTAGGATATTTAAATACATTAGGAACATCTTATCACAATATCGACAAAAAAGTGTGTTTTGAGATATTCGGAATTTAATTTTACCATCCCTCGTAACCTTTTTTCCACCTTCTTTTCGTTGAAGTATGTTGTATAGATAAATTTAAATGGCATCGAGAAGAAGACTTTAGCAAAGTTTCATTGAAATCGGTACATTCGTTTAGGCGCTACAGTCTATAGCAACGCAGGTTTTTCGGTCGCCATCTTGAAAGGAAAAGGCGGATAGAAATATCAATAAAGAAGAATCATCCTCGGGAGACCTCTAATTTTAAATCCAAATTTGAAAAAAATCGGTCCAGTAGTTCCGGAGAAAATGCGCGGACGGCGGACGGCCAAAAAAATTTTATTCATTTTTTTAATTTCACGAATCCTGAAACATAAAACCTTAAATTTTGAGAGGAGGTTCAGTTTTTGAACTTTTTGAATGAAGTTTTTTATTCGATCACAATGGTTCATTATTGAAAATAATAAACAAAAAAAGATTACATTTTAGTTTAAACGAATATAAATATAAATAAGGCAAAATAGTAATATATGGAGCTTTCCTTCTAGGCATTATTAACTTAATTTTAATTTTTAATGATGTAGAGATGGTTGACCGTTGATATGATATGAGAAGGAGTTAGTTGAGGGTGCTATATACGAAAATTTTTTTGCGTTGCGTTTTAGTTACAGTTGAATACGAAGATAACTATTCCCTCCCTTTCCTCGATCTTCTCATTAAAAGACATCCCAACAATACTTTATCCACAGACTGGTACACAAAACCGACATACTCTGGCAGATTACTCAACTACTATTCTCAACACCCCTTTCACCAAAAACTTAACGTTGCCAAAAACCTCATTCACCGATGTTTTTCTCTATCTGACCCTTGCCTACATGAAACAAACACTAGACGCATACAACGGATACTATTGTCTAATAACTTCCCCTCCAACACCATTAAAAAACTTATTACTGACTACAAAACCCGCCCCTCATCCTCCATCCCTTTCTCTAGTTCTCAAAATCAGCCCATCATTCCTTTATATAGATCTCTACCATACATCCCTTTACTTTCAGATAGAATTCAAAAATCTTTACGATCCTCTATTCCCAACCTGCGAGTTGCTTTTAAAAACTACAACAAACTTGCCAATATTTACTCCACCCTAAAAGACCCCATCCCTCCGCAACACCGCTCTAATGTCGTATACCGCATTCCTTGCTCTACCACCAATTGTAACTCTGCCTATATTGGAGAAACCAAAAACCAACTTAAAGACCGCATCAAACAACACAAATACTCAATTACTTCTAAGAACTCTACCGCGTCTAAACTCTCTGAACACGCCTTATCCTCAAACCACACATTTGACTTTGACAATACCTCCATTCTTGCCACAGTACCTAACCACGACAAAAGACTACTTACGGAAAGTGTTTTCATTCAATTAGACTACAAACCACTTAACTTAAAAACCGACAAGCAAAATCTATCACTCGCCTACTCCCAAATCATCAACATTTTAAAAAAGTCTCGATCATAAACCTCTATCTAATCTTCTCACTTCCATTTATACTTTCTTTTACTTCTTTTCCTTTCATATATATATGTATATATATATATATATTTTTATTTATTCTTTTTATTAATTTATTTATTTATATATATATATATATATATATATTTTTTTTTTTTTTTTTTTTTTATTATAATATATATATATATATATATATATATATTTTTATATATATATATATATATATATATATATATTATATATATATGTATATATATATATATATATGCGTTTATTTTTACTCGAAATTTTTTTTGACACTGCTAACTAGAGTTTCTTGACAATGCCAGTGTTTCAACTGCCTCCCGCAGTACCACAAATTACGGTATGTTTTTACTTTTATTGTGATTCTTTTCTTAACACACCTATCCTTCAACTATACACCCTATTATTATCTTCATTCAGCCTACCATTCCATTACCTCTTTCAAAAAACTAAATGTCAATTGTCATCTATATATAGTACAACCTGTTTTTTGTTTCTTTATCATCATAACCTTGTTTTTACATTTATTCTTACATTTTAAAGTATTCTTTTAAAATTATTGTTTTCTTATAGAGTTATTTATACTTAATAATCCATCCCAACAATATTACACTAATGTTACCCTATTAATCTTTCAATTTCTTCACTTCTTAACCTTTAGACCCGTTATCTGTTTATTTACAATTAAAGGTAACCTCCACTTGCTTGTTATCCACTGATATCTTAGTATTATGTTATCTTATCCATATTTTAACTTTACTGTAACAATAGTTATTCAATTTTCAATCTATTTATTCGTTAACATTCATTTATTCGTTAACATTCATGTATTTATTTTCTTTTATCTATTTTCTTATCATGTATTTATTTTCTTTATCTTTTATTTCTGTATCTGACAACTTCTTCGTAATTTATATATACTTATATTTATTTTTTATTTTATTTTTATTTTTTCAACATGTTTGTATCTTTTGTAGCCCTGAAGACGACCTGCAAAGTGGGTCGAAACGTCGGCAAAAATTAAAATTATTTATATTTTTTTATTTATTTGACCGCACCCTCAACTAACTCCTTCTCATAATTTTATTTTTATTTCATTTTTGTTTGGAAACATATAGGTTTTTGAGTAAATTTTTTTATATTGATATTATAATATCTGTAATCCAAAAAGTAATGAAGGTACTATCCTTAAATTCCAAGCTGATAGTGAAGAAGCTACAAGCGTTTGATAAATACTGGTCTTAACAAAATGATTAGGGAACTACTTCCGGCGGGAAAACATATTTTAGCTCATGTTATGGAAAAGTAGTTGAAAGTATAACGAAAGCAGAAAATGAGACATAGAAAAGACATGGGCAGAATCATGGATAGCAACATGTGAGAAATGGAAAAGCTATTAGCAAAATCATACGAATAGAAAGATATGGATTGGGAAATGTAAGAAATGTGGTTGGAGCATGGCCCAGTTTACTACAAATCTTCAAAGAGCGAACAACTTCAACTTATCTATATTGTTTTATTCTTTTCAACTGGCAAATGATCTGAATTCACTCAAAATTTTATTTCTAACTTCAAATAATTGAAATACCAATATACAAAACTAAAATCAGGTACTCCCTGTCCATCCAGTGGCGAACCAACCCCCATTTTACATGTTATACAACTGTTCATTTAATTGTATTACTCGTTGCTCAAATGGTATAACTGTAATTTACATGTATTCTATATTTTATAATGTATTTTTTGTTTATTGTATTCAGGACATGAGTTTTCAACTATTCTGTTCTTTAACAATTCTATCTTTGATACACCTTTTCCATGTGATCTTTTCTTCATATTTGAACTTAATTTTTTACGAACAATTTTTACTATTTCACATAGTAAGTAAAATAAAATATTACACGATCACTCAAAACTTTTTTATGCAAAAGAAGAGCAGAGATTCATCCTGATTACGACGAGCTGGAGCTTAATCGGGCCTTTTTTATTTAACTGTCGTCAGTTACTTTTATTAAATATCAGTTACAATTTAGAAATCGTATGTCATAAAAGAAGAAAAGTATCACTGAAAATATTATATTAAAAGGTTATTAAAAACGTGTCTATATAATAGAGATATCTATGATGCTTTCGTTACATGTTGATATTAACCCTTCCAGAAACAAGAGCTACATTTTATAATAAAAAAAGGCAAAAAATTAAGATTGATACTTCATTAAAATATAATTCTGCATACCGCATAGCACTGGAATTGAAAGATACAGTTAACAAATAGTAAATAGCCAAGAAATGAATGCTATTGGAGAGGTTGTCGAAATTGGAACTCTCAACCGGATAATAAAGTTTCTGTTTCCGTTCTAATAATACATTCTGACTGGACTGGATCATATTCTTTCCTGGCTGCTGATACAGTCCGCAGTCCACTGCCCACTCGAGGGATTCATCCCGTTTTGATAATAGTTCATTAATTAAAGTGATATTCTGGCAGGATTAGCAGCGCGATATAGGGGTCACCACTGGGTGGGCTGATTCAGCAAGGATATCTTTAGATCCTGGAAGGTGTTGATCTCCTAAAGAGGTCCTTAGCGCCTAATAAACACCCCGCAGGATAATCTAACCAGTCGCATTATAGAGATTAAATTTAAATATTATAGGGTATATATATATTTTTTTTTTAATTAAGAAAGTTTTCTTTTGATCATGAACTGGAAATAATTCAGAAAAAGCTGAACTTGAATCTTTCTTTTTTTTTTTTCTTTATATGATATTTACAACTGTATAAAAAAATAAAAATACATCTAGTAAATTCGCACATGGATATAATGACATGTAACACATTTTGAGAAACTACCCATTGGTAGCACTCTAATAATATGTCTATATTAGGAGATCACGTGGCCATCTTCTTTTCAGATGCCTCGGAGGGTTATCAGGAATTGAATAGGAAGCAAGGTTAGAAACAAGAGGGTTATGAAGTTTATTATGGAAGGACAGATATCTGGATTGGACCAAATCTGATACATAAGGAACATTAAGGTCATTGTGGATGATTTTATTTGTAACAAAGTAGGAAGCATTGAGGATTTTACGAAGGATTTTGGATTGTAAGGATTGAATACGAGAGGAATTTGAGGGTTTGGTGGAGCCCCATAACCAAGTCCAAACAGGCCTTATTATAGTCATGTAAATGATTCTGTTGTATTTAATTGGAAGGTTAGAGCGTTTGTCTAGTAAGTGTTGGAGTAGTCGGAAACGTCGAGCTGTTTCTGGTCGTTTCAGTCTGGTATGAGGATTCCAAGTTAGACGTTTGTTCAGGTGGAGTTCTAGTCATGAATCTTTAGATGAAAAACTAAAACTTTATAAATTATAATTGTTAACAGATTTAACAGGTTCATGTTTGGTTATTTTATTATTTTTGGAGGCTTAAATTAAAAAACTGGATTAAGAAGGGGAGTTATACAATATATCATTCATAAATTATATCGAAACATAGCGATTTAGTAATCATATCCCCTTTTACACATGATATAATAACAAAATATTATAAACTGACAGGGGCTATTTGAGTCATTTCGTCTCTCTTAAAAAAAAAAAAATATTTAATCATTTCTTTGTCATGATACCAATCTCCAACCTCTTAATGTAATGGTAACTTGCAAATCACACTTTCGACCTAACAACATCCTAGGTCAGTGTATTGAATACTGAAAATTAAAATTTGACGTTGACGTAAAAAAAATAGTTTAAACATCTTTCAAGATAGCAGATTCAACGTGTTACTTTAAATACAAACAAACCGGTCAAAAAAGTACAGTTAATGGCCTGCAAAAGACCAGGACTTTTCAGAACTATTAGAAGACATCCGGATAATGTTTCGTATTCGCATATCCTTCTGAATACTCTTGTGTATTTCACAAGATTTTTCTAATGAAATTCAATTTCTTAAAAATCCGTTCTTACTCCTTCTCCAAAAAAGAATTTAAACCTGAAAAAAAAAAGAACCAACTCTGACTGACGGATGGACATTAGAAGAGTAGACATTGCTGAGGACAGCCCCGTCAATGGGTGACATGACACGAGCCGGAAGGAGAGGGTCACCACCACCACAGGGATTATATATAATACAACACTGCCTTCTGTATCTCACAGCCTCCTGGGTAATTATAGAGCCACTTCCGCCTCGACGTAACAAACAGCTGTCGACGAGTGCTGAGGCCGAAGTGGCCTGACGATAAAGTCATGAAGGTGTCATCACTCATCACTAATCGGCATATATAAGAAGCATCGGGAAAGGATTGTGTGCAACAAAATTAAATCAGACCTCTTCAACAGTTTTGGATTCACTGCCGAAAGAGCAGGTATTTTTTTCCACATCACCACTTAAACTAATATGAAATACATATATTCAGCGTCAACTATCAACTAACATATTTTCCATATAACTTTACATGCGTACACAAAATGATTTTTTCAATTTCTGTGCCTAGAACCCGTGGTACAGACTCATTTTTATTTAATTACTAACATCCGCCTGAAACTTCGTGAATATCTTCATCTCATCGTATCCTACAAATATTTTATTTACGAAAATTCTCGAATTCGGAGCATTTTCAATCTGGGGTCGCCAAACTTTGTCTATTTAATAAGGTACTAAATACTAGTAAATACCCATTTGATTTCCACTTGGACCGTAAGATAATTTGATCACATAATCGATAAAAGAGGCGGCTTAAAAAAATCGTGTCCCGTTTGTGCTATATAAACTTGTTATTTTGACATTTTGGAGGCCGTAGGGTCACGCCAAATGGCTCAATATTTTTTAAGGCCACCTTCTTTCTCGATTTTGTGATCAGATAATCTTACGATTAAAGTGGAAAGCAAAGGGATATTTACGAGTTTTTAGTACCGAATTAAATAGACAAAGTTTGCCGATCTCTAGATTGAAACTCCGCAATTCCGAGAATTTTCGTAAACAAAATAGTTGTAGGTTACGATGAGATGAAGCTAATTAGGAAGTTTCAGGCGGATGTTAATAATTTGATAAAAAGTTGTCTGTACCAAGACCAAGTACTAAGACTGGACTAAGAAGTTAACCCCACAGAAATTTTTAATTTCAAATTTTTTTGTAAACATATGCTAATAGTGACAAGTTTTATCAATTTGAAACGTTTTACAAACCTAATCGAAAAACTAGAGTTGGGATGTTATCAAATGATAAAAGCGTTCCAATAGAGTTAGAACTTTGTATCAACATGAGCAGATAGATCACAAAAATAAATATTCAAAATGTGAAAATAAATATTTATTTTATTACATATTAATTTACTTCTACTTGGAACTTTGGGGGACAGCGAAATTTTTTAACATCAAACGCATCCAATACTTTCCAATCTCTAAAGTCCTTTGAACAATAGTTGATTCTCCATTCTATGTAACCAACGAAACCCTACACACACCATGACCTCAATATCCTATTTGTCATTGACTTAATCCAGAAAAATTTCACCAGAACAATACGAAACATCCGAATCCCTTGCACAATCCTTAGCAGGCACCAGCCATCCCTGTAATCCTCCAAGATCAGGAAGGTTAAAACGGTAGTGTTTCACCTTTTGTCGTATCTATCTAGTTCTGCAAAAAATACTGTTACAAAACTTGAACTTTGTTTACATTGTTAAGTATTATTTAGATAATTCTTACCTCTATCAGATTGTTTTCTTTAAATGTCAGGATAATAATCCTAATTAGTTTGTATTTCTCTTTCGCTCACTGAGTGGGACGATAAAGATAACCGAATAGCTGTGATCGCCTTACACAGGAGAGGATGGCATGCCACAGAGCACACCCTAACTTGGAAATCCTCAAACAATCTCTGGTCCGAGCAGTTGACCGCTTTCCTCAAGAAGTGCTGCGTGCTATTAATGACTGGCCACGAAGATTAAATGACTGTGTTAAAGTTGGACATTTTGAATAAAATCTTGTTTGTTTTACTCTCTATAGATATACATTTTATTTTCTCGTAAAGTTTTAGGTAAAATTAATTTTTCTATAGAAATCTGTATATATTTCCTTGCAACAATATTTATGACAGGACTAGGTATATTTGAGTTCTGGCAATGGCCAGATTCTCCACTCAAGACATGAGTGTATGTGGCTAAAGTGCTCTCGCTCAATCTCCACTGGCTTTAGCACAAGTGACGCGGTTGAGAGATTAGCGCAGTGGTCTGTTGGAGTCCTGATTTTCTCTCTATAGTTGGAGGAACAAGTCTAGCTTGGGGTTTGCAGCCTGATTGTATATAATGTTTGTAGGTATGACTTTGTTTTTCATTTTCTTTTCTTAAAGTTAACTTATTTGTTATTGTATATACTTTTTAATCATTATTTAGCTGATATTTAGCTTTTGTTTATTTTATATATGTTTTCTGTATATACGGTGTGAATGTTATTTTACTCGATGATGAGCGAGATAAAGAAGATTATTTAAAGTTTTCCCGAGTACATATTTTCAACAAAAGATATACAAAATTACATAGTGACTGTACCATATACAATACGAACATATAGCAGAGGAGAGCATAAGATATAATAAGATGCTGTAGAGAGGGATGGCAGACAAGGAGAGCTGGCAATGTAACGTAGATTAACTACGTGCTCAGCGCCCTTCTAACTTCATCGCCACGGCCAACGATTTCCGTAGTGACTGAGGCAAAGGTCGGTTCACTACACGGTAGAGGGTTCGGGATTTAACTTTTGGACTGTTTTAGAGGATTTTTTAAAAATAACGGTATTTACTTCAGAAGAAAACAGAATTAGCTATATGAAGTGTAAATGGTCCCTGAAGGAGAAAAAAAAAAGTCTGTTTTCAATACATCGTGATTGTCCAAGTACTTATCATATCAAATATTTTTTTCATTTTTGGGAGGGGGAAGGGAGAAGGCTTTAGCCCAAGCCCACAGCACCTTCCTCTGTAGATCAGCCAGTGGTTCACTGCAATGATATTTGATAGTATCGATAAAATCGATAATGAGATCAAAACTCGACTTTCGTTTTATCAATAATATGCACATCCCCACATATATTATTACACCAAGGCTCGAAATCGGTTTCGTACCAAATATAAGCTCATGTCATGCTCAAATACCATGAATGGGGTACCGTTGGATTCAGAATTTCAGGGGGGGGGGAGGAGGTTAGCAAATCGAATTCGCCACTTTGGCTTTTCTTTCTAAAATTAATAAAGTCGATACAAACATTTTGCTAGGCTTCAATACTGTAACTGTGGTAGGTCTGTAGATCGATACGGGACAAATTGTATCTTGAAGATTTTGATGCGTACGGCAAGACCCGGATAGTTCCCCCGGCACTATGGGATCCTGCGTTTTTAAGCCCCAAAACGTACTATTTTCGAGGTAACGAAAGGCATATGGTTCCCATCCACAAAACCTTACATTAATTGTAGTACTTTCATTGAATACATGTCTCATTTCGTCGACTTGAGGCCTCTATGATGGAGAGAGGAGTTCATATTATTGATCGATGGCGTTTTTGATCGACATGCCATATCCTCGTTAATTCTTCAACAAATCTCAAGATCGAGTCACCGATTTCGAAGGCTTCCTTCTCCTTCAGGATGGCAAAATAGTCCAATCACCAAGAAAATTCAGGCAAACAAGTTATGAAAAAAAAAAACACTTTTTTGGCGAATAACTAAAAAAAATACACACTTTTCCTTTGGTTATGATTATACAAAAGATTACTAAATTATCCATAAAATGAAAAAATATCATCGAAATCGGATAATTCTTAGCAAAGATACAGCTTATTGAAATTTGTAAACATGTTGGTTCCAAACATTAATGAAGATTTAAATTAATTTTTGTTTCCTTTGTCGATTATATTTATTAACAAAGTAACAATTGATTTATTTATCTTTTGATACGGTACATTATTTTATTTTCTTATTAATTTAGCATTTGAAAACAATATGCTGTGTGATTTTTTCGCACGGGCCTACTAGTTTAAAAATAATATAACAGTTACACATATATGTGGGCAATTATGAGATTAAATTTATTTAGTCAAATATATTTATATATTTAGTCAAACATTGTTTTTATTATTAAATAGGTTGTGGTACTGTGTTAAACTAAAACTCCCTCCAATTATTGAAAGATTAAAAGTTAAAAAATTTTAATAGTGGATTGATAGTTCACTGGCGTGAATATAATGAAGATGAGTTGGTTGGGATGAGCAGTCACAAGTAACTAAGTAAGAATAAATAAATTATCTTTATTTTTGTCGACGTTTCAGCCGAAAGTTCAGGCCTTCGCCGAGGCTGAGAAAAGACATAATAACAATACATATGAGAATCTTATTGGTTTCTCTATTATGTTTTTACCATTTAATAACGGTAGAAACATAATAATATGTAGAACAAAGTTAGGGTACATAACATAACAGTAAATAATAAATTTCATTCATGGCATTCTCGTCATTGATAATTTAATTGAGGGAAATTATTGTTTTGATTCGTGAATGAAGTACTGTATTTCGTGGAATAAGCTTAAGAGAGCCTGTACCGTGGGGAGGGCCTTAATTTTCCCAGGCCCTCAGTCAAATATGAAATTCATCAATGAAACCCAACTTATGAATGATATAAGTATTTTGCAAAAAAAAAAAAGTTTTATTTTTTACATAAATTAGGCCAATTATCACCATAACATTTGATTGCTGCGCTGTTAAATTTGACGTTTCGACCACACTAAGGGTCATTTAAGGGGACTGATCAGTCCCTCCAGAAATGACGTAGGCGAAACCCCTATGGAGCATGACAGTTTAATGTTCACTGAACATATTAATGATGAATATATATAACGGAGGACTCATCAAGACTTGAAAATGACCCTTAGTATGGTCGAAACGTCGAATTAAATAGCGTATCGATAAGATGTTTGGTGGTAATTGGCCTAATTTATGTAAAAAATAAAACCTCAAGACACCAAAATTAGGATAAATAAACAGAAGAAAAAAAATAGTATGTGAACATATCACGTAATTAAATATATTTAATGTTATATTGTTATTATTATATTTAATGTTTAAAATTTAAAAGGTAAAAAGCCACCTCCTAGACCCATACCTCAGGTCTAGTCTAAAGGAGAGAACGAAATATCAGTACCTTAGTAAAAAAGAAACCTTGCAGATTTTGTGAACAACCTTATACTACACTATAATGTTTTAAATCGCCAATAATTTTAACTTTTTTTCCTATATTATATTACTGATTTTGATTTAATACTTTCTCAAAGACACAAACAGAATAAATAATTCAAGTACACTTTCTGAGCTGAGAGCTGAGATGAATCGCTCCCAGTGACAGACAGACAGACAGACAGGAGAGAACTCTCCGCTGAGGATATAATAACAAAGAAGACTCACCGTCGTCCTTGCTGTAGTACCTCGAGTACCTCCGGTAGCGGAAGAGGCTGCTCATCCTGACACCGACCGACACTAGCCACTGCCACTGGCACCGCGGCGCTCTCGATTCTGGCCAATGCCTCCCTAATTATTTTTAGTTTACGGAAGTTGAGCGAGCCTTCGGCAGTCTTCGGCTACTGTCGCGATTTTTTTCACACGCAGATCGTCGAGGCGGCCCAATTCGCCAACTAGGTTAATCTACTTCTAGAAAAATGTTTCTTTCATTTACTAAACCTCTGGCTCTAAAGATAGTTGTAGAATAGAGGGCAAGTAGCTCCGAACAAGAATATTTACGCTTCTACTGGCCTATAAATAATATGCGTTCCCTTTTAAACTGTTATATTATAAAACAACAGTTAACATACTAACGAATAGTTATTCCTCAAAAGTATAAGCCATAACTTTTGATCTTTAGAATGCATTTTCGGCGTCGAACAATTGATTTATATAATAATTGACTTTGTTGTTGACTGTATGACAGTAGTCGTCATAGAGAACTTAGTTAACATCTCGCCGTATTGTCGCATTGATAACGGTGGTGAAGCTACTGCCATGCGTACACAGGCGGATTTACGGGGGGGGCTTTCGGGCTGAAGCCCCCCCCAAAATGGTAAAATGTAACCATGTTTTATGGTCAAATATATTAAAAAATTATGTCTTAAAGTATTATTGCTCGTTCAATTACATTTAATAAGACTTCAAGAATCACTCACCATTTCAACACCATTTCATATAGGTAGTTAGTATCTAACTGTTTTTCCAAAGTAATTATCGTTATATATATATGAAAAAAAGAGCTTCCGGGCTGAAGCTCCCTCCCCAAAATTGAATCCTGGATCCGCTAGTGCATGCGTATATAAGCTTTCATGAGAAACAGTCGCACTTTATCAATTAATACTTATTTCCAATGACGAATCTTGGTGATACACTTCAAAATTTGAAAATACGCAGAAAAATTTAATAAAAAAATAATTAGCCCACCCAAATATTGTCGGGGCCATGTTAAAATAACGAATGTGCAACGTTAGACAGATTAACATTCGTTACTTTACATTGGTACCGACGATATATATATAATATAGTATATAGCATATAATATAAATAATTAAACAATTTTGGAGTGATCATTTGAATATCATGAGTTATTATTATGTTACTTTTCTTATCTTTGGTAGAGTAGATGCGAATTCCTAATCGGGTATATGGTAGAAAATAGTGTTGCCTAAATGCGAGACCGAGACGAGTATTGGTCTTGCAAACTCAGTCTTGGCCATGGTCTTGGTCTTGAGCAATAGTCTCGGGACAGTCTTGCAGTTACTTTTTACCTTATTACTATAGAGATATTACTGTAATTTTTTAGATATGAGAAACCTAACTAAGTCTGAATGAAAAATTAGAGGAGTTAAATGCAAAAATGTATTGGTCATACCAATTATTAACATATAGTAACTAAGATTGTCAAGTATTATTAACTATTTTCCTTAATTTTTATTAAAAGAATTGATTTTTTTTACCGGTCCTTGAGACAGTTAGACGGCCTTCGTCCTGGTCTTGCAAAGTGCAAGACCAAGACAGATTTTGGGCAACACTAGTAGAAAAGAATGTTAATATTATATAGCTCGAAGAATTTTAAAATTATTTTATGTATATTTTCTGTAAATATGATGCGAATGCACTATTTTCTCACTATTACTATTCAGAGATAAACCATTATATTATTCAATACAATAGTTAAATATTTGATATATAAATATATATAGAGGGTGTTCCAAATTTACGCAAGATTTAAATTAAATATAAAACACAATTCTTTCATATTTTGTCAATTTAACAGATGATAGTTTAGGGTTAGTAAGAATGGAGCGTTACACTACCGTTGTTTTCATTGTTGTACAATATTTTAAAAATAATGACAGCCTTGTTTCGATCAATATCGAAGTGTCAATACACTTGAACGGCTTGTTGTAGAACGACCAGTGTGTTTAACATCAACCACTGATCCAGTCTGCTTGGATTTCTCAATCACCCCCTTCAAAGTTGATCAAGTTTCTATTCCGCTATTCCGACCTTATTTTGTCATCCAATAATTTGTACGAAATTTTCGAATTGTGGCCGCTAGATTTACATGGCTTTTAAAACATTGTACAAAAATAAAAATACGTTGTTGGCTTGTATAACGCTCCATTCTTACTAACCCTAACTATCAGTTTTTAAATTAATAAAGAAAAATAAATCAAAAGAGAAAATAACAGTGTTTTGTATTTAATTTAAATCTTGCGTTAATTTCAGGACACCCTTTATATTTATAGGAAGAACAAAACTTTGTTAATCATAATCTTGACAAACTTCATATTAAATACATCACAAAATCAAAGTGATTAAAAAATAAATAATAAAGCTTAAGCAGCTGTAAGGAATTTATTATAATTTTATTTCAGAATAAAGAAATAAATTTTAATTCAACAGAAAATTAATTAAACAACACGACAGTAATAAATCTTTTATTTCACTCAATCTCAAACTCCCAAATAGTATCTACTTGTTGCCAGGTCAGTAATAGATAAACACGATGTTCTAGATCGACAACAGACAACAAGAATGGAACAATAAGTTTTCGATCGACACAAAACAAATGTAGCAATATACTTTGAATGAGCCAAACATTTATTAGTTGAAAGTTATGGCGAAAAATGATAAAAATAGTTATTATTTTACTTTAAAGCAATTATTGAAAATTAGAATCTATAAAACAATTATCTGGCCTACAGTTCTTTATGGATGCGAAACTTGGCCGCTTACATTAAGGGGTGAGCAGCGTCTTAAGGTTTTTGAAAATAAAGTAATGCGTAGAATATTCGGACCGAAGAAGGATAAGTTAACCGGAGAGTTCATACGGTTACACAACGCCGAATTGCGTGAACTGTATCCGGGTAATATAATTGAGGTAATTTCATCGCGGCGAATCAAATGGACTTGTAAAGTTGTTAGGCTTAGTAACGAGAGAATTCCTAAAAGGTTAATATTTGCTGTGCCAAATGGTGGTAAGCTTCCGAGGGATAGACCGAAGCGAAGGTGGGAAGATTGCATTAAAGCCGATCTGAAGGGACTGGGTTTGGACGGCGGACGGTGGAGGGAGGTGTGTAATAAGCAATTGGTGGTGTCGGCATCAAATCTTCGGGTTCGCTAAGCCTTTTATTATCATTTTACTTTAAAGAAATTATTATTGCTAGAAGCTATATTACATTATTATATTATTAAGTAATTATCTTGTAGTAATTAAACTTTAGACAAAGAGTCGTCAATACCTATTAAAAAAAATACTTTATTAATAACTAACATATTCAATATATTGTTGTGCCCCCCCCCCTCTCCCGACAAGGAAATTACTTCAAACATGAAAAATTAACAAGAAAATCCCTTTTTAATTTAATCCTAGGGGTCCCGGAAAAAAGATGCTCATTTCCTGGTACAGGCTTAAGCGATTTTCCAAGAATCCTGGAGGGTATTGATCCTGAAAGTTTCCTCCCACGCAAAAGCAGTAGGTGCACAAGATAAATAGATAAAACTGAATATTTTAATATTTTCTACAACAACAAAGGCTGAGACAAATCGAGATGTATATTTACCGAGGGCGATATTTTCGGGCTCACTTTCTCTAAAATAGAAAAACAAATTTTTTTTTTTTTTCATGGGTACATATTTATTTACGTGGAGTATTACAAGTAAAACAATTACACAATGTGTATTCTCGATTGAAATAATAATGCATATACAGCTACTAAATTTAAACATCAGTGAAGAAAAAATAAAGTATTATTTTTATTATTAATATAATATTTTATTCCCCAAAGCATTTCTTATTTCTTTTTTTTTAGCAAGTCTTCAAGGACCACTTAAACATCATTTCATATATTTTATTTCCATTTGTTCCAGAATAATTCCAATTCTAGAGTAAGCGTTATATAATTTAATAATAATAATAATAAAGCAAAGAACAAGCTTCCATATAAAATTATCCAAAAAACTGAATCCGCTACGGCATTGGGAAAAAAAAGCTACATCGATGAGTAAAATGATTTCAAAGTTTGGAGATGTTTCGGCCTACGTTTAATTGAGTGGTGTTACGTTTTATGATTTTCTCAGGAGAGGGATACTGAACTTTGAATTTAGTAATAAATTCAATAATACCTCAGCCATTACTTCACTTCGAATTTATATTAGATTTATGTAACAGAAATGTCAAAAGATCTTTGTTTCATATACAAATATTTTTACAAGTTACGTTGGTTGGGAATTTCAGTCATTAAAGGTACAAAAAACAAAAATATTATGTTAGTGTCAACGTTTCGGCTTTATTTCAGGGCTTCATCAGATATAATATATATATATATATATATATATATATATATAATATTTCTTGAACATGACAAATATTCTGAAACGATTACAGCTAATGGAATGCACAAGACGAACGCAGATACCCCTCCCCTAGACCTCTAGTTAGCATGAAGAGATGACGACATGGTGTACGTACAGATTGTTACGAACCAATCATCGAACAGCTAAGAAAGAGTAACCTTTCTGAATATAATCTACAATTCGAATAACTGAATAATTTATGACGAAGGCCAGATCAGCTGTTCTGCATTGGAAGCGCTTCATAGCCGCGGCAATGCTAGTTAATTTACGGAATAAAATTAACGAAAAAAAAAAATTAAAACTGCATCTGAAGTAACAGCGCAGTCGACTTTTGTGGACGAGAAACCTGATTCTGTTGGTTTCCTTTTTGAGCCACTTATCAATGAGAACAAAAAGAATACAAAAAATTGCAAGATTCTTAAAACAAAGACTTGAGTCCAACAACTAAAAAAATCTGGTGCGCGCAACACACAACTTTCACTTACCGATTTACTATGAATAGAAATTATTTTCTGGCAATGCTGGGCTATTGTAATTTTTTTTGAAGTACATTTTAAACGGAGCTAAAGCTTAAAGCTTACAGATAACAAGCCATTAAGACCATTATAATTACAAAATATCTATTTAATATATCGACGACAGGCAATGAAAATCTATTCACTCCATCTGCTTTTATAAACCACACAACTTTCTTTGCTTTTATAAACCTCAGAATGACTAACTCCAATTTCAACATTTTTGAGTGATGTCATCTTAGTGATACTTTTAGTTGAAAAAGTTATCTATGCAGACAATGAGTAAGTTGATTCCAGAGGAGATGATTGCAATGTTGAAATATAGAACTGAGAATAAAGGTATACATTTAGGTACTTATTTCTAATGAAAGATGTTCTTAGGAAACATACTTTATTAAATATCTATATAAAAAAGGTTTTTTTAGTCTCAACAATTAAAATAGTATATTTTAAATGTATCCAAATTTTCGCCTCTTCAGGGAAAAAAAATTAGAGACCGACCATATCGTTCCTCCTAGTTGTCCGATCTTGACGATTTTTTTTGGTTTGTAAGGAAGTTCCATAAACTTTTAAAAAACCAAAAAAAGTGTTTCAGCGTTGATATAAAGTGGCACTTCCAGTTAGCCGATTTTAAGGAAAAAGTTGCCGTCACATCTAAGCCGTACACTTATCTTAAATACGTAATATCAGTTTCGTAGGACTTTTCGTTTTTGAGCTAGAGTGCTAACATACAAACACACAGACACACAGACCATTTTTCGGGACTTGGTCATTTCGACTCAAAGTACCTCAAAACGTCTATTTCCGTTGAAAACTCAGATTCAAAAATTTTCTCGATCGCAATACTTACCCTTCCTATATATCACATATATACGTAAGTGAAAGTAAAAAGCCAGTCAACTTTTAGCCAATTAAGGCATCATCCAAGTAGAAACACATAAATGCCGGTCAGAACTAATCAAACAGGATAATAAAAATCTATTTTCATTTCATCGATAGTTTACAAATATTTAGACCTTTAAGGATAGCTCACACTGTCGTGCATCTTGCTGTCAAAGAAAGTATTAAGAAGGATAGAAATAGATTTCCTACAAAAGATGATTTGACTTGAAGGGAACAAGGTCGCATTAGGTAATCAACCAAAAAGTACATTGAGCGATGGCAGTTCAGAACGAGATAACAATGAGCAGGTAGGTCGTTATGCCACCGAGAGCACGTGCAGATTTCCGAAGGTGACACCGAACAGAATACACTACGGAGCCATCGGGAGGGAAAGATAATACCGTGGAACCTCCAATCTTCTGGGAGGAGAAGCGAGGAGAGGGGGGAGGCAACAGGAGTCTGCAACAGGACTCCCATCGAGTTATCTGATAACCCCGCGGGAGGGGGGGGGAGAGGGGTTATGCAATCTTCAGGATATCCTCCGTAGTAATACCGGAGTCAAAGTCAAAATAAAAAAATATAAATGAGATCCTCCACCTCCCAGGGAGCGTCACCTTTCAATCATTGAACTCGAAAATTACGAAAATTATTTAAAAAGAGTTTGGAGTGTCGTTTCAACTGTCAATTGTTTTAATTTTGGGCTAAATGTTCTCTTCGAGTAACAATAAATATTGGTTTAGTTTAATTGTGAATGTTGATGTTTGCAAAAATAATTGTTTACTATTTATTTGTATAGAATTGTTGATTATATATTATACGGAAAAAATTATACATTGATGGTAGGCAATGAAACCCTTGTAGCTCGATTTTGGTCATTTTTACAAAAGAAAAAATGTTGAAAATATATATTGGTACAGATTTGGTTCTTAACGTTTTCACTACTTTGTGCAAGCCATTTATGTACCCGGAAGGTAAATGATACTAGGTCCATTTTTTAACAAATTTTGATACCTCAAAGTTATGGAATATTGGTTTTCCTGAACAAATACAAAAATGTATATGGCGTCGTTTTCCTCCGTGGTACAGATTTATAAATAAGAGATATATACTGGTACGTATAGGTACTTTGTAATCTGATTTTGTATATAGAGCTTCTAGCCCGGAATTTCATGGTTTCTTATTGTATGATCGTGTTATGAGGTTTTAATTTTTACTTAGTTGGGTGAGGGCGCCTATCCTCACTAAACACAATGGCACTTGAACTCCTTCTCTCACTCCCAAGAAATCACATTGGTCTACTCTTCTTAAAAACAGTGCAAGGTAAGAATAATTTGAAAAATTGTAGATTATAAACACTTGCTGTGGTCTGGTCGATGATTCCTCCCTAGTTCTCAGGTTTAAAACTTTTCGCTCCTAAAATACATAACATCGCCGAAATGTTTTCCCGCAAAACTTCAAAATCTCGGCAAATATGCACTCCTCAAAAATTTTGATGGCGCCATGGAACCCTCTTCTCACCACCTTTCCTTGTCGATAAAAAATTATTAGTTGGCAGATTGAGGGTGAAATCAGCTGGCGTATAACGAAGAAAATCACATTCTGTTTTTCTCTCGTTCCCGATTTTAGATGGCAAAATGGTGAGAAATTTATAAACAAAATAAAAATATGATACCATAATCTTCTTATCTATGTATGAATTTGGTAAGTTAAATAGGAAAGTAAAAGGAAAAACAAAATGTTTTTAAAAGTTTCAACTTTGTGCCGCATTATTTGGCCTTCTGGCCTGTGGAGTAAAGCCACGTTTATTTAAATGTTTACAGATAATAAAAAAACAGTAATTATGTAAGAATATCTGCCCAGCTGTAATAGAAGGTCGAAATTTCTAACTTATGACTCACAATGTAATACCTCTCTTAGTAACAGCCATAAACTAATAAATGAATTTGAAAACATGACTAGAAATCCAGGAAATTGTACAGATATTTAATATACTTAACTCACAACTAGCGAACTGTTTGTTGAACCTCAGAATTAAAAAAAAACTAGTTCAGCAGCTGGAGATAATTGGGAACACACTACGACTCGCCCTGAGCCACCAAATCGCGACGCCATCTACCGCTCATAAGCGAACGAGCTCCGCTGATATTTACCTAACCGGTTCCTGATTGGTCAGGTCTTCCGGTCCTCCCCTCTGGCTGGGTTTACAATAACTTTTTTTTCCTATGCCCAAGTCACTGATTGTTCGACCATCCGACATCTTGCTGCCCAGTACAAGTTTGATTTTTTTATATAATTATTTACATATGTTTTATTCCTAATATCCGCCAAAGCAGGACAATTGTCCAGGTGGTCTGCATCCATTTCCGCTTGATCACATAATTTACAGCTAGGATCCTCAGCCACGCCTACCTTGTGGAGATAACTCCGCAGGAAGTCGTGGCCAGTGGCCAGGCTGAAGCAGGCTACTGCATCTCTTCTTGGTAGGTCAGATGGGATCTGGTATTCCATAAAACATTCATAACGTCTCCTTCCCATTTTATCTCTGTGTATTTCTCTTGTTTCACCCTTCACTACACACTACTCCTCACAATTAGCCAAATTGAATCGTAAGATTTTGGATGGACTATTTGAGACAATTCTGCTACTCTCGGGACGAGACTATCCGCTTCCGCATTTCCTGGAATACCACAATGGCTCGGAATCCACTGCAGGACCACATTGGTGTCTCGGAGTGTTAGATCGTAGAGGAGGGATTTGTACTCCAAGATAGCAATCGACAGACGAGTGTAGATAATGCGACAGGGGGAATGCTCACGTCAGTAATAGCGGCTCTGAACTTGCCTTCTTGATAGTGTGCTTAGAGCTATGAGGATCGCCGCTACCTCACCGTCGAAATTCGTACCATCCTCACCCACCGCGGCACTGACCTGAAACTCCCTCTGGTAAACCCCTGCCCCAGCATTTTTGACGGCTGATTCAGCTGATCCATTGGTATGAATCTGAAGCCAATCCTGAGGAGGGTACTTTAGAGCTATTGTTTCTAGAGCTATTGCTTTTAGCTCGTAGTCTGATATTTCTTTTTTATTCACCATTTGGAAGAGTTGCAGCCCTATTCTGCTTGCGCAGTTGTGGATTGGGAACTGTGACTGTATAAACGACTCCCTTTCTTCACAGTTAAGCTTTATTACAATAAAGTGAATAATATACAAAACTATAAACAGCAAATCTTTTGTATCAGTGATAGGAAACCTCTAGAGCTAAAAAAATGTGAATATAAACAATGGGCCAATTTTCGGCAGAAAAGTACAGAATCCAAGTTT
Organism: Nezara viridula; assembly: GCA_928085145.1. NCBI lineage: Eukaryota > Metazoa > Arthropoda > Insecta > Hemiptera > Pentatomidae > Nezara > Nezara viridula. The sequence goes on from OV725080.1 coordinate 429,750, forward strand.
TGCGTTTGAGTAAGCCATGTTTATCGTTTAATAGGAAGCGATAATTAAAGAAATACTTCATTTAAGTAATTAATAATTGCTTCACTGTAATCAAGATGGAATTTACTTTAAATTAAAATAAAGTGTGTCATTGTTAAAACTATTTAAAGAGCACTTTCGAGATGTTAAACTCATAAATTATTCCAAATTTTTTAAATCTTTATTTAACTATCCAACAGATACCCCACTTTAATGAAACCTTCATCGTTTAATAACCTATAAGACTATATTAATTGAGTTGAGGTTTATTAGGGAAAAATTTGAGATTCATCTAAAGTTGTGATGTGACTTTTTATTCTGTTGAAAAAGTGAAGTAAAAGTACACCTTTTTTCATAAAATATAACTAAAATTATTTGTTGCAAAGATTTCATTTCTTGTTTTTACATAATCTTGGAAGTATTTTAATATATATATATATATAACTACCTAAACATACTTTTTATTTTAAAAAGAAAAAAAATTAAAAGAAATGATTTTCAAATATAGTTTTCAGGAGAAGTGTTTATGAATCTGTGTTTTGCACTCTAATCTGAATTATAGAAATATATGCATAATTATAAGTGTGAAAATAAATGTTTCTAGTCCCAAAATGTGAGTTTCAAATAAAGAAACCTCCTGATTGCATCAATCATTTTCATGAAAACGTTAATATTAGGATTAGGAACATTTAGTTTGCCACTTTATATATTACGGACGTGGGGCCACCGATTTCAATGAAACTTTTTTTGGTGATATTAGGTCGAAAAATATTTGAACCGTGTACGAGGGTTCTTGCTGAGAAGCCGAGAAAATAATAATTTATACAATTTTTTTGTATTATTGTTTTCTGACTTTGCTCTGCATGGATTTCTAAGATATTATGTATCAATCGAAAACAATATTGCTAATTGTGTTACACGAATTGTAATGTACAATAAATTACAAAAACCCAAAGAAGCTTCTGGTAAAGTAGATCGAGCATATTTTTTTCATGAAAAAACGATTCAGATTCGTTTTTAGGGTCCACTAAAACTCTTAAATACTAGTTGCTTTTTCAAAATAAAAAATACTAATTTTTGGACTTAATTTTCTGGTACCTTTTTTTCCCATGTCGTTTACTCAATTATAAAAAATAATAATAAAATTATATAAAATGTTTTTTTTATAAGTGTTAAATAATAGCTGTTGTGACGGTAATGGTCACATACTCCACTATACAAGCCGGCTGGATTATAGAATGTTTAGGAATTATTGAGTATCCGCAGTGTAAAGGAAACATACTGACGTTGTTCTACCAAAACACAAAAAAAATGAGGTCTGTTGCGTACGACATTCAACAATATGGATTGGAATAAATAAATAGTAAATGATAAATTGAAGTACATAGCAACAAGAGGATAAAATAGTTTTGACAGGGGAGCTATCTGTTGGACTGCACCGGCCCAGATGAAATATCATTCAAATTATTCCTGACAGCTATTGTTCATCGTCAGCTGTGACGCAACGCAACTTACTGTCCTCGCTGTCTGTACCCTTCCGCCAAACAGACCAATCATATTTCAGCTGATAGTGTTACCTTGTAGCGTTACAGTACTGTTCCTTCTCTATGTTCCGATCCCGGTGAAAGGAATATAATGGAGATTTGTATCTCAATAGTTCTCAAAAAACCATAGATGCATAGATCATTGAGAGAATCTTTTAAGATAGAGTATTAGAAAAAAAAATCAGAACTCAGAAGCATCTGAGAACAAGTGAGTTTGACAGCCCTCGGCGCAAGGGTGAAATTAATCGAAGCAACGTCTTGAGGCGCCCAAGAAATATAAGAAGTATCTTATCCCTAAGTTGATTAATACAAAAATTGTCCCAAATATCTTTTCTTTCAAATATCTGTTTTCCATGGTAAGAATTAAATAGATATTCGGTAAAAATATCAGAGTCCAATTTTTATAGTCATTATATATATCGTAAAAAAATAATATTGTAGTTTAATGACTATAAATATTTAAATAAACAATAGCAAGAACTCGAACGACTTTCCGACCCCCATTATCTCGATATTTAACAAGACAAAGACCAAGTAATGTTTTTTTTTTTTTGTTTTTTTTTTTTGGCGTTACAGACTATGTAGATATTTTTCCGCCTTCACAAGCCTGCTCCATCTCTGCCTATCTTTGAATATTTCTTTCCATTTATCTGCACGCAGCTCTATTGCATTTTAGTTGATTTGTTGATTGCATTTGGACTGTTTCCTTAAATTTAAATCTTGAAGGTTTAAATTGTCCATTGTTAAGAAAGGGCGGCAAATTTAAAGAGACAATTGGATAAATTAGCTGCCTATGTTCAGAGATAATACTGACAGTTTCTTAACAATCCGAAAAACTAACCAATTGTGGAGGTGGATACCCGTGCAGGATGATGCGTGCAAAAATGCGTTGCACGGCAACCTGATTACGAATTCCAAAACAGATGGCGGTGTGACTATTAACTGTTGTATTAATCCCCCGCCTTCTCCACCGGCTCGAAAAAAAAACTACACAGCCTAAAAGGCGAGAAATTATAATATTGAAAATATTACATATTGTAAATCTGTACCCCGGAGGCAAGCGACATGGTAAAAATCTCTGATCTACATTTTCCAACGTTGGGTAACGCGACAGCTATTCAGTTTTCTTTATCACCCCACTCCGTGTTAATTGAGCGAAAGAAAAATACAAAACTAATTGGGATTGTTATCCTGACGCGTAAAGAGGATAACCTGATAGACGTAAGGATCATCTAAACAACATGCAAGGATGTAAACAAAGTTCAACTTTTGTAACAATAGTTATGGCAGAGCTAGGTATAACTGTACCCCGCAGGTAAAGGAGAATGTCGCAGTTTTACATTTGTTCAAAGAGCCAATTTTCCATAACTTTATTTTGGACTATTTTTTGGAATAAATGAATTTGAAATTTTGAAGTATAGAGTTACTTACGTTTTTTAAGAAGTATCTTTTCATGGAAGTACATTTTTTGAGGAAGTAATTGTACCGGTAAGTTATCAGCTGCAATGTAACTTTATTTGTTTATGAACAAAATAAAATTTTTAAAGTATGATGGTCCCATAATTAAACATATTTTTAAAAAAACCTAATTATAACTTCGGAACATTCCATATTTTTTTAAATAATTAAAAAAAATATAAAATGAATAAATAATGACTTTAATTCTAGGCTACAAGAGGACATATATATATATATATATATATATATATATATATATATATATATATATATATATATATATATATAAAAGCTGTAGTAAATCCATACAGGTAACCAAACTGTATAAAATCGATCTGTTATTTTCAACGATCGAAAACCCAGACAAAGTTCAAGGCCGATATTATTGGCCCAAGCGCCGCTGGCGGTGGTACTAATAGATCAAACGGCAAACTGCGCTACATTACGCATTTTTATTTGTCACTTCATGCGTATTAATTTATTTTTTCGTATCAATATATTTATTAAAACTAATTATTTAATTGGTAATAAATATTTATTGGTCCCATGGTGTAAAGATAACTTACAACATGACGTAGGAAAAAAAAGGATCTAAAACTTATTAGTAGGATAATTCAGTCAGAAAGTTGTAAGTCAATGCAGTGAATCAACTCAACCCATTCAACTCAATAGAGGAAATATATACTCTAGATTATTTAGAAAAGATAGGTATTGAATTAATTTAAATATTTTAAAAAATCACAAACACTGTGAAAACCATGAAAAATCAAAAAAGAAATCTGTATCACTAAAACCCATGAAGAGGTCTTGGATTAATCAGTTTGTAAGAAAGTAATGTTTCAAGCCTAACGGTTGAGCATGAAGGTGATTAGGCCAGGATAACGCTCAACTGTTAGGTTTCTCTCTTAAGCAATTATTTAATTAAAAGTAATCACTTTACTTTATAGAGGCTGGGTGTGGCCCACGAGGGTTACACCGGCTGATGTAACAGAATAAAAAATTAGCTGCTATCAACCGCATTCGTAATCAGATTCTGAGCTCTACAAGTCAGTGCCTTCCCCTCCCGAGCCACCTCGCTCCTCATTTCCAGTTAAACGTATGTGAAATAATCACTCATAGTTAATATACATAAAAAAAAACAGCATCTGAGCTTCGGATTGGGGCAGTATTTTGGATTGTGGAACAATGTTAAAATTTAATTAATGCTGAACTGAAAAAATTAATAGAATTTTTGAAATCAATTAAACTACTGAATTTCGTTTTCGAATTTAATATATCAAATTACTTTGAAACCCCCAAGAGCCTCGAGTAAATCATTAAAAATAAAGATAACAAATTATATTTGATATAAAACATTTCAAAATTTGCATGATTTTTTATAAAATTGGTCTGCCTAAAAACCAACCTTACATTTCATAATCGATAGTATTCTAAAGTAGTTGCGTAGATTTACATCTCCCTAATCAGATGGGTCTTCTTTTTATTTTATTTTTTCTTAATTATTCTCTTTCTTATTTCAACCTTCTCAGTTTCCTTCCTCCTCCCTTTCATCCCTCTACTCTGTTTTTAACTCTATATTATATTATACGTTGTCTATACATCTTGATAGACTTTACAACATCTCAATTTTCTATCTAACTATTCTATTCGCAATATCTTAATTTTACTGTTTATTTCCATTTCTTATATAACTTCATATTTTTCTGTTTTTACATTTTATTCTAAGATTCCCATTTTAATAATTATGTCACCTTTTTTTTTTTTTTTTTTCATAATGTTTACTCCATCATTCCACACTTTGTACCGCTTATTATCATTTATCTCTTTGTTCTTACTATTGTCATTATTCTAACAACTGAATTTTACTTTAATTTTTTTACCTGCACTACTTATGTTTCTCATACCTTGTTATATGGTTCTTTTCTTAGCCCTGATGATGGCCTGAACTTCAGGTCGAAACGTCGCCTAATGTCAAAATAAATAGTATCATTTATTTTTGCCTTCTTATTTGACTGATTAACCCAACTACATTTCTCTCCTTTATTCACGACAGTCAACCATTTACCAATTATAAAATAGGATTAGTTACATCTAGAACAACTCAACGTATGCCAGGAATGATGAGGAAGGAATATCGATAAAATTAAATATATATATCCCCACATATATTATTACAGTGAGAATCGGTTTTGTACCAAATATAAGCTTCTGTCATGCTGAAATACCATGAATGGGGGGTACCGTTGGATTCAGAATTTTACGGGGGAGGGGTAAGTGAATCGTACTTTCCGCTTTTGTTTTTTTTTAATTCATTCTTTAAAAATAAATAAAGTCAATACCGACATTTTTCCAGACTTCAGTACTAGAACGGTGGTAAGTCTAAAGGTCGACGTGGGACAAATTTGGCTTTGAAGATTTTGATGGGTACAGCAAGATTCAGATAAATCCATCAGAACTATCGGGCCCTGCGTTCTTAAGTCCAAAAACGTACTATTTTCGAGATAACGCAAGGCATGGGGTTCGCATCCACACAACCTTACGTTAATTGTAGTAGTGTCATTGAATACATGTCTCATTTCGTCGACTTGAGGCCTCTATGATCGAGAGAGGAGGAGTTTATATTATTTATCGATGGTGTTTTTGATCGGCAAGCCATACCATCGTCAATTCTTCACCAAATTCCGAGATTGAGCCACTAATTTTAAAGATTTTATTCTCCTTCAGGCTGGCAAAATACTCCAATCACCCCAAAAATTCAGGTAAAAAAGTTATAAAAGAAAAGAAACTTTATTTGCGAATAACTCGAAAATTAAACACTTGTTTCCTTTGTCGATCATATTTAGCGAGAAGGTAACAATTGATTTATTTCATGATACGTTGCATTGTTTTATTTTCTTACCAATTTATTATTTGATCACTGAACAATATATTGTGGGAATTTTCGTACGGGCCTACAAGGATGTATATATATATATATATATATATATATATATATATATATATATATATATATATATATATATATATATATATAATCCTACGGGTTAAAATAGTTTAGGCTAAACAATTAAAATATGTCTCAAGGTCCACTCTTGATACTTACACAAGTGAAATCTATCAACCCGGACACTAACCGCCACCGCTTCCCGCTAGATAGAGCTGACGTCCTGTCCAACAAGTTCGTCAGCTAAATTATTTAGAACTTGGTTCGAAATTATATCAAAATTACTACTCATTTCAGCTTATTTTAAAACAGTTGGTAATACATTTGTTAAGTAACAAAATTATTGTCATCTTCACTTCTGTTAATATAATATAAGTTGAAATATAAAGAAATAACTTAAAGATTTATTTTTAAAGTAACTAGATCTCAAGTTTAGAGATAAATCCCACCTTTATTACTGTGAACATAAAGGATTGGAAACATATAGAGTAGATGAAGGAAATCCTGACGGATGCCATCATACAAAAATAATGACGCCGAAGCTGCTAAAACTAATTAATATCCTTAATATAATTTTATTTCATTTCTTATGTAAAAACACCTGTCTTGTTATAACAATAGTTATAACAGCTAAGTTGTAATAAGAAGACAGGTGTTTTTACATAAGAAAGGTAATTAACTACGACATGATAGATTTGAAAATGAATCAATGAACCGATACGTCATCATCAAAACAAAGATTGGAAGTAAAAACATTATTGGTGCACAATTAGCTAAATGAAATATAGAATGGCAAAATAAAAAACAGCAATAGAATAAAGAAATAAAAACAATTCAGTACTCTTCACAGTTCTACATAAACTGGGCATAATTAATGCTCCACGTTTTTTGTTACTTTTATTGCCCAGTATATATATTTTAGGTTGGTCTTACTGAGTTAAAATTTATTTAAAATAATTTACCACTATTCAAGTACAAAGGACATTCAAGAAAAAAACATTAAAATTTGTGAAATATTTTCGACCGTTTCGTGATAATCATAAGAAAAGAAACGAAATAATAGATGAATAATATATAGATTCAATCATTTTTTTTTTTTAATTGGAGATAAAAATATTACTATTGTACTATATATTAAAGCGATATAAAAAAAAAAAAATCGGACGATTTGGTGCAGAGATATAATGTTTTAAACATTTAGTACTTTTTCTTCGGTGATGACTAGAGACGGATTGCTTCTCACATAGACAATTATATGTTCTAGAGTCAGAAAAATATTGTATTTAAGTATGAATGTTTTTCTATTTATTTCTATTACTTATAATTTATTTAATTTTGCTACGAATTTCTGTATTTCATTTAATTTTAACTCTAAGTTACATTTTCTTGGTTTATTATAGTTTTTGAATTTGTTATATAGATTTTTATATTTTTTTATTTATTTATTTTTTTTATGGTATTGTATATATGGCATGAATGTGCCTCACTCAGCCTTAGTACTCAGTGCCCTTAAGTGTGTCAAAATGTATTATTACTCAATAAACAGATAGATACCCTGTTAAAAAAAAAAAAATAAAAATAAAATAAGAGTCAGAAAACCAGACAATCTCTGTATGTATACAAAGAATGGAACGACGAAAAAAATATTATATACCCAAAAGTACTGTGAAATAAAATATATCAGAAATATCTGCTGTTTTTCTGTTGTTTTTTTTCTATTCAACCAGACTGAGGCACAGCAAACCGTGGCCGGGTACAGCTAGTAATATATCACGGTCCCATTTCCCCCCCTTTAAATTAGGACAAATAATATAATTATTATAATAAGGGAGGTTATTTTAGTTCAAATCTGTTTAGAGGGCATGATGTCTATATTTAAAATAAATTCTAATACTGTTAGCGGCACTCTCCAGGCTTCTCGAGTCAGAGCGGTAGGTAACAGTCAATGCCTTCTCTTTAGGCGGCCTTTAAAAGCTTACTGTTTCATATTATATCGGATTTATAAAGTCTCTAAGCTCGATTTGGAATGGTGAATTGAAACAGACTTAGAAAAAGTTTTAGCAGTTCGATAAACAAAAATAAGGCTACACATAATAAATACACCTCATTATCACTTCACGGTTGTGAACAATATATGGTTTAAGAGAACCCACCTTTAAATTTGTATTGTGTTGCCGATAACTTAAAGTTTTTAATTTTTATTTTTTATTTATATTTTATACTCAGCTGTACTCTGTTTGTCCAATATCTTTGATCCTGGGTGTACAGAGAATAGTGTCTATAATAATAATTATATTGTGAGGTTCGAATTTAAGATTTTTTAAAAACATGTCAACTTTGGCAAAACAAAAAGTCTTGTTCGTAATAAAAAAACATAACATTTTTTTCCATCTTTTAAACATTTACAGTTATTGCAATTAAATGTTTCATGAACATGGATAGCTAGATAGATAGATAGTTTATTTTATTTGTCTAAGGAAATTCCTGTACAAATAAATATAATGGTATAATTAACAATGTTAGATCTTGAGTCTAGTACTGCATTCAAACATAACATTAACAATGTCCACAGCATTAAGTATGACTAATATAATAACAGATTAGTAAACGATATATATATATATACATAACAATTAGTAGAGCATTTTTTTTTTTTAAATATTCGAGAGGTATAAGACAAATGACAATATAAATAAGCATTAATATATGTTATATTATTAACTATACCACTTAACAGTTCAATGAACAGCCCTGTATGAAATAATACAGATGGTTTATTTTTTTCGTAGTGTCTATTTTCAGTATCTCCTCCACACTAGCATCTTCTCCGGATTCAGTGATAAATGCCTTCAAGTACTTATTTCTCGGCTCGTTGAACTTGATACATTGGATCAGAAAATGAGTTACCGGGTCAGTTACAAGGCAGTTGCATGCACCACATACCTCACTCGATTTAATAGTCAAAGTACCATCTTTTAAGTATATTTTCATAAAATCTTTACTTGCTACTCTGAGACGACTAGCGGCCCTTAATTTGTTCATGAACATGGCTGTTGATACAAAATTAATGGCGCACTAGTATACCTCCTCGATAACGTTAACATTTAACATTTCACATTGCGTTTTCTTTCACTCATCAAAATTACTAGCTCTTGACATTTCGTAATATTTTCAGACCATCCACATATAAGAAAATTTATTTTTGTAATGGACTTCAAATTTCCGATATTTTAAAGTTGATATTAAGATTATTTATCATTTATAGTTCAGGTTTGAACAACTTTTCGATTTTGTCTGTTCAAATACGCAGACAGACATTTTTGCAAAACTTGGTTATTTCTACTCAGCGGACTTCATAACGTTTATATGCGTTGTGGTCAATCCGTTTGAAATCATCCAATTTCAATTTGAATTATTTTACCAGTTAATCCATATTTATTTGAAAGTTCAAAACCACAGTTAAAAAATTTTTAAGGCTCACCGTTTTTTTTTTGTTTTTTTTTTCTCAGCAGCCATTTTTAATTCGATTTTCGACTGAAGATATGTTTCCGGAAAATGTCTGTAACTCTGGTAATTTTGTAGAAATCGAACCAAAATAAAAACTGGAATAATGATGAGTAGCTTCCCAACATTTCTGCTTATCAATATACCTAAAAAGAAAAATTAAGGGGTTTAAAAAAACATAGACATTTTTTAAACTCTCAAATAAATATGGATTTACCCGTAAAAAAAAATGTCGAGCAACATGGTCTGGGTGATTTCAAACGGATTGACTCCTAGATAATTCGAATCTGAAATTTTTCACGGTCGTATACATGCCCTAACTATATATTTCATACATAAATGAATGACACTAAAACGATTTTCATCAATTTTTTTTTATTGTTATGAATCTGTTGCTCGGTTGTAATAAGGTGACTGTTTTTCATTTTGCTCTATTGTTTGTAATCTAGCTGGCCATAAAAAAAAAACCTAATCATGGCGGCAGAGGTTAATTGAAACATAAACATTGAGCACAATGAATGTTTTAACTGCCTTATCACCATAGTAACAGGAATTTCTTTATTACACGTTTGATCCTATCTAGCATCGTGAGAAAACTAGCAAGAAAGATCTTGGAATTATGGATATTACTTACATGTACTATACAGGTTTAGCATGAATTTTTCGAATTGAAAAATTCTTGAGAAAAAAAATACCCAACTTTATTTCCAGCTAACAACTCATTAAGAACATTAAAATAACGCAAACCCCGTTTATTATTTCGACGGTAGGCAATAATAATCGCTTAGCTGTTTTATATAAAACATTATTACTGCTTTTATACTGTAACCAAGATTAAGGAAGGTTTGGAAAAAAAAAAAACTCGACTCTCTTTTGTTTCCTGTGCTTGATTATTAATTCATACTTTAGCATGTGCAAGTGTTCATACATCTGATATCTCTTGACCATCTTTTTTTGGTGTTTAGATGTGGCATGCCATACTATTGTATATAGAATAAGTATCTTTTTTTGTTATTTTTATTATCTTTATAATCTCAAATATCTTCTTATTTATCTTTAATTGTATATATAGTAATTATGTTTAGCATAGTAGTATTAAGTATTATGTTTACATAGTATTAATTCTGTAAATAGATCTGTTAACCTTTTTTGCTGCTTATAAAAATATCCAACCTAACCCCTTCTCACCTGAGCATGGTAAAGTAAATAGATTTAATGATGGCCAAGTAATGAGTAAGTACCTGATGTTTTCTAGATTTATCTCTTTAGAGATGAAAGGCTGGTAAATCTAGGCGCCCAACAAATAAAAAAAATCCTACGGAAAATTACATTTATTATAACTTACTTTAAAAACTTTTTATTATCCTTTTTCTGATCATTATATAAAATATCTGTGTTTTTTTAAACCACATAACTCCAGTCTCTGAGCTTTATATGCTAAGATATATTAGTATATTTAATCAATAAATGATTATTGATTGAAATATTAGTTATTAAACTCTTATTTTTCCAATGTTAACTTTACTAATCCATAAAGACCTCAATGTTCCATATGTTTCGGATTTGGCCCAATCCAGATACCTATCCTTCCATAATAAACTTCATAACCATCAGAATCCTCTTGTTTCTAACCTTGCTTCCTCTTCGATTCTTGATAACCCTCCGAGGCGTCTGAAAAGAAGATGGCCTCGTGATCTTCTCATGTAGACAAATTATTAGAGTGCTACCAGTGGGTAGTTTCTCAACAAGCGTGTTTCATGTAATAATATTTCTCTGTACAAATTTACTAGATGCATTCATACTAATACAGTTGTAAATATCATAATAAAAGTTTAAAAAAAAAAAAAACTTTACTAAAATGGAGTTACAAGATTTCAATAGCCTACTATCGATAGGTCAAAAGTTGTCACATTAATTATGAGTGTATAATGTTGTGATTTCACAAAGGAAAAATTGATCAAATTATTAAATAATTTAATTTTCAAAAGTGTTACATGATTTTAGGAGATAAACCGATAAATGTACCAATACTGCATAATTGTCTAAACTAATTGAGAATCATTTATACGAATTTATAATTGTAAATGTTATTACTTTGTAAATATAGGCCAAAAAATTAGTTTATAGACATATATAATTCTATATGTTGTAAATTTTATTTCTTTGTGAAAATAGAACGAAAAAAAAAAAAGTTATATTTCATATTATGAGAAGGAGTTAAGGAGTTAAGGAGTCGGGGTGCGGTCAAATAAATACTAAATTAAAATATAGTAATTATTTTAATTTTTGCCGACGTTTCGACCCACTTTGTAGGTCGTCCACTTCAGGATCGTCTTATACACTTATTCCTTATCTTTTATCGCAATCTGTTTATTTTAACTTACATGCTATATTCTCCTTTATTTGTATTTTTATTCATACTTATTTTCCATTTATTTGTATCTTCTACATATAATACTTAATATTTAACTGCATTGCCACCCACTAAATCTCTGATATCATCTTTTATTTCTGTATCTGACAACTTCTTCTTATTTTATATCTACTTATATTTATTTTTTATTTTCAACATGTTTTGTATCTTTTGTAGCCCTGAAGACGACCTGCAAAGTGGGTTGAAACGTCGGCAAAAATTAAAATAATTACTATATTTTAATATAGTATTTATTTGACCGCACCCCGACTAACTCCTTCTCATATTATATCAACGGTCAACCATCTCTACATCATTGTATTTCATATTATTAATTCCACCTTGTTGATGTTTTTACTTTTATTGCTTGGTCTTGAAGGAATGAAATATACGCCAGAAAAATTTGTTTTTATATGATAAAGAAGTTTTGTATGATATTTTGTTTGAGTTGTTTCCACGGTGCTTTCTGACATCTCTGGTTAAAGTTGAGAGACGATACAATGAACCAAATATTTAAACAATAGCAACATCTTCTCCTCTTGAATTATAACTTATACATTTCAGCTACGAAATGTAATAACGTGTAAAAATAAAATCCCTAAAAACATCATATACATGATTGTTCTAGTAGCTAACAATATTTTTTAAAAAATAAAAGGAATAATATTAGCTCTTATCTTCTAGATTATTATTAACCCTTTATTATCTTTTGAATCTAAAAATGTAAACAAATGTAAAAAATAAATAAAAAATTTAAAGACCAGAATGTCTTTGTTAAAAGCGAGGTACGTTTTCGAGTAGCTGTTGTTTTTAATTTATAAAAACAAACATAACTGATAACGCATTTGTTATCAGTAAACAACGACCCATATTTTTTGTATAAAAAATTCTTAATCATATCTCAACCCAATACCGGAAAGGGTCACTGGTGTAATATTATATTCAGGTGCGTTAACTCTTCTGATAACATTAATTTATCTGATTACATCAAGAAGGAATTCATCAAAAACGTACTTGATAATCGATAGTTAGAATTCAAAAAATAAGTTGATCAATTTAGGTAGTATACGAATAGCTAAAACATTTGGAAAAATTCGAAGTCCGATAACAAGATCTCCGTAATGAGCTATTATTCAAAATTTTATCTTAATGCAAAAGCCGTGTAAGAGAGGCTTAAAAGGAAAACATAGTGTCAAAATCCAAATGATACCAAGTTTTTTGGAAAATACGGTTAAAAATATCTCAGAAACTAAAAATCGGGCCTGCATCCTGCAAGGAAGGAAAATGTTCAGTATATCATCCTCTTTATAATGAGCTATTATGTATAATTTATATTTCATATAATTAATCTCGCTTTATTGATATATCATCACATCCATCCTGTGGTCTAAAGCACACACCTTAATTTTTTTTTTCTCAATTCTGTTTTCTCGTGGCATACTCATGAGCTATAACAGATAATTACATTATTTTCCTCTATCCTCCACTTGCTAATCAGCTGTTTGATTATAACCTTCCTCAGCTGTTACCTCACCTGAGGATAGCATGGAATGATGAGATCCTGGTTTTCTTTTCTGTCCCGATGATGCCTGAATTGACGAAAGGTCGATGGTATTATTTTACTGGCATTTTAGTGATACGAGCCGGTCGGGTTAGAATATTTCCAATTATAACCTAACATCGAATTTTAGCATCTTGGTGAGTTTTTACTCCTTCAAATTATTAATAATAACTAATTAATTATTACAAAATTAAGGAAAATCTGTACATTTGTTGGAAGTGTGCCTTTTACATCATAGACTTAAACAAAAGAGAAATACCAGAAAATACATCAACTGCTGTGGGATATGATGGAAAAATCATTTTTTTTTTTTTCTTAACGTGCTAATTTTACGTTTTTTAAATTTTATTTTATTCCTATTATTCATAACCAGAGGATAAAATTATATATAATATTAATTAACAGAGCTGATAACCAAAAGGTTTTAAGCCTTTACTACGCAACAGTAACAATAAAACAAATAAAAGTTATTATTCCAAGTGATGGTTTCCATTATTTCAAACCACAAAGATATTGGTACCATCGACTTTAGTTTTTTTGACAGAACCTGAGATTGACAAAACTAGCCTTAATTATTTTTTAACTTGAAAACCATTAATTATTGAAACCTTTAGTTGAGAAGAAAAATAGGCTTCGAGGAGGATAATATCAATATTAAAAAAAAAAAATCGAACTCCTTTAAATGGTTGAGGAATTTATAAAGTTCTCTGATTAAAACACCAACTGAATTAGATAACGACCCATAGTTGTTCACGACCGACTTTTAACTAAAATAAAAAAAGAATGACTAAATCGAATACCCAATACAATTCGGATGATCCGGTTATGAAGTGAGGTATATATATTCGTTAGCCGGACGGAGGAGATTCATCTTGCTGCGGGCAGACATGACAGAATAGAAGCCGCCTATTATACGAGCCTAAGGGACGATGAAAGAAGTCCATTAGAAGAGATGGTTCGTTATAGAAGACCTCAGGGATAGAACAATGACAACAAAGGCACTGCCACCTAAATAGCCACTGCCAGTGAGATATACAGTGGCCAGCTGCTACGGCTAGTGCCCACTCTACGCAGGCCTCCTCGATCGGTTACAATATTATATATCTCAACTCATAGACAGGTAACCAAACGGTTATAATAAGTTATAACAGTTATTCTCCACTATACTCTAATTACGATTATCGTAAGGGAATGCAGCTCGAGAATAACAAACTGAGGTTCCAAAGCAATAAATAACAAATCTGCTAAGTGAGGCCAGTATAGCTTCCTCGCCATTTTCATTGGTTCCACAGTTATCTATATCTCAAGATCTACTACCACTAATACTAGCTTTACATTTCTCACCTTTCTTCTAGCTTTGAGCCAAATCGAACGAGTCGTTTCTTAAATATCGGCATTTCTTATAAAATACATTTACGAGTGCGCAACAGAATGTACTGTGAATCGATACATCATTATTGTGCCAAAACGAACAAGCAGTTTCTAAAATATGGGCCTATCTAAGAAAATCTAATAAATGATTGTAGATGATATACTGGATCATCGATTTGACTAGACGTACCGATCGACGGACACCGAACGAACCAAATTTGATCCTTGATGTCTGAAACGTAAAACGCGAGTGATAATTTTCCATTCTGGGCCCAAAATTGTTTTTTACCTCCCGCAAGAATACAAAGTTTCCCTACATTCAGTAGTGTGGACGCAAAATTAAGGAAGTTTCGAATGTTCAGGACAGAAAAACATAACTATGGTGTCTATCAATTTCTGTAACGGAAATTTCCACCCTTTTCAATAGAAATACCTAACTAATTCTCGACTTGTTAAGATCTTCTGAAAAATATTGCCGACAGACAAAATTCAATAATATACAATATTGTTACAAAATAGCTTGTGCTTGGACACAATCCTTAATTCCGACTCCCGTAATTAGTCCTATAAGAATGTTTTGATTACTAATATTCATGCCAATGTTTATTTTGTCTAATCCTGTAATTTCTTGTGACCATGAGTTGGCTTTATGGGGTCATTTAATTTTTTTAAAACGCACGTGTAATGTGAGAAGAAAAAAATCGGGAATCGTGGTCTTTCGAGACTTTACAGGAAAATGGTCAAAGCGCAAAGAAAATTGTGCCATAGAAGGAGAGTTATCCATCCAAATACTGCCGCAATTAGGTCTATCCGTTTCAACAATGGGAATATGAGCCTTGCAGACGAATCCAGATCTGTCGTTGATGATGGTTTTCTTATGGAATGTGTGCATCAGATCCCACATGGAACTACTAGTGACTTATCTGGAGTAATAGGGCTTCTAATGCCACAGTGGCTCGTCATCTTAAATACCTAATCAGTAACGTAGTAACGCAAACTAAGAAGAATCATCTCACGGTGATCTTTGGTTCCAGATTTATTTTAAAAAAAAAATCTTACTGAAAACATAAAAACTATAATTTCAACCGAAATCAAAATTATAACAGTTACAACGAATAAAACGCTAACATGAAAAGAAATTGGCAACTAAAAGTGATAATAAGAAGGAGTTGATAGGGTGGTGCGGTCAAATAAATACTAAATTATACAAATAGTATTATTTAATTTTTGATGACGTTTCGACCCACTTTGCAGGTGCTACAAAAGATACAAAACATGGTGAAAATAAAATAAATGAATATAACTAGATATAAAATAAGAAGAAGTTGTCTGATAAAGAAATAAAAAGATGATATCAGAGATATACTACATTGTCACCCACTATATATCTGATATCATCTTTTTATTTCTTTATCAGACAACTTCTTCTTATTTTATATCTAGTTATATTCATTTATTTTATTTTCACCATGTTTTGTATCTTTTGTAGCTCTGATCTTTTGTAGCACCTGCAAAGTGGGTCGAAACGTCGGCAAAAATTAAATAAAACTATTTGTATAATTTAGTATTTATTTGACCGCACCCTCCTTCCCCATCAACTCCTTCTCATATTATATCACGGTCAACCATCTCTACATCATTATAAAAGTGATAATGTTTCCAAGCTTTACAGATTATCATTCGAATATACTTTGCTATCTCAAAAGAATGAAAACCTACCAAATCTTATACCCCTAAAAGTGCCCAGATATATAACGTGACGTAAAAAGCTAGTAAAGAAGTGATACCTCATATCTGCAAAACAAGTACCTAAGAGCAAGAAACTTTTTTATATCGCAGTTGAAAATAACTGAAACATACCAAAGTTCAATAATATTCCTCACACAGTCCACTGTTTACTGTCAGTGATATTGCACTCGCATGAGTCGCCATGAATGTTGATTACTCGTCATGACATTTTACTTTCCAAAGATGTCGGCCTCGTTAACAACTACCAGTATTTACCAGCCGACGAATTGTACTTCCTCATTGATCTTTCAAACTTTCAATCTTCAATATTGTATTTTGGTTGGAACTTCGGCGGCTGATGTTGAGGCGTACCTATTGGCAGAGAACACCAAACCCTCTCTGTTGAATCTGGCGGTGAACTATCTCCAAAGAAGAAAAACAAAGAAAGAGAAACAACAACATGAATCAACGCAAACTAAAAATAGGCTATTCTTTCATCTCCAAAACATAGTCTCTTTTTTTAACTAACCGGGTCAAATACAAATGATCTGCAACTAACCGGCGGAAGGGATGCCTGCTCTGTTCGTCCATTATCTAATTTCTTGTCCAGCAAAACAATAATATTAAACTGGGAAAGAAAAAATATGTTTCAACAGTTAGGGCAGACAGTTCTATTTTTTACTTTTATAATTTTCTAAATTACAATAACAGTCAGATTGGGATTCTCTGGAAGAAAAAAAAAAACACGTAAATTTATCTTAATTGGAAAAATGAACAATTAGAGCAGTTAGCGACCATGCCCTGGTATCCTTAATTGTAATCTCTGCCCCGAATGGTTACACTGATTTAGAAGGCACGAGTCAGAATTTATGTAGCTAATAGCAATATACGTAATAATTTATATATATATATATTTAAGTTCTACTATCTTACTCTATTTGATGAAATGAACATACTACTTTAAATTATACACATGTAATAGTCGAAAAACAAAGAATTTTCGTATTAATTTCAGACTTTTTAAGATAAAAAGTACAAATCAAAATGGCAGCGAAAACTACTGAGAAAACATTGAATTTAAATTAAGTAAAAAAAAAATATATAACCAGTTAGCAAGAGGGAAAAATGATAAATTAATTAATGATATGATAATAATTAATGAAAGTAAGTAAACTCAATGCATATAACATTAAGAAATTAATTTTCTTTTCTTAGGTCGCTGTAATTGACTAAGGAAAAGAATATTAATTTTTAAAAAAGCCTAAGTTTAGTTATTTGTTTCAAAGAAGAAACATCACAGTGTTCTCTGAAATTTTCGTAATTTCAAGCCATTACTGGAAAAAAAATGTTTGCAGCCGCTGAAGCAACTCGTGAGATTATTAAATATGAGGGGGAAGGTGTCCTTGACCAGCGCACTGAGCGGCTTTGTTTGAAAAGTTTAGCAATTGAGATTACGACGTTGAAAAGGAATAAGGGCTCCGGGCGACCATTAATGGATATTCATGAGCTTCTGCCAGGAAGCTGTTGAGTCAAATTCGTCGAGTACTCGCGAACTTGCCAGAGAGTATGTTGAGTCGAATGATTCTGTTAGTCGCCATCTACTCTCCATGAGGAAGGTGAAAAAGAGCAGTAGACTGGTCCCTCACGAACTTACTCCTCAGAAACTAGCTAAGAGGTTAGAAATCTTTGAAAATGTATTGAAAAAAAAACGCCTGATTTGAGCCTCCTGCCTCACCCACCATATGGTCCAGACCTCGCACTATCGCAGTATTGAGATCCAGGGCCCAATTTGATAATGTTGCGGAAGTTGAAATTGTGGTCCAAGAGTTCTTTGACAACCATCAAAAAGAATGGTATCAGCGTGGGATCAAGCGATTGGCTATCAGATGGCTAATGGCTGTAGATAACAATGGACTATACTGTGAGTATTGATTGTATTTCCTATCAGAGAAATAATAAAACAAATATTTGGTCGAAAAACGGTTATTTTTTTTTTTTTTTTTTTTTGAGCTATTAATAATGGTCAGATTTCGAGTTTTCTTTTTCTTGTTTTTTTATGGAATGTAGGAACCTATCAAATATTCATGGATGTAATCGTTCATACATTGTAAACTTTTTGAGTTATTTGTAACCAAATAGCAATAACTGCTTATGATTTCTAGAATTTTAGCTGTATCAATAAATGAATCAGAAAATAAAATTTAAGGTGAAAATCACAATGAAAAGCAGTTAACTATTTAAATGTATTGTTCCTTAACAATAACCCTCCCCCTTCTTAATGATTCTGTGCCCTAATTCTACGGTTTATCAATTATAACAGGTAGTATTTTATTTTGTAGGTTATTTTTAAACTTAATTCCGCTATGCGGCGCTCTCTTGAGGTCCATGAGGTCAAAGAGGTCTTGAGGTCCATCTGATGCAATCAGGAGGAACTTGAAAATCCTGTAGGACGTTCGCCTCAGCGGTAATAAGGCACGTATTGAAGATGTGAAAGTAACGTATAGAATAATAAATAATAGTCTGTTACATCAGTCGATACCTTGCAAAGTTTATTATATTATTATAAGCTGATCTGATATTTCACTGATCACGTGAACCTTAATCTGTTTTTTACGATGCCGATACGGATCGCCAAATTACATAATGTGGAGTTGACAATTTCCAAAAGCGGCTCCCTGTTACAATGGCACTGTCGAAACCAGTTTTCCTTGTAGGTTAACGATTTCGCGTGCCCGAATGAACGCCATCCCACGGACAAGTCGCCAACTCGATAATTACATTCAGAAGGACATCCTGGTCCAAGATCGTCCATCTTTAATCACGACAGGTTACAACATGTGGCACATCTTTAATACCGACAGGTTACAACATGTGGCACACACGACTCACGAGACCTGTCGAGTCCTAATTTTTTTCTGTTACACGCCTTGGAGATCCTTTGCCAGCTTAGCGAACATTTTGCCAGCCCAACACTTTCTCCATCTCAACTCTAGTCTTTCAGTTCTTCTCACTCCAAAAAGCTGATTTGTCATCATCATTTAAGGAATTTCCTATTCAATCATCCAGGCAACATGCCCAACCTTTCTTAGTCACCGTTGGTTAAATTAGATCCGTTGGTTTTTTCTCTGTCTCCAATGTTCGTCTACTTTTACTTGATCATATATTGTAGATAAAACTTTCCTCTCAAACTCCAGGAGCCTTGGCTCATCCGACTTTGAGATAACCTTCTCAGATCTTCTCAAAACCAGAGCCCAGTGTACATGGAGTTCCAAGCGACAATATGGCTCCTGAAGAAGTATTCCAATCCAAAGAAATGTCGCTTTGCCAGCACCAGAGGTGCCCAGAAGGGGGTTTCATGGCGCAAGTTGAGCCATCAAAAGTTTTGAGGAGGGTGGAAGGGGGGGGGTACATTTCGAAGGGGTTATGCATTTTCGAAATGAAAATCTTCAAAGCAGGAGACAGGAGGAAATCGTAGAACAGACTAATGAAAGTGTAATTCTATATGACCTATGGTTTTTAAAATTATACTTTAGCTTGCACTGTTTTAAGAAGATGAGAGCAATAAAATATCTAAGGAGGAGGGAGGGAAGTTCATGGACGCCCCTGGCCAGCACTATTTTTTTCACTATTCCTAATCACATGTGACCGGAGGAAAATAAATTCTGAATCTAATTATGGAAATCATAAGGGGGCGGGGTGGCCGAATAGGCTAAAGCGTGTGTAATAGCACCGCTAGTTGCCTGGCAACCGGATAACAGAGATTTGAGATGATATAAAAAGTACGAGTTCGCGTCCCGGTGCCGGAGGGGATTTTAAATTTCCCCGCCCTCCCCCCGGCCAGGGAAAATCCCGTATAGCCTAAAAGGCGAGGTAGGGAAGAACAAAAAAAAAAAAAAAAAAAAAAATGGAAATCTACAGTTCTTAAATTTAGTTGGATGTTAGAGAATTTTTATGTAGATACGGGGTAGAGAATCTACATTTTGTTGAAATCAATTGGGAAAAACATACGAAATGTTAAAAAATATGAGAATGAAATTCATTAGTTTAATTATTAATGAAATTCTACCCAATTACCACAGGTAAAAATTAATGAAGCAATTAAATCAATTTTGCACACAAAAACGTGGGGGAGAAAACTGACCTTAACAAATGAATCCTGTTGCTAATGTGTTTTATTTATGTTTTTGGACCAATCGATATACTTTCATTTACTTAACGAAGAGCATGAAGTTCTAATAAAATACGAGCACACTTGAATATTAATTTGAAGGATCAATGATGATATGTAAAGAGGAAATACACTATCGCTATTGGCAGAGCTGTGGCGAGGGGCGGGCGGAGTTAGCTGGCTAGCACGCAGGGGGCAGCACCGTCACGGCAGCCACGGACAGGCACTGCCTTCTATATCGGCACCTCCCTTCTGTATCTCATAGTCATGGTACAACTTTACGGTGGTCAGAAATATATATATATATATATACATAACAGTTATTAGAAAAATAAATAGGTTCATAAATTATGTGTTAGCGTTGTAATTGATTCTTTTATTTCCAAACGAAGCCCTAATAGATCATTGTTTGGTAATATCAAGTAACTATTTCTGTGTTAAAATGCCCAAATGAGCCGATGTGGCAATCATTTTTTTATTTTAAAAAGTACTTTTTTCAAGGAATGTAGTCATTAAAAGAATGAAAACAATAAAAAATCATGAAATGAATATCTTTATATTTGAATGAAAACAAAAATTAAATTTATTTTATTGTACCATTATAGAAAAAAATTAAATGTTTAAAATAAAATGTTGATAATAATAGGCAGTGCTAAGTCGAAGGGCACTGGACTTGCAATGCTAAAGGTCCCGGTACGTGGCAAAAAAATTGTTTAATTGGACGTTGGGCGACTCTGGGGTAGGAAGACCCTGTTGGGTGGGGAACACCCAGGTTTTACAAAATGGGTACCTTTAATTAAAATAATTAACTAGGGGAAAAACCAAGGCGGTTGAGCGTGATTCTAACCCGATCTCCTCCAAGCACAACCGTCGGCCTTAAAACAGTACTTTTCCTAAATAGTACTGAACCAAAGACCCTTCATGAGTTGTAGTGGTACAGTTTTTTTTCTAGGTTTGCTAGGCAGAAAAATGTTAGTAACATTTTCTCTCCGAATCATAGACAATTTTTTCTCTTCAACCCGAATCCTAACCAAACTTTTTTGTCCAAAACGGATCTTAAAATTTATAATTGGTAAATGGTTGACTGTCGTGGGTAATGAAGAGAAGAATAGTTGGGGTGGTCAGTCAAAAAAGAAGGCAAAAATAAATGATAATATTTATTTTTACATATGCCGACGTTTCGACCTGAAGTTCAGGCCATCATCAATCTTCATGTTAAAATTTAGTTCGTTCCTATAGCGGCCCTATTTAAGTTTCAATATTACTTTAATTACTAATAAAATAACATATGGGTTACAGACAATATAAAGAATTCCTCAATTTATTTTTCTTAAATATTGGTTTTAACATTACAATAGGAATAACATGTGTAGTTTTTCGCGTTTCCTGAAAATTTGTTAATGATGATTAGAGTTCACTTTAGAAAAAAACTATTCGATCTAAATGTGCGTTTAAATAAATTAGAAAAAATAAAACAAACAAATTTACAAACGGTCTTGTTTTTAATATTTTCCATTTGATATTAAGAGAATAAATAGTTTGGTTTAGCAATAATACCGCCGTTTGTTAAATTACATAGTTGTGTTTCCCATAGTTTGTGAAATTTCTAAACGCGCCTTTACATTTAACCCTTAAATCTTCACTTATTGATTTAAGTAGTTTTATTAAGCGAATTCGTCATTTTTTGGGGAGGAAAGGGGGGGAGAGGGAGAGGTCGTCTGGATTTCTGATGATGGAATAGATTCGAAAATGTAGAAATTATAATTCTATAAATATTTAGCAGCTATTATAGATTATGGGAAATGTTGCCTTGACGAGTTTACGTCAAAGGAAAAATGTAAACCCTAGTTCTCATGACCAGTTCTAGTAAATAGATTTACCGGATTCAAATGGAGGTAAATCAGAGATTTTTTAAACATATATGATAGGGAAACTTTATGTTGGCTTCACTATTGGTAAATCTATCACATGACATGCGACTATCAAAGCAAGATTACGACATGTTACTTTCCAAATCGACAACCAAATGGTGCTAAAATATCCACAAGTGATGTCAGAATTGAAGTTCAAAGTCATGAGAACTGGAGTGCACATGTCCAGAAAAGAGTTAAGTGAAAAACAACAACATAAACATTGCGCTCTTAATATAATACAGGAATCTAGAAATTCCGACCATCTTATTGTACTAATAAAATCGTGGACCAA
Organism: Nezara viridula; assembly: GCA_928085145.1. Lineage (NCBI taxonomy): Eukaryota > Metazoa > Arthropoda > Insecta > Hemiptera > Pentatomidae > Nezara > Nezara viridula. Next base: position 452,664 of record OV725080.1, read on the forward strand.
TCCTAAAACCAATATTTTCCCATGGTCTCGTTCTATGTTTGAGTTCTTTAAATGATATTTTTATACAAATCTTTAGTTTCCATACTTTAATATCCGATTCAGAATCAGTATGATATCCTAATCATAATATCTTTTCTTCTGATACGATAAATAAACTCAATTTGAGTAGTTTTATGCATTATATTTTATTTTAAGTGTATTTGTAAATGTTTTTATCCGTAGGCCTGTATCTAAAATCCAAACAATTTGATTTAACAATAGTTTAGAAAACAGTCAGTTAGATTTCAAAGATAAACAGATGTTTAATATCGGTCAAAACAAGACCGCAAGTTGTCCAAGCCATCAATCCAACGTCACTGATACAACTCTGAGGAATCGCAGCCAACTAAATAAATTTAACTTTTTATTTTTATTTCAAGACCTGTATCTCGTTGGAGTGTGTTTGCATATCGGTCGATGAACTTGCTAGGATTGTGGGAGAACATTAACGACTAAATATAGCTCGCAGTTTAGTGACAATTATATTGTTTAATAATAAAAGGCTCTGCATTGTTGTTTTCGACTAAACAAGCCAAACATGCGGCTTCCTGGCCGCAATATATATATTATTCTAGCCATAGAATTAATTAATATTTAATCATTTAAGTTAAATATATTAAAAAATTGAAAATCAAAAAATTAAGTTAAATATATGTGTGTAATTAGTGATAAATAAAAATCACAATAAAAAATAAAAAAATTTGCGGCCTCCGTCAGTACTACTTCATCTTAGAAATATAAATAGAAAATAACTATATCCTGGGACAAAGTCCTTTTCGAATAACAAAATAATAAAGAATTAACAAAGAATTAAATGACTACATGTGACCTAAATAGAGCAATAATAAAAAAGAAAAAACATAAAACAAAGAAAATATTAGTTAAACAAGCTATAGAAAAAAAAAAAAAAATGGATCTATATACAAATACTTAAAACTATGTACAGTAGGGGGGAAAAAAAAAATATATATATATATATATATATATATTGAGTTCTTCTTTAAAATAAGTTTTGTGTTTCTGCCAACAAAGGAAAGACGAATCTGATAATATAAAATATCAGAGTATTTAATATGTAAAATGAATAATATGTAAACACATCATTATCTTATTGTAACTATAGCTACAGATTTAGTTGTATAAGATTACGAAATAATGGTAAAAACAAACAATATATTCATTCAGCGGCATTAAGAGTAGGAAGATATTGTAATATCGCTAGTGAAGTTTACAGCATGGAATAGTAATATCATTTGATGATAAATGTTATAATATCAAAAGCTTAACAAGTATCGAACTGTTTATGGGATAGGAATTGGAATAGGAAGGTTTTAAGTGTGGATATGGAGGGGGAATGCCGAATTTTGATAGGTAGAGAATTCCAGAAAGTGACAGCGCCAGCAATAAAGGAGTTTCGAAATGAGGCAGATCTGTGGAGAAAGGATGTAAAGATCGGAAGGTCGAGATGTTGTGGAAAGGGAATGGACTGAGGACTTGAATTTGAGAAGGTTGTAGGCGTAAGAAGGTAACTGCGGCCTCTAATGATAAAAGGGTCCCTCGCCTACAGGCCAAGCTGTTATCATTGAGTGTACGAGTCCTGTGTTCGGTGACAGGTGGATTTCACAGTTGGGAGGCGACAAAGAAGCCATTCTTCCAACAGGCTAACCTTGTCCTGCTGAATAGAACCTCTGGCAAAAGGAAACCCGGACCACGGGCGGCCTAGCCTTCAGGGGCGAAGGCGAAGTGGATAATCGGAGAGGACATGGGATAATTAGGATAATAATAGGGGTAGTGGTGAGTAAGGCAGTAATTGAAGGTTAGCTAAGGAAGGCAAGTAGCACAATCAACCACACCTCTATTCACATTTCTTTTTTTATGATTTATATTTTCCCTTCTCGAAACTTTAGATCCTTACAGGTTTCGCGTTCAGGTGCCCGGGGGGCTTTTAATTCTGGCATTGATCCCTCGCCCTCCTCCGTAGGAAATGAATAAGTAGATAAAATTAGTGGATTAAAAAGAGCTGCGAATGGCAGGGTGGTAAAGGGTTAGTGGTTAGAGGTAGTAGAGGGAAGTTGACACTCCAAAAAGACTTCTGAACCACTGCCTTCTTCCAATGGCCAGATTCTCCACTCAAGATATAAGTTTATATAGCTAAAGTGATCTCGATCAATCTCCGCTGGCTTTAGTACAAGTGATGTGGTTGAGAGAGTAGCCTTCGAGTTCTCCTGGAGTCCAGCTTTTTCCTCCATAATTGGAGGGACAAGCCCACCTCGGAGTTCCCTCGTCTGATTGTAAATAGTGTATATAGGTATGCATGTGTATTTGCTTTGTATTAATTTTCATATTTTATTTTATTTATTGTATATACTTTTTGATTATTATTTATTGTTATTTTTCTTCTATTAATTGTTACATTTTTCTGTACATATAGTGTGAATGTTATTCTACCTCACTATAACAAATGTCCAAGTGACAGATTGTTGTAATACTCAATAAATAAATAAATAAAAAATAAAAGGACTATTCCATAATACCAAATAAACTCACACACACACATTTTCGAGACTCTCTCTTCATTTCGAGGTCTTTAATTCCTTAATTCGCTACCTTTAGTTCGTCCTAAATTTGATAGTATTATTCTACTTATGAAAAGAATTTACGCTCATATGAAACAAAGAAGACCGCTGGATTTATCTGTATGTATGTGTACAGTCTTGAGTTTTTCAATTTTTTTTTTTTTTTTTTACAATAATTATAAGAGATATAAACTTTTTCAAATGCAACGCATGTTACAAAAGTATGAATAGCACAGTTAAATACAAACTGAACACAAAACCAGTCATCTTGAAAGATAATAATTGCCTATAATATTTAAAATATAAATGTTATCTATTTAAACTAAATGCACTACTTACATAGGCACGAGCAATTCGGCACTTACCTGTAAAAAATAAAATATGTTTATAAACATCAATATTAAATCATTGTAATATTATATAACTAGCCAGAGATAATAAGAGGCACCTAATATAGTAATCGAAATTGCATTGGCTGAGTTCAGAGATATAGTAGCAATAAAAAAAAAGCCTTTTTAGCAAAAATCAAATATTTATACTAATTACTACACATAACTAATTCTTTTTGGTATTTTATACATAAAAATAAATCGAATTAATAGGAATTACAGTCAAATGATAAATATTTATTATTTCTAAATGTAATATTTGCGCTTACAACATGTTATATGAATAAATTTATGTAGTTCAGTAATGAAAAAAATTAACTTAGGTATTAAATTAGTGCATATTACATAATAAACTAAGGCTCTTCTCGACGGGTCCAGGGATCTCATCAGTTGCCTTCCTTACTCTTCTCAACTCTACCTCAATATCCGCCACATCCATTTTTTTTTTCTAGAGCGAAATACATACGAAAAAACTTTGACCAGAACCTCTCCTGGAATATCTCCCAGGTTACCCAAAAATCCATAACTGTCCTTAAACAACTCCTAAGATTCCATGATTCTATAAAATTCCTCTAAAAACCGGATAGCTCCTTGAACTAGTATTATCCAAAATCGGTCGCCCAAAACACGGCCGCCTAACTGTTGCAAGACCAAGACCAGGATTGGTAAAAAAAATAGATTTTTTGAATAAAAATTAAGGCAAAAACTAATATTTGACAATCTTAGTTACTACATGTAAATAATTGATATAACCAATATACTTTTTCATTTAATTGTTCAAATTTTTCATTCGAGCTAAGTTAGGTTTCTACTCTATAGTTAATAAGCTAATAAGTAACTGCAAGACTGATGCGAGACTCTTGCGCAAGACCAATACCATGACCAATACTGAGTTTGCAAGACCAAGACTCGTTTCGTTTACGCATTTGGGCAACAGTACTTATAAACTCCTTGTTTTACCCAACTTCGATGTTGCCTCTGAGCTACAGAACACCAACTATTTTTTTTTTTTTTAATAAATCACTTAGTTATTAAGAAACAAATTTTAATACCGCAAAAAAATGTAGAAAAATTGGCCCAACAAATACAAAAATGTGACATGGTGAATTTTATCTTCCGGGAAACAGATACTGATGCAATAACTTTTACAAAAATAAGTAGCATTATATAATAATTTTTAGGTCATTCACGCATTAATTTCAAACAAATGTTTCTTAGGTTTGCTTCATATAACATTAAATTATGTACCCATTATTTTTCAAAAGAAAAATTTCACAGATGAATATATTACATGCTCTGAATAAGCTTTAAGCTTTCTGCCAGCCTCACAATAAATATATTCCTATACTCGCTACAACTGCTTCCAAAGCACTTTTATTGCCTTAAAAACCAGAGCCGATTCGAAAACACGTCCTCAACACAACAGAGGTGGACAACAAAGTATGATTTCTTCTGAAATACAACTCGCCCAGAAGGCCTCGTATGAAGAGCCCCTTATGGAAATACGGCTTCCACTTAGCGGGAAGGAAAGAAATTTTCCGGAAGAGTTAAGAGGTCATTACCCTGGGTTCAACTTCCGCCCGCGGCCATTTGAATGAATAATACCACTTCCACTCGGCATTAAGGAAGAAACAGCCACAATTCCAGGGGCCCTTAACAGGATCTGCAATTGAAGAACTCTCTGGATAGGGCTGCGACACATTCTGGCTCCAGTGTCTGTTCTCTGTGCCTGCATTTATATCTTAAAGTTTTATAATAATTTAAACTTATTTATATATATATATATATATATATATATATATATATATATATATATATATATATATATATATATATATATATATTGGCTCTTTCCCTCCTAAAGAAAACAATATTTCCTTGGCGCATTCCTTTATCAAATCATTAACGATCATCGTTCTTCTTATGCCTACAACCTTTTCAAATTTAAGTCCTCCATCCATTGCCTCACCAGAAGATCTCGACCTTCTGACCTATACATCTCGTCTCATAGATCTGCCTCATTCCAAAACTCCTTAGTAGTCCGCTCTGTCAACTTCTGGAATTCCCTCCCTATCAAAATTCGGCATGCCCCTCCGCATCAACATTCAAAAATCTCTTATTCCAATGCCTGTTTGAAAAACAGCCTGACACCTGCTAACTATTGATATTATATATGTATTGAATAGCAATCATATAATCATACGATAATACTTTGTAAGGAATAGTACATGTATTTCCTACTTCCGACGGCACTCAATACATCTCTTTTTTTTATATACAATTAATGGAATTGTATACCCATACCAGACTGAAACGACTAGAAACCGTCCGACGTTCCCGACTACTGCAGCACTTACTAGACAAACGCTCTAAACTGCCAACTATTTACAAAAGACTCATATACATGACAATAATAAGGCCTATTTGGACTTACGGGATCGAGCTTTGGGGCTCTACTAAACCATCGAATTCCTGTCGTATCCAATCCTTACAATCCAAAATCCTTCGTAAAATCCTCAACGCTCCCTACTTTGTTACAAATAAAATCGACCTTAATGTATCATATGTTTCCAATTTAGCTCAATCCAGATACCTGTCCTTTCATAATAAACTTCTGAACCATCCGAACCCTCTTGTTTCTAACCTTGCTTCCTCTTCTATTCCTGATAACCCTCCGAGGCGTCTGAAGAGAAGATAGCCTCGGGACCTTCTAATATAGAAATATAATTGGAGTGCTACCAATGGGTAGTTTCTCTTCATGTTGTACATGTCATGTTATTTGTTTATATTTTCTTGTTGTATTTATTATTAATTACAGTTGTAAATTTCTTTAATAAAAAAAAATATACAATTAAAGTTTTTTTATCAAAAGAAGTTATTCTATTTTGTCTATTTTTCGTTATTCATTTCTTAAAGTGTATATTTATGCTGTTTTACCATTATATATAGTTTTAAATGTTTTGGATATAGCTTGTTCATTTAACTTTTTCTTTACTTGTTAGTTTATTTTTTAAATTTTATTTATTGTTTCAAACTTTTAGGCCAGTAATAGTCTTTTCTTTATGTACAATGTTGTTATTCTAAAGGGACTTGTTCCAGAATAATGTTTTTTTTCTATCCATCTATATAAACAAACGGTTAACAAAACATACTACTTTCATTGATATTTTATAAAAACATAAAATTTGTAAACTTTACAATACATGGTATTGGCAACCAATGAATAGGACGAATCATGGACACGTCATGAGAGGTGTGAAGGAAGGTAGAGGCAGCTCCTCTATCAACACTAACCGTTAGTCGAGAAGGTCCCCCGTCCAGCTCCTATTCGGCCCACTAAGGGTGTATCATCAATGAAGTAGATATATTTGCTGAAAAATATCTATGTATTGGTATTCAAAAACCCTGAAACTCAAGCATCAATGTTACCTCAATATCGGCATAAAAAAAAGTTTGATGTTTTTTATTTATTCCTTGTAATTATAATTTAGAGACCTTTTTTAATATATTTTTAAAAATACAAACATCAACATTTTACTATTATTCCTTTTTTTTTTTTAATCCAATACATTGTATGACCTTTATTTAAAAGTTTCTAAAAAAGAATCAGAACTAAGAGATAGGGTTAGACCGATTGAGATTGATTGAGATCAAATCACGGACTATACAATAGCTATTTACACCGTATAGGAGTTTCAAATTCGGCCCAATATATAAACTGTATAAATCGTGAAACATTATATCATGTTTTCATGGAATATGAGACTAACGAATATCATAGAAGAAAACTTTTCCAATTCTTAAACAATAGTCTGGTAAAATATTTTAAAGCAATATATTTGGAAATGTATTTAGTTTTTTTGACCTAAAAACGTCAACTCAATTTTCTAGCTGCCTTTATGAATTTATCCGATGCAATTAAAATTTTAAAAAATGCTTTGATTTAAAAAATATTAGACAGTTGAGGATCGAAACGGAAGAATGTGAAAAATGTGGTGGAATTTTAATTTAATTTAACTTTTATATATTAGTCCATACGAAAATGAAACAGAGCTCACATCAACACAACTTTATAAATAAAAAAAAAACGGTTTTGTAAAGATTTTTTCATTTTGAAATTCTGAACGGTTAATTCCGATAATGTAAATCTTTAAGAAATTAAACAATATTAAATTTTGCAAAAAATTAGTGCCACAGCTTAATATGTTGGTTTATCGCAATGATCGAAAACCACGACCAACAAACGATAATTCTACCGACTTGGTCGAAAACTGAGTTAAGTTTATAAGTGACTTTGTAGTTTTGAAATGAACTTTTTGAGAGGAAAAATTCATCCAATAAAAGTTATAGTAACCTTATCCTTGAGTTATTTACTAAATTTCATATTTTATAAATTATTTTACCATTTAAGCTTTTGCTGGCCGGGTTGGATGATCTCACAGACTCTCTTCTAAAATAACAGAATTTAACTTAATTTATTTTCACTTTTCTAGCGTTAAAAAGAAAAATATCAAGAAGAAAAAAAAACTTACCCGGTTCTGACCAACGAAAGTTTACTTTCATTTTTTAACAAACCCACGAAATAAATTAATATCTTCAGACCCTAGCTAGGTGTGTTATTTGTTTTTAATAATTTAACCCAGACAATGTTTTTTCACCTTCAGACCTAGGCTAGGAGGTTTGTTAAGCTCAGACCATGACAAAGATTTTCAACTCCACACCCTGAATATTATTTATCACCTTCAGACCCTAATTAGAAGACAATAAAGCGTTTAATCAATTTATTATATAGAATATGTTCTACCAAGAGATTAATAAACAAGTTTAAATTTCCCACATCGATTGAAGTTAAAACATGACCCGCGAGATCCCGGAGCCTCCGCCCCAACACCAGATGCATTAAACCTAACAAAGAACGAGGAAGGACGAACCGGACACAGACGCAGAGGTCGTTGGAAGAGATCCCAGCCAACCCCAAGGCTGCATTTCACGAAAGGTCTCGAGGCCAACGCCCCTTCGATCTGAGGCGGGGATTATATAATTCGATGAATTAGGACGACATGATAATGCAGAGGCAGCCGTGGCGATCGTGGGGGCACAGGCGTTGAGTGCTTTTCCATCTACTGCAGGACAAAATCTTCCTCTGGGTGCTTAGCGAAAAAATGAAAAATAATCGTGGACATATTTAACGCCTTCGATTGAGGATAACATAATTTTTTTAAAAAATATAATTGAATGCATCAATTATAAGATGAATAAACACAATATAAAATTAATAAAAATTTGGTTCACGCATCACACAACATTCACTTACTAATTTACTTTGTCATAAATGATAAATACATAGGACACAGTCATTTTTAAGGTTTTTATTGATACCTAATCATGGGCACCAATAAAAAACCTTAAAAATGACTGCGCCCAGACTATTTATCATATGATATGTAGAAAACTCGACAAAATTCCTTCAATACTCTACTTTGAGCAGAAATTATTTTCTAGTGAAATTGAGTGAAAAATACATTTTTAATGTTGCTAAAACTATGTTATTATTAATACAAAACATAAAATTGGACATACAAAAATTAAATTTGCGATCTGCAAATTTCTTTGCAATGAGCAAATTTTTTGGCAGCTTCACAGCGTTCCATTACAATCCAGGAAATAGTTCAGTTCAGCAGGTCTCTTGGCCACCGCCTACGTAATCGTCGAGGTGGGCTGTACGGGTTTCTAGTGCTTTTAAGGTTTTCTGTCAGAGGATTTGTGTTGTAAGTTAGTCTTTGGTGAAAGTTGTTGTAGTTTATTTTTGCAGTGTCTGAAATTGTTGGGATGTTTAAGTCCGTATGTAATCTATCGTTTGTGACATAAAATGGTGCGTCAACTATTCTTCGTAAAATTTTGGATTGGAAAGACTGGATTTTTTTAATATTAGAAGTTTTAGCAGAACCCCACAGTTCTATGCCATAAGTCCAAATTGGTTTTAGTAAAACTTTATAGAGGGTTAGTTTGTTAGTCAAAGATAATTTTGAACGTCTGTCAAGTAACCTAGATAAAAGACCGTATCGTCTGTTTAATTCCATACGTTTTTGTCTAATGTGTGTCCTCCAAGTTAGTCTTTTGTCGAGATAAAAACCCAAATATTTAATTACCTCGGATGCAGGAATTTCAATGTCATTAAAATATATTTCGGGGAAAGGGGTATGATTAAGAGTGAATCCTACGTACACACTTTTTTTTTCATTCACTTTAATTTTCCACCTTTTGGCCCAATCAGCAATATCGTTCAAGTGGTTTTGAAGAGTGATGGATGCTCGAATAGGATGCTAAAACTTAAAGAACAAATTAGTGGAATTCATTTTTGTTTTTTTCAATTACCAAAGCTCATTAAGAACATCAAAATAACTCAAACCCTTTTTTATTACTTCGACGTTAGGCAATAAAAACCTCGGAACTCCTACCAAGTTGAAAGTTACCAAAAAATCAGTAAAGTCCTGGACCACATCAAACCATTAAAATCGCCTTGCCTAGGTTTAGAATAGGTCATACAAATTAGACTCATTTATACCTAATCAACAAACAACCATCTCCAACATGCCAATATTGCAATAGCCCTCTCACTGTCAGCCATATTTTTCAGCAATAGATTATCTCTTAGACCAGATATTTCAGCTATATTGAATATTGACGAAGCAAATATAAAAACAGTTATAAACTTCCTTAACAGAATATAGAATATTTTTTTCCCTTTTCTAAGGAATTCCTGAGCTCCAGAGAACAAGAACAAAGAACAAACCCTAGCGGTTTACGGCTCAAAGCCCAAATAAACAAACAAACAAACCTCGCAACTCCATTAGCCTATTTGAATCAGCTAACTCTAGCAGCGCTGTTGCGTACGCTATGTAATGATTCGAAAGTACACGGCCATCTCGATCATTTCAACTCGAGCTCGGAGCTCGAAATAGTAATCTGAAACCCTTCGTAATCCGGACGAGAAAGAAAAAAAAGTTAAAGTTGCCTGACAAGAGATGGAACGAAAAGGGATCTGTTTCTCAGTAGATATTATTATATATTATTAGTAGATATTATTGGGATCGCTTCGAGTGGTATTACGGTGTCTCGTAAGTAAATGAATTTATTTTAATGTGATTTTGCTACAGATATCGCGAGGGTGTTCGATTTGCGGGATATATCAGCTGAAAAGTCAATGTTCTTCTTCAATAACTTTCTTAAGAAAGATGACAGAGCGGATTTTAATGGCAGTAAAGGTTGGTTTGATAATTTTAGGAGATAGGGCGTTTTATTTAGCAGAGACGCGACGTATTTGATCTTTTTAAGATATAATTTTAATTGTAAAGTGTTTATATTTAATTGATTATAAATGTATGTATAATTGGTGTGTATAATTTGGTTACCTTGTGAAATTTTGAACGTTTGAAAATCTGTACATGCCATGCAATCTACATGTTCGGATTATCAAAACCGTCTCGTACATAGATATATCTTAATATATAATACATAAATAAGTAAAGATTGTACAACATAATAAAAGTTATAGGAATTTAATCTATTACTTAATATAGAAATATCTAATACAGGGCGTTTCAAGGTTAAGTGGCCAAACTGAAAATATGAATGACGGACCATAAAACAAGAAAATTTCCTACGAAGGTATGCAAGACGCTTTGTTTAGGAGATATTCACACCTAAAGATTTTCGCTTGTCATGAAATACTTACGTTATATGAAATAAATAAAACCTATTTATTTGTTTTAACGTAAACATTAAATTCAAATTAAATATTGTTGAAAGTGATTTCCTTGAGCATTAAGACAGGCTCGGCATCTTTCTTCAACAGCAGCAGTGGCAGAACAGCACTGGATATGTGTTATTGCTTCACAAGATACAATTACCTTCGTAAGGAATTAAGGTCATTGACCGGACTTGCATAGACTTTTTGTTTTGATGTCACGCCAAACAAAAAAATCAGTGGTGTCAGGTCATAGAGCGTGCAGGCCAAGCACTGGTCTACATGGCAGCCGTCTAATGAAGCACACGCCCTTCTCAGTTGTAGGGTATGTTCACTAAACATGAAAAACACAAAAAAAAAATCCTGTAGCACTATTAGCCATGGTCTTGGGTTCAGTACTATTTAGGGAAAGCACTGTTTTTTGGTCCAAGGTTGTGCAAGGAAGTGATTAGACCGAGATCACGCCAACCGCCAGTAGAGTTGCCCAAATACGAGACTGAGCGACGCAGTCTTTGGTCTTGCGCAAGAGCCTCGCAACAGCCTTGCAGTTACTCATTAGCTTATTACTATAGAAATATTACTGTAATTTTTAGATAGGAAAAACCTAACAAAGCCCGAATGAAAAATTAGAAGAGTTAAATGCAAAAGTATATTCGTTATACCAATTATTAACATGTAGTAAGTAAGATTGTCAAGTATTAGTAACTATTTTCCCTTAACTTTTATTTAAAAAATCCGGTGCGCGCAACATACAACTTTCTCTTACCGATCTACTTTGATAGAAATTATTTTCTGGCAATGCTGGGCTATTATAAAATTTTTTTGAGGTGCATTTTAAACGGAGCTAAAGCTTAAAGCTTACAGATAACAAGTCATTAAGACCAATACAATTACAAAATGTCTATTTAATATATCGACGGTAAGCAGTAAAAATTTAGTCACTCCATCTGCTTTTATAAACCACACAACTTTCATTGCTTTTATAAACCACAGAATAACTAACTCAAATTTCAACATTTTTGAGTGATGTCATTTTAGTGATATTTTTAGTTGAAAAAGTTATCTATGCAGACAGTGAGTAAGTTGATTCCAGAGGTGGTGATTGCAGTGTTGAAATAAATAACTAAGAATAAAGGTATAAATTTAGGTACTTATTTCTTATGAAAGATGTTCTTAGAAAAGATACTTTATTAAATATCTGTAGAAAAAAGGTTTTTTTGAGTCTCAACAATTAAAAAAGTATATTTTAAATTTATCCAAATTTTCGCCTCTTCAGGGAAAAACACTAAAATTATCCGATTTTAACGATTTTTTTTTTGTCTTTTTATGGAATTCCATAAACTTTTAAAAACCATCTTTCATTTTTTAGGCAATTTAAATAGCTTTGAAACATCCTGTCCACTATATCAACAAAAAAGCGTATACTTTTTGAGTTATTCGGAATTTAATTTTACCATCCCCCGTAACTTTTTTTCTAGCTTCTTTTCGTTGAAGTATGTTATATAGATAAATTTAAAGTGTGTCGAGAAAATGACTTTAGCGAAGTTTCATTGAAATCGATACATTCGTTTAGGAGCTACAGTCTATAGCAACGCAGGTTTTTCTGCATTTTTATTTTTTTTCTCCTTTATTAGCTTATCGAATTCTTTCAAAAGTTATATGTAGCATTTTTTTATAACTCTGAATAATGCAAAATGATTAACTTTTTAAAATAAACCATATTAAAGGTACTTTAGAGGAAGACGTATATGAACATTGGGCATTTAAGCCCTGTAAAGTGACATCAATGGGGATAAGACCTAATTTATATTAAAGACCACTTAATTATACAATGATACACCGAGTTTAATCAAAATCGTTAGAGCCGTTTTTGAGAAAATTGTAAATTGTTTCAGCGTTCATATAAAGTGGCACTTCCGGTTAGCCGATTTTAACAAAAGAGTTGCTGTCACATCCGGCACATATACAAACCTTAAATACCTAATATCAGTTTCGTACTACTTTTTGTTTATGAGCTAGACTGTTAACACACACACACACACACACACACACAGACCACTTTGCGACATTTGGTTATTTGGACTCAGGGGACCTCAAAACATGTATTTCCGTTGAAAACTGAGATTCGAAAATTTTCACGATTACAATATACGATTTTTTTTTAACCAGTCCTTGTGTCTTGGTCTTGCAATAATAAGGCGGCCTTGCACTTTTCAAGACCAAGACCGATTTTGGACAATACAAACCGCCAGGTTTTTCCCCCTAACCAATTATTTTAATTAAGGGTACCCACTTTATAGAGGCTGGGTGTGCCCCAGGAGGGTCTACCAGTAGAATATTGAAAAAATATATTCTAAATAATATTCTGAGCGGTTTTACAACAGATCCCATCATGTTTGCTTTTATGCAGTTTTACACTTAGTATATTTTAATTGAAAACAATTCGAGAAATATCCAAAGCTGAATAGCTAAAACAAGAAGTCAAAAACAAATACTAAAATATGCCATTTGTTATGAAATAGTTACGTAATAAGAGAGTTAAGTTACGTAACTAGACATATCTCCTCAAAATGAGAAGCATAAACTAGCTAACGCGCATTTTCAACCATTGTAAACACTTTAAAGATAGACAACATTGCAAAAAATGTTTTAACACGCTCACGTAGCATCTAAAACATTTTTACTCAATTTAAAATTATTTATATTTTTTTTAAATATGAGTTTTACATTATAAAACCATCGAACAAATCAAATTTTATTTTTTAAATAAATAGTAATCTTAATTTTTTTTAATTATATAAAATGACAGATTTTTACCAACGATCATCAGACCATCCTCGATGAAATATACAAACACCACCATTTATTTGAAGAAAAAAAAAGTGAGAAAATTACATCCATTATAAAGGAAAGAGGTCCATTATCTTCATCTTCAGATGGTAAAAATGGTCACATTTTCACAAACATTTCAGGGAAACGAAATATGAAGAAAAATAAATCATATTATATATTTACTCAAAAAGTACATAATTTGTTGTTTATTTTATCTATAATGATTGGGAACGTTACTAAATACCCTAAAATCATCGAAATCAGACAATTCTTAGCAAAGATACAGGCTATTGTAATTAGTAAAAATGTTTTGATTTATTATCAAGAACATTAATTCCTCTACCTCATAATACATTGCATTTATTTATTTTTCTATTATTTTGTTACTTCCAATAATAAATATTGAGGGGGCGAGAATATCGTTTCGTCCCCCCTACTCCATCAACAATTTAAGGTTAACTTGGATATGTTTGTAATCTTAAATACATTTACTGTAGTTAAATAGCTCTATATATGATATTTAAATAATTAGGTATCTATTGGCCGTGTATTCCAAAAAATCAACAGGTAACCATTTAGAAAATGAAATTAGTGAATAATTTTTATGATTTTTCCCTTTGTGAAATCCCAACATTATCCACTTACAATTAGTGTGACACCTTTTGATCTATCCATAGCAGGCATTGAAAATCTCGTAATTTCATTTTAGTAAACTTTAAAATGGAAAATAACAGTTTAATAATTAATAGTCCTACAATCAATAATCATTTATAGCTTAAATATTTAGATATACAATATTTTCAAATGTTCAGCGTTTATAATGAGTTTATTTATAATTCATATTTCATATTTTTAATCTCGCCTCGTTGCTGATTTCACTTCCATAGCGTAGTCGACTACAGCACACACCTCAGTTTTTTAAAGATTTTAATTTTTTAAACAATTTCTTCGATGTCGTCGGATTTAATTGAATAGTTTAGTTCTGTAAATAAAACAATAATAATTGTTCCGACAACTGTAATTATGGAAAACAAATGACAAAGTGTAATGGAAGAGAACAGTTGCATTGAGTGGTGTAATATCTGACCTCCATCTCTCTCGAAGATTATCAACTATAAACATTGTAAATACAATAAAAGAAACGATATTTTAAGTACTAAGTTAAAAAGCAACTAGGTACTGTAGAAGCGACACAAAATATCAATTCATTTCAAAAATAATGTTGGGTTCATCGTGAAAGGAAAAAGATAAAAACGTTGGAAATGAACAATACCGACAAACGTCACAGGAGCTGAATGTCACAGGTCAAGGTGAATAAATAACGACGGCAGCCAATAACGCCCGCTCTATATCGATTATTTATTATTCACGCATCGATAGCTCTCGTCGTATATTGCAGTTATAAAATCAATCAATTAATACAATATAACACCGTTATCTTCGACAGAAGCTACTAAAACACAATCTAATGATGAGAGATGACAATGTAATTTTTATTGCCATTTACAGACAATATCTGTTACATAATTTGGTGAACTGGCATTATTTTTTTAACCAACGGAAGTTTTTTTTTAAATGTGCAGGTATACCACATCATAAAATATGTTTAGCGCAGGCTTTGTCAATTGAGGATGTTAAGAAAAGTAGCATTGGACGAGATTGATATGGTTTTACCTAGCCAATACATTATTAATAATATTCAATATCTGAAGGAGTTAGTTGAATGTTTACATATTATGGATGATAAATATTCAGGACGCAGTCTTTTAAAAACAAATTAAATTTTTTATTTGAAACGTTGGCACAAATAAAAAATTCTAAAGGACTGTGTCTTGAATATTTATCATTCCATAATATTCAATAACACAGCTGGCTTAACTTTTACAGTTATGGAATGACTTTGTAAATATAAGCTCAAAAATTTTCTCAATCTTCTCCTAAAATTTCCATCCAATAGAAACTTGAGAGAAAGGTTCAAGTAATTAGTAAATAGGTAGATTTCGATATATATATATGGTCGACGCTATACACCATGGCGATCTTTTGTCACATGATATGGTCCTCTAGTATTACAAGTATTTTACTATCGAGAACAGATATGGCCTGGAGGAAGGGGTCACCTAAACTCATGTCTCTCCTTGACGCAGCGGCAAGCCATATACTCGTATATCCTGGCTAGTGTTGCCCAAAATCGGTCTTAGTCTTGCAAAGTGCAAGACCAAGACCAACACCGATTAACTGTTGCAAGACCAAGACCAGGACTGGTAAAAAAATCGATTCTTTGAATAAAAATAATTACTAATACTTGACAATCTTAGTTACTGTATGTTAATTATTGATATAACCAATATACTTTTGCATTTAACTTCTCTAATTTTTCATTCGGGTTTAGTTAGGTTTCTCCTATCTAAAAAATTACAGTAATATCTCTATAGTAATAAGCTAATAAGTAACTGCAAGGCTGTTGCGAGGCTCTTGCGCAAGAGACCAGATCAGACGAGTTGCAAGAGAAGTGCCATCAGACTCGTCTCGGTCTCGCATTTGGGCAACACTAATCCTGGCAATGTCATTCCAACCGACCCATTTTGCTTCAAGGACAGTGACATACTGGTCTAGAACCGTGGATTATGAACGCTCAGAGTGGAGCAGGCACATGGGGACCTAAATTTTCTTCCCTAAGGCAGACCACCCCTGAACCAAACCTAAGGCAGACATCTCATTACTCCCCTTAATGACTTTCCTCTACTTTACCTCAATAACCGACCCGCCCATTTTTTTCTCTACAATCAAAAACCTAGGAGTAACCTTTGACCAGAACCTCTCCTGGGATAATCATATCTCCCAGATTACCCGAAAATCCATAACTGTCCTTAAACAACTCCTAGGATTCCGTTATTTTATTCCTCTAAAAAGCAGACAGCTCCTTGTAACACTCCTTATATTCCTCCATCGACGAAGGCTGCTTGGTATATGGAAGGTAATCTGCTAGGCTAGAAATGAGATTGAAGAGACTTATTAACTGTTTCATAAGATTCATTTTTGGGATCTCCAAGTGTACTCATGTTTTCTTAGGGTACACTAAGCTGAAGTGGCTTTATCCTACTTTCCGACGACAACTTCTCCTTGGTGTTTTCCTTCTCCAAGTCCTCAGAACCCAAAACCCTCTCTACGTCCTTGTACTTACTCTACGTTCCTGTACCCACTCTCTCAATACCAGGTTTCAACCTATAGATTTATATATTCCTTCAAATAAAACTACATCCTGCAGCAAATCCTTCTTCATTTGTGTTACCTCCTTTTGGAACTCTTTACCTACCTCCATACGTCAATCCTCGTCCACAAATTTCTCCAAACAACTCCTGTTACACCACCTGCTCCATATTCAAACTTTCGTAATCATATAAAATTTATTTGCGTCTGTCACACTGTTTAATGTAATCAACTGCACAATTGCAATAACAATGAACAGTTAATTACGGCATAATTTTGTGTTGTTCTAAGCCAGACAGACTTGTGATTATGTAACCCTGTTATTATTCATAGCGGACTGTAGTCCCAGAATTAAATTATTTTATCATTAAAAAAAAACAATAAAACCAACCTGAAGTGGGCACCTGATATCCTGAAAACAACATGGCGATTACCAAACAACATCCCAAACCACTCTAAAAGATGTGAAATGCCTCTAATAAGATGATTTGTCACACAAACCCGGTAAGGATCGCTTTCAAGATATATATTCAAGTATCTTAATCTATCCAGTCAGCTCAAATCCGTCTAGTTGATATCAAAATTCATTTATTATTTACTAAACAGCTGACGTCTTACTTGTCCTAAACGCACGCTTTACAAAACAAGGTACATGTCTGAATAAAAATAATCAACAAAAAGTAGATTACCTATACTAGCCCATAATGGTGAGGAGTTTATTAGAAAACAATTATATTAAAACCCTACTGAAATAGACAGACCGTTTTTTGTGCAAGGTTTAGGGTTCAATACATGACGCTAGAACTCATAGTTATGGAGTAGTAACCAAAAACCTCATCAATTTGGAAAAACAAGCCAAGTACAGCTTGCCAGTAAGGTATCATTTATGTAACTATGAATACAATGCAGCTACAAACGTTTAAGGTTATCGGAGTCGATTTAAGAGATCGCTATTTTTTCATCCACGGAACAATAAGTTGCCCTTTTCCAGAAAGGAAGGATCAAAAATATCGTTTAGGGTGAAGTACCGAAATGTGAGCTGGAATCTCAGTAGCCCCGAACACTCCAGTAATCCGAACTGTTGTAGTCCAAACACTCCTACAATTTAAATTCGGAAAAAAATGAGATTTTTGGATAAATTACTATAAATATGATTATAACAAAAGTTATTAAACTCAACACAAATTAAACTTGATTTTCCGCCATTGTGAGGAGAGGAAGTGGCCAAGAAGCCACTGGGTACGCCATCCGTCTTCTCAGCTGACATTGCCACTTTCCCAACTAGCCAAATAATTAAAACCAGCACGCCACGCTAAGTTGGAGTCTCTACAGCAGCTACAATATATTTCTATTGTCTTTTTCCCAGAAGTAATATATTTATAACCTTCTCTTGATGGAGGAAGGTGGGTCCATTTGAAATTAGTCATTTCATAGATAATGCCTTGGGTGTTTTTAGGGAGGTTTAATAAATATACACACTGCTATATTAAAGTGAAAATCAGTAAAGTAGAGCTGCTCTAATCCTCGGGTGACCTCTGACTTTAATTCCAAATATGATAAAATCGATCCAGTAGTCTCAGAGAACATTCGTGGACGACGGACAGCAGATGGACAAAAATCAAACAAATTTTTATTCGACTTTCGAATTCTACGAACCGTGAAACGTAAAATCTGAAATTTTGATGGGGAGGAGGTTAATTTTTTGATTTTTTTGGACGATTAAAATGCCTCATTATTGTTAATGATAAACCAAAAAATAATATAATAAAATTGTGAGTAAAACTTTCGGCATGTCAAAATCATTTCCAAACGTATTCCGATTTTTAAGTTTTTGCGATTCTCTAAAGCCCTTCCGAAATATTATTTAAATTTTTTATGTGATTTGCGTTGATGATAGGGAAGTACAATTCAGAGATGTCCAACTCCCCCAAGCTCAATAAAGCATGAACTAACCCCAACCCTCTTCCAAGAAATTTTATTCCTCTCTTTTTCTTAAAAACAATGCATGCCATCGTACAATTAGAAAAATAGTAAATGATATACAATTACATATTCTGTGATCTGGTCCGTGCTTTTCCCCTTGTTGTCTGGTTTGAAACTTTTCAAACCTATAACCCCTTCGGAGTGTGCCCCCTTTAAAATTCTTATCACCGTCAAAATGTGCCTATCTCAATTATTTTGTCGGCGCATATAGAGCCATAAAATTCCCTATTGGAAGGGCACCCATGGACACTTGTGGATGATGATTTTTTTCTCCCATCTCGACCAATTTATTAATTGAAGTTAGAATAAAAATTATTAAGTGTTCGAAAATTCAGTTCAGTTTCGTCAGCCCCTTCAATTGTTAACAGCCACATCACAAATGCACCCTGGATGTGAATATTGAACAAGGTCTTTACAACCGTACAATTTGGTTTTGAGAAGTTAGCTGCTGAACGAGCGACGACTGCTGCGATAAAACAGTTGGACGATTCGCTCCTCGAGCCAGAGCTCTGCCACAGGTGCCTTGAGTTAAATAGTTGATTAGGAAGAATTGATGTTCCGCCGGAAGGGAACGGATCGATACCTTCCTCTAGAGTCTTTTCCGCTCCTACCTGTGCTCATTAGATCGCTCAGTTTCGTTCTTTTAATCGTTTTCGTTATTTTCTTCAATAATAAGTCTTACGCTTCCAGGAAAGGTCACCGGAGGGAGAGAGAGCTGGGTACATTTTTAATCATAATAACTAGAACAAGGTTTAGAGGATGGTATGTGTATATGCATGTGAGTGTGTCAGGGCGTTTTTGCCCTCGCTGAAGCGGACTTCAACCGCGTAATGGAAGAAGAGAACTACCCTTTCTTCCAAGGGTTTGTGTACGGGTGGAAGGACCCAGTGGGGCCTCCACACTTCACCCTAGGTAGGACAAGATACCATCACAAGAAGAAGAGGCGGAGGATGGCGAGGAGGAGTGGACGGATGCAACAAGGCAAGACGCCGATCTGAGGGTGGAAAAAAATGCAGCTCCACAGTTAAAATAAGAAAGATGTTAGTCATGCTGTCAAATGAAAGACTCATACGGGTTTGTGTGTGGGAGTGCATATATACATATACATATAATTTTATATTTATATAATTTATATTGTCAACTTTAGGACCCTTAAAGAATTTCGGTATGCACGATTCTTTTCAAGGCAGAGCAATAGAATGAAATTGTTTGTAAATTTCAACATTTCCTAATGGTTTTCCGCAGCTCTACAGATCTTTAATTTGACTAATTAACTAAAGTTAGATCAACTAACCAGGCTTTCAAGAGATGATGGTAATAACTGAGCAGCTGAATGAAAGAAGAAACTGCTACAGTTATGAATCGCTATCACCTCAGCTATCCCTTCAAGACGAAAATAAAAGAAGCCAAAATACAAACTATTGTACTTCGATATCATTAAATCAAAACAGGCCTGATGCGTCTACTGCACTTCCCAAAGTCGATTATAGGCAGTTTTTGATGAAGACATAATCAAAAAGTTGATGCAGCGGACACCACACAACTCTTTCCATCACCCTACTAATTAATTTGTGTACCACTTGTATGTGTCTATAGCTTTTGGTATCTATTGTCTATTTGATGCCTGGCTACTCATTAGCTGTCCAATTAACATTAAAACTTTGAACGTTACAAATTTTGAGTTGTGCCCCATATATTTGTTGTATGCCAACACATTACCTACACACTTCGACGCAATTCCTGCCCACAAGTACACTTTAATTCCATCCAGCTTTCTTTTCTCAGATACATCTTGGCTATCTCTAAGACAGACGACTAACGTGGAACCCTCATACTAGACTTAAAAGACAGGAACTTAACCGACGATATGGCCAGCTATACAGACTACTAAATAGAAATCAAACTTCATAAAATAAAATACTTATCTACAAGACAATACTAAAACCTATTTGGACTTACGGACTTGAACTGTGGAAAACAGCAAAGTTTTCTAAAATCAAATGCATCCAATCCTTCCAGGCCAAAGTCCCTCGAATAATAGTCGATGCTTCTTTCTATGTTACCAACAAAACCTTACACCATGACCTTAATATCCGATAGTCCTAAACCTTATCAAAGAAAAATTCTCCTAATTTCACCAGAGCCTTACCTATCATCCGAATCCCTTTCCACCATCCCTATACAGCACCACCCGTCTCTATAATCCTCCAAAAAAGTTAAAAAGGCAGTGGCCCCGCGACCTTTTGTAGTTTGTAAATATTGGAGTTCTGGCAATGGCAAGATTCTCCACTCACGACATGAGTGTATGTGGCGAAAGCGCTCTCGTTCGATCTCCATATATTTGTTTCTGTATAATTTATTTTTATTTATTGTACATAGAGTGTGAATATGATCTTTGAACACTACTATAACTGTCATTTGTGAGAGATTGTAATCTTTTTCAATAAAGAAGTTAAATAAAAAATATATTGTTGTATTGAATTGTCTATATAGATAAACCGTAGTCTAATCACAAGAAAAACTTGTTACTGACTAACTAGAAAAACATGAACTAAAAATAACTACATGTTACAGGCTGTTAACGGTTACTGTTCATACAAATTGCCTGCTATTCGAAGTTGAACTGTTCTACTCTACTACTACCATAGGACACAACTGTTCTCCGCATCAGCTGTTTTTAGATATCCACACGCCGGAGCAGATGTGTAGTTAACGGCCATGGTAATACATCTGCTTGTCTTCATTATACCATGGCCACTGTTTTTAATATCCTACAGCTGTTACAAATACGAACCTCACAAGAAGTAAATAATATTATATTAAAGTGATGCGAATTTCGGTATTTAGGAGAGTGTAGAAGTAATCATTGAATGCAATGAAAAAAATAAGGCAATATGAATAGCATAAGTTGAATGATAATTAATAATTGAAACATATTTCAATGTTTGCTCTGAACAGCAGGAACGATGAATATGCTAGTTATTACATTAATTGCTGAACCGTGAGACTACTCCGCACAAACCTAATATTTGTGTCTGATTTTAATACATTAACGGCTCAGCACAACTTCCTAAACAAATACCATTTGATAGCAAAGGTTTAATACATATATTTAATTAGCCATCAGTTATAAATATGATTTACAATATGCCACGGTGTAACCGTTACGTTTCCTTAAACTTATAATTTAAATATTAGCTCTATCCTTTAATAGATTAGAATTCCTAAAAGGCTAATATTTGCTCTGCCGAATGGTAAGCGTCCGAGGGGTAGACCGA
Source organism: Nezara viridula (assembly GCA_928085145.1). NCBI lineage: Eukaryota > Metazoa > Arthropoda > Insecta > Hemiptera > Pentatomidae > Nezara > Nezara viridula. The sequence continues at coordinate 474,718 of OV725080.1, forward strand.
AGCGAAGGTGGGAAGATTGCATTAAAGCCGATCTGAAGGGACTGGGTTTGGACGGCGAACGATGGAGGGAGGTGTGCAATAAGCGATTGGTGGTGTCGGCATCGAACCTTCGGGTTCGCTAAGCCTTTTTATTATTATTATCCTTCAATAGATTTCATAAATTAAATAAAGCTTCGAAACATTGCATATATATTATTATGATGACAGCAAAAGACAAAAGGCTCAAATTCTTAAGGGAAAGTAGTTAGTGCAATCAAGATATATGTTACTTTATCATAAAAAAAACCAAAATGTATTATTAAAATGATAAATTTAAATAATAAATATCTAAAAGAAAAAGCTAAACTAATTGAAGTACATCGATTGACGAACATTCCAAGAAGTATTTTAAGGAAACACATTAATATAAATAAAATTAATAAGTTTTCAAATTAAAAGAATAATTACTAATTGCATTAAAAACGGGTAAATACCAAAACCTTAAATTCCCATATGCGAAAAAAAAGATCTTTGCAGTACAACAAATACTAAATGTTCAGAACGCTATAACTCGGCACCAAATAGACCGATTTCGATGATTTTTTACTTTTTGCAGGGAATTTAGTAAGCATTCAAATACTCATAATGTAATGTATAACGAAACAAAAATCGCGTACTTTTCGAGTTATTCGTAAATTATGAATTCATTTGTAATGTCTCGATTCGTTGAGCCAGCACCATCATACGGTTTGAAAACTCCTACTTTTATTCAAGTCCAGGTATAAAATTAGGAATCAAAATTACGATTGGCGCACTCTACGTGATATTCCCTTTCTATTGATACCTCATTCGTCAAAATCCATCACTCCTGAGAGCCGGAAAAGGGATATATATTTGATAAATAATATACAAGAAGATAGATATTATAGAGGGTAAAGGCCGCACACGAACTGTCAAGTTCACGGTCTGACCTCTGGCCATGAGTTCACAGCCATGTTTGGGAAGTGATAATCGATTCTCGGCAGGGATCGACTCCAACGCGTAATATTATGAAACACAATACCTCTAGAAATCTATACAATATATTTTTTAATACCATAAGTATAGATCCATTTCCGGCTATCAGGAGCCATGAATTTTTTTTTTTTAGAAATGGTTTATATTTTCCAACTAAAATTTTATAATTGCTGTGGGTCTGTACCCTTGTAAAATACATTTATATATATATATATATATATATATATATATATATATATATATATATATATATATATATATATATAGAAAATAGAAACTCTGAAAAAAAGATTAAATATAGAAATCGTCTACATCGTAAAAAAATCTGGTGCGCGCAACACACAACTTTCACTTACCGATCTACTTTGAATAGAAATTATTTTCTGGCAATGCTGGGCTATTATAAAATTTTTTGAAGTGCATTTTAAACGGAGCTAAAGCTTAAAGCTTACAGATAACAAGTCATTAAGACCATTATAATTACAAAATGTCTATTTAATATATGGAAGACAGGCAATAAAAATCAATTCACTATATCTGATTTTATAAACCACAGAATGACTAACTCCAATTTCAACATTTTTGAGTGATGTCATTTTAGTGATATTTTTAGTTGAAAAAGTTATCTATGCAGACAATGAGTAAGTTGATTCCAGAGGTGGTGATTGCAGTGTTGAAATATAGAACTGAGAATAAAAGTATAAATTTAGGTACTACTTTCTTATGAAAGATGTTCTTAGGAAAGACACTTTATTAAATATCTGTAGAAAAAAGGTTTTTTTAGTCTCAACAATTAAAAAAATATATTTTAAATTTATCCAAATTTTCACCTCTTCAGGGAAAAAAACTAGAGACCATATCTTTCCTCCTAATTGTCCGATTTTAACGATTTTTTTTTTGTTTTTTTAGGAAATTCCATAAACTTTTAAAAAACCATATACAATATCGACAAAAAAGCGTATACTTTTTGAGTTATTCGGAATTTAATTTTAACATCCCTCGTAACTTTTTTTCCAGCTTCTTTTCGTTGAAGTATGTTATATAGATAAATTTAAAGGGTATCGAGAAAATGACTTTAGCGAAGTTTCATTGAAATCGGTACATTCGTTTAGGCGCTACAGTCTGTAGGAACGCAGGTTTTTCTGCATTTTTATTTTTTTCTCCTTTATTAATTTATCGAATTCTTTCAAAAGTTATATGTAGCATTTTTTCGTAACTCTGAATAATGCGAAATGGTTAACTTTTTAAAATAAACCATATTAAAGGTACTTTAGAGGAAGACATATATGAACATTGGGCATTTAAGCCCTGTAAAGTGACATCAACGGGGATAAGACCTAAATGATATTAAAGACCACTTAATTATACAATGATACACCGAGTTTGATCAAAATCGTTAGAGTCGTTTTTGAGAAAATTGTAAAAATGTGTTTCAGCGTTCATATAAAGTGGCACTTCCGGTTAGCCGATTTTAACGAAAAAGTTGCTGTCACATCCGGCCCATATACAAACCTTAAATACTTAATATCAGTTTCGTACTACTTTTTCGTTTATGAGCTAGACTGTTAACACACACACACACAGACCATTTTGCGACACTTGGTTATTTGAACTCAGGGGACCTCAAAACATGTATTTCCGTTGAAAACTGAGATTCCAAAATTTTCACGATCGCAATACTTACCCTTACAATATATATTACATATATACGTAAGTGAAAGTAATATAGACTATGTTATAGCAGAATATATTTTGTTCTAGATATGTTGGTGTAGATGGTTTTGTATAGTTCCTTACTTCAGATATTAAGGGATTGAATGAATGTTCTTGGAATTGAAAGAATGCTCGTGTTGTTTTGTAAATGTAATCTTGTATTTAGGGCATATCTAATTCTGAATACATCTTAGCTATCGTCGTATAATAGGGATAATAATTGACCATTCTAAGGCAGTTGTTTAGAAAAATTTAAGTATTTTAAGTTAGTTCTATTAGTAAGGTTCCATATAGGGCAGTGTGTAAAAATTGATTTTATTCAGGGGTATCCATCTCACTAAGGTCCACATGGCGCAAGAACCTACAGCCCCCTCCTCCTCCCAAGATATTTTTTTGCTCACCCTTTCTTAAAAACATAGCAAGATAAGAAAGAATTAGAAAAACCGTAAATCATACACAATTACACTTGCAGCGGCCTGTTCCATATTTCCCCTTCTACCTCAGTTGTCCGAAAATTAATAACACCATTGAAATTTGTCCTAATCAAAAATTAAAAAATCCGTCAAAATATGCCCGCTTAAAAATTCCTTCTGGGCACCTCTGGTATTATTACATATTTTTACGGAATTAATTTGTTTTTGGATGAAAGTTTTGATTTTTTATTGAAATATGGAAACATTTTACATGTTATTTTTCGGACGTTTTCTAATTTTGAATTGATCCGCTGATTAAATTGGAGTTAAGCGATGGATTTTAATGAATGATGTATCACACGAAGAGGAATTTTATGAACAAGTGAAGAATCCCAATTTCAATCCTTAACATCATATTTTTTTTTTTAGAGTAGTTAAACAAAGAAAAGTTAAACTCTACAATAAACCCATAACAAAATTTTTTGTTGAAACTCAAGACAACTGCCATCACCAGTCAGTATCTCCAAACCATGACTATCAAAACCAACTTGATGAATCAGAGTCAACAATAAAGAGTAAATCAGTTGGGCAAGTTGATGTAGTTGGATAACATCACTATCAACATTTACATATCCTTAATAATCTTATCAACACCTACTCCGATTCGAAATTATAATGCTAAAGTTGATGCTAAAGGAATGAGTTAGATGTGGCTATATTTATTTCTTGTTGCTTTATAAATAAAAGAAAGAGGAAAACGATCTTCCAGGATGGCGTTCATATGCTGCAACTACTAGTGCAAAAGGTCGTATGTCACAATTTTATATGTTCATTCTCATGGTACTTAAGGTGATATTTTGTAGTCTGCAACTGCTATAAGTAGTTTGCTAAATAGGGAATAGCAGAGGGAAATAAAATATAAAAATTATAGTAATAATTGATAAAGAAATAATATGGCTGATAAATATTCAGGACGCAATCATTATAAAGTTTTTATTGGTGACAACCTTTCAACCCAAGCATCAAGTATTTGAATACCTTCCCAGATGACCCACATAATGAAGCTGAAACGTTGGCACCAATAAAAACTTTATAATAATTGCGTCCGGAATTTATCACCCATCTAGAACAGTCGACGAAGTTGCTTCAATAATTCTTTAAAGAAATAATAGGTTTTTTCTCTTTGTAAACACTCCAGTTTTACATAAGAACTTTGATTGGTTGCGATATAACTTAAAATAGTGGAAACTATTTATGAAACCTACGTTTCGACCTAACTATGCAGGATCTCTTTGAATATATTTATCTTATATTTAACTATTACATTATTATACTCTTTAGCCCTGATGAAGACCTGCATAGTCGTACCAAAACGTCGGATTAATTTCCAGTAAGTTTCCAGTACTTTAGGTAATTTTGATGACCTCCATCGCGGATCATATTTTTCCTAATTATACAAACACGAATCCAATGTGAAAAAATATAAGCCATGTCACTGCAAAAAATGCGGAGGAATAAAGATTTAAGCATAATGGAGGCGAGTTAAGAAATTATTTCTTTTTAATCGACAACTGTAAAGTTACCTCTAGATCAGATCGTGGAGAGAAAAGAATTATATAGTTTAATTAAAGATGAAGGACTACAAAATACAGTTGACGCAAATGATCAAGTGTAATTTTTCGTTTAACAGCTTCAAATATAACCGTTAAAAAAAAAAAACCGTTAGTAAAAGTAATGTCCTTAGTTTGTAACTACATGCGGTTTCTTTCAAGTCAAGGTTATTCCTTTTTCTTTTTTTTAGTGGTCATTGTGTTAAGCCACAAAAATAACGGATGTTACTGAGTAAATCAGCCGCACTAAAAGATGACTCATATTGAGAATGAAACCGCTATTAACATCCCTGATACAATCAATTCACATGTCACACTCATAAAACAAATAGGTCACAAATATGTTACTGTTAAATTATTGAAAATTAGCAGACCTATATCACGGAATACGTTGAGGAAATTATCGGAGACTACCAATGCGGATTTAGACGGAATCGTTCGACTATTGATCAAATATTTTCTTTGATATGCGACAAATATTAGAGAAAAAATTGGAGTATAACGGTATTGTTCACCAGCTGTATATAGATTTTAAAAAGGCGTACGATTCTATTGACCGCCAGAAACTGTATAATATTCTAATCGAGCAGGGGATTCCAAAAAAACTAGTAAACCTAGTCAGGATGTGCTTGACGGAGACACTCAATAAAGTTAGAATCGGTAATAATTTGTCCGAAAAATTTGAGGTTCGTTCGGGCTTAAAACAGGGGGATTCTCTTTCGCCTGTCCTGTTCAATTTGGCATTAGAACATGCCATTAGGGAGGTAATGCGAACCGAGAAAGGGTTGGATCTGGGCGGGACAACATCCGTGCTGGGATATGCTGATGATCTGGTACTGTTAAGCGAAGACGTTGAAACTATAAAACTAAATACGACAACGTTAATGAAAGCCGGTAAAGAACTAGGACTCGAAATAAACGTGGATAAAACAAAATATATGGTTAGCTGCAAAAATGGCGATACTACTGGTGATATCGATATAGATGGTAATATGTTTGAACAGGTAGATAAATTTAGGTATCTAGGTTCAACGATAACTAGAAAAAACGAAATTGAAGAAGAGATTAAGGTTAGACTGAAGGCGGGAAATGCTTGTTATTTTTCTGTGACAAAACTACTTAGGTCGCGCCTCTTGTCCCGAAACTTAAAAATTAGAATCTATAAAACAATTATCTTGCCTACAGTTCTTTATGGATGCGAAACTTGGCCGCTTACATTAAGGGATGAGCAGCGTCTTAAGGTTTTTGAAAATAAAGTATTGCGTAGAATATTCGGACCGAAGAAGGATGAGTTAACCGGAGAGTTCAGACGGTTACACAACGCCGAATTGCGTGAGCTGTATCCGGGTAATATAATTGATGTAATTTCATCGCGGCGAATCAAATGGGCTTGTAAAGTTGTTGGGCTTAGTAACGAGAGAATTCCTAAAAGGTTAATATTTGCTGTGCCGAATGGTAAGCGTCCGAGAGGTAGATCGAAGCGAAGGTGGGAAGATTGCATTAAAGCCGATCTGAAGGGACTGGGTTTGGACGGCGAACGGTGGAGGGAGATGTGTAACAAGCGATTGGTGGTGTCGGCATCGAACCTTCGGGTTCGCTAAGCCTTATTATTATTATTATTATTAGCAGACCTATAAATAATAAGACCTATAAAATCGCTCGAGATTATATTTGTTCCAAGCCTTTACTGTACATAAAACATGAGATATTTCTTCATCTTTTGAACATGGTCTGGAAACAGAAAAAGACACCATAGGACTGGCAGGTTTCAGAAATTATGCCTTCAGTATGAAATAAGTAAGATTACAGAGACTGCAACAATCGTCGAGGCACAACACTTCTTACTTAGTCTGCTCCGTAAAATATAATCGAGAATCCTAGAGGCCAGGGTCAGGAGAATTCTTTGGATAAAACCAATTTTGGATCCTTGAATTCATCCATTTAAAAAAAAGTAATTCTTAACTCGCCTTCATTATGCATAAACGTTTGTTCCTGCGCATTTTTTTTGCAGTGACATGGCTTATATTATTGTCAAATTGGATTCGTATTTATTAAATGTTTGTATAATTAGGAAAAATATGACCCGTGATGGAGGTCATCAAAATTACTTGAAGTACTGGAAACTATTTATTAATCCCATGTTTTGGCTCGACTATGCAGGTCATCAGTACTAAAGAGAATAAGATACATCACTGTATAATAATGTAATAGTTAAATATAAGATAAATGGATTTAAAAAGATCCTACATTGTTAGATCGAAACGTAGGTTTCATAAATAGTTTCCACTTTTTTAAATTATATCGCTACCATGCAAAAGTTTGTATGTAAAAATGGAGTGTTTTTTACAGTGTACAGAAAAACCCTATTATTTCTTTAAATAATTATTGAAGCAAAATTGTCGACTGTTCTTTCTTTCAAGAACCACACGGATCTAATTTTCACCACGCGGCAAATCATGTGCGCTTTGTGGATCTTCGCAAGGGCTTTGACCGAGTTAAGAAAAATTACATAGTTGAATGAATGAATGAAAAAATAATTTTATTCTGGGACTACTGTCCCCTAAGAATAATAACAGAGTTACAAATTTATGTATCTTAGTCTGACATAGTAAAAATACCAACTAATTTATTGTTAATTGTTATTTCAATTGTGCAATGGATTGAAATTAAACATTGTATAGATGCAAGTAATTTTACATGTTAGGGGAAGTTTGAATGTGGAGTAGGTGTTGGAACAGGAGTTGTTTGAAGGAATTTGTGGATGAGGATTGACGCATGGAGGTAGGAAGTGAGTTCCATAAGGAAGCAGCACGAATGACGAAGGATTTGCTGAAGGAGGAAGTTTTATGGGAGGGAATATATAAGTCTATAGGTTGAGACCTAGTATTGAGAGAGTGGATAGAGGAGCGCAGAGTAAGGAGTTCCAGGATGTAGGGAGGGTTTTTGGTTCTGAAGACTTGGAAAAGGAAAACACCAAGGAGGAATTGTCGTCGGGAAGTAGGATAAAGCCACTTCAACTCGGTGTACCAGAGTGAAACATGTGAACGCCTGGGATCCCGAAAATGTATCTTATGAAACAATTCATGAGTCTTTTTAGTCTCATTTCCAGCCTGGCAGATAGCCCTCCATACACCAAGCAGCCGCAGTCGAAGTGGGGGAATACAAGGGAGGTTACAAGGAGCTGTCTGGTTTTTAAAGGAATATAATCACGGAATCTTAGGAGTTGTTTAAGGGCAGTTATGGATTTTCGGGTAATCTGGGAGATATGATTATCCCAGGAGAGGTTCTGGTCAAAGGGTACTCCTAGGTTTTTGACTGTAGGGAAAAAATGGATGGGACGGTTATTGAGGTAAAGTAGAGGAAAGTAAGGAAGGGAGCTGATGAGATGTCTGGACCCGATGATAATAGCCTTGGTTTTATCTGCATTCAGCTTTAATTCATTTATTTCTGCCCATCTGTTGATGCAGTCGATGTCCTCTTGTAGCCTCCGGGCAACCTCAGGCATCTCAGAAGGTTGGAATGATTGGTATATTTGGAAATCATCGGCATATAGGTGGTAATTAGAGTGTTGAATGGCGTTAAGAAGGTCACTAATAACCAACATAGGTTGTGTTGACCAACATAGTTGGTGTTCTATTCGCGAAAGGAGCTAATAATGAACTTATTATGGTAGTAAGCAGTTAGGAAGAATAACCAAACGAAAATTGAGAATTGTCACAACAGTGGGCATAAGTCACAGGTACAGCCTAAGCCCTCTTCTTATCGTATTGGTTTTTGACCTGCGCTGGATAGATGAGGAGTTAAGATACGGCTATAGGTTTCAACTGGGCCAACCTATTGTCTACTCCCCCCCCCACTTGAGTTTGTTGAAGACCTTTAAAATCTCTGGGACTTCCACAACAATGTTACATCCACAAATCGAGGAATTACATCCATCCGGTCTAAGATACACAAACGGCAACCTCACACTGCTAAAGTGGTAAAAGAGGATAAAAATGATAATGATGAGGTCTAGTCTTTAATTCAAAGTTACTATTCTTAACAGTAAGAGCTGAATGTGTCCCAATTTAAATTAGAACCACTCCACCTGGACAAAGGAGGCCTCGTAGAAGACCTAAACGACAAGAAGACATTTCCGGTTACTCCAGCTATTACTAGAGAGCGCTCTAAGCTTCCAATCAATTACGAAAAATCCATATACATGACTACCATAAGGCCTATTTGGAATTGATTTTTGGGGCTCCATTAAACCATCGAATTCCTCTTTTATCAAAATCTTACAATCAAAAATCCTTCGGAAAATCCTCAATGCTCCTTACTTTTTCACAAATGAAATAACTCATAAAGACCTTAATGTTCCATATGTTTTCAATTTGCCTCGACAATAGAGATTTATCCTTCCATAATAAACTTCAAAACCATCCGAACCTTTTCGTTTCTTGCTTTCTCTTCGATTCCTGATAACTCTCCGAGGCGTCTGAAAAGAAGATGATCTCCAAATGTAGAAATTTTATTATGATGCTACCAACAGATAGTTTCATTACAAATCATTATATTTCTTTGTGTCCTATTTAATAGATGTACTTTTATCTCAACTTTCATGAATAAAAAATAGCGACAAAATATGTTTATAATATCATTCAATTTATCATACAATCTAGATATATAATTATGAACGATCATCGAGCCATGCTATCAGTAATTATATACTCGAGAATCTAGTTTCCTCATCTCAGATCTTAGGCAATAGTTTCCCTGAAGGAAGAGCTGTGGAGCAGCACGCCCCCTCGCTGTCATCGAAACCGACCACCTCGGGAGTTAATTAGTCAAGTAGAGTAACCGGATCGTTACAATTAGTCAAGTAGTGTAACCGGATAGTTACAACTAGTTCACAAGTTCATTCCGGTTACTGCCTCATTTCGGCGAGGAAAGTATCAATTCGTGTACTCGGGATAGTTTTTAATAAAACCCTTATGCATATTATATAGTTTATTATATAAGGCGAGACCATAAATATTGTCCACTTTAACTTTGAGAAAGTAGCCCAGTTCAAGTATTTGGGGTCACTGGTAACACAAGACAATGCACCCGAGGTCGGGGTCAAGAAAAGAACATTAATGGCACACAATATTTACTTGGCTCTTCGCAAGGAATTCACCTCTCGCCTTCCATCACGGCAGAACAAGCTACATCTCTACAAAACATTAATCCGCTCAGTCCTGCTGTAGGTATCAGAAACATGTAAGACAGTTAAAAGAATTGACCAAGAATTTGAAAGAAAAAAATCTTCGAAGAATATTTGGAGGAGAACAGATCGATGGGAATTGTAGAAGGCGGACAAACGCCGAAATTCACTCGATTTTTAATGATCAAGATGTCGTCCTGAGGATGAAGCTTGGAAGGCTGAGATGGGCAGGCCACGTGGCTGTGATGGACAATGAAGCGATCCCTAAGATGATCCTGACAGAACCTCTCTGCGGCACAAGAAGAAGAGGGAGGCCAACAAGATGGTCAGACGGTGTGGCAAGAGATTCAAGTCCTGGGAGTCAGGAGCTGGATGATGGCCGCACTGAACAGAGATGGCTGGAGGAAGCCAAGACTCGTCATCCAGTTGTAGCGCCGTCATAGTTAGTTTATTATATACGTAACTGTTTTGTTACAGTTTTAGTTTTATTTACCTATATATGAAATACATGGTAAGGTAATGTTTGACTGTGATTATGAAAAGTGAGTCTGAGGTCTCCTGAGTCCAATTAACCAAGTTTCACAAAATGGTAGTTAGCATGTAAGAGTATGTGTGTCCCTGTGCATGTGAAGAGTCATCCTCAAAAACTGTAACTCGCTTGTAGTTAATAATTTCATATTAAAGGTATGTTTATGTTATGTCTTGGATGTTACAGCAACGTTTTGAAGTGAAAACTTCTTTAGTCGCGTTTTGAACTTTTTTGTAAAGTGTGAACTAGATTGAGCTATCAGATTACCGATGTGTACCGCTCGGGTAAAGTCGGTTGGAGACGACAAATTGAACTGTTTTTTAATACAGATTAAACATCTAAAAACTAAAAATTGGAACTGCATATTGTTAGCGGAGGAAATTCTCATTCTCTTTGTAACGAGTTATTATTCAAAATTGTATCTTAACCCTTGTGTTAGAGAAGCGAAAAGGGGGAAAATAGTGTCGAAAACCAAATGATAACGAGTTTTATTGAAGATATGGATTAAAATATCTCAGAAACTAAAACTCGGATCTGCATACTGTAAGCGAGGGAATTGCTCTGCATTTCATCCTCTCTGTAATGCACTAAAATTCAAAATTTTATCTTAACGCGACGCCGTGTTAGAGAGGCGACAAAGAAAAAAATGTGTCGAAAAGAGAAAGGGTTTTATTGAAGATATGGATTAAAATATCTCAGAAACTAAAAATCAGACGTGCATACTGTAAATGGGAGAAATGTTCAGCATTTTATAATGAGTTTATTTATAATTTATATTTCATATTATTAATCTCGCCTTGTTGGTGTTTTCACTTCTATCGCGTGGTCTAAAGCACACGTCATAGTTTTATTTTGGTCAAAATATGCTCAAGGGAAGTGACAATTTATATTAAATATTAGCGATAAACCTTAAGGAATTATTAGTAATATGTTAAGACATGAGGTAAAATACAAACACGAGGTATGGAAAAATCCAATATACCAGCGAGATTAAGACATAGTTATGTAATTCACAATATATAAATCAAGACGTATAAATAAATAAATACAGGGGTTTAGGATGTAATTCCGCTACTACAAACAGAAAAAACAATATATATCTCGTAATCGAATGGATCATTGACATTGAAAATTATATCGATATTGCTAAAGCGTTATAAGAGACCACTTTATATAAAAGTGAAATATATAAATGGTTGATGATGAAGAGGTCTTTATATTATCTGTTTGGTTGAATTGAATCAGCTGATCCGGCTTTGACCCAACAAAAACAAAAAGGCCGCCACGCCACCCCCTGAAGAGCGGGCTGGCCGCACTCCAAAACTTCTCCTGCCTTCCTAAGCTCCTATAAGAGGTAATTCCATCTCGATATACTGGCGATCGAGGCAGATATAGTTCTCTGGCAACCTTCCAATCTCTGTCTTATATCTTTTTCCGGGAAAAGGCCACCAAATGATTAATATCTCGAAAATAATTGCTACATTTTTTAAATAGATATGATGGATATTAGTAGATAATACAAATGTAATTGAATTATAATATGAAAGCTGTTTTTAATTGCCTTCTGCTTCGGCGATAAAAGAACAGAAGTCTAAACATTTTACTCAAATTACTTCACAATAGTTTATTATTTCCAAACAATTATACATCTAAAGTAAAACTATCTTGCTAGTAAGAAATAAAAGGTGATTCCAATTACTGGCTAATTTTTTTTTTTTCATCAATAGTAATTTGCTAAAAAAAAAACATAAGTTCAGTAATAACACATTTAAAACTCAAAATCCAAAAAAAAGGATGCAACCTTTGCAGTAGAAGATATAAAAACCATCGAGAGACCATATCTTGCTCGAAATAGTCCGATTTTAATGAACTTTTTTTTTCAATTTTAGGAAATTTTATAAACTTTTAAATAAACAAAAAAGTGATTACTTTTGGAGTTATTCGTAATCGAATATTACCATCCCTCGTAACTTTTATTCCAGCTTCTTTTCGTTGAAGTATGTTATATAGATAAAATTAAAGGGCATCGATAATAAGACTTTCGCCAAGATTTATTGAAATCGGTACATTCGATTAGACGCTACAGTCTATAGCAACGCAGGTTTTTCGGCTGCCATCTTGAAAGGAAAAGGCGGATAGCAATGTTGATGAAGGAGGATCATCCTTGGGTAAACTCTAAATTTAAACCCAAATATATATATATATATATATATATATATATATATATATATATATATATATATATATATATAAAGCTTTATATATATATAAAGCTACCAGCCGCCAATCGTATATTAAATATTAGGGTGTTTAATGGCATTGTTGGTTGCCGAAGGATTTATCTTTTATAGGTTTTTTTAATTTAAATTCAATATTATATATTTATTATCAATATTTAAATATTTATTAACTATTAATCGTGGTACACTCAATAATGAATTTGGTAGTGCTAAAGTATAAATTGAAAAGGTATTCATTTATGTTCGAAATAAGCTAATTATAAAGTACTCTATATCTGTTAAGTTCCACTCATCTAGTTCGTTTACAATTATATCTCAGCTGTGATATGTATAATTTCTAAATGCAAAATTAAAATTATAGAAGTAGTTGAATACAAAAGTTGTAACTTGAAAAAAAAAAAAAACAGAAAAGTTTCATTCGTCTAGAAATTTAGGAATTCCTACGTTTATTCCATAGGATCGAATAAACAACTCGAAAAGAAAAAAAAGGCATTTGATTAAAATACCTGTATTATTTGTTTTATCAAACAAATAAATGGAGGGATTGTCGAATCTAAACAAATACAATTTAATAGCGACAGTATTTTAACTGATTTCAAACATAACGTAAATCAATAACCAATTAGGAAGTAAGGAAACATTGCACAGGTCAGTTTAGTAAAAAGAAAGAAAACTCTGATAAGAAAATAACCCACACCAACCAACATCCTCAAAAATAAAAATTCGAAAAAATCGTCAATTAAATTCACACATTAATAATTAAAATATGAGAAATTAAAATATTATTTTGAAAGTTGGAAAAACAGCAGCTATAATAGCAATAGCGGGAATAATTCTTTTTAATTAAATGTCAAATGTTAAAACATGAGAGTAACGGTAAAAAGGAATGTAGCTGTTCCTTGTAACAACTAAATTAGCATCGTTAATGTTTAACTGTTATTTTGTTTAGCTGTCCTACTTAAGTCACCTTTGGACTCGAGAAGTTCGCTATTTCTTCATCTTTTTTTTTTTCTTCATCCGTCCCCTATAACCTTAATTAGCGAACTAAATGGAATTACGTCAGATATTTGTTTAATATAGCTTTTTTTAAATAAAAAAAAAATAAACATTATAAATGTTATAATATAATTAATTTAGGAAAGGAAACTTTAGTTTTTGTCTATTGTACACTAGCGCCCAACTTTATATTTGGGCTAAATCGAACATGCCGTTTTGATATATAGCTAGCTCTATAATAGCAAATACCTTTGCATACGCGTAAAGAAAATTAATGGATGAAAGTAAAAAAAAAAAAATTGTTACTGGATAATTTTTACATTAATCCTCAATTATCTTCCAACTGTAGAACCAATCGGACGAGTTATTTTGAGATATGAGTGCATTAAGGAAAATGTAAAAGGCTGTGTATGTGATAGGAAGTAAATAAAATTGATAAGAGGCCTTCAAGGAGGCACAATTCTTGTTGAAGAGTTTTTTATTGTTATGTAATTTTCCCTACAACAAAAAAAGGGTTTAATATGAAATATGAGACATGGAGGCTAGGAGGAATAAAGAGCGATGGATGGATGGGGTCAAACCAGAACTGTAGGCACACAGACATGATCGATGGAACAAGAAATGGGTAAGTTTTAAGAAAGATAAAATATTTTGTTGGAGTAAGTATAGATCAGAAGACTATACATATAGTACTGCCTACTAGATCAGGTTGCGAAGAAAAACTCATGTACATAGATACCAGGAGGACAATTAAAATTAACTTTTAAATTCATCGAGAATTATTTTTTGGAGGAATCTATCCCAATCTTAGATATGAGGTAAAATAAACCAGTAAAAATGCCGGAATAACATTCCGTAACTAACAATTTAAAATGCTTTAATTATCAGCTTGATTTAATTGATCGTTAGATAAGAATAAATGTATTTTAAATGGAATGCAAATAAATATAAAAGATAGTGGAAAAGCTTTATCGGTAAATGGCAGCCGATTTTCGAGACCTTAACTGCCAACGCAAACGATCGTTCCTCAACAAACGGGAAATCCCAGACGCAGACCACTTCCTAGCCGGTCCAGGAAACCTCAAGAGGAAATGTGACCGGGAGTGACCGAGGCCCTGTTCTCCTAACCTTCGCTCCCGTCCGGTTCTTATGCAAGAAATACCTTTTCTCGATTAATCCACAACACAACACAAAATACCTTTCACGGTGCGTGCGGTCTTACGCAGGTAATGGCTAGCAGCTAATGGCAAACTGAATTACTGGTCATGACAACTGATTCGGAAGAACGAAAGGAGGAGTCAACAGAAGAACGAAAAACAAATAATAAAAGAAAATAAAGAGGTGAAGAAAGACAACAATAATAAAAATTACTTTAATCTGCACCCACATTTTGGCCGTTTAAGGTCTTCATCCCACAGGAGTTAGCACTGGCGGATCCAGTATTTAATTTGGGGGGGAGTAGGGAGGATCGCCCCGAAAGCTTAATATATAACGATAATTACTTTGAAAGTAAAAGAAAAAAAACTAACTGCCTATATGAAATAATGTTTTAATGATTCATAAAGTCCTGTTAAACATAATTACACTAATAATACTTTTAGTTACTTTTTTAATATTTTTTTCATAAGACATGGTTTTATTTTACCATTTGGAGAGAGGGGAGAGGGGGCGTCAGCCCTATTAAATTTAATGATTAATAATTTTTAATACTAAAAATTTAATTCAAGCTTCAAAAACTAAAATATATGAAATGAAATTATTTCGTAATATTTTAGACGCAAAGAAGTGAATTCTAGTAAAAATACTTCAATAATGTTTACAGTTGAAAAAACCAAACACATTGCTATAATCACCGATAACTTTATTATCCGTACATATATTATTACAGTAAGGCTCGAAATCGGTTTTGTACCAAATATAAGCTCCTGTCATGCTCAAATACCATGAATGGGGTACCGTTGGATTCAGAATTTCACGGGGGTTAGCGAATCGTATTCTCCACTTTTGTTTTTCCAAATCTTCTCGCACGGGCCTACTAGTAGTTTAATAACTCTAGATAGGTCTTATTGTTAGGACAATCAGACACTTTTCTCCATGTTATGTAATTTTGTTACATTTTAAGTATACAATGGAGAAGTTTTAATTACTAATTATAAATCTGAAGCTAGTTAAGAGCACGTGGCGATTGTTTAAAATAGCTCGAAGAAGTACGACGACGACGATGAAGGCATCGCAGCTCCTCGAATCTAATTGGCCCTGGAAAGTTTCTTCCAAAGCAGTGACGCAAACTCCCGTTTTGAGACGAAGGTTATCCGATCCGGAGCGCTAGATCGACAATCGCTCAGGTCGCCAACATTGCGACAGTCTGTTGGTAGATCGATAAGATAACGACGATAAACATATAATAAAACAGGAGTACGACGAGTCAAGAAGCAATACAGAAATAGAAAGGACGATAGAAATAGCTTGAAGGGAATGGTCGTTAAGAAATGTCTACATACTCCGTCACGCTATTCCCTCTCTACTTTACGTCAAATCGATTAATTTTCCGATTTCTAAGTTTAAAAGATATAAAAAGAAATATATATATATATATATTTGAGAAGCAGAGCTACGTCATTAAAATCGAATTACTCCCCCTTTTTCTAAACAAGTTAAAATTGATTAAGGCCTACCTGAGGTAATCGATCGATCAAAATCTAAATGATGAATTGAACAGCTGATTTTTTTCCCGTGTTTCTTAATTGAACATTTTATAATTTGTTTTGAGAATTTAATTTATAGCTGGGATTTGAGAACAAAACAACGACATAAGCCCTTATTTTCAATTTACCAAAAAATTTTAATTCCTCTATTTGGACAAACATTTAAGCCCGGGAAAGACGATGGCCTCAATTACATTGCCGTTTCCGACTTGCATTCGCATAACAGCTACCTAATTATTTAAATATAATATCAGATTTAGAATTATTAAACTAAGTAAATGTATTTAAGGTTATAAATATATCCTTTATACATCCATGAAATGGTTTTATATTTTACTTCTTCTTTCACACAAGTACAATGAAATAGTTTTATAACAAAGATATTGCCTTGATTAAGTGGATTTTAAATACTATTTCAAACTTAAAAATATTTTAAAAGTTTACATTTAGCTAATCAATTTTATTTAATTTCCTTCAAACCATATGATTAACGTTAAATATTAGTTTTCATATATTATTATTTATATTTTTTTCGCCACTCTCCGTTACCTTCCACAACTTTCTATATTAAATATTGTTTTTTCTAAAATTCTTCGCTTTCCAACGATATATTATTTCCGGAGATTCATTTTCGACCTGGATAAGCATTTTTATTTCTTTCTTCTTTATTCAATAATTAAATTCTTTCAAAAGTTATAATTATCATTTTTTCGCAACTCTAAATAATGTAAGATGATGAATTATTTAAAATAAATCATATTAAAGGTACTTTAGAGGAAGTCGTATATGAACATTGGGTATTTAAACCCCCTAAAGTGACATCAATGGGGATAAAACCTGATTTATGTAAAACATCACTTCATAATACAATAATACACCGAGTTTAATAAAAATCGTTAGAGCCGTTTTTGAGAATATAGTAAAAATGTTTTTCAGGGTTGATATAAAGTGGCACTTCCGGTTAGATGATTTTAAGGAAAAAGTTGCTGTGACATCTAAGGCATATGCCTATCTTAAATACGTAATATACAGACATACAGACACACAACCATTTTGCGGGACTTGGTTATTTGGACTCAGGGTACCTCAAAACGTTTATTTCCGTTGGAAACTCATATTAGGAAATTTTCAGGATCGCAATACTTTCTCGTACTATATATTACATATATAGGTAAGTGAAAGTAAAAAAAATCCGGTGCGGTGGGTGCATCACACAACTTTCACTTACCACGCTCTTCTTAGCAGAAAAAGGGATTTTCAGATAAAGGAGAAGTGAAAGTAAAAATTATTATTTATTTATATTTCATTGTGGGTATTGTTTATTTGTAAAAGTATCCTTATAAATACAAATTAAATATTAAATAATACCAACAATAACATTTATGAAAACCACATATGTATATTTATACAATATTGACGGAATCCGTATTATATTAAACTCAAGTTAGGAATGGAAGCATGTTCTAATATTTCGAGTGCGCTCATGTTCCTTTGGTTCCTCAGTTACAACTATTCTCCGTTACGTTCTTTTATTTCTCCTTCAGTTAAATATCAAATTCTTTCATATTTTATATTTAACTATCTTTTATATTAGTGATTAATGTGAAATGGTCATTTGCTTCAAATAAAAAAATTAAAGGTACCTTAGAGGAAGCTAACATTAAAAATTAGCCATTTAAGCCTTTTAGAGAACACCTATCAGAAGAAAAACTACATTTTATTAAAACTGCTTAATTTAACACTGATATGATAAATTGAATCAAAATCGTTAGAGACGTTTTCGAGAGTATCCTAAAAATGTGTTTAGTTCATTATTTAAAGTGCCACATCCGGTCAGCCGATTTTGACGAAAAAGTTGAAGTACCATCCCTAGCATATAAAAACCTTAAATATGCAATTTCACTTTCGTATGACTTTTAGTTTTTTAGCAAGACTGTTAACACGCACCACGGGCGGATCTACGGGGGGGGGGGGGCTTTCGGGCTGAAGCCCCCCCCCCCAAAATGGCAAAATATAACCATGTTTTATGGAAAAAAATATTAAAAAATTATCTCTTAAAGTCTTATTGTTCGTGTAATTACATATAAAAGGACTTAAGGAATCACTTAAACACCATTTCATATAGATAGTTAGTTTCTTTCTTTTTTTCCAAAGTAATTATCGTCATTTTTATGAAAAAAAAAAGCTTTCGGGCTGAAGCCCCCCCCCAAAATCAAATCCTGGATCCGCTAGTGACACACACACACATACAGACCATTTTGCGGGACTTGCTTATTTGGACTCAGGGGACCTCAATTTCTCTATGTATTTCCGTTGAAAACTGAGATTCGAAAATTTCCACGATCGCAATACTTTCCTTTACTATATATTTCATATACAGGTAAGTGAAAGTAAAAAATTTAACAACAGTGATTTAACTGTAAACATTTAACGGTTATAGTATGAAGAGGTAAAATCTATTTTGTTCTATTTGTATCCAATTCAATTTATTTGTTTTGAATCCCAATTTTCATTGGGTCCCGATATGGGACAGGGATGAACCAGTTTGGACCAGAAGTCCAATAATCAAGTCAGGTTATTGCCCAAGGTCGCAGAAATGTTTATTTAGATTTTTAATCATAGAAGTAATATTAATGCTAAATAAAAAAAATACATTTAAGTATTTCTAAAAATGTAAAAAAGTGCCGATTACATTTAAAGATAATAATAATTTTTCAAAGTGACTCATCATTTTCATAAGAAATAGGTTTATAGGAAATTATTTTTAATTGAAATCTTGAAATGAGATTTTTATATCAACACTAGTGATTATTACTTTTCATTATTATTCATTATTTACTAAGGCAGCAATTCACAGAAATTTTTAAAAATTGTATTTGTTATTACTTCTGAAGATATTCATTAATTTCTGTATCATTTTTCCTCCCAATTATTAAGGAATCCAAAGTTTATAATTAAAATTATTGGAAAAATGTCACTTCGTAAGCATTGTTGAAACAGATCGATCTATTTCATGCCAATTAATCTAGACAATGTATTTGTTATGACAACAATAAAACAAGACAAAAAAAGTGACAATAGAATAACAGCCCTCAACTGATTATTTATTCTATACAAGAATAATTTCCCAGTTACATGTAGCACTTGGATGTCAAACATGATGAATAACAGAATTGAAATTTCTTCAAAGTTAAAATGTTTGTTACTTCAGCCTGAAGTCACCATAACTTAATATCAAAATCATTCCTTTAAAACACAACTTTTAAACAATTGCCCAAAAATGTTAATCTACAAAACATGTTAAGATAATGTATTTTTATTACAAAGTGCTACATATAAATTAGAATTCATTATAAACTTTACCTACAAGCTATAAAACATGAATGACAGAACTATTATATGTCCGATTCCCTGAATAACAGTTAAATCTTTTATATTGTTCAGAAGTCTAACTTAGGCATTATGAATAATTCTAGAAATCAATATGTTAAAAATGGGGCATATTCTTCGAATATCAGACAAATTCATTTTCAAACATTTTAATTGGTCATAGATTATTATGAGAATTTATTAGAAAATTTTATTGCACTACATTTGAAAGTAATTCTGTCACCTCATGATAATTAAGAATAAAATTTTTTTAATTAAAAAATTGGAAAATGGGTTTGGCTCGTTCTGAATTCTATGCCTGAAAAATATTGTAAAAGCTCCTGAAAATATATTATAAACTATGAATTTTATAATCAGTGGATATTTCAAACAGTAATAGAATAGATATTAATCATTTGAATAAATAAATCTTGGACCATCAAATAAATACTTTTTTATTTAATTCAGCTGTTAAGACAGGAGATGAATATTGAAAGCAATAGTTTAATTGATGCTAGAAATTGAAACAATACCATTTTCAATAAAAACAGTAGATACACAATCTTTTACAACTATAGAATAATAAGTAATTTGCAATTTTCTCAGATTAAAATTCACAAAATTGGTTAAACATATGCAATTTAGAAAATAAATATAATATATTTTAAAAAGTACTTTAAAATTCTTGCCGAGGAATTAAATTAATTTCAAATAATTACCATAATGAATCGTAAATGACATTTATAAATAATCACAACACTTCGACCCCTCTTAACTAAAGGCTCATTAATGACAGCTGATAAATGGTTACAAAACCTCAGGAATTAAATATAAATCAATAAATGTTAATATTGTCTTTTCAACCCAACATAATTGAACAGTTAAAAGTAACACATACTAACATAAAGAGATCCAGGTATTGTTAGTGAAAATACTATAGCAAACTAGTCGATACTCATCTCGAGTTTTACTAAGATAATTTTGATGATAAAAAGTGAATAATACAGCAACTTAAACATCCAATGGCTATTTCATTTAGCACAATATGCAAAATGTAATAGCTCATTGACAAGTTGACTTGTCACTTGACAACTACAATAAAGATGAATTTTTGGGAGTACTTACCATTCCAAGAGAAAATATGAGAAGGCAGAGAATGAGCAGTATACACACGGGGTAAATTTGTGGCTAAGGGGCTATCCAAATGTTCATCGTTTGAACTACTGTCAGTCTCTACAGATTCTGACAGGTCGAACGTAGGTTCGGTGCCGTTGTGAAGACCGTCTGGGCCATCAGAACTTGAGAAAGAACGAGCTCTCTGATCATTTGAAACTACACCAGGAATACCTCGAAGTAAACTAAATGCACCACTGGCTCCAACTTCAGATCCACTGCTCGTAGAAAAAGTCCTCTCTCGGTTGCCCTCCTCCCCGTTGGCCGTACTTGCTTTAGCACCCATATCACATAAGGGATTGATTTCAAGGGTAACACTAGGTCGAAAAATTCGAAGACACCGAAATATCACTCTGATAATATAAGAAAATAGCTTCTAGAAGTCGCACCACTACACCACTGGCCAGGCATTGCGGCCATATTGTGTGTGTGTAGATAACCTCACAGCCTGCCCCTATCAATGCACTTGAAATTAAAACAATGTTCTTATCAGTGTATTATATAATTTTTTTCCTTTTTGGCTTTCGCCTATTTTAGAATTTAAAAACAAACTTTATATGATAAATCATTAAAATATTTATTGCCAGTAACTTTACCACGTAAAACAATTTTGCGCTCGAAAAATATATACAAATAAAAGGAATTATGCAATGTTTTTGGCGAGAAATTCATCCTTGGTTTTGAAATTATTGATTATAAAATATATATAGTAGTGATAATATTATAAAAGTCGTAAAGTTCATACTGTAAAGCCATAAATTAAATAATAATAGGAATTCAAATTAACAACTACAGGGATATCATAGAGCCTTTGCTACTTTCCGGTTGCCATGACAACCTTTTATAAGTTGTGATAAGATAGATATATATGTCAATAATGATTTTTATACTTATATAAGGGTGATTTTATGTGTTATTTATTAATATTTTGATTCATATAATAAATCTATGTAATTTTAATTCCACATTTGTAATAGTACCAGGTGGAACAGAACTTAAGACCATCAAACATATAATGAAAATAAGCCATATCAGCATCTAAATATAATTGCCTGAATCATTTCAATTATGCAGCTTAAGCATCTAAAAACAATCCTTCCTGCAAAGGTACTCATTATTTATTATTGTATGGTCAATAATGTTTTACTTCAATCAAATCCTTATAAAACTTTTCTTAATATTTCAAAGGATGGACCAAATAATGTTCTTGCTATGGCCTGGTCACCAAACAACATGAAATTAGCTGTCTGCACATATGATAGAGTTGTCTTACTCTTTGATGAAAACGGTGTTAGAAAAGATAAATTTACTACAAAACCATCTGATTCACGGGTAAATACATTTAATATAAATTGTTTTTTTCAATTGGGAAATCAATTTGTGATATAAAATATATACATTTGGGTACCCTTTTTTTATTTAAGAACTCTAAGATGAGTTATGCAGTGAAGGGCTTAGCTTTCTCTCCAGATTCAACAAAAATAGCTGTTGGTCAGACCGATAATATTATTTATATATACAAGGTTGGAGAAGAATGGTGAGCTTTAAAACAGATTAAATTCATAGAAGAATAAATATCTCCTCATTACTAATTTCCTCTGTTTTTTATTTTAGGGGTGATAAGAAAGTAATATGCAATAAATTTCCACAACATTCTCCAATCACTTGTCTCATATGGTTAAACGAAGGTCCGATTGTGTTTGGTCAGGCTGATGGAAAAATTAGAGCAGCTTATATTACTTCAAACAAAACTCAGACTCTTTTTAATGCGAATTCATTTGCTGTATCTTTAGCTGCCAAGTAGGCTTTAAGTAAATTTATCTTTCATAGACTGTTTAATATATTGATTGGTAAAACATTAAATGAGCGCTCTCGTATGAAAGGTGGACCTCAGTCATTTTTAAAGAGTTGAGCCAGAGAAAAAGTTTGAGAGAAAAAGCCAATTTTTTTAACATAGCTTCAATTCTAATAATTGCTTTTTGTAATTCAACTTTAGTATTCTTAAATAAAATCATCAGGAACAGTTTGGGTTGAATCTATAAAACAAAAATTGATTTTTTCTTCTATTTCTGATAATTACTGATGTCTGTCTTTGATATGAAGCCACTTAAATGTATTGTAGTATTTATAATTTTTTAAAAAATATTTTATAACTTTAGTCGTATACCAATTTCTGTCGTTCATAGCATCAATGCACTAATGAAAATGTTCCAATAACCTAACTCAAAGAAATTGAGTTTTATAGGAGATATAATTTGTTATGTATGCACCAATAACTAATCAAATTTTATCATTGCCCAAGATAAATTCTCTTTATAATCCTAAAAAAAAAAATAATAATAATAATAATAAAATTAGTAATTGATGGTATATTTTCTTGTAGAACTGTATTTTTTATTTAGTTCCACCTTTCAAAAGTTTATATGTCTCTAAGTTAATATTCGTAAACTTGTTTTTATTTACCAAGGATGATATTAAATAATTTTTAAGAGAAATCATTTTTTAGTGAAATATTTTAAAATTATCAAGAATATTATGATAATATTATACAATCAATTATTTTAAATGGAATTAAAAACCTAAATAGTTTTCAGAACAAGTGGCATAAAGAAATAAAGATGTTAAAAAAATAAAAACCTAGCCTTTTTTTTTTTTTTTTTTCCTTTTTGGCCTTAAGATTTTAGACAAAATCGTATTATTGCCAGAAATTTATATGTATATTTCATATATAGTTCAGTGGAATTAATAGTAACACTTATTAAATTTTGAATGTTTAGTGGGTTTGTTTACCTTTGATTTTTGTTATCACTTATGTTATGACATATTATATTCCTTTGGCTGTGATGAATTATCTTCATTATTTGATTTTCGTTATAGTTGTTGGGAATACGTCAGCTGAATTAATCAAATTTTCACTATTACTTGTATCTTGAAATGAAATTGAATCTTTGCAATACCACTTATCCGTTAAAAAATAATATAATTAAAATATTGAAAACTTAATGGATGACCGTTGTATATTTTAAAGAAAGGAGATGGTCTGTGGTGGCGGTCATAAAGAGACTAAAATAGTCGAAAAACTATTTTATTTAAAGCCAACGTTTCGACCCGACTTTGCAAGTCTCGGTAGTAGTAGTCAGTAGTTTTAACTGAAATTCCGTGCTGTACTCCCCTTAAGGAGACCTGCAAAGTCGGGTTGAAACACTGGCTTTTAATAAAATAGTTTTTCCACTACTTTAGTTTCTTTATGTCCGCCATCCTAGACTATCTCCTTCCTCTATTATTAAAATAAAATGTTTTCATTCATAATTGTATTTTTCAGCTCAAGGGGTACAGGATTTTTGTCTGGTCATGCTGATGGCAGTATCATCAGATATTATGTAACTGATGACCCTCAAATGGAGCAGCAGGTATGTATTTATTTTATATAATTTTTTAATTGTATAGTATTTATAGTTTTTCATTATTTTTTATGTAATACTGATATTCTTGTATCACTCAATTGTTAAATACCCTCCTTCAATAGGAATCCGTAATATCATGTTTTATTTGAATGAAAAGAGGTTATAAGTAATGTAAAATTAGATATTTGGAGATTAAATTTATATAAAATAAAGCAATATTCAATTTATAAATCTTACGGTTATTATGTGATATCTCACTCATAGTTCAGTTATTTTTTTTAGGAATTTGCATCTAATAGTTAAATAATTTGATATTACAATTTTAGGGCCGGGTGGTTTCCCACAATTGCCCACCTTATGCTCTTGCTTGGCCAGGAGGAGGATTTGTGATTGCTGCTGGATGTGATCGTCGAGTGACGGTTTATGATCGAGAGGGAAGATTGTACCACCAGTTCGACTACCCGAATGAGAAGGAATTCACCGTAGCAACCTGCAGTCCTAGTGGGCAAGCGGTTATTGTCGGCAGCTATGACAGGTTTTTTTTTCTATTATAAAGATATTGAACTCTTATCTGAAGCTAAGATTAATTATATAATAATACAAATATTTATAGGGTAATACTGACCACTTAAATTAAATTGTTAATGAAATCATCTAAACATTGTTCCCTGGACGATTTACAGCCAATTGACAACTTTTGATGAGCATCCTTTTGTTTTAGTTTCTTATTGGTTTTTACAAACCAAGCCAATTTTTTTTTAGAATCATATTGGCTAAAAAAAACTGGGCAAATAACATTATTTCTTATTTTCACCCGTTATATATTAATTATTATTGATGTAGAGATGGTTAATCGTGATATGATATGAGATGGAGTTGGTTGGGAGATGCAGTAAAATAAATACTAAATTTTTAAAAAATAGCATTTTTAATTGTTATGCCCACACCTCGACCCACTTTGTAGGTTTTCATCAGGCATACAAAAGATACAAAATATAAAAGGTACATGGTGGAAATAAAATAAATGAATTATAAGTAAATATTGGTTTCTCAACAAGCGATTTAATGTTATTATATTCCTGAGTTCACATTTACTAGTTGTAGTTTTTTTGTAATACAATTGTAAATATCAATGAATAAAAAAAAAGTAGTCCCGATGAAGACCTACAAAGTGGGTCGAAACATCGGCGTAAAAATTAAAAATGCTTTTTTTTTTTAATTTAGTATTTATTTGACAGCACCCCCCTCCTTCTCAGGTCAACTTCTTCTCATTAATTATTATTACTAAATACTAATTGAAATATATTTTTTAAAATTTAATATGCAAAGAATTTTTGTTGGAAGAAAAAGAATTGAATATTTTAGATATTTCATTATTTAGTTTTACATTTTTCTGTGTATTTATCTCATATTTTTTACAAGATTAAATATATTTTGTAAAACAAAAATAGAAATCTGTTTGAAATTTTCTAAATCTGAGTGATTAGTATATATTTTAAAAATTCCTATATGTTTTATTTAGGCTTCGTACATATGTTTGGAGCCCTAGAAAGTTAAGCTGGGATGAAATCCAAGCTAAGGAAATCACGAACCTTTACACGATAACTGCATTATCTTGGAAGAGAGATGGGTCTCGAGTGACCTGCGGAGGTCTATGTGGCTCAGTGGAACTATTTGAATCTGTTGTCAAGTAAGTTAATGGGTCATCTAGAATGTTGGAATATTTATTTGTATTCTTAAAAGTGATTTTAACATTAGTTAACAAATAGAAATTTTTAATTCTATGAAAAATATATTATGATAAAAATATTTGTTGTCTAGATATTCTTTTGTGTATATGAGTCATTCTGAAAGAACAGAACAGTCAATGTCCAGTTGTAAATATCACATTCCCATAATGTATTCAGAGAATAAGGAAATTTACATAATTTAAATTACATTAAGGAGAAAAAAAAAGTTTTGACAGCGAATTTATCAATATAAATATTGTTTTATATTTATATTCCTTGAAGTATCCAACTTGGATTCTCTTAATGGACAATTCATAATGTGATTAAAACTTCGAAACATCGGTATCTTTAGATTATAAACACCTATATAAATGAAACATGATCACTTATAATTTTGTTTTCAATAATGTATAACGAAGAGCTTTAAAAAAAAGTTTCCATTTTTTTTTCATTCTCTCACCTTTTCGTGGTTTTATCTGTCACAGGAGAGAACTTTTTTCTTCCACAACAAACAACCCATCCCCGTTTTTCGGTCCCTTGTTGATTCTTCAAAAAGAGAAAAGTAGAAGCAACTTGTGGTTTTATTGGTCATCCCCTCACTATCAATATACAGCTGAGTAACAAGTTAATATCTTTCTTTTAACATCTTTCTTGATGTGGAATGCTTGGTATTTTTTGAAGTGAAAACTTCTTAGGCGCGTTTTGTACTTTTTTGGGAGGAGCCTTTTCATTCCGGTAAAGTCGGCTCCCGTCAACTAATTGAAGTGTTTTCGCATATAGATTAAAATATCTCAGAAACCAAAAATCAGACTCACATACTGTAAGGTAAGAAAATGTTCAGCATTTTATCCTCTTTATAATGAGTTGTTATTTAGACGTGTATCTTGATGCGACACCGTGTTAGAGATACAAAAAGGGAAAAAATAATGTCGAAAATCAAATTATAATGAATTTTATTAAAGATATAGATCAAATATCTCAAAACTTAAATTCAGACTTGCATAATGTAAGCTAGGAAAATGTTCAGCATTTCATTGTCTTTGTAATGAGCTATAAACCAAAATTGTATTGTGACATGACACCGAGTCAGAGAGTCGGAAAAGGAAATGATAGTGCCAAAAAATCAAATAAAAATGACTGTTTTGAACATTTGGACTAAAATATCTCAAAATGTTAATACCATGGAGAATTCAGAAACTGATTTGCGAAAGTCAATGTAGATATTTTTTTTTTAATTATCAATAAAACTGAATTTATGTGTTCCTATTCGATTTTGTGTGGAACTCGAAAAATTAATGACCCCCGTTACAAAAGTTATAATACAAAAATGGAGGAGTTTTTGATAGATATTTAGATTACATATTCATCGCATACTTTAGTTTTAAACCTACTGCATCATTTTTAGAATATTTTTACAAATGACGATCAGTCAGAGCAAAGTTTGCTG
Organism: Nezara viridula; assembly: GCA_928085145.1. NCBI lineage: Eukaryota > Metazoa > Arthropoda > Insecta > Hemiptera > Pentatomidae > Nezara > Nezara viridula. The sequence continues at coordinate 502,228 of OV725080.1, forward strand.
CAGTAATTTATACACAACTATTGTTATATATATATATATATATATATATATATATATATATATATATATTTTAAATGTTATTACTTTGCGAATATAGAACACAAAATTTCATATTATGAGAAAGAGTTGGTCAGGGATGCAGTCAAATAAATACTAAATTAAATAAATAGTAATTATTTAATTTTTGCCGATGTTTCGATCCACTTTGCAGGTCTTCATTAGGGCGTAGGATGTAGCACTGCGGGAGACAGTTGAAACACTGATTAATATATTTCATATTATTAATCTTGCCTTGTTGATGTTTTCGCTTCTATTATTGGCTTTTTTTTATTTGTTGTATAATTTTGTTCAGAACTTAGAATTTTTCTTGCTTTCATTATTTTTTCACCAATGATTCTCTCACTTATAAATTATAAATGATAATTTAAAAAAAATATTTCCTTCTGATAATTTATTTACTTGTTGAAGTTTCATCCCTTCACAATAGATATCACTCCATTCCTCTATCACTTCATTTTTTTCATGACACATAAAACTTGAGGTTGGCGATGAAACTCCAATGAAGATGGTCAGATTTATTACAAATTTTATGCACAATTTTAGCTTACAAGGAATTCATTCTGAAAAATGGCCAGTTCTTTGAGAATGGCTCATATTTTAATTGGTAATTATAAAATTGATTTTTCTATACTTTTCATCAGCAATACTTACTGTTATATTATATAAATAGGCGCACAATTTGGAAGAAAAAGTTCGAATTGACTTACGTCGGTGCCAGCCAGGTTCTTGTAAAACCCCTTAATAATGACTCTAGAGGTGTTATACTTAGATCAAGGCATGGATATGAGATTGACGATGTACGTATTCTCGGAAACGACAGGTATCTTTTGGCAAGGACTCCTGAAACACTACTGCTAGGTAAATAGCTATAATTCTTATTTATTATGGAAAGAGCTGGAATTAGCTACTATTTATAATTAAATATATTTTTTAATAAAATAAAAAGCACATTTAAATGAAAGAAAATAAATGGCATAAAACTACTAGGTCTAATGTTAAGAGTTTGATTATGAATTTTATTTTCTTATAAGTTGTTATTCATTCCCTCCTCTCTATATATAAATTTAAAGCACATTTTCCAACATTCGTAACCATTTTCTATACCTATAACATTTACAAATTTGGGTACAACAATTTAAAGTTCTTTAATAAGAAATCAACTTTAATTTTTTATCTATATGGCATAATCGAGTGATCTATGTTAAATTTAAATAATCATAGAAGTCTACCCCATTAATAATTATTTTTCATATACTTCGTTCGTTTATTGATGTCTATTTAAGGTTAAAATTAGTTTGATAACCAGTTATGTATCACTTTAATTTATTTTTTTAAATAGGGGATCTGGAGAAAAATTTACTGAGTGAAGTTGGTTGGCAGGATTCAGATCGAAAAGAAAAATTTTACCTAGATAATCCTAATGTTTGCATGATATTTAATGCTGGTGAACTCACTCTTGTCGAGTATGGAAACAACGATATTTTAGTTTCAGTAAGGTCTGTGTTTTTTTATTTCTACTTCAATTAGAGAATCAAGTGGCATGTTATTTAATAATTTTATTCATTTATTTTATTAATTCAGTAAATTCTATCAATTTGAAATAAATTCATTTAAATTTAAGCTTTTTTTAACAGATACCTATTAAAACAGTCCTTAAGACATTATTTATGATTCATAATAAAGAAATTTCATTCCAGGACTGAATTTATGAATCCACATCTTATCAGTGTCCGTATCAATGAAAGAAAATTGCCAAACTCAGATGAAGATAACAAGAAATTAGCTTACTTATTAGACAGAAAAACGATATGTATTGGTAATAATAATTCACTTCTTAATATTTAATGTTATAATCTTTAAAAAAGAGTTATCAAAAAGCATATTTTATCCATTTCAGTTGATCTTTTCTTTGGAATACAGTTGCTACAAGTTTCTCATGATACAAAAATAGATTGGTTAGAATTAAATGAAACTGGTCACAAACTTTTATTCCGTGATAAAAAAAGTAGACTGTATTTGCTAGACACTAAGACTGGTTCTAGGCAAGCGATTTTGAGCTACTGCACATATGTTCAAGTAAATATTATTCTAGACTCCCTATTAATGAGTTTATTATTTTTTAAATAATTAGTTGGAATTAAATCTTCTGTTAAATTTTTTTTTACAAACTAAAGTTAATGATACTTTTTATAAAATTAAGGAATAAACTGTTTTTGATGTTACCATTACAGTGGGTTCCTGGCAGTGACGTCGTTGTAGCACAATCTAGGAACCAGGCTTGTATTTGGTACAACATAGACACCCCCGACCGAGTGACCAACTTCCCATTAAAAGGAGAAATCATCGATATCGTCAGAGAAAATAAGAAAACTGAAGTGAGTTTTTCATAAAGCTTCATCAATAATACATAAGATTTGTAGTTTACTGATATAAACATTCAATCGATATAAGGTAGATCAAACAGCTAAGGCCAGAAGTACCCAACATTTTCCACCTGTGGTCCATTAATAATAATACTTTATTTATTCTGGGACGAGTCTCTTTAGAATAATACAGAGAGACAGAAATGTGGGCTAAGGAGCCTCAGAGATACATAAACAAAAATACAAAGTAATTAGATAGTCATAATAATAAAAAATTATAAGTTACATTCTAACTTTGATCAGTTAATAATAGGAAATAAAAAATTGAAAAACATGAAGTAAAAATAATCAAGAATTTAATAATTTATATACATATTTACAGTAATATCTATTTACAATTTTATGGAGACTGGATGGATAAGAAATTATTGAACAGGCGGGATTTAAAGGGAGGATGTAAGATTGACGGATGTAGGAAGGGATAGAATTCAATAGGGATGAGGATTGGATAAAGAAAGATCTGTCAAAAGTAGCAGTTCTGTGAGCCCTTATGTATAAATTTGAAGACCGGAAACGAGTATTGCAGGAACGAAAAGACAATGATAAAGCTACTTCAACTCTGCATAAAAACGGGAAACAGAGGCGTCCCTTGGGATCCCGAAGATGAATTGTATAAAAGAATTTATCAAATGTTTTATTTTCGAGATCCCCAGAGACACGCCTATATACGGTACAGGAAGTGACTAGGAGCCTACGGTTTAGAAGGGGAAATAGGTGACGGAAGTAATTTAGATGTTTTATGGTAGATAAGATAATGGATACATGGTTTTTCCAGAAAAGCGTTTGATCAAAGGTTATTCCAATATTTTGATGGTGGGGTATAATTTGGTAGGATTATCATGTAGGAATAGAGTTGGAATATTATTAGGAACAGTTTTAAGATGGTGATTGGGGTCTATTAAGATTGCCTTTGTCTTTTCTGCATTCAACTTCAACTTCAATTTGTTAGCCGTCGTCCACTCACTAATCAGATCCAAGTCTTCTTGAAGTTTTTTTGTAGCTGATAATAGGTCAGAAGGCGGGAAGGACAGGTATATTTGGAAATCATCTGCATAGATATGGTATTGGGAGTGATGGATCAGGAGGGGAAGGTCATTAATGTAAATAGCGAACAGATTTTTTTTTTTATTATTATTATTAATAAGTTATTAAATTAGAATAATTTTAACCTATACCACATTATTGTTTAAATTTTTATGTTAAATGAATAACTAATTAATTATAAATTAGAGATGCATACATGATATAAAATATCTTTATAAGGAATATAAATCCTTAAGTCAATGTGGTCTGTAGCTCTGTATTTCATTGATTAAATGTTTTCTAATTTAAAGAATATGATGCTAATATTCTCCTTGATATTATGGTGATAATATTATAATTATATAGTGAGATCACACTTTAAAAAAATAATTTGAAACAATAAAATAAGATACTGACAAATGGACATATATGGCATATATAATTATTAAAAATATTGAATGCAATATTATCAATACTAAAAAAACTAATTACTGACAGAAAAATGTTGCTATTAAAATATTATATCAATAAATGATTATTTAAACACAAAAAAGTATATATATATTATTTAAAATTATTAGATATTTAAAAAAAAATTAATTAATAGTAAAAACTACAAGGTAATCATGATATCACATGGGCAAAATGTTGCCCATGAGCACATGATTGGAGAATTCCTGGCCTATTCTAAGTGTTTTATCAGCCACAATCGTATCCTCCGTTATATAGTCACTGTAGATATTACAATGTCTCTAAAAATTTTCAATTTCAACCTGCCCGTGACAGATTTGAACTGGTGCTGTTTTTGTAACAGTAAAAGTACTTCTATACATTAGCCTTAAAAAATTTTAACTCAACCTTTTAAATTAAGAAAGAGTAGAAAATAATCCTGATGTTAACGTCTACTTTTTTTTCATAATTTTATTACCATTTCTTAAATTATTAAAAATTACTTAAATTATAGATAATAGCCCAGGAAGGAACTCATCAAACTGGTTACGAGTTGGACGAAGGTCTCGTAGAGTTCGGTACCGCAGTTCATGACTGTGATTTTGGTCGAGCGATTCTGTTCCTGGAATCATTCAGCAAGGAAAGTCCAGAGACAGAGGCAATGTGGCTTAATCTAGCAGAAATCACACTCCAAATGAACAATTTACGTGTGGCTTTAAGGTAACAGAACACAGTGTACTTGATTCTCTTAATCTCTGAGCACTATATTATAAAATAAAACTAAAACGATTTGTTTAATATTTTAAACAATTCATTTCATAGAATTTTAAAATAGCTCAAAAAGGAATACACACATCCATTGCAAGGTATTTTCATGCTTAATTAAGACCTGAAAATTGGTTTGAGATAATTTCCTTTTTTTATAAGTTTGCTAGCTCTTAAGAATTCTGAACTAATGAGGTATTACCAACAAATTTAGGAATTATCAATAGAGAACAATAGAAATGACGGAATGAAATTTATAGAAAAAAAAAGGCTTTTTCATAATCAGTTGAGTGAAAACCATCAAAATAATTTAGTGAGATTTTCTCTGGGACATCTTTCTTCTTTTTTCTCCAATCTCTCTAATCGAAGGCCTCCTTCCTTTGTTCCAATATTTCTTCAACTTTGAGAAGCTATTACATGATATTTAAAAATATATTTTTCAAAAATGTAGAATTTATTGTTGTCTTGATTTATTCAAGTCCTTACAGAATAAATAAATTAATAAATATATTATTTCCTTATTAGAAGGAGTTGGTCGGGGAGTGTGGTGAAATAAATACTAAATTTTAAAAAATAGTATTTTTAATTATTTAATTATTTTTAATTAATTAAATACTATTTTTTAAAATTTAGTATTTATTTGACTGCATCCCCGACCAACTCCTTCTAATATTATATTACGGTCAACTATCTCTACATCATTATATTATTCCCTTTTAGATGCTATGCTGCTCTCGGAGACATACCTAAAACACATTTTTTAAGTGAAACTCTCAAAATCGCTGAAGATTTTGCCAATGAAAACGGTACTAGTTCATTTATTATTTAAAAATAATAACTATCTTTAAATATTTGAACACTATTTGCAATTCAATGGGTTTCAGGCGGGGATGGTATGGACTGTCCAGAGGTTTGGGCAAGAATGGCAATTCTGAACAAAGATTTGAAAACGGCTGAAGCTATTTATTTGGAACAGAACAGGCTCGACAAAGCTCTGGATATGTACAAGGATCTCCACAAGTGGGAGGAAGGTAAGAGGATATCTTTAACAAACTTGATGATTTCAATAGACAGTAAGATCTGAGGTTTGTCTGAAATGTGAAAGAAGAGAAATCTGCAATGCTGCCTACCGAAATATTGTAACACCGAGTATTTTCAATCAAATAAATTACAAAAATTAAAATAAATGACACTCGTATATTTTAATTAAACTTTTGTTGGAAGTCTTCAGGAATTTTTATTGAACTTTAAAAAGCTTTAAATTCATTTTTATTTTGTTAGCCATACTAACTAGTAGGCCACTTAAAATTTGTGAACGTTTTGGTTCCAGTCCTAATTCCATCATCACTCTAGATTATTTTTAAAATAAATACACAGTAAAATGTTTTTTATTACACAGAGTGTCTCACTTCGTAATGGCCGAACTCCGGGAGAGAGAAGGAGGGGTTGATTCTCGACAAAATTTCAAACAAAAATGTTCATGTGATGCATGTGCCGATTCCGAATGAAAAAGGAGTTAAGACCAATTATTTGTTTTTTAAGATAGTCAAGGTTTTTATTGAATAAGAAGAAATTGCCTAAAAAGTGTTCAAGATATTTAAATTCTAAATACATCATTGTAAAACAGACAATTTTTTTTGTTGAGAAAATAGTGATTAAATTTACTAAATTCAATAATAAATGGGACTTCTAGGAGATCTAATATGGCCGCTGTACTGCTGCAGTTACATTACTCATAGCTGCAGCATATCTCTGTAATCCCAATTTGTGAAATAATTCGGCATAATGAAAGGCTTTGCGTTATTAGACATGTAAGTCTATTTTATCATTTACCTTGATAAATTTAATCACTGTTTTCTAAAAGAAAATTTTGTCCACTTTACAATGGTGTACTTAGAATATAATTATCTTGAACAGTTTTTGAGTAATTTCTTCTTATTCAATAAAAAACGTGACCACCATAAGAAAAACACTAAATTGATCTTAACTTCTTTTCCAATCGGAATCTGCCTATTATTAATAATCGGCCCGTGCATCAAATAAACTTTTTTGTTGGAAATTTTGTCTTGAATCACCTCCCAAAGTTTTGACATTAAGAACTGAGATACCCATTATATAAAATATAAAATAGTTTATTAAAAATTTCCTTTAATAATTATATTAATATTCTTTTTACTAACTACATAAATTTCCTTAACATCATATTTTTTCTTATACTTGTTATACTTCTGTTTATCATCCACTATTAAATAACTCTGTCTACTTCGTTAGCTTTTTCTTTTCTTTTTTTTCACAACTGAGCTTGTACTGAATTTTTTTTTTCTTGTGTTTATGTATATGTGTGGAAGAAAGAGATCTTTTCAGTAAAAGCTCGGTTATGACAAAACACTCCTATGTAATTAATTTTAACAAATTATCGATAATAAATAAGAATATAACATAAATAAGAAAAAATATTATGCAAAGGCAAAATATACTGTGATATTTCAATTAGATTAATATAGCTTTAAGAAAATTTGCTATACATTGTTTTATGTTTGTATATATTATTTATTTATTACTAAAGGTTAATAATAATAATTGTAAAGGCTCACACGTCTATTATTTGTAGCACTGATGCTGGCTGAGAGGAGCGGCTTCAGCAAGTTTAAGGAGTTGAAAGGGGAGTACGTGACCTGGCTGCTGTCGACCGGGCAGCAAGAGAAAGCAGGGCAGGTCAAGCAGGAAGATGGGCAGCTGCTGGAAGCCGTTGAGCTCTACATGTCCGCTGGTCTACCGGCCACGGCTGCCAGGTATCTTCTAACTTAACTCTTTGTAAAAATTTTAGGGACACAACTTCACTTTTTGAGGATGAAAACCTAAAATAGAGTAAAAAGATAGTCTGGGGTGGCAATCATAAAATAAAAAAAAGAAATTTATTGAGCCGATGCTTTGAACCAAATATGGAGGTTATCATCAGAGTTCCCATGATTCTAGTGCCATATGAATCAACTATGCAGACCATCGTCAGGGATCCCACGATTCTAGTGTCGTATGCTCCTGATGCCAAAAACCTTTACATGCCCTCATCATGTTTTTTTTTCTGTTGGCATTACAGATATTATAGATCTTTTGCTGTCTTAACAAGCCTGTTTCATCTATGCCTGTCTTGGAGTATTTATTTCCAGTTATTTGCACACAACTCTATGGCATCTTTGTTGATTCGATCTATCTATCTGCTTTTTGGCCTTCAACATGGTGTGCTGGCCTTAGACATTCGGCGCCTCAGTAATGATTTAATCTCTCTTCCTCCTCCCCCTCTCCTTAAAACTTAAATTTATTTCTTGCTGTTTTATATTATGTAATATTTGAAATTCATTTCATTAAACGTTTCTCTGATAGCTTATTCAACATTGCTTTATTGATAGGTTAAAATTAATTATTTTAATACGTTTTGTATTTTTTTATTATTTCTAATGATTGGCGAGTGCCCCTGAAGATTAACTGGTGCCCCCCAATGGGCCCCGGAGCAATTGCCCCAGTTGCCCTGCCCTAAGCCTACACTGGAGGCATTTATTGTCATGTAGAGGCTTCCAGAGGGATTGTTCCGAGCTGCATGCCACAACCCATCCAATCTATGTACCTTCATATCATGAGATATTGATTGACCATTTTCTGTAAACAGTTCTTTATTGGTTTTTCTTCTCCATGTGTGGATTACTTGATTACTCCATTACTTTGATCCCAGATCACTCTGGTTATTGTGCAGAGGATTTTTCTCTCAAATCTTTCAATACTTTTTCTAGAGTGCTGGTTAGTGTCCAGGTCTCACAGCTATATATTAGAACTTCCTTTATCATAGCATTGTACCTAGTTCTGCCATAAATATTGTTACAAAAGTTGAACTTTGTTTACATCCTTGGGTATTATTTAGATAATCAAAACGCAAATGCAGTGAGAGCTGCTTGAATCAGAAGAAATCCCATTCGAAAACAACATATCATATCTCGGGAAATGGAAATCTCTGTCTGATCAATGTCTCGCATAATAAAAAGTTACCTTAGGATAGGTGCATTTCAAAGAATGACAGGACTAAGGTTAACCACTTCCCTAAAAAAAATTAGAGCGGATAGATGCAAATCGCTCCTTGACCATTACACCAATGGTCTTCATCGAAAGATTTTGTTTAGCGATGAGAAAATTTTTACAATTGAAGAAAAATTTAATTGCCAAAATGATCTCTTAAGAAGCCCAGTAAGTCATTGGAAGAGTGGAAAGAGGTCATCACCCTTCCTCAGTGATGATTTTGCTTTGATGGCACCACAAAGCTCCATTTTTGTGAAAAGGGAGTTAAAACAACCGCTAAAAACTATCAGGGCGATATTTTTAAACCTGTTGTGTTGTCAGCCTCTAAATGATACAATGCTGGAAATCATTCCGTTTTCTAGGAGGATTCTGCTCCAGCTCACAAGGTCAGTTTAACTCAGCAATGCCTGCAAAAGAACATTCCAGAGTTCATCTCTGCCTCGGATTGGCCCTGATCTCAACCCAGAAGTGCTGCATGCTGCTATTGATGACTGGCCACGGAGATTAAATACCTGTATCAAGGCAAATGGGGGATATTTTGAGAAATTTCTTTTCTTGTTTTACTCTCTATAGATATACATTTTTTTTCTAATAAAGGTTTTGAAAAAATTAATTTGTCAGTTGAAATCTGTATATATTTCCTTGTAACAATATTTATGACAGGACTAGGTATACCATTAATTTAAAATTTCTTGAGATACTTCAGGATTTCAGCACCTTTGAAAGGGAGAAGAAAGCTATGTTTGCAGTTATTGTGGAGCCGAAATATTTGAATTTTGCTACTCTCGGAAACGATTTCCTTTCTCCGCAGATCCTGTTATTGGGATGAAATTTTTGGCTTATTATCATATATTTTGTTTCATCTTCATTCACTTGTAAGCGGTTTTGCTCTGCTTCTCTTATCAAAGTCTTAGCGAGTTTTTTAATGTCCTCTTGATTACTTCCAAGGAGAGCTGTATCATTTGCATTTCAAAGGATTTTATGATTCATTCCCACATGAATCCCTCCATTTTCTTTTACATGTTATTATTAATTTTAAATTTTAAATTAACCCAATAATAATTAGATATTTTAAATGTTACAGATTGGTGATATCGCAGCCAGACATGCTGGAAGACCAGGCGCTGATGAAGAGACTAACTACAGCTCTGGTAAACAGCGAACTCTATCTCCAGGCCGGACAGGTGTTTGAGGCCGCAGGCGACAACCAGCGAGCCATGCACTGCTATCGTCAGGCCAGCGCCTTCGCCACCGCCTTGCATCTTGCCAGGGTGGTAGCTCCTCAAGGTAGGGAAATTGGTTTTTTACATTTTTGGTTGTTTTTATCTCATTTTGAATTTAGTGGGAAAAAACGAATTAATAATGGTAGTTCTTTAACTGTAATTTGATAATGATTATTGCCGATGTTTAGACCGAACTATGTGGTTCATCTTCAGGGCTAAAAATAAAATCAGAGATGCAAGAAAGATAAGATAATACTACTACATACTAGGATACCATCAGTGGGCAATACATTAAGATGGTTAAATTATGTTAGAAAAATATGGTTTAATATAGACATTGTGAAACTACACATAATTGGTAGAATAGCTAAAAATAATAAGCAAGAATACATTGCTAAAGTTTCCAGGGGACTGATTAGATAGAAGAGGTAAGTATGGGGATAAGATGTTACATTTTACATTTAAATACAAGACAAAGTCGTAAGTGTCATGGCCGAAACTGAGGTTCTATATTCGTATCGTTCCGTCTTTGCTAGTTTGTTATGTGCTTATTATCTCAAATCCTGTTCTCAGACTTTGTAAACAGTGAGTTTATAAACAATTTAACATTTTTACATTATAATCAGTGAGGTGAGTGACTTTTATTAATAATTAGCAACATTAAATTGGTACTCGATTGCTAGAGACAGTTTACGTGGCAGATAATTCCCCTCAGCGGGTCTTATCTTTCAAATTCAAGGTCACGGCGCTTTATTTTACGTTCAGAATATCTTGAGTTCGTACCTAAGACAGTATATATATTTTTTTTTTTCTCTGTTTTTATTTCTTAATTGATTATTTTATTTTAATATTTTTTTTCTACTGAGACTCTATTTTATTTATTTATAAAAATGTTTTTTTTAATATTTGTATATATATTTGTAAATAGATTAGTTATTAAGTATTTGTTTTGTAAATTTTCTTATTAGTGATACTTTTTTTTTTTTTTTTCTCTCTTCTTTTTGTATATATTATTATTTAGAGGTATGGATTCTGATAAGAACATTTCTTTTGACGAATCAGATGAAGAGACTCCTTTCTCCGAAATCAGTGAGACTGATTCTCAATATTTAACAAGGCGAACTCTCCAAAAGCGCCATAGAAACTCTGCCCCCGGTTCGGCGGGCAACTCACCTAATAAAAAAAAAAACAAATCCGCTAAAACAAAGCAAGCTCTCAAAGTAAATAAAGAATCAAAAACTAGTAATAATTCAGCTATGAAACCTGACACTAAACCATCAACTAACACATCCAGTAACAATTCTGTTACAGCCAATAATAAAATTAACGAAATCACTGAACCTAGAACTTTCACTGAACCAGTGCCACCTCCGATTTATGTAAGCAAGATTGACAATTTCATTCAGTTCGGTCAAGAAATAGCTAATCTGATCGGACCGACCAACTTCCGGTGTTTTTCTCGAGTCAACGATATAAAGATTAACACCAATACTAAAGATGATTATAAAAAACTTATAAATCATTTGACAGCACTCAATCACGACTTCCACTGCTATCAACTAAAAGAAGACAAAACATATAGAGTGGTTTTGAGAGGTCTTCACTCTACCACACCCACTACCGCTATAAAAAAAGATCTGGAAGATATCGGCCATTCGGTAAGACATATATCTTCTATCTTACATCCTATTGATAAATATCCACTGCCATTATTTTTCATCGATCTAGAACCAGCCCGGAATAATGCAGAAATCTTCGAAGTTAAAAGACTGCTGTATTCTGTTGTAAAATTTGAAGAGCCGAGGCAGAAACCAATAGTCGTTCAATGCACCAAGTGCCAAAACTTAGGGCATACAAAGGCTTACTGCCATCACTCGGTGCGTTGCGTTAAATGCGCCGGGCCTCACGCCTCTAACACCTGCCAGAAACCGTTAAATGAACCACCAAAATGTGCCCTTTGTGGTGAGGACCACCCTGCAACCTATCGGGGCTGCATTATCTATAAGAAGCTATATAAGCAAAGAACTTATAATTTATCATTAAAAGAAGAACAGAAGAATTCTACCCAGGCACAGGTACAGGCACCTGAACTCCTAATTTTGGCAGCGTTTCCTCAACTGCCGAACGAAATAATACCACAATTGACGCACTACCCTTCTACATCAACAGATCATCCCCATCAAGACTCTAGGCACCTATATTCAGACACTACGGTGAAGAATCAACAGCCGCGACGTCAGACGCCTCAGATTTCCAAAACTAAGACTCAGGCTTCCAAACCTAAGATCCAGACCTCCCAATCCAAGACTCAAATCTCCCACATTCATTCAAAATCTCCACGTCAGCAAATGCCTCCTCACCAGATACCTATACGTGTAAAATTACCGCCCGAACATCCAACTCCTGTTTATTCCCACCCTACTGCTCATATTTACTCTCCTTCCCAAGTTCCAAGGGTACATCCTTCATCAGACACTCCTTATCATAAGATCTTTCCCTCACGAACTCCTAATCAAAACCAACCTGACCAACAAAACCCGATCGATTTAATAAACTCCACCCTTGCTTCCGTCCTGAAAGATCTCCAAGAGACTATCAAGCCACTAATTACCCTCCTCACAAGAATCCTTACCGAAATTCCCTTCAATCTCTCACGATGAGCACTAAGCCCCTAGCTGTTCTTATATGGAATGCTAACGGACTACAAAACCACCGAGACGAACTCGACATTTTTCTTCATGACTATCACATTGATATTGCTCTACTGACAGAAACTCACTTCACTCGACGTTCATATTTCTACATACGTGACTATATCACTTATAGATCAGACCACCCCGACAACACTTCCCATGCCGGTTCTTGCATCCTTATCCATAAATCCTTATCCCATTCTCTCATTCCTTCTACTCCAACGGAGGCTATTCAAGCAACCTCGGTTATCATTTCAACTCGTCCTTTCCATTTAACATTCTCAGCTGTATACTGTCCTCCCGGTCATACTCTTACCTATAACTTACTTGAATCCTTATTTCAATCCTTCGGATCGCGCTTTATTGCTGGAGGAGACTACAATGCTAAACACCAACGATGGGGTTGTCGATCATCCAACTCCCGTGGTAACATACTATCTTCTGTCTCAACTTCCAATAGTTACTCTGTCCTCTCTCCTATGAATCCTACCTATTGGCCAACATCCCTCAAAAAACGCCCTGATATCCTCGACATATTTGTCACCTCCCAAATTTCCTCTTCCCATGTCACAATAAAATCCCTGGATGACCTCTCCTCAGATCATTCTCCAGTTCTGCTTTCATTACACACAACCTTCGCTCCTAAGCCCTCGTCCTCTCCTACACTGATTACAGGACGAGTAAACTGGGACAATTTTCGTAAAGACCTGGAAAATAAATTGGACCTAAATATTCCACTTAAGACGAAACGTGATATTGACACAGCCATAAAAGAACTTACTACATCTATAAGTGACAAAATAAAGAATAATACATCTACCAATAAAACTGACAACTCCCAACAGACAAATTTGCCGCAGCATATTCGTATCTTATTAAGGGAAAAACGCAGAGCAAGATCGAAGTGGCACAGGACTAGATATCCATCAGATAAGACATATTACAACAAATTAACTAACCAACTAAAAGCTGAAATTAGAAAATACAAAGTTCAAAATTTACATAACATGACAGAAAAACTTACTACTTGTGACAAATCACTATGGTTGACCACTAAAAAACTCCTTAAATTCAAAGATTTTAACCACCCACTTATTACTGAAACCCAAACCTGGTCCAGATCTGATGATGAAAAATCTCAAATATTTGCTCAACACCTCTCAAAAACATTTAATCCACACCCAGACATCCTTAATCCAACCCACCTTGAGTTTATTGAAGCAGAATTGGATACCCCACTCCAATTGACTCCTCCACCTAAAGCATTTCATCCTTCAGAAATATCCAATATCATTAATAGATTACCTTCTCGCAAAGCTCCTGGCCATGACCTAATCACCTCCCAGATCCTAAAATGTCTTCCTAAAAAAGCCATACTGTTCCTAACCTATATATTTAATGCTGTACTCCGCACCACATATTTTCCTGACTCTTGGAAACTATCCATTGTCAAAATGATACCTAAACCCACAAAGCCGCCAGAACACCCATCCTCTTACCGTCCTATCTCCCTTTTACCCATTATGGGCAAAATCCTGGAAAAACTCATTTTAAAACGCCTGTATCCCATCCTAGACTCTAAACACATTATCCCAGATCACCAATTTGGATTCCGCACATCCCACTCCACTATTCAGCAATGCCATCGTGTGGTAGATGTAGTCTCCTCTGCATTGGAGCGCGGAATGTACTGCACGGGAGTCTTTCTCGACGTTGAACAGGCGTTTGATAGAGTCTGGCATCCGGGACTGATGTACAAACTCCGTGAATTCCTACCACCTACATACTTCCTCATTATACGTTCCTACCTTACTGACAGATACTTCAAAGTCAATCATAACAATGCTTATTCATCTCTTTTTACTCAGTCTGCCGGTGTTCCTCAAGGTAGTATCCTAGGTCCTATCCTTTACACAGTTTATACAGCTGACATCCCAACCCAATCCAACACTGTCATCACCACCTATGCCGATGACACGTGTATCCTATCAGTTAATAACGATCCTTTAATTGCATCCCAAACTCTTCAATCACATATCACAAGCCTTGAAGAATGGTGTAAAAATTGGAGAATAAAAATAAATTCCAACAAATCCCATCAAATCACTTTTACCCTCCGTCGTAAACCTATGACCTCTTGTCCTACAGTATCCTTCAATAATACTCCACTTATTCCTGTTGAGCAAATCCGCTACTTAGGACTCCACCTTGACAAACGACTCACTTGGAACCCCCATACCAGACTGAAACGACTAGAAACCGCCCGACGTTTTCGACTACTGCAGCACTTACTAGACAAACGATCTAAGCTTTCAATCAATTATAAACGACTCGTATATATGACAATAATAAGACCTATTTGGACTTACGGAATTGAGCTTTGGGGCTCCACTAAACCATCGAATTCCTCTCGTATCCAATCCTTACAATCCAAAATCCTTCGTAAAATCCTCAACGCTCCTTACTTTGTCACAAATAAAATCATCCATAAAGACCTTAATGTTCCATATGTTTCCGATCTGGCCCAATCCAGATATCTTTCCTTCCATAACAAACTGCAGAATCATCCGAATCCTCTCGTTTCAAACCTTGCTTCCTCCTCGATCCCTGATAACCCTCCGAGGCGTCTGAAAAGAAGATGGCCTCGGGATCTTCTAATATAGAACTTTAATTTGAGTTCTACCAATGGGTAGTTTCTCTTCATGTTGTACATGCCATGTTACAAATTTCTCATTTACTTATTGTATTCTCTATGTAATACAGTTGTAAATTCCATTGAAATAAAAAAAAAAAAAAAAAAAAAAAAAAAATACAAGACAGTTGAAAGAACATGTGGATATAAATACAGAAAATAATTACAATTATGCATTTCAAAATAATTATAATAAAAGAAGGCATCCATTTATATTTGTAATTTGAATTAATATCTGGGCATATTCTTAAATGTGATTTGTCATCCAATTGTTACAAAAAAAACTTAAATATCTGATGACAGAAAAATGTTTTATTATTCAAGTTTACTGCTTTCCAAAAGTCTCCTTTCTACCTTTTTTTTTTCTCAAAATTAGGTGTAAAAAGCTTGTTGTACGATAGCTCAGTAGAGAGGTCAGGCGTGGTTCAGTGCAGTCCCAATGTTGCTTTTGTCAGAGCATGGCACACAATCTTTTCTACCATTCTAATCGACTGATATTCAAACTTAGTTTCATAGTATTCAGTCTTTTTTTCTTTTTTTTAGTGTATTATAATATATCGCTGAACATGACTATTTTATAATATCATTTTCATTTTATAGAGGTGGTATCTCTTGAAGAAGAATGGGGTGATCACCTGGTCCAGACGAAGCAGTTGGATGCAGCCATCAACCACTACATTGAAGCAGGGCAGACTATAAAGGCATTGGATGCTGCGATTGGTGCGAGGCAATGGAAGAAGGCTGTCCAAATCATCCAGGTCTTGCTGTATATTTATAATTCTTATATGTTTGTATATCTTGTATGTTTGAAAAACATACAAGATTATTAATTTGCACAAGTTATCATTTTATGTCCTTATCGTTAAGAATTTGTAAATTATATCTGTTTAAAAATATATTTACACATTGTTTTACAGGTTATAGACGATGTTCATCTGGTAGCCAATCAATATAATCAGCTGTGTAGCCATTTCGCATCTGTTAAAGATTTTGAAATAGCAGAAAAACTCTTTGCTAACGTCGGTCTATTCAAAGAAGCTGTGATGATGTACTTTAATGCTGGTAGGTTTAGTATCTTGTAAATGAAGTTCTTCTAGTTATCTTTCCATTTCCTCCTTTACAGTACTGACACTTCTGTATAACAAAAACTGCTTTACTATATACTACTTGATATTCCAGCAATTATTTATTCATTTACAAACAAGACTTACTAAGCTAGAAAGGTTCTAAGTAATTTAAATATTATGATAGAGTAGTTAATTATTTTTTAAATATTAAGATCATGTGAACATACTGTTATTTATATTAAATTAATTATGAAAGTATATAATTCAAAATGAAATTTTCATGAAACAAGAGTCAATTTAATGTGTTCTTCTTTTTTTTTTTTAGCTATAGCTTAATTTAGTTCTGTACTTAGTTCAATTACTACTCGATGTTTTACTAATTATTGGGTCAATTATTTTACTTAATTCATTCATTTTTCTGCCCTTTTAGGAGAGTGGGAAAAAGCTTACCAATTTGCTACTGCCCATTTGGAAGGCGATCTCATTAAAGACATGTTTAAGCAGAAAGCTAAAGAAGAAGAGAGTATGGCGATGTACAAAGATGCAGAAATATTGTACACACTGATTGGTGAAGTGGGACTAGCAATTTCCATGTACAAGACATTAAGGCAATATGATCAGGTAAATGTTTTATGTTCCTAAACATTTTGTAATGTAAACTTTCATAGTCATTATGTGAAAATATCATTGTACTTTTTAATACATAAATGTTTCTTTTATAAAGCAGTGCAAATACTGCACATCCAGAATAAAACAGTCTATTTCTAACATTGAAAACGTTTTACCATCTATTGAAATGGAATACTTGCAATACTCTATAAATTGTTTTTAAAATAAAAAAAAAAATAATAATAATAAAACTGTACCTATGTAACCAACTTTTCTTCATTCTCGACTGCCAATTTTTTTCTCATAATTATTTATTTAATTAAGAGTACCTGCTGTCTATATGAAAGATGCTGTGTGTCCTGAAGGGTCTCCCGATCGCAATGTTAATCTATAGTTGATGACATTGAATAGAATAAATAATTACCTACCACACCCAGACTCGAATCTGGGACCTGGAACACAGGAGCTTAAAGCCTTATTCATTGAGCAATTCTGCTGCCCCAATTGTTGACTGTAAATTTTTTTTTATATGACAGATGAAAAATCGGAATCTTTCCATAATAACAAAGTTAATCTTTTTTTTGAGGTTCCTTCACATTTAATATATATATATATATATATATATATATATATATATATATATATATATATATAGAGTTGGTCATATATATTCTTTATGTAATTTAAATTGTTTTGATGTATAACTCAAACTGTTTCTAATGGTTACAGATGTTGCGACTAGTCAAAGAGTACCGAAGTGATCTGCTAGTTGCTACTAATCTGCACTTGGCCAAACAGTTAGAGGAGGAAGGAAATTATCAAGGTGAATATTGCGCAATAATAACCAGTGCCCCGCTGCATGTAGTTTCCCCAATTAGACTAAACCTTATTGTTTATTTAAACAATTCTTATTGTCGGCACTGCAGTCTTACAAGGGACTGGTCCTATTCCACTCTTACCTATGCAGAGCAATTCTTCTTCAGTCCTTGATTTCCATTCTACTTAATTTTTTGCAGGTGCCGAAGAACTGTACATAGCAGCTGGCGAATGGGCTGCAGCGGTCAATATGCTGAGAGCGAGGAAAATGTGGGAACAGGCTTTTAAGGTAGGCATAACCAGTTCCAATTTTTTTGATTTCATATAATAATTAGGAACACTCATTAGGTATAACCAGAGTAGGTGAAATTTAATTTTTCTACATTTACATAGATAAAATGTGTTTGAATTGTACCCAAGACTGAGAACCCTTATTTGAGTTATGTAATATTTGAATAAAACCTTTAAAAACCAAAATCAGCTTTTAATTTTTTGATGATTTAAATATATGTTTATCCGTTGGGGGTAGTACCTCTTCAATATTGTATCATTTTGTGTTAATTAAGTTCCCTCTATAAATAAAATAAAATAATTATTATCTTATAAACATACTAACTAATTACCCTTTTGAAATATTACTGTTGATAAGGTTGCTAGACAGCATGGTGGAGATAAGGCAGGAAGACACGTAGTGTTCGCTTGGGCCAAATCACTGGGCGGAGAATCAGCTGTGAAATTGCTCAACAAGTACAATCTGCTAACAGCCTGTTTAGAGTACGCTTGTGATAGCAACCAGGTTAACTATCCTCAATTATTTATAATCAATGGAAATGTACGTAGTGACAATATAATAAACTAGTATTAATTGATAACGCTATACTACATAATAAAATATAAGGTACTATGTGATCCGTAGAAAGTTAAATCTCTAATATAGTCTGGCCAGGGGGGAGGAGAGAGGGTTGCAGTCAAATAAATACTAAATTGTTAAAATAGTATTGTATTCGAATAAAATATTTTTAAAAAATTAGTAAATAAAAAAGTAGAATATGCATATTTTATTCGAGCATAAGTAAAATTAAAGTATAAGTGTAAGTAAAATAAGCATATTTTATTCTAATATAATACTATTTTAAAGATTTAGTATTTATTTGACCGCACCTCCTCCCCTCTCCTTGGACCAACTCCTTCCCATATTATATCATGGTCAACCATCTCTACACCTCTAATAGGGTCAAGTTTAGGTTTTTATTACATTTCCTACATATTAATTTTCTTCAATGTAAAAGTCATCCGGATAATATGACGGCTAGTTTATTTAAATTGTCCATCTCTAAGAAGATTAAGACACATGCTTTTTAATATAATGCTTCAACATATTTGCATATTATAGAATAGTAAATTATTATAAATATTGTTTTCCAGTTTGATTTTGCATTCGAATTGGCTAAAGCTGGGAACAAATCAAAACTTGAAGAGATTCACCACAAATATGCTCTTTACCTAGAAGCTAGGAATGAACTGGAAACTGCAGAAGAACATTTTGAAAGAAGTGGAAAGTTAAAAGATGCAGTGATGATGTAATACCTTTTAATTAAAAATATTTTATTAACCATGATTATAATTATATTAATGTAACTTATATGATGGTTACCATACTTGGAATTCGCCAGGTACATGGACCACAAAAAATGGGACGATGCTGAGCGGCTGGCTGAAAAGGTGAATGAAGAAGGTCTCGTAGATGGTGTCCTTCAAGCTAGGGCCGCTGAAGAGTTCAATCTTCAGAACTATTCCAAGTTCGAGGCCCTCTGTTTGAGAACAAGGCGTCCTGAAACCATCGTTAACATGTACAAAGTCAGTATTATTCGGGATTACTAATTTATCGGCAGACAGGTAGGTTATTTATTGGTAGAATGAGCCTCAAAGATACTCGTCGAATTATTTGAGAATTTTACTTAATTTTTCTTTAAAAACTTGATCAAAAGACTTTTATAAATGTTTAAACATTCTCCCCTACATTTATATGTTAATTATCTCCATCGACAGGAAACAGGAATGTGGATGGATGCACTAAGGGTATGTAAGGAATATCTGCCGTCGAAGCTGTCGTCCGTGCAGGCTGAATACGATCGAGCGGTCGGCTCCAAGGCTTCCAGGGACGCTGGGCTGCTCCTGTCCGAGGCCAGGCAGTGGGAGGCCAGTGGTCAGTACGCCACCGCTGTCAGCTGTTACCTCAAGGTCTTTATTTAATTTACCTATTATTTTATTTTAGAAGTTAATCATAATTATTACTCTAGATTGGACAATTAATAATTATATTTCCAATTTAGCTTAATAATTCAAATGATGTAGTAAACATTTTTCATAATATCATTTGTATCTGTTTACAGTTTTAATATAAATTAACTGAACCAAGCTTTAAGGATATTTATTTCATTCATCCACCATATTCGTTACTCATTATTTATTCACATTTATTGTCGCCATGTTAATAGCGATGAGAGTTGTAACCCCTCCATTCATCGATATGCTTCTTTGCAGGTGAACCCTTCGAATTGCCCCGACCATAACACACTTGTCAAGTCTCTTGCTGAAGCTGCCAGGATCACAAACAACTATTTGGATGGGGAAGAAGCCGTTGAAATTGTTAAAGTATTAGGTTAGTAAAACATTTCTAAATAATCTAAATATCATAAAAAATATAAGTTTTTGGAACTTATTACCAAATTAAGTTTAGAGATTATATAATAATTGACTGTATTGTGAATATTTTATCTAACTTAACATGTGTGTCATCTTCAGGATTGAAAATAAATTAGAGATATAATAGAAAAAATATGAACTAAGTAAAATAGCACAATTAACAAGAAAATTCATAAAAAATAAAAAAAATGATAGAGATATAATATTAATAAATATAAAAGTAATGGAAGAAGTAATAATAAACAAAATGAGAGAAAACAGTGGAACTATAAAAAAAATAAGTAAAAGGTGTTTCAATAATATTAATTAAAAAGGAAAATTTCTAATCACTGTTTTTATTGACTTTCCAATGTTTATATTTATTCATTAATTACAATAATCGTGTTCATTTGATGTTTAGGAGCCCGCCTGATAGAGGTGAAGCAGTACAACATTGCAGCCCAACTATACATCGGCGTTGACATGATTAAGGAAGCAGTTGATACGTTTATTGCTATCGAAGAGTGGCAAAAGGCTTTAAAGGTTGCCAGGGAGTTGGAACCCAAGTAACTGATTTTTAATTAAATGTACACTATTAATTAGTCGTTGTCATTGTGTTACACAAGAAGGGCATTCAGATGAGTAAAATGCAGTTTCGGAGATTTATACAGATATTTCTTTTTTGTGTAATTTGGTTGTTTTGAATTTATTCTGTTATGTTGTTTCCTTTTAACCGTTAAGTTTTCTGCTTCACTCTTTTAGTTTCTCTTTAAGATCTAAAAAAAAATAAAACAACCTGTAGTAGATGGGCTCTAGTATTTACTCCTTAATGTGACATTGAGTGAGGGAATGAGAAGGAATATAGAATTGCACTTATGAATCGGACACAATTGTGCAGTGAACAATTTATTTATTGAAAAATATCAAATACATAAACAATTGACGAAAAAGGTCCAGAACAAAGAAAGGAAAAAGCCTGGAAAAGTGCCTGCAGGTGGCAGCAGCTGGAAAAGTATGTGGGAGAACAAAGATCATTTGAGGGATGGACACGAAGACAGAACTACGTGACAGCAGAAGAGAAACCCACTCCACTGAAGATTAAGAAGATCAAGGCTACAGTTATAAGAGTTTAATAGATTTATTTATTACAGTAGTGGAAATAAATTAATTTGTTCTACAGGAGTGAATAGTCCTTTTATTTAATTGTCCTGTATACCTCACAATTGAAAAGTAACAAACCAGCTGAGTAAATTCATTCAAAGTGTATTTATTCAGTCCCACATTTCAGATATATATATATATTCTTATTATTTCTTGTCACTCAGTGTCACAAAAGCATTAGGCTCCCGAATTTTCAACAGCAGTAAACACACTCAAAAAAGTTTATATCCAGTTTTAGTTTAAAAATTAAAATTCACGAGTGTAAATAACCAAAACCCTCGACAAAACATAAGGCTATTTACAATTTATGCTGGAAAAGTTATTTACAATTGGTGCCGAACAAGGTTATTTACAAACCTTCTTGTATAACCCTGTCGAGATTCCCAATCTTGAATATATAAGTTCATAGCATTCTGCAGTTACACAACTTTTATGGTTCTGATATAAATGATAAACCTTGGTGCTAGATGTATAAATTGTTTTGGAATTTAATTTCTTGAATAACGTCCAACACAAAATGATTTGCTTCCAGATACCAGAGTTATGTAGAGGAACGGTACAAAGAGTCATTGCGACTCGGAGGTCGGGCAGATCAGCTTGCCGATGTAGACCTGATCAGTGGGCTGGACATGCTTTGTGAGCAAGGCCAATGGCAGCGGGCGATAAGCATGGCTTCTCAGCACGGCTCTTCGGTCTTGAACAAATATCTTGCGCTTTATGCCACCTATCTAATTAAGGTATATAATTTTTTCATAGAATTAATAAAAAAATGAAGAGAAAAAACTATTCTAGAGCTATGTTCCTCAACAAAATTAACACCTTGATCACTAAGATATTTTCAGGATTCTGGTGTAAAAAGCCAATTCAATTTAATGATATTATATAATTAGAAACTGTTTGAAAATGTCTAATCTAGATCAGCTCAAAGGTTTCAAACATCAAATACGAATTACCTGATGTACATAAAAGCAAATAAAATAAATATAAAATTTCAGGACACAATCAAATCTTAATTTTTTTTTTTTTTACTTCATACTGTAATATGTACACTTACATATGTGAAGTTAATTACCGATATAATATTTGATTTTTTTAAATAAAAGATTTTGAGAATTAACTTGTTGACTTACTTTATACAATAGAAAACTTTTCATAGATGACGTAAATTTAATTTGTGCACAGACATGCTCATAATAATTTAAAATAAAAACATTTCATATACGCCAAACAAATTTTCATTCACTTCCTTCATATTTACCCTAATATACCACAAATTTCCTCATAGCTGCACACATATGGCGACTAGGTAAAATCTCCTAAATTTTTCTTATGCATGTTTGCAAATATAAGTTGGATTAAAGAAAAGCGGGTGAGTTTGATAACTGCTTTGTCATACAATGGCATAGTCTGGCTTAATCGTAAATTGTAATATTTCCAGCTTCGAAACTTCCATTCAAGAAATATCTTTCAGATTTTTGCACTCAATGAGTAATAATATTAAGTTTAAAATGTGTCTTATTAGCTTTTATTAATAAAAAAAAAACTTATTTATAAGAATATAAAAATGACGTACTAGTATCCACTCCTCTAATCCCTTCTCCCCCCCCCCACAATAGCACCACAATGCACTAAAGTTATTTGTTAAATTTGAATCAGGCTCAATCCTATATTCTGCTATCAGAAAATTTCCTAACTTTTTGTTCTATTTATTGCTCTTATTCTATAAACATTGCAATCTTTATCAACAAATTACAAAAATAATTCTTAAAATTACAATATGATTAAAATTAAGTTAACGGTGTTGCAGAGCAGCAAGACTATCAGAGCTCTGGAATTATATAATGAATACAAACCTGCCGCTCTCCCTCAGAATTATAACATTTATAGGAAAATAGCTTTCGACACGTTTTCAACACCCAGGTCTAAGCAGTCTTTTGATCAATGGGTAAAACTACGAGACATGTTTCTGTCATTGGTATGATATTATATTTAACAATTCATAAATCTTATCTATAACCGATGGTTTTGATAGCCTAATCTTGTTCCATTATCTGTTACATAGAACGAGGCGATGACTTCAAGTGCAGACAGTGGCACCCAAATTCAGGCAGAGTTCGAACAGATCATGCTAATAGGACATTATTATTCACTCAGGTTTCAACATTACAGTTTTCTTTTGTTTTTATCTCGGTCATTTTCAATCAAAATGGCATGCGATACTTTCTCTATAGACAAACTTGTTAACTTATTACAATCTGTATTATATTAAGCTAAAACTCAATCTATTTCTTTATTCATTACTGTGGATTTTATTTTTTTTTAAACTTAAATATCCCACATAAAATCCTAAATTAAACTTTATTTTTTGTCAACCTATCTTCTTACAGTGGACTAAATCTAGAACTATACATAACTTGACCCAAAAACCAGTCCTCACCATCAAATTATTAGTCCTTCAAATAATATAAATTAATTTAAATATTTTATTTTACTTAATCTAAGTATGATTATTTTTTTATAAAAATTCTTTTTGATCTCACAATCTTTTATTATACATTTAAAACATTCTTACAATATTTAAAAATTATTATTTTTTAACGTTTCGGTACCAAAAGCCATTTTCATAAATTATTTTTCTTTTAAAAAAAACAAGAGATTAGTAAAATGAAATAGTGTTTTAGTTTTTGAAAAAAGTTTGTTTTAAATTCTTACATTAAAAAGGAATTGTTAAATTACAGGATCAAGTTTTTGATAAAATAAAGAAAAGAAGAGAAATTTTGTGGAATTTCGAAAGCAAAATAAAAAAACCAAAACATTTTATATGTAATAAAACAAGTACTATCATAGAGTAATATTCTATATAGAGATATATTTTAAGAAGTTTTAATAATAATGTTTTTAATATGACTAATGTTTAATTTATAAAAAAAAAATTTTGAAAATGGCTCTTGGAGATGAAACGTTAAAAATAATAATTTTTAAATATTGTAAAAATATTTTAAATGTATAATAAAAGAATGTGAGATTAAAAAGGGTTTTTATTAAAAAAATAATCATATATAGATTAAATATAATTATTAAAAAATCTCAAAAAATATGAATAATCTGAAGAAAGTTGTTTATCATATTTATATATTTTATATCATTGGTTCTTATTTATAACTTATTTTTTAACTTTTCAGGTTTTTGACGAGTAGCACAAAAGGTCTGGAAACGATCACGGCAAAGATTTCTATTGCACTCCTGAGATATTCTGATTTGATCCCCGCAGACAAGGCATACTTTGAAGCAGGTGTAGATGCAAGGGTAAGATACATAAATTACATTTTATGTATAGTCATAGCATTATATAACATACATAAATTATATTTTAATGCGTAGTCACAGCATTATATACATGATAATTTACTTGTCAAGGTTTTGAATATACACATATTATATATTTTAGCTTATTGGATGGGCAGCGGATGCTTTCGTGTTTTTGAACCACTGCTTAGACCTGTTAGAGGCCATTGAAGAGCAGAGGAATACAGTAGACTATCAGGATTTGAACAAAACTGACTTTCCAAAAGATGTACCGATACCAGCAGCTCCTCACTTGTCAGAAGACGAAGTTGAAGACATTAAGCAGTGGGTGTTATCTGTATCTATGGACCAGCATATGGAAATGGTAAATAATATTAAAATTTTATATATAACTTCATTTTGAAAATTCCCTAAGAATTTTATTATAATTATTTAATTAGGTTTTTTATTCAATAACAACAACCTCAAATATTGCTCTATATTTAGTATGTTGCGTATCTAAACAAAAGAAGCTCGGTATGACTTCCAGACAATCTTCAAGGCTGTATTGCAGAAGAATAGGGAATATAAGAGGAAGTGGTTAATTAGAGAAAAATAGATTTACGAGTGGAGTCGATGGTGGATGGTTGAAAGAAAGAATCTTGACCTTCCTTCTCTGGTTAGAATATATGTCACCACCAATGGTGTTGCAGATGCTGTTGAGCAAATCATGACCAAGCACTGCTTACGAGAAACTAAGAATAATCACTTATCAAATTATAGCAGAGTTTCTATGGTTTTTTTTTTTATTTCCCCAGGCTAGGGGATAGGACAGGGGATTAATGCCAGAGTTAAATTCCTCTGACAAAGTGACTCGAACTCGTAATCTTCAGGTTATCAGGTTGCTAGGCAACATGTGTATTGTAAACATGTAACACAATCGGCCTATTCGTGATTATTGAAGAACAATTATGCTTATCAAAACTGTACAGAGCTATGTGATCAATTCACTATAACCTTTCGGAAAGAGAATTAGTTCCAGGAAATCTTCAATTATCAGAATTTAAAAAAAGATTAATATTATTTTTAATTATTAGTTTATTGAAATAATTTACCTTCATGTTCATTTTTTTTTTAATTAAGAACATTAGATATTTATGAAATAGTTTCAAATAACAATCATAATAGCTATAATCATTTTCAGGCATTGCCGCTGGACTCACGAGGACTGTATGCAGCTAACTTGCAGGGAAGCCGACCGTGCTTGGTGACCGGATATCCCGTCTTGGACCGCCAGAGGCTGTCCTTTAAACGAGAAGGAGCTGTGGCCAGTAGCACTGACTGGGCAAAATTGACGTCTGCACTTTCATCACATCCGTACTTCTCTCAGGTTCTGGCCTTCTTGACTTCATGGGCTGGCCCTCCGCCTGCATTTTCTTTTGTATAGGGTGTGCGTCATGTCTGGTTCCCTAAAGGGCTCATTTGACCTCTGCGGCCTTATTGTTGCGCTGTGCACTCTTGGATGATATTTATAGAAATTTATTTTTATAAATATTTGTTTAATTTAGAGCTTACATGTTGGTCAATAGGTGAATTTACAGATTAAAAAAAAATGAAAAATATCAGGATCAGAGTAGCTGAATTAAGTAAAGTTTATGTATGAGAAATTAACTCTCTTTAAGAATTGCATATTACATGTTATATGTAAGAAATTAGAAATTAAGGATTATGATTTCAAAAGTAGTCAGAGAAAGACAAACATACCAGTTTTTGTTGATCTATGACTCCTAATGACTCACTAAAACTACTTTGATGTCTATAACTATTAGAATGATTAGCTCATTTTAACCTCCAAATGCATTAATTTGTTATTTCAATGATTCTGAAAGAATAAATGTAAATTTTATATCATGAATATAATATTAATTGTTTATGATAAAATATTTATAGAGTTCTAACTGATATTCAAAATATTTTAATATATTGTTCCAGATAGTACTATTTTTATATCTATAGATTTAATTGTTTTGGATATAGTTTCAATAAGTATATTTTGCTTATTGAATGTAAAAGGCACTTCATATAAATCATTAACTATGGCCCATTTGTTGTGCTGTGAGTCATAAATTAGGATTATTAAATTTTAATTAAATTGCATTCAAATTATATTGAAGATAATTAAAATTAAATATTAAATTCACTCTTAAACAGTGGTTCAGTTTGGACCATGCTAACAACATATTACTGTAAACGTTACAATCTACCATGTGGGTGATAGATGATAAAGCTGACCATAGTCCATTCGGCTCGAAAATATCTCTTAGTAACGGAGCTTCACTACTTTCACTACTAGCTTTTACCTCTACTTGCCTAATAAATTCATATTTTGTTTCTAATGACAATGTATAATGAATTAATAAAGATTAGTGTGCGCATGGAGTTAAGTCAGATTAGGGACTTTTCAGTGGCATTATCTTAGGAAATTAAATAGTTGTTTCAGTAATTTAAAACACAATTCTGATTCAGTGTTTTTCATTTTAAATTATAATAAGGACTTAATCTTTGTTGCACAAAACATTAGATCATTTGTTAGTGAAAATATAAAAGCGTTACACTCAAATTAAAACATAAAAGTTGGATTTATGAAAATCGTAGCTATTTGAAGTTAAATGTAACTACTTTATATGATAATACAGATATATTTTAAATCTAAACATCTTTTTGTCCTCTATCTCTACATGATCATAAGACTTCTAAAGATCCATCTAAATTAATTAATAGTTGATTGATGGTTGACTGTAATGAATAATTGAAGAGAAGTTGGTTGGGGTGTTCAGTCAAGAAGTAAAAATAAATAAATATTTATTTTTATTGATGTTTCGGCCCAAAGTTCAGGCATTCATCTGGGCTAAGCAATAAGTATGAGAAACTATTAACAGTAAAAAAAATAAAAAATAATAATATGTTGGTGAAAGGTATAGTCAAATAAAATGTAGGTAGAATAAATTTAAATTAATAAATAAACGGAGAGGCAGAAATATGAAATATAAATAAAGGAAATATGAAATAATAATAACAAAGTACATAGGAATAAAAAAATTATAATGAAATATTTCTAATATTAAAATAAGAATATTTCTATTACTAACTTTATCATTACTTTATATTTCATATTTCTTCCTGTCTGTATATTTATTAATATTAAATTTATTACATATACATTTTATCAGACTATACCTTTCACCTACATATTATTATTTATTTTTTCTACTGTTAATAGTTTCTCATATATATTATTATCTTGTCTTTTATTAGCCCTGATGATGGCCTGAACTTTGGGCTGAAATGTTGGAAAAAATAAAAATATTATTTATTTATTTTTACTTTGTATTTTGAATGAACATCCCAACCCACTTCTCTTCAACTAAATTAATTAAATAGATATAACATATTTTTATCATTACGTTTCTTGCTACATACTATAATGTCCAATTTGGCTATTTTATCTTTCTGAAAAATCATAGAGTGGCGGTTCTCTAGTTTGTTAACGAGAAGTAGACATTGTTAAAGCTCATCATTACCACATATTCTTTAAGGGCTTATCAGTCACCTACTGTAGTGTCAATGGTAACTTCATGACCTTTATTAGAAAAACCCTCTCACCTGCCTTCCTGTTGCTGAGTTTACATCTCGCAGGTAGCTTAGCATAGCTTCTATCAATCATGCGCCTGTAGAAGAAGAAGGTGAGTTTTTGAGCAGTGAGTGTGTTATGACATCTATTCTATCGTTAACAAGCCTGATTTTATCAACAATTATCAGAGAAACAGTCATCATATGGAAGAGTTTTGCATTTTCAACATTTTATCACTAAACTTAAAAGAAGCTGTTTCTTTATTTGTTCATATTAGTTTAAGATCGCACAATGTTCAAAGCTAAAATGACATTGATAAAAATAAAAGAGACAGACTGTGAAAATTCAAGTTTGTTTATTTACTTGTTCTTCCATCAGATTGAG
This sequence comes from Nezara viridula, assembly GCA_928085145.1. NCBI lineage: Eukaryota > Metazoa > Arthropoda > Insecta > Hemiptera > Pentatomidae > Nezara > Nezara viridula. The sequence goes on from OV725080.1 coordinate 531,260, forward strand.
CTACCAGTTTTTCCTTGTGGTATTTACACCAGTTTAGTATTGTGATGAGAATTTTTATTTCAAATAACCTATTACTTTATTTAAAAATGTTACACTATTGTCGAGCAAAAGATTAGTCCTGCAAAACAAACTTCAGGAAAATTAAATATGTCAAAGATCAGTTCCAAAAACTCAAATAAATAAAATTAGAATATTTAAATAAATAAGAATGATTCTTTAGATAACTTTGTTGTTAGTTGAATTAAAACTTACTTCAACCAAATAGGACAGCAAAGGTAAGTTATACTGCAGATTACCAATCAAATTTTAGTTCGAGAAGTGAAATATCTGCCTTAATAGAAAGAAATATGTAAGCTGTTCAATGATGTACGTTTTGGCTGACTTGAAATAGAGTGCATGACTTGCTGGAAATAAAATTAAATACTAAGCAAACATGGCAATGGGATAAAGTGCTTTAAAAAAAAAATCGGTATTTTGTATATCAATTAAAAAAGAAAAAAATTAGAAACAAATGGTCATAGGATTGAAGATTATATGTGTAAATATAGCAGTTCAAAAAACGTAATTTAAACAGTAATGTATCCACCATGAAACATGAACTAACAGTACTGCTCATATACATACAAGTAAAGTTAATTTTAGCAGTTCATATTTCGAAGTATTAATCCATGCTGTAAAAGAAGTAATAAAATATTTACTTTTCAAAAAAGTAATACTACTCTTGCATCAACTCTTTACTACACATCTTTTGGTTGATGTTATTTTCTGAAAGATTGAAAATATTAATGAAGTGAACAAAATAAATTTGTCATGCAACATATCTTGAGGTCTTAAGATAATTTTAGATCCTCATTGTTTCAAAAGTAATGTTCCGTAGTAACTCTATACACTAGAGTTTTATTTTAAAGTTTAACAACCCCAGGAAAATTTTATCAAACCAGTTTCCAAGATGACAAAATCCACTAATTTTATCTGAATATAAAGTACAATGTAACTGGCCAGGATATAAACCAGATACCTTAAATATAGAGAGCTAGTTCTCTTGGATAGCTTACTTTCTAAAAAAAATAAAATATGCTTTACTTTAATAAGTAACAAAAACCTTTTACTATTGTATAAAGTTATAGTGAGTCAAATCAAAACTCAGTATCACTTATTTTAGTAAAACAAGAAGTTAAAATTGTGTAAAGTATATGAGCAGTTTCTCATCCTCCCTCCACTAGCAATCTCATGACGCCCCCCTCCTTTCAATCTGCATCTTCAGTCAGTATTAGTGCTTGGTCAGTTGGCGTTGTATGGAATTTTAGATTGTGAGTATTATACATCGTTTTAAGTTGTATCAAATTTTTCCTCAATATTTTTAATTATAACGATATAAATTGTGTTCATTACGTTACAAATACGCTTATTTGAGCATATAAAACTTATTAAACAGTTTACTTCCTATGTCTTTATTTTGATATTAAACTATGAGAAACTATAATTGATGGATAATCCATACTAGTAATGGATGGAAGATAAATTCGTATTACAAATTTTCATTTTAAAAATATTAAAATGTTTCTCAATGCCTTTACTATCGCTCTAGTAAAGTTTTATATAATTGTGTCTATTTACGAAAATTAACGTTTTATTATGTAATTTAGTTTTAATTTTAAACATTTCGATGATTTTTGTATTCTTTTCCTTTTACAACCTTAATGGACAATCAATCAAAAAAAAAAAAAAAATACATTTGTTAAGTTGGTGTGTTCTAACAGCCAATGGCGTGTATTAATCGTTTTAAAATTATTAACATGTCAAGAAAAGTGTATGCTATTTTCAATGTAGTTGATTGTGTTAAGTACATACTGAAGTCTTGAGATATATGTTTTATTTTAGGTAAGGATTATCATATATTACACTTGTTATACACTCAAAATTTATCTCTATTATTTCATATATCCATAATAATTATAAGTCAATCTATAGTGTCAAATTGATAACTCATTACCTTCACATTTGTATAAACTTATAATAATATTAAACAAAATAGTGTTTGTTTCAATTCAATAATAATGAGATTAAAGGCTTTAAGTTGATGACAATAAAGCTCTTTTATAACCAGTCTTTATTGGACTTTTAAATGATAATTCAACTGTTTTCACAGTGAGGCAATCTTCGAAATTATTAAATCATTTTTTTAATGCATTAAAACAGTTTATATGCAAATCATTTTGAGCATATAAAATTTATTAAGAAAATTATTGTACGATATTACATCATGTTTAAAATTTAAATGTTATTTTGTTTGTTGAATATTCATAATTATTACTAAGAATATGAAAGGATTTATTTTTTCTCATTAATCTAACGGATTTATCCTATTCTTAATTAATTAAATTAATGTTGAAGTTCTGCAAATGTAAATTTTCATATGTTAATAATAACATTATTGTTTACAATTATTCCTTCAAATTATCAAAATTTAAAAATGATTAATGGTCTTTCTTTCACTTATATATCTCGTTCTACCTCATCTTTAACTCAATAGGTTTTTTTTTTTAAACTCAAAACTGCCAGTAAGGAACCTTACCGGTAATGTGGAGCAGTGACAGATTTGTCACTGGAGCAGTTGGAACTGTGATTGTATACATTACGTTATGGATCTAAAAGAAAATCGATAGATATATATCGATAGTTTCCAAGTATATCGAAATAATAATTTAATATAAATAGAAAAAAAATCGATATTTCTATTTATCATATCGTGATATTTTTAATCTTTGAAAAGAGTAGAAATTTGAAATTAAACAAGAATGCCGTATTATCATTTTTTTTAAAGACTGATCAAAGCAAGTCCTATTTTGCCTTTACAATACTTTGATTGTCACTGCAAGATAATATTAAACTGAATATGAACAGCTAAATTATTTTTGAGAGTAACTAACTACTTATGTAGAACTTGAACTTGAATGATTAATAATTGAAAACTTAAGTAACGTATGACTTTTATTATATATAAGCGCTTTTATATCGTTTAAAAATGTAATTAACCTACGGGCGTTATTATATTTATGGATAAGTAAAGAAAGTAAATACCATCATCTATAGCTTGTGAACCTAAACTTATTCTTCGCTTCTTAAGTCTTTTGCACTTAAAGGCAATGTGTCTTGGATCCTCCAGGCATTGGAATGTTGAACAGTAACTGCTCTTAGCTATACCCGTTAGATGTAGATATTTGTTAGTCCTACCATGATTTATCCCAAGCATGGTCAGCTTTACTAAGATGGAGCGGTCGAGATGAGATGTAAGAATTACAAACCATGGAACCAGTGCTATCTTCTGTTAAGTTGTATGTTGGTCCTTACCCTTCGAGCCACATTCTCAGTCGTTGAAATGCTGCCAGTCTTTCATTATTTTCCCCCTCATTACTCTTATCAACTTCAGTAAAGGAACCTTAGTATTTATTCCATATAGCTGGTTTTGATTCGTCGTTTCTTCTGCCATTTCATTTCCTGATATTACTACGTGTCCCGGCACCCTCTGGAAAAAGTAATTGTTGCTGGAGTTGTGTATCAGTGATATGATTTTATAAGAAATATGTGTCTGCGCTTTATTTTGATAGATAAATTTTAGGTGTTTACATGCAGTTGCTAAGTCTGGCAGAACAACTATTTTCTAATTGGTGTATGTCTTTTCGCTGTACATTATGGCGTTAAGAATGGCATATCGTTCGGCGTTGAAGATACTAAATTCAACTGGCATTGATTAAGGAAAATTTTTGGTTCTTTTGGGGATCAAATACAGCAACATAAATTGGGATATTTGTTTTGGATGCCTCCGTACAGATTTGTAGATAATTAGTGTATCGTTCAGTGATTGTGTCCAGTGCTGGTTTTAATTAAATCGAGTTTTAAGTAAGAACTTTTCTTCTCTACTTTCCTAGGTAGATTATTAACATTTATCAATAAAAAAAAATAATAATTTAAAAGCTTATAGAACGTATAGGCAATATACTAAACAATTAATTTTCTTTAATATAAATAAATTAAAATTTATGGAAGAAAATCAATATTCAGTGAATTACTTACAATCTATAGATAACATTAGTAACACATCATAAAAAATATATTATTACGAAAACTAAAGAAATATAAAATAAGAAAAAAAAAATGAGAAAATCACAAGTGAATTAACAAAGACTGAAACCTTTCAAACATATTAACTCTTTCCTTATAAATCAAAAACTCCATGATTAGAGAACTCTAGCAACTAATTTCAGCAACAATATTCATATATTTCGCCCGTAAATAAAAAAAAATTGAACAGTAAGCCTAGAAATTCGGCGCCCCCCCACGGGCGATGACGTCATTTCTTCGCTAAAAAATAAATTTCTAAGCTGTTTATATTATATAATATTTGAATTTTATTTCATTCAACATTTCTATAATACAGTTGCTTTATTGATTGGCTAAAATTAATTATTTTTGTACGTTTTATATTTTTGAAGGAAAAAATTCTTTAGGCGTGTTTTGTACTTTTTTTTTAGGAGAGTGAATTAGATTGAGCAGTCAGATTTCCGATATGTAACGCTCGGGTAAAGTCGGCTGGAGCCGACTAATTGAAGTGTTTTTGCATATGGATTAATATATCTCAAAAACTAAAAATCGGACCTGCATATTGTTTGCAAGGGAAATGTTCATCATTTCATTCTCTTTGTAATGAGCTATTATTCAAAATTGTATATAAACGCGAGGCCGTGTTAGAGGGGCGAAAAGGGAAAAAAGTAATGTCGAAAAGCAAATGAAAACGCGTTTTATTGAAGATATGGATTAAAATATCTCAGAAAGTAAACATCGGACTTTTATACTGTAAAATCGAGGAAAATGTTCAGCATTTCATCCTCTTTATAATGAGCTATTATTTATAATTTATATTTCATATTATTAATCTCGCCATGTTGATATCTTAACTTCTAGCGTGTGGTCTAAAGATCTCACCTCATTTCTTTTTTCTAATTTCTAACTAGTGGCAAGCATCAGCAACGGTCGGAACTAATTTCCCCGGTTGAGCAAAATGTATAAACAATTGAGTAAAAGCTATAAACAAACATTAATTGTTTTGCACAATTCCCTTTTTAATTAAAACAATAATAATAAAATTGCTGGTTGGGTAGCTATTTTTTTCAAGATAAGTTTTTCCCCGCCTTCTAGAGGAAGGGGGGCCTCCTAGATCCGCTTGTGCGTGGAATGTCCGCATTAAATGGCTGAAAGACTAATGAGCTCCCATATTGCTTCTGAATTAAATAACTTTGTTTACATAATGTTTACATAACACCAGGTAAATTTGTATCAGAAATAATGAGATAACAGGAATAGGTTATTATTTGACAGAAGTTATCTCTGGTAAATAAAAATGAAAGTGTGTGATCAGTTGCGTAATACACTTTGTTTGATATCAAATTAAAGAAGAAAAAAAAATTGATTTTATACGTGATTGACCGAGATTGGTTTGTGTTTATTAAGTTTGCTGTGGTGAGTGCTAACGTTCTTCGGCAGGCTGCTAAATTATACTTATTAGTGAGCAACAATATTTTTAATGTTGTGGAAAAATTACAGTTTCCAGTCCATTTATCGCTGGCTTTTTATTTGATTTTATTTCCGTTTAATAACATTAAATATTGTTTTGACTTGCAGGGGTGCAAGAACTTCTCCCAACATATTTCATTGCTCTCCTTTCCTTAAAAACTGAAAGTAGACTTTAAAAAACTGTAGATCATACACAAGTATACTTGTAGTGGGCTGTTTCATGTTTTCTCCTACTCTACTGGTCCGAAACTATTCATTTCGAAAATCCATAACCTCGAAGAACTGTGGCTTTCCTCAAAATTTCAAAACCCTGTCAAAAAGTGCCCCTTCCCTCAAAAATATTGCGCCATGAAACGCCCTTCGGACCATCCCTTTTGACTGAAAATTTCTTCTTTAGGGTATATTATTACGGACAATTTTTAGCAATCAAATTTATAAAAAACAATTGTCAATAAAATCGTTTTATTATTATTATTATTTATTATTTATTTTAAATACTAAGATTAGTCTTTTGATAACTTTAAAGTAATTGGGGGGAGAATTAAAATCAATTTTTTGTTTTGCCTCTGCCTATTTATGTAATGATGATAATTAATCTGTATTTTGAGCCCGTTTCCAAACACCAACTGAATCTGACTGAATATTTTGGAAATTGGCTCCGAAAATTCCTATAACTTTACATACTGAATATCACAGTCTGATCTACGAGAGGGGGAGGGGGCTTTCGGGCTGATGCCCTCCCCCAAAATGGTAGAATATAACCATGTTTTATGAAAAAAAATATCTCCGAAAGTATTATTGATCGTCTAATTACATTTAATAGGACTTAAACAATCACTTAAAAACCATTTCATATTAGTAGTTAGTTTCTTTCTTTCTTCCGAAATAATTACCTTAATATATATATATAAAAAAAAATCTTTTGGGCTGAAGCCCTCCCCCCACTATTAAATCCTGGATTCGTTAGTGCTGCAGGTAACTTATTAAACGTATTGCCCTCCTTGTGGCTTCGCAGTAGACTGGTTATAACAATTACAATTTGAAGTTATAAGTAGTAAAAGAGTTTTGTTGATATAAAATATAATTTATAAATGAGTTAATCACATTTTAGGTAAACGCAATACAATAAACCGACAGCCACACCTAAAAGCTTGTAAATGCAAAACACAAAATTATTTCTCAAAGGTGTTTTCTTATCCATATGCTATATTTTCATTAATTCTTCTTCTAAGTCAGTTATTGTGCCATTATTTTGAAGATCATCTCCTTCGGATACGAAAAATAAGCGCGTCCGCCTAAAAGCCAACAACTGCAAGTTATGAAGAAAAGAAACCTTCCTTTCTAGATAACTCCAAAAGTACTCAATTTATTGCTGCAATTATTATAAAAAATAATTATAAAAGTCACGAAATGGAAAAAATATAATTATCGAAATCGGACCATTTTTAGCAAAGACAATCCAAATGTAATTCGTGCAAACAAAAATTAATTGCTTCCCCCCTAAATACATTGCTTTACTTACCATGCTGTACTGCAATTTGTTTTATACTACACGAATGATTTGCTTTAGTTTTTGTCATCTCTAGTACTTTCAGAATTATTTGAAATATTTATATAGAAATAGAAAATAAACTTTATTCTGAGACGATGTCGCCTTAGAATAACAAAAATGAACAGTTGCAAAAGAAAAAAAAAAATAGATGGTCCCTGGTGGCGGTCATAAATAGGTTAAATAGTGGTAAAACTATTTTATTGAAAGCCGACGTTTCGACCCGACTTTGCAGGTCTTCTTCAGAGAGGTGTGTTCAGCTAGGAGTTCCACTTAGAACTCAAGTTTCTAAGTGAAACTCCTAGCTGAATTTATAAGACCTGCAAAGTCGGGTCGAAACGTCGGCTTCCAATAAAATAGTTTTACCACTATTTAACCTATTTATGACCGCCACCAGGGACCATCTCCTTCCTTTATAATGCAACGGTCAACTATTATATATTATATATATATATATATATATATATATATATATATATATATATATATATATATATATAATCTTAGAAATAAATATATATATATGTGAGTGCATATTGTTGAACCAGTAGGCCAATAGCAAGTTTTGTCTCCATCACTAGCGGATCCAGGATTTAATTTTGGGGGGAGGGGGCTTCAGCCCGATAGGTTTTTTTTCATAAAAATAAGGATAATTATTTTGGAAAAAAAGAAAGATTCTAACTATCTACATGAAATGGTGTTTAAGTGATTCTTAAAGTTCTATCGAATGTAATTATACGTACAATAATACTTTCTTAATTTTTTATTATTTTTTTCCATAAAACATTTTATCATTTTGGGGGGGGGCAGGGGCTTCAGCCCGAAAGCCCTCTCCTCCCCGTAGATCCGGCTATAATTTCCACGTTCTTAATTCCCTACAAAGCACTACTTACTACCTACCTACTATAAGTACTATTTATTGTAAGAGTATTGTTGTAATATTTGCACAGTAAAATATCCCGCTGCCCAATGTCACAGAAGAAGATAATTTCTGATCCGGAATTTGATAAGAGAGATAATAAAGATTATTTCGACTGAGTGTTCAAAGTGTAGGTTACGTCATTGATTAATAAACGAGACAAAATAAACAATATTTCAATCGTAACAATTCGTTAATTATTAAGATGATAATAATAAAACTGTCTACTTAAGAGTTGGTAGTGCCATGGTATGCCAAACCGTGGTCTCCGCTCTGGAAAATGTTCGTGAAGGGCCACTTCTAGAAATGTTTACGCAACTTATATTAAAGTTTTAAAAAAATAATCAAATTGGCTCTGTCCACTTTTTACATTCGACCAATTATTTCCGCTTGCTTTTGTCTAGAACTGTTTATATTTCTCAAACCGTTTGCATGATTTGAAATAAAGGTCTCCAAATTACGGCCGCGTTAAACGTTTAAATTTTGAAATTTAGTAAATCAGTCAAGAACAAAATCGCTATTTCTTTTAGAAAATTCACTTTTCAACTGAAGTATCATTTATAGAACAAGCTTCTTTTTTTCGTTCTTAAAAGTTTGGAGGTATGCTAAGATGTCTAATGCTAAGATATCTAAGATGTTTGTTTTACTTTTATTTCTATTTTTACTTACTTATGTGTATATATATATATATATATGTATATTTTCTCTTTTGTTCTTGTGTCTTATTCTTTTGTTATTACTTTATTTATTTATATTTCTGTATATATGGTATGGATGTACACTCTGAACTCTATTATAAGTGTCCTTAACTGTGACAGATTGTAATATTTCTCAATAAAATGATTTTTTTATATAATAAAAAAAAAAAGTTTGAAGATTCCTATATTAGAGGGAAGTTGCTGACTAGTGTAAAAATAATCTTGTGTCTGATTTTATCAAGCAGGTATCTTTTGCTTTCGTTTACGCATGCGCAATGATATTTTTCTTGACACGATTATAGTTTGAAAAACAGGCCTTCTATATTACCAGAGCTAAAAAGAAGTTGGAACTCAAAATGTCTTCGTAACTCAAAGTGTAAAAATGGTCTTGTATATTCTTTTAATCAAATGTTGTCCTTTATTTTCGCTTACGCATGCGCAAATAAGTAAAAGTTTCAAGTGAAGGAAAATAGTTTACTTGACTGGAAACATACATATCTCAAAAACGGCTTATTCCGTATGTTTTATATTCAAACGAAAAAATATTGAGTTTGGTATTTGGTATTTAAATATTAGTAATTGTGTGACCAATAGAAATCGTTATAGAGCTGTATTAATCCTTTTTTTGATATGTTTTTTCACTTCCTCAGTATAAGAAAAACTAATTTATTTTAATTTAGTATTACACTTACAGTCTATTCAATTCTCAATTTTGAAGCCTGTCATTGAAATTCTTATAAGAAGCAGTATAGTTGGCTTATAAATCGAAATAAAAAAATATGTTAATTTTTTAATGTTCTGTTAACCATTGGACATTGAACCAGGTTTAAATAGGCCTGTAATTACTGAAGCATGGAAGGTAGCAATACGTCTAACGATTCTTTTCTCAAAATGCTAATTCGAGAAGGTTATATAACTGTGTTAATAAGTGTTTTAACTTAAGCTACTTGTTATTTCCTCTGCGAAGGACGCCCATATTCAAACCAGAAAATCTCTCTTTGTATTTTACATCGTTCATTGATTTAAACATGAGTTCATTATATATATGTTTATTATTATTTTACATTTTTTATTAATGTAAACATCAGCTTATTTTGTGTGAACGTCTCTTAAATAATCTGGATAATGCTGCAATACAGTACTATAAACACTTCTACCAGGGATTAAATCACATATAACATGAACCCATTAATCCAAAAACTCACTAGCAGATACAGATTTAATTTTTTGAACGAGGGACTTCAGCTCGAAACACTTAAAATATATAACGATAATTACTCTACAAAAAGAATGAAGAACTTAACTACCAATATAAAATGATGTTAAAATGATTCTTGAAGTCCAATTAAATGTGATAACACTGAGATATCTCACCGAATAATTTTAGCCATCAAACTTAAAAAACGATCCAGCAGTTCAATCAAAAAGCGTTCCACAGCTTTTAGCGGTCGATCCAAACACATAACCCCCGTTTCGCTTCGTTTAGTAAAAAGGATAACATTTTACGGAATTATCATGCTAAATGCCAAATGTTATGATTTAATTTCTTCCTTTTCGTTTCTGTCCTTAGAATTCATGAGCAATGACCAGGTGATGATGCAATATTCCCAACGAGTCCAAAACTATAGTTTCCGCCACATCATGTAGCTGATTCTTCTTCTTTTTTTTTATTATTTCTTAATGATATTTACAACTGTATTGAATAAATACATCTAGTAAATTTGAAGATAGTGGATATAATGATATGAAAACACTTGCTGAGCAACTACCCAATGGTAGCACTCTAATGATAAGTATACATGAGGAGATCACGGGGCCAACTTCTTTTCAAACGCCTCGGAGGTTTATCAGGAATTGAAGAGGAAGCAAGGTTAGAAACGAGAGGGTTGGGATGATTCTGCAGTTTCTTATAGAAGGATGGATCTGAAACAAAAGAAACATTACGGTCATTATGGATGGTTTTATTTGTGACAAAGTAAGGAGCATTGAGGATTTTACGAAGGATTTTGGATTGTAAGGATTGGATACGAGCGGAATTCGTTGTTTTAGTGGAGCCCCATAGCTCAACTCCGTAAGTCCAAATAGGCCTTATTATATATGGGTATTTTGTAATTAATTGGAAGTTTAGAGCGTTTGTCTAGCAAGTGCTGAAATAATCGGAAACGTCGAGCGATTTCTTGTCGTTTCAGTCTGGTATGATTCTTCTTAAAATCAAGCTTTTCCAAAACATTATCAGTTGTAAAAGTAATCGTTCCCTTAATTCCAAACCTCTTAAAAATATCGATATTTACAGCGATAGACTAGCCCAATCTGTCCTTTCAAACCAGATCCTGCTCCTAACATTTGTTACGATTCAATAATATGTATTGTTGGAAACCATCTAAGTATTCATGTCCAGGGGTGCCCCCATACTCCCCCTCTCCCCAAAGCCGCTGGGGCATAAATTCCTCCCTCCCCTTCCCACGAAATTGTTTTGCTGTAATTTTCTTAAAAACAGTGCAAATGAAAGGAGAATGAGAAGGAGTGTAATTTCTGTGGTCTCATCCATGTTTTTCTCTTGTCCCCAGTTAAAATTTTTACTGAGGCAACTTGCGCCATGAAATCCGCTTCTGGACACCCTTGTTCGTGTCCTCTGTTTGAATCCCAACGATATACCCATCCTATTAAGTATAAGCAACTAAACATCTGTTTAACTACTTCTTAAATTCAAATTGCGGGGGTGCCACTTAAGTATTTGCACGAGTTGACGATAGATTTAAAAGATATTAAGTATTTTTGTATATCACACACACTCGCATCTCATAAACAGCGTGCTTAAGGATGAAAATTATTTCAAAAAGCTATCCACCAAAGGGTAAATGTACTGGTAGCTGACATCCTTAAGGAAATTTCTTTTTGAACTTTTACGTGTAAAAGAGAGAGAAACACTTTATTTTCATATATAAAGGATTGCTGCCCAATTATATAGGGTTGCTATATACAGAGCATACTCTTCTATCCTTAGGACAATATATGAACTTATATATAAATATACAGAAGTATTAGTTAATATTAGTAAAATAGATATATATATATACATTTTTATTTATTTTTTTATTTATTTATTAATTTTTTTTTTAAATAAAAATATTATTGTACTTTTCTCACCTCACCCAAATGTATTTCAAACCCATGAATTATCCATCAATATTTTAAAAAATTGGTAATTTGAGAAAAGTTTTGTTGCACCAATTGCTGACACTGTTTTGGAATGTTGTTATAGATGCCAGGGATGAAAATAAATTGTATATTCTTCGTTTAAAATAGATATCAACAATTTCCTTTAACTTACTATAAAACTGACTTCATTTTGTTTTTTTTCGAAATTCAATTTTTCGATAAATGTTCTGTAAAGAACCATAAAGGTTTTGAAATACAAAACCTATTTTATATTTAATCTAAATCACTATTAATTCTTTTTTAACAAAAGAGCAGTGAACATTCTCATTTTTAAGGCCCTTTATATTAAGTATATCTCTTTAAATTTAAGAGAGGACAGGAGTGTCAGCTACTGACGAAAGGCCCCATTATAAAGCTTTATTAACTGACATCATTTAAATTTACAATTCCTTCATGAAAATAAATTAAAAAATTATGAAATGTGATCAAAAATCTTTTGAAGAAAACTTTAAAACCAATTTTGAGATAAATCAAAGAAGTCAAAGACAAAAAGCCGAACATAATGCATGACGCCCTCACTGTTAGATGGTTGCTCCCGGAACACTAAGTGGACAGTGAGGGGCCTTCCTGATTTGTCACTCATTATTTGAGTTGCGGTTTCCGGCATGACTAAAGTAAAAAGACCAATATACAAGGAGGGAATAAAGAGGTCTGGGAGGTCCTGAAATCTTATTATTCCCCTTTTTCCTGGAGGGTCTCAGGTTTTGGTACACTGTCACGTATTGGTACACTGCCATGTATTGGTAAACTGTCAGATATTGGTACACTGTCACCTACTGCTGTTCTTACCCTACATTAATTACATAGATTTATATCTAAGTTGAGGAGGTATTACAAGACCATTTTTTTTTTTTTTTTGTTTTTTTATGACAACTTTGTTGCAAAAAAAGAAACATGATAGTAGCATTTTTACTTTCACTGACTTATATATAAAATATATAGTAAAGGAAGGAAAGTATTGCTATCGAGACAATTTTCGAATCTCAGTTTTCAACGGAAATACACGTTCTGAGGTTTCCGAATAACCAAGCCTCACAAAATGGTCTGCGTTTGTGTGTGTGCAGGGGTGCCCAGAAGGGGATTTTGACGAGTTTTTTTAGGGGGAAAAATTCGATAGAATTATGAATTTTCGGACTAAGGTAAAAGGGGAAACGTGGAACATTTCGCAACATGTTTAATTGTATATGATCTACGATTTTTCTAATTCTACCTTAGGTGCTCTGTTTTTAAGAAAATGTGAGTAATAAAATAGCTTGGTTGGAGAGGGGGGTGGAGTTCTTCTGGCATCGACCTTGGGGAGAATGAGCACTCCTGTGCTTGTGTTAACAGTCTAGCTCAAAAACGAAAAGTTGTACGAAAGTGAATTTGCATATTTAAGGTTGTTATATGCCTGAGATGTTACGGAAACGTTTTCAGCAAAATCGGCTTACCGAAAGTGGCACTTTATATAATAGATTTAACACATTTTTACGATTTTCTAGAAAACGGCTCTAACGATTTTGATTAAATTCATTAAATCGGTGTAAAATTAAGCAGTATTTAATATAATGTAGGTTTTATTCTCATAGATCTTCCCTAATAGGGCTTAAATGGCTATTTTTCAATATTAGCTTCCTGTAAAATACCTTTCATTTTTTTCTAGTTCAAATAATTAACAATTTCCATTATTGATCTTAATATAAAAAAATAACTAAATATAAAATATGAAAGAACTCGATAATGAGAAATAAGAGATCGGAACGAAGAATAGTTGTAATGGAGGAGCCAAAGGAATATGAGTGCCCGAGCTCACCCGAAAGATTAAAACACTTTTCCATGCGTAACATGAGCTTAATATATTATATTAATAAATACGGACTCCGACAATATTATGTACATACATATATTTCATAATGATGTTTATTAATTAATATTTATTTATATAAATTATAGCGATATAAAAATCAATATTTGTATGTATATATATTTATATATACATATAGTTACTTAATCAAACAAAAGTACCCACAATGAAATATAAATAAACATAGCGTCTATAATTTTAACTTTTACTTCTCCTTTATCTGAAAATACTTATTTCTGCTAAGAAGAAGAGTGCTAAGTGAAAGTTGTGTGGTGCTAATCTACTTAGCAGGAGGAGGTTGTAAATGGTCTAGTTAAGGCAGTGATTGCCATGACAACCAAAACCTGGTGAAAAAGTTCGGTCTCGGGGGATACATTTAACCTCTAAGTAACTCATACATTCTACTTCTCTGGGCTCTCGATTTAATTTTTGTTCGGAATTGGACGAAAGGATTGATAGGAGAGAGGAGATGTTGAAGGAGTGAATAGAGGAGAGATGAAAGGATCGATAGGAGAGAGGAGATGTTGAAGGAGTGAATAGAGGAGAGATGAAAGGATCGATAGGAGAGAGGAGATGTTGAAGGAGTGAATAGAGGAGAGAGCTGAGACGAGAAGACTGAAGACTGAAGACAATTGGATGATTGCCTGCATTAGTGACTGCACTTAGTGATTGCCTTTTCCTGCCACTCTCTGCCCAAAGAGATCTCGATCAACATCTTAGCTCTATGTACTCTCTATGCCTCTTGTATCAACTTCGTGTATTTACTTAGTATCTTTCTTCCTAATATTTAGTAGTAAATGGAATTATTTGTCTGATTAATGAATCAGTTTTAAAATAGAGCATTTTAAGAAATATCTGCAGGATTGTTTATATAACTTTCTTTAGCAATACATTTGCATAAATGACCTTTTAGTTATTTCTCCTGTGCAAGGATCTGTTTTTCTCAATATCTCCTATTTTCCGTAATCTGATCTCGATTACGATTATACGATTATTACGATTATTATCTCGATTACTCGATTACTCGATTATATATATATATATATATATATATATATATATATACTTTTTCTTGGATGAAAACAGTCTTTAGGTAAAGTATATAAAATTACCAGGTTCGCTCGCTCAGAAATTGGTAGTGGGGGAACTTGAATCATGAAGTAAGGTTTAGACCATCGAACCTACCTGTTGCTCTTTCGAGACTATCAAAGAAGTTAATTTTGTTATAATTATACTTAATTTGTTCAAGAGAATATCCTTATGTCTAGTTGATTTTGGATTAAAGAGGATTTCAAATATAAATAAGGTTAGCAATATAAATCTAGAATAAAATGTTATGAAAATCAGGTTAAATCTGAAACGTAATAATAGGCAAATATATTATTACATAAATAGAAAGAACAACTAATATTTAGAGAATAAAATCAAAATTTTATGATAACTTTGTTATTTATTGTTAAAGATCTTGTGAGAATTATTACAATAATATAATGATATAATAACGAGTATTTTCAAAATATCTGTTACAGAGATTTCGTTTCTCTTTGTAATTATTTTATTTTTTTTATGGAGAAGAAATTTAACAAGATCTATTACAACGAGAATATTACAGCAATTATATCTCGTCCGAAGAGAAGTGGGTTGGAGCAACTACTTCCTTCAACCCATACACAAATGTATGGATGTTTCTCCTCGGCCATAAGCAGATGTCGTTCTCCATTAGAATGTAAAGCTTCTTCTCCCTCAACAGTTTGGCCCTTAGAGCCGCAAAGGTGTTCCAAGCAATTAAGAGATGCTCGATAGTTTCCGATATTCTACAACAAGAGTATTCGGGTCGATGTTCTGAGTGTATTAAATGAGCGCGGAAACCTTAAATCTCGGATATAATAACCAATTTAATAAAAATGTATGTTAAAATTCATTTTCATTCGCCAAGTTGGAGGCTTATGTTGGGAAGCACAGCTATATACATGTTTACTCACACGTTTTTTACCATGCTTTGTCTGTTCCAATTTCCGTTTACTTATTTCATTTTCAAAAATTTTAATAAATAATCTATATTTGGTGGATCGATCCACCAAACAACTACCCGTGGATCCACCCTCCTAGGGCACATCCAGGCCCTATAAAGTGGTTACTCTTAATTAAAATAATTAATTAGGAAGCAAAACCTGGCGGTTGAGCATGATCCTAGCCCGATCACCTCTCTGCACAAATGGTGGCATTAAAATAGTACTTCCTTACAAAATACTGACCCTAAGACCCTCCATGAGTTGTAGCGGTACTAGTTTTTTTATATTTATATAATATATATTTGGTAATACATAAAGCAGATCAAGATTACTTATTTCTGTACATTCCTTTCTTATATTACTTATTTTTAGTATATAATCTATATTTGGTACATATTTAAATTCCAAAGAGGTTACAAAAAAATCATTTTAATTTCATCGATAAATAAACCACGCCTATTTGGGTCTGCAGCTCATCTACAGTCACATGTACTGTAGCATCTACCACTGAATCCACAGCTCAGTGTCATTTAATAATAAACTGCATTCAATTATAAATATTCATTTGCTTTATGATTATTAATAATAAGTGTTTCGAGGGTTATCAAATGAGTGGAAAGCAATTTAACCTAAATTGATAACGAGTATTTGTTGTTTTTAAGATAAAAAATCGATTATCTAAGGTGATTAAATAGAGATATGTGATTACAGAACGTACTTGACTGTTAGAAACCTATTAAAACAGAAGAACTACAAGTTGGTAGCTCGACTAACTGCATTTGAGAGGACTTTTGCTCCATTATAAGAAATATTGCTGATCCTCGGCCAACGTGGTGAAGTGGTCAGTATTGTGCTCATCACAAGCGATTCGGGATTTAATTTTGAGAGACTTCAGCTCTAAAGCCCTCCATCTCTCAAATCCGCCTGTGGTACTCATTGAAGAATCCGATACTTGAATTTGACATTAGCTACTAAGGATCATCTAGATAGGATAAATTCCATTCTTTCTCAGTACTAAGGATAATTTTTGTATTGAGAAATAATACATTTTACCAAATTTAAGGGCACTGAGTATTAGAGCTGAGTGTGGCACATTCTTACCATATACATATTACAATAAAATATGTATATATATATATATAACAAAGATAACAATTGTAATAAAAAAAAAAAGTTACTTAAAATAAAATAATACAGAAATTCTTATAAAAAATAAATAAGTAGAAATTAATAAATAGATAAAATAAACACAAACAAAAGTCAGTAACAGTCATAATTAATTACAATATTTACAATCAGCCGAGGGAGCTGCGAGACCAGACTTTCCTCCATGAGTGGAGGACAAGTCGAGGCTCTAAGAGATCCCTGCGCTTCTTTCCCAGCAGCTTCACCGACATTAGAGTCCAGTGGTGACTAAGAGAGGGTACTATGGCCACAGACACTCAGTCGAGATGAGTCGAGAAGCTGATAGTACCAGAAACTCTAATGAAATAATTACAAAAAATCTCGGGGCTACTGCCGTTTTGAGCTTCGAGGAAGAGGTAAGGTATAGAGTTGAAAAGGATAGGTGCATAGGAGGGTAAAGGTGACATGCTTGCATTTGGATTCGTTGGTTTTGATGCGGCAATTGTTCCACCACTGCTCTATTAGGGAGATGTGTTTCTGTAGGTTTAGGGGTGCTGATTCAGGGTTTGGGCGGGACAGCAAGATAGTGGTATCTTCAATGAAAGCATCGGAATATACCACTAAGGAAGCCTCAAAATGTCTTCTGTTGCTAAGTCCTGTCTTAAAGTTTTGAAAACAATAATGTGTGATATAATATACAGTTTGGACTAAAAATAAAAATAGGTCTAAAGAAAGGTCAGCATCCGTACCGATTTTTTTTAGATGCAATTCGTAATGGACATTACTTTTTACTTAGTATATCCTTAATAAACCACATGATTTATCTCTTGAAAAAAAAATAAAGGATTTTTCTGTAAGATACAACATTGGTTTCTATTGTTTACAATACATTTTCAGGAGCAGTTTCTTTGTGTTAATAATCATTCTACTTGAAAATTTTCACACTCGTTGCACACTGAAGCGGTTTAATGTGGTACGATTCTGAACGGCGTTGTTGCAGCGTAAAGAAATTTAGATATTTCACAGTTGTACATTTCATATTAAATTTTCATCCAGACAGCTACGAATCAGTTTGGAAAAAGGCGTACTATTGTACCTATGATCGTTCCCTATCAGAGTATCAAATGAAAATAGTGAGAATATTTCATTGGGCATAGTCTATGCTTTTGAAGAGAAAGGAGTACGGATGTAAAATTAATTTGTTGAAGAATTAAGAAGCGATTTTATCATAAGTCAGTGTCAAAATGGTTTCTGGTTTTTGGCTATCCCGCCAGACAATCGTAATTATTTTATTATTATTTTATTCACCGTGATTATAAGATATTCTATATTTGTAAGATTATTCTCTGATCTTGTGATAAAACGGTAGAATTAATAATGTTTTATTTTACTTATCTAATAATTACTCCCTCGCCAAATATTAATTTAGAAGCTATCATTAAATGCAATTACTACTTTTGCAAGTCTATTAAGAGAGACTAACATATGAGCTCCTAGACTTTTTTGTTTAAGACTTTGCAGGTATGCCCATCCCCTTAAGATCGACTTCTTCCCTTTAAGATATTTTATTGCTCACCCCGTTCCATGCTTCTCCTTTTCTTTTTTTTAAACCCTTCACTCCGAAAATTCTTTACCCCGTCAAAATGTGCCCCCTCAAAATTTTTTATGGCACATCATAACCTCTTTCTTAGCACCTCTCAGACTTCGGAGGCATTGAATTGAGTGGTTTTCTAGAAGTGTCGAGGATGATCCTTGCAGGACTACCTGTATGACACCTGCTCTAGGATCAGAGGATCCAACGGTCTGTTTCTCACTGCTCCATGGCAACTGACAACCAATATAGTTCATCAGGCTCTTCGGTAAAACCAGGATATAAAAACTTTTGTTTATGGCTTTCTACATACGACGCTGGTTTCTAGGCAAAATAAGATTATTTTCTCGTAACAGCTAGAGGAATTATATGTCTTGATTTCGAATAAAAAAACTATCTCGTGTATACAGACGTTAATATCGTAAGCCTGTATACTAGATGGAAGACGGGCGGCCCTTGAGGATACTCTTCAACGATTGAGGAGGCTGTATTGGATAATGGCCCGCTCTATTGTCCCCCAAGGCGCCTGTCCATCCAGGAGAAATATCAACAAAAATCTTGATAAAAATTAAACCGAACCGCCTCATACCAGACCTTGAAGAGAATTCCAATGCATAATTTCGAGTTAGTAATGGAATATAAAAAATTGTCTATATTAATGATAGCGGTAACCTTATCTAGAGCTGTCATCGAGATAAATTTATTTATTATTAGACTTTCAACTCCTCTCCTAACAAAATTTAAGTAATAATTTTACAGTTCGTTATATATTACTTTTGAAAGGTGTTTCTTTAAGAAATTGACTTAAATATTTTCAGTATTTTGTCCCTCCCCCTCCCTTTCCTGCCTATTAGGCAAAACGGGTGATTGCAGCAGTGGGGTGTTACTCATTAAGTAAAAAAACACTGCTGCAAGTAAATCTTCAAAATTACATATGATGCTGTGCACAGCCTGTACATTTTATCTGAGGGTTCGGTTTTTGTCCTCCTCTGTCCCTCCTGTGTCCGGCGGCCTCTCTCGTACACTTCCTTCTGTCCATCCAAAAGAGGAGTGGTCTAGGTATACCATTTATTTGTTAACGAGCTGAAGGAACCAGTTTTCCATTAAAACGAAAAGAGCAGTTTTCCTCATCAGTTTAGCTCCAAGCGTCTCATAGGCAGTGCTGCCTATGTGAATGTGTTCGGTTGTCTCCGGTATTAGGGCACCAATGTTCTTCCCAAGAGCGGAGAGCTTTGCTCGAAAACCTCATGCTCTGTTAGAAACTGTGAGACCCAGTAATCAGGTGTGATCCATGTGGCTTCTAACCTCGAACCGACGGTAGGAAAATATCTTCTCAGGGTTGCCCCTGTATGGTCGTAACTTAGACATCATCGACTTTTTCCTCTCGCACCATCTTCCTACCAGGTTGGCGCATCGTTCAGCTTCACCTCTCAGCCTGGCCCTGCTGTTCGAGGCCACCAAAACGACGAAGTCATCGACGTGCACCGTGGCAGAGAACCGCTCCTCCTCAAGCAATCCTAGCAACCCGTTAAAGACCAGAACCCTATGGGCATCCTCTATCAACAGTTTCTTCTACCTCATAAAAGCTACCTCGTATTTTCAGTTTGTGGTGCTGGAGGTAGCTTCTTAATAGGTCATAGAAGTTGCTGGAGCCTCATCCTTCTGCAGCTGCTGGAGTACGCTCAGCCATCATCCGCCCTCTTTTTTACGTCATGGCGTTCTCTACTCTACCTTTATTAGATCTTTACTGCCATTACATTTTTCATGTATGTATGTTCCATCTAGGAAAAAATAAGTAAAAATATATGGTGACATAACTCAAAATATGTACAAATTTATGGTTGACAATATTTGAGAAGTAATTAAATTACCTGTAATTGGATTATTAGTAGCACAGAAATAGCCGGATTAGACTTAGTAACCGTAGTCAAGACGATCAAGAACATTCTCAATTAAAGTGTAAAAATATTAGTGGATCAGTGGCACTTTAGACCAAAAATTGTTTTCAGTATCTTTGCTAATATTGGTTTCATCAGGTTTAATTTCCATTTTTGTTTTATCATAAGAAACTCGAGTCGCTTAACAGTTTGACCAAGTTCTTAACTTATCATAAATAGGCAATTTAGAAATATTTAAACTAGCATGTAAAAAATATTAAGATATAATAGAATATGTTTATATAATTATAACATATTAAATTTCAAATCTTTAGATTTTCAATGTAAAGAAGCCTTTCCACGGATTCCATTGAAAGATGATTCCTGCTGACACCGAGACCTTAACAACAGTGGTGTCATGATCGCCGACCACAATTATTTCATAATTCAACCTCAATTTAGGATCATCACATCCTTAAAAGAAAGATAACTATTACCTCTTAGGCATGACGTGGCGGCATCTAAGGCCTTGCTCCGAATTTTGACAAGCATAGGTCATTTCTATCCAATAATTAATTCAACCTAAGTCAAAATGGTGAATACCTATAATACGATATCTGGAGATTATAGGATTTCTTCGTTCGCTCAGCTTTTCTGATCATTTCAAGTGGATTATTTGCAGTATTTTTCCAAATATTGGTCTGATTAAGTTTATTTTATTATTATTATCTTTTATTTATTAAGTTGGCTTTGTGAAAATTTACTCATATTTGATATAAGCATCAGGAATGTTCCGTTTGGTTTTTCGTTTGCGAATTAATTAAGAAGCTAATGAAATGTCAACGAGTTATCACAGAAACCTGGGTGAAATACTTTTAAAAATGAAATGAAGCTCAATAGACCACTCAGTATGTCCATTTCACGAAAAAGTTTTAAATATGTATAAGCCTCCATTTCCTGTATTTTGTTAACTGCATTCATATTCTTATATTTCTTCTTGAATTACTTTTGTTCTAATTGATGGAAAATGTCGGTGAATTTAGTGAAAAAGCTATACTGACTTTACTTGGCAGACGTTTTTTTTTTTTTTTTTTTTCATATTCCAACCAAAAATTTTACTTAAACTATAGTTCAAAATTATTTTATTGTTAACAAACCTGTCATTTTTCTAAGAATTGGTATTAATCGGGCTCCACTGTTGTGGAAAATAGTACGGCTGTGGATAAGACTATTTGTGTATGTTTGTCTGATAGAAAAAATATTAAATAAATGTTTCCACTGACCAGTTGTGGGTTGTTTTCTTTGGCCAGAAAGATTCTCTTTTACACTTCGAAAGGAATTGATGTTTTTTTTTTTTTGTTTTAAGGACCAAAGGAGTAACCAGACTTCTTGCCATGTTTCCGGATGCCACATTTCTGACGTAACATTTTATTCTTTAGAAACATTTGACGTACAGTTGGCGACAAGTATGGAGCCGACATAATTCAATTACTTGATCGCCGACTCTTATTAACTTACTTTGATCAAGAAACTTAACCGTGTAAAAAGTCGTGGGACCAAATTGAACAAACATACTGGATATTTTTGAACAAAATCTAGCATCGCTCCTTGTTTTCAGATAACATACTATTCTTCAAAATATGCTGAATACCACACAACTTTACCATTACCACACTCTATACGCCACTCCCTACCGACTTTGTTCGAGAAACGTAACCGATTAAAAGTTTCTATAAAGTCCGTGGTGATTTCTTCAGGTGTTTGAAAACCGAATTATTTATCTCCAATTTCTAGGACAAAGCTTTGTTCTAGAAACTTGGCCGTGCAAAAGCCGCTTTATGATCCAGGACTTGACCTCATTCTCCTCGGCTCGTACCATTACGTGGCTAGTAGGCAATGCAGGGCAAGGTGGATTGCAGATGAGGCTGTGGGCAGAGCCGAAGCCCATTAGAGGAGGCAGAGGACTATAAAGGAGGCGGTGGCACGGGGGCAGGAGGTACAATGTAATGGCGCGGAAACATTAGCCAAGTGGGCCTTCCGCTCGAGTGGGCAGTGTCCTCTGTGCTCTGTACTTCCGGCGGCGTCTTCAAACCTCTCAGATGAATTCATCACAGGGCGATCCCCGTAGAATCCAGAGCCCAGTATGATGAAGCTATGAATAGCAAAAAAATTCGTTCGTAAGTTTTAAAGGAAACGGATCTGAATTGCTTCTTCATGAAAAAAAATGGATGGATGCGTCTTTCGGTTTTTGTCATTTATTATGCATTCGAATTTGTGTGACACAATCAACAATATGTTTTGTTCCTCATTCAAAAAAATAAATCAATTGAATTATTATAATCTTGAAATCTATGCAGAGAAAAGCCAGAAAACTACAACATAAAATAATGTTATATTTTTTTATTTTCTCGGTTGTAAAGGTGCATTGCCAAGAACCCTCGGACATGGGTCTAATATTTTACGACCTAGTATCACCAAAATGGACATTTATATCCATCTTCAACCTAAAACAAGTACTCGAAAAATGATGAGAAATAGTTAAATGAAGTCCATGCCCTGTTTGTCGATTTCAAAGCAGCCTATGATTCTGTGGACAGGAGCTGTCTTTGGAAAATCATGACTGAACTGGGAGCTACCGGTAAGATTGACGAAGGCGTGTACGAATTACCCCAAGTGTAGATTACTAATACAAGGAGAGGTATCTGAAGCCTTGAAAGTTCGAACGGGCTTACGGCAGGGAGATGGACTATCACCGATGTGTACGCCCCTTGGATACGCAGGTGATACAGTTGTCCTTGGAAGTAATCAAGAAGACATTGAGAAACTCGCTACAATACTGATAAGAGATGCAGAGCAGATCGGCCGACAAGTAAATGAAGAAAAAATAAAATATATGATGATAAGCCGAAAAATCCACCCCAATAACAGAATCTGCGTAGAAGGCAAAATTCCCGAGAGTAGAAAAATTCAAATACCTTGGTTCCAAAATAACCTCAATGAATTACCAACGGGCAGAAATAGACCAGCGTATAACTATCGCAAACAGAGCTTTCTTCTCCGTCTCAAAGGTATTGAAATCCCAAAAAATCTTAAGAAATCTCTAACTAAGGGTGCAGAATGCTATGATAAAGCCAGCTCTAATATATGGTTGTGAGACCTGGGCACTAACCAGCACCCTAGAAAAAAGTGTTGAAAAATCTTCCGCACGATAACCGGAGCGATCTGGGATCAGAGTACTAACACATGGAGAAGAAAGACCAATAAAAACTAATTACAGAAACTGGTCAATCAATATCCCATGATATGAAGGCACGGAGGTTAAGATGGGCGGGGCATGTAGCTCGTAGCAATCCATCTGGAAGCTTCTAAGTAACAATGGATGCCTCACGTGGATAGCCAAAATGCAGATGGATAGATAGAATCAACAAAGATGCAATAAAGCTGCGTGCAGATAACTGGAAAGAAATAGTCCAAGACAGGCAGAGATGGAGCAGGCTTGTTAAGGCGGGATAAGATCTACATGGCCTGTAATGCCAACAGAAAAAATTCATAGAAATCGATGACCCCACGTCCACAGGCGGATTTACGTGGGGGCTTTCGGGCTGAAGCCTCCCTCCCCCAAAATGGTAAAATGTAACCATGTTATATAGCAAAAAAATATGTCTTAAAGTATTATTGCTCGTTTAATTACATTTAATAGGACTTCATGAATCACTTAAGCACCATTTCATGTAGGTAGTTAGTATCTTTCTGTTTTTCCAAAGTAATTATCGTTATATATATGAAAAAAAAAAGCTTCCGGGCTGAAGCCCCCCAAAATTAAATCCTGGATCCGCTAGTGCCCACGTCCATAAACTCCTCCTGAATGTCATTCTTACGTCACTTTATTTCCTGGATAATTACCGACCACTTATTTTTTTATTTCTTCCTCTTAATATCATACAGTTATTATTATTTCTATAACTTTTTGAAATCTGAGATATTTTTCTAGGAAAGAAAAACATATTTAAAAAAAATATTAAATAAACCAAGTTATAATTGCAATGGAGCGCTTGCAATGGGCGTGTAAGGTTGTTTGACTTCGCAGCGACTGAATAAATAAAAATATAATAGGAAATGAATGCGGTTGCAAGGCGGAAAAACCCACTGTTCCAAGCTATTAGAAAAATCATTTCTATCTTTTCCTCAATGGTAAATACAAGATATTTAACTAATTTAATCAAAAATGTTTCGATTTTTATTCTAGTAATGACCCTTTCAAATCTGATTATGGGATAATGATTGATTTTCAACTAATATTGTTGACATTATTATTATTATTATCGCCACCCTCATTTCTTATATTTTTTTTTATTATTTTTTTTTATAATCATAGATAACTATCCCACACAACATACTACGTGGAAAAATAAAGCGTTTTTTTTTTTTGGTTTATTTTAAAAAAAAAAACCTGTACCACTACAACCCATGAAGGGTCTGGTCTGGGGTTCAGTACTATGTAGGAAGAGCACCATTTATAGGTCAACGGTTGTTCAAGGAGGTGATTAGACCGAGATCACTCTCAACCGCCAGGTTTTCCCTCTTAATCAATTATTTAATTAAGGGTACCCACTTTATAGAGGCTGGGTGTGCCCCAGGAGGGTCGCCCCACGGCCAATGAAACAGAAAAATAAATTTTCTGCCATGAACCGGGGTTCGAACCTGGAACCTTTGCATTTGAAGCTCAGTGCCCTACCACTGAGCTACCCCACTCCCTTGGTTTATTCAAGCCAATAATAATACCGAAATAAATCGAATAAAATTTGTTAGTCCTTTGCTTTCGAACACTACCGGCTGCAGGTCTAAAATATATTTTTTCACTAAAACAATACTCCTAATATATAATATAATTTCATCTGCACCCACCTGCGACTGTTACTGTACACAACTTTCTTAGAGACAACATTAACCATTTACAGAAAAAAAACGCGTATTTATCTGTCCAATATTTTTCACGGTTAGTTGTGACAAACGAAAAACTATTTATGTATACAAGAGTGATATATATATAATTTATGAATATCAATTATTTATATATGAGTTCGATAATAAATTGTCTTTATGATCATTATCTGTTCGCAGATTGAGGAGGCAGAGAGACAGATGCTGATTATCTGGCGATTATGGAGGCTTTGCCTCCTAACTATTATTTTTTTCCAGAACTTCATCTGTTTCGTCATCAGCATGTCTCCGAGGGGTAAGTATTGCTAGCAACTTTCTAGATTGAGCGCTTAACATTAAATTCATAAACGATGAGCATGAGATATCAAGTCGATTTTCAGATAAAAATAATTTTTCATTGAAGAAGAAATTTCAAAACTCTATAACTTATTTACAATAAGTTTCATGATATAAAATGTTTCAGAATTAAATTGATGCATTTTGATATGGAGCACACCAAATGAAGTTTATATTTAATTTTCAGCTTACTCAATGCAAATGTTTCCATTGCAATTTGGATTAATAACAACGATATTTGTATAATATCTAATGAAAACAATACATTTCTGTACACCAGCACTAGAGGGAGGATACCATGTCACATTTTTGTATTTGTTGAAGTTTCTTTCTTGGTTACTAAATTATTTAATTAAAAAATAGATATGGTGTCCTTACTCTTCGGGGAAAATATTTATATTTTATAAATAGTGACTTCTGACTTTTTGGAAATTTGCCTGTCGCATGCGATTTGATTGGGAAAAAATGCCTTGAACAATTAATGTTAATCTCAACAACCCGCAAGCGAGTCTTGGCTTCCTCCAACAGCAATCGCCATGTTTCCCTATCCTGTGCTGCTACCATCCAATTCCTACTCCTACTTCGATGCATCTTAAGTCACCCGCGACACAGTGCGATCACCGGAGCCAGATGCTCTCCTCATGGTCACCCTGCCGAATAGTTGTTCTGTAAATATTTTCTTCGGGGTTGAATGATCTGGTATTCATGCGAAGTTTGCCGCCCACCTTAATCTTCCTATCTTGTTAATCGCGAATACATCGGCCCATTATAGAGGGTATAGATTGTCACTATATCAGGCTCGTTATAGAGGGTATAGATTGTCACTACATCAGGCTCTTTATAGAGGGTATAGATTGTCACTATATCAGGCTCGTTATAGAATGTATAGATTGTCACTACGTGAGGCTGTTTATAGAGGATATAGTAAATATAGATATTTCTACGCCTCCTCCATTGTCCGCTCTCACAGGTGAGCCTATAAATTGGGAGAACAACTTTTATTTCAAACGTAAGCAGGTCTCTTTCATTTGTCTTTGCAGTGATCCAGGTCTGAGAACCATAAGTTAAAACAAGGCGGATGAGGGTTTTGTAGAGTATGATCTTGGTGCGTTACGAGACAAGTCTGCTCGATAAATTTGAGCGGAGTCCATTCTTTTTTGCGTCCCTTGTACACCAAGATATGTCAACTCTGACACTTTCAACATGTAGGGATCAAATGTAACTTTGTATCCTGAAATGAGAGGGAGAAAGAATCACTTTATTATCATAAAAGGGTGCTGCCCAATTACATTGGGTTGCTTTAAACACAGCATACTTATTAATCGCTACAGACAATTTTCCAAAACTAATATACAATTATATAGTATTAACAATATGTATGAGCATAGTATACAATTTTTTTTTTATCTATGTATATATTTTTTTTATTATAATTTTTTTTTCTATATTTTAATTAATTTATTTTTTTATTTATTTATTTTATTTTTACTATTTCTTTCATTCATTTATTAGCATTATACATCCCTTTCTGTTCCTTCTCTCACCTTATACATTTTTCTCATTCCCTAGATTTTCTTCTCTCTTTTCCTAACCTAATTCATAACATGCATACAAATACATAAAGTGCAGTGGACGTGGTCAATAAATAATGTAAAAATGCTGTAAAACACGCATGCCTCCCCCCATGAACAAACTCTCTATCCATGCACATGGTGATGGATAATTTCCAGGGAGTCAAGGATTATATTCTCTGCCAACCTTGCCACGTCCCTTATGTCGACACCAAGGCCCTCCATGAAGCTCCTTGTTGAGTCTGGTATCGTTCCGCGAGCTCCGAACCAAAGGCCTCTCACGTGGAACTCTCTCGGCCCGAAACTCTCGCGGAACTTTTCACTAAGGAAAGGAATGCATTTCTCATAGGTCTTTTTTTTCTCTCTTTCCACTTTGCCTGCCTGATCGAGGTCATTGGTCTCATACCTCACGGTAGGATCCAAAATCATCGCCGACTTTCCCTTCTTAGGGAATGCTACAATGTCGGCATATCGGGTGGATCCATCCGTATCTATACAATAAACTTCCTCGAAACAGGCGTAATCTCTCTCTTCAAGGAGCCTCATCAGTTCATGTTTGACTCTGTGGTGACGGCGTGTTATAAGGAGAGAGTTGTTGGGGCATTTTCCAAGCACATGTGCTGGTGTTTCTGGCTCTCTGTCGCATTTGCGACGCTATCAACTCCATTACGAAGACAAGGGTGCCCATCCTCTCCCCTCCAAGATCAATGGCGCATAAACCTCGTTACCTTCCTCCCAAGATATTTTTTGCTCTCCTCTTCTTAAAAAGAGTACAAGCTAAAGTAGAATTTTAAAAATTATAGGTTATACACTATTACACTTTCAGTGATGCGTTCTTTGCTTTCCTCTCGTTCCCTAGTTTGAAACTTCTCTTTTCGAAAATTCATAATCTCGTCGAAAGAACCTCAACTGAACAAGAATTTTGAAAAAAAAAAATCCTTTATGAAATTACAAATTTTGTGTACTTGTAATTATATTTTACATGTGAAACCGTTTGTTTCATTTTCATACCTTTACAATGTTTTTGCATCGATAGAGTCGAAGTTTAGATAAATACTTTTGAAAGTTTACCTATATAAAGAATGCACTTTTACAATAAACCGACGATAATATCGGAGAGTCTCTTCGTACGTGTCAATTCAACACGGTGTCAGTTATCATCTTGCTCTCTTGAAAGACAATAAATATAAATAAATATTTTCATTTCAGGACTAAAAATAAGTGGTACCATTGAATACCCCCATCGTTAAAATGACAAAAGAATCGATTTCGGCTTTCAGCCTCTGTCATGTAATTTCCTGTTTCGCCCTTTTTGGCTGCTTATTTTCTGTCAATAGACGTTCGAAGGTTTCGAAAGCGAACAATCGATTGTTTCCTAATCTTTCTATTTTATTGGAGTAGGGATATATAGAGGTAGATCTGACGATGCCCTTCCGAACGACTCACTCATGTTCAAGGACAGTAACAAATCGGTTCAGATCCATAGATTATGGCTGCTAGAAATCAGCTGACATAATTCTTTCCCTAAACGCACCATCCGCGAACCATACCTCTAGGTGGCTACTGACAACTACCAGAGATGGGCAAATGCTACTCTCTGTACCAAAAATACCAAGTATTTTACTCAAATTGAGCCACTATTAGGAATTCAATCACAACTCCAGTTAATCGTTTGACATCAACTGAAGTAGTAATTAAATTCTTTGGTATTCAAAAAGGTCAGTATTTGAGTTAAACACCCAGTAATCAGTACTCAGAGTAGCATTTCCCCACCTCCGACAACTATCCACGTCCGGCTGTGTGAGTTGCCTCCAGCAGTCTGATGATCTCGTAGATTCGTGGGAGATCGTTCAATACATTAAATACCTATCCAAGTACTTAGCATGTTCCACATTGCTTAATTTTAATTGCCTCTTTCAAGGAATATATTACAATAATATTATTAACCTAAAACATATTATTAACAATTATTTTTATCTTGATAGGAAAGAAAATAACGTGGAAAGTTTTATATTTATTTTATTTTATATAATATGATTACCTTTTCGTTGTTAAATATACTTCATTTTAGCCTGCTAAAATGTTTAAAACAAGTCCTTAAGAAAAAATATTTTGCTTTTCCTCATTTATGATTGGCTTAAATATTAATTATTACTTAATTTTGAAAACAACTCGATAACTCTTACAAGAGGTGACCTTTTACAATATTCCCTATTGCCATAAAGCGGCGCTGACTCCTGCGCAAACACCTCCGCACGTGTCTCCTCTGTTTGTGCTCAGCGATAACAGACTGAAGCTAATTAGCGACTGCTACCGCTCGCTTTGTAAATTTATGTAAAGCTTGTGGCGTCATTTAACCTCTTTGTTCTCATTATCTTGTAAGGTGTAAATTCAAAGTTCATATCATCTACGTTACAAGGAAAATATTAAGTTATAACAATTGCTTGTTGGTTAACTGAAAATCTAGTTCATTCAAGGTTCTTGTGTATAGTCGAAATTTAGAAAATAACTTGCTTAAAATTAACACATCTCTTTAAAGACCTTGAATTTCTTTTATCATGTGGACCAACCCTTTCCTCTTCTGAATTTTTATGGCATGCAGTAACAGAAGTTATCAAGTTTTCTGCATCCAGTTTTGTTGATTCTACCTATCCGTCACGATTTTGGCTTTCCTCTGTCCTCCAACTATAGTGATACTCATTGTTGTATAGAGGCTTCCTGATGGAGCACATCGAGTCAATTGTCGCACCAACCTTAATCTCCTCGCCTTTATATCTTGAGATGTAGGATCACTTCTTCTATTTAGGATCCAGGTCTGGCTGCTATTAGAGCTGGCTTTAGCACCGCATTTTATACTCATGATTCGAGACATTACGATATTTTTTGGGATTCCAGTAGCCTAGAGAGAGAAAAGAAACCTCTATTTGTGCTTCGTTTTGTAATGGTCTACAGGACTGTCCACCCACCCCATGGTCAATGCCGCCGTATGTACTTCTTCCTTCCCCCCTATTCCCAAGAAGTGTTATTGCTCTAATCTTCTTCAAAAGTTCAAGGGAAAGTATAATTTAAAAAATCGTAGATTATAGATGATTATACTTTTTTTTTTTTTTTTTTTTTTTTCTTCCCTACCTCGCCTTTTAGGCTATACGGGATTTTCCCGGGCCGGGGGGTGAGGGCGGGGAATTTAAAATCCCCTCCGGCACCGGGACGCGAACTCGTACTTTTTATACCATCTCAAATCTCTGTTATCCGGTTGCCAGGCAACTAGCGGTGCTGTTACACACGCTTTAGCCTATTCGGCCACCCCGCCCCCTATAGATGATTATACTTGCTGTAGTATGGTTCATGTTTTTATCCTAGTTCCCTGGTTTGAAACTGTGCGTTCCGAAAATTAATACCCCTATCGAAATGTGCCCTCCCCCCTCAAATATACAGAATCCGGTCAAAATGTGCCCCGCTCAAAAATTTAGATGGCGCAACTTGAACCTCCATGAAAATTCCTTCTGGGCACCTCTCATGGCCTATTTCATTTTATTGAGGTTATCCTTTTATATTGTGAAACTTATATTTAGAAAGGTATCTATAACAGCGGTGCACAACCTTTTTATAGTGTGTGTCCTAACCAAGAGTTATCCATATTGGTACACACCTTATCATCATCTTGAACCACTTTCTCAAACATAGGACTAGGCTAAAACAATTTAGATTAGAATAATTACTTATTATATTAGTGTAAACTGTATTATATTAGTTGTCATGTATACCTTGTACGGTGGAGTTGTTCTTGCTGTACAACCAAATCTGTTATAATCGGGAAGGTCGAGATTCATTCTGGGAGTCCACCACGAAATAAGTTTCAACCCCTCCAGGCGGGATTCGAAACGCTGTCTCTACACCCATATTTTATATTACTTGTTTAAAATAAATGAATAAGGAAATAAAATAAATATCATCATGAGACATTATCGTGTCATTGACTGATTTAAGGTTAAAAGAAACAAATAATAAAAAGATATATTTTTTCCTTTAGAAAAAAGAAATTCTTCTGCCTGGTGAAACTGCTCCTTTAGCCCATAACAATTTTCGACTCTGCTGTACCCAATGTTTCAGTTTTCATCAAATCTCGAATTGATGTAAAGAGGTAGTTTGGAAAATAGAACCTCGCTATTTTTTTATTTGCTTCATCAATGGCAAGGAACAATATAATTAAATAGTTTTCAGTCGCTCCGCATCAATTGAATATTCATTACCACGAATCCGTTTACTGACATATTATTACTACACTAACTGAGCAAGCTGTAAGTGTTATCTACTATAAAACAATTCTAGGTGGATAATATTTGTTGAGTATTATTTTAAAATTATGAAGATAAATAGGCAGGGTTTGCAATTTATATGTGTTTTTTTAGGCTTGAACTGGGTCAACAACTGTGCATAGTATAAATGTAAATAAAAAATGTCAGTGAAAACTTTAACTTCGCTAGTAAAATTTGAAATGACATAGATATCCTTGAACTAAGAGAGGTTTTTGTAGCAAAGTCGAAGTTTTCAATAAATAATAAAAGGCTGAGCGAACCCGGAGGTTCGATGCCGACACCACTAATCGCTTAATACACACTTCCCTCCACCGGTCGCCGTCCAAACCCAGTCCCTTCAGGTCGGTCTTAACGCTATCTTCCCACCTTCGCTTTGGTCTACACATCGGAACATTCGACTCAGCAAATATTGACCATTTAGGAATTCTTTCGTTTCTAAGTCCAACAATTTTACAAGTCTATTTAATTCACCGCGATGTAATCACTTCAATTATATTAACCTGCCACTATCCACGTAATTCGGAGTTCTATAACCGTCTGAAGTCACCCTTTCTCGGTCCGAATATTCTAAGCAATACTTTATTTTCAAAAACCTTAAGACATTGCTCATCCATTGATGTAAACGGCCACGTTTAGCTTCGATAAAGAACCATAGGTAGGATGATGGTTTTATAGATTTTAATTTTTAAGTTTCGGTACAGGAGCTAAGTAATTTCTCACTTTCGGCGTAATTTCTTTCTCGTTTTTTCTAGTTATCGTAGATCCTAGATACCTAAACTTCTCTTCGTGTTCAAATATATTACCTTCTATACCGATATCACCGGAAGTATCACCATTATGTACCTAATCAAATATTTTGTCTTATCTGTGTTTTTTTCGAGCCGTAGCTCATTGCCGGCTTTCATTAACGTTGCCGTATTTAGTTTTATATGCAGTATATATATATATATATATATATATATATATATATATAAGATAAAGACCGGAGACCGGCGATATCAGCCTTAATACCGTCCTGAATGTAAATAAACATATGAAATGTATATAAGGAGGATTACTAAAGGAATAAATCAGTATCTTTTCTGAAACCGTGAGTGTTGCATTTCAAGCCCTTTCCTTTCTTTTTTTTTATTGTTAGAGTCCGCCGACGCTTAACTGGTGCCGAAACCCGGGACCTCGACAGGAGAACAGAGAAGTAATTTTTTTTTAAAGTCAT
Source organism: Nezara viridula (assembly GCA_928085145.1). Lineage (NCBI taxonomy): Eukaryota > Metazoa > Arthropoda > Insecta > Hemiptera > Pentatomidae > Nezara > Nezara viridula. The sequence goes on from OV725080.1 coordinate 564,044, forward strand.
TTTTTTTTCTCTTGGTTTTTTTTCTTCTCCTAGTCATAAGGAAAGAGTGAAATGCCAACAGAGGGCTTAATCAGGCCGGGAGTGTTGAGCGCCCCGGAAATCCCTCAACCTCAAGAAATTCCGCAGATACCTCAGATCGCGCAGGCCCCTCAGGTGCCTCAGATACCTCAAATACCTCAGGTACCGCAGATTCCGCAGATCCAGGAGATCCCTCCCTTACCGAGGGACACGTTGGCAGAAGCGCACGCTAACGCGCTGGAATGGATGAAAATAAGAGCGGCGACCACGCAGGACCTTCGAAGAGCCATTGCGGACCTGGAACGCTTCGGTGGCGAGGTAGGTGAGCTCAACCATTTCCTCAAAGGCGGAGACCGCCTCATGTCTAGAATAGAGGTAAAGGTGGCGGAGGACCTGGTAAACCTAGGGGACGCGGAAGCGTTGAAAGCGGCTCTGGTGTGCCGAGTAAGGAGGAGCATCCTGAACCAAATTCAGGCGGACGAGGAGACACCATGGCCGGTGATTAAGGGGAGACTGAAGAAGGCCTTCGGAGGAGGCAGATGGACGCCGGAGGAAGACATCTTCCAAATGTTTAGGGAGCGCCGGTCCCAACGTCAGACGAGGGGCCAGTATGCGGGGGTACTAGTGGCAAAGTACAACCGCATAACGGAGAAAATGCGCGAAACAATGAGTGTGGGAGAGGTGGAAGCCAGGATGGAGTTCCTCTCGACGATACTCAAGGTCCAGTTGGCAAAGGAAACGGGAAGGAGAGACGGATTGCCCAGGGAGAGATCATTCCTCGAGTGTGCCCAGGAAATGATCGACCTAAGCGCAAGGGAAGAAGAGACTCGGATGGACGTGGAAGAACCAGGGTGGATCCGGGTGAATGACAGACGACCCCGGACAGCCCCGATGGGTTGGAAGAGGAGAGAAACGGTACAGCCGAGCGGAGAAAAGGTCAGGATGGGTGAAAAAAGATCCGGACAAGTGAGGCCGAGGAATGGACCCCGCAGGGAAGACAGGAAATGTCATGGGTGCGGAAAGCCAGGACATTTAGTTGCACAATGTCCGCGCACTAGGTGTTTCGAGTGCGGTACCGAAGGGCATATTGCTAGGCAGTGCCCGTACATATTCCGGAGGAGAGAAAGAACTCAAGACGAGCCCATGGAAGTAAACACGCAGAAGCTGGCAAGACGGGCTAGGATGCAGCGGAAGGACGGATCTTCGGGAGAGGCAACCGAGGAGTCGGGAACTTCGGGGACAGAGACGGACGAACCAGGTAGCAGTGGAGGCGAAGGAGGCAGGAGCAGCCAACGGACCGAGCAGCGACGAACGGCGGCGGGGAGGAGGAAGCTGGGCGGCATCTGAGGAGTGTGGCAGCAGAGAGGCGACCGCACAGCAACATGCAACAACATCCGAGGTAAGCCATGCTGGTTGCCAATTATCGAGGTAGACGGGGGAGTAAAGTGCCTCGTGGATACCGGGAGCTCGAGCACTATTATGACCAGAGGGGCGTTAGGGAAAGTGTGCGGGAGTGAGAGGGCACTCCGGATCCAAAAATGCGATTGCCAACTAATCACTCTGGGTGGCCCCTGTAGCGTAGAGGGAGAAGCGACAATAAGACTTGATCGGTGGGCAGGAAAAGAGGGCGAACTGAAGGTACACGTAGTAAAAAACATGACTCGGGAATACCAGGTCATAGTGGGGTGCGATTTGTTGGGGCAGGTAGGGGCGAGCATTAGGAATCGTAGAGGAGCCTGGAGTGTTAGGTTGGGAAAGAGGAAGTTCGGATGTATAGGAGTCGCGAGAGAAAGAAGGGTGCGGATAGGGGCGGTGAACAGAGTGGAGGACTGGAGGGAGTTGCTACAGGAGGAGTTTAGGGACATTTTCTTCAGGGAAGGTGAGGTATTAGGGGTAACAGGGAGGACGGTGCATGAAATCCCACTGAAGCAGGATAGGGTAACTTACGTGAAAGAGAGAAGATACCCGCAGGCGTTGAGGCAGCATATTCGAGAGGAGCTAGATAGTCTAAAAGAACAAGGGATCATAGTTGATAGCACCTCACCATTCAATAGTCCCCTGTGGGCAGTGAAGAAGAAGGCAGCACCGGGGGATAATAAGGAAAAATACAGGGTGGTAGTAGACTATCGTAAATTGAACGATAACACGGTAGACGAGAAGTACCCGATCCCCAGATTCGAAGATATACTGGATAGGTTGAGTGGAGCCGTGGTCTTTAGCACGTTGGACCTTAAGGCGGGATATCACCAAATACGGATGCACCCGGAAGACCAACACAAAACAGCGTTCACATTCGAAAGGGGGCATTATGAATTCACAAGAATGCCGTTTGGTCTGAAGAATGCGCCCATAACATTTCAGCGTCTGATGGACGAATTTTTGAGGGGTATCGATGACTCGGTATGTCAGGTATATATGGATGACCTGCTGATTTTTAGCAGAACGGAAACCGAACACGTGGGACATCTGAGGTCAGTATTCGAGAGGCTCCGGAAATTCGGGCTGAAATTGTCAAGCGAGAAGTCTCTGCTGGGACAAACGCGGATTAATTTTTTAGGCCACACTATCTCTAGCGAGGGGGTCAGACCGGATGCGGCAAAGGTGGAGGCGATCACAAGGATGGCGGTACCACGGGACGTGAAGGGGATCCGTAGGCTTCTTGGGACGCTGAACTACTATCGGAGATTCGTACCTGAGATGGCAGAGTATTTGGTACCCATTAACAATTTGCTGAAGAAAGGCGCGAAGATTGTGGTGACACCAGAGATGGAGAATAATATCCGCAAATGTATGAATAGGTTGCTGACAGAGCCGGTGTTAGCGTTCCCGGATTTTGAGAAGCTCTTCAATATAACCACCGATGCGAGCGAATACGCGTTAGGGGCCGTTTTGTCCCAGGGGGGGAGTGAGGGTGAACGACCGATAGCATACGCGAGCCGTCGGCTTACGGGTGCGGAATCGCGATACAGCGCTTTGGAGAGGGAGCTACTCGCGATAGTGTGGGCTATCGACCATTTCAGGCCATACGTATTTGGGAGGAAGTTTCGAGTCCACACCGACCACAAACCCCTGCAGTGGGTAGGGAAACTTAAAGAAACCTCAGCTAGGGTCACGCGATGGAAGGAAGTCCTTAGTCAATACAATATAGAGGTGGTGTATAAGCCGGGAAAGGAGAACGTGGTGGCGGACTGGCTCTCGAGGGCCATCATGATCAACGCGGTAGAAGAGGACGGGGGAGGACCATCGCGAGACGTGCGCCAATTCTTGAGTGAATGGACTCCCGACGGCGAAGGAGCGGAGGATATCGTCGGTATAGATGACAGGGGAGAGTCCCCGGAAGAGGAGAGCTCAGCGGAGGAAAGAGCAGTGGAAATGGAGGAGATAGACGACATCATCAATGACAAGCATCGTCAGGTAATCTGGAAAACGAGAGTAGCAGGGATGATGAAAATAGATTATCGAAGATATGGGAAAAGCAAGATTCGCGTCATCTGGTCGCAACCCGGGGTGAGTGAAGAGCAAATTTGTACGGCACTGAAGGACGCCACGGAACCTGGAAAGACGCACCATCTTTATGTGGGGAATAACACGGTATGGGATAAAATAAAGCGGATGTGGAGATCCGAGCGAATTGGGGTGGACAGAACACTCATCCGTTGTAAGTACGCAGTGGAAACTATACAGGATGAGGAACAGCAACAGGCAGTCACATTAGCTTATCACCAGGGGAAAACCAACCACCGAGGCGTGAACGAGACACTGCAGGCATTACGTCGAAAGTATTTCTGGTGGGGCATGAAAAAATCCATCCAAGAGGTCATAGGGAAATGCGAGGTGTGTATGCGCACGAAATATGATCGACACCCCCCCAGAGGGATTCAGGAAGAGACACCGACGGGGAATATGCCACTACAGGACCTCCAGATTGATACATTTACCTGGAGAGGATTCAAGTGGGTCACGGTCATCGACGTCTTTAGCAAGGTAGCTATGGCACACCAGGTCATGGACAAGTCTGCCAACGCAGTTGCGGAAGCCCTACAAACCTGGGTGCAGTTCTACGGGGTCCCCGAGAGGATCACATCGGACGGTGGTAGGGAGTTTGACAATGCCGCGATTAGGGAGGAGGTGAAACGACTAGGGATTCGTTGGCATTATAACACCCCGGGACATCCTAAGGGTAGAGGCGGCATTGAGCGGTTGCACAGCACGCTGAGTGATCACATCCGGGTGTATCAGGGGGAAAAGGGGTTGGAGCCGGATGTTGCAATGAAGAAAGCGGTAACAGCCTACAACCACTCGATTCACTCCGTCACGGGATTTTCGCCCGTGGAAGTACTATTCGGGATGCGCAGGCCAAGGCGAGATTGCGGGGAAACAACGGTTAATGAACCATTAGTCGAGCAAATCCAGAGCAATAGGGTGGAGATGGAAAAGACGTGGGGAAGAGTAACGGCGAAAATTAAGCGGGAAAAGGAGAAGCGGGTAGAGAGGCAGAATGTTCGCGTACGTGACCAAATGGGTGATCTAAAGATCGGGACAATAGTGTACCGTAGAGTAGGGACCAACAGAGGGAAACAATTGTTACGATACGAGGGTCCATTCAGAGTGATTGCTATTAGGGAGCATAATCTACTAACGATCGAAAGCGTTAATGAACCTAGAAAGAGGAGAACGGTTCACATTGAACAATTGAAGCTCCCAATGATAGAACCGGAACATAAACTAACGGATTCGTAGTACCCTCACCACGTTATAACAAATATGTTTTTTTTGGTTGTCTAAGCAAAAATATGGTGTATTTTTTTTTTATGTGTAAATAGAATCATAGCAATACAGTAGAGGAAAGTGTATTATTTTTTTTTTCTTTTTCTTCTTCTCTGTTTTTTTTAGGATTTTAAGAGTTCTGTTTTTGGAAGCAAGTGTTGTGTTTAGTTCTGTTTTTTTTTATTTCTTTGTATTATTGTATGTCTCGAGTGAGTTTTACTTTCTTTCAACTTTATACTTGTAAAAACAATTGTAAGGTGTTAAGACTGATAATCGTTAGCTCCGATCTAGGAATATCTAAGTTTCCGAAAAATCCTGTTCGTAAACTGGTGGGGGGGAGATAAAGACCGGAGACCGGCGATATCAGCCTTAATACCGTCCTGAATGTAAATAAACATATGAAATGTATATAAGGAGGATTACTAAAGGAATAAATCAGTATCTTTTCTGAAACCGTGAGTGTTGCATTTCAAGCCCTTTCCTTTCTTTTTTTTTATTGTTAGAGTCCGCCGACGCTTAACTTATATATATATATATATATATATAAAATAGAAATAGTATTGAAAACTGCATATAAAACTAAATACGGCAACGTATATAGTTTATATACAACGTGTATATATATATATTGCAAACTATATTGCCAATCCTGACTTTTTATCATCCTCATAATTAGTGTTGCCCAAAATCGGTCTTGGTCTTGTGCTTTGCCAGACCAAGACCAAGGCCGCTTAACTGTTGCAAGACCAAGACCAGGACTGGTAAAAAAAAACAATTTTTTAAATAAAAATTAATTCAAAAAAGTTACTAATTCTTGTCAATCTTAGTTACTGTATGTTAATAATTGAAGTAACTAATATACTTTTGTATTCAACTCCTTTAATTTTTCATTCGGGCTTAGTTAAGTTTCTCCTATCTAAAAAAATACAGTAATATCTCTATAGTAATAAGCTAATAAGTAACTGCAAGACTGTTGCGAGAGTCTTGCGCAAGACCAAGACCATGACCAACACTGAGTTTGCAAGACCAAGACTCGTCTCGGTCTCGCATTTGGGCAACACTACTCATAATAGAAGGTTTCTAATGTAATTAGTCAGAAATCATCGAAAAACATTTATTGGTTATATATTATAAATTGATGAACATGTTTTTATATAATAAATTGATTAAATAAGATCTGGTTAGGAATACGTTTAGTGACGGTCAAGGTCACGGCTATGAAGGAAGATATGGCGACCTCTGGCTTTACCTTGCGAATTGCGTAATGTTGGAAATTAGTCTGTCGTTATCGGCGTCTGCTGTTTGCCTTTACTTCTCTTATTAGATCTTCCGACGGTTAACAGGGCAAATAGTTCTCTATGCTAACAGTGCTAAATAATCTCGTTAAGGAGTTCTGCACGATGATTATTTTATCAGTTCTCAGTTCTCTTGTAGCAATTGTGGTGGACCAGACATTTTAATATACATATCGTTAAGGTTTGCCAATTTGTAACCAACAAATAGACAATCTTTAGCTGCGAAATTTGCTATAGAAAACTAAAAATACAATGCTTCCTGCCTTCGGTCGCGAGGAAGCAATAATCAATTTGACTTTTAAGATTGAGGTTATGTTTACTAAATGAGATGATATCTCTCCCAAGGACGTCACTATGGGGAGCGCAAAATATAAAATTTCAGCACGATTATAACATTTTTCTTCTTTTAGGTTATCTTATGTTAGTTTTTTCGCCGTGGTGTAGAGATGTAACGCTGCTATCTCTGTGAAGGCAAAGTTATGCAACTTGCATTGCTATTACCTCTTCACTAATTGCTGGGATCTCACACAGCCTTGTAAATGTATTAGGTTCTTATGGCCTAATTATTATTTTGTATTGTGGTTTATTATTTCCAATTATGAAAATCTGCAATCCACTGGGAAACAAAAATTACTTGTCCCTCCTCAAAATTTGAGGTTTCATGTTAAAAATTCAAATATAGTATGTGTGAGCTTAATGTTTAAGTTAGTATGGATATGAATAGAGCACAAGGGATTTCATTATTTTTGGTTTATTATTTTCAATAATCAACCATTGTGATCGACCAAAAAATTTAAAAATTTAACCCCCTCTCAAAATTTGAGGTTTCATGTTTCAGGATGCGTAGAATTCGAAAAACAAATAAAAAAATTTTTGTCCGTCCGCCGTCCGCGCATTTTCTCCGAAACTAATGGACCGATTTTTTTTCAAATTTTGATATAAAATCAGAGGTCACCCGAGGATGATCCTCCTTCATCAACATTACTCTCCGCCTTTAACTTTCAAAATGGCGGCCGAAAAACCTGCGTTGCTATAGACTGTAGCTGCTAAACGAATGTACAGATGTCAATGAAACTTCGCTAAAGTCCTTTTCTCGACTCCCTTTAAATTTATCTATATGACATACTTCAACGAAAAGAAGCTGGAAAAAAAGTTACGAGGGATGGTAAAATTAAATTCCGAATAACTCGAAAAGTTTTTACTTTTTTGTTGATATTGTATATAGTTTTTTAAAAGTTTACGAAATTTCCTTTAAAAAATCGTTAAAATCGGACAATTAGGAGCAAAGATATGGTCTCCGGTTTTTTTTAATATGTTCTACTCCTTGGTTTGGTTTTTAAATTTTGAATGTGTTACTGAACTAATGCTATTTTCTTTTAGCATATTACTAATGATTAAAGAAAAACAGTTCAATCCAATAATTGGAATCACCTTTTTTTTTTTCTTTGTAACTCGGAAGGTAATGTTACTTTAGATGTATAATTGTTTGGAAATAATAAACCATTGTGAAATAATTTGCTGGGTTTTTTTTTAAATGGTATATATATTTTACTGATGTTATCTCCCTTCATCACCTGTCCACCTTTATCTAACTTCCTGATTGGTCGGTTAGCAACTAGTTAGCCTAGTCCTCTGGTATTATTCATTTTTTTATTGTAGTTCTTTTTGTGTTCTTTTCATCTTCTGACTTCTTGGTTTAATGTTTATGTTCCCTGTCAGCAGCCTTTCCTTGCTTTTCCAAAGAAACATTTTTTTAATTAATGTTTCAATTTTGTTAATACTTGCACTAGAATGGGTGTCTGTTCTGAGTTCACTGGGAAATAACACAAAACATTATATATATTTATTTATTTTCGTTTCATTAACAAACATAGGATTGTACCAAAAAATAGCTACATACAATTAAATATAATGACAACAAAGAGAGTAATAATTCGTATTTTTTAAAGTTATTGAACCTCAAAAATACAAAATAATTTTAATAATAATAATAATGACTTAAAAGTGTTTTTGAATCTCATTTCAAGCCGATATTTTCAGTGAATAAGGTTCAAACGACCTTAAATTTCTTTAGGCGGATATAAAAAACTTAATTTTTCTTTTACTTCCCTCTGACTTTCTATTCAAAACAACTTTTTCACGCAATAGTTTTTCTTACTTGAAAGAATTGTAGTATTGACCTAGTGATGTCCTTCTGTCTTGGCAGTTAAGATAATAATTTCACACTTGGAAAGTCTTTACCTTCTACAATTGTTACAGACACATTACCACTCTATTTCGTTATATATATATACATATATATATATATATATATATATATATATATATATAATATATATATATATATATATATATATATATAAACATAACTATTTAATTGTGAATAAGGTCACTTAATTATTATTTAATAAACTATTGAATGTTCATTTCTTCTGTTTATTGACGTTTCGATCCAGTATTTTCTTTTTATTAGTCAACCATGGGATCCTCTTCAAAGCTAGAACTACAAATAGCTCAATCGGTACACAATATTACTTCCATATGATTTTAATAACAATTATTTAAAAATGTTTAACCTACTTTTAAAAAATAGAGCTTCGATCAGGCCAGGGACACACCGACAGTCTCAGCACCGTCCACTAGCACACATATTAAGCTACTCGTTTTTTAAGAGTAGGTTAAACATTTTTAAATAATTGTTATTAAAGTCATATGGAAGTAATATTGTTACCGATTGAGCTATTTGTAGTTCTAACTTTGAAGAGGATCCCATGGTTGACTAATAAAAAGAAAATACTGGGATCGAAACGTCAATAAACAGAAGAAATGAACATTCAATAGTTTATTAAATAATAATTAAGTGACCTTATTCCCAATTAAATAGTTAAGTTTAAATTTAATATTCAAAGGTCGATTAAGGAAAAGTTGTAAATATATATATATATATATATATATATATATGGGTAATAAATATTCAGGACTCATTCATTATAAGGTTTTTATTAATGCCGACGTTTCAACCAAAACATCAGGGCGTGGTTCGAGCACTGAAGATATTCAAGTACTCTTGTATATATATATTAAATAGTTCTCCTTTTTAATTGAATTGTTTTTTTCAAACTATAATCGAGTTTTCCGGCAGTCGAGATATGTATCGATGCCCAAGTATAAACACGGTGAATCCGAGTGGCACTTATTAGTTGTTTTTTTCAAAAACGAACTTAACTTCAAATCGGCCATTTTTTTCTTAAGTATTCTTAAAAAAATAATTCATTAAAAGTTTTTTTTAACCGTTTTATTAAAATGAGAAAAAATGTTATACCATTATAATAAACAAAAAGTTAATTTTATATGGTAAAATATTTATAATTTTTTTTCTCCCCGAATCATATATAACGGGCTTTGAAATTTAATTCTGTTCAAAAGTGGTCCAATTAAGGTTCGATTTTTTAAAAATTACTATCAGTGATTTTCGGAAATGTTTACTTAAATAAAGAATTTCTCAATTTATTATTTTTTTTAATGTTGGTTTTGATGTTACAATTGGAATAGAAAGTATACTTTGTCTGAAAAATTGTTAACAATGATCAGGATTCACTTTATAAATAAACGACTCAATGTAATATAACCAGTGATGGACTATACAGTGAAATTCCGATATTCGGTTATAGGCTAGCAGTTACCAAAGATAACGTGTTTTAGTAACTAGTTATTTTAATAACCTATGAGTTCTCTAAGTTACACTGCTTAATAGGTTTATTTATTCATAATGTAAATTATTAATTTGGAGAGGTGTTTTGGATTGGAATATTATTTATTATTTTTTTAAAAAAATTTCACAACTACTCTTATACTTATATGTCGTTACAAATCAATATAGAAGTAATTGAAAAATAACGAAATTTCAACAACCTATTACTTAATATTAAATCTTACAGGTAACTATTTGGTCATATGATAAGACATTACTTGGTGCTGATTTATTTAATACAATTATTATTATTAATAGATATTTATTATAAAAAATAATAATTAGTGTAATATAGCAACCAATTCCCTATACAGCATAATCGTGAATCACGCGTTATTGAGCATGTGTCGTCTACTCGTCAAATCACGTTCTTAGCAATGATGATCACGTTCTTCACCAATTTAGTGTTAAGCTGTGCTTTAACATTCAAGAGTCAAGAAGTTAATTTAATGACGTCGTTATGCTATTAACTCGTTTAAATGTTATTTTATTGTTATTAAGCCGCCAAGTTATTTCGACTCCTCCCCCTAAATATAACATCTTGCATGCAATTGCAATGTGCATGGGAGAATTCGCATTTATTTATTTTTTAACTTTCCCTGCATGCTGCGTTATTTATTCAATGATACTTTGATTATCACTGCATGAGAAGAATGCTGACGGAAGCGAAGCATGCCTCAAGGAATGATATTCCAAAAGATGGCTAATATGGATTGGTGACAGAGAGGTGCCATGGAGTGGTGATCCGCGGCCCTTGCACGGAGTGGATGACCAAGTGGTACTTCAACCAGACCATCCAGGCCTGCCACACCTTCACCTACGGAGGCTGCAAGGGCGAGAACGTCTTCAACTCCGAAGCGGAGTGCCTCTACTACTGCATCGGTGGCGACCGTGGGTATCCAATCGCTGCTTGTACTTGTGTTATAGAAATAGTTCTAAATAGATAGAAATAGTAAGGCAATAAATGTCTTCGACATGTACTACCTGGAGTACCTCAAGGGTCTACACTCCCAACATTTCTATATATAATATGCAGTAACACCATTTAGCTGTCATGGTACATACAAGAGTGATGTATAGAACATGAATGGTAGGGAGATTGATTTATCAAAACTTTCATTGATTTTCCCATAACTGTCAATTATTATTAGTAATTAATATTTCGCAGATGGTTTATGGTATTTACAAAACCATCACCACTAGCGCATCCAGAATTTGATTTTAAGGGCTTCAGCCTGAAAGCTCAAATATATATATATATATATATATATATATATATATATATTATTACTTTGGAAGAAGAAGAAATAAACTAACTATCTATATGAAATGGTGTTTAACTCATTCTTGAAGTGCTATTAAATGTAATTACATGGACAACAATACTTTTAGAGATAATTTTTTAGTTTATCTTTCATAAGACTTGATTATATTTTACCATTTTGGGAGAGAGAGGAGCTTCAGCCTAGAAGCCTTCCTCCTCTCCCCCGAAGACCTGCCTTTGACCATCACTATAAGACATTGTGATTTTAGGGATAAATAGGTCTTATTTATTTATCTTATTTATTTATATTATATTATTTATATTACTTGTTTAACCGCCATCAGGGTCATTTCCTTATTTTATTTATTTGTTTCTTTCCCTTAGAAGTAATTTAATGTCACTATTATTCTTTTTTTTTTTTTTTTTGTATCCAGGATTTAATTTTTGGGGGGAGGGGGCTTCAGCCCGAATGCTTTTTTTTTCATAAAAATAACGATAATTACTTTGGAAAAACAGAAAGAAACTAACTACCTATATGAAATGGTGTTTAAGTAATTCTTTAAGTCCTTTTAAATGTAATTACACGAACAATAATATTTTAAGAGCTATTATTAATTTTTTTCCATAAAACGTGGTTATATTTTATAATTTTAGGGAAAGGCTTCAGCCCGAAACCCCTCCCCCCCTATAGATCCGACCGTGGTACTAATTACAGAAAGTTTTAGGAATAAAGTTTGGTACTAGTGACTTAGCCGGTCGTCACAGAACCTCTCTTCTTATCTCGTATAACCTTTTGTTATTTTTCCGCTACTTGAACGTTATTCAATTGTTTTCAGTTTTGTTATTTTATGTTTAAAATAAATATATTAACATTTTGGGATTTTCCATCTTCGGAAGGAAAATCCCAAAATCGGAAGGAAAGTGTCAAATACTTTCAAAAGTTTGGGGTAATTCCAAAGGTGAAATTGTGTGAAGAATGTCATGAAATGGGGAAACAGATGAGTGTTTCATGGTGAAAATAAAAGACAGAAAAACAACAACTCTATTAGAATGTATTAAAAATAATATAGAAGAGATAAGCACTATATATTCTAATTGTTGGAAAGGATACAACACCCGACAACTAAATGAAGCAAACTACAAGCATTTCCAGGTGAATCACTGGTATAATTTTGTTGATCCTTCAAGTGGGCTCTATACTCATCAGACAGAACGATTATGGGGCTCAGCTAATTGAAAAAAAAAATCCAGGAACTGGGAACTAATACCTGGATTTCTATTTATGTGAATTTTTGTGGGGGCGGGTCCACAGAGAAGTGGACCTGTCCCTCGCTATTTTAAATAGCATTAATCTGTTTTGTCTCTCAAATAAATGAAATAGGTATTATTTGTATCAGAATTATCAGTGTTAGGTTATAAATATTGGCAGATAGGAGTCCTTGGTGTTGGGCTAAGTCACAAGTAGTCAAAACTTTTATATTTTTCTCAACATCTGCTAACATTTAGTAGCTGAATTACTTATGTTATAATTTAAAAAGAAAGCATATTGTGATTTTTTAGTATTAGAATCAGAAACAAATACAGATGATTAAAAAAAATTTTTTAGGAGAAGGAGTTCAGTCGAAAAGCCTCCCCTTCAATCTGCTAGTGGGCCAAATTAGTGGTGATTTATTACCATATTTGTTGAATTCTTTTCAGGAATATTTTGCTTTCAGGATTAAGCAATTTATTTTATATTTTAACGTTGAATTATATGTCATTAGCATTTTTAATTATATTATTAACATAGATTGCTAATGTAATGGTTTCCATTATTTTTTTTAATAAATTGTCTTTGATTTGTAGACACCCTACCTCCTCACCTCTTTCAACAGAATCGTACAACGAAACAGCCAGGTAACACCCCTGTTCCGGAAGAGATAAGGGGGCCTGAGCTGACGTTCAAGGAGACTGGTCAGCATAAGGTGTTCATGATGGCCAAGAACAATGCCTTCATACAGCTCGATGGCAACCAAACTGCTAATTTTCAATTAAGGTTAGTAAGATTACAGAGACCTATATTCTCTAGGTTCAAAAATAATTTGTATTTATTTATATTTTATATCAAAACCATCCAGCTATCAGTAAACATAATAAATAACAGCTATAGCTAAAAATATTCTTCATAGTTGTTAAATTGAAATAACTTCTCTTTCTATTTAGGCTTTGCCGAGAGATCTCATTTAAATTTAGAACAGGACTGCCTCATGGTCTCCTCGTTTATCATAGCATCAAAGATCGCCCAGAAGGACTGAACCCTTATGCACTCTACGTCATCGTTGAGAAAGGACAGCTGAAGGTTGTCCATGTGTTCGGCAAGCATTCTACATCCATCATTGTAGGAGAAGGTAAAACCTTGTTATATCTAAATGGTATTAAATTAAAAGTTAAACAGGTCTCAAGATAAGTCATTTTATTTTAAAATGAAGAAAAATAATTTATTAATATTGAAATGATAGTAAAAAACTTATTGACTTGGAAAAAACCTAGTCACTCAATTTTTTTCCCCTATTGAATTTTAAGAATTAATTTTGATTATTGAAATACATTAATGTCCTGCTAATCTGGGTCCTGATTATCTGAACATTTATTAAATTATCAAAAATAATTATTATCTAAAAACTAATTTGGCTGGCATAAGTGTGTACCTACTAAGAACCTACGTAGAAGTACCTACTAAAACAAAGAAAAGGAGTTTGGCATTAGAGTTGAATTTTCAACAAATGTTGGCCTACACTACTTCCTTACAAAATATCGGACCAAGACCTTTCGTAGTGACAACTTTTCTCTATGATGATTAAATTGTTTTCCATTGCCTACTTTAAACTTAAAAACTAAATTAGCTGACATAATATTTAATTTGTTCTAAAAAATATTAACTTTGTCTTAGGGCTGAATCGCGACCATTGGCATCGAGTGAAGGTGACCATAGATGTGAAAGGACAGAGGCTGAAAGCTGTGGTCAACGATCGCTCAAACGAGACCAAGATCGAGGGACTCCACAAGCAAAGGAACTACGGAGTCAACACTGACCTCATCTCAGTAGTTCTCATAGGAGGTTGGTACAGGTAACAGTCGTGAAGGTAAAAGATATAAAAGCGATTATTGCAAAGATTTGTTATTCTAGGAACAATAAATAATTTATTGTTAGTCAATCATGACTGTACAATTGGAGCTTAAATCAAACTAACTTACAATATAAATCTGAACAAGTCTATTGTAAAAATTGAAAAGTTTATGTCCTTTTATATTAAATTTTAAAAAATAATAATGCTTCTTATTAATTGATTTAACTTAAAAGTAATCTTCATTCAATTTCTTCCATTTTTTAAACTTTATATTCATCTAAAAAATATAATCGAATACTTAATAGTTGACCGTTGTATTATTAAGGAAGGAGATGGTCCAGGGTGGCGTTCATAAATAGCGGCAAAACTATTTTATTAAAAGCCAACGTTTCGACCTGACATTGCAAGTCTTCTTCAGGGCTAGAATGTACAATATAAAAAAATATATTGAGAATTGTGGAAGTTACATCATATTATAAACAATGTGAATAAACTTATTAAAATTATAAACAGTAAGTACATTAAAATATTAAGAACAATAACTTCTATAAATGGGTTGAAACATTGGCTTTTAATAAAATAGTTTTGCCATTATTTAGTTTATTTATTACCGTCACCTCGGACCATCTCCTTCCTTAAAAAATATAAGTTTGATTTGACTTACGTGGGTTTGATTGATATCATCACAAGAATTGGATTCTGTATTATCTTTGTTTTTTACTCAGATTAGGTATATAAAATAAAAATATTTTATATCTCAAGGATTGTGCATGTAATATGTATGAGATAGTTGACCGCCGGTATTTATCTTGAGGATGTTAAAGGAAGGAGAAAATACTTAGGGTAGTAGAGGGTAGTATGAATTTTATTATAAACAGACAAACACCAAACCATCAAAGTTGTTCCTTTATATCAATCTAATGCGTAAAACACAAATGAACCATAATTTGTTGTACACAAAGAAAATACTTCAATTCAATGTTTATAGGGCCCTGCATGTAATATTTATACTAAAATACATATTAAAACCTATAAAAGTATAATTTTCTATTTTTTATGAAAATTTATATTTTTTCTATTTATCTTTTTTTATTATCGAATACAGCCCCAATATATTTATCTTACCAATGTTCACTACTGTTATTTATTTTATTTTGTTTTGTTTCCTATTATAGGTTTGAGTCCAGAAGAAAAACTACATGGAGTAAAATACATCATTGAATCTTTCGTCGGTTGCATCAAAGATGTCGTCTTGAGTGCTGGGAAGTCTGTATCTGATTTGAAGCCCATAAAGCCTCTCATAGCCACTAAACATGACAATGTTCAAGAAGGTTGTATTGACAAGTAAGTTAACATATTTATTTCATTGCTTGCAGCTGAAATAGTTATTATATACCCAATATATCACTGTATAGTTACTATATTTTTTTACAGATGTCGAACTAGAGAAAATCTGTGCTTCCTCGGTAGTAAATGTATCAACCATTACAACCATCTTTCGTGTGACTGTTTTGGAACTCAATATGAAGGAGAGCTCTGTGATATCTACAGTAATTTAATTTATTTATCTATATACTAGTTGGTGACCGACCTGGAAAATCTAGAAAAATGGGAAAAGTCGGGGAATTTTCAAAACTGGGAAAAGTCAGGGAATTATTTTAGTGCGTACATATTTTTTTCAAATTGGAAAAATAAGTATGCAATGGGTATCATTTGTAATGACATTGAAGGGGTAAACTTTGTCGTCATAAACACCCATGGTCGCTTTATTCATCCCCCTTTGACTGTCAATAACAGCACTGGCATTATATTAAAATAAAACAAGGGTAATGAATAAGAGTTTAGCAAAATAAACTGAAAGTGAACTGTGTTTTTGTGAATCGTGTGAAACTGAATGAACAGTGTTTTATTTTTTTAAAAGAAAAACATACCAATAATATTTACTATTTGTAATATATAAATCTGGGTCAAGCTCTCATTAGTTCAGCCCGCAGTATTCCTTAAAAGAGCATTTATTACCTAGAAATGTCATATCGATAGTTATTATGCTGTTTATAGTAATCAAGAAATTAAATTACTAATGAGAAATTACATTATTATTATAATCTTCCATAGCTCACTTAATTTTATAATAGAGAAAATCAGAGCTTTATATGTCAAATATCAACTTTTAAATTAATAAAAGCTTAGTTTCCTAATCAATTTTTTCCTAATTAAATCCTAATCAAGATTAAAAAAAGGCTTCCTCTAAAACATTATATTTCTTATTTAAAAGACTGATTTTCTTTTTTTACTCAAGTCATTTTGTTCTTTCATGTATAAGAAATAAATTAAGTTACAAATTATACATTTTTAATATTTGTGTTGCCAGACATATTGGTCAGGGAAAACTCTCATTAAATAGGGAAAACTTAGGGAATTTTACTATGACTATCCGTTAGCCACCCTGTATATATTAAATGATGTGTGATTAGAATTGTTTAAACACTTATTCGACTAAACGAAGTTAGTCTTATTTAATGATTTTAATTAATATTTTTGTTTTGTTAGCTGCTACCATATTGACTTTAAGAGGATCATCTTATGTCTCTTACCGAGTTTACGACTGGAAAGACAGAGTGCACTCGAGCAGTAACCGGATGGGGCTTCACTTTAAGGTATGGTCCTTTAACATGTCTCTAAATAATTTTTGTTTCACAGTTAGATTCTTCAATAATTATCTAACCTGATTGCTTTATTTTTTATTGTTTAATTTATATCCTATCTTTTCTTAAGTAATTTATATTTCAAATAATTTTTCATCAGCTGTGGATTGATTCTGGAGTTGGGAGACCCTCCTGAGGCACACCCAGCCTCTATAAAGTGGGCAATTTTACTTAAATAATTAATTAAGGAGAAAAATCTGGTGGTTGAGAATGATCCTGGCCCGATCACCTCCCTACACAACCACACCTACTTCCTAACAAAGTATTAAACCCAACACCCTTCTGGACTATAGTGATAGAGGATTTTTTTTATGAAATTTCTCACACCTATAGGGAATCTTCTTGAGCTGATACAACCATTTATTTTTCTTGTTATTTTGAAATTATATAAAATTAAAGTTCTGTATATTGTTTTAAATTTTTAGATTCTTTAAAATAAAAATAAAAATAAATTATATTAATGATGAAGATTGCTTAAACATGTGTGAAAAAAGAAAAGCCGCTAAATTAAAAGCTCTAAATAATCCTAGCGAAGACAATCTGGAATACTTCCGAATCTCAAAGAACGAAACGACAAAATTGCTCAAAAATAAAAAAAGGGAGTATCTTAAAAATAAAATAATTGAAATAGAAACTAATAGAATCGAAAATAACGTAAGAGACATGTACAAAGGTATAAACAGATCACGTAAATATGTAGGGCCCGTAACGTCTGGAATTAGGGATGATAATAACAATATTCTGACCGATCCGGTTGACATATTGAATAAGTTTAAGGACCACTTTGACAATATTTTAAATACGGGAAATTATAATCTGTGTCCTCCTTCTGAGTACCAGAGTGCTGAACCGTTAATAGAAGGACCAAGTAAAGAGGAAGTTGAAGTAGCTATCGGAAAATTAAAATCATATAAAGCAGCGGGAATCGATAATATTCCTACTGAACTAATTAAGGCATGCGGGGAAGCTGGAGTTTCTAAAATACATCGGTTGGTTAAAAAGATCTGGGTGAACGAGAAATTACCCGAAGAATGGAAAGAATCTATTCTTATTCCGATTCACAAAAAGGGTCCGAGGACGGATTGTAATAACTATCGAGGAATTTCACTCCTTCCGGTATGTTATAAAATATTCACTTCAATCTTAACCAGTCGAATCACGGAATACGCCGAGGAAATTATCGGAGACTACCAATGCGGATTTAGACGGAATCGTTCGACTATTGATCAAATATTTTCTTTACGGCAAATATTAGAGAAAAAATTGGAGTACAACGGTATTGTTCACTAGCTGTATATAGATTTTAAAAAGGCTTACGATTCTATTGACCGCCAGAAACTGTATAATATTCTAATCGAGCAGGGGATTTCAAAAAAACTAGTAAATCTAGTCAGGATGTGCTTGACGGAGACACTCAATAAAGTTAGAATCGGTAATAATTTGTCCGAAAAATTTGAGGTTCGTTCGGGTTTAAAACAGGGAGATTCTCTTTCGCCTGTCCTGTTCAATTTGGCATTAGAACATGCCATTAGGGGGATAATGCGAACCGAAAAAGGGTTGGATCTGGGCGGGACAACATCCGTGCTGGGCTATGCTGATGATCTGGTACTGTTAAGCGAAGACGTTGAAACTATAAAACTAAATACGACAACGTTAATGAAAGCCGGTAAAGAACTAGGACTCGAAATAAACGTGGATAAGACAAAATATATGGTTAGCTGCAAAAATGGCGATACTACTGGTGATATCGATATAGATGGTAATATGTTTGAACAGGTAGATAAATTTAGGTATCTAGGTTCTACGATAACTAGAAAAAACGAAATTGAAGAAGAAATTAAGGTTAGACTGAAGGCGGGAAATGCTTGTTATTTTTCTGTGACAAAACTACTTAGTTCGCGCCTCTTGTCCCGGAACTTAAAAACTAGAATCTATAAAACAATTATCTTGCCTACAGTTCTTTATAGATGCGAAACTTGGCCGCTTACACTAAGGGATGAACAGCGTCTTAAGGTTTTTGAAAATAAAGTATTGCGTAGAATATTCGGACCGAAGAAGGATGAGTTAACCGGAGAGTTCAGACGGTTACACAACGCCGAATTGCGTGAGCTGTATCCGGGTAATATAATTGAGGTAATTTCATCGCGGCGAATCAAATGGGCGTGTAAAGTTGTTGGGCTTAGTAACGAGAGAATTCCTAAAAGGTTAATATTTGCTGTGCCGAATGGTAAGCGTCCGAGGGGTAGACCGAAGCGAAGGTGGGAAGATTGCATTAAAGCCGATCTGAAGGGACTGGGTTTGGACGGCGAGCGGTGGAGGGAGGTGTGTAACAAGCGATTGGTGGTGTCGGCATCGAATCTTCGGGTTCGCTAAGCCTTATTATTATTTATTTATTAAAAATAAAACAGTAATGTACAGAAATATCAATATATAAAAATCAAAGTTCAGTTAAAAAAATCAATAATTAAGCAGTGTACATATCTCATTAAAGAATAGCCATGGATGCAATATTTCCATGCTTAGTCATCATACCGGAATTAAATTGTAGGATGAGAAACTTAATTGGATGTTTCAGGTGCGTCTCTAGCGTTGTTAGTAACTTTACTGATCCAATTCCAATGACTGCTAGATTCTGAAGGCTTCAGAAATTATATTAAATGAAAATAGTACAGTTTTTTCATCATGTGAGATGCTAAAAATTGTTGTTGTAGTTGTGATTAATAATATTGCATACTGCTCGAAAAGTGATCAATGTTCTAAAAAATTCAATGTTTGAGAAAAATTAGCATAAAAATACTTTAATGCTATTAAATATCCTTTGAAATTTATTTACTACCATAATTATTTATTTGTATTATAATAATTTCAAACTATTTTATTAGCAGTTTGTTAGTGTGTAAATTGATTTTTCTCAAATAATGCATTTTTTGAGTTGTGTTATTTTATGGGGATTATGTAATATATCATCACTATTTGATGAAGAATTGAACATTTTTAAAGCAATCTGCAAAAAGTTATGGCCATTCTTATTTATCTGCAAGGATCATATGCAGACGTAAATTGAGAAAGACGAGAATTTTTTTGCTTGTAAACGAGAATCAAAATGCATCTCTAACGTATTGTATGGATAACAACCTATATGTTGACTGTACAGAGTTAAATATATACGCATTTATTTTTTGCTTGTTAATTTGAAGTCATCCAATTTATAACATTTCTTTTTGCTTTTTCCTATAGATGACTGTTTTAATTTGAAAAATGAAATTTATTTGTTTCGTGAAAAATTAAAAAAGTGTTTTATCATTTCATATTATATGTTTTAGACACACTTCGATGATTCTGTCCTTTTGTATGCTAGTGGAGAATCGCCGAATCACCACCATATTGCAGTCTCGATTAAGAACTCGACTGTGTTTGTTGATATGGATCTTGGAGGCGGATCTGTGGTAACACGGATGGGTTCGGAGATAACGGATAACTTATGGCATAACCTGACCCTTGTTCATCATAACTCTTCCATCACCATCTACCTCGACAAGTTCAACACTACGTTAAAACTGCCAGGCAGCCAGCACCACCTTTATATAGATCCGGAAATATATATAGGCGGGGGTTCAGAGCTTCACAAGAAGAAAGGTTTGGATCTGTGATATAAAAAAAAAATTATAAAGTTTAATGAAATTTTATATTAGTATAGTAGGGTTGTAGATCATCGATATTCTTCAATTATGACAATGAAATAATAATTCTTTGTTTCCTTCATATTTTACTGTATCTGTTTTAAAAGAAGTATAATATATATAAATTTAAAGGTCTGAGATACATCTTGAAATGACAGAGAAATATATAAAAAGTATTGGTTGTTATTATTTATCAATGTTTATATTATCGAAAAGCTATATGGAATATTTAAGTTTATAATTAAGAAAAATATGACAATTCTGGTTTGATATCTGTTGCAGGTCTTCATTCTCAAAATAATTATGTAGGATCTCTTAAGTATGTTTTTTATAACGATGTTTCCATCCTGTACGAGCTAAATCATACTAACCATAAGGTTCACTATATCGGAGTGTTGGAACCTTTTTTTGCAGAAGAGGATGTCATGGTCATCCCGATGACATTCCCATTTCCATCGTCTCATTTTTGGTGGCACAACCCATATCCGGATTCACTATCTCTTGTATTCGACTTTAAAAGTAGTCGAAACATGGCTGTTTTAGCTTCTTCTGAAGTCCATTCTCCTAACGATGAAGGTTTCTGGGAGGTATAAGTTAAATATTTTTTAAAGCATTTCTAATAAGTTCAATAATTCAGTTACCAAGATGTTTCTTACTCAGACACTTTTATACCATATTTCTTTTTCAGCTAAGACTTGTAAATGATGAATTAAGATTTGAATTGGTATTTGAGAGTAAGAAGAACTTAACTCATTTGATAACAGTGAAATATGATACAACTACCTCTTGGCACACTGTAAGTGAAAACAATTTATAATCTATTAGTTTTTGGAAGGAAAAGTTGAAAAATAATAAAATGAATAGAAGAAAACTCATATTAAGTAGGTTCTCAATTAATGTTGTCAAACTTTATTTCATCTTGTTATTATGTTGTTTCACCCGCTTGACATAATATTGGCTTAATGAAATGAAATAATGATATTTATTCTGGAATGAAGTTACCGAAGAATAAAAACAATAAACATGAATGCATATCTACTTATAATTTAGCTACTATTAAATTTTATACTGAACTAGCTTTACCCAGCAACGCACTGCTGTGGCTTAGTCTGGCAAAATGGAAAAGAAAGAAAATAGAAAGCACATATGATACCAAAGGAAATATGTCATTTTTAAAAAGTTGGGAAACAAATTTGTCTGTAAAATGGCTTCAATTTAAACTAATTCAAATGATTTTTTTTTCATGATTCAACTTGAACATTCACAATCATCTGAGTGAATACGCCGTCATTCTTAATCATCAGAAACAGTCTGAGTTGAACTTATAAAACTAAAATTTACTTTATCTCCGCTTTCTCAAAATGACAGAGATTTGTCTTTGATATCTAGCCACTCATATATTTTCATATTTAATTTTTTTTTATATTAATGTATTGTTTAATGTTCAACTTTGTGTTGATCATTTTATGGCAAACAAAAATGTTAATGTTTGGTTGTTCAAACTCTAAAATCTCGGAGATGTTGATTGTTTGCTTCTTCTTAATAATAACTTGATTAAATATAGAGTTCTAAAAATTGTAGTGGAAAAATAAACCATACTCATGAAAGAAATCCTACGGTAAACAGCACAACCTTATTCCAAGGTAATGTTAGAGAAAAGAATTTATTAAAAAATAAAACAAACTGAAATCAATAAAAAACTGATTTCTAAAAGGAACATAAACGATGATAAGTATTATTCAAGAGTTAAATATTTTTAAATAATAGCAAATCAAATATATGAAATGTATCATACTACTTCCAGAATACATTGGGAGGAAAATAAAAAATGAATATAAAGAGCGTATAATAGTATTGACCTACATAAGGAGAATCATATAACTTCTTCAAATGATAATTTCAATTACTGTAGTAATTATAAAATTTTCGATTAATCAATAACAAAAAAAAAAAAAAAGGAAATGGCCTTTTCTGAAGAGAAAGTAGTAAGTGTTAAAAACTCTATAACTCTGCAACAAATCGTCTGATTTCGATGATTTTTTTTTTATTTTGTAGAGAATTCAGGACACTTTCAAATGAATATGGGTATTATTGTAATATTTTTTCAGCTTGTTTTCGGAAAAGTATGTTGTACACATAAACTAAAACGGTTTCAAGGGGAAGACATTAGCCAAGTTTTGGTAAAATCGTTTAAGCCGGTTTGGCGCTACAGTTAATAGCAACACATTTTTTGGCTACCATTTCGAAACGAATAATAAAATGTTCATAAACACTCCTGAATTCGATTGCAACGCTGTGTCAAAATTTCAAAGCAATCGATGAAGAACTTTCTGAAATTAGCGGCTTTGAACAAAAAAAATTCAGATTTTTATTTTTTTTACATATATAAAACTATCGTAAGAAACCTTCGCAGGAGTGTACGCAACAACTTCCCAAAGTTTCTTGGCGATTGGATGAATGGTTTAGTAATGCATAAAGGCAAACAGACAGACATACATTAATTTTCATATATATAGATAATCTGATAATTTATGTAAATAACATAGTTCGGGGGCAATTGTAAATATTCCTTCCATTTTGTGGGGGGACTAGGTTATTTAAACTCGTGAATTTAATTTTCTTGAAACAAACCCCCGGCACTGGATATATACTTTTTGAGGTTGTTTAACTGTTGTTGGGAATTCGGGAACCTAATGCTTTTGTGACACTGAGTGACAAGAAATAATAAGAATATATGTTGTAAGGTTATGTTCCCTTTGAAAAGTAAACAAAACAATTTCTAAATCAAATTATATTTATTTTAATCAATAATTATTTCTCAGGTCGGGTTGAGATAACTAACACATATTCTCAATTATACAATATAAAAGCACACATTAATTTTATGTAACATTTATGAATTTCCATTCATTTGTTGGGGTCTAATCTTGGCACGCTTTCGAACTGTCTATTTATATTTCACTCATCCTGTTCTGCGGTGAATCTTCCTCTGTATTGTTGTGTTCAACTTTTATTCAATCTTCTATTCTTCCTTTGTTGACACTCACCACTTGTTAACTCACATTTTCTTTTCTCGATCCTCTTTACTAGCCGGCTGGTTACCTTCTGCCCCTAACATATGGCACTTACTTCCCCTTCCATCTGTCTTGTCAGTTTATGACAGTAGCCCAGTAGCCCGTGATGTCATTGCCTTCGCGCCATTTTTAAAATCACTATGTAATATTTACATTACAATATATCTGAAATGTGGGACTTAGTGAACACATTTTGAATGAATTGACTCACCCCTGGTTTATGATTCTTCGATTGTGAGGCATATAGGACAACTAAATAAAAGGACTTTTTACTCCTGTATAACAACTCCTGACTTCTCTTCTCAGGTAACTTCCTTTCTTCTTCCTCTCCCAGCAAGAAGCATTTCTTTGTTCTCTCAGCGTCCTTCTTCAGCTGCTGCCATCTTCAGCCCTTTTTCAAGTTTCTTCCTTTCTCTATTCTGTACCTTTTTCATCAATTGTTTATTGATTAGATGCTTTTCAATTAACAACTTGTCCACTACATAATTGAGTACAATTCATAGTACAACCCAACATTCCTTCTCATTTCCTCACTTAATGTCACATAAAGGAGTAAATACTAGAGGCCACCTACTACATTTATACAGTTTACATTTTATGTTTCATTAGAAGACTGAGGTTTAAGAAATTTATTGTAAAATAACTTAAGAGTTGTTGATCTTATGTTGAACTGAAACCTTAGCCCTGAAGGCCCAACTCACATGCTTGGGTTGAAATTGAGCAACATGAATAATAAATTGTTGACTATACTCAATCATAGATAAATTTAAAAAAAAATAGTAGTCTACAAAAATCTATCTTTAAATTAATTTATTTTGGTAACATAACTAACATTTATTATAATAACATTTTATACCATACGAAAAACCAATGCTGATTTGTTTTTCTATTTTATCTATTACTATTACTAAAATAAGTAACAAAAAAAAAAATTCTTCGGTGAACTAATGCATATTGGTTGTCAGGTAGAGCTTGTATATTATCGTGGGGAAGTGAGCCTCACTGTTGATTATACCCACAAGCAGGCGCAGCTAGTCGGCGTTTCCATATTCTTCAAAGGGAGGATCATAATTGGAAGTACGGCAAGAGAAGGGAAATCTAGTATTGGTAAGAGGAACATGCAAATGCTTTCATTTTATTATAGCTTTAATAAAAAAAAATATATTAAAAAAACAGTATTACTTTATCAACTACTTAAAGTAGAAATATATTAGAAATACGATTCAAGAATATTTGTCTTATAAATGCTGATTATTATTGGAATGTTGCAGGCTTGGTAGGCTGTTTAAGGAACATTGAAATCAACAATAAACTTGTCGACCCGCGGTCTATAATAAGATCAAAGCAAGCTCACGGGCAAATATCGTTGGACAATTGTGAGCTTGTGGACCCATGCAAGAGGCCAAATGCATGTGAACACAATGGCAAATGTTCTGTGAAAGATGATAAACTGACATGCAATTGCAACGGCACTGGGTACATTGGAAAGAACTGCCATTTTGGTGAGTTGACCATGAAAAATTATGTTTTTTTTTTTAAATTACTTGATATCTTTATTTTGTTATTTATATTTGATTAAACACATATTTGAAAATAACTGTATGTGTTTAATAATGTAGCTGCCTTTTTCAGCTGAATTCAGAAAAACCTGTGAAGAATTAGCTCTGCTTGGATACACTAAACCTGACGTTTACCTGATAGATATTGACGGCAATGGTAGATTTCCTCCTGCACATGTCAAATGCGAGTTTCAGTCTTTAGAAGATTCCACAAAAACTATTGTTGAACACAATCTTCCGAGTCAAGTTGTGAGAATTAACTTATATTGAGCTATATGTTATTGGATACTATTACTATGTATTCCATCTCACTGATATTTCCCTCATTATTTTTCTATAGAAATTGATAGTAAATTAATTATTAGTTTAGATTTAATAGAGCTTTGAGATATAGATATATTAAGTAACAATTAAAACAACTAGTTTCTGCCTGTCTGTAAGAAAATCTGGTGCGTGCGTCACACAACTTTTACTTAACTCCCTCTTAGCAGAATCAAGTATTTTCAGACAAAGGCGAAGTGAAAGTAAAAATTATAGACACTATATTTATTTACATTTCATTGTGGGTATTTTTATTTGTTTAAATATCTTTACACATACAAATTTTAATTTTTATATCGCTGTATTCTATACAAATAAATATTAAATAATACCAACGATAGGATTTATGAAAACCGCATATGTATATGTACATAATATTGTCGGAGTACGTATTATATTAAGCTCATGTTATGTATGGAAGCCTGTTGTAATCTTTCAGGTGAGCTCAGGCTCACTCATACTCCTTTGGTTCCTTTATTACAACTATTATCCGTTACAATCTCTTATTTCTCCATTAATTAATTATGAAATTCTTACATATTTTATATTTAACTATCTTTTATATCAAAGATTAATGTGAAATAGTCAATTATTTCAAATAAAAACCATTAAAGGTACTTTAGAGGAAGCTAGAATTAAAAATTAGCCATTTAAGTCCTGTTAGATAACATCAACCGGAGTAAAACCTACATTATATTATGAACTACTTAATAATACACTGATATAGTAAGTTTAATCAAAATCGTTGAAGCCCTTTGTGAGAAAATTGTAAAATTGTGTTAAATAAATTGTATAAAGTACCACTTCCAGTTTGGCGATTTTGACTAAAAGGTTGCTGTAACATCCAAGGCTTATAAAAAGCTCAAATATGCAATTTCACTTTAATACGACTTTTCGTTTTTGAGCTTGACGAGTCACATACATACACACAGACCATTTTGCAGAACTTCGTTATTTAGACTCACTCAAAACATGTATTTCCGATGAAAACTCAGATTTGAAAATTTACACGATCGCTACACTGTCTCTTTCTTACTATATATTTCATATATAGGTAAGTGAAAGTAAAAATAAGGTAACATAAAAATTAATTAACTATATATTTATGCATGTAGGTTAGAACTTCAATTTATTAGAATAATAAAAACACACAACTTATTCATAACAGTGATACTATATTTTTCCTTTTATCTTTGTATTAAGGAAAAATAAAGTAGAACTGTTATGATCAAATTTTTTGTTTTTATTGCTCTATAAAAATTAATATTACTAACAACATTTTATAGAAAAAAAAGTATTATTTTTATTTTGTCTGAATTTATTTAATTAAATATAGTTTAGTTTATCATCAAACTATTAACATAATTAGTTAATATACTGAGTTGTAAAACATTTGATTTTAGGATGTGCGTAGCTCGGCCGAAACAGATTTTAGTTTTACTATTACCTATCGAGAATTTACATCCGAAATGCTACAAGAATTGATATCTCACTCCCTTTACTGCAGTCAGTATATCAAATATGACTGCTACAAAGCTCCACTAGAGCTACATTCTGCTACTTGGTTCATTTCCGCTGCAAACAATGGTACTGTCGACTATATTGGCAACGTCAAGAGAGGTTCCTGTCCTTGTGCGGGTAAATAAAATAATATAAATTAATTATATATTAATAATAACTATAATTATATAAACTGTAAGTTTTCATTATTTTGATCATTTGCTTAATATGTTCTATAACTTCACTTAGATTTCTAACAATATACTTTTAATAATATAAAAATAATGCATACATTTATCAATGAAAACAGAAAACCGTACCTGTATGAACCCTGATCAGTCTTGTAATTGTGACATAAGCGAGGCCAAGTGGCTTTCTGATGAGGGCCATTACATTTCGCCGAACTCGCTCGGCATAACACAGATGGTCTTTCTGCAACAATCGGATCTAGACAAAGACGCGCAGGGCAGAATAACTCTTGGTCCTCTTGAGTGCGTAGAAACTAGTAAGTTTTCATTATTTTCCATAATGTTATCTTTCAATTTATTTATACCTTGAATTAATATTTATAAACCAAAAAATGTAATGAGAAGATGAGGAATTAATGGGGCCAAGTATTATTGAGTTATTTTCATTTAAATTACACTCAAACATCCATGTAACCAATATGAAGTTTCCTTGAAAAATATTCTATTACATAACAGAAAATAGTATAAATTTTGATATTTCTTTTAATAAGCTTAAAGAAGTGCAAAGGCATTTTTTAAGGTTTACATGTTACATTTCAATACCCCTTCATCAACATTAAGAATTTAATTGTTACTAATTATCTCGAAAACATGCAAACTTTTAATTTACTGAATCACATTTTTTGCAAAAATTTAATAACTCATTTGACATAATCTCTTAATTTTATTTAAATATTTAAATTTCAGATACACAAAAGTATGTTGTTACTTTCACGACCAGTCAGTCTTACATTGAAGTTCCTGGCTGGAGAAAAGGTGATATAGCTTTCAGTTTCCGCACGACTGGAGAAAAAGCAATATTGTTGTACCAGCCTCCGATTCGACCGCATCATCCTTCATTCATGGTTACTTTGACCAGTGGTTAGTAATTCTAATTTAGTAAGTTTATAATTCATTATAATTATTTTATCAGGATCTTGTTTTTTGTTTGTAAAATTTATAATTTTTTAATTTGATGTTTCCATTTTTTTGTTTTTGTATTCTTTTCTATTTGTTTGTAATTTTGTATTTTCTTTTTGTGCTTCATATATAAATAATAGAAAAATATATATATTTCATAGTCTTTTCATTTATTTTAAGCATAAATAAAAAATAATAATAATATGAAATTATGTCTTCCGGACATGACGTACTGACACGTCCTAGTGAAAGAGTTTGTGCTCGTTATATGGTGCGTAATTAAAAAGGAAATTTCTCAGTTAACAGGTTATGGCAAAATTCCAAAATCGATTTAGAGCCAACTCAGTTTCAATATTGAAGAATAAATGTATTTATTTTAATATAAACAATTGTTATTTAGAAATAAAATTTCCATGTCTTGTGTGATATTAGAAGAAGTATTTGGTTTCTGCTTCAAGTCTGTAAAGATGTATAATTGGACAACTAGATTGGTAAATTATTTTTTAGTTAATTGAGACACCTATGTGAAATATATTATTCCAAATTTCTGATAATGGACTGTGTCCACTTGAACAATTCTCTCCTCTCTGAGGTAAAAAAAAAGTATTATATTGTGAAATATTTGTTATAAATTAGTAATCAATCCACAATGGTCTCTCTAGTTGCAATGAAATTTGATCAAGATAACATACTCTAAATTTTCTAAACCAATTCCATCATGTTCTGTCGGAATTTTATCTTGAAATTTTTTACAAACTTAAGTGTGATCATAAATGTATACATTAATACATTTATATTCATTAAATGTTATTAGAAAGTCATCCAGAAAGTATTTATGTTTTTCAGACTTTCAGCTGACATTCAATTTCACCCTGAACACTGGCCTCTCGAGAGAATTGGAAATAAAATCTCAACGAAAACTGAACAGCGGAGAGTGGCAAAAGATTTGGATCGATTATAACGAGCACCACGTGAGGTTCATGATCAACACCGATTTCCAGATGGTCGACCTACTTCCGGAAGAGGAGTTCGGCCCTTTTGAAGGGAGCATGTTCATCGGTGGTGCCACTGAGTTAGTTTATCTTTATTAAAGTAATTATTGTTCATGATATAGTTTTTTATTTTATTTTAATCATTTAAAGTCTTATTGTATAGTTTCAGACATTGATAATGTTTGATTTTTGTTTCTTTTTTTAATCAAATTTATAAATAAATTAATAACACGCCTAGAGGAAGTGACACTGGGAACCTTTCCCCTCACGCCATTTATTCTATCATATAATATATTTTTTTTGACAGGTGTGAATAAAGATTATAAGATAAAAAAAAAAATTATAAATATTCATTAATATAAACTGTTTGATATCGTTCGTATTTGTTCTGATTTATAAAAAGTTACAGCATTTATCCACTGGATGAGGGATACATGAAGACTATTACTAAGTTTAAATCACTTATAATATATCTGGTATTTTAAAGGTTATAATTTATCCTTAAACAAAAAAAAACAGTTTAATTTAACTTTCGGGAAGCGAAAAACTATGCACTTACTAAAACAAACTCAGCTTCTGTCGTAACAGTAGACATTTTAATCAAAATGAAATGCAAAGTTTCGAAGACAAAGACTAATGTTTATAATGCGATGCTAAAAAACACACTCCTGTACATTTCCCAAATATGGTCCCTAAGATACCTGAACGAATTAGAGATGGCTCAACATCATTTCATCAAGAAACTTTTTAACCTATCTTGAAATACATCATCTGACTCGAATCAGGATTAACTCCTATATCTTACTCCGTTATAAAACAAATTATTAAATGGATTATAAAGATGTTAAAAATGAACAATAGATAACCAAAGGAATGCTTCAAAATACTAATTGAATTGGACCACTGAAATAAAAATATACATAAATATAACTGGTCTTCAGAAGTTAAACAGATTCTTCTATTAGGTGACTGTGATAACAAAATATGCGGTTTAAAATATTTAACAATGAAGTTGGATAACATTGTTGAAACCTACAAGAAGTATGTGCAATTGGAAGGCGGAGCAGCATATATCCAGGAACAGAATTATAAGCTATACAATAATTTGTATCCACTCACACATGAAGCTTAGCCGTACCTTAAATTATAACCAGTCTATCTTATCACGTTCAAAGAATTATCATGTGATTACACGCTGTCAATGATTATAGTTTCAAAATATCTTTAAATAAAACTAATCAAATTTGAACCTCAAAATAACTTTAGATTATGTAATAGTTGTGTAAACAAAATTTTATACCATATCTTAGTGCAATGTCGAATCTGTGATTCAATCCGACTTAATGTTTTACCTCAATTTCATAAAATCAAAAAAGAACTGTTTTCGTCTGTGTTCTTTTTCTTTGATTGGGCCTAATGAATTGAAAAAAATATACAATTTTTTTCAGTCAGTTGGCACAATTCACTCACTCTGTATAGGTGATTAATCTATTGGGAAATAAAGAAAAACTATTTTCTTTTTCACTTAAAGGGGATTTTTTTTAATAGTTGTATTTATTTAAATGTAGTTAATCTTTGATATATTGTATAAATATATGTACATAAGGAATGAAAATAAATGTTTTTCGGCAAAAGTGATATTTTGATTATTAATAACTATTGATGTTATTGTTTATATGTAAGATTGTATCATGAGAGGTATGGTTGAAATGTACGTTGTATTAAAGCCAACTCCCTCGCTATAGAGTTAAAACAATGCAAATAAATAATTATTGACATCTTTTTGTTTAGGGAAGTTCTCGTGGATGGACCGGTTCGCCAAGGTTTGATTGGCTGCTTCCGAGGACTTGTGGTAAATGGTGAGATCCTTGATATATACTCTTACATGTCAGTCCATCTCTCCGAGATCATTAAGGATTGCAAGCCTTCGTGTGACCCTAACCCCTGCAAAAATGGAGCCAGGTGCAAAGAACTGTGGTCGACGTTCCAGTGTGTTTGTGAAAATCCTTGGGCCTACATCGGATCATTCTGTGAAACAAGTAAGTAGCGATAGTTTATTCATTCATTGCTGGGCTCTACGGTCCTTGAAGAACCATGGCCTCTGCTAATGTCTTCTTCCAGATATCCCTATCATCAGCAAAGCGCTTCCACCACATTACACCCCTCTCCTTTAGGTTACCTTCCACTTCATCCAACCATCTGATCCGTGGCTTTCCAGGCCTATAGAGAAGTTATCTTAGCATTCTTGTAGGGTCCATCCTTTCCAAATGCCTCAACCATTGCAGTCTGTTGAGTTGAATGACTCTAACAATGTCATGTTCACCACAAAGCTCTTTTAGCTCTAGGTTAGACCTAATTCTCCATTGAACCTCCATTTTGATTGGCCCATAAATTTTCCGGAGTACTTTCCTTTCCCATACATGGAGCATCCTTTTGCTTTCTTTAGTCATGGACGATGTCACGCTTCCATATTTCACAACAGGCCTAAGAATCATTTTATATATTATAGTTTTTGTTCTCTTTGAAATATTTTTGCAATTCAACAGCCTCTGTACACTGTACAGACATTGATTTCCTGCAGCTATACGGGCTTTGATATATTTTCCTACTTGGTTCTTGCTGGTGATAGTTTATATTATTACAAGATATTATATATCATTTTACCTACGAAGAAATTTTAGAGATGTGCCTTAGAACTTTAACTACAACTCTTAATTTCAAAAGTTCTTTTTGTGCTACTCTGCACTAAATCTGCATCAAGAGATCTGCCACTAATTTTCCACTCCCAACATTTTTTTTTTCTGCCCCTTCCTCCTCTTTTAGGATATACCAGATTTTATTTTCCCTGAGCAGGAGAGAGGACGGGAGAATAATGTGAAGCCTCCTCAAGCACTGGGACATGAACTTTTTATTTTAACTCTATTTAATTATTTTATCATGATATTTCAGTTTATCAATTAGCTCACTTGGACCTGCTTACAATCAAACCAAATATAAAATATTGGCAATATTTCTTGTCAATGGTAAAGATAGATATTCTTTTGTTTCCTATAATTTATTTAACACATGGTCAACAACTGAGCTAGAACTGGTCGTTGTTTTCATGGACAGCTCATTTCTGAATGTTTTTTTGTTTTTCCAGATATTAATGAAAATGGACTGAAATTTATTCAGAGGGATGCTTTCTTCTATCGCAACTACCTATATGAGGAAGAAGAGAAGGAAATGTTTCGAGACATATTGACTGAAACAATTCTACTCAACTTGAGAACTTACGATAATCACTCTCTCATTCTCCATGCAAATGACCACCTGAATAACTTCGTCCAGCTTTTCATCCAAGATCACCAAACTATAGTTTTCTTATTTAATTCTGCAGATACAATTTATAATGTTTCTGTAGAGTACCCTGGTAAGATTTAAATATCTTTTAGTTCTATAAGATTCATTCTTTGAATAAATTATGTAGTTATTTTTCATACATCTTATCTTCTTAGAATAGGTACAATTTTTATTATTACACATTATGCCCCAAAGATATTTCATAATTTACAATGGATTTTTAAAAAAATCTGGTGTGTCCACTCACATGACTTTCCTACCAATTTCAGAAAAGTTTTTATGTCTTTAAATATGTGTTTTATAAAACAAAAAAAAAAAAAAAATAATTAGGTTTATTTTCCTGAAAATTGATCAAAAGAAAGATTTCGATAAACTAAAGCAATATAAACTTGCTCTTGAAAGATCAGCATAAAAAATTCAATATACTCTAACATTGCTTAACAAAAACTTCTTTGCTATAGCCCAATTTTGTCAGATAATAATTTCTGTTAAAATTAGAGGGTAAAATGAAACATGTGTGATGCAGGCACCATATTTTTTTACTTTTCTTTTTTCTCTCTCTTTCACCCCTTTCCGGACTCAGAGACTCTGAAATGTATAGATCAGTCGAAAACCGCACATCGGAATTTGACCCCATGGCAATACTTTCCTTATCTAGTTTAAGTAGGAAAGAAAAAATTCTTTTCACTATAAGTTTTTGATGATTAATTATTATTGTTACGAGTTGTGGAATCTAACTGCATATTACAAATAAATCTCTTGTAATAAAGATAAGGAAACAAGAAACATTCTGAAAATATATTTACACTTTTACAGAATACTATGTTAGCTTTTATTCCAGATTAACTTGGCAAGTTGACCAAAAAAATTATAGTAATGAGGAAAAATATTTGTTCATCTTGATGATACTACCCATGCAATATGTAATTTATGTTGAATACAATAATATTTTCATTCCCCCTCTCCATAAATTTAATAGCTTTACTACTAAAATAATTAAATATTATTCTAACAATGGTTTCCATGAGCTTGATAAGGTTATTAAATTCTTCTAAAATGGCTGGCATGAAGATTACACAATGTTGGAAGAATAGGATACTTGTACAGGAAAAAAAAATTGCAACAATTTGAGCCACATTTTTATTCAGTGTATTTGTAAAGGATGCTTGGGGACGTATATTAGGTTGAGACTAATTTTTTTGAATTGTAAAAAGGTTCATATTTAGGTTATAATTTGAAGTAACACTGCATCAGGGAGGTTTTTTCAAGAAAATAATTACCTTTATCACTTCAAACAAACCTGAAAAATAGAAAAAATATATAATTAATTTTTTTTTTACAGGTTTGTCAAGTGGTAAATCAGTTCAAGTTGCTATTGTTCGTTCGACTTCAGAAACTAAATTATATGTAAATGAAAGAAACAACTCTTTGCCAGTGCCGATCAAATTGCTTGCGAACTATTCTAGCAAACCTTGGACAAATCCTGAGAAAGGTTAGTTCCTCTTGAAGATTTTAATCAGGGATTTGATTCACAAATTATAGCACTATTTTTTCTGAATTTTAATCTGTCTTTTTCGCTGTGTTAGTAGAAACAATTATGAGAAAAAATAAAGATAAACATATCAATTGATAAAAACATAAATCATTGTATGTTCAAAAAACTTGTTTTTCAGTACAAGCTTAATGAAATTTGAAACCTGTAAGATCTTACAGGTATATATTAAAATTTGATAAATTTTAAAAATAGTTGGGGTGGTCAGTCAAAAAAGAAGGCAAAAATAAATGATAATATTTATTTTTACATATGCCGACGTTTCGACCTGAAGTTCAGGCCATCATCAGGGTTAAGAAAAGAACCAGATAACAAGTCGAACGTTCCAAGTCGAACGTTCAGGTCGAAACGTCGGCATATGTAAAAATAAATATTATCATTTATTTTTGCCTTCTTTTTTGACTGACCACCCCAACTATTCTTCTCTTCATTATCCACAACAGTCAACCATTTACCAATTTTGATAAATTTTATTATTTCAATCACCAAGATGATTATTAAAGATTAAAATTTGTGTATTTTGTCCTAATTCATAGATTTTAAATTTAAAGAAAAACTTCACAACAATATATAGCCCAGCTGAAAAAGTAGAATTAAAAAAAAAGTGGACATTCAATGGTTGTGCTTTTGCCAATCAGTATATTTAAAAATGGTATTTTGTTAAATTGTCTTTAGTTAAACATTGCTTGATGACCTGTTATGTTTATTATTTTGTTATTTGCCACAAATAAGAAAGTAATCACAATTTGATCACCACAGATGGCTGAAGCTTATGTTATAGCCTTGTATAAAATCCTTCAAGACGTTTATTAACTTTGCCAACAGAAGTGCTTGCCCCCCAGAGACCGCCTGCTCCGCCGACGGACTACTTCCAGGTGAGCCTCGGTGGCTACGATTCCTTGCTCAGCAGTCCCAAGCAGGTCCCGCTGATGGGCTACATCGGCTGCATCAGGGGCCTCAAGATCGGAGAAACTCTCGTCAACTTGACTAATTTTATTAACTCGGCTAATGAGACTGGTATGTTCCAAAAATTTGAACTTCATTTAATTTTTTTCCCTTATATTTTTCAAAGTGTGATAATTCCGCTCCATCGTTCCAGTTTGTACTGACAGAGATTCTTGCTTCTACAAGACATTTTCAAAACCATTTCGAACTCATAAATACTACAATAGTAGACCGAAGGATGGAATTATTTTTAAATTTCATTGTTAATACCTAATCGATAATGTTTGTCTCATTTTAAAAAATAAATCGGCAGACATTGGTAAATACATATTTTATGTTTATAGCCCACAAATATTTTAATAGATAGGAGTTCAAGCTGAGAGTCATTATACATTCCGTTTGACATGGAGTAACCATCAGTAACCGCTTTTACTTCTATTAAATTTTATTTGAATATAAATACAATTTTAAAATAGTAATTTATGTTTACGAAGGTGATGCTATTTTACAGAAATAGATGGTATCGCCAGCGGCTGTGAAATGAAGTGTGACAGCTTGCCATGCCTCAACCAGGGCGTCTGCATCGAGAACTTTCTCAAGGGAGAATCGACCTGCAACTGTGAATTCACATCATATTATGGAGAATTCTGTGGTGAAGGTATTATTTACTTTTATTTTATTATTATAATTTTAAATAGTATGATCTTAAGGATATAACCATTCTCTGTTAAGAACTTAATTAAGTTTCTATTTGATTTATATAAAAATTATATATTTTCATTAATATATAGTATCTTACAATATTAAATATATTTGCAGAAAAAGGTGCTGATTTTAGTGGAGAATCTGTACTTCAGAGAAATTTCTCCCTCGTAGGCCCTGTAGATCAAATTAAAGTTCAGTTGGCGTTTTCTAGTTCAGATGCAAGGGACAGGAGTACAACTATATTGCTTTTGCAAACTGAAAACAAGTGAGTGATAAGAATAATTTTTATATATGCATCCCAAAATGGAAATATTTTCTATTCATTATATCTAGTGCTCACTCGTTTCAACATTATTGTATTTCAAACAACATGGTTACTGGAGAGTGATTTTTAAGTTCAAGAGTATTAGTACTATACAATTTGTTAAAAATTAGTATCAAGCGGCTTATTGAAATTTTTATGTATTCTGCTGTTACTACTCAGATATGGAGGTCTGGCATGGAGATTCTTTTGTCTAGCAATGCCTGTTCAAATCCAGCCTTGGCAGGATGAAATTTATTATTAACTCATACCCAGGGAATGAGTTTTGACCTTCCCGCTCTAGTTATAGAAGATTTGGTTGTACTTTGGTTGTCGAGAACAACTCCCTTATACCCTCTAGCCTATATTTGATATGCCAACCGTGGCGAGTTAGGTGGTAATCGGAAGACAAAGTACATAAGTTTATATTAAAAATAATTTACAATGCAGAAGAAATACACCTGTTATTTAGGAACTAAATATTCAGTTAAAGATATAAGATTATGCAAGTATATATTGCTCTTTCAGAGCATTCTGATGATTGGCGTAACTAAAAATTATTCATTTTTAAAACATGAGCAAAGGAGTGAGTGATATATATTATTAGGTTACATTTCCTTTGAAAAGTAAACAAACAGTTTCTTAACTTAATTATTTTATATAAAAATAATTATTTTATATAAAAATTATTTTATATGCCTTATTTTATACAATAATTATTTTAAATTATTACTCTGGTTGGGTTGAGACAACAAACACACATTCCTTAATTATACAATATAAAAGCAAAAATTAATTTTATACAACATTTATGAATTTCCATTGGTTTTGTCGGAGTCTACTCTTGGGACGCCTTCTAACTGTCGCTATTTATATTGCACTCACCCTGTTCTGCAGAAGGTATTGTTATATTAAACTTCTACAATGTCTTCTTTTCTTCTATTTTTTTATATTGATACTCACCACTTGTTAGTCACCTTTCACTCTCTCTTGGTCTCCTTCAACATATGGCGCTTGCTTCCCCTTCCATCTGTCTTTCTCCGCCTCTTTGTCCATTTTTTGACAGTAGTTTGTGACGTCACTGCATTTGCGCCACTAATTGAAATCACTATGTAATATTTACATTACAATATATTGTAATGTCAACATTACATAGTGTTTTTGAATATTGGCGCGAAGGTGGTAACATCATGAACTACTGAAAGGAAGTACAGATGGTGGGGGAAGCAAGCCTCATATAACGGCAGAAGGTGACTGACCAGCAAGTGAATAAGAGATGGGTTAAAGAGAGGTAGCCAGCCGGCCAGGAACCAGGATCTGTGAGAAGATGTTGGTCCCCAAGTAGTGAGTGTTAACAGTACAGAAGAGAAATAGCTGCATCACAGGGTGAGTGAGGAGTGTGTCAGTGGACAGATCTAACGCGCGCCGAGATTGGACTCCGACAAATTTAATGGAAACCCATATCATAAAGGTGTTGAATAATTGATGTGTGCTTTTGTATGGTGTGGATGAGGATGTGTGTTAGTTGTCAAAACCCAACCTGGGAATTTATATATGTGTGAGAAACAAATGTTATATTGAAAAAGAAACTGGTTGTTTAATTTTGGAGGGAACGAGAACATTACAACATATATGAGATGAAAAAAAAAAAAACATTTTGATTATTTGTTAACTTTGCCAGGAGAAGCTATTATCTGATCATAGCTCTGAGCGCTGCAGGAGAATTGATATTTGAAGAGGACAGGGAAGGCTCTGCTTACGGAGCGAGGATCACAGATCGCAACTTCCTCAACGGTGCCAGGCACTCTGTGTATTACAAGAGGGATAACAAAACAGCTATTCTTATGGTATGCTATATCATTATCTTTTTCTTTATACTAGATTGCCATTAAATATGATTTTTGTAATGGATTGAGTGAATTAATTTGATATATTTAATGTTACAGATAGACAGAGAGGAAGTGCCACTGGTCGTAATGCCCGTCCTCAGCATCAGCCAGGCGCAGCACCCCGGCGCCAACGAGGTGCAGATC
Source organism: Nezara viridula (assembly GCA_928085145.1). NCBI lineage: Eukaryota > Metazoa > Arthropoda > Insecta > Hemiptera > Pentatomidae > Nezara > Nezara viridula. The sequence continues at coordinate 602,103 of OV725080.1, forward strand.
GGAGGGATCAACACCAGCGACCCTAGGTTCGGCGCCTACACCAGCTACCTCGGCTGCCTATCCAGTCAGTTATCTAACATATTGTCATAATATTAAAATATTTAAATTTCCCTGCTACAGCTGAGTCTAAATCTTGGTTTAGGAATTATTGAACCTACCTGCCTCACGTCACATATTTTTTTCTTTTTATAGATGTGTTTTTGGAAGTGAATAATGTAGACATGAAGCCCTTGGATGAATACATGCTCTTCACTAAAACTGCGAGCAACAAAGTTTTTGTGAAAAATCCACAAGGTGTCAGAAGTGCAAGATGTGCCTCATTCGACGCCATGAACAAACCAAGACCCGGTCCTTCTCTAAATACTAGCTTTGTATGTTTTTTATTTTCATTATAGAATATTTATAATTGTTATCTCTGTTCATATTTGTTTATTTAAATCGTATTTCTCTTTCAGCAAGGACAGGAACAACAGACGTGGGTGATAGATCCGCCGGCTAGAGTTGCTTACATCTCACAATATTCTGATCCGTCTTTGCAAGAGGACAGGACAGGGAAAGGTATTAAATCACCATCATCATAGATAGCTTTTAAGCATAATTGTATCAAGTGTTTCCCATAAATAACCGGAATTTAAAAATGCGACAACAGATCTACAGGTCTCAGAAAAAAATAGACAAAAGCTTTGTTAAATTTATTGTAATTATTTTTACTGGGACACTGGTACTTTGAGGAGACAGAATTTCACATAACATAATTTTTTTTTCAAGTCTGAAACGGAATCTTAGCTTATTCTGTGACAATTATCAACTTTACTACCATGGATTTAAGGTTTATTAAAAGAGTAAGTTTTTATAATAGTGATATTAGTCAAGTGAGATCAGATAAAAAAAAAAAATTGTGATTGTTCTGTGGTTTTAGTGAAAAACGAATTTTCCATAATTTTGCTGCTTGAAAGTTCTTTCAAATGGTTTTAAAAAGGAGAGATGCTTCTGGTTTTTGAAGGAAATTTTATCTAGTTTAAATCCTACAATTGAAAAATACCTTACTTGATTAGTTTTTTAGACATCACCTCCTTTTGAACCAATAACTTAAAAAACAAAACAAAATCTGGTGGAAATGGACCATGGTCTATATGAACTTTTTGGTAGTTGTTAATGTCTAATATCACCTTTTTAAATATTTCGCATTATTTATTCATTAATCATAAATCATAAATTAATCATTAATTATAAATCACCTCACCCTCTATAATTCATTAATTTTCTATAAACCATTACTTTTTACTCTGATATTTCTAATACTATTGTTTGTTCTCATCTAGTTCTGTTCTTGATTGCTGTGACAGTATTCTGTTTGGGTATCGCTGGTATCTTGTACCATGTCTACCGCACGCATGTCAATTACAAGCAGCGCAAGGTAGCCATGATCTGGCATGCCACTCAGATTCAATATCAAGAACCTCCTTTACCCATCGCACCGGTCCCGAAGGCAGTTAGGTCAAGAAGTGTCAGTATTATCTTAAATCATTTTATATCAAACAATTTTGAACACTATTGTATACGGATATTTAAAATATTGATTTTCATTATTGAAAATATTTGTGTTTTAATTTCCATATCTAATGAATTATAACAAATTAATATAAAATTATTAAGATACTTTAGTTGTATGGTTGAGTGCTACAGGTTACAGCCCTGTTATGTGATGTTAACTGGCATTTTTAATTTTAATGTAAATTTAATGCTTCATAATTTTTTTATAACATTTTTTCATCTGTTCACTACCATCATTCTAACCCAAAGCAAAAGCAAATATTCACTAAAATTGACTAAATTATTTATATAATTACCATATTGACTGTAATGTAGTAAGCATGATTAATGCTAAATTTGTCCAGCTACCTTAATTTTTAATTGTTAGCACTGCATCACATATTTCAATATAACTTCTTTTTGTTCACAATCAGCACATTTTAATAAACTTTTTAGTAATTAGCAAGAATACTTTTATGTTATTATTTTCTTATTAATATAATAATGATCATTGGTCTCGATATGAAACTGAAAGTATGATTTTATTAATGATAATTTTAATATTTGATTTTAGCCTAAATTTTATGCATACCAATCAATTATGAATTATTTTTACTTGATAGTACATTACTTTTTTAGTATCGTACAGTTTTGATAATCCAAATATATAGATTGCAAGGCCTGTTCCAATTATCAAAATGTTCGATTATCAAAGGTTAAATTTAAAATGATGGAAAAATTGCATAAGTTAATTAAAATATACTTGTCGTGGCTTTATTGCAAAAAAGTCACTAAGTGTATTTTTGATATAGGTTAACTTTCAAAAATGTTTTTGTATATTTTGAACTTATTTATCTATGCAAAAAGTGCATGAAAATGGTATTTACCCTTTCATTTATCATATGTAGTTACATTGAGTACACAATTTTCTCAAGAGAAAATTCATCAAAGGTCTTTATTATTTGAGGTTCAGAAATGTCACTCAAATTAAAGACTGATTTATTTTGTATCCTTATGTACTACAACATATATAATACATACTACATAGATACATACCATAGACTACCATTTAGGTTAATATTTACTACACCCCGTTCATAGAAAGACTTTGTTCTCAATGAAGTGGATTGGTGCAGTTTCCTGAAACATATAATATAAAACTATTTGGAATTGCGCAGGATTAAAGAAAAAATGTATAGGTAAAATAAAAATTTGATCAAATCATAACTATTTATTGCAACATTCAAATCACTTGCTGCAAAATTAGTGAAATTAATAGTAAAATGTGAGAGATTAACGAGAATAGTTAATTTCCAGATAAAAGTAAATACTCACTTTATACTCCATACTTTAGGATGAAAAATAATCTAAAATTTTGTTATTTTATTTATGTGTAAATAGACATTTATTCTTATAAACTTTTAATTCATTCTATCTATTTATTACAGTTTTGCTGTACAATATCTTATAAAAATTTAAACTTAATTATTTCAACTGAACAATTAAACGCTATAAAAATTAACAATTAAAAGCTATAAAAATATAATAAAAATTTAAATTAAATGTATAACTTAATGTTGCATTAGATTGAATAAAATGGAGCTTTCAAGTGTTTTTAAATATGAAATAACTTGAAAATGATTCTTCACTTTGTCACCATTTGGAGCTGTATTGGATTAGGGTTTCAACAGCTTTTACGAATAAAAATCGTAATTTAGTGAGTAGACATCCAATGAAGTCACTTTTCTTTATGTCCATCCTCAAACAGTTTCCTTTTCTCTGATTTAAATGTAACTTCCACACTTATACCTAACAACAATATTTTCATTTTCATGACAACTAGAATGTCATCTACTAATTTTTTTATATGTATCATTAATAACTCTGTTTAACTTTCATCATATCTTGCTTGCCGTGGCTATGGCGCTGCTGTTTAATATACTAACCCACCGCACTAACTAAGCAGGTCTGTGAAGGGAGCCTGTACTCAAGCAACGGCCAGAATGGGAGGTCGCTGCCGTACCAAGATCCGATCCTGAGGCCTGCGATCAAGCTAACCAGATCCAAGAGCGTGAGTATAGTCACTTTGGCTTGTACAATCGTCGGCGCACACTGCTTATTTCTGTAAATAATCTCAATGCTGAATTAATGGTTGTATTTAGTCATAACATCATCATCATCAATGTCATTAGTCTCATAATGTCACAATCAACGCTATCAGTCTCATGCCACGTAATGTCACAATCAACGCTCAGCTTGATGATTTACCTAGCCTTGATTATAATCAAGACTAGAAAAATCATTATTGATTATTGCCAATTACATTGTGACAATTTATTTATCTTGAATAAAAATTTTCTTACTAAAGCCTCGTTTCCACAATGATAAAAAAATTGAAAATGGAGTTGGTTTTTAAATATTTTGCTTCAAATAAAAGTAATTGCAAGAAATTTTTAATTTTTTCTTGTAAACCATGTTCGTGTTAGTTTTAATAAATTAAAAAAAATATTCTCTTTGATAAAATAATTACATAAATATTTTCTGTTTTTTATCTCTATTTATACCTATAGAAGTATTTGCTATTTATTTGAAATATTAAAAATATTTTAGTATTTTTAAAACAAAATAACATATTCGTTATATTCGCATTAATGATATAAAAAATAAAAAAGGGAAATATTACACTTACTTTTTAAACCCTTGTAGTTCATTTTAATATCTATTTCTAATTTGATTCATATTATAAAATTTTAATAACAAGTAATCGTGTGTGTCAAGATTTGTCATATTTCAATTAATAGGCATTAGATATTATTGAACAATTTCGCTCTCAGATGAGTTCTTTACTCAACAGCTGACTAATACACACCATTAAACTTTTGCAGCAGGACGACAGTATCAAGCCAGGGCTGCAGAACGGGGGTGACCTGCGACCCGCCTACAAGTCTTCCCCTGCGACTCCTGCCCCAGTCGTCAGGTTCAGGATACCTTCCGAGGACTCCCCGCCTCCGTATATTCGTGGTAAATTTTTATCTCATGACAAATGTAAATTATAGTATTCTTTATGATTTTTGCAGGAAGACTGATATAATGTTAATAGTTTAGGCAAATAAGATTTTCTATAAATAATTTAATAATTCCTTTTATAATATGTTGATATTTAGGAGTTGTGTATCTATTTTTATCTCACTATGGTGAAGCCACACACAGGGTTGTGCACTAAAAGATATATAATGAGTTTTTGAGCGAACAGCTGGATTGATTTTTAAGTTTGCTTGCTCAAATCGACCGGTGAGATCCCGTCAATGTTTTTATACAATTTAGATTTCACAATCGTCAGTTTATTGCAAACAGTCACTAAGTTCATTTTTGGTATAGGTTAACTTTCAAATATGTGTTTGTGAATTTCTACTTTATTTATTGATACAAAAACACTGCAAATGCATGAAAATGACAGAAACCCTTTAATATATTAAATATAGTTACTAAAATTGCACAATTTTCTGATTTCTTTAAGGGAAAATTCTTCAAAGAATTTAATTATTTAACGTTATGAAATGTCACTTAATAAATTTTTGAGTGACCAGCAGTGATGGACATAGCTAAGGAAATTTTTTTTATTTTTTGGCTTATGCTGCCATAATTATTATAGTTATAAACTTCTCTGTTTGACGTTAAGAATCTCTAGGGTCTCCCTTTCCTATTTAACACATTAGAATTGAAAAAATATTCAGTTGTGCAGGTACAATCTCTATTTAAAAACACACCTTTTTGCATTCGTGATGGGCAGCCCAAAATTCAATTGTTCTAGCAATGGACAGGGTACCAGTGGTAGAAAGATTCTAAAATTTTCGGTTAATGATAAAGATAAGATGACATAAATGTTCGACTTACTCTTGGCAAAATTGTTAATAGGAAGGTATGAAACACACTGATCTCAAGAGCACTATATAAACAACAATGATAGGCATTTTAAAATTTCCTTTTGGGAACTTTGTTCGCACAGTTGTCAATAGAGGGCATTGTTCTTCAATCTAGTAAACTGGAACCTTTAAATGAACAAGGAAGCTTATTATTTACATTTAAACTCCTACCTACCCACCACTGGTGCGTTCATCATAATTTTTTGATAGCGTGTTTTGAAATAATAAATTATTTATGTATGCATTTTAAATTATTATATTACTATCTTACAAGTATTTTGATTTTTAAACCTCTACCATTCGATGGTATTTAGGTCATTTGTTCCGTAAGTATGTAAATATTTGATATTTGAAGCTGTTATGAAGTAACTTAGATTATTTATAAAATATGATCTATTGAAATACAGTGTGAAGTTTTCTCAATATTAATTTAATTAAAGTGTGCATACTGTTTTTTATATTATTTATAACTTTAGGTTGATCACAAACATAGACTTCTTATCAATAAAGAGAAAAAAGAACCATTAAATGGGCCAGACTCAATTGTGGCATAATTTACTGTGTTCATCGTATAGTCAAAAAAATGACTGTCTATCATTCACTATTGATGTTATCAAATAACAAACTGAGCAACAAAAGCAATTGATTATATCGACTGTTAAATGATTGATTGATAGAGGAGGGAAATATCAAGGATGGGATACAATATCAATGACTTTTGAATTGGGGAATATTAATTTTATCATTTCAAATACCTTTATCAATAAGGTTTAGGTTAAATGTGGTGTTGCTCTGGTTCTTAGTAAAAATTTTATACTTTAACCTTAAGCATTCTGGATAAGGATGTATAAAAAACAATCTATAACAGCTAATAGAATAAGTAAATAATTTTTTTTTATTAAATATAAGATAAATAAAGAATAATAATTAGTTATGTTTATTAAATTGATGTTATTCTTTATTTTGTAGAAAACGGTGGCCTATTGGTGGACAGATTTGCTGATGATGATGAAAAAGTCAAAATTTTAAGAGCTGTAAGTTGTTGTGATGTAAAATATCTAAAACTGTTGTGATGGTCATTGATATTATGATGGAAAAATTGCAATCTTTCTATGTATCCAAAATTTCTATACATGATTTTTTTTTTTTAAAGACCCTTTATGTTCGACTTGTTCAGATTCTTAATTTTTTTTAATGTATTAAAAATGTCCCTCTTTCTGCATAGGAACTGAAGGAGGACAAGTTTGACACAAGTGATAAGCCTGAACTTAACCTTGACATTGTGAGCCAGACCATCAACGAAGACTGTGTCGGCGAGCAAGCTGAACAAGAAGAAGACGAGAAACGAAGCCTTCGACCGGACAAGGTAAACTTAGAACTTAAAGAAGGTAACCAAGGGTTTTTTGGGCTTCATTTTTTAAAAATAAATAATCACGCTTATTGATGTGTTGTTGTAATGTGTTTCTCAACATTGTATCACTGTTTCATTTGTATTTAATATTAATCTCATGCATTGTAGTAGTTGTCAACGATAACATTAATGAATGCTATGTTTATTTGAAATGTTATTAAATGTTTTTGGTGAAGGAATTAAATGTGCTGGGGTTGCAGGGTATGGAAGATGGTTTAGAAAATAACAACATCTCAATAAAATTGGAAGACATTGGTCGCCACATCTCGTCACCCTACGCTTAGAAAGGTCATCACTTAAATGTATTAATTTACCTCAGAGGAAATTGCATGAATAATTGATTTCCTAAATTTATTTTTTTAAATGTTAGATAAATTTAAAAAAAATGTATATGTGTATATAAAAATACACATATATATGCGTACAAATTTCTGAAATTGCATGTTGTTTTTAATAGTGTTGTAATGCAATATCATTTTGCCTGCAAGTTTTCTAACCTTCATTAGTTTTTTATAGATTAAAATTATAACATATTATAATTAATTAATCATGAATTGAAAATTGGACCACTGTTCATCTCATGGAAACAAATAAAATTACAATATAAATTTAACAATGTGACATTTAGTCCTTTCCAATTTGGCCATTTTTCACACAAATTCTACATTCTACATGATCCACCATAGTGTAAAATATTTAATTTTATATTCCTCTATATTGAAAGTGTCCATTAATTTATTTAAAAAATTCTTATTTCAGTCACATATTATTCTTGGGTTGATTTTGTCTGATGGTCAGTCAATAATGGTATTAACTCATTATTTTTAATCAATTATAGAGAGCTTTTCACTTCCTTATTTTTGTTTTGTAAATAACCTGTCCGGCTCCAATTGTAATTAGTCTGTTTGGGCGGCAATTGTAAATATTCTTGTTTGGGCAGCAATTATAAATAGCTTTCCGTTTTGTGGGTGTCTTGGTTATTTACACTCGTGAATTTAATTTTCTTAAACTGTTTGTAAATAACCTACAGGAAGTTAAATGAAAAATAAAGATGTTTTGGCCGAAAAAGCGAATAGCCTTCCGCTTTTATATCGGGGCTTTAAGGTTATTTACACTCACTTATTATTAAAACAAAACCCCGGTACTGGATATAGATTTTTTGAGAGTGTTTAACTGTGATTGGGAATTCGGGAACCTAATACCTTTTATGACACTGTGTGAGAAGAAACAATAAGAATACATATATCAAATGTGGGACTTTGAATTGACTCATCTGGTTTATTCGTGAGGCCTATAGGACAACTAAATAAAAGGACTATTCACTCCGGCATAATAAAACAATTTATTTACAGTTGCAATAAATGAATGCATAAAAGTCTTATAACTGGAGGCTTGATATTCTCAGTCTTCAATGGAGTAAGCCTCTCTTCCCAGATGACGTCTTGTGTTGGTGTCCAGGCCTCGAGAGTTTGGCATCATCCTCGCCATCTATTGCCAGCTACCTGATCGGATCTTTTCTTCTTTTCGATTCTTTATCGATGTGAGATTTTCTAATGAGCAATTTGTCCACTGCACAATTGAGTACAATTCAGAGTGCAACCTCACATTCCTATATATTATATATTCCTTCTCATTCCCTCACACATTGTCATCTAAAGGAGTAAATACAGGGGGATGTCTACTACATGTTATTGGATATAAACTTTTTGAGGATGTTGATGGAAATTCGAGAACCTAATGCTTTTGTCACAAGAAATAATAATAATATATATATATTGTAAATAACAATGTTAAAGGTTAATTGTAATTGTAAATGACCCTTTTTGGCGGGCCAATAGTGAATAGCCTCTGCTTTATCGGGAACTAGGTTATTTACACTCGTGAATATTAAAACAAAACCCTGGCACTGGATATAGACTTTCTGAGGGTGTTTAACTGTTGTTGGGAATTCGGGAATCTAATACCTTTTGTGACACTGAGTGAGAAGAAACAATAAGAATATATATAGCATTTCCAAGTCAATTTCAACCTTTTCCAAGTCAAATTCAACCTTTTCCAAATCAAATTAAACTTTTTCCAAGTCAAATTCAACCTTTTCCATTTCAAATTAAACCTTTTCCATTTCAAATTCAACCTTTTTTTATTTATTTAATTATCTTTAATTTTTCGATGCGTGGGTCTGTTATCGTATGAGTAGTTTTTTAAAATAACCTCCTTTTTAAGATTACGTGACTGCGTTTCGAATTATTTAAGTTTTTTTGACTTATTCGATATAAGGGTGTATTTTTATGTTTCCCGATCAGTAAATTTTTAAAATGACATCTATTTTATGTTTACGCCACAGTGTTTTGATTTATTTAAGTTTTTAGAATTTATCCAATATAAAGGTCTACTTTTTTGTTTCCGGAGCCGTAGATTTTGAAAACGACCTCCATTTTAAGATTAGGCCACCGCGTTTCGACTTATTTGAGTTTTTCGGATATTTTTCATATGAGGGTGTATTTTTATGTATCCGGAGCTGTAGATTTTGAAAATGACCTCCATTTTAAGATTAGGCCACCGCGTTTCGATTTATTTGAGTTTTTCGGATATTTTTCATATGAGGGTGTATTTTTATGTTTCCGGAGCTGTAGATTTTGAAAATGACCTCCATTTTATGATTACGCCACTGCGTTTTGACTTATTTAAGTTTTTCGAATTTATCCAATATTAAGGTCTACTTTTATGTTTCTTGAGCCGTAGATTTTGAAAATGACCTCCATTTAATGATGACGCCATTGCATTTTGACTTATTTAAGTTTTTCGAATTTATCCAATTTAAAGGTCTACTTTTATGTTTTCGGAACCGTAGATTCTGAAAATGACCTCTATTTTATGATTACGCAACTGCGTTTCAACTTATTTAAATTTTTAGAATTTAACAAGTATAAAGGTCTAATTTTATGTTTCTGGAGCAGTAGATTTCCCCCATTTTGTAAATGACCCAATTTAAAGTTTATGCCACTGTTTTGGATTATAAAAGTTTTTTTTTTTACTTTTTCGGTATAAGGATCTACTTATATGTTATCCGAGACGTATTGAAATTTTTCTAATCTTTAATATTTAAATTTATCTAATATTTAAGCTCCATTTTATGATTAAGCCGCTGCATCTTGATTAATTAGGCTTCATTTTGGATTTTTTCAATACAAAGTTTCATCAATATGTTTTCGAGTATGAATAAATAAATAAATATTATGAAGCTAAAGTAAAATTAACCACAGAATACAAACTAAAAAGCCGAAAAGCAACTGGTAATAAATTTAACCTTCCGTATTCAGATTTTTCAGCTAATTGTTCGAAATCTTATAATTTTGTGACAGGAGAACACAACATTAGAAAAGATAACTAAAATTAAATTAAAAATGAGACAATACATATTTTATTTATTTTGATTAAATATTTTTATTTATTTATTGAAAAATAAATTAATCCTTCGTATTATGTTTTTTATTCGAAGGAAAAATCAAAAACACTTAACAAAACCGAAACACAGTGGCCTAATCTTAAAATGTAAGTCGTTTTAAAAACTAAGGCTCCGGCATCATAAAAGTAGACCTTTAAATTGGATAAATTCGAAAAACTTGAATAAGCCGAAACGTAGTGGCGTAATCTTAAAATGGAGGTCATTTTCAAAATCTACGACTCCGGAAACATAAGAATACACTCTTTTATGATAAAAATTCGAAACACTCAAAGAAATCGAAATGCGGTGGCCTAATCTTAAAATGGAGGTCGTTTTCAAAATCTACGTCTCCGGAAACATAAGAATACATCCTCATATGAAAAAAATCCGAAAAACTCAAATAAGTCGAAACGCGGTGGCCTAATCTTAAAATGGAGGTCATTTTCAAAATCTACAGCTCCGGAAACATAAAAATACACCCTCATATGAAAAATATCCGAAAAACTCAAATAAGTCGAAACGCGGTGGCCTAATCTTAAAATGAAGGTCGTTTTCAAAATCTACGGCTCCGGAAACATAAAAGTAGACCTTTATATTGGATAAATTCTAAAAACTTAAATAAGTCAAAACACAGTGGCGTAAACATAAAATGGATGTCATTTTCAAAATTTACTGATCGGGAAACATAAAAATACACCCACATATCGAATTTGTCAAAAAAACTTAAATGATTCGAAACGCAGTCACGTAATCTTAAAATGGAGGTTATTTTCAAAACTAGGTACAGGACAGCATAATACTAGTCCCTAATAAATCCGAATAGGTACAATAAATCGATATCCGTAAGTGAAAATTCTACTTAGGAGAGCATAATAATAGACTTTCATATTGGAGGGGGGGAGGGGATGGCCATTATTTAAAAAAAATATATAAAATTTACAAAAACTTAAAACATTAATTTGAAATGAAAACGGTTGAATTTGAATTGGAAAAGGTTTAATTTGAAATGGAAATGGTTGAATTGACTTGGAAAAAGTTTGATTTGATCTGGAAAAGGTTGAATTTGACTTGGAAAAGGTTGAATTTGACTTGGAAATAATTGAATATCACATAGAAATATCACACTGAAAAAATCTAAAATGTTAAAATAAATGGATATGTAACTGCGTAATCAAATTTTTTTTTGTATTTTTTAAAAGCTATGCCGTCTATAATATAGTAAGTGGCCTTCATTTCGAAAAAAATCGAAAATTGACAAAAATTCTAAAGTTGAATTTGAAATGGAAAAGGTTGAATTTGACTTGGAAAAGGTTGAATTTGAAATGGAAAAGGTTTAATTTGACTTGGAAAAGGTTGAATTTGATTTGGAAAAGGTTGAAATTGACTTGGAAATGCTATATATCTGAAATGTGTGACTGAGTAAACACTTTGAATGAATTGACTCACCTGGTTTGTTATTCTTCAATTGTGAGGCCTATAGGACAACTAAATAAAAAGACAATCCACTCCTGTATAACAAAATAATTTATTTCCACAACTGTAATAAATGGATTGATCTTCAGTGGAGTGCGCTTCTCTCCTCCGTTAACCTGCTTCCTTCTTCCTGTCCCAGCCTCAGGTGTCTTCTTTGTTCTCTTGCGTCCTCTAGCTTCTGCCACCTGCCGACACTTTTCCAGGCTTCTTTGTTGGAAAGGAACAAGGAACCCTTTAATTTTCAATAAACAACTTGTCCATTGCACAATTGAGTCCGATTCATAGTTCAACCCTACATTCCTTCTCATTCAATGTCACATAAAGGAGTAAATACTAGAGGCCATCTACTACAGTTTATATCTTAGTTATATAAATAATTTGTCATTTCTTTTTACGATGTCGATATCGATCCCATCATTGGTCTGCATTTATATGTTATGTATTTCACTCATTTGTTGTTATTAGTTTTTATATAAATTTTGTCATAATACAATTAAAATCATTAATATTTAAATAGCAATATTCAACTAGTTTTATCCGTTTCTATTCTTAAAGTGAGCTTGTAATAATATTAAACTAAAGTATAACCTATTGACCCCTAATGTGATTGATGTCATGATCAAATAAATAATTATAGCTATTGATAATTTTTGAAATTTATTTGTATTGATAAAATGTTAATGTTAAATTTGATTCCAGGATAGCTCAGACACGATTACTCTGCGATCAAGCATATCATCTTTATCGTCATCAGGTAGCTCACCTTTTGTCTTATCATTAATACGGAAAGTTTCAAATTAAGTTAAACAGACTAAATGTCGACAGCCGCGCTGCAAAAGCCTTAAAGGACAACCTCTATAGAAAATGAGGTTTTAAACTTTTCTGGTAAATCTTGTTGTGGCGCATATTCTGTTCCCAAAAAATGAAATCTACGTTTTTTAATTTCTTTTCTATGACCGTTTATAAAAATATGTAATTTAAAAACCAGCCAATTGTGATGTAAAAGCTGTATGTTACAGTGAAGCTTATAGAGATTGAGTCATTACAGAAAAAATGTAATGAAATGATGAATGAAAGGTGGTCATGTAAGTATAGATTTTATAAAGCAATTTGTGCAGACTACAGTATCAATTTATTAATAAGCTAAAATTAATTTTTCTCATATGGTTTGTATTATTTTTTTAAATTTCTAATAAATTGTGGACACTTCCAGCCCGGCCCCTCTGGGCAAATGCCTGGGTTTCCCTGCTCTGAGGCCGGCACTGCATACCATGAAACTAGACAAAGAGAAGAAGAGAATGGTAAGTGGAAATATAATATTAAATGGTATTCAAAACAATCGAAACCTCCTCGACACTGCCAAATGAGCTTGGCTGAAAAAAAGCTACAATGCCGCCGAATTCCAGATAGTGAGAGACAGAGAATTGATTGGAAAATTTAATACAAGACGAAAAAAGAACTCTGATTTCATCTTTTCAAACCAATGAATCTAAGAAATTACAAGAAACTCAGAAACGAAGTGATCTAAACCTCAGCAGGTTACCTAGGACTTACCAAATATTCGTGGATCAAACCATGTCCATATGAAGTTGAGTACGTTAAAAATGAATCTTTCATAGACTACTCCAAAATCGGGCACATGCCTTGCGTTCGAGCCACCCTTACAGTGGGAGACAAACAAATAAATAATCCTTGTGATCGAATACTCTCCAGTCAAATTTTTTACAAATTTTCATTTGAAGTATCTTTCTCTACCTTTTTGAAACTGACTTTGTTCATGTCAATTCCTTTAAAAGATTATTTGGCAGGAACACGATCACAAAATTTACATAGAACATTATGTCTTTGTCTCAGGCCAAAAAAAAAAAAATTTAACCAATACTATAATGCTCGTAGAACAAAAGTTACACAGTTTTTTTGTCTCCGGAATATTTTTAGTTTTTATTCTTACACGTTTTTGCAGTGTTGCTGTCGATCTATTAATGCTATAGTTTCATTTTATGAATCTTGAAATTAGTTCTTTCTAAATTTATCACAATCATTGATATTATAAGTTTTGTCTGAATTAGAATATTGTCTTTTTCATTTAGGAAGGAGGAGAAAATTCGGCTTTGGAAGATTGTTGTCGCCAATATTTATGTCCGACGGTAGGGTGAGGAACTTCGCGAACCCTTTGAGCTACTTTGGGAGTCCAAGGTTCAATCGAGCAGCGAGGACCAGTAGAGAATCCGTCTTGTCCATCGATTAAATGTACTACTGTGTGTGTTGTGTATATGTGCGTTACAAACAGGCTTATAGCTAATTGACGGGAGTGACATTTTTTAAAAATTTATATTGATTTTGTTTTTAGAAATTTGCCTAAACTTCTTTTTACATGGTATGCTTACTAAAATTGTGTGTAAATAAAATTTGAATTAAGAAAAAATAGATGTTTAGATACTTTGGTGACTCCAATTCAAAGCATGTAGGAAATATGATTAGCAGTTGTTCCCACAAACAAAAAGGAAAATTTGCAAGTGATATATCTGTCGACTATAAATGTAATACAGTTGAACTTATACATATCAATCACAAAGGTTACTTTTGTTTTTCATGTTTTGCTGCCTTAAAGCAGGTCTGATCTGATTTCACGGTTTTATTGAAAAGCCGTATTTTCAAGTGTTTTGATTGGTTTCTGTTCTTCCCTATTGGATATAGCTGAACGAAAACCCCGTTGCATTGCCCTTCTTCATGTGGCTTTATACATTTTCCGCTGAGCCACCTTCCTTTCCTTCCATGGTGTCGCCCATTAGGATCTCCAGGCATCACTCACTTGTCCTCATCTCTTAAAAAAAATCTAATTGTTTTACTTTTTCATACTGAAAACAATTTTTTAGGGTATTATATTTATGACGTTTTAATATTGGCGATCCACAATTTGACTTTATGTTTGGTAAGAGATCGAGAAAATCTGACTCCCATTGGCACCACCGTAACTGCTTCATCTTCTACAAGATGTTTCCTGAATTGCTATTACTTTGTGAAACAGAGAAAGATTTCTTTTTTCTAATTATTATCTATTCTTATGAAAATAAAGTAAGGTGCTCTTTTGATGAGAATCATATTTTATATTTATTGAATGTGATTATTTATTCAATATATACAAACAGTATTCAATATAAAAATAAATATATAAATAATTATTCTATGTAGATGTAGTATTCTATATGATATATAATTTGTTAAATATTTCGTCAAAAAAAATATATATATTATTTGTTTACTGCTTCTGACTATAATACAATATTCTAGATGTGGTATTGCCCTCTAACTCATCTCTGATGTACCTTTTTTGTGCCTTGAAAAATTGGTTCCTTGATGAGTTTTAACCTCCGTTTTAGTTATTAAATTCTGGCCAACAAGTTGTAATATAATTCTCTGTAATAAAATTACTTTTCTGTTTAAGATCATTAATTACATAAGGAACGGAAGTAGGATTATATTTTTCATTATTTTTCACTTTTTCATTACTTTTACGAATCATAAATTAGAATTTTATTTACTTCTTTTTATAACAGACATTGGATTTAAGAATAAAAAAAAAAATTAAAATTTCTAAATTTTTAGTTCGTGTTACTTTAATTCAAATAAAAAAAACATGTAAAAAGAAGTTTAGGTGTATAGAACTTTTTTTCATAAATCTCATTGAGCATATTATATATTAATATCCTCATCTATTTAGCATGGTTTCTGATAAGTTAGTTGTGTGATTTTATAACAGTCATTGTCCTAACTAGGATGCTTTTAGTCTTATTAGTATTATTTATAAATTAGTTAATATCAAGTGTTCCCAATCAAAAACAGAATATTAAAATATTTTAATATATATAAAATATATTAAGATATTACATAAAAAAAAAATCCATTAAATAAATTTAAAATATACATACTTCAACATGGATAACGAAGAATATACGTAATATATAATATTTATAACCTAATTTTGAAAAACAGGTATTTTTACTTTTATAAGATATGTATTACAAACAGATAAAAATATATATTTCAGTTAAATGTAAAAAAAAAAATTAAACCCATACAAAAATGTTTGTAGTATATACTTTAGACATTTTAGAAAATAAAACTGTATTATTACAACTATACCACTAAAATACTCCTGGTAAGTTAAATGGCCCTGATTCCAAATTGTTTTAAAAATCCAAATTAAACAAATTTGTGTTAAATATATTTTTGTTTTGTTTTCAAATTGATCTAAAAAAAAATACACATTTTCTTGAGTTTATATTTAGGGTTTTCTAATCTCATAAAAAGTCTTATTTTTTTTTAATCAATTTTGGAAATGCTCCAAAAATATATTTATAAAAATAATATGGAGTTTGGGTCTTTTAACTCTACAGCAATTATCCTACATAACTGATAAATAACTTCACAACTTTTGCTAGACTAAATATTTGCTTTATAAAATATATGAATCAGAAGGTTATAGTTGCTAGAATGTAGAATGCTACTGAGAAGAAGTTTGAAACATATTACATTTTGATTTCGAAACAATGTGTAAATATATAAATTAATATTATTTATGTATTTACACAGTTTAACAAAATATATAGACGGTCGTTGTCTTTCTGAAGTAGATCATTGTTAACTTGCATGGAATGTTGCTAAATTGTAGGAGAATAGTGCACATTTTAAATAAACTTCAACACAAAATATGAACAAAAGATGTTAAAATAATTGTAATTGAGTAATTGTTTCCAGAATAAATTATTTTTAAACATGTCATATCATACTTACATAAGCACTGGTTCTATTGTTTTTTTTAATGATCGCTTCAACAAGTTCAAAGTTGAAATATTTTTTTTTTTTATTTAAACTGTTCAAATATTTTCTGATATCAGTACCTCTTTCTAAATTATGAATTGCATTATGTTACTAGTTAACTGCAATATTTGTTCTTGAAATAATAAATTAATAAATGATCTCAATTTATTGTTTTATGTTTTTAATTTTGGTTTCTACTATCATTTTGTAACTTCCATGATTTTAAAAGTTTTTACAATCTAAAAATAATAAACCTGGGTTGAAATATATTTTTTAATTCTTCTTTGTAGCTATTAATTTATTAGAATAATTAAATTCATAGTTTTTATGAGTGATATTAAATTTGTATTGTTAATATTCCTATTTGATAACAAAGCCTTAGTTTAAGTTGGTAAATATTTTAAGTTAATAAAAAATGTTAGTATAAGAAAATAAATTTGACTAAAGTAATTTATAGAAAACAAAATAGTAGCTTCAGGAAGGTTTGTAATTTGGACTGAAAACTGGAAAGTGTATTCTTTAGGACAGCAGTTCCAATATGCTAGTCAGTCGCAAACTCACAATAATTAATTAAATAATTTCAGATCTCTGAACAGGTGTTTAAATCAAAGTGATATATTTGGTATTCTACTATTGTTTACTGTTACTACGTTATCATATTTGATAAAAATGAATCACAATATTTTTCTGAATGCACATTAGTTTTATTTTACAAAACAAGTTACAGTTGGCAACCCGACGGCAATCTCATGTTACAAATAACATGTTGTTTCATTCTCTTTATCTTCAATATTACACTCAAAACATAGTTTGTCCTTGGGATTAATTAAGTTTGTCATGGTCAAACTATTGTACATTTACTAACTATTCATTGTGTCCAATGACTTTTAAAAATGATTTTCATTAACCAATCCTAGACGACCTTTTGGGACCGCTGCTCTTGACAAACACTTCACCTTAATCTAACATATTGTAGATAGAAATAGATATATCTGTTTAATCTCATTGACTGAAACAATGTTTTGTGTCAATTCTTTTGTAATAAAAACCATTGCTCGGTCTATTGATATGTATTATAAATGTAACTAATTCTAGTTGTTTCTATTGATTGTAAAAATAATGTAAATATTGATAATATTAGCAATATCATATTATTTGTACAATTGGTCTAATGAACATTTATTACAGAATATATTTTTCATTGATTTAATATTTTTATTAGAATCGAAGACTTATTAGTTAAATAAATTGTATTTATCTCTTGTGAATCACTTGTTATAGATTAAAAATTAAAAGTAAGTTTATAGTTAGTTATATTTTAAAGATTTCCTTTCACTTATAGGATTTTAGAATCTAGATAATTTGTGTTATGTCCTTTACAAAAACTGCTATCTTCCCATAACAGTCTTTTTAAATTTTACCTGTTTGGCTGCAAAGCCTTAGTTTAAGTTGGCAATTCATGTAATTTCTTTTAATTTAATTTTTTTGCAACTAAACTTCATTAAGTATATTTTATTGGTTAAAAAAACATATCGGAAAACGGATTTTGGGGCACCCCCATCTTGAGAACAATACTGCAAAAATTTGAATTTATTACATTAAATTTGTACTAGTATAAAAAATATTTACAAACAATATATAAAATTGCTGTGTGCTCAGTGAGTAAGCACTGACTTCCTGGATCGATCCTCGGGTTGGAAAACTCTCTTGATGCACACCCCGCCTCTATAAAGCGGGTAATCTTAATTAAATAAATAATTAAGGGGGAAGAACCTGGTGACCCCGAACCAATCACCTCTCTGCACAGCTGTTTACCTTGGTACAGTACTTCCTTACAAAGTACTGAACCTCAAGAACCTTCATTGGTTGTAGCGAGAAAGAAAAAAAAAATCTAAAGTTGTGATATAATTTAAATTTCTTTATCTTGATAATAACATATATCCACTCCTTTTGTTGTATAATTTATTTATGGTAATCAAAATAATGAAATTAAAATGTAGTAGTTTCCTTAGTCGAACATTGTGTTTTTTTGAGTATTTTGGATTTTCTCACTGTTTATATATATATATACTGCTAAAAATTAATAGAGATATTAATATTGGATGCTAATTTTAATTAAATATCCTAACTTTTTTTTTTTTTAAGCATTTTCCTATTTGTTGATAAATATAAAAAGTAAACAACTATTCTTTATTTTTAATCAATTATTAACTAAAGAACAGTCAACAAGAATTCTCATTTCATAAACCAAAAGTTGTTTTCTACTTTTCTCAATTTTAATTCAGTAATATTCTGTTTAACAAAGGAAAAAAATTATATTGAACCAGAAATTCCCAATGTTATGGTGAGAATCAACGGTCAAGAGGACTGGCAAATGGATGTCGCCGATGCACTTGGCTTCTCCCTAATCGTGCTCCATTAAGCTGTAATCAAGTTCAGGAAAATCAGAAGTGGCAGATGGGGACGTGTTAGTTACGGCTCCAAGGGATCACAGAAATATTGGTATTACTGCAACAAGTAACCTTTTCATAGCGCCCAACAGAGCCTAAAGGAAGTGCTCAATGTTCTGCCAATGCCCATACTGACACAAAACATTTGTAATCGTTTGTGGGAAGTTGGTCAAACATCTTGTGCCACTTTAAGACCACCTGCATCGACAGTGTGTTGGAAACAACTCTGCAGATCGTGGTGCAGCGAGCGCCTGGATGAGGATACAAATTGGTATACTGTTTGCAGACAAGTCTTAGTAAATATATATTATAAATGAGAAAAATGTAGTGTTATATAAATGGTTATTTTTATTTCTCTTAAATGTTGTTTGTAGTTTTGTAAAATATATAACAAATAAACTTGTGTAAAAATTTTATTTATTACAACCCACATTTCCTACAATAAAAATTAAAATTTGTACTTCAATCAGTTTTTTTTCTACTTTCCATTTCTTTGTTTCAAAAAGAAAAATAATAGAAGTGCTACCACTGGGTAGTTTCTCAACAGGTGTTTCCACGTCATTATATCCAATTGTAGAAATTTACTAGTTGTGTTTCTTTAATAAAGTTGTAAATATCATTAAGAAATAAAAATAATAATAATTAACTAATTTACAACATTCATAGCTAAATCAGAATTAAATACATTATTATTATTATTTGGAATCTCATAAAGACATTTTATATATGACAATATTTTATTATTTTATCTCCACAATTAATTGAAGTAATAAGAGTATATAAAAAATTGACAATACTGATCAATGAATAATTTAGAATAAATATAAATTAATACGATTGAGAAATGATCCGTTGTATTAACAAAATAAAAAAAAAATAAAAAATAACAATAAATTAAAAATCCAGTAATTTAAAAAATTATAGTTCAATATAATGCCTAAAGATGCACCTACCTAGTATAGTATAGTATATTTTATATTTATATTCTGTATAGTATTTTTAAATTTCAGATGCTAGCTGCAAATATCCAGAGATGACAAAATATGCAATCATGCACCAAGGTCTTGGTTGCTATAGTTCTTCATGTCACCTCATCGCGACACCTTTTCTAATTATGTTAATGATTTTAATGAAATTTACCTTATTTAGCAGTACTGTATAAAAGTGTGAAAATAAAATTCTTTTCATGAAACGAAAGAAGAACTTATATTTTAGTTTCAACTCTCACTAACCAACTTTCTTCATGTTCAAGATCTCTCTGATAGATTGTGTATGTTGAATGATTAAGGAAATCTTCATCAATAAGCAGGAATATTGAAACCGACAAGCAAATATATTTTTTTTTGTTTAACAAACAGAAGATCAATATGCAATTAAGAAGAAACATGAATTTTGTTATATCTTAAAGAAATATAAATTAATTCATCAGATTTGCTCTTGTAGAATAAACTAAACATTGACTTAACAGTGCAATACATTCCGTATCTATAATTCATTATTTTGTTTTTATGTATGTGAATTTAACTTATGTAATTGTGTTCTTTACTTAATAAATATATATTATAAATGAGAAAAATGTAGTGTAATATAAATGGCTATTTGTATTTCTCTTAAATGTTCTTTGTAATTATGTAAAATATATAACAAATAAACTTGTGTAAAAGTTTTATTTATTACAACCCACATTTCCTACAATAAAAAATAAAATTTGAACTTCAATCAATTTGTTTTTCTACTTTCCATTTCTTTGTTTCAAAAAGAAAAATAATAGAAGTGCTACCACTGGATAGTTTCTCAACAGGTGTTTTCACGTCATTATATCCAATCGTAGAAATTTACTAGTTGTGTTTCTTTCTTGTATATCTGATTTAATTAAATCCTTGAAGAACCAAGAGTTTGCATTGAGAGTTGTATTTCGCAATAAAATAATGATTGAATGCTGATAATTTGTTCCATGATATAAACCACAGTCAATCTACTATAATCAAATTGTTCCATAGTATTGACAATAAGCATAAGATAATTTTCAGAAAATATTGTTAAAATGTTAAGATTTCAACTATCAAAAGATTCTAAATGAAGGCAAGTGTCAAAATTTAAAAGAACAACATTGAGAAAACTGAGAATGAATTATTCCTTATGAACATGAATAATTCGATAGATAGAAAATTGTTGAAACTTATCTTCAACATTTGAAAAAAAAATTAGCAAACAGTTTTACTTTGAATTAGATATACATTCAGAAGATATAAATATGTTGTTAATAATACATACAGAAATGAGTATCATCACTGTTTGATTATAAAGAAAGAATAGGGCAAACTCAAAACACCTCTTCACAGAAAAACATTTATTTGTATTCATCTATTATGTTTTACCATATATATATATATATATATATATATATATATATATATATTATATATATATATATATATATATATATATATATATATATATATATATATATATATATATATATATATAAACACATAACAAAATTACAATATATCCATAATATTTATAAATACAGTTCACTGTCGATGTCACTAGACGTATTCAAAACTCCACTTCACTCATTCCATACACTTTAGAGAAATATATTTATTTTCTTTCATCTATTACGATTGATCATATATTTAAAAATACATAACACAACTATCACATATCATTATTTATAAACACAGTTCACTGTAGATACTTCTAGATTCATTCATAACTTAACTTCACTCACTATATGCACTTTTAAGAAACTAGTGATAAATAATTAAACTTAAGTCTGTAATTTCTAATGAAAAAAAACATCATGAAATAATACTTAAGGTATGAAAAAATCAAGTACTAACTTAGACTAGATAACATTTAAGACAGTACACTTCAGAAAGAAAACATTTCATAGAATTTATTACACACGATTTTAAGTTATTAGCATATCATGTAAGGCTGTGGAGATCTATCACGTTAAGAATTAAATTAATAAACATTTAAACAATAGAATAAAATGAAAAAAACAATTTTAGTGATCATTTATTAGGTTAAACTAATTTTGAATAATAGTTTCTATAACCATATGAAGGTAGCACTTTCGATCAAACCATTTGGATAATAGTTTTAAAACTCAATAAAAGAGAGCAGCACCATCCAATAAACAAATAAAATGAAATATTAGTTACAAAATCGGCTAAAAGAGGTCAGCACTACCCAGGAAATACGAAAACAGTACTTAGTTCAAAAAACTGTTGAAAGATAGCAGCACTATCCAGGGAACCAATGTAGGGACCTCGCTGCTCGAACGTAGTTCTTAAAACTGCCGCAAGAGGCCAGCACCATCCAAGGAAGCTATAGGAAACCTTATTTCTAGGAGTTGCCGCTAGATAGCAGCACTACAAAGACTCCTGGTCGATTCGAAAAGTGAGCTCCTTCGACTTCCCGCTATCCTAATACAAATCGACGAGTTTCTCGCTAGAAATTCGAATAAAATTCGTAGTTTCTGTGTTCTGCCAACAGATAGCAGCACCACCGCTATCAGGACTGCCTCGAAAAGTGAGCTCCTGTTATTTCCTACCTTCCTGATACAAAATAAAGATTTTCAGCTCGGAATTTGTGCGTCAGACGCTTCTGGGACCAGTTATTTTTGTTTTTCTTGTTTATTAAAGCTCTAAATTAATTAGAATATTTAAAAATACGTTAGAAAAACTTAAAATAATTTCTTTTTGATCTTATTTTACCCCAAATTTTCACTATTTGATAAATTTTATATAGAATTTATTTTTCAAGCTGCGAATTTATCAAAATATTTTGAATTGATCGAAAAATAAAAAATATATTCTCATTTCGTCCAAATATAGTAAAAATAACGACAAATCTTCTTAATATGTGTTATTTTAACCATTTATTAAATTAATAATACTTTTCTTTCCCTATAATATCTCATGTTTCTTATATTATACAGTTATGTTCGTTTTCGTCTATTGTCTATTCATGCTGGGAATTGATCGAAACATTTTAGAATTGTTCTGAAAATTCAAAATACTTGTTCTTTTTTCCTATTTCTTCCAAATATTAAAAAAATAATGAAAAATCTAACAATTAGGTGTTATTTTCACCATTTGTTAAATTAATACTTTTCTTTCCCTATAATATCACTTGTTTCTTATATTACAAAGTTGTGTTCGTTCTTGTCTATACATATAAAATGAAATATTGGTTCCAAGATCGGCTAAAAGAGGTCAGCACTACCCAGCAAATAAGAAAACGGTACTTAGTTCAAAAAACTGTTGAAAGATAGCAGCACTATCCAGGGAACCAATGTAGGGACCTCGCTGCTCGAACGTAGTTTTTAAAACTGCCGCAAGAGGCCAGCACCATCCAAGGAAGCAGTAAGAAACCGTATTTCTTGGAGCTGCCGCTAGATAGCAGCACTACAAAGACTCCTGGTCGATTCGAAAAGTGAGCTCCTTCGACTTCCCGCTATCCTAATACAAATCGACGAGTTTCTCGCTAGAAATTCGAATAAAATTCGTAGTTCCTATGTTCTGCCAACAGATAGCAGCACCACCGCTATCAGGACTGCCTCGAAAAGTGAGCTCCTGTTATTTCCTACCTTCCTGATACAAAATAAAGATTTTCAGCTCGGAATTTGTGCGTCAGACGCTTCTGGGACCAGTTATTTTTGTTTTTCTTGTTTATTAAAGCTCTAAATTAATTAGAATATTTTAAAATACGTTAGAAAAACTTAAAATAATTCCTTTTTGTTCTTATTTCACCGCAAATCTTCAAATTTTCACTATTTGATAAATTTTATATAGAATTTATTTTTTCAAGCTGCGAATTTATCAAAATATTTTGAATTGATCTAAAAATTAAAAAAACATTCTCATTTCGTCCAAATATAGTAAAAATAACGACAAATCTTCTTAATATGTGTTATTTTAACCATTTATTAAATTAATAATACTTTTCTTTCCCTAGAATATCTCATGTTTCTTATATTATACAGTTATGTTCGTTGTTATCTATTCATGCTGCGAATTGATCGATACATTTTAGAATTTCTGAAAATTCAAATTGCTTGTTCTTTTTTCTTATTTCTTCCAAATATTAAAGAAATGATAAAAAATCCTCTTAATATGTGTTATTTTAACCATTACTAAAATAATAGTACTTAATAATTTTCAGAACAATTCTAAAATGTTTCGATCAATTCACAGCATGAATAGATAAGAACGAACATAACTGCATATTGTAGAATTTCCAAGTCAATTTCAACCTTTTCCATTTCAAATTCAACCTTTTCCAAATCAAATTCAACCGTTTTCATTTCAAATTAATGTTTTAATTTTTTGTAAATTTTATATCTTTTTTAAATAATGGCCATCCCCTGTCCCCCCCCCCTCCAATATGAAAGTCCATTATTATGCTCTCCTAAGTAGAATTTTCACTTACGGATATCGATTTTTTGTACCTATTCGGATTTATTAGAGGCTAGTATTATGCTGTCCTATAGCTAGTTTTTAAAATAAACTCCATTTTAAGATTACGCCACTGCGTTTCTACTTATTTAAGTTTTTTTTATGTATGCGATACAAGGGTGTATTCTTATGTTTCCGGAGCCGTAAATTATGAAAATAAGCTCCATTTTATGATTAGGCCACCGCATTTCGATTTCTTTAAGTGTTTCGAATTTTTATCATAAAAGAGTGTATTCTTATGTTTCCGGAGTCGTAGATTTTGAAAACGACCTCCACTTTAAAATTAGGCCACCGCATTTCGATTTCTTTGAGTTTTTCGGATTTTTCATATCAGGGTGTATTCTTATGTTTCCGGAGCCGTAGATTTTGAAAACGACCTCCATTTTAAGATTAGGCCACCGCGTTCCGATTTATTTAAGTGTCTCCAATTTTTATCATAAAAGAGTGTATTCTTATGTTTCCGGAATCGTAGATTTTGATAACGACCTCCATTTTAAGATTAGGCCACCGCGTTTAGATTTCTTTAAGTGTTTCGAATTTTTATCACGAAAGAGTGTATTCTTATGTTTCCGGAGTAGTAGATTTTGAAAATGACCACCATTTTAAGATTACGCCACTGCGTTTCGACTTATTCAAGTTTTTCGAATTTATCCAATTTAAAGGTCTACTTTTATGATGCCGGAGCCTTAGTTTTTAAAACGACTTACACTTTAAGATTAGGCCACCGTGTTTCGGTTTTTTTAAGTGTGTTTGATTTTTCCTTCGAATAAAAAACGAAATACGAAGGATTAATTTATTTTTCAATAAATAAATAAAAATACCTTATCGAAATAAAT
Source organism: Nezara viridula (assembly GCA_928085145.1). Classification (NCBI taxonomy): domain Eukaryota; kingdom Metazoa; phylum Arthropoda; class Insecta; order Hemiptera; family Pentatomidae; genus Nezara; species Nezara viridula. Next base: position 627,466 of record OV725080.1, read on the forward strand.
AAAATATGTATTGTCTCATTTTTAATTTAATTTTAGTTATTTTTTTTAATGTTATGGTCTCCTGTAACAAAATTATAAGATTTCAAACAATTAGCTGAAAAATCTGAATACGGTAGGTTAAATTTATTACCAGTTGCTTTTCGGCTTTTTAGTTTGTATTCTGTGGTTAATTTAACTTTAGCTTCATAATATTTATTTATCCATACTCAAAAACATATTGATGAAATTGTGTATTGAAAAAATCCAAAATGAAGCCAGCGGCTTAATCATAAAATGGAGATTAAATATTAGATAAATTTAAATATTAAAGATTAGAAAAATTTCAATACGTCTCCGATAGCATATAAGTAGATCCTTATACCGAAAAAGTAAAAAAAAAAACTTTTATAATCCAAAACACACTGCCATAAACTTGAAATGGGGTCATTTACAAAATGGGGGAATTTACTGCTCCAGAAACATAAAAGTAGACCTTTATATTTGATAAATTCGAAAAACTTAAATAAGTTGAAACGCAGTGGCGTAATCATAAAATAGAGGTCATTTTCAGAATCTAAGGTTCTGAAAACATAAAAGTAGACCTTTAAATTGGATAAATTCGAAAAACTTTAATAAGTCAAAATGCAATGGCGTAATCATGAAATGGAGCTTATTTTCATAATTTACGGCTTAGAAAACATAAGAATACAGCCTTGTATCGAATAAATAAAAAAAACTTAAATAAGTCGAAACGCAGTGGCGTAATCTTAAAATGGAAACCATTTTCAAAATTTACGGCTCCGGAAACATAAAAGTAGACCTTTATATTGGATAAATTAAAAAAACTTAAATAAGTCAAAACGCAGTGGCGTAAACATAAAATGGGTGCCATTTTCAAAATTTAGGGATCGGGAAACATAAAAATACACCCTTATATCTAATAAATCAAAAAAATTTAAATAATTCGAAACGCAGTCAAGTAATCTTAAAATGGAGGTTATTTTCAAAAACTACTCATACGATAACAGACCCACCACACATCGAAAAATTAAAGATAATTAAATATATAAAAAAAGGTAGAATTGGAAATGGAAAAAGTTTAATTTGAAATGGAAAAGGTTGAATTTGACTTGGAAAAAGTTTAAGTTGATTTGGAAAAGGTTGAATTTGACTTGGAAATGCAATTTAAGGGACATGAGATATTCTAGGGAAAGAAAAGTATTATTAATTTAATAAATGGTTAAAATAACACATATTAAGAAGATTTGTCGTTATTTTTACTATATTTGGACGAAATGAGAATGTTTTTTAATTTTTAGATCAATTCAAAATATTTTGATAAATTCGCAGCTTGAAAAATAAATTCTATATAAAATTTATCAAATAGTGAAAATTTGAAGATTGCGGTGAAATAAGAACAAAAAGGAATTATTTTAAGTTTTTCTAACGTATTTTTAAATATTCTAATTAATTTAGAGCTTTAATAAACAAGAAAAACAAAAATAACTGGTCCCAGAAGCGTCTGACGCACAAATTCCGAGCTGAAAATCTTTATTTTGTATCAGGAAGGTAGGAAATAACAGGAGCTCACTTTTCGAGGCAGTCCTGATAGCGGTGGTGCTGCTATCTGTTGGCAGAACATAGGAACTACGAATTTTATTCGAATTTCTAGCGAGAAACTCGTCGATTTGTATTAGGATAGCGGGAAGTCGAAGGAGCTCACTTTTCGAATCGACCAGGAGTCTTTGTAGTGCTGCTATCTAGCGGCAGCTCCAAGAAATACGGTTTCTTACTGCTTCCTTGGATGGTGCTGGCCTCTTGCGGCAGTTTTAAAAACTACGTTCGAGCAGCGAGGTCCCTACATTGGTTCCCTGGATAGTGCTGCTATCTTTCAACAGTTTTTTGAACTAAGTACCGTTTTCTTATTTGCTGGGTAGTGCTGACCTCTTTTAGCCGATCTTGGAACCAATATTTCATTTTATATGTATAGACAAGAACGAACACAACTTTGTAATATAAGAAACAAGTGATATTATAGGGAAAGAAAAGTATTAATTTAACAAATGGTGAAAATAACACCTAATAGTTAGATTTTTCATTATTTTTTTAATATTTGGAAGAAATAGGAAAAAAGAACAAGTATTTTGAATTTTCAGAACAATTCTAAAATGTTTCGATCAATTCCCAGCATGAATAGACAATAGACGAAAACGAACATAACTGTATAATATAAGAAACATGAGATATTATAGGGAAAGAAAAGTATTATTAATTTAATAAATAATTAAAATAATACAATTAAGAAGGTTTGCCGTTATTTTTATTATATTTGGACGAAACGAGAATATATTTTTTATTTTTCGATCAATTCAAAATATTTTGATAAATTCGCAGCTTGAAAAATAAATTCTATATAAAATTTATCAAATAGTGAAAATTTGGGGTAAAATAAGATCAAAAAGAAATTATTTTAAGTTTTTCTAACGTATTTTTAAATATTCTAATTAATTTAGAGCTTTAATAAACAAGAAAAACAAAAATAACTGGTCCCAGAAGCGTCTGACGCACAAATTCCGAGCTGAAAAATCTTTATTTTGTATCAGGAAGGTAGGAAATAACAGGAGCTCACTTTTCGAGGCAGTCCTGATAGCGGTGGTGCTGCTATCTGTTGGCAGAACACAGGAACTACGAATTTTATTCGAATTTCTAGCGAGAAACTCGTCGATTTGTATTAGGATAGCGGGAAGTCGAAGGAGCTCACTTTTCGAATCGACCAGGAGTCTTTGTAGTGCTGCTATCTAGCGGCAACTCCTAGAAATAAGGTTTCCTATAGTTTCCTTGGATGGTGCTGGCCTCTTGCGGCAGTTTTAAGAACTACGTTCGAGCAGCGAGGTCCCTACATTGGTTCCCTGGATAGTGCTGCTATCTTTCAACAGTTTTTTGAACTAAGTACTGTTTTCGTATTTTCTGGGTAGTGCTGACCTCTTTTAGCCGATTTTGTAACTAATATTTCATTTTATTTGTTTATTGGATGGTGCTGCTCTCTTTTATTGAGTTTTAAAACTATTATCCAAATGGTTTGATCGAAAGTGCTACCTTCATATGGTTATAGAAACTATTATTCAAAATTAGTTTAACCTAATAAATGATCACTAAAATTGTTGTTTTCATTTTATTCTATTGTTTAAATGTTTATTAATTTAATTCTTAACGTGATAGACCTCCACAGCCTTACATGATATGCTAATAACTTAAAATTGTGTGTAATAAATTCTATGAAATGTTTTCTTTCTGAAGTGTACTGTCTTAAATGTTATCTAGTCTAAGTTAGTACTTGATTTTTTCATGCCTTAAGTATTATTTCATGATGTTTTTTTTTCATTAGAAATTACAGACTTAAGTTTAATTATTTATCACTAGTTTCTTAAAAGTGCATATAGTGAGTGAAGTTAAGTTATGAATGAATCTAGAAGTATCTACAGTGAACTGTGTTTATAAATAATGATATGTGATAGTTGTGTTATGTATTTTTAAATATATGATCAATCGTAATAGATGAAAGAAAATAAATATATTTCTCTAAAGTGTATGGAATGAGTGAAGTGGAGTTTTGAATACGTCTAGTGACATCGACAGTGAACTGTATTTATAAATATTATGGATATATTGTAATTTTGTTATGTGTTTATATATATATATATATATATATATATATATATATAATATATATATATATATATATATATATATATATATATATATATATATATATATATATATATATATATGGTAAAACATAATAGATGAATACAAATAAATGTTTTTCTGTGAAGAGGTGTTTTGAGTTTACCCTATTCTTTCTTTATAATCAAACAGTGATGATACTCATTTCTGTATGTATTATTAACAACATATTTATATCTTCTGAATGTATATCTAATTCAAAGTAAAACTGTTTGCTAATTTTTTTTTTCAAATGTTGAAGATAAGTTTCAACAATTTTCTATCTATCGAATTATTCATGTTCATAAGGAATAATTCATTCTCAGTTTTCTCAATGTTGTTCTTTTAAATTTTGACACTTGCCTTCATTTAGAATCTTTTGATAGTGGAAATCTTAACATTTTAACAATATTTTCTGAAAATTATCTTATACTTATTGTCAATACTTTAGAACAATTTATTATAGTCGATTGACTGTGGTTTATATCATGGAACAAATTATCAGCATTCAATCATTATTTTATTGCGAAATACAACTCTCAATGCAAACTCTTGGTTCTTCAAGGATTTAATTAAATCAGATATACAAGAAAGAAACACAACTAGTAAATTTCTACGATTGGATATAATGACGTGAAAACACCTGTTGAGAAACTATCCAGTGGTAGCACTTCTATTATTTTTCTTTTTGAAACAAAGAAATGGAAAGTAGAAAAACCAACTTATTGAAGTCCAAATTTAATTTTTATTGTAGGAAATGTGGGTTGTAATAAATAAAACTTTTACACAAGTTTATTTGTTATATATTTTACATAATTAAGAACATTTAAGAGAAATAAAAATAGCCATTTATATTACACTACATTTTTCTCATTTATAATATATATTTATTAAGTAAAGAACACAATTACATAAGTTAAATTCACATACATAAAAACAAAATAATGAATTATAGATATGGAATGTATTGCACTGTTAAGTCAATGTTTAGTTTATTATTGGTTTATTCTACAAGAGCAAATCTGATGAATTAATTTATATTTCTTTAAGATATAACAAAATTCATGTTTCTTCTTAATTGCATATTGATCTTCTGTTTGTTAAACAAAAAAAAATATATTTGCTTGTCGGTTACAATATTCCTGCTTATTGATGAAGATTTCCTTAATCATTCAACATACACAATCTATCAGAGAGATCTTGAACATGAAGAAAGTTGGTTAGTGAGAGTTGAAACTAAAATATAAGTTCTTCTTTGGTTTCATGAAAAGAATTTTATTTTCACACTTTTATACAGTACTGCTAAATAAGGTAAATTTCATTAAAACCATTAACATAATTAGAAAAGGTGTCGCGATGAGGTGACATGAAGAACTATAGCAACCAAGACCTTGGTGCATGATTGCACATTTTGTCATGTATGGATATTTGCAGCTAGCATCTGAAATTTAAAAATACTACACAGAATGAATATGAATATGAATGTTGTACATTAGTTAATTATTATTATTTTTATTTCTTAATGATATTTACAACTTTATTAAAGAAACACAACTAGTAAATTTCTACGATTGGATATAATGACGTGAAAACACCTGTTGAGAAACTACCCAGTGGTAGCACTCTGATAATATGTCTACATTAAGAGGTCACAGGACCATCTTCTTTTCAGAAGCCCTGGAGGGTTATCAGAAATTGAAGAGAAAGTAAGGTTAGAAACGAAAAGGTTGGGATGGTTCTGAAGTTTATTATGGAAGGATAGGTATCTGGATTGGGAAAAATCTGAAACATAAGAAACATTAAGGTCATTGTGAAAGATTTTATTTGTAACAAAGTAGGATTGGATAAGAGAGGAATTTGATGGTTTAGTGGAGCCCCATAGCTAAACTCCATTGATTTTTAATTATATAAAAAACAAAAGAGGACTATTTAAGTAGATTAAGAAAGATAGGCTTTTAGCTAGGTTTATTCTACAAAAACTAGTTATATGTGAAGAAACAAATGAATATAAACAATTTCTTAATAAATTAATTGTAAATAAAAAAACATTCGACTTTGATAAGTAATGCTTGGATAGTGCTGCCTTCTTGTGGCACCAATCACAACTATCATTTCAATTTGTCAGCTATTTTTAGGCTATTTGTTATAGTATTTTAACAATTCTTGATTTTTTTCATATACACTGGTTTACCTATTAATTTCCGATCATATAGATTTTGCGTATTATTAATAATTTATTCATTAGTATGAGTGATGAATTATGGATTCTATTTAACCTTTTTTTAAACTTAATAAACTGTGTATATAAATTGAAAGACAACACTTTCTATGAATGTAACATTTTTCTGATGGAGCTATCAGAAAGTTGCATACAATTTTTCTGCTCAAAAGCTGGTTATTCATAGAATACTTTTATGTAAACATTGAAAGAAAAGTAAACTCCAATGTCTTTGTGAAAGAAAGAAATTTAGTGAAAATATGACATAGCACAAGAAAAAAAAACTTACGAGTTATGGAAAATAAAAGGATAATGTGTCACATACACAAAGAAATATGTTAAAACCAGGGCTTGAAACAGAAAAAAAAAAATCTGCATCACTGTGGATTGTCAATAGTTTTCCAGTTCTTTTGCTACTAGAACTTTTTTCCTGACAACTTTTCTAGTATAGATTTTACAGAACTTTTATTTTTAAACAAATTTTATTTAAAAGTTCAATTGATTTTGCTGAAAAATCGATCTAAAAAATGAATTTTATTCATAGCTACTCAAAGAAACAACAAATTAGAATCATGCGTAATTAATTTAAGATAAATCTCTAATCTAAGCTCAATTACTGTTTATTTTTCATATAAGGGAACTTTTTTTAAGAACTTGAACAAATAAAAGTTAAACTTTTACCATAAACCTGGGACTTTATAACAAAAAAGTTGCTCAGAACTTTTATTTCATGAACTTTTTTCCTAAAAAGTTCCACGGAAACCGTTAAAATGAAACATTTTCAAATAGTTTCAACCCCTGATTGAAACTAATGAAAGCTATTTTGAATAAAAATTATATCATTAGTGTTTTTATTTCACTTACCTCGTGTCATAAGAGACAACATATCACATCACCAATCTCAATTTTCGCGGTTTTGAAACATAATTTAGTAATTTTATTTTATTTTCTCATCTGGGCGAGTTGCAATTTATTTTGTGGCTATCCCACAGAATGAATCTCGACCTTCTCACTTTGTTTAGAATAGCTTTAGTTGTACCTAGAACTCTAGAACAGTTCCCCTTCTATTCCCTTCACTCTATATAACGTATGATAATACATTTTATGTCAATTATTTTTTTAATGTTGAAAATTCTGACTTATTTAATGTTTCATATATTTTCTAAAGAAAAGACATTTCTTATATAATTAATTTCAACTTCAATTTATAACTGAGTTGTTATTTAATTTTTTTATATGTATATATAAATATATATATATATTTATTTTCTTCTGTTGGAATTGCAGACAATGTAGATCTTTGGCACCTTAACAAGCCTGCTCGATCTCTACCAGTCTTGGGCTATTTCTTTCCATTTATCTGCACGTAGCTCTGTTGATTCTATCTATCCATCTGCTTTTTGGCCTTCCAACGCTTTTTCGTCTTCTGCCTTCTATTGAGGCATTTATTGTTACGTAGAGGCTTCCAGTTGGTTTGTTCCAACTTACATGCCCCGCTCATCTTAACCTCCGTTCCTTCATATCGATGGATTCCAATTCCGATCCTTGGATATTGATTGACCAGTTTCTGTAAGCAGTTCTGTATTGGTCTTTCTTCTCCATGTGTTAGTACTCTGATCCTAGTTCGCTCCGGTTATCGTGTGGAAGATTTTCCTCTCAAATCTTTGCACACTTTTTTCTAGGGTGCTGGTTAGTGTCCAGGTCTCACAGCCATTTATTAGAAATGGCTTTATCATAGCACTGTAGACCCTCAGTATAAAATTTCTTGAGATTTTTCAGGATTTCAATATCTTTGAGAGGGACAAAAAGCTCTGTTTGCACTAGTTATACGCTGGTCTATTCCTGCCAGTTGGTCATTCATTGAGGTTATTGTGGAGAAGAGGTATTTGAATTTTTCTACTCACGGGGATGATTTTCCTTCAACGCAGATCCTGTTATTGGGGTGGAATATTAGGCTTATTATAATATATTTTGTTTTGTCTTCATTTACTTATAGGCCAATCTGCTCTGCATCTTGTTGTATCGAGTTTCTCAATGTCTTCTTGATTACTTCAGCTATATCATCTGCGCATCCAAGGATTTTATGATTCATTCCGATGTGGACCTCTCCATTATCCTGTGGTGTTGTTCTTATTACCTCCTCCAGGACTAACTTGAACAACATCGGCGATAGTCCATCTCTCTGCCGTTAAATCCGTTCGTTTAGACAGTCCAATTTCCAGAGGTCTAGTTAAGGCTTTGTAATAAGTTGTTTTTTCCAGGATAGGATTATTAGCCCTATGCCCAAACCCCAACCTGGAGGACCAGGAGCTATGGTGTAAGACACAGGGGTCACTCACCTCCCTGCGAATCCGTGGATATATATATATATATATATATATATATATATATATATATATATATATATACATCAATTAATAAATAGTTTATTTTTCATTATTGTAATCTTTACCTAAAAGTAAAAAAAAAAATGTGAAAATAAAATAGTTAAAAAAAAAAAGACTAGTTCTTTATTATGTAATTAGTAATTATTTAACAAGTTATTAAATAATAACTATACATTTAAAATTTTGTTACGTTTTTTATCTTTTTCCTTATCCACACAAAAACTCTTTATTATATTTTGGAAAGTGATTATGTAATAACTTTACTGTATGGACTTTTTATTAGTAAATTCACTAAAACATATTGGTACACATTTTCCAGTGCATACAATTCGACCTGGGGTTATTTATAATAAAGATGGTAAAAATAAAACTTCATTTCAATAAAGTCATATATTACATAAGTACAATGTGCTCTCGACAGAGAGAACAAATTATTATATTTTTCTCTACAATAGCTATAATATTTACAAACGCTCATATCGCACACATTTACATCATACAATTATATATATTACTTGTAAGTTTAATTTCTATTATACATGGAGCTAAAATTAAACAATATTTCCTTCACGTAATGCATCATTTTAACTTTAACTAACATTCAATATGCTTGAAGCATTTTGAGAAAAAAAATTCTCTCTTTTTTAAAACAAGTGCATGTAAAGCTCACAAAAGTAAATTTATGAAAAAAAAAATAGGACAAAAAAAAATCTAAGTAAAATGACTACACAATTACCGGCACAACCGATGCTATGGAAATGTTAGTGCCACTGAAAAACAAAATCATAATTGAAACGAAAAAATCGTTAATTTTTTCCTGGTCCCATTTTGAAAAGGCAGTGAACGCTCATAATTTCAATAATTAAGTCTCCATGTGTAAATTTTAAAAATTAAAAAAAATAATATATTCATATTCTTACATAATTAAATATGTATATGCTTTTCTATTTACATAAAGTAATTGTACAATAATTTAAATAAATAATAAAACTCAATTAGTTCAGTAATTTAGAAAACAAAAAGAAGTACATTCGATAAAAATATAAACAAATCATTTACATGTTTATAATATAAATTAATTTTCCTTTTTAGTTGCTATATTTACCACATGGAACGTAATTTATTTCATTAAAAGCATCCACTGGAAACCTACTAAAGCATTAACAATACCATCGAACCCAAATTGAGCTCTTTTATTTTAATAATTTAATATAAATTTATAATTTAATTCAAACTAGTTCATCAATAGTGTAATCAAAATTAAATTAACAATAACAATTTAACTATTATTACTTTTTTCTTTTATTTATTTATATTTTTAATTATTTGGAATGTTAAATATAACCAAAACAAAATTGGCGTCTTTTTTACTAAAAAAAAAAAAATTATCTGCGAACATAAAAGATAACGAGAGGTCTATTCTTAATGGTGTAATTAGAGTCACAAAAATGTATAAAACGCATAAATGTAAAATGCACTTTCATTTTTATGTAAGTACTAGCATATAACTAACTTTGACTACGAACATGAACACATCAATGTATTGCTAACTTTAAATAGAAAATAATATTTATTGCACATACAATATTTGGGCAGACACGATTTAGACATTATTTACATTAAATAATAAAATTAATTTGAGTATTGATATTTATTTAAATTTAATTAGAAATATTTGTTGAATTGTAGATAACTGATTTGTAATAAAAATTAAGACTTGGGTTGTACAGTGTTTCTTACCACCATTCACCAATTTTTTTTATTCACTCGAGAAAAAGAACATAATAAAAAATAATGAGATTACGGAAGGTGAGTGCCACTGCCACATTGATTATAAGGCATAATAAATATAAAAATAATTTCCTTTATATAATAACTTAATTAAATTCTTGATTTGTTTAATATTATTTCTGTTATTTATAGTAAGACATATTGAATACATTGATTAAAATCAGAATAATCATAAAAGGTTACCACTTTTTATCTTCGTGTTTACTATTATTTATACACAATGATGTACAATACATTATTTAATCAGTTTATTCTAAAACGAATTTCAATATTCAGAGTTATTTTACAGCGATAAATTCATTCATTATTTATTCAAACAAATTTATTTTGACCAATTCATAATTACTAATATTATTACCAACTTCAAACGCTCATAATATACACCGATATAGACCTCTTCAATAACATAATTATCGTCAGTTGTTTGAATAAGTACAAGACACACTAAAATGTGTTAAAATGTTATATACAATATATTAACCTGTATCAAGGGTTAATAATACATTAACTGGCAAAATATAATAATAATCGAGAGATCTCAAAATATGATAATAGGTGTTATCACAAGAAAATAAAAATATAAAGAAATGGATATGATCAACAGGTAAGAGATATTGCCATGTATTACATGTATTGGATGCTAAATAAACATTAGTAAATTAATAGAAGCTACATACTCAGTTGATACATAGTTAACTAAATCACCACTCATCGTGACCATATTCTGAGCGGCGGGGATAGCGTCCGAGTGTCCACGTCACCGCACTACCTATCACAAACTAGGCAAGATAAAGCCATTCGTTTCATCTATAATCAACAAATTCACTTTTGAGCATCACTTTCTTCATCAGTTGCCCCATCATCCCGTCGTTGATAGAGAAATACATTTGTTTCATATAAAAAAAAAATTCAACAATAAAAACAATATTGAACATAACCATAATTAATAAATATAAAGACAATAGTTCGTTGTTAAATACATGATACTGGCAGTTCATAACACATTTTTTAGAATCATAATTAAGCCTAAAGGATTATACATATATCTAAAATCTTTATTTTAATCTGATTCTTTACAAAATGTATCAACATGTAAAAATGCCAAGTTCACTAAATCTACTTATTGAGGTGTATATGAGCACAATAGCTTGTTGAGAACTGCTACCGATCCTCATCATATTGTCACCTTACATTATTAAATTTAAATACAGGCAGCCGCACAAAAGCAAAAAATTCTTAACAACGGTTTTCACTGTCTAAAAAGTATTACCCAATGAGCCATATACATCCTATGAATATTCGATAACAAGATACGCGCAACAGATTAAAATAAAAATCTATACAAAGGGAGGCAGGCGATTGCTTTTTAAATTTTGGATAATCTGATGTTGGCTATTTAAGTTTTAGTAAATCTATTACAAAAAAGAAATGATTAACTACAATACTAAAAACAAATAGGATGTTTTTAAATGACTTCTTATGAATCAATTCAATGCCTGGAATTATCGAAACTATTAACAAATAAGTAAGGAAAATAAATCTTCTTTAAAATGATAACTGTATCAACCAATATTAGCTCGTAGTCCCAAAATATAGACTTCACTAGCAAGCTATAAATATAAAAAAAAAAAAACTATATAAAATAATAATTCCAGTCCACCTAAAGTATTATAACAGATTTCCTTTACTTTAACTCAGTTAATTTCATTGAATACCCTTACTAAGAAAGACGTATAAAATTTTTGCTACTACTCTACGTATTCATTATACCTGATGTCATTGAACACAGGGAATAAGAAATGTATCATCTAAGTTTAGTATTTGTATAAATATTTTTGAAAACAACGCGACTAACTCGCCACAATAAAATGATCACTCTGTTCAACAATAACAAGGGTGAGGAACAACGATGCACTTGAGGCAGTGGTCAGATGCTCGGGGTTCTCTGGTTCCTCTATCAGTCTTGGAGGTGTCTCTTTGACGGGCGACCGCCAACAGGGCGACTATATGGCGAAGTCTATCCTGTCCGGCCAGTCGCCGTTCACTTTGAGGTCAGGGTCATCGATGAACAAGTCAAATGGTGATGAAGGAGCTCCTTGAACACATAAAAAAAAAATTACTCCACAAATAAATATAAATAAACAATTCTGCGTGGTCTCATTATTTAAAAGGGGATTCATAATCTGTTAAATTCATTAATCAATTCTGTCTATTTGTTAATTATGTCTACTTATTCATAATCTCTCTACTAGTTAAAATTCATAATCAATTATTATTATTGGTGTTTTCTACAATTAAAAAAAAAAAATTGCAAATAAGCCATTACCTATGAGAGGGTCCCCCCTGTGGCCAGACGCAGGAGGCGGCGACAGCGCGAGCGAGTCCAACCAATCAGTGTCCACCTCCATCAGGTCTGGATCCAGGTCGTCCAGGGACAGCGGTTCCGCAGCAGCTGAAGCCGGCAGTTCCCCATTCTTTATGAGAATCTCCAGGACGTCATCAACAATTTCAGACTTGACGTCCATCAAATCGTCATTCTACAGCAATAAAGTGATTGACAATGTATAATTAATCGATACTATAATTCTTCAAATAAGTAGACAAAAAAAAAAAAAAAATTTACTCTACTAACCTGCCTGCTTATTTCCATGGGTTTGGTATCAAACAATAGTTTGCTATCAACAATAAAATTATTGTCAGCTGATAGTGGAATGAGTTCATTGGAGTTATTAACAAATGTTCCAATGAAGGTAGGAAGTGAACCACACCTGAAAGAGCAAATTAATGTATAATAAATAACCAATATGCAATCTGTTTATAAATAAATTTGTATCAAAACAAATAGCTGTTTTAAATGTTTAATTTAGGTAAACTAAACATGAATCAAAACATAAAATGATAAAATAGGAAAAATTAAATGTTGAATAGCTCACCTTGGTGGAGACTTTGATGGTTCGTGTTTGATATTAACAACATTGTTATTGTTAATATTATTGTTGATAATGACTTGTTGCTGCTGCTGTTGGCTTATTTGTTGCTGTTGCTGTTGTTGTTGTTGCTGTTGCTGCTGCTGTTGTTGTTGTTGTTGTTGGTTAAGCTGCTGCTGCTGAAGGAAGGCAGCGAGACTAGCTTTAGCATTGGTGACAGGCTGTTGGACCTGTTGCTACAAAAAAATTTATTCCATTACTTTTAGATTGTGTATATATTTAAAATAACTCTAAGATAAAAAAATAATAATAAATAAGTGATGATTTTAGCATTGTTTCAATTTAAGAGTTAATATGACGGATAGAACAGAAGAACCGAGAAGGAAATAGACAGATGTACAACGATGGGATTGGCTAAAATATTGGTAGTTAAAATATATTAGGAAAGGTAATTTCCCAATACACTTGAGGGTTAAAGTTCTTGAGACATGTGTGACGCCAAGTCTCACCAACGGAGCACAAACCTGGACAGCCACAAAAAGAGATAAATAAACCGACTTCTACTCACTCAGAAGAAAATGGAGAGAAGTATAATAAATTGAGGGACAGAATAAAAATGAGAATATAAGACAAAGCACTAAAGTTAAAGACATTATAGAGATGATTTTAAAACTTAAAAAAAAAAAAAAGATTCTCTATAGTGGAACCTCTGGGGGAAAAGAAAAGGAAGACCTAGAGAGAGAGTAAAGTGGCACAGATGAACAGAGAAGGAACTCGAACTGGGCTGTTCATCAAAACATGGCAGGAATCAAGATGGACTGCAGCTGAGGCCACAATGGCCGAGAGTGTCAAGGCGTCATTTGCAGTTTTGCGTACAGTTGAGACAGACCCACAGAATGAATCTCCACCATCGACTCTGGTTAATAAGTTGAAGATACCGGAGGAATAAGTTATTATTATTTAATATAAACGTTAAGCTATTAAAGTTACCTGGAATGTATTGTTGTGAAGGTGTAGAGTGAGCTGCCTCTGGAGCTGGTCTATCTTGCGCTGCTGCTCCCTGATGATGTCCTCCGAGGAGGTGGCCTCCATCGCGGTGGGTGATGGCGATGTTGGCGTCTCGGGGCTTTCCGTTTCCATCAGAGCTGACGAGGAGCAAGTGGTGCTGCTCACGCCCTGTCCTGAAGAGGACACACTGCAGACTACAGAACAACAGAGGAAAGATTTAGTATACTTTCTTTTCATTACTAATCCTCACATTATTGAGATAATAGCTTACCTGAAGGAAGTGAGTCTTCGGCGTGCTGAGAGAGAGACAGCTGATGGCTCTCGCTGAACGGCTTCAACCTCTCGATCAGCTGTGGCTTGGCTCCGGAGACGGGGAGGTTCCTCCTCTTCAGCTCGGCCTTCAGGTCACTCACTGTCCGTGGCAGCAACAAATAAATCAATAAATCATGCTTTACAGTTTCTAACTCACATTTCAAGGAAATGAGAAAAAGTAATCTCAACTAAAGATTATTAGTATCCTTCTACTACTATAGCTGATGTATTTAATTTAATTATCAACCTCTCCAAGTGTATACAATAATACTTGCCAACATACCTTTCATATCTTCAAGGTTCCTGAGAGGGGGCGGGCTCTGCGGTAGGGGAGGAGGGGGTGGCGGAACAGAGCTCTGGCTGGCCTCGCTGGCGGCCGAGCTGCTACTCGAGGGGCTGGGCGTCGGGGGCTTCTGCGACGCCGGAAGCAGGATCTGAGGGTACTGCCAAAGCATTTTCTCATTATTAAATAGGAAAACAAAGCTAAGACAAACAAGTATTCTATGATAATGTTAACAAGACAAACAAGTATTCTACGATAATGTCAACAAAAACAAATACCTAAAATTTTGTAAATATTGCTATTAAATGTAATTATTAGATTATAGGAATAATGCAAACTGTAACTAACCTTATGCTGCCACTCGAGCTGCCATTGGAGGAACAGTTGTTGCTGCTGCAGGAGCAGCTCATAGGATGTCTCCACGGGAGACGAACTTTGGGGGGAATTCTTTTGAGCATTTGGTGGCCCCTGAAATAAAAAAATTAATTGTGAAATTAAGAAATAATGGTCAATAACTTTTAATACTAATATCACCTTTACAGTTCACAGGTGAATGTATTCAAAATAGAGATATTATAATACACAATTATTATCTTTGTCACAAGATTAAAGTCAACATAAAGAATTTTTAATACTGCAAAACTTCCATTAACCTACACCACTACAAAAATGTAAAAAGTATAAGATAAATTAGTATTGAGTACTATTTCTTGAACATAATAATTAATATTGACAAGACAAGACAAGAATATTAATGCATGAACCAATAGCTCACCTTATACTCATGGAATTTGATCGTCCTAGCCTTGGGCGCTGTTTTGACTTTGCTCTTCTTTCTCTGGCTCTGGGCTTTGAGGACAGAGATAGCCTGCTGCTGCTGCGGCCGCACTTGGTAGACAGTAGGACCAGGAATGGTGACCGGCGCAAGGAGGACCGTGACGATCGGACCGGCGCTGGCTCCCGCAGCAGAAGCACTGTCTGCTGAAGCGGTTGTGACCAGGCTGGTGGTGGTGCATGTCATGGGAGGAGGCGGAGACAGTGAGGAGCTGTCCTCATCGAGCATGTAGTGGTCAGGATGAGTTGGCTTCGTAGCGGTACCTTCGCACGTCGCCTTGAACTCTATCTGACCCTCTGAGGAAATTAAAACACACAATCAATCAGTATGTTTCATTTTAACTGTCACATAATAATATTAAAACTATAATATATTGTATACATAATAATATTAAAACTATAATATATTGTATACATAATAATATTAAAACTATAATATATTGTATACACAATAATATTAAAACTATAATATATTGTATACATAATAATATTAAAACTATAATATATTGTATACACAATAATATTAAAACTATAATATATTGTATACATAATAATATTAAAACTATAATATATTGTATACACAATAATATTAAAACTATAATATATTGTATATAGTGTAATCATATAAATTGATACTATTTGAATGTAAACATTGTGATATTATCCAAAGCACAGCAAGAAATGAATGATGAAAATACATAACTGATTTTTTTTTTTAAATAATTTTTCTAGTTTAACATTTTTTAACTAATACTATACTAAGTTCCCTAATATAAAAATCTACAACTTGACTAAACATCCACTTAACGTGGACAGAATACTACATTACTACCTACTTCCTAACGAAGAATGTTGATGCTAAAGTTACCTTTCACAGCTCTTTCTATGGGTTCCTCGGTGTGGAGGATATTCTTCTTGATGAGCTCCAGCGGACCCGGCCGGTGCGAGAGCTGGTCATTAAGGGCATCTGCAAGTTTGCATTTCTTCAGCTGTCGCTGTTTCTCAGCGAGCGATGGGTCTACGTGCCCGACATCTGCAATCCAGAGATTAATACTTAGAATTTATTTTAAAATTTCTTTCAAGCCTCGTTAAAGGAAGGAAGGAAACAGAACTATTCATGAGAGATGACTACGAACCTTCAAGGATGTGCTGTCGGACAAGTTCTTCCCTGTCAGGGCGCTGCTGGATCTTGGCACGAAGGAGGTCGCCCATCTTGGCACGCTCCAGCTTTTGCCGCTGCTCATGGAAGCCTGGCGGCGTCTTCAGAGCTACCAGGTATAAAAAATAGGATGATATAACATATTACAACAAAATGTATAAATTGTAAATAACGACACATTGTTTAGGACACTTACGTGGCATGATTCCTTGAGCAACTAACTGGTTAATTGGTCTTCTTAGCATTAACTTCACTTTTAAAGCTGCAATTTAAAAATAAATAAATAAATATCATTGAATTCAATGTAGAGATAAAATGAAAAGAGAATTAGGTTAAGATGTATAAACTATATTGTTGTTATTATCAAGGCAGAAAAGAATGATTTTTTATTAATTATTAATATCAAATAGGACAAACAACACTCTCATTCATTGTTAATGAATTAATCAATGGACAATACCAATGTTATGTAGTTTGAAGAAAAAATGATATACATTATCTTTTTTTCTAGAACTTCAATAACATCTATTATTATACTCCTTACATAGCTAGATATAGACAATAGTTCTGTTTAATAAAGTACCTCAGTGATCGCTCAATTTTAAAATGCATAAAGATGATATTGTTTACTATTGTGAAATATAATTGGATAAAACAAGACCAATATAGATTATAAATGGTTGTGTTACGGCTGGACGACGATATAATTTTCATAATAAACAAACGTTGGAAAGTTTTTAAAATAATATGTCAACTGATTTAGCAGCTTTATTTTCACTTATAGGACAAATTCTTCAGGGCAATAGGTAAGATCTTTATCTTAAACTTTGTGACAGTGTTTCACTAATTTCAAAAATTGCAATGCTTTTTGTAGTGAGATAAATTTTCCTTCAGTATTAGGACTAGACCTAGTTATTTCCTCATGGTTTTGAATTTGGAACAATCATCTGTAAAGACTGTCGGTGCGTCCCTGGCCTGAGGTATCGAGGCTCTATTATAAAACTTTGAAGAGGATCCCATTGTTAGCATGAAAAACCTGGATCGAAACATGAAATAAGTGACCTTATACCCAATTAAATAATTATGTTGAAATATATGTATGTATTATTTTTTTATTTTTTCTCTTTTTCATTATTTTTTTGACAATTTCTTTCATTCATTTATTAGCATTCTACACCCCTTTCTCTTCCTTCTCTCCTCTTATACATTTCTCTTATTCCTCCTAATATTCTTTCCTCTCTCTTCCTAGCCTACTTTATAAAATGCATACAAATAGATAAAGTACAGTGGGCATGCCTCCCCCCCAATGAACAAACTCTCTTCCTACCCGCTCCCATGCACGTGGTGGTGGATGATTCCCAGGGAGTCGAGAATTATATTCTCTGCCAACCTTCCACGCCCTTCATTTCGACACCAAGGCCCTCCATGAAGCTCCTTGTTGGGTTTGGTATCGGTCTGCGAGCTCCGATGGCTTTGTTTAATAAAGATGAAAGAAAAAAACTATAATATTAATTTTACATCCGCCATCTTTTTACTTATATTCAAATAACTCATTTAATAAAAATGCTGCTTGGTCAAGACTTTTTGTATTTGTTGAAACTAAGCTATTTCCTATACCAAGTTTATTAATTTATCATAAAATTTTCATCTACATAAATGCGCAAGACTGTTTATTAAAATAACAAGCATATACAAATAACATTTTTATCAATATCTATTTTAATCTAGTAGCTATGAGATTACTGAAGCAGATATTGTCACATAAAATACGGGGCTGGGATTGGGTCCAAAAAAAAAATCTGTTTAAGAGGGTCGTCATTGGAAAACACAATATTAGTGACCCTTAATCACTTGGTCTCATCCACTAACAAGATCCAGGATTTAATTATAAGGGGTGCTTCAGCCTAAAAGTTTTTTTTTTTTGTGTATGTATTACAATAATGAACGAAACTAACTACCTATATGAACTGGTGTTTAAGTGATTCTTTAAGTTCTTCTTTAAGGTACATTTCTTTCATAAAACATGGTTACATTTTAACATTTTTTGGGGGAGGAAGTTCAGCCTGGAAGCCGAAGTCTCCTCCTCTCCCCGTAGATCCGGCTGTGGCCTCATCAAATGGTGTCTTTAAAATTCATTCTCTCTCCTCACACTGCTCAAAACTTCGAACAGGTCTCCTCTTCTTGAGAAATTAAGAGCAATGATCCGTCCCGAAAGACTATATTGAGATCCTATTTTAAATTTTGTTTTTAGAACTGTACCATCATGATACAACAAATCGATGATTATCGATTTATTGCGAGCACAAGATCATTCTTAAAAATATGAATCGGATTATTAATTAAGCAGGCAGTGAGAGGGAAAGGGGGAAGGGACTGCAGCCTTTTATATTTAACAGCTCCACAGTGTTAAATATAAAAGGCTGCAGTAAATCCCGACGTCTAACTTCCTGGTTCAAGTTGGCAGTGCGCGGCGATCTAATTAGCCATTCCTTCCAAAATTATTTTTTACCCTCGCTAGCAATTGGCAGGTGGTGAGTCGTGATCGCAGGGTGGCACATTTAGCACACAGAGAGGATATCTGCATCGATTCCATCAGGCCAACTTCACTTAACTAGGCAGGGGCAGAACCGTAGATGTAAAAATCTGGTGCGCGCATCACAAGACTTTCAATTACCACCCTCTTAGCAGAAATAAGTATTTTCAGAGAAAGCGGTGTGAAAGTAAAAATTATAGACGGTTTATTTATTTACATTTCATTGTGGGTACTTTTATTTGTTTAAATACTCTTATGTAGACAAATTTTAATTTTATATCGCTGTATTCCATTCAATTAAATATTAAATAATACCAATCATACCATTTATGAAAACCGCATATGTGTAAGTACATAATATTGTCGGAGTCCGTATTATATTAAGCTCATGTTACGTATGTACTCTTCAGGCGAGCTCGGACGCGCTCGTATTCCTTAAGTTCTTCCATTACAACTATTATCCGTTACGATCTCTTATATCTCCTTTAGTTAATTATCAAATTCTCTTATATTTTATATTTAACTATTTTTTGTTATCAAAGATTAATGTGAAATGGTTAATTATTTCAAATAAAAAAAAATTGAAGGTACTTTAGAGGAAGGTAATAATTGAAAAGTAGTCATTTAAGCCCTGTTAGAGAACATCAATGAGAATACAATCTACATTATATTAAAGAATGACTAATAATAAACTGATATATTGACTTTAATCAAAATAGTTAGAGCCGTTTTTGAGAAAATAGTAAAAATGTGTTAAATCGATTATATAAAGTATCACTTCCGGTTTGGCGATTTTGACAAAAATGTTGCTGTAACATCTAAGGATTATGAAAACCTCAAATACGCAATTTCAGCTTCGCAGAGACCATTTTGCGGGACTTGGTTGTTTGGACTCAAGGAATCTCAAAACGTATATTCTTTGAAAACTCATATTAGAAAATTTTCTCGATCGCAATACTTACCCTTGCTATATATTACGTATATACGTAAGTGAAAGTTAAAACCAGTTCAGCCAGTTAAGAGGATCATCTAACACGTTGGTCGTGAAGTAGCAAGATGATCCTTAGTTGCATATGTAGAGAACCTTCTCCAATACGCCACTTCAACCAGGACGAACTAAACTTAGTCGTTAATTAAAGTCGCGAAATGAAGCAGGCCTTGCAAATCATTCCATCCTCGAAGATACTTGTTCAGACCGCCATTTTATTCAATCGAGCTCAAGAAGAACAACGTATTTGGTTTGGTTGGATATTATTCCATTACCATTACTTTTTGTTCTCTTCTGACTGCACAGGGTTCATTGACAAGGTATGTTTTATAATGATTTTGTGGCCACCTTATAGCATTAAATTAAATTAAACAATAATTATAATATTTTCCAATAAAGTATTATTTTGGTACTGAAAGATTTTTTTGCTCGTTTTGTTTAAGACAATTATCCATCAGATAAATTATTACTATATAAGTTCAGATAACTCAAGTTGTAAGAAACATCGAATTTCGACCATTTATAAGCATTATTATCATATAATCTAACAGAAATCCTGAGAAAATTATAATTACAGTGCCAAGGACTAAACAGATCTGTCAGGAATGCCCACCTCCCTCTCCAAGGTCGACGGCGAATGCCCACTCTCTGAAGAACTTTTATAGCTCTCCTCTTCTTAAAAACGGAGCTAAATTACAGTAGCAGAAAAATGATAGATAATATACAATTACAATTGCTGTGACAGTTTCATGTTTTTCTCCACCCCCTCAATAAAAAATAGTTTTCAATCCGAAAATTCATTATAGCATCGAGATGTACACTCTCCATTAGAACCTCTAACATTTTGATGGCGCGAATAGCGTTATGCAACCCTAGTTCTAAGCACCTCTGGGTTCCGTAAAACTCACATTTCCTTTCTTAAACCCCTTACATGGACAAGTATTGTTTTAACCACCAAGAAACCACTGCTTAATTGATTAAAATTAAAATTCTTTCTGCTTTAATATCAAGATCATCGGACGTCCACTAAGTCAAGAGATAGACAAAGCCCTGACGGGGCTCAGTCAAGATTGATTGTCTTGTCATGCGCAGCAGCAAGTTCATAATGGAGGAAGTTCATTTCCTTCATCAAATATCTAAAAAGATCCAGCCAGGGGAGTCCAATATAATTACAGCAGGAAAAAAATCCTATTAACCGAGCTCAGAATCTTAACCAACTGAATTTCAAGTAAAACATTAGCCCATGTTTCGCAACGTTTCATAAAATAGGGGTTCCAAGTGTGTTCACTGCCAAGATAAGTTAGAAACCCCAATTAAGTTTTTCTCAATTTGGGATCTGATAAAGAAAGGTTTCTGCGGCCTTTACCATCAAAAATCTCAGTTTAGTCCGCCACCGTCTAGAGAGCGTATTGAAGATTTCCTACCGACCCTTTATGGTTACCCAAAGCTGCTGGGAAGCTTCGTACACAACAAATAAAAATAAAGTAGTGACCGTGAACCCTCCGCCCGATGATCAACAGCCGTCCTCCCCTCCCCCCAATCTAAAATTAAATGGCGGAACGGCTGTGAACTTGACTGCCTAACTGTCCCCAGCATTAAATACTGGCTATTAGCGGGAGCAAAAAACAGAACGGATGTGACAGCTTGGCGACCTTGCGGGCACGCAGAGTTATTGCCGGGTGGAAACCGCGATCGGAGGCGGTTGGAAGGAAGCCATCGAAATGGCCGATGAAAAAAATTTGATAGATGGCGCGCAATGTTTTGGGCGGCCGAGAAGGACGAAAAAAGTACCATATTTCATGGGCTTTATGTGGAATGTGGCGAGGTGGGGCCGCTTCCAACGTCTTGGTCTTGGGATTTGGATGGCAGCTGCTGCCGACCACCGGACTGCGTGGTGTAATTCCACCGTCGACAGGAACGGATCCTCATTCGCTCATTAGTTTTCACCTCTAAGATAGCTGGCGATTGATTGACGTAGCGATCCACTGAAGTGAAGAATCTTTTGATCATTTTGCAAGCCAATGAATCGGCATAGTCTTCTTTTACGCAAATTGTGATCGAAGTTTAAATATAATGGACAAGTCGGATTTCAAAAATGAATGCATTAAACAAATATCCTTTAACTCAACGAAGACTATTAGCTAATGGAGGGAGGGCATCCTTGACAGCTGAGGATGCATGGAATGTCTACAGTCGTCGGCTATGAAGCCTCTTTTCTCTCTTCGGTTCGCCAATCAGTAACACATTAAGAATTCTTGATAAGAACATTTAAAGAGAACAACTGTTTCCAGTTCAGTAATTTGGAGGGGGGGGTAGAGAGTGAGAAAGGGAGGAGGGGGGGAGAGTGAGAGAGAGAGAGAGAGAGAGAGAGAGAGAGAGAGAGTGAGAGAGAGGGAGGGAGGGAGGCTGCACGGACTATCCGCTTTGAAACTGCTTAGCTAATTATTGCAAGTCTTTTATATCTGTGGCACCTGTTGAATAGGGTGTTAAGTGCACTCGTGATAACTGAGCTTTAACATTTTCGATTCTAGTAATCCTGGTTCCGAATCCGGTCTGGGAAGGTTGAAATTTATTTAGGGGGCAGGATGGCCGAGTGGACTAACGCGTGTACAAAGTACTGCGCGTAGCCTGGCAACCTGATTACCGAAATTAGAGATGAAAAAATAATTATGGGTTCAAATCCTAGTGCCGGTGGGACTTTTAACTCTGATTGATTCTTCCTTCCTTTCGCCGACTCGACAGAGAAAACCCGATGTAGCCTTAAAGGAGAATGAAAAATTTTTTTTTGAAATTTTCAAAGATGCTAGTTCAATTTTCGAATGCCAATCCATGAGTAAAATAGCCCCTGGTGCAGACTCCTTTTCATCAAATTATTAATATCCGCCCGAAACTTCGTAAATAGCTTCTTCTTATCATAGCATACAACTATTTCGAAAATTCTCGGGATTGGGATGTTTTGGGACTGGAGACCAGCAAACTTTATCTATTTAATTAGGTACTAAAAACTCGTAAATACCCATTTGCTTTCCAATTAAATCGTAAGATAATTTGAGCACAAAACCTTGAAAAAATAGGGTCTTCAAAAATATTGAGCAGTTTGGTGTGACCTACACTTTCTAAATAGCCAAACGGCCGAATATTTTTGATGGCCACCTTTTTTCTCGAAATGGTTCAAGTGGAAAATAAATGGGTATTTACGAGATTTTAAAACCTAATTAAATATACAATGTATGCTGTTCTTCGGAGAGAAAATAAAATATTTCTAGGTTAGGATGAAATGAAGCTATTTACAAAGTTCTAGGCGGATGTTAATAATTTGATAAAAAGGGGTCTGTACCACGGAGTAAAAGTCCCACAGGTAAATTATATATTAATTTCATAACTGCTTAAAAATAAATAAAAAAAATTAAAACAATTTTATACTAATTTATAAAATTTGAAAGGTCGTAGATAGGATAGACAATTGGATGTAAAGGTGCGAAATGAAAGAGGCTAAAGCGTGCAATATGAAAATTATCCAGCTCTGATAAGGATCGACGATACTTACTGTAGCTCACTGCAGGCGGCTGCTATGCCCATGGATTGAATTATTAATAGCCTTGGACTTTTGTATTTGAGTTAATTATTTTCAAACGGACAAGCCTTTATTTATTTATATCATTTTTATGGTTACTGGACTGATCATTATATTATGATTATATAAAATACTTTACAGTCAGTACTATCTATATCAGCGAATAAACGCTACCTCAGACCATAAATACTACACAGCCCCAAAGAGATAATAATAAGAACCGATGAAGAGATCCTGTTCCTAAATAGAGCTCGCTGTACAAATTGCCCATCACTAATGACTCTTCAATAAACCTCAAACTAACAAATCTATTTTCGAAGATGACTACCTTGCCTCGAGTCCTATCAAAAGTTAATTTAAATCCTTTTGAACGCTTGGTCTTGGGCCAATAGGGTATTCCACCATCCGATGTTTCTTTTTGTCCTATCTACTTCTATAAACTGGCGCCAGTTTTATATAAAAATAAATAACATATATATATATATATATATATATATATATATATATATATATGATTAGGACATATTCTAAGCTTCTCTACTATTAGCCTTATACTATAATTTTTTTTATAATTAATTAAAATATATTTTTTCGAATATAATAGAGATTACAGGTTATAATTGGCCTAAATTAAGTTATAAAATGGCCAGTTTATATAAAAAGGCTTCTACTTTAGGAAAATTTCAAACCACATAGCCTTGTATCTTCAATATAAACGCAAAGAAAACCCCGCCAACGTTTCACCAATCCAGGCATCATGAGGACAGATAAGAACAGCCAATCAAACATCACACTATCGCTTACTGAAAGGAAGGTAAAGAAGGCAACGCAGCCAGAGAAGGTTGCAATGAAACAGCTGATCAGGGAAACCAATGGCTGATAAAAAAAATTAACCATTTTTTTCCCTTTCTTTTGCGTGCGTTCTGGGGAAGTAAGACTTGTGGTTCGGAATTTTTCCAATTATAATCTAATATTTATGGTATGTCTCTTGTTTAGTTTGTTACTAATTTATATTAATAGAGATTATATATAGGTTGTCAAGTTATCAGGTCCTCAAATAAATACATATAAAAGAAAATCCATCAACAATTAGTAGTAGATAAGTCGAGGGAGTCGGGTAGCTCAGTGATTAAGACTCTGAGCTTCTATGCTGAAGGTCCCGGGTTCGAATCTAGTTATGGCCGGTAATTAAGTTCTTTTATTTCAGCCGTGGATCAACTCTGCCTCAGTAAAATTGCCAATTTTAATTAAATAATTGATAAGGGGGAGGAGGAGACCTGGCGGTTGAGCTTGGACAATCGTTGCCACTGAAACAGTACCTCATTACAAACTACTGAACCATGTGTCGTAGTGGTGGCTTTTGTTTTTTTTTAAATGATTTTATTTATTTTATCAAAGATACACTACAACTGTATTAGTACTTCATGACGTCAATCGGAAGAGGCGGAGATCGTAATAGAGCGACAGAAGAGGATAAAGAAAGGCAACAAAGAGGTCCCTGTCGGCCGCCAACGAGGTAGAAATGAATTATCTCCCATAGGCCCTCTGTGTTAGACGTCATCGCCTCCGCTCTAGCGATCAACAAGGCCTTGCTAGCGGCACCCGCCCAAGTGACCATTTCCAACCGCTGTTTCTCTAATAATTATTTACCACAATCTTGTGGGATAACATCTTCCAATAGAGAAAAAATAAATAAAATAATAATAGGCTTAAAAAAATCCAGGGGTTCGATCTAGATAACACGGAAACAAAAGTCGTCAGAGTAGAACTGAAAATTATCGACGTTTCAGGCGATCTCTTCCCTGCCGAATGAGCATTGAGTATCCTTTTGTTATATCGTTTTTATCGAGCCCAGGAAATAAGTTAAAAATAAAGCACGATCGTGGGACGAAATTATACATACCTATAACTTTTATTGTCATTGTGGTGATAAGTACTTAGATAAAAGGGACGTAATTTTAGTTTAAAAATTCCATTACTATCATGACAGCTATCAGGCAGGTGGATAGAAGGGCCTGCAGGATGGGAAGGCTTGGAACCGGTCCAACTGGGATATGGGGATGTTAATGTAAACATCGACGTCATTTCGAAAATAATCTTTACTTCTTTTTGATTTGATTTGATATACTAACATCTAATATTACACTATTTTATGGCCTCCTTAATTATCTCGTTAAAGCGTTTCGGTAAAACAAAACCGTACATAGACATTTTCAAAGGATACAAAGAATAATTTAAAATTTATATTTCTAAACTATCTAGAAAAGTAGCCCGAAGTGAAATTTATTACATACATAAGTATTTAATTACATCATTGTTATTTATATTTGTATATCTATAACATTAAAAATATATATGTGTGTGTATATAATTTTGCCAAGTAGGTCAGTATAGCTCCCCCACTATTTTCAATGAGCTTTTGAAATATACGTGTATTAAGGAAAATAACTTCGTATAGATATAAGGAAAACAGTAATCGATGGGATTTGATAAAATTAATACCACACCATTTTTTCATTAACCTCCAACTATTCTCAAAATTTGGATAAAAATGGACAAACTTTTTTAGTAATATAAGAGTATTCAGGAAAATACGTTTACATATTGTTAGAACCATATTAAAGTAACGGACGTGTAACGTTGGACAGGTTAGCAAAAATAATTATGATTATTATTACTAGTATGTAAATAATAGTCTACATAATTTTACAGTTCAATAATAAATACAGTTCCTTCGCTTGGTTGTAAATAGTGTAAGTAGGTGGTTTTTTTTTTTTTGTAATCTCTTACCTTTAAGATATTTTAGTTTTATTTAGTAAATATACTTTTTGATTTTTATTTGGGGTAAGCGCACCAGTGATGGGCATAGCTAAGGAAATTTTTGCCTGATGCCTTCGTAATTATTATAATCATAAACTTCTCCGTTTGGACATTTAGAATCTCGAGAGTATCTTTTTAAGAATCGATTGTACCGGAGTAAACTTCTTCCATCCGTTCTGATATTACTTACTTTATACTACGATGTCGAGTCGATTTAACATGCCTTTCTGACATGTTTTCTAAAATGTTACAGTTGCGTCATCGTTTCGCCAAATGAGTGATGTACATGCCTCATTCTTTTAGTAAAGCTCCTCTGACAACTTCTACTATAAGGATACCAGCATTTTAACTCTAGACTATCCGGACCAACCATACTCTTCCCTTAGAAGCTCACAGCTTACGAAATATTATATGAATGGTACACCCACTGATAGAACCGACCATCTCATATCCCAGCGGGCGGGAGGAAGTGTGCTAATCGATATCAACAACTAATATTATACGTCCTTCAGCCGAGGGAAATAACAGCACAAAAACTGGTGGAGTCGACCCACGCGCCATTTTGTCAAAAGCCGGACGAAATACGCCCCTGCCCACACGGGAGCGGAAATATACTGAGAGCGGGGGAGCGAAGTCTTTGAGTTAGTTGAGTACGTTACAGCTGTGCCTTACCTCTATCTACTACCTACCTGTACAGGTACAGCACACCTGTAATATCGCATACCTTCAGCTATGATGACGAGTAATGAACTAAATCAGAGCCTCCGTCGGAATATCGTACTCTTAATGTAGCTATATAATAGTGCATTAACTGTGTTTTTTATCGATAAAAATATCGTTGTTTTTTTTTTTTTAATTTTGAAATAAACCGAGAATATTTAATACGAATTACCTGATGTTATGCTATATTTAAATTTTATCCAACTTATAAATATAAAATCCTACATTTTTAGAGAGACCCGGGGCAATGTTTTTTTTTTAATTATTTTTTTTTTGGAACCACATTTCTCAGAACTTAAGAGTACTCTCTGCGCAGGCGGTCGAAAACCTGGTTTCGAATCTGTAAAACGACTACTATATTTTTGATAAATTTGCGTAATAATCATTTAAATGAAGTTATTAAACTCTTTACATACCAATTGCGTCATGTGAAAATAACGAATGTGAAACGTTGGACAGGTTAAGATTTGTTACATCAACATGGCGCCGAGGATATGTACAACATTCCCCAGAAAAATCAGAAAAAAAAGTTTTGCCGAGTAGAAAATATTGGGCATAACTTTCACATTACATACTTTAGAATTACAGGCATGGCTTGCTAATTTCATTTAATTGACCAAGAGATATTTGTTCATCTAATATTTCTTTTGCTTTTTATATAATATTAAAATTTTAAATTCTACTTTAAAACTTTTATTATTAAAAACGATTTTATAAATGCAATTAATTCATAATTACTCTCGTTTACCAAAAAATTTACTATATATGCAATTTGATTAAATCAACATTTTGAGGGGTTAGGAAAAAAAAAAAAAACCTTTAAAAAGAATTAATATCAATTTTATTTATAGTGTCTTATTTACGTTAGATAAAAATACATTGTTTCGGCCTAATTTAATACTGCTGGATATTTTCAGAACATTAAAAAATAGTATTTGTAATTATATCCAAAGAGGCAATATCAGGCAAGTTGTACGTACGTAGATGTGCTGAAGATCGATCATTGGAAGGCACAGCTTCTTCCGAAACATAATAACTTTGCATTTTCTGTTTGAGCAAATTATTAATTTCCATTTTTCCCTAATTAAAATGAATAACACCCTTGTGATTCAATTTAGCCATATAATATGAATGATTCTCTCATAACACTGCTTTGAATACATCTTTTTAGAAATCAAAATAACGAAACAAATAATATCATTGTACGCCCGAGAACGAAAGTTAAAAATATGACTTTCGACTTCAATCTACTGGAGACCATTAACGGAATCACGATTTCATTTTTTTGGGGGAGGGAGGAGGCTTTAGCCCGAAAGATTTTATTTTATATAATTATATTAAGTTAATTACTTCGAATGAAAGAAAGAAACCGACTACCTATATGAAATCGTCTTTAAGCTCTATTAACTGTAATTAGACGAATAATAATACTTTTAGAGATATTTGTTTTCATAAAAACATTATTATATTTTACCATTTTTGGGGGCAGCGGAGCTTCAGCCCGAAAACTCCTCCTTCCCTCCCCCTGTAGATCAGCCCATGCTGGAGACAGTAAAATATTCAGCTATCGTATCGAGCACGTATCGAAGGAATGCAATTTCAGCAAAGACAATTTCGTATTCCTTTGTAAAGAAGAGAAGCGCGAAGTGCCTATTCCCGCGAGGGTTGCGAAAGGTACACCATTCGGCGATCAGGTCAGGTACCAAGCAACATGGCGCGGACATACTAATGGCCTCATATTGACACTTATAACCTTGTAAACATGAAAGGTACAAGCTAACTCGATGCGCATAATATTCGATGTGTACACCATGTGCGATTAGGATGAGCAACATGGAGGAATGAACAAGATAGTAAACTAGGGTCTATGTCCATATGGTCGCAATTCCACCATCAATATGATATTTTCTTCAATAATCTAATTAACTAAATTAAGCAAAACAAAGGTTCAATAAACCGAAATATGAGTAAGTTTGCTTCTTTGATAAGGAGCCCATTTCAATATTTTTTTCTTCTCGTTTTGGTGCCAGTCAAAGGGTCTCGCCCTCGGCACTATGTTGAAGTAACGAAGAGGCAACGTTAACCAGGCCCAATTCGATAATTTAACATCGTGTCTACGATCTGCATAATCAACCATAAACCGTATGCTTTCTCAGTTATGCAAATAAATATTTAATGTCTTTGGGGAGGGAGGGATGTATAACTTTTAAGGGCGCTAAGGAAAAAATTTTAGGCGCTTCATCAAAATTGTTGGTTGAGCCGAGTTGGCGCTATAGTGTATCAGAATATAATAAACATTTATTAATTTTTTTAAAAATTATGAATGACTAATTATTAAAATATTAATTTAGTTTATACTAGTCCCTTTTATTTATATAAGGCCATCTAATTCAATGTCCAAATATGTTTTGTACTTTATTGGTACAATCTCGTTCCCATCATCGAATATTTGAACAGTTACTCCTTATGTGAGCTTTAGACCAGACGATAAAAGTGAAAAAATCAACAAGGCAAGATTAATAATATGAAATATAAATTAGAAATAGCTCATCACTGAGAGCATGCCCAATTTTTAGTTTCTGAGATATTTCAACAATCCATATGCAGAAGCACTTCCATGACACAATCTGACTTTACCCGAGCGTTACACATCGGAGATCTGACGACTCAGTCTAATTTCGTCTGCACAAAAAAAAATAAGAAAAATAAATAAATAAAAAAACGCGCTTGCACCAAGGGACGCGACCAGCTTACCGTTGCCGAAATGATCATGGCAAAAGGGGATAGATTCCCCCTTTAAATAATAACATATGTTTATGTTTTTCTGGAACTAAGTATATAGGACAGTACTATTATGAAAATCCACTTATTAATATTTGATATACCGCTAGAGTTGAGGAGTTATTGTAGACGAGAGGGGCCATATGTTGGGGTTGCCTAAACAAAAGAGGTCAGAGAGCTGAGATTTGAGAAACTGCTTTCCATCTTAGAGCCAGCTTCCAAATTGGCTGGCCCGGGTCACATAATGTCACAATCCCGGTTCGGGACCTTAACCAACAGCTCTCTTATCTCCTCGTGGCAGATGGCTACTGCTTCTGGCTGTTATAGAGTTATCTTTTAGTTCTAACAATAGTCAATAACCAAAAGTTTATCTTAAGTAAAAAAAAAAGTCAGGAGATTTGTTTTTTGTTGTAGTTAGTATTACAGATCTTGTAGATATTTTACCGCCTTAACAAGCCTATTCTATCTTTGCATGTCTTGGGCCACTTCTTTCCATTTATCTGCATGTAGTTTTATTGCATTTATGTTGATTTGATCTATACATCTGCTTTTTGGCCTTCTGTTATGTCTTTTACCAGCTGTTGAGGCATTCATTGTCTAGAGACAATCTTAATCTCCTTACCTTCACATCATGAGATATTGATTGACCAGTTTACGTTAGCAGCTATTTATTAGTCTTTCTTCTCTACGTGTTAGTATTATCGTATTATCGTGAGGAGGATTTTTCTCTCCATTCTTTAAATACTTTTTTCCAGAGCGGTGGTTAGCATCCAGCTTTCAGAGCCATATATTAAAACAGGTTTTATCATGGCATTATGCACCTTTAATTTCAGATTATTTTTAAGGATTTGAAAGAGAGAAGAAAGCTCTGTTTGCTCTAGTTACAGGCTGATCTATATGTGACCATTGCTCATTCATTGAGGTTATGGAATTTGTTTCCCTTCTTAAGCATGTTCAATAATTCGGGTGGCACTTTCGTATTATTTTCATATATTTGCCAATTCGCTCTGCTTCTTTTATCACAGATCAAGCGAGTTTCTCAATGCCCTCTTGATTACTTCCAAGGAGAGCTATATGCATTTTGATCAATAAGGTCTTTAACATAAACATTATTAAAAATTGAAAAAAAGGTCAAAATTTATAATTTGCCGTTATCATAAAATTTTCTATTGACTTTAATTTATTTTTATAATATTAATAAATATTTTTGTCTTATCTGTTTATCTATATTCAAGGAATCGCGTTGTATATGTGTGTGCGATTTAGCCTAGTATTTCTAGCATCCCAATACTTTTTTTTTCTTTTTCGGAAATGTATGTGTTATTTAATGGTAATTGTTTAATGTGGTATATTAGTGATATTGTATATAACCTTTAGTGAGATTTATGAGAAAGTAGAAAAAAAAATGATATTTTTATAAAATAATGGAATAATATAATGTGAGAGCTATATCCAAATGGATTGATCAGTATATGCTGTGTATAAAGCAACCCTACGTAGTAGGGCAGCCAGCATTACTTTCAATAAAGTATTTCTCTCCTTTTATATATATATTATAACTTAAGATATGAATAAAAAAAAACAAAAAACGTTGTAATATTATATATATATATATATATATATATATATATATATATATACACAACATACATGAGCGAGACGAGATGCCCCGGATGGCTCACTCATGCTCCACTCCTTGCAAACATGCCAACCAGGTGTTTGATACACAATGGAACGCCTACACTCAAGGACGAACGTACAGTCTCTGACCTGCTTATCCTGTACTTCGCAACCCTACACCTGTGAATGGCGACCAATCTCCCAGGCCGATAACTACTTAATCTGAATTAGTCCAAGAGTTAATTGACAGATAATCCGCCAAGAGGGAGTCCTCAGCTACCGATATCACCATCTCAATACACTAAATATATTTTTATGGATATATTATTTAGACTATAATTGAAAAAATAATCCAAAAACCAAACCATGAGCTTCTAAAACAAAGATAAAACAAACTAACTGGACAACGTTTTCTCAATCCAGCTATCGGCAAGAAAGACAACTTACTACATCCCGTATACCAGTGATCGGCACACTCATCCTTGGGAGTGCTACAACTTAGGCACAGCAGACGGATTTCCATCTTCGTAAAATATTTTTTCATAGTTAAATTTTGTAAAATATGTTTAATAAAGCACTATTAATAATAAATACTGCTTTTAACAAGAAACAACAGTGATTATGAACTATTGAAAAAAAAAAGTTTTTCGTAAAAAGAATGAAAAAAATTAGTCACAGAATAATACCCTATTCGATTACGTTTTGGGCACATTCTTTATTCATTGATGAGTAAATATGAGGGTTTTTACAAGAGTGCAACATTGTCTATTATGTATTGGTAAATTATTATTCGCACACATTATTTCGAATTAATTATTTCAAATGATTATTATAATTATCCATATTTTTATCACCAAATATCTCATCAGCAGTCCAAAAATGACACATCTAAACAATAATCTTTAAAAAATCATAAAATACCAGTACGTCTTTAGATGTCAAGCTATGATGTACTGCATTCGCTAATTTTTTTTTTTTTGTTTATTATTGATAACAAATGTGTAATATTATGTCAGCATTTATTTTTTTACGTTGTTCCGAACGTTTGCTGAATCGTTGACGGGTTAATGGGTTTCATTCTGATTTATTTTTTCCAATTAATACCCGATATTTAATTCATAGATTTGACAGTTGGACACCTTTGTTACAGCGAAGAAACAGCCATACTAATCAACAGCGACAGCGCAGCATCCACTGGTCATTTATTGTGAGGAATCGTGAAACCAGGCAACCAAGGGATTCTTTAATTGACTTCTTTTTAGTTCCTGTTATTGAATGGCATCATAGATGGTGCAAACGAATATTTTAGGCAAAATAAACGACTCGTCGACAACAACGGATATCATTGGAGTTGATAACCAAATGTTCGGGGAGGAGGAGGGATGTAGCCAGCCAACTCAAAACAGAAGTAGTAGGGGGGGGATTAACTTTCTAAATTTAATTTCTTCCATATGGAGCTTGTCCTTTTTTTCCTTAATTAGTTTCTTTCAAAATGTTGAAATATTAACAACCAGTCTACCGCTGTCAATCAATTTTCACAACTTTGTTGTTCATATTTGTTTTTATAATATTTTATTTTTTTTAAATCTCTCCTGTTGAAAGAAGGGTAAACTATTAAAATTTCTTTCCCCCCTGGTTTATTCAATATTAGTCACCCATCCAAATATAAAAGTTAAAAATAAATTTAATTTTAATAATATATATTTTTTTTTTAATTTGAACGGAAAATACTTATTTATTCGGTTTATTTCCAAAAATTACTAACTACCCTTACAATGGAGCCAAACTTTTAACTAAGTACTTGTGAATTTCGTAACTCATAGGAACCACCTGTACCAGAAAGGGAGAAAGAGATAAAACTCCCAGAAGGCGGATTTCGAGATAAAACTTTCCCACAATATTGAAATTAACTCATTAATAATAAATTCACTTCAGAATGGAGGAAGCCTAGCTGGTATGGGGAGATATTCATTCATAATTAAGCTCATGTTACAAAATCTCACCAATAGCTATTGATTAAATAAATATGATGACTCACTTCCTGAAAGGGCTATTTTAAAGAAAACGATATAAAATTGATTAAGTTAAATAAAACACAAATAAACTAAATACAAATAATATGATATTCCCCGTACTACCAACTGGAGATCGCAATATAACTACCAGAAATTAAAAAGAAAAATTATTTAAATAAAAAGATAGAAGAGCAGAGGAGTTAAATATTTTTTGCCAAAGAGAGTTAGTCGTTAGTGAACGCTGGCCGACAGGAATGATTAACGACCGGTCGACCAATAGTTGATAAGCTTCCAAGGAGGTAAAACTGTCTACAAGGACCCAACCAGCCTCCTTCACATCTACGTGGCTCGTCTTCGGTCTGCATATCAAACTGTCTCAACACCATTTCAATAATCATAGAATCGACAGCAGTTGAGTATATATATATATATATATATATATATATATATATATATATATATATATGCATTGTTGGGAGTTCTTAGGAATCCACTGCAAAAACAGAAAATTTCGGCAAACGTTACAGATAAATGAGGCTCAGAATTAGGGGTAGCCTTCGATATCAACATTTTACGAAATATCGATATTTTCCTTCTGATATTCGATATTATAATATTTATTACATATTATATAAAATTTTATTTTATATATACGAATCTGATAGATTATATATGAATCTGATCGTTAGAAAAAAATAGTATATATAAGTATATATACTCATTTTGTTTGTTTCATGTAGAATATAGTGCGTAGTAGAGAAAAATATCGATATTTCGATAACATCGTCTATCGATTCCCATCCCTAATAAGAGCATGGAATATCGCACATGGAATCTTTCTCACTCAGTAAACCCAAGTTAGAACCTTCTCAAACCAACGCCACAAACGGTCAAAGAAATCTAAGTAGGATTTAAATAAATCAGCATTTCACTGAATCGATCTATGAGAAAATGGAAGGTATAATTGGTTAAATGGAAACTTCTGGAATAAAACTGAGGATGAGGAAGATGTACAGAAACTAGAAAATTAATTTTATTAAGGAGAGTAGAAGAATTGATACTTCCATTAATTAATTTAAAGAAGAAAATAACGCATTTTTCATATTTCAAAAATGTTTATGATATCCATAAAATATCGATTATCAGTATTTCAAGTATGATGTTTTGGTAGTATCGATAGTTTTAGGCCGATATTAATATCCCTACCTCTATCCCTACTCAGAACATGAAAATTGAAATCCATAAGAAATTACGATTTGGAAGGTACTTCCTTATTATTTAAAACTAGAGTTTAAAAACAGAGATAACTTTCAATATTTAATCCCTAAAAGTAAAATCTATATTTATATATCAAGAAAATATGTTATAATAAAGAAAAAAATTGCTGTCTGCAACTATGTTTTTCAGTAAGCAGATCTGTACTCTAATCCGTGTAAAGGATAAGTTAAAATATTTTGGACACCGCTTCGAAAATCGTCGGAGACCTATTCTAAATAGAGTGAAATGAACAAGATTCAACCCCTGGGATGGTCATGAAATAAATTTCAACCCGTCCAGGCTGGATTCAAGAAGTTAAAATTTTCATTTATTTTTTTGTCTTGTACCAATTAACTCTAATTCTTTTGTAACCACAATGAAAACTTACAAAGTAGGTCGAAATGTCGGCAAATCTAATAAAATACCATAATAATATATAGTATTACAGATCGACTGCATCCTCGACCAACTCCTTCTTAAATAATAATCACTATTAACCATCTCCACACGGAAAAAATTACGGTTTAACAGGCTCGAATATCATAACCTTTATATGCAGCACTAATTGAGACATTTGTTAGTCGACTTTAAAAGACGAAACCACAGAGAGTTGATTATGTTTGTTTTGGCTCAGAGAACTAGAACATTCAGGTCAGCAACACTAAATGTTTTGTTTTCATTTTATAAAAGTCGAAGGCAAAAAAATTAAATATACATCAAAACTAAATAAAGACAAATAAATAAACATGTTCAGAGTTTTAGAAATAATACGGAGAAAGTTCTATAATTTTTACCATAGATAACTTTTTTTCAAATATTTAAAAACTAATGCGACTGAAACTTGGTTGGCATTAAAAGACGCATTTACCAAAAATATTGACATGGTGGAAATGGTAGTTCATTAATAAGAAGTGAGGGAATTTTAATTTAAGCGTTTCGGAATAAATAAAGCCACAAATAAATATAGTTTCGTCCTATAAATTGATGAAGTGTAGGTATTAAGAAGTTATTAGTTAATTAATTTACAATTATCCTCTCACTTTATTTTTTTATTTAATAAATATATACACTAAGGCACATATTTTAACAAGGTCAGACATCAAGAGAGGAAACGGCGACAGGAAAGACAAACCTGGGAGGAATGACAAAGTATTTGCGAAGAACGGTAATGACGCAATTGATGAAGAGTTGTTGGCCCCTGTTCTTAATGTTGTAGAGAATACTAATGTCATCAACCGTTGGAATAATAATTTATTTACCGATTGGCAACAGATTCGTAACAATATTTTTTAGACTGATATTGATAATATTAGTGAACTGATAACAGCTGATGACCGACCGGACAGACTGGGAAGCAGACAAAGAGGTAGACGAGAATAGATCCGTGATTCAGGTGAAGATAAAAAGGAAAGCAGCCGGTGGCGCCACCTACCTGCCAACAGTAGGACCTGCCAGCTCGCTCCCGACCGCACGGCCGCGAAGGCTGAGCCGTGGCTTGGGGCTCTGGCGTGGCTACGAGGCTCTGGCGTGGGCTAGCAGGCAAGGACGGTACGATGGGATCTCTTCCGACACACGACTTGCGGGTATCAACCTCGAGGCGGTACGAATCAACTTCCACCGCTCCATCTGGAGATGATAATTCAAAACTCGAGGGAAACTTGAGAAAATTGATCACGTGACGTGGAATTTTTCAACGAATCGCGTGGGACTCTGTCCAATGAATCACCGGCTAACCATTTATTTCCTAAGATTGCGCATTTTTCATCGGAATGTATTCAATGACAAATACATACAATTTATTGAGCTATAACTTGAAATCTGCTTGAACTCCTTAAGAGAAAAATTTATGATAAAGTTACTTTTAAAAGATGAAGCCATATTAGATTGGCAAAGTGATGTGGAGTGTCTAGATTAGGGGACCGGTTAGTTATTCACAATGACTTGAGGGTCTGGAGGCTATAATTTTGGCATCCAAAAACTCCCTAATAACTTTATTACATATATCTTGTTATTTCTTTTGTTATTATTTATATGAAATTTCTTTAATAATAACATTTTTGGACTAAGTAGACCAAGATAGACAACATGTGGCCGAGACTACCGCTTCCACCCGACGACCTTTGCAACAGCCCACGCAGCCTGGGAGCGGCGGAGAAAGCTCTGGGGAACAAACAGAGCGAACGACAGGAAGTGTCACGTATGATTCGCAGAATCGATACCTAGATCGATTATCGTTATCGTTGTACGATTTGCAAGCTGTTCGGAGCAAGAGGACTGGTGTCCTATTTCGAGGGCGTCCTCTGAGTGGATGTTGCGTAAGATAAGCTGATTGGTTTCATCTACCATCTAGTCATAATGCATTGACGTCATCCGACTTAAGAAGAGAGGGGGGAACGGAAAACACTTTGCCAACTGTCAATATTTTGGTCTCGTAAAGGAATGTCCTATTTCAACTAGAATGAAACGCAAGATTAGAATAACACTATGCCCTAAAAGAGCACATCTTAAATTAAATATAATATATTACTAAACAATCCCTGACATGTAATACACGTTTTAGAAAAACCAAATACACTAATTTTTTTTCTACTTAAAACAATGGAATTTCGATACGATGGGAATTACCTTATTATAAACTTTTTTTTAGTTATCCATTTAGATCCATTGCACGAAAAATCTGAAATATTTGCAAGACAGAAAATTGACGTTTACTGTTTTTTTGCGAGTCACCAGACTACGGTCGATATGGACTTTTAATGATTTCTAGTTATTTACATATAGCTTAAAAACCGGATAACCCATACAATATAATTACAACGGTATACACAAATAATATAATATATAACAATATATATATATATGGTAATACTCACACTCCTTGTTCTTGTCCATGGCCTGGTGAAGCGGCGATTCGTCCACTTCAGCCTTCGGGGGCGAACGCTGGCCGGGCTCCATGCCTCCCGCGTCGGCGAACCACTCGGGGTATATCGACACCAGGGTAGAGAGCAAGTCCGCGTCCAAGCTGACCCGAAACACTCCGCAGCACTCCCGTCTACCGCGATCTACCAACAAACAAATATAATATAATAAACAACAATCATACAATTATAAAATATGTACATAATTCAACATTAAAATAAGTTTAAGTATAGTTATTGAGTTTTAATGTAAGTCTCGATGGCCTTAGACAGGTATCGAAAGAAACTCAACCCAACGTTCCAGATATTCATGCATTAGTGCATACTTATAAAGATACCAATGGCATACCAACTAGATTAAACATGGCCCAGGAAGATTCCCTCGAAGAGCGGAATGGAACTGAGTTGCTTGGAAGAAGGGCGCAACATTGAGAGAGTACTTCCATAGTCCACTCGAGATGGGTCCTCCAGGAATAGTTATTTTTTATCGATCCAAAAAACTACACCCACTGTAGTAGATTGGCTTCTAATATTTACTCCTTTATATGACGTTGGGTGAGGAAATGGGAAGGAGTATGGAAAAGTATCAAATCTATAGACAATCGACGAAAAAGGTACACAACAAAGAAAGCAAGAAGCCTGGAAGAGGTGTCAGCTGCTGGAGAAGGACGTAAAAGAACAAGGAAGACTTATTTGAGGACGGGAAAGGCAGAAGGAAGGAGGTTACCTCAAAAGAGAAGCCCACTACACTGAATATTAAGAAGATCAATTCATTTAGTTGTGGAAATAAATTATTTTGTTATACAGGAGTGGAAAGTCCTTTTATTTAATTATCCTACAGGCCTTACAATTGAAGAACAACAAACCAGGTGATTCAATCCAGTAATATTGTATTTACTCAGTCCTACATTTCAGATTTATATATATCCTTATTATTTCTTGTCACTCAGTGCCACAAAAGCATTACGTTCCCGAATCGCCAACAACAGTAAACACCCTTAAAAAGCCTATATCCAGTGCAGGGGTTTGTTTTAAAAAATTAAAATTCACGAGTGTAAATAACAAAGCTCCCCCCTCCCCACAAAGCGGAAGGCTATTTACAATTGCCGCCCAAAAGGTTATTTACAGCACATGTGAAGAATATTGGTGCCCCACCTGTCAAGTCTACGAGACAAATTTATCTTTTGTTGGACAAATTTTTTAAATTTTTAATGCCTCCTTTTCTTAGGAGCTGTTTAGAATTTTAATGGACTTTAGCATTTAGAATATCTTTTTGAGGTGGCGAAAAAAGAACAAGAAGTAGAAGATCAATCATCCATATTTGACGATCTGATATGGAAATCTACCTAAAAATAAAAACTACCCTGCTTTTTTGAGCTAACAAAATTTAGGTAAATTAAAATTTTTGTAATCACGAGGCATTAAGATCATTGATCTTTATATCCTTCATTCATTATTATTATATTTCTCTTTATATAGTTCATATATTTTTTCAATAAATTAAAAATATTGACAGGAACTTTCGTTGAGAGGCCACTTATCATCATATTGGCCACTTTTCTCTTTTATGCCCTACTTTACTAGACTGTAGCCGATCCAGATATAAACCGCTATTATACGAGAGGTTGGCGGTTAGCAGCCAGCAGTTGACGGTTGGCTTAGGCTCAAGCAGCGGCACGTGCAGTAGCCTGTCCCGTCAAGATGCTACGCCCCTCCTCCGTCCTCCCCCCTGACATCTCCTTGACATTGTTACCGCCGCTGCATTTAGCTATCGTGGGGCACCACTTGCCAAGCAGCAGCTCCTTTTAGGGTACAATTATATGGCTTACGTAGTGTTCTTTCCAAATTCTCAGCATATCCTTGGTCTTTGCCAGTTCGTGTGCATCTTTCATCTTGATAATCTTAAATGAGGACACTCACGTTTTCTATTTTTGCTGAAGAAGGCGAGAGAGAAAAAAAACAAAACAATTTATTATGTAAGGAAAAGAAGGGGGTTGAATAATAGTGGAGTAAGTGAGATTTAGAAAACGAATTTTCGTAAATATAATTAAATAATAAATATATATTATATTTATACTTAATATAGTCGTGATTCTAACAATGTTTTGACATTTCTCTAAATATATAGTTTCGTTTTCTTGAGTAAAACTATTTTTTTAAGAGCATACTTAAGCCATCGATATATCATTTAAGTACATAGTATGTTCTTCAATATTGCCTCGTTGGTATAAATACTATTAAACATCGTTTATAAAAAAATCACATCATTGACAAAAAAATAAACTGACCTACACAACTATCATTCTACTTACAACTCTTGAAAGTTTTGCTGTGTAAATATTTGGGGTCTAATCTTATTGTTGATAATTTAATTATCGGGTGAAAATGCGTTTATCCGGTTCAAAGAGTTCTCAAGAGGCATAGGCACAAATATAATAGGCTAAAATATCACGTTATCTAAAAAATCTCCAAGAGTTTCATAATTAAACTGTTCCTTTTTATTCCTAATAGCATACAAAAAAGTTCCTCATATTTCAAATAATTATAGTTTACGAGGCCAGAACCACTGGAAGTTAAATTACAAATGAGCACTAATCGATTGTACTATTTATAATTTTAATATAAAAACTAATTTAGATTATGACTACTCCTCGATTATAGATCCATAGAGGTCCCAGCAACCGCAATATCTACCTCGTAGCAGTTGGTTCGGTTTGTTGAACTATCTCGTTGGGGGCATGCATTGACGTCACCGGCCTCTTCTGTTCTGGGTCCCTTTCATGTGGTCAGCTCTTTCTGTCATTCCTCAACGGCTAGTTCGATAAATAACGGCCAAAGTTCAAAGGGGAGTTATCGAAACCATTCCTACACAATTCACAATTAGAGGTTTAAAGAATGTTAACAAAAAAAAATCCTCTTTACACCATAATGCTTCAAAAGTGTTTGATTCAATTCATGTATAATAAATAAAATTAACAAAGAAGTTGAGTAATATTATACAAATTATTCGATTCAATTTAATATATATAGAGGGTGTCCCGTGAGTAGAGAGAAATGTTTATAAGAGTGAAAGTAGACCTCAAAATCTACAAAAAAGTTTAAATAAACAATGACCTAATTTCCACCAGAAAAGTAGGAAATTCAAGATTTGTGATTTTTTAAGTGTTGCGTTCTTTGTTGAATAGAAAGCGATAACTAAAAAAATATTTAATTTAAGAAATTAGCAATTGCTTCACAGTAAACTAGATAAAATTTAATTTTAATGAAAATAGAGTTTTTATTTATGTAATCATTTAAAGAGGGCTACTGAACGGATAAAATTAGATAAGTTCTGTTTAAAAAAAAATTCATAAATTATTTGTGATTTTTTTTATCACCCTCAAACTACACTAAAGATGCCCCCGCTTGTAGAAAAACTTGCTCGTTTAATCAGCTTTAAGTCCATATTAATTAAGTTGATGTTTATGAGGGAAAATTTAGATATTCACCCCATTTAGTTGTCTAAAAAGAATTATCTAATTAGATATCATGTCACGTAAAAGTAATCATATTTCCGGAAAAAATGACTACAATAAATTATTCAAAACATTTAATATTTTGGTTTCCATCCATCATGTGGGATGCATTATAAAAAATATAAATGAATAAGTATACTTTTTATTTATTAAAAAAAAAAACTTTAAAAATAATGGTTTTTCGAATACTTATCATCTAAAGTGATAATGTAACTGTGTTTTTTACCTAACCTTTTCAATCTATTACGGATAATCCGTGTTACAGAGCCATTTTTATCAAATCATTAACATCCGCCCGAAACTTTGCTAATAACTTCATCTCATCGTAACCTACTTATTAATTTTCTTTACGAAAATTCTCGGAATGGGGGCGTTTCCAATCTGCGGGAGAGCGAACTTTGTCTAATAGGTACTAAACACTTGTAAATACCCATTTGCTTTGATGCGCTTGAATCCTAAGATAATTTGAATACAAAATCGATAATAAAGGTGGCCTACAAAAATATTGTTCAGGGGTGGTTGCTCAATATTTTTGAAGAGTTACCTTTTTTTCCCGAATTTATACTCAAGTTATGTTACGATTGAAGTGGAAAGTAAATGTTTATTTACGAATTTTTAGAACCTAATTGAACAGACAATGTTTGCCGACCTCCAGATTGAAAATGCCCTTATTTCGAGAATTTTCGTAAATAAAATATTTGTAGGTTATGGTGAGATGAAGCTATTTACGGAGTTTGAGGCGGATGTTAATAAT
The DNA here is from genome assembly GCA_928085145.1 of Nezara viridula. Classification (NCBI taxonomy): domain Eukaryota; kingdom Metazoa; phylum Arthropoda; class Insecta; order Hemiptera; family Pentatomidae; genus Nezara; species Nezara viridula. The sequence continues at coordinate 669,582 of OV725080.1, forward strand.
TTTACATAAAGAGTTCTGTACCACGGACTACAATCAAAACCCGTTTAACGTTGTACATTCAATACTTTAACATGGTGCCGACGATAACAATAATGGATTAGTGTACGCTCAGACATACCTGGGTCTTAAGGCTTAATACTCAATCGAAGGGATAATTCCCAGTGGGGCACCCTCATCACTTATTAGGATAGCTACTCAAGTGAGAGCTCTCACAGGGTAAATTACTAGTGGTTTTATGACAAGGAAAAAGCAAATCGCGGATTTATTGAAAAAAGTACATTTTTGAACGAGCTCAAATTTTTTTTTAATGTTGATCCTATTTTTCGATACGATAAGCGGATCAAAATGAGACAAACTCTTTGTACTTAACAAAAATAGTTACACTTTAGTGCACAATATTCTGATTTCACAGAGAAAAAAATCATCTAAGTGTTAAAGTGATTTAAGATTATGAAATGATATATATATATACGAAGATCCCTCTTGTTAAAGCTATACACTCATCCCGTACTCTATTTATACATGGACTCCACCCCACAATAAGCTCAGTCCAGTTGGCAGAGCAGCGCAGTATGTTTGTCATAATTCCCTAAACGATATCAAAGGTTGCACCAGAGCCACTTGAAGCTATCACCTTGTTTACCACAACAGCCGCCCCGCCCCCCTTTCCTCCCCTCTAATTATACAGCCTAATATTAGTCAGCTGTCCCGCTCTAGTTTTCAAAAGAGCTTATGCAACCGAAATATCGTTAGTTACCTTAAGCTTTTCCTCACCACAGAGCAGAGCCAAAAATAATGTTATTTATTAGGAAAATGTAATATATAATCAAATAAACGTGGGCAGCGACCTGTTGTTGGTTTTATTTCCATGCCAACATTGTTAGAAGAAGTAAACAAAAGACAAGAACACGCCATGCAAATCAGAGTAATGCAGAAAAGATATTATTAGATACAAGGAAGTTTTAAACAATATCAACATGTTATCCTCTATCTTGAGACAGAAGGGCGAACCTACCACAGTTTCGTTTTATATTAATTTACTCAATGTCGGCCTTAGGCATTCGGCGCAGATAATAAAAGAATTAATTTTATTTATTCATTCACTTCCAGTATAAAGATGTCGTTACAACGTACAAGTATATTTGGAATCTCAGTTTTCAACGGAAATACATGTTTTAAGGTTCCCTGAGTTCAAATAACCAAGTGTCGCAAAATGGTCTGTGTGTGTGTGTGTGTGTTTTAACAGTCTAGCTCATAAACGAAAAGTAGTACGAAACTGATATTAAGTATTTAAGGTTTGTATATGGGCCGGATGTGACAGCACCTTTTTTGTTAAAATCGGCTAACCGGAAGTGCAACTTTATGTGAACGCTGAAACACATTTTTACAATTTTCTTAAAAACGGCTCTAACGATTTTGATCAAACTCGGTGTATCATTGTATAATTAAGTGGTCTTTAATATCATTTAGGTCATATCCCCGTTGATGTCACTTTACAGGGCTTAAATGTCCAATGTTCATATATGTCTTCCTCTAAAGTACCTTTAATATGGTTTATTTAAAAAAGTTAACCATTTCGCATTATTCAGAGTTACGAAAAAATGCTACATATAACTTTTGAAAGAATTTGATAAATTAATAAAGGAGGAAAAAAATAAAAATGCAGAAAAACCTCCGTTTCCACAGCCTGTAGCGCCTAAATTAATGTACCAATTTCAATGAAACTACTCTAAAGTCATTTTCTCGATACCCTTTAAATTTATCTATATAACATGCCTATATATCTTATCTATATAACATATCTATATACTTCAACGAAAAGAAGTTACGAGGGATGTTAAAATTAAATTCCGAATAACTAAAAAAGTATACGCTTTTTTGTCGATATTGTATATGGTTTTTTAAAGGTTTATGGAATTTCCAAAAAAAGGGGAAAAAAAAGGAAAAAAAAAAAAAACCGTTAAAATCGGAGAATTAGGAGGAAAGATATGGTCCCTAGTTTTTTTCCCTGAAGATGTGAACATTTGGATAAATTTAAAATATATTTTTTTAATTGTTGAGACTAAAAAAACCTTTTTTCTACAGATATTTAATAAAGTGTCTTTCCTAAGAACATCTTTCATAAGAAAGTAGTACCTAAATTTATACCTTTATTCTCAGTTCTATATTTTTTTATTCTTAATCGGTAATATTTCTTTCTAATTTTCCATTACACAAACTGGCTTGAGGTGACCTTTGAAATGATTAGATAGAAGCCCCGTGGCACGAGAGATATCAGAAACAAGATTGTAACGAGTTGGTTGTCCTGCGCTACACCTGATTGGACGGTGACTCGGAGCCCATTTGCATAACTGCATCGCCCACAGGCCGCAAGTGGGCGCCGCAAAGGTCTCACAGTTATTAGTTTTTTTTTCTTTCTTTCGTAATTTTTTATTTTATTCGTTTCCTTTTTATTGAATGGAGGGTGGTAAGAAGCCGGATCTCGCTTCGCTGTCGTTCGGTGACATTGCGTTCACTAACACTACGCCCTCCATCGATAATTAGTCCGTTGATTCGATTTCCTGCAGAAACATTTCCAGCGAGTAGGTGGCCCACGCCATTCGCAACATCCGCACACCTGGTTCCTTCAGAGGCCTTGCCTTTCCGTAATATAAAATGGAGTTCACCTCCTTCCTCAATCAAACAGAAGATGAACTTCACCTCCTTCCTCAATCAAACAGAAGAATGGTTTACAAACCCCGCTAATGATAATAATCAACAACATAATCGATTAAAATAATTTAAACTTATTATTGAATATGCCATTTGTTGAGATTGTTACAGTAGGAAAGATAAACATATTCAGTGAATATATAAAAGGACTTAGGAATCGAGCTAAGTTTACTCATGCTTACCATCATGTTTTGATGGCTAATTATCATTCAAACTGAAACATATGTATTTACAGGATTTATAGTAATTTTATGTTTTCAGACTTCTACTATTTTAAATTATTAAAAATTCAAATCGCCATTACATCTAATTTCTTACAAGAAACCAGCCTCAAGAGGAATGCAGATTATGATTATTATTAATATACAAGAAATCAATCAAATATAAATAAATCGATCATTTAGATCCATTATATAATAGTATAGCCAGCAATAATGCTTTGGTACTGAATGCAAGATGGCTCATAGAAGTCGTGTGGTTACAAGTCACGATAATTTTGCAACCTGACATCAAAAATTCAGGTCAGAGATGTTAAGGAGGCAAAGAGGACTGGTGAATGGATCCAACGAAACGTCTGCAATCAAAGAAGAAGCAATGTGATGTAGTTCAGAGAATGTCTGTCCCTTATCCTTATCAGTTTTCGAGCTAGATCGAGGATTCACATAGAAATTACTATTTAAAGAATTTAACGAAAATCAGAGTCAGGATGACATAATGCTTGGATATACAACTTGCGCTGCTATATTTCTACCCAAAATTTCCAACATGGTGGACCATCATGCTATCATGAAATGACTGACACCTCCCCTTAGCCCTGACAGCTACCCTCCTCCTCTCCTCTCCTCTTTTCCTCTCAGCCACGATCCAGAAGCTAGACAGAGGTGCAGAGAAGATCCAGGTGAGAACGATCAGAGCAGAGCTGGCCGTGGTCCAAATTCCTGCACAGTTAATACCCCGCCCTTGGGTGGAATTGCTTCCTTCCAATCTGAAAGTATTATTAGCCAATATCTTAGGAGCTCTATCTCTCGCTTACATAACTATTAAGACGACATACATGTGTATACATCGGCTCATATATATATATATTATATATATATATATATATATATATATATATATATATATATATATATATATATTATATATACAGATTAAGAGGTGTATTATAACGAAAATTGAGAATAGTAAGTTTTTTTTTATTGTCTCGGAGTTTAAGCATTAAGTTATAATCACTTTGAACCTTTGAACGGTTGAAGATGAGATAGTAAAGTAATATATATTCATAAAGAAAATTTAATAAAACAACTTTCTTTCTCACGACTTTTTCGTAAAATGAAAAGATAAAGAGTAAGCTAGGCAAATGATGAGAAAAATGCGAGGCAAAAACTTCTTTTTTTTTTTTTTTTTTTTATGACAATGAGTAACGACGTCGGATATCTCGAAAACTATAGAATAGAATAGCTAAAAAGCTAATATAACATCTTTAACATCGTTTAACGGTAGAACGCATAGTTTCACTGATATGAGCGAAGTAAACTTTTTAAATAGTAAATTTAATTTTTCGAAATTAAATCCACGGGTATGGTGCAACTATTATTTCATGTCTCAAGACTGTAAATACTATAAATTTAAAGTGTTAATCGCTGTATATTTCTTTAAGTCCTCTCTATACGTACGTTTACTACCTGTATTGGGTCTTTATATATCTTTACCTGGTCTCCATTATGTATTCCAGCGGCTAAATGCTGGCAGACGTGCCTTTTTCTCATCAGGCCTATTGAAATGGTCAATTTATGAGGACAAAACTCAGTACGGAATATGACATATTTGCCACGGGCTCCCGAATTATACATAGCTCCATTTCTCTAACCCACCAGTAACGATACAAATGAATGGTATATACCAATTACGATAATTCAAATTTCTGTCTGATTCTCGATTTATTAAAGAATTTTGTATAAGTAATTCCTTATCATACGGAATGCAGGACAGACATTTATTTATTAATCCAATAATGGAACAGGTGTAAGATTAATTACACCAATGAGATGACAATGGAAGGGTGGTGCAGCTCAGCGATTAATATTCAGGTAGAGAGGGTAGACAGCACGCAGCGGACTGTGCCAACGTTACGTTAAACTCCTGCCTTCGCTATGCTATTAGGTACCTCTGGATAGATATTGATAAGCATTTTTTTAAATTTTGTTTTGTTCCAAATACGATAATATATATATATTTTTCTAAGGAAGTTAAATGTACCACCCTCTTATATACATACAGAGAAAAACTCTGAATATTTCAAATGAAAAATGAAGTGATTATCATAATTCGTTATCGGAGCCTTGAATTCCTCCCGAAATTATATTAATGATGACAATAATATAATAGTCTATAATAGCCCAGAATCAAGGAAAATAGAAATGGAAATGTGGTTTCCCTCTCATTGTCAAGGCAACACCACAACTTAACAATACTTGGAAGCCAACCGATATATCTTTCAGTCCGAGATTTTCCTCCTAGTATTTTTTTTAGAAGCGATTAAGATTTTTATTTTTAGACATGGGTAATTAGTCAACTTGTTCTCTATATTATAATTATTAGTGAAGTTCTTGTCTCGACTCCCAAACAATAGCCCTGAGGATGACCCACATGTTTGGGACGAAACGTAAGTTAACCCGATAAAAATATCGACTGAAATTTCTGATTTCCCCCTTTTTTTTGTAGGTGGTGGAGGAGGAATCCATATTTGAACTTGAATAGGGATTATTATACGATAAATTAATTACTATACGATATATACTTTCATTGTTATAATAAAACAACAAATTTCACTATATAAAAAAAAAAGTTACACTAAATATATGGGAGGTGGGATGGCCGAATGGGCTAAAGCGTGTGCACAGCATCGCGAGTTGCCCGGCAACCAGATATAGAATAGAATAGAAAAATAATTTTATTCTGGGACGAAGTCCCTTCAGAATAACAAAAAAGTACAGAAATTAAAATTTTACATCTGGCCAGATAAAAACAAACATAACAAATTAAGATAATGATAGGTCATTAAAGAAAAGAAAAGAAAAAAAATATTGGTTATACATACTATATACAAAATAAAATATAAAAATCTATATAAAAAACTCTTGAAACCATACTAAGATATTTAAAACTATGTACGATGTTAAAATATAAATAAACCCTTTTAGAAAAAATAAAAAATACAGAAAAAATAAATGTATATTCTTCTTAACAGTAAAATCTGTTTCTGTTGAAACAGAAAAAAAAAAAAAAAAAGAGAAAAAGAAAGTCGAATCTATAATAAGTATTCAGGTCATGAGCTATATGTGAATATGGTCTTATATATAATGTGTAATTTTACATAAAAGATTAGCTGGTGCCTGACTGTTTTTGGGACAGGAATTGGAATAGGAGGGTTTTGAATGTAGATAAGGATGAAGAATGTCGAATTTTGATTGGAAGGGAATTCCAGAAACTAACAGAACGTGCAATAAAGGAGTTTTGGAACGAGGCAGATCTGTGAGAAGGAATGTAAAGGTCGGAAGGTCGAGATCTTGTGGAGAGGGAGTGGACTGAGGACTTGAATTGGAGAAGGTTGTAGGCGTAGGAAGGACGATGATTGTTGATGATATGATAGAGGAATGTACCTAGGAAATATTGTCTTCGAATGGAGGGGAAGAGCCACTCTAACTCAGTGTAATGGTGAGAGACATGGTAGTATCTCGGGGCACCAATTACAAATCTCACGCAACTGTTCATTATTCTTTTCAGTCTGTCGCGGAGCTCCACCGAGAGTCCATCATACACCACACAGCAGTAGTCAAAGTGGGGGAAGATGAGAGAGGAAACGAGGAGTCTGCGCGTATGTTGAGGTAGGAGATGGCGGAAGCAATGGAATAGTTTGAGGGTAGAGACTGTCCGTCGGGAGATGTGAGAAATATGGTGACTCCAGGAGAGGGTTTGATCAATAAATAGTCCTAAATTTTTTACAGAGGAGTAGAAGGAGATTGGCTGGTCACCAAGGTTTAGTATGGGAAAGTCCGTATAGGATCTAAGGAGGGGCTTGGAACCAATGACAATGGCCTGAGTTTTTGAAGCATTTAACCTTAATCCGTTTAATTTTGCCCAGGCACAGATTCGATCTAGGTCTGCTTGGATCTTAGTAAATGCTACCAATAGCTCAGGGGGAGAAAAGGATAGGTATATTTGAGAATCGTCTGCATAAAGGTGGTGGGAACAATGGAGAATTGAGTCATGGAGGTCATTGATATAGGAACTAAAAAGGAGAGGAGATATGCTAGATCCTTGGGCGACTCCAGAGGATAAAGGCAGGTAGGCAGATAGTGGTTGATTAGGAATGGAGACTGCTTGGGTGCGTTGTGATAGGAAAGATTGGAACCAAGAGATGGAGCTATTGGAGAAGGAGAGTGATTTTAGTTTGTTGAAAAGGATGGGATGGTTAATGGAATCAAAGGCTTTAGAGAAGTCAAGAAGTATAAGGACAGTTAGTTGTTTATTATCTATTGCAGTCTGAACATCATTAGTAATTTTGATTAAGGCGGATTGTGTGGAGTAGCCGGGACGGAAACCAGATTGGAGAGGATCGAGTTGGTTAGACTTTTCTAGGAAATTGGAAACTTGGGATTGCACCAATCTTTCTAGGGGTTTTGAGAGATTGGAAAGAATTGAGATTGGGCGAAAGTCTTCGGGAGAGGATGGATTAGGCTTTTTATTTAAAGGGAGTACAATGGCTTTTTTCCAAGAGGAAGGGAATATTGAGTTCTGTAGGGAGAAATTGTAAATGAAAAGGAGAACTGGGAGGATTTCGGGGAGACATAATTTTATCAATTTGACAGGAATGCCATCTGGTCCTATGGAATTGGTGTGGGATTTCATTACTGCGGTTAGTAAGTCAGTCGGGGAAATGTAGGAGAAATAAAAGTCATCATCATTAAATGATGACTCAGGAGCATAGTTGGAAGAGGAGGGAAGAGAAGAGGTAGAGGAGGCAGAAATAAAATGTGAATTTAAATCGTCAGGTGAAACGGAAAAGAACAGTGAGGAAGGGGATCTAGAAGGTTCACAGAGGGAAAGTTTGCGAAGGATTAGCCATTTAGATTTGGGATCTGGGGCAGATGACAGGGCTTCATGGAAGTAGGAAGCTTTAGCTCGCCGAATTCTTGTTTGTGTCAAATTGCGGAGCACCCTAAACGCTTGATAGTCATCTGTAAGCCTAGTACGTCTAAAGCGTCTGCGGGCAGCATCACGCCTCTTCTGCAGATCCTTGATTTCTTGACACATCCAAGGTGCAGGCCGACGGCGAAAGGTTGAGGTTTTTATGGGAGCATGGGTGTTAAGGATATTGAGGAGATTGGAAGTCAGGATCTCAACCATGGAGTCGATGGAGGAGCAGGAATATATTTCGTTCAAGTCTAAGGTTTCAAGGTCAGGTAGTATTTTTTCACGGGTGAGAGTGTCTATCTGACGGAAAGTGAAGGTTCTCGGATGAATCAGAGGGGTTTGGATATTATATGTTATTTGGATCATGTCGTGAGACGATAAGAAGGATACTGGCAGTTGAGAAGAGGAGAGGAGATTTATTTCGGAGTCTATAATGAAGAAGTCTAACCAAGTGTCGGCCTTGTGGGTGTGGTGAGTAGGATAAAAAGGAACAATAAAGAGATGGAGGGAAAAAAATAGGTTTTCTAGATAGGTTTTGTCTTTGGAATTAGAAAGGAAATTGGTATTGAGGTCACCGGCGATGATTATTCTAGGATAGAGGGGAACAAAGTTGAGTAGGGTTGACTCTAAGGACGGATCAAATGGAACAAGGGGAGGACGGTAGATCACTATGTAAAGGAGAGGTGTATTATTACAGGTAATTTCTACTAGAAGGTACTCCACTTGTGGATGTTCGGAGGTTGGGGAGTAATCAAGGATTCGGGACTTCAGGCTATCATGGACAAATATGGCCACTCCACCACCAGTCCGGCTGACCCGGTCGTGGCGGATGAGGGTGTAATTAGGTAAGGAGACAGATGAGGAAGGAATATAGGGTTTGAGCCAGGTTTCTGAGATTGCGATGATGTGAAAAAAGTTTTGAGAAAAGTACTGCAGGAATTCATCATAATGGGCGGGAAGGGATTGCGAGTTAACGTGGCAGGTGGTTAGGATGCTAGACATGGGGAGGATTTGATGGGAAACAGTCAGAAATTAGCATAGAGGAAATGAGGCATATATCATATTCTGAAAAAAAAATTGTGAAAAGTACTGATAAGCAAAATAAAAGTGAATAATTAAAAAATAAGTGAGAAATAAGAGTAAGAAAATAAACAAATTAGTAAACTGGAGCTGTGAGAAATTTTAACCAAAATCTTCAATGTTATTTGGGCACCAATGAAGACAAAAAATACTTTGAAGAACGAGAAGAAGAGATGAAACCTGTGCAGTCAGGCGAAAACTTCCAGATCCGATGCCTGATTAATCAAGATTACTTGATGGCCGTCTTCTTTTCGGCAACGCACAATGCCGGCAGAGAACCATACGTATCTTATCTTCCCGGCAGCTCTCTTCTGCCGGGCTAGCCAGTAGAGGTGCCTGTTTGTTGGGGTCATCTCCTCGCCGAGATAAATTCGGTGGCAGTCGTTTTCCTGCCACCCGATATCACGCGTCGAGAAATCCCTCTTCACTTTCCTTTTCGCTATCAGGTCGTCCCTCACTGACTGCCTGACGAAATGTGCTATTACCTATATGTGCTACTTGTATTATTATATATGAAGTTTTGAGAGACAAAAATAAGTGCGAGTCCGCGTCCCGGTGTCGGAGGGCATTTTAAAATCCCCCGCCCTCACCCTCCGGCCCGGGGAAATCCCGTATAGCCAAAATGGCGAGGTAGGAAAGAACAGGAAAAAAAAATATATAAAAAGTTACACTAAATATAACTGTAATTGTGTTGATGTGTTGTTAAGTAATAGAAATATAAGAAAATAAATTCAGGTTATATTTAGCTACTCCAGTAGTACTTTTCAAAGCCACTCAATGTTCTTATATATACGGTGTCTTCAAGGAATATATAAGCCCTTAGAATTTGAACATTTTTTATTTTACTACCAACGACATTCCGAGCTGATTAGTTCATTATCAAGTCATCTATAAATAACAATTAAACAAAGATAATTTACAACTCTGGTCGCTCATTATCTAGTCATCTAACAAGTGAGATCGAACCAAAAACATTTTTTTATATACTACAATGTATTTCATTTCAATATATAATTTCATGAAGAACTATTTGTAGTTCACTAAATGTCACAGATGTTATATTTCTCGTCAGCACATTCTTCAAATGTTTGCGCATTAATTGATGTTAAATAAAAATTAAATAAAAAACAATAAAAATTTATGTATGCGATTATTTCAGAAATTATATGATTTCTATTATTTATTACTATTATTGTTTTATTTAAATTGTATGCTGACACCGTACGGTACCACTTCCTCCGTCGAAATGTCGTCAGAAGTAAAATAAAAAATGTTGAATATAATAAATTGCACTGATTCTATCTTTCATATTGGATAAGTGTCTTACAGGAAATTCAGTTTAGTTAGTTTTATATAAATACATATGAATAATAAAATTATCCTATAAGAAATTTTCACAATCATTGAAACAAGTTTCGTGTTAATTACTCACAATTAAATATCTTTCTCATGGCTGGATGGAAGAATACAATACTTTCGTAAAAAATAGCTTTATTTTTCTCTTTTGCAAAAAAGACAGAAAGGATAAAACAGATCGGAAAAGAAGATTATTGGGATTTAAACAATTTAAATGAGAGAGGCTGGAAGAAGGGAGAGGTATAGCGATATATATATCGCCAGGGCGTGGGCGATCTAGCTATAGCTGTGGCTAAGTGGACGTCGTGGGCGGCAAGGACTCAGGCCCTACCTCCACCTCCCATTCATACCTCCGATCACCTTCGTATCTTTATTATTATAATTAGAACAGGTATATTTAGTTACCTTTGCCTTACTTTTACTAACAAACAAATTTCATCTTGGCTACATAACCCACCGTTCCGATCAACTGAACAACATCCGAAATTCACGAGAATAAAGAATAAATTACAAAAGCAGCTGTCGCATTTGAACCACCACCGCCACACTGGACAAAAAGCCAAACCACCTTTGATGGCTACATACTACCACACACTAATACCTAATCACTATATGGAATACATTTTTGAAAACGATTTTTTTAATATAACAGGCGTATTTTCGTAATTAATTTATTACTAGTAGGGCCATGCGAAAAATTCGCACAGTATATTGTTCAGTGATCAAATGACAAATTAATAATAAAATAAAATAATGCAACGTATTATAAGATGGAGAAATTGATTGTTAATGCCTCGCAAAATATAATCATAAAACAAAGGAAATAAAAATTAATTTAAAATTTCATTAATGTTTGAAACCAACATGTTTACAAAATTTAATAAGCTGTATTTTTACAAATAATTGTCTGATTTCGAAATTTTTTTTTTTCTTTAGCAATCTTTTATATCATCATGGACACAAACAAGGAAAAAGTATGTAATTTTTTAGTTATTCTCAAATAAAGATTCTTTTCTTTCATAACATTTTTGCCTGAATTTTCAGGGTATAAACTCCCCCTCTCACGATCATAGGGATGAGATATTAATTCGATGACAGTACTACAATTAATGTAGGGTTCTGTTGGTGCGAACCCTTTGCCTTACATTATCTCGAAAATAGTTCATTTTGGGTCTTAAGAACTCAGAGCAGGATAGTTCATTCGGAAAGGGTCTTGCTGTACGCATCAAAATCTTCAAGGTCCAATTTGTCCCGTATCGATTGAGACAAACCTACCACCGTTCCAGTATTGAAGCCTAGCAAAATGTATCGACCTTATTCATTTTGGTCAGCTTGAAATAATCGTCATGGGAATTCGATATGATTCGGGTACCTTGATATCCCCTTGTTGGCTTCGACTTGCCTGTTAATAGTCTCCCCCCCCCCCCACGAACTAGGTGTGCTACTCGTTTGGGGGAGTTATGTTCCTTCTTGAGCCTATTTGCCCGCAATTCCATTTCCTGCAAGCCCACGGTGCCCTGCAACCAATTGTGGAACCAACTTTTGGTACTACGCTCTTAGATCTTCTAGTTTCTCGGCTAATGTACCTAGTGTACTCTTCCACTTATTTTTGAGATATTCAAGAACGAATGTTGCATCTGTCAGGATTGCGAGGCATGAGAGTGGGCACCTCTTAAGACTCTTTAGGATACTGCCTGCTGACAACAGCAAATCCAGAGGGCTAAACGTTGAGGGTTCGATTCTCACCTAGATCGGTTAATATTTATTTCTCAACGTCCACCTCAGTATAGCCGTCTGGGGTAGACGAAAAGCACCACTAGGCTCACTTGACGGACTAGTTCCCCTCATCAGTACCAGTAGCTTGGTCAAGCCGTACAAAAAATCCTCTTAAAATAATTTAATAAAGCCTTTGTTAATTACCTAAAGTAAACATGTTTTTTTTGTTTTAACTCCCTATTCAACAAAAACCGAGATACTTGAAAAATAGAAATTATTTTGCGTAAAATTAAATCTTAGTTTATATAAGCTTCTTTGTAGATCCTGAGTTTCATCATCATTAAATATTTCCCTCTGCTTACTATATATATATATATTGAAGACAAAAAGGATATTGGAGCAGTAGAGAAAGGTCCTCCAGTTGGATATGAATAATTCATCCTGAAGTGAGGTTTATTGCATGTCGTCAGTTCTACATCCTCCATCCTCTATCGCCATTGTCTCCTGTCTCGTCAACAGCTGATAGCCATTCAACAATCCTAACGTGGCATATAAAAAAAGAGGATAGCCTGACTCAATATCTCACTGTAACTTCTTATTATCTCGACGAACAATAAATTGTAAGAATGTTTTGTTATGAATCTATGATATGAGAATGGAAAAACATAACTTTATCTCTCAATATCAAACATGAACCATTAAGGATTATCAATAGATACTATTATGTAATCCGAAAGGGATAACCTTAAAATATAATATATCACTAAAACTTTCACCGCGAAGTATTAACGCTGTCATTCCTATGTTGTTTATGAGCAATAGTTATCAAGGAAGTTGAAATTTTATCTAACTAGTTAGGACAGCCTTTCCTATGGTCCAGGTGGGTGTTAGTGTAAACATATGGCCCACGCGGGATCTGTTATATAAAACCATGGCTATTATAGCTAGAAAATATAAAAAATTAATACTTCGTTTCCTACGCTCCTCATAATTTAAATTTATCGAAATCGTGTTTTGATTTCCAGAAATTACTCAATCGAAACCTCCTATTATACACTGTTTAAAGTTGACTAAACCACATGTTGACATCACTAACGAAGCTATTCTTCCGCCTTAGACGAATCGTTTATAAAATCGCCTTTCCATGGGGCCTCGGCGCTAGCTAATATATCTGCCAAATCGGCAATGAAACTACCTCATTATGGAGGACCAAAACGGACTTCACTCCAACCTCCAACCACAGAATTTATCGTTCTGAGGAAAATACAATTATTTGAAGGCTTCCAATGTACACAAAAAATACACTTTTCATGATTCAATCGCTAAGAGGATGCGACGCTGAGACTACACAAAGGACAGATTACTAAATAGACTGATCTGGTAGAAAACAACTAATGAGTGCTATATCATCAGAAAAAGATTTCCAATCCTAAATTTACAAATATCCTACTCCCCTTTCTCCCCACCAAATAGCTTACAATTCATCCCTTCTCATCCTATAGGGAACTCACCCCATCCACATCCTTATCCCCAGGCACCATTCTCAAATCTTAAGGGGCTATAAAAAAAGTAGAAAAAAAAAAAACTAGAAATTTTGGAAAATATTTTATTAAAGTAATCATAATTTTGAGATTGGCATTTAATACCAGTGAAGTGGTTGAGAGGCGCAGGGATCTCCTGAAGCTTCACTTTTCCCTCCACATGTGGGGAGACAAGTCTGGTTCGGAGTTCCTAGGGCCGATTGTAAATAGTGTAAATAGGTATGCCTGCGTCTAAGATGTTTATTTTCATTACTTTTTTTTTTAAAGAACATTTTATTCATTTATTTTAATTTTATTATTACTATTATTTATATTTTCTTCCTTCATTATGACATTTTATTTTATTTTTATTTCTTCGCTGTATTTTATTTTGAAATTACGTTATTTATTTTTTTATTTTGTAAATAATAAACAAGTAATCCACTTTCAATCTGATTTTATTTTAATTTCTCAACCAGCCTTTCGTATCCTCATAGTAGAGAAGTTTTGATTACTTGCGAAGAATATTAGGTCTTTTACAAATGAAATATTGAGGATACAAATTTAAAGTTACCTATTTGTTGAATATATTTTTAAATACATGATATAATCAAAAGATGGACTGATATCCTTCAATAGGTCGGAGACCGTTGACGAACGAGCTATTCAATATAACTGAGCCCTATCTCTTTGCTCTTTGTAAACAGACAGCACGTGTCCTCAAGGACCGCTGACCAGAACACTACACTAGACCACAGCTGTTATATCTAGTACACTCTTACCAATTCAATAGAAAGTATCAATTTCCAATAAGACAGGCTGTCAATTATGAGTGATTTAAGATAAAGTGAAGTCTGAGGAGTAAAATTAATCAATATTTACGATATCATAAGAAGAAATAATTCCGGCCTAGTTAAACAGAATTCAACAAAAAAATCATTCAATCACATATTGATATTTCTTTCCAAAATTTTTATAACGAGACGTTTAAACTTGGCAACCGAAAAACTATATTATTTATTAGGATAAAATAAGTGCATACAATCTTTGATTATCACATAAAAAAAAAAGTCTGTATAGAGAAGTAAGGTCAGTATAGCTTCCTCACCAAATTCACGATATTTGCCATCAGTTAGAACAAAAGTAATTTAGGAAGAAATATAAAAATATGAACGAAGTGAAGGCCTATATATATTTAAAACTTATAGGTGCTTTCCCTTCAATTATTACTAGTTCAAAAAGATTTTGAATAAAGCCCCTTACCACTTTGAAGTTTGAGAGGGAAATCGAGACCAGAACCAGTTGGTTGAACTTCAAAAGGAACAAACAAACTCACAAATATGACGTTATTTTTTTCAGTCTGTGCAAAATTTAATTTAAATATACGGTACATATATTAAAGGAAAATCTCATGCCTAAGTGAAAGTTAGAGAAGGGATTCGATAAAATATATATTAGGCCATACAAGTTTCAACCCATACAGTCACTGAAAATTACACGAATTTATTTGTAATGGTAGTATGTGTCATGATAGTAATGTGTAAACGACAAAACATGCAGTTTAAATTAACTTTTGTGACTACAGTCTAAAATTTTATAACCTCATAAAACAATACTATGAACATAACCTCCCTTACACAGGATCAATGCCTTCCGCATTTCACGGCCATTTTTAAAAATTATTTACATTAATTTTAATTGTTTCAAGAATTCAATTAAATTGATGCCAGGGAATCTGTACTCTATTATTCGCATTTCCTTCAAAATATAGGCATATTAAAAATAATACGTATTCAGGTTCGAAAGCTGAAGTATTTTCTGAAACTAGAGGGTGGAATTTTCTGAAATGAATATCTACTTGATCATTTGTTTATCAATTCCTAACTTCCCTCCAGCTTTGAGCAAAACCACACCAATTGACACCAATCCGCACATTTCCTAAGAATCGGATAAACGGTAGCAGATGATATACTCGTTACATCTATTTCACTGTAGACAGACAGGCGAACAAAATTTGATTTTTTTTCCTGTCCTTCCCTTCCTGGCTTTTAAGGCTATACGGGATTTTCCAGGGCCAGGGGGTGTGGGCGGGAATTTAAAAGACTCCCCTGGCACCAAGACGCGAACTCTTGACTATGTTAAATCCATTGTCTCATATATCGGGTTGCCGGGCAACAGAAGTGCTGTGCACAGACGTTACCCCGTTCGGTCACAGAATTTGATCTTTCATGCATGAAACGTAATACACGAGTGGAATTTTTCGATTATGAGCACATAATTTTTTTAAACTTCTCGCACGAATACAAAACTTTCGAATCTTCGGTAGTGAGGAAGCAATATAAAATAAAAGTTTTGCTTTTATTTTATTTAAGTTTGCTTTTATTTTATACAGGCCTCAATGCCTGAGAAATTTAAGTTTATTTTTTTTCTTATATCTTGATTTCTTTTGGTATCTTCTAAGTTTTATCTGTCAAATAAAATTATCACCGTTCTTCCAGATATATATATATATATATATATATATATATATATATATATATATATATATATATATATATATATATATATATATATATATATATATAAAACATCGAAAGCGAAAGGAAGTTGAGGTGGATAACTAGTTTACACCAGCGGGTTGTACCCTGGCCCCGGTCCAACCCGTACAGCCCACTTCGACGACACAACCACCCGCGTACTATTCCGAGCGATCTCTCAGAACCAAGAAGTGGGTCAGAGGTCGACCTTCCCAGTCATAGAGGACATGCGCAGCTGCCGCGGAGGCTCGCTGCTGACACGATAATTGGACGTGGCACCCCTTTGATGAGGCTATCCACTATGAAGATGTTTTCCTTCCATCGACCTCTTCCGACAGGCTGTTAGTTGCGAAACCGTTGAGCCCGGGGACAGCTGTGCTGCGGGGGGGGGGGGGGATTGACAGCACGAGGAGCGGTCAGGTAGCAGGCAGGGGGAGGGATGAGGAGTACTAGTCAACCTTCATTTTAGAAATAGCTTTGGAGTAAACTAATTTAAAAAGCTTCATTACTGTAATTTGAATTCATGATAATAATAAAACACATCAATCAGCAACGCATATACATGCACTATCTCTAATTAGCGTTATTAGAAAAGTTTACCATTATTTACGATTTACCTTAAACTACAACAAACATAAACAATAAATTGGGTTCGGTCGAGCGTTATAAATAAATATATTATGTGGTGTAAATATCGTCGATACAAAGGCTGACAACTATCGAATCTGAAATGCATCACTTTAATATCAGTATCAATTCAGGCCAAATAAGAAGGATGCTTTAATATCCAGACTAACGGGGGCTTTAATGATTGTTTACAGATTTTTTATTTACTGTTTTTTAAAAGATTTAATTACAATAACAATCGCCAGAGTGCAGGGCTGAAGATTTTTCATATATGATAGTTGCATTAATATCGACGATACTCGTGAAACGGACTGTTTGTTTGTTAACACATATACAAAACATTTATTAATAAATATATATAATTCTTGGCTCCATTGTTATAGTTATTACTGGTGTTTATTGAAACATTGAGTTGTTCAAAGATTGGTTCAGCACAAATGTTTTATTCCAAGAAGACGGTAAGAGGATTAATTTATCAATGGATAAATTACACAGATACACTAATAGTCCGTGTTACAGACCTTTTTTTATCAAATTATTAACATCCGCCTGAAACTTTGCAAATAACTTCTTCTCATCGTAACCTACAAATATTTTATTTAAGAAGATTCACGTAATTGGAGCATTTTCATTCTGGAGGAGAGCAAACTTTTTCTAATTAATTAAGGACTAAAAACTCGTAAATAACCATTTGCATTCTGCTTGGATCGTAAGATAATTTGATCACGAAATCGAGGAAAAAGGTGGCACTTAAAAATATTGAGTCGTTTGGCGTGACCTACACCCTCAAATTGGTAAAATAACAAGGTAATATATAGACCAAACAGCACAATATTTTTGTAGGCCACCTTTTTTGTTTCATAAATAAAGTAGTTGTAGGTTCCGACGGAATGAAACTATTTACAATGTAAATTCAAGCGGGAAAAGGGGCCTGTACTACAGACTATAACATATAGCCTCACAATAGACACGAGAAGTGCCACCTTATTGTAATTAGTCAATAATGAATACGATTCATTACCAAGGACTTCTTCGATCAACACCGGTTTATTCTTTTGATCTATTATTTTGAACAGACCATCGTTATATGTACATTGCATTTACAGCTTTCCATATTGAATTAACATTCGTCGGCAGTGACCAATATACTTTGCGATCTATCTCTACAAGTTAACCAGTAAGTAATAAATAGGATCCATTGCCCACGACCACTTGGATATGGGCCGAATGGAGATAAAGGCTCCGGCCTACCATACTATATAGATCGGCTCACACGGACCAGTAGATGTTCGCTGAGGCCTGGCCAACGATTTCACGAACCTCGGCACATTGAATGGAGCCTTGGATATTACGCAAAGCCTGATTAATCCTTGCTCGCACCATTTGGCTCGAACTGCAATCCATCACCATCGGCGAAGCCTCCATGGACCACTGGTCGGAAGGCACCGATTGGATCTGTGCCATTGTGCCATCTTCCATTCATAGCCTGATAGAGAAGTATTATCAGCAATCGATTAAGAAATAACAGAATTAGTAAATATTAATCGATTTCTTTATATCGATTCTACTTTGTTCATATAACATTTTTTTGAAAAATATTTATGAAACATACATAATTTAGGAACAAATATTGAAAGTCATATTTACAACTGTAAAAAATAAAAATGCATCTAGTAAATGTGGAGAAATGAATAGGACATGAAAAGACTTGTTAAGAAACTATCCATTGGTAGCACTCTAAGAATATGTCCAGATTAGGAGATCAATGAGCCGTATTCTTTTCAGACGCCTCGGAGTGTTATCAGAAATAGAAAAGGAAGAAACAAGAGGGTTAGGTTAGTTATGAATTTTTTTACGAAGGGATAGATGTCTGGATTGGGCAAAATCTGAAACATAAGGATTAAGGTCGTTATGGATGATTTTATTTGTAACAAAGTAGGGAGCATTGAGGATTATACGAAGGGTTTTGGATTGTAAGGATTGGATACGAAATGAATTCGATGGTTTGGTCGAGCCCATACAAAAATACAACTTTGATTTTGAATTGTTAATGCACCAGTTAGCTCTCGGGCTGCGGATCGTGTTCGAACTATAGTTTGATATTGAGCACCGATTGGACGGATATTTATCATTAATTTTTTTATGTTCTGGCTAGTTTATCTAAAGCCATGTTTACTTCTCAACACCTGTTATCAACTTTGTATTTTAAACATGATTATAGAAAAGAAGCAGTGAACTTTCATCGACTCTTGATCGAATCATTAAAGACATGACCAGGAGGTGTTAAAAACTACAATATCCGAAGGACCGCTATTATTTATAATAACTGTTGACAATATCGTATAAAATCCTCAAGCTCTCTCTAGCCCTTACAAAAGATACAATGAACACATTATTCAGGAACGACAGAGGAGAAGACTAGAGGCGAGAATCGGGCCAATGCCTCGAGGGCCACTTTCACCTCTGACTCATCGCCTCACGGCTGCGCCACGACCTACCCTCCCTCCCCTGCTATCCCCAGCCCGGGGTTGTTATCAACTCTTTACGAGAGGAGCCATCTGCTTGAGTTGGTGTACCACAGCAGGTCTCGAGGGTGTGTCGATGTATTGCCGTGTCCGCCAGCCAGATTAAAAAAATTATTTAGGATAACGATAACTTTTCTATTGATGAAAAATAGGATATGAACCGTGTTTGTAAATATGGAGGAGGGGCCACTGATGAGGTCTGCCTAACAGGATCGTAAATACCTTCTTTCCTAATGGCTACGCAATTGTGTACGTTTCTATAAATAAATGAATTGTCTAATTCAGGAATTAATAATATCATTGGGGAGACAGTAGGGGATTGATTTCAGTTAGTGAGAACATCAGAGAGACCACACGATAGAAGTGAAGACTAATCCACATCTTCCATAAAACTCGTCATAATTTGGTTTTCGACATTATCTTTTTCTTTTCGCCACTCTAGCACGGCGTAGCGTTGAAATAAAATTTTGAATAATAGCCTATTACAGAGAGGATGAAATGCTGAACAATTACCTCGCTAACAGTCTGCAGGTCCGATATTTTAGTTTCTGAGATATTATAATCCACATACAAAAACTATCCAATTAGTCGACTATAGCCGACTTTACCCGAACGTAACACATCGGAAATCTGACTGCTAAATCTAATTCGCTCACCACAAAAAAGTTCAAAACGCTTCTAAAGACGTTTTCATTTCAAAAATATTTTATTTAGTTGCAACATTTTGGCCTGATTCAGGCCGTCATCGAGGATTATACACATACTGAGTGTGCGAACAGCCTGTTTGCACGGGAGTTCTGAAACGTCGGCACAAAATAAAAAATAATTTTTATTTATATTTTTGTTCCTCACTGACTGCAACCGACCTCTTCCCACAACAAACCTCCCAACCAATTAATGAAATCGTTTGAGAAAAAGATCTAAGGCATGATCCGTTTTAGAAACATTAGCTTGCCAAGAAAAATATATTGTCCGTGCAAAAGTAAAATTAGTGGATGGAATTCAATATAATTGATACTAAATCATTTTACTTCTCAACTATCCTGAAAATGTAGGTCACAACGAACTGCGGTTTTTCTAAATATAAGTGTGCCACGGAAGATACGTTTAGGCATCCATAAACAAATGTAGTGGATTAAGATTAGGAATTTTATGAAATTTATATGGAGCCATTTATTCTGCCTACATTTTTATTTAAAAAATCGATTTTTTTTTAAACCAGTCTTGCTCTTGATCTTGCAACAGTTAGACGGCCTTTAGTTGTGGTCGATACCACACCTTGTCACTTATATTTCTCTTGATGCCATGAAAGTTCAGGCCAGGTTGTATGTATATATTATAAAGGCTATCTGGGTATCAGGAGGGTTTCTCGCCATTGCTGTCCACCCTAGTTCGGTATAAGAGAAGACAAATTCTCTACTTGATCCGTACTCCAGCTTATTATACTTTATCCCTTCGACACGTTTCTAGACCTCTAGAGCTAACAAAAAGCCCCTGGGACTTCCAAAACGGCACTCCACGAAACCATGTGCGCTCTAAGAGAATGCGCAGCTAAGAAGGAGAACAGTCGAACCTTGACACGATAGCAGAGCGCTGTAAACACCAGCCAAACCAAACCAAACCGAACCAAACATCATCTTCTTGTTCGCTTTACTTTCACAATTATTATCTCGACGATAAACCTAAATTTTTAATACGCAGCACCCATCAACATTATAGAGGCTGAGTACTTCTATCGAATCCTTAGCATGAATCTTTCGAATCGCCATATCCATTAAGTCGAGATATAAAAGAAACATCCAGGTCAACTTTCTCAATAAATTCCTCCCATTCAACACAACGCTAAGGGAAATCTTTCTTTCTTTTGCTTAAATAAAAAACAAACACTGCAAGCATTCTGAATTATATCATCTTCTTTCAGTTTTAACACTTTGGTCACATAATAAAATTCGTACCAATCATTGAACTGCCAAGTAGAAATTGGAGGGAATGCCTATAATAAATATTTTTATAATGTTTAATTAATTATATAATTAGGTGTTTGACAACGATTTTAACCAAAGGCATAGCGCAATATTTAAAAATGTTTCGACGTACAAAATTTGACATGGAAACATGAAAACAAAATTTCAGAAAAATAATTTTATATCTCTACGAAAAAGACTAATTCAACAAGTTTGAAATTTGAATAAATGTAGGGAGAAAAATCAGTAAAGTGTATAGAAACATATACATATATTAGTAAAGTTCCTATTCTGATTTTTATGTGCACATTTCTCATTTAAGCAACATAAGTTTTTTACATTAGATCTAAGGACAACGCGTGGCCGGATACAGCTAGTGATAAAGTAGATCTATCTAATAATATGCCAAACCAAATCCAAGTCCTCGTTCAAACATACTTCATGGATACCATACATAATCTCTATGTAAGCCTTTCAGCTGACAAAAAGTGACTAACTCCAAATTCACCATTTTTGAGTAAAGTCATGTTAGTAATATTTCTAGTTGGAAAATTTATATCTGTACAGAAAATGAGTAAGTTCATTTCACAGTATGTAATTGGTGTGTTGAAATATAGAACGGGCAATGAATTTTCCTAATAAAAATATCAGTAGAATTATTAATTAAAAACGTTGAAATTTGAGTTAATCATTCTGTCAACTAAAAGATTGATATGTATCTAGAACGAAAAGCCTTAACCAATTACAAGAAGGAAATATGCTACATAGAGTTGTCCTTTCGCCGGACCCTCCTCTACAGTACAAACTATCAACCAACCAACCCACCACTAAACCATTTAATGGACCAATAGATGACTCAGCCATTACCAACAAAATAAGTGACCATTCGTGTCTCTCCAGTACAGAGCTATATTACTAACGGAGTGCAATTTGGCTGGTGAGGAGGGGGGGGGGAGGGAGAGGAGAGCGAGGGGCGGTCAGTTGTTTACCATCGACCGATTGGTTCCAGATCGATAGTGGGGGGGGAAGGTGAGAGTGGTAAAAAAAAAAAATTGAATTTTTCCATAAAACTCTAGGCAAAATAGTTACTAACACTTGATAATTTTAGTTCCTATATGTAAAGAGTTGGTATAACAAATATAATTTTGCATTTAACTCATCTAATTTTTCATTCGGGCTTAATTAGATTTCTTCTATCTAAAAAATTACAGTAATATCTCTACAGCTAATAGGTAACTGCAATACTGTTGCGCAAGACAAGTCTTGGCCTCTCATCTGAGCAATACTAGTTTTAACAGGTTTAGTTCAACCTCTAGAACATCCCACTTCCGTATGCCGAAAATGGCGAGGAAGAGGATAACAGAAAAAATATTATATTTGTAAATTCGTTAATTGGTGAGATTAATTATATGGCATGATCCTCAGGGATTTGTAAATAAAAGAAGAGCCATCGTTTGTGGACTTGCCAGTTTTGCTGCTAACCGAGAGACGTAAAGTTTTACAAAGGCTACGGCCAACAAACTCCAACTTTAAGTCAACTCGAGGTAAGAAAACTTCGAGAAAGAGAGAAGTCAACTTCTCAGAATAACGACCACACCTTTTTTGTGAGTAATATTTGTTTTTTTAAATTAATTTGGTCTTTCCATGGACTAAATGAAAATTGCGAGGGCTATTAAGGATATTAAAAACTTGAGATACATTTCTCTTAATTTAAGTCATACAATATATAAATAACTGATATAAAGAACTCCCGATAAACTGATCTCAGTATTTGCTTTAGTTGCATTAAAAGCGAATTTCGCTGTTCTATTCAGACTGTGACCTTTTAGTTTGTATAATTTAGTTCTAATAAACAATAAATTATTTATTATATTTAAATTAATTTAAAAAATAAATTTGAAGGAAGTTAGTCGACTGTTCTACATATTATGAGTGATAAATAGTCATTATAAAGATTATATTAGTGTCGACGTTTGAACCCAAACATGTGCATTCAGAACTTGAATAACTTCAGTGTTCGAAACACGCCCTGATAACCCATCATGTTTGAGTTGAAACGTCGGCACCAATAAAATCTTTATAATGACCGCGTCCTGAATATTTATCACCCATGAAAATAAATATTGAAATAATGAAAAACTACTTTTGTTTTATATTTTTTACTAGTTTTCCTAAGATACAGTTACGCGGAGAATTACTGATAGTAAGAAAACTTCTCTATGTCCAAGATGAAACTTATCGAAAAACGACTCCCATGCTCTCACAGCACACTACAGATCGGATATTAGCAGGCATTGCTGAGCGGCAGCCGGTCACAGTTATAAATAGTATTCACGTAAATAACCCCGTTATCGTAGGAGCGACTTCTCCGTTCCAGCGATAACTAGCTAATCCGCTGTTAACATTAGGGATGGAGGTTATTGGAAAATAACCGGTTATAGGTTACTGCGGTTTTTTTTTCACCTTTTTTTATACTATCCGATTTTAACCGTTCAAAATAATCGGTTATGGAAATGAATTGAGAGAGAAGAATTGAATAACAGTCTTTATTTTGTAAAAAAATGTTTAAAAATTAAAACATTTGTTTTCAGAGTACAATATTAAATTATACAATAAAATATTATCCAATGTATCCATATATTTTGCAACGGACCGTTTTATAAAATTTAATTTCTCGCAGAAATACAATAACTGTTATATTTAAAATAATGTTTTAATAAATCCTGAACACGAAGACCCATCACAAGCAATAAGAAATTAGAGACATGGGAATGGTGGTTTGGATAATATAAAAAAGAAAAGAAAAAGAGACATAATGAGAGACGTAAAGAGACTTTACTATAAACAATCGAGTTTCTATAAAATGGCTAACGCAGGAAATCTTCTAACAGCCCTGAGTGGGACGAATTAGCCGTTTTTAACACGGAAGGGGATGTTTACATCCAATAACGAACTCAATAAGAAATATATTATTTAAATACAAAATATAAATATCTTCCATTCAGTGTCCCTGCCAAAGGTTTAAATTATTAATAATTTATTTAATTTGGCGGTCAATAAGCTTAATAAGTAACAATGAATACCAATCTACGAAAATTACCAATGAAATCGCCAAAAAAAAATCACTTAATCAGTTCATTCGAAATAGCATTCATTATATTAAATGTAATTTATTTTCTTTCGAATTTATTATTTACTCTTCGAATACAAATACTTTATACATAATACTAATACCAATTGTACTAAAACTTTATCAACAAATTTTCCTTAAAACATTATATAAACTTAGTTTAATAGAATGTTACAGCAAAAAATAGATAAACAAATGAAACGAAACTTATTTTCTATTTTCTCAATGTATAACAAACTTTTGTTCATATCATTTTAAGTTTTTACCCCCATCGAATCTAAGCATAATATATTATATTAAAATAAGAGTTGAGTTGAGGTTTAAGATACTTTACGATTTTCCTTGGTTTTAATTACTTCATTCAAAATAATTATAATAATAAAAATTCTCTCTTCAAATAATAGAGGACTGTCAGTATCGATTCAATATAAAAATTTTGAATTCTAATATATTTTCTGAACCATCTTTCTTAAAATTGTTATTCTTTTTTTTAAACAAGACCAAAAATTATACTAGACATTCTTTATGACATAACTATTAAACTTAATATAACAACATAACAACTGCAATCCTACTTAATACGATTCATTGATAAAAATTCTTACGCAAGGTTGAAGAATCCACATATCTTTAGCGACCATAAGGCCACGAACTCGAGAGCTTACCTGTAACAGAAAAAAAATTAATAGTACTCATTTGATAAAAGAAATAAATAATATAAAAATATCTATTAATGATTACTTTTCATTCTGAAAACAGTTTAAATAAGTTCATACCTAGTTAGACGCTGTTAATTTCGATAGCTCTACTCCATTAATCTATTTTTTGTAAGGATATTATTCGTTTAATGATAGATATATACGGTATAGATCAGTAAATCTAGAGGATTGTTGACCTTGACTCAGTGACTATTCAACAGATTTATATTAAGAACGGTTTACGTTAAATATAGCAAAATGCTGTTATTTTTAAGATAGTTTTGATTGTCGTGACTTCAATGTTTTTACAAGATATATGAAAACAAATATTAACTTGAGGTGCCCCTACGGCCATATTATAATTAATTCTGTTCTTCGTTAGAGGGAAGCTATATATCGATAACATTCCTCATTGATGCCACGTCACGTCACAACTCATTGCATGTCAGATGTTACATTAGCGAGAGAGATAGCAGCGTGCGGCGTCTCAGCGGCAGGACAGGTGACTAATGGAACCAGCAGTTGCGGCAATCGGCTCCTTGACCTGGAGCCACTAACAAACTGCCGACTGCCACGAGCGACTGCTATGCACCAACTGCCAGCGGGTAAGATATCTATCTAATAGTCCTATTGTCCAGTCTATTCATCTTCCTAGATAATAAATATATTTTTTAGTTGTAGCTAGTGTTTTTATATTAAACGTTAAACAAGGTAGTCAGGGAAATAGATATAAATAGTTTCCTTATATCTTTCAGCGCTACTGAAATCCCGAAAAATCTCAAGGTATCTTGTATAATGAGTGTACAATGTACACAATTTGTATTATGATTGAGCCAATGATTTAGTAGTAGGATAACAGATAACCAATAAAGAACAGATCACAGAAACTGACCAATTAATATCTTTTGATATGAAGGCAGGGAGGTGAAGATGGGCTCATGTTCACATGTAGCTCGGAGAAATACATCAGGAAGCCTCTTTACAACAATGAATGCCACATTAGCCTGGCAGAGACCACAATAATATAAAGTAGATAGTATTAACAATATAGGCAGAGAAAGAGGCTGGTTTAGGACGACGAAGGTATGTTTTAGAGGCATGTAAGGCCAATAGAAAAAAAATATATTCATCAACCTGCTTAACGTGAAGAATGGATTCCACAAATGACTCAAATCTTACAACAAAACCCATACGTCAACAGAGAGTCGAAACTGTTCTTATTGATCGAAATAGACAAACAGTCAAACCTCAAAGTACTGTAGTAAAAAAATACAAAAACGGCTCACGATTAGAAAACAAACACTAGTGCTTAGTTTGAATTTACTGCTTACCATAGTAACTACTTTCTATAGTAATTAATCTTTGATCACAGTTTTCTAACAAAAACAAGAGTTTTTACATTGTGTAATTATCATTATGATTCGGCGATTCGTTTATATTTATTTGGATAAATCATTTAATAAAACTTAGGCAATCGTTTGCATTGCCACTCGCCCATCCTCGTACTATTACTATTAACACATCGCACACCTATGCCTACAGGATTACAGATCGATACATAAACTAGATACATGTCAGACGCATTAAGGCCCCAGGGATATCCCCACATAAGAAGATCGTGGCAGCGTCCAGGGTTAGCAGAGCACAACATGCAGTTGTACACTGTATAGACCAGGGCGCAAAGAAATTTCACTTCATACTCGATAGTACAGGATGGTGTAGATAGGCTGAGGTAAATAGAGAGATATACGAGTATACTTCACTTCTACTTCTGCACCAAAACAAACCCAAGGCCGAACCTAAATCCAAACCAAGACTAAAAGATAACAACACTACATCACCCGCTAAGATCAACTCTGCCTCGATTGTTGAAGCTAGTTTTCGATTTTTTTCGATCTTGACATTGCTAATAGTTATTTTTAAGTGATTTGCTCCGTTTCTACAATTAGCAAGTCGGAATAAACAGAGAAAGGAAAGAGGGAAAGCTCAACAGGAATCAAGGTCGCTAACAGGAGAATAATCACATTCCGTTCTTGTTACTACAGATACTAAAGTAGTCAAATAAAGTAATAGTAAAAAGTGTAAACAATAATAAAAATATAAGAGAAGGACGGTTGTCAAAATAAAATAGTTAAAATAAATACAATTATTTACTATTTTAATTTGACTGATCACCCTAACTACCCTTTTTTTCAATTATTCACTACAGTCAACCATCGATCCACAATAATAATAATATTACATATTTTTATAAATAAATATCATCTTGAAAATATTTTAAGATAAATTGAGGCTCAAATGATATTTAATTACTTTGTCTTAAGAATTTTTTCTTAACACCATTCCTCCAGATACAGGGATAGAAATAAATTAAATGAGTTATCATTTTTATATTTAAAAAAATAATGACAAATAATGCCTCTAATAGATTCAAATAAAATGAATTTTAAAAAGACATTTTTACCTTAATGACATAAGACAATGAATACATATGGACCAATGTTCCAAAAGATTAGGAAGAAAAGACAGCGGATAGAAAAGTTTAAAATGTTATACAACGACTGCAGTTCTAATTTTTTTCAAAATAAATGACAGAAAAATATAACAGATTCACATAAAAAAAAAAAATCTTAAATTCAGAACGTTCTAATGATAACTAAGGAGCCCTGGTAAGTCAGCAACAGTTAATCTCATCACTACAAGGACATACATACAGCATCATATCAGATATCACTATAAATTTGAATTAAACAAACCCGAAGAAGGCTAAAAACGAGCTAGTTGGATGATCGTGTTTAATAAGAAATGTCTGCCGGCGGATCGATTTTCTCCTGACGCGTAGCATAGAATTTATTCATCATTTAATTTTACCACTGTTGTGAATAAAACAATAAGGATCTGAATTATATGAAATTTAAAAGATTTACTAAACATAAATTTCTGATCACAATTAAAAAAAAAAATCAAACTTTCTTAAAAGTTTGACAGTTCTGAAATAAAGTAAGTAATATTAGGTGCAGAATATAACGCTTAACATTAAAAAAAAAAAAAAGATTGTTACCTTGAACTGTAACACATAACATGCTGAATTTCAAATGTCTTCTGTCACTGCTATAAGAAACTACCAAAGATATAAAACCCCTTTTAAACCAGAGGAACTAAGTCTATAAAAGTGTTCATTAGCTCTCTGAAGAATAACGGAGCTAATTATTAATGATAAAACACTAGGGATAGAAAGAAAGAAAACTAAATCGCAAGTCGAGAGAAAGCAAGGCAGACCTCATTCCAGATAACTGATTAATGCATTTCGGAACTATCAATGACAGAACGAAGATCGGCACTGAAATCATCTTTCCTGCCAGATTCCGAAAAATCTCTCCCAGTGCCCAAAGTCACGTAGCCCACATTTACTTTATCTTCATCCGGCGCGAAAGCGTCCGCTAAATGAGAATTCTTCGGAAATCTGAGGCAAAAATAGAAGTGAGGAATCGAAATGACACCCGGCAGAGAGGAAATAACAAACAGCGCGATCTATGTTATAAACACTTGTACTCTAGTAGGGCGGTGTCTTCTACCAGAATAGGCTTCCGGTTTGAGGTCCGAAGATTGTGAATATACTATACGGAGGATTGAGGAGATATGGCGGAAAAATAAATCGAATTTCAGTCGGTCACCGGAAAATCTTTGGCCGCCATGGCCTGACAAATCCGCCTTATGATGAATTATAGATAGATAAAAAATAACTTTATTCTGGGACACAGTCCCTTGAGAATAACAAAATAGAACAAAATTAAAAGATTACATCTGGCCAAAATAAAATTAATCGAAAAAAAGAAATAATGTAAAGAAAATATAAGGTAAACATTCTATATACAAAACAAACGAAACTACCTACAAAACAATTAACACTATGACAAGACACTTAAAGCTATTTGCACTGATATTCTTGTTTTTGCAATTCTTTATTAAAATAAGCTTTGTGTTTCTGATGAGAAAACTGAAAACTGAATCTGACAATATAAAGTGTCTGATTAATATATAAATACATTGATATTTGACAATGAATGGCATGAAATAAATGTATGTTTTCGAATGGTTAGCAACTATCTGACTGCTTTTGGGATAGGAATTGGAACAGAGGGTTTTGAATGTGGATATGGATGGGGAATGTCGAATTTTGATAGACAGGGAATCCCAGAGACAGAGCGAGCAATAAAGGAGTTTTGGAATGAAGTTTTGAATCATGTGGACAGAGAATGGACTGAGGATTTGAACTGGAGAAGGTTGTGGGCGTAAGAAGGACGATGGTTGTTGATGATTTGGTAAAGGAACGTATCTAGGAAATATGTTATAGTATTTTGCAAATAAATTTTGTCAAAGAAAGAAATATACAGACCACATTCAAATTAATTGAAGATTTTTTTATCGTAAGGAATAATAATGGAAGTTAAATAAAAAGAGTTATTGGCGACGTTTACCCAAAAATTTAATTAACGAATAAAGTAAAATTTTGGCGTAGTATAAACATATCATTAATAAAAATTATAATAAAAAACAACCACGTAGTAACTGACAAACCCAAACTTTTCAACAGAGACCTTCCCTTTCATTCACCGAAAAAATACATTGAATAAAATGTTAACAACAAACAGTGATTCCCAAATAGGCTCACTGAATGTACAAAATAATTTGAGATCTGGTTTGAGCAATGAGGCTTAAATTTTGGCGGAATTTCAATCGACAGCCCTCTATGGGAACTTTATCCTATTTCACGTATTCATCAAAAGTGATTTAAAAATAAAATATAAATTAAAGGATTTAACGGTAAAATAAGAAACATGTGAAAATATTTATTCTAAGGTCGGACGCTGAGTAAAAGTGGGTCACCAGTCCCTAAGTCACCCATCATTCATAATCGTTGATCATTTGTGCGCGTGTGTGTGTAAATAACCACTAAAAATAATTTATTCAACAATCACTGTGCTGTTTATGTAATATTAATATAATGATATATAAACTGGTTCGTTAACTTGTAATCCAAAATACACTTCGTATAGCATATTCTGATTTATAAACGAATGTTGAATATTTGAACTATAATTTCTAAAAAAAGAAAAATGTGCAAAGTAACATCATATCTGATGATTGTTAAAATTTCATCGAACTCTGAATAAAACTAGAAATGAGTAATAACATGGAAGAAATTATCAAAGAATAATTAATAATGAACAGAGAGTACAATCATTTGTAAATAGTAATTCTTCAAATTAGGAGTATTTCAAACTGATTGTTTCATGTACGATTAATATTAGCAGAAAAAAAATAAGATTTTAGTGATTTTACAGACCTTTTTTTATAAAATTATTAACATCCGGCAGAAATTAGGTAAATAACTTTAACTCATCGTAACCTACAAATATTTTATTTACAAAAATTCTGGGAACTGGGTCGTTTTCAATCTGGAGGTCGACAAACATTGTGTATATTATTAGGTAGTAAAAACTCGTAAATAATGATTTGCTCTCCACTTAGACCGTAAGGTAATTTGATCACAAAATCGATTTAAAAAAAGGTGGCTTACAAAAACATCTGGTCGTTTGGCCTATATAACCTTGTTATTTTGACAACCTGGGGGTGTAGGTCACGCCATACCGCTCAATATTTTTGAAGGCTACCTTTTTTTATCAATATTGTGCTCAAGTTATCTTACGATTCAAGTGGAGAGCAAATGGGTATTTAAGAGTTTTTTGTATCTAATTAAATAGACAAAGTTTGCCGATCCCAGAATTTTCGTAAATAAAATATTTGTATGTTACGATTAGATGAAGCTACTTACCAAGTTTCAGGTGGATATTAATAATTTGATAAAAAGGGGTCTGTCCTACGGATTATGAATTGTCAGCAAAAAACAAAACGGCAAGTCAGATATCTTCAGAAGAAGAAATAAATACTACACAAGACACTACAGATAAAACACTACAGACTACTCCATGACATCTCAACATAAACTTACTGATAAATGTTATCAACAGTTATAATGTGCTAGAGAAGCACTCGAAATATATGGAGCTGTTTATTCTGACATGGTTTGTTGTTTACTCGTACAGCAGCATCGCAAGCTGATACCGGCAAGTATTATCACTATTATTGTAATAGCACAATTGTTACGATAAACAGTACAATACTAACTACGCAATCGCGAATGATTCATTTGAATGGATTCGGAATGCGATGTCGACTTGTTTCAGATATCTGTTAGAGTTTTGAAAATGTATTTTGTATTTTTACAGTTAAAAGTCAAGAGCCCCACAAAGAGATATTAATATTTCTGAAGGATAGGCGACCAGCTGGAAACAGCCGACCAACCAGTTCGCTGAGTCACTGTTGTTTATTCCTTCGGTGAAAGGGTGAAATTCGGTGTCCGCCAAAACGTCGGGCTTAAGTAATACCAGCTGTTCCTATTAGCGCCCAATGGTCTGTGCCATCTGGTAAAAAGTGGAAAACTTTCCGTTAACTGCTGTAAACAGTTTGATATGGACG
This sequence comes from Nezara viridula, assembly GCA_928085145.1. Lineage (NCBI taxonomy): Eukaryota > Metazoa > Arthropoda > Insecta > Hemiptera > Pentatomidae > Nezara > Nezara viridula. The sequence goes on from OV725080.1 coordinate 701,183, forward strand.
AGCACGTTGAAATGGCGAGTGTTCAAAAGGGAAGACAATCTTTGTAATTAGAGCTCAGAACCTGAGAGGAACATGGTTGGGCCAAAATGTGTATCATAAAAAAATATCAAATCTTTAAGAACACATTTTTTCTTTCAAATCATCAAGCTCTCAACCACGAAATTCCATAGATATCAAGTGAAGATACTTTGAATCCGAAGCGTCAGCCTTGAATTTTGGAGAAATAGTAGCCACTGAATGCATCTATTGTTACTATTATTTTTTATTCTTATACAACTAAATATGTACCTATAGTTATAATAAGATAATGATGCGTCTACATATTATTCATTATTTAAGGTACGGGTTGGTGGTCATAAATAGGCTAAATATTGGTAAAACTATTTTATTGAAAGCCGACGTTGCAGGTCTTCTTCAGGGAGGTGTGTTCAGCAACTGAGTTCTGAGTGAAGCTCCTAGCTGAACACACCTCCCAGAAGAAGACCTGCAAAGTCGGGTCGAAACGTCGGCTTTCAATAAAATAGTTTTACCAATATTTGCCTATTTATGACCGCCAACCCGGACCATCTCCTTCCTTTAAAATGCAACGGTCAACAATTAAATATTCAATATTCATCATTTAAATACTCTGACATTTATAATGCCAGAATCGACTTTCCTTTGTTAGCAGAAACACAGAGCATATTTTAAAGAAGAACTCTATGTATTTTTTATTTCATTTTCTTAAAAGTGTATTATTATAATTTTTCTTACTACACTTATAGTTTCAAGTGTTTTTATATAGGTTTATTTTATTATTATTATTTTTTTTTTTGTATGTAGCTTGTTTAACTAATATTTTCTTTACTTTTTCATTTTGGTTATTGTTTTATTTAGGCCAGATGTAGTCTTTTAATTTTGTTATTCTAAAGGGACTTTGCCCGTGGATAAAGTTATTTTCTATTTCCTAATTCTATTTTAATTGTTAAACAAGAAAAATGAATTTAAAACCGTTAGTTAAATAGCTAAATGGTTTATTTTGTTGTAAAGACCATGACCTCCTAAAATATTGTACAATATTTCTATGGCGGTATATCCACTATCCATTCCGCTAAATAAAGACGGTAATAAAATATAATAATTATTTAAGTTATTAATAATGGCGTACATAGAGATAAGACCAGACATAAGAGAAACTGAATGGAGTGAGTCAGCTGTAGCTACGTGGCGCCACCTATTAGACAGCTGACATTTAAAGAGCCGAGCTGGCCAGGCCGCGGCTATGCGACACGCGATTTAGTAATCGGTTAATTTATTGCTCTTTAAACAGCCGAGTTTTAATCCGGGCGAATTATCAACTAACAGCTAATTTATTTCAAGGGCGCCTTCGTTAATATCAGTGGAATATCTCAGCTGGTCAGGGACTGTCAAGATTTTCTCTCTCGGATTGGGGAGGTAAAATGGGTGTTAGCTCTAAACATGAAGGCCAGAATCCATAATAGAACAAAATAAATAAATGGATATATATTTATATACGAAGAAAATGGTGGCCGAATGGATTGAAGTACATTAAAAAGTGCATTCGCCAACAAAACCCCAGTTTGTGTAATGGAATTCCACTTATGGGCGACTTCTCTGGCAAATAATAAAGAAGGAAATTTGAAGCATGGGTCGATAGATAACAGAACAGTAGGTCAGAACAATTTTGTATTTTTAAAAGTTGGTCACGGATTTTATTGAATAAGAAGGAATTTCTCAAAAACTATTCAAGATAATCGAATTCTAAGTACGCCGTCCTAAAGTAGACAAACTTTTTTTTGAGATAACAGTGATAAAAAAAGAAAAAAAAAGTGAAATGAGTAAATAATTTTATTCTGGTATTACAGTCCCCTAAGAATAATAATAATAGAGTTGGCTTAGAGCATACAAAATGATGCTTAATTATGCATTTCAATGCACACAGCTGATTGAATTATACAGTGTACAGAAGTACTGCACTGACTTTTCAAAACAACGAAAGTTGAATGGGAAAGGAAGGCGGTTAGCGGGAGTCGAGAAAAAATCATTTCTATTATAAATTTTGTGAAAAGATTGGAGGAATGGCACAGGATCTAATTTACAAAACGTGAAAATTATCACTAAACGTAATTATCACAGAAAACTACATAATTATGATTCATTATTACGGGATTCATCCTTTTTTACATTAGATCAGGAGACCAGTGACATGGTCACCTAGTTACAAGCGCTATCTACGAGCAGATTGTGAAACATGAGGCTGAGTTAACCCTCAGCTGGTATCTGTTGCGTAAGGGCACTTTCTCCGGACCGTGTCAACGCTATAACGGAAACAGGAATTAAAGCTCCAACGCCTCCTGAATCCATGTCAGAGCCCAAGGATCTAGTGGGCGCTGGCTTATACCTTCCGGCGTAGGCAGCTGGTACACGGTGCAGTCCGACGGGCCGAAGAGGCAGCACATGCCAAGTTTACTAAATGGCCTTACTGTACTAACAGCTGATACTGATATATAAATAGATTGTATATTTGTGTCTTAATTGCTATGGCGACTTAAATACATTTATAAACAAAAATTCCTTCTCAATCAAGTTCGTGAAAACTGGTTTTTAATTAATTCAATAATACGGATCTACAACATTTAAAGTTCCAAATTGTATCATAATTTTATTTATTGGTTCAGTACTTCTACCTCTTTCTAGCAGAAATAAAACACATATGTGTATTATGTACGTGTCCTCTTGATATCTGTACTTAATTTACGATTCGTAAGAGCTACCAGCCGGAGAGGAAATGGATTCCTGGAAGGATCGCTGGCTTGGAATATTAAGCAAAGGGTAAGTTAAAAAAAAAAGTGAAACTTATTTACTTTATTTCTGCTTAGACAAACTTACTTATCAGCCGTTTTGACCCGGTTTCCTCAAAGCGTTCGCAGAAGAGACTGAACATATTTTTGGTTATTATTCTTAAGTTACTTTGAGTTAAAAAATAAAATAAAACGTAAACCGTAAATACTGGCTGAAGATGGAGCAAGAAGCGTGGAAGCGCAGTGAACGATAGTAGCTCTGTAGCGCACCGTACAGTAACCTCCCTCCTCGATGTATTTCTGCCCGAGAGGTATTTGTAAAGCGATTTGTCATAGCGCTATTTGTTTTGAAGCTTGTCTCCTACAGGCAGCTGTCCAGATGCTCGTCATAAACGCCTTCCTGCGAATGGCCAATGAGACAAGTAGCTTGGGCTTGAATTTTTTTCTAATTCTTCCTCTTCCCTCCTTCAGAACCATTGAACTGGATGCGATGAAAATGTTCGGTGTCTCCTTCGGTGAACTAATTTATGAAGTTGGAAGGTTTATTCTTGAAACGGTCCGATTCTAGGAATTAGCAGACTAATTTGAAAAATTAATTTTGAATTAGGTTGGCCATTTAATGAAGTATGCTTTAGGCTCCGAAACGCCATGTTAACATACCACAGCAACGGAGCAGTAACCATAAACACCATACTACCATACCATAGCAACGAAGTTACACTTACGTAGCTTCTTGTAAACATATTGTTTGCAGAGACAATGACTAAACCACAGAGAATAACTTTTAAGGAAATTTGAGCCGACTTAAGAGGCGTCTTAGTGTTTTTGTCTTAGTGGGATCACAATTTTCTACTATAAACCATGGTTTCTTCCATGGAACCTAAATAAAATTTAAGTAAATTTTAAATCCTTATTTAAAGGGAAATGAGAATGGAAAGGAAAAACTTACGTGGTGCTCACACTGGACCATGTTCTCATATTATTAATTATTCCCTGACAGCTTATCAGTCAGACCACATGCAATATTAACTAACTGTGAGGCTGTCATACCGATGCCGACAGTGACTGCCGAAGAGGAGACAGCAGCGGTCAGTGCACCGTATTGTCCACTAATCTGCTGTAGCGCGGCGCTCTTTGTGTCCATATCTCTCCGCGATGGCTATCGTAGGATATGGCATCGTCTTAGGGATATAGCACTCGGATCACCGCCTTCATAAACACCTATACTATGTTGGTAAATACTAATACTATAAAAATATCTATGTCATAAAGTGATTTCATTCAGGAACCAAATGAATATACGTATATATATAATTGGGGGTAAATGGTTGACTCTCGTGAATAATGAAGAGAATAGTTGGGGTGATCCGTCAAATAAGAAGGCAAAAATAAATGATATTTATTTTGACATTTGCCGATGTTTCGACCATAAGTTCAGGCCTTCATTAGGGCTGTCTCCAAACAGGTTGTTGGAGAAGTGGAAAAAAAAAAAATATATATATACATTTTTTATGTTCTTCCCTAAATCGCCTTATAGGCTAATTTAAAATCCTCTCTCCTCCCCCCGGACAACTGGCGGTGCTGAGCACAGGCGTTATCCCATTCGGCCACCCCGCTCCCTGAACCAAATCAATATATACTATATATAAAAAAAGAACCCTGCCATATTTACAAATATATATCCCGCGCGTATGCAGTTCTGCAGCGCTATTGGTTGCACAAACCCCAATGGATTCGCAGATTACGATAGAACGATAATGGCTGCCTGATGGAGTGCTAAGTGGAACGGGGCTATCGCCGGGACAATTACATCGTTAGGATAATCGATAGTAATTGCCTTGTATCGATTTGCACTACCTAGCGGTTATCTGTTCCATAGGTGGCGGTGCATTAGAGAGCTAATGATTAGTTCCCTAAAGTAGCTGCTTTGCGATATTTAATTATGCAATTAATTTTTTTAAATAAATGTAAATTTAAGGCTATCGGTCCATTACACATACTTAATTAAATAATCAAAGTAAAAATTATACCACGACATATTCTATCCAATTCTACCATGGCTGATAAATAGTAAGGATGCAATTAGTTTTTTAAATTGTTAGTCATCACCAGGGCTAAAAAAATTAAAAGAGAAAACATCAGAGTCATAATATTAAATAATACATAAAAGTTAATAATTATAAATAGTGATAGATGATATGGAAGATAAAAAAAATAAAGAAAATAACTGACTGCCGTTTGAATATTTATTACCCATGATATGTATAACAGTTGACTAACTTCCTTCAATATTCTATTCTACGTCTATTAATCTCGAAGAGTCTACTATCTCTGTGAGTAACATACTGAGCTGTTATTCTCTCATCTGCTCGCACAACCGTTGAATTAGAAAAAGAACTTTCTTACAAACTACCTTTGAACCTTTGAAGGAGTTTATTACATTGAAGTATGTAATGCGGACATGTATACCAGGCGCGCCTGCTAAGAGACGACCAATATTCAAAATATTCCCCAAATATATAATTAATATATACCAGCTATCCAGCTTAATAAGAGTAGTTGATATCATGTTATCATTTAGGATTTTTCAATATAGTAGTCAGAAAAACTGCATTATACTTGTATTGGTAACTGGTACGGCACTAAATTCTAAGTAACTTTTTGTTTTTTTCTCAAACCCTCAGACATTACTAACAAAATAATTACTAAATCGTGTACATCAATCAGAAGATTACGTTGTCAACTTCAAATAATGTATTTGTGAATGTTTTGTAATATCGGAGGTCAATGAAAAAAAAAAAAAATGAGGATTTCAAAATGGTGCCACAACGCTTTTTGAAATGAAAACTGCTTTAGATAGGTTTTTGGTGGAGAGTGAATTAGATCAATCCGCCAGATTTCCAAAGTTTTAAAGCTCGAATTGGCTAGAGTTGGCTATAGTCGACTAATTGATATGTTTTTATTTAAATATGGATTAAAATATCTCAGAAACTAAAAATCGGGCTGGCTTAGTGTAAGCGAGGAAATTGTTCAGCATTTCATCCTCTATGTAATAGGCTATAATTCAAAATTGTATCTTAACGTGACGCCGTGTCAGGGAGGCGAATAGGAAAAAATAGTGTCGAAAATCAAATGATAACGAGGTTAGTTGACCATATGGATAAAAATGTTTCAGATACTAAAAATCGGACCTGCATACTGTAAGCGAGGGAAATGTTCAACATTTTTTGCTCTTTGTAATGAGCTATTACTTATAATTTATATTTCATATGATTAATCTGGACTTGTAGATGTTTTCGCTTATATCGTGTGGTCTAAAGCACACATCTTAGTTTTTTCTTCTTCTTTGAAATAATACAGTAGTTTTCTATACTACTCTATTTATATTGCCGTTTATTATTTTTATTTATTGTACGGTGTGAATGAGCTACTCTATATCACTATTACTATTGTCCTTGAATGTGACAGATTGTAATATCCCAATGAAGAAGTTTAAAAAAAAAAAAAAGAATATAGATAAATAATACATATCAGCAGGGCCTAAAACAGACAAAAGCTGCGCCATATAAATATTATGGCAGGTAGACGTTTACGAAGCTATGATTTAAAAATGCAGATAGTCACTACTGTTGTTTTACTAACCAAACTCATTTTGTAATTAATAGTCATAACCCGGTACCCAAGTTGTTGTTTTGGGTTTAGGGGCAAAAAACTGCTGACGGTTATCATTGCCCTTACGGTATCCAAGTTAAACCGAAAATATTAAGATTATAAAAAAAATATATATAAAAAAACTTTATTCTCAACAGGTCAAACACCAGGAAATGTCTTCTATCGGCGAAGAACAGATTACATTGACATTGTCTCTTTTCCAGGAAAGAAACCCGAACTGAGTCGTGGAGCGCATTACCACCCCCTGTAAGAGTATCCTCTTCTTCAGAGAGGCAATCACATTCCCCAAACCCTTTGAAACCCAGGATCAGTCAAGAACTGGCTGACGGGAGCAAAGGATTGGGGTTCGTCCTTTGAAGGATATCGTATGGCGAAGGATCTTGTTAACCTAAGTAAGTGCCGGGGATGGAGGCGGCGACGTAGGAATAAGTTTAAAAAAAAGACAACTAATACCGGTTATTGGTTAACAACGCCTAAAATTGAATGTTATCGACGAACGAGTCCACCGAAATTCGAGCGAGTAATCATTGCCATAGGATGCCAATCATATGTCGCCTATTGGGTCTAGAGGCTCATATAAATAATATGGGATATTACATCGCTAATTTATTGCAAAAAGCCATTAAGTAACACTTAAATTTATTTAATAATTTTCTCCGTATCAAATCAAAACATTGTGCATTTAATGTAACTATTACTAACACATAATTGGGTTGATATTGTATATGGTGAACGTATTGTGCCTTTTGGATCGTATATATCCATATATATACATATATATATACATATATGTGTGTGTGTGTGTGTGTGCCTACTGAATTAAGTACGAATTCACAAAAAATTGCCTAAATGTTTAGCTATATCAAAAATGTTCTTAGTGACTGCTTTCAATAAATAAAAGATATACATCGTCAGGAACATGTTAACATGCTTTCACATTAGCTGCTTTAACATTTTTCGCATGCCTAACCCGAATAGGCTTCCTCACATCAATAAGCATCTTTTCATAACAACCTTTATACTTAATAAATAAGATTTCAACGAGATAAAAATCGAAGCATATAGCTTACTGGAAGGTAATAAACATCACCTACAATTAGCTGACAAACGATGACTATCAATCACTATAATTAACTACAACAACAACAACAACAACAACAACAACAACAATGGCGATGATAAGAAATGAGGATGATGATGATGATGACAAGACTGGGATAGAACGAGGAGGGCTGGGATACAATGAGGCAGGATGGGTCTATATCCTGTGCAGCTCAGCTGTCCCACGGTAGGCTCTTCCTATCCCTTCTCTCATCTGTATCTATCTCAATACATACATACATACATACATTGTGTGTGTGTTGTGTATGTGTGTATGTGTGTGTGTGTGTGTGTGTATGTGTGTGTGCCTACTATATTTTATAGTTATTATTATTATTTCTATATTTTATCCCTGCAATCGCCTACTATGAAATCAATTTAATCACTATTTGTACAGATATTATAAATTTTCCAACTAGAAATGTCAGTAAAATAGCTTTACCAAAAAAATGTTGAAATTTGAGTTAGTCATTCTGTCAACTAATATTTAAATAATTAGTTTTTAAAATAAATTAAATAAATAAATAGTTTAAAAATCATCATGTAACGCTTCAGAAAATTAAATTTGACAATAATTTGATGAATTTTCCCTTAGTGATATCCCAACAGTATTCACTTGCAATTAGTGTGACAATTTTTGACCTATCTATGACAAGCAATACAAACATCGTAAATCCATAATCGACCTCTGATGTAATAAATAGTATTTTTAAAAAATTTTAATAGTATTAATGATTTATTAGCTGTAAACTTCAAGCTTTAGCTCGGTTAAAAATGCACTTTAAAAATTTTTTATAATAGCCCAACATTAGCAGAAAATAATTTCTAATCAAAGTAGAGAGTTCCGTGCTGCGTGCACCAGATTTTTATTTTTTTTTATTTTAAACTATTATATCATCGCTTACCTCCGATTCGTCAATACATACATACACCCACACACACATACATATATAATATATATAATATATAATATAATATATAATATATATAATATAATATATTATAGGTTATGTATATATTATATTATATTTATATATTATATATTATAGGTTAAGACGACAAAAGATCACCTCCGTTAACAAGGTTCCCCCTTAAGCTGTTCACATGTATATTTATAAATGTATTGTAAAGATAAAGATATATATATAAACTGAAGACCTCTAGAGGAGGTATATTAGGATGAACTAACCAAAAGATACAACATCTGATCGATTCCGTTCCATTCGATTCCCCCTAGACACGTACTATCGATACAATACAAACAGCTGATAGATAACAGGTGTACGACCGAGCAGATGTACCACTTTCCCTCCAGTTTGCCAACTCCTTCGACCTCACTCCAGCTTGGCATTTCGTCCGAGCGGCCTTCGCTGTCAGTGGTCTGACCCGAGGTGGTTCTGCTGTTCGAAGATCGGGGTCACTAATTCAAAGCTTGATCTCCAGTTCGCGAATCGACAGAACGATCGTCAGCCTCAACTAGTATCCCCTCCATCGAAAGATATCAATCATATAAAGACAGATAGTAATCTGTTACTCCTGCCCCAATTTAGTGAGGCTGTTATCATAATCTAGGTTAACTGAAAGGCAATTGGTGCATTAAGTGGAACCAACGCACGAATTTGGCTGAAATGAGTTATCACTAATCAGTGCTTACTATTTTTAACATATAAGAACCATCTGTTACGAGCAGCATCATAAATGGAAAATCGAATATTTTAAATAGAGTTTCTTAAGTCCATGGTAATCAGCTGAAACTATTAACTTCGTAAATAGTTTCATCTCATCGTAATCTACAACTATTATTTACGAAAACTCTTAAAATTACTTCTACATTCTAGCGCGTCCTTGCAAAAGTCTTTAATTGATAATTCCGCTTTCTGAAATAATGTTATTTACATCACGCCGAAATTCTAGAGCAAGAAAATATAATCAAGTTTAAATAACATTTTGATTATATGTTTATTTTTTTTTTTTTTTGCATCATGTTCAGTTAATATCCTCAATAAATAAATTGATTGAATCTATTAGTCGATTCGGAAGAGTCTAATTCAAGAAATGAAAAGTTAAATATTAGACTACTTATTCGCCTGAAACTTCGTAAATAGTTTCATCTCATCGCAACCTACAACTATTTTATTTACGAAAACTCTTGAAATTGGGGCGTTTTCAATCTGGAGGGGTGGCAAATTTTTCTATTTAACTAGGTACTAAAAAAGCTTAAATACTCATTTGCTTTCTACTTGGATCGTAAGATAATTTGATCACAAAATCGAGAAAAAAGGGTGGCCTTTAAAAATATTGAGCGGTTTGGCTTGACCTACATCCTCAAATTTTCAAAATAACAAGGTTATATAGGACAAACGGCCCAATATTATTGTAAACCACCTTTTTCATTCATATGGTGATCAAATTATCTTACGATCAAAGTAGAAAGCAAATGAATATTTACGAGTTTTTAATACCTAATTAAATAGACAAAGTTTGCCCCCCTCCAGATTAAAAACGCCCCAATTCCAAGAGTTTTCGTAAATACAATAGTTGTAGGTTACGATGAGATGAAACATACTGTTATGGAATCAGTATGTAAGAATGCAGCAATTACTTATCAACAGAAATATAATTACAATTATCTTGTGCAAAAATTAAAATATACAAAGATAATGAGTTAATTAGAGGTTTATCTCAATTGACCAATGCAGTTTGTGCAACACATTCAGCAATGTTGATAATTCAAATAACCTTTGGATACATTGCACTTAACTAGGCTAATGTTCAATATTGCTCTTAAGCTGCAATTTGTATAGTAATAATAATAATAATAATAATAATGGCAGCTATAATTAATAAATAGAGAGACAAGAGTAACGAGCATAATCCAATTACACTGTTTATTCACGAAGCACATAATTAGTGTAATTGCAGAGAGGCTGTGCCTGTGTGTGTGTGTGAGCGCATGGGCTAGATGTTAAGGTGGCCTCACTAATTGGCAAGATATATCATATCCTTCCTCCCGCCAGCTAATGTACTCTAGTTCGTTTCAATTAACACATAATAATAATAATAATAATATCAAGAACAAAAAATAATATACAAATGTTGTATTATTACCAGGTGCTTAATAATACTAAATTAGGCAGATAAAAACAACTTGACTTGAGGAACTTCATTTAAATTTTAAAAATATAAAGTCAAGAGCTGACGTGTTAGATTTTTGCAAATTACCATTAAATACATCGAGATATAACAAAAAAAAATTTCATTATTTTCAAGCAAAAATCTACATTTCGTAAATTCACGCCCATAAATTTGTATATAAAATTGTATTAAAAATACATGAAATATACAATTACATATACAAGGGCACAGACCCTTTTTTTAAATCAAATTATTAACCTCCGGCTGAAGCTTCTGAAAATGCGAGGCCTTGGGGCAATCTGGAGATCGGCAAATTTCGTCTATATAATTAGGTACTAAAAACTTGTTAATACCCATTTGCTTTCCACTTGAATCGAAAGATAACTTGAGCAAAAAGGTGGCCTTCAAAAATATTGAGCCGTTTAGCGTGACCTACAACCAGAAATTGTCAAAATAACAAGGTTATAACACCAAACAGTCCAATATTTTTATAGGCCACCGTTTTTATCGATTTGGTGATCAAAATATCTTACGATTCAAGTAGAAAGCAAATGAGTATTAACAAGTTTTTAGTATTTCATTTTTTTTTCACAAATTATTTCTTTATTGTTGAGTATTATAACAATCTGTCTCTTGGACATCGGTTATAGTGAGGTAGGATGACATTCACACTATATGTATAAAAAAATAAAATACATAGAAAAATAAAATAAATAGAGTAGTACTTAATTAAATAAAGAAAATTTCTTGACCTCCAGATTGAAAACCCCCAATTACGAGAGTTTTCGTAAATAAAATATTTGTAGGTTACAATGAGATGAAGCTATTTACAAAGTTTCAGCCGGATGTTAATTTGATCAAAATTCTGTAGTCTGCGCCACGGACTATTAATGATAATAAATTTAAATGTGTGGACTCAAAATGAACAATTGAAACAATTCAATGCAGATAAAAATGAAAGTGCATCAATTAAATTGCTGAGAATAGAAAATTTTAAGATCAAATTAGCACTGAAGGTCTCTCGGATAAAATCCAACTGTGGAAATCAAAACAAATGATGATAACAATCACAATGATACCTATAATAATAACAATAATAGTCTGATATAACCTGAATTTCAATAAACAATAGAACATCAGAGATTTATTGCAAAAATTCACTAACTACAATTTTAATGGGACTGATCTTTTTAGAACTTTTTTTTGGGGAGAAAACGATAAATGAATTTAAAAAACAGTGGATTTACTATAGTTATAACGAGCATATAAAAGGTCTTTGTGAATTGAGGAAATAAAATGTCACTTAATGATTTTCGCAATAAACAGACGATATATATATTACTATGATGAATTAATTCAACTATTAGTAAAATTTATATTTATTAGTTAAACAATACGAAAATGAAGTCAATAACAATATAGGTATTTATTTATTTTTTAGATTTAAATATATAAATACTTATTGAATATTTAATAGTTGACCGTTGCATTATAAAGGAAGGAGATGGCCCGGGGTTGCGGTCATAAATAGTGGTAAAACTACTTTATTGAAAGCCAACGTTTCGACCTGACTTTGCAGTTCTTCTTCAGGGAGGTGTGTTCAGCTAGGAGTTTCATTTAGAACTGACATTCTAGCTGAACACACCTCCCTGAAGAAGACCTACAAAGTCAAGTCGAAACGTCGGCTTTTAATAAAATAGTTTTACCACTATTTAGCCTATTTATGACAGCATCTCCGGACCATCTCCTTTCTTTATAAATACTTATTGTGTCGTATGTAAATTATTTGTCCTACCGCCAGATAATCACGACCAAATTAGCATAATGATGGATTTTACTTTCATAAAAAAAAAAAAAAAAACCTTAAATAATTGGCGAAAAGACATGTTTTATTATGTTGTTCACCTTACAAATATTATCAAATCTCAACAAAACAAATAAAAAACTTATATACATGTAATTGTTGACGTGGACAACTAATGATGTAATTTTAAATAAAATTAGAGGCCACTTGCATTTTTAAGGAAAGAATTACTTTTCATTCTATTCAGTTATAATGATTAATAACTTTCAGTTGTCGATAACGATATATATATATTTAAAACCCCTCATCACCCTGCTACTACTGCTAAACAACAACAACAACAAGAGGGCGGCCGCTGGCTATCAGTGATAACACGGAGCCACCTGTTGATGATGCTCACCTGTGTTGTTACGACGACGGATGGGCAGGGCCGCCTGGAGGACAGGAGGGAGGACCTCGCTGACATGTCCTGAGGGAAGGATACCAGCCAGCTCTATGGGAAGGACACAGGACACCACATCGCTACAGCTCACCACTCTGCCGACTGAGCCTCCAGGGCCGGCTAGCGACTTCTCCCACCAGTCCAGCCGTCCGCTCTTCTGGAGGACGTGGGAGTACTCTGAGGTCATTCCGGCATTCGGTGTACAGAGGTGTTTATCTCCATCATGATTATGTAATAAAGAAAAAATATTTTCTCTATGTTCTATTTCACCTGAGCCCGATGTTTCCAATGTTGATAGAAGTATTTATAATTTACTAGTAGATAAAAAAAAATAATGCAACGTATCAAAAGATAAAAAAATCAATTGTTACATTTATCGATAAACATAATCGACAAAGGAAACAAAAATTAATTTCAATCTTCATTAATATTTGGAACCAACATGTTTACAAATTCAAGCTAAAAATTGTCCGATTTCGATGATTTTTTTTTTCTTTTCATTTTGTAGAGAATTTAGTAATCTTTTACATAATCATGGGCATAACCAAGGGAAAAGTGTGTAATTTTTTAGTTATTCGCAAATAAAGTTTCTTTTTTTTCATAACTTGTTTGCCTGAATTTTCGGGGTGATTGGACTATTTTGCCCGCCTGAAGAAGGAAGCCTTCGAAATTGGTGGTTCAATCTCGGGATTTGGTGAAGAATTAACGATGATATGCCTTGCCGATCAAAAACCCCATCGATAAATAATATGAACTCCCTCTCTCACGATCATAGAGACCTCAAGTCGACGAAATGAGACATGTATTCAATGACAGTACTACAATGTACTTCAATGTAAGGTTGTGTGGATGCAAACCTTATGCCTTGCGTAGTCTCGAAAATAGTACGTTTTGGGGCTTAAAAACGCAGGATCCGATAGTTTCGAAGGAGTTATTCGGATCTTGCTGTACTAAGATAAGATGTAATTTATTTATTCTGACATTTTCGGAATATGATATTTTCCTGGAGCGGGGAGGAATCAACTCCACCCACTCCAGGCCAGATTGCCTTTTTTATAAATCTCTGATGGATATGTTGAGGAAGCTCCTTACAATCCTTAGGCTGTTCAGGAGAACTCCTTTAAGGTCTTTATTCATAATATATAACACAGCACAGCAACCACCGATAATCGATATTATCAAAATATCGATATTTTCCTTTCCATATTCAATATTTCAATATCGATAGTATCCACTATGATCGATATCTTCCCTTCGCTATTTTAATGTTAAATTTAAATAAAAACCATCGTTTTCGAGAAAACGTTAGAAATAATAAATGAATTCGAACTTTAAAAAAATTATAATGTTTTGCATTGGAGAGAGGATGTAAGGCATATCGACCATTGAAGGTTATCTCTCTCTAATTTGAGTTGAAAAGCGACCGTGGGACCCTTCTCACTCAGTGAACTCAATTTACCCCAATTGAGTTAGAACCTTCTCAAACCAAGACCACGAAATGTCAAATAAATCTATGTAGGATGCAAATAAATAAGCATTTCGCTTTATCCAATCTTTGGATGAATGGAAGGCATAATTGGTCGAATGGAAATGTCTGGGAAAAAAAATGAAGATGAAGATGAACATAAACTAGAAAATTTAAGTTACCAAAAATGAGAGTAGAAGAGTTGATATTTCAATTAATCGATTTAGTTTTTTATTTTAATGAAATTTACAACTGTATTACATGAAAATTACAATCAGTAAATGTGACATTGGTAGAATGACATTAGCATCATTCCATAGTTTGTTATGGAAGGATAGGTATCTGGATTGGGTCAAATTGGAAACATATGGAACATTAAGATCTTTATGGATAATTTTATTAGTGACCAAGTAAGGAGCGTTGAGGATTTTGGATTGTAAAGATTGGATACGAGAGGAATTCGATGGTTTAGTGGAGCCCCAAAGCTCAATTCCGTAAGTCCAAATTGGTCTTATTATTGTCATGTATATGAGTCTTTTGTAATTAATTGGAAGTTTAGAGCGTTTGTAAGTGCTGCAGTAGTCGAAAACGACGGGTGGTTTCTAGTCGTTTCAGTCTGGTATGGGGGTTAAATCGATTTAAAGAGGAAAATAAAATATTGTTTGATGTTCCTATGTGCTAGAGAATCAATATTTATAATTCAAAAATATTTTTAATGTCGATAGATATAGATTATAGACATTTCAAGTATTTTAATGGTATCGATAGTTATAGGTCGATAATAATGTCGATGGCATTATCAATATTGGACCTTCGATATCCCTTTCCTACTATAAGCATTTTTATTTAATGTATTTAATGTCCTAAAACAAGAAATGGCCGTCAGTTACTCCATACTCGGAGATTTCAAGTAGAAATTTGAATTTATGTTTCCGTTTAACTGAATTTACTTTTTTCGGTTTTCTGCCTACTGGTTGGTTCCCGCATCATAGTAAATTTGAGTTCTAGCGTTAATGATGTTCCAAATAAAATTAATGCTGACAAAATTTAGAGTGTATCTTCTACCCCCGCTATATTCTAAACTTCACAAGATATAATTCATTAATTTCGATAAAAAAAGTTTTGCATCGCGTTTTTATCTTTATTTGATTAGCGATCTACACTTAAACTTTTATAGTCGGAAATAATTCGTTTATCCTCAGGTTACCCAAATAACTGACCCTTTCATTAATGATATCCAGATGTTATGATGGGAGACAACCACAGATCCGCAAGCTTGGAAAGCAGAAGGTTGTGTCATCGAGAGATTTAGCAACCGTTAGGATTAAAAGATATTTGTTATATGATGTAATAAACAAGTTCATAATAGATAATATATCGAGAGAGGAATAGTGCCAAAAATGCTAAAGAATAAACACCATCATTACCCGTCCAATACCACGGCCACCTTGGCACCCGCCCGAACACGGCCTAACAATAACCACCCGGGAGAGCGAAAATCATCCTTCATCAGAACAACAAATTGCTGATGAGTGCAAAGATTGCACAGCAAAGAGAGGATCAGCCCACGTGGCTGAGAGGTGGGCTGCCTCAGCCAATCTATCTCAGCCAGGAAACGAGGAAAAATAAGTCAAGTAAAAAGAGAAAAGATAATAATATACGTTGAGAGTTGAGACCCAATATTTAATAATAATTAAGAATATAAACTTTAATTTTAAGAGTAACTTGGTACAAAGATTTGAACTTGGAAATTAGCATTAGTTTCTTCTGTGATTTAGTGGAATTGAAGATATTAGAAATGCAAACGGAAAGATTATTGACGTCTTCTTGATTGATGTCATGATCTAAAAATTGGGTGAGAACTGAAATTGGTTTATTGATAAAATTAATATTTTGAATAGTTTCGCGGATTTTTAAGTTAAGCAAAGATTTTTTGAGCCACCATTCTTCCCAACCATTTTTCTCTTCATTATTCATAATTAAGAATATAGCTTTGATTGTTTGAGTGGTCAAATTTGACCCAGCGAGAGGGAGTTTATAAATAGTATTTTTGCAATTGTTTAAAAATTTGAAATGAAGATAGACATATAAATTAATAAAAAAAAACTATAACGTTCCTGGACTACCTGAGAGCATTATGCTATCATAAACATATTTTCTATTACTACTAGTAGTATTTCACATATATACCAAGTTCAATGCCATAATGTTCCATATAAATGATTTATATCTTCGGTACCATTTGAATGTAACGAATGTGAACAATTGGGCAGGATAACGTTTGTTCCATTAAGATGGCGCCGGGTATATGATATTGCATGATACCATAATATCAAAATGAGTAACTGCTGCAATATCGTCTATGGACATAAAAAATAAAATATCTTTTATCATTTTCATGAGTGATAAATATTGAGGATGCAGTCATTACTAAGTTTTTATTGGTCCGACGTTTAAAATCAAACATGTGGGACATCATCAGAGCCTGGTTGGAGCACTGAAGGTATTACAGTACTTGAATACCCTCAGTGCTCCAACCACGCCCTGAAGATGACCCACGTGTTTGGGTTGAAATGTCGGCACTAATAAATACTTTATAATGACTACATCCTGAATATTTATCACCCATGATAAGTTGAACAGTCGACTGAATGCCTTCAATTTACCATTTTCTAAATTAAAAAGATATTTTTCCAACTAATAATTTTTAACTAAAAAAAACAAAACATTAATTTACTTACATTGACGTTTCTCCCAATAGACTTTATCGACAGTGATTAATATTATTATGAGTAATTATTATATTTTTTAAGATACTTAGGATGCTTAGGTTGTAGGTTAGAATTAAGTTAGGTCCCAAGGAGAAGTGGTGCCACGGATTGATATGGAAGCCACTGATATCCTCAAGGCAAGTGATAATGAGTTAGCAGGTTCCCACAATCTGTAGCTAGGGGCGCTAGTCGATATAGCTGATTATTGCTTCCTCAATATCGAAGGTAGGGAAGCATTGTGTTTTTTAATTTGTATTGCTTTAACAAAAACAAAATAGGTGCCACCACTGTAGATCGGCCCAAAGGGGAATATCACAGCCATTTGCATTCGCCAAACTGTTCTTTCCCCTACCAACTTTCCTCCCCTATCTTCCAACCCCTACAACAAACAGCATCGAGAATCATTCCAAAGAAGCAAAGATAAAAAAAACATGGAGGGAGACTAAAAGGAACCATGCCTCATCGTTGGAAGAGTAGTAAGGGGCTGATAGCATATATAATTTTTCATATTCCTTTCCTCGTGATAAAAATAATTTTAGGAACACGGACATTGATTTACTTTACAAAAAAAAAAAAAAAATGGAAAAATTAAAATTAAAAGAACAAACAATGAATATCACATTACTCACTCTGGATAAAAATTAAATTTTAAATAGTTGCTAGTTGGAATTTGAAATGGATAGTTTATAGGTAAAAAATAAAATTAATAATTACTGCGATAACCATGTGAAGAGAATCAGAAGGAGTTTTAGTAAAATATTCCCGGCCCGATCACCTCCTCCCTGCACAACCGTTGGGCTAGAAACAGAATTTGCTAACAAAGTACTGAACCCAGAACACTTCATGGGTTGTAAGTGGTACAGGTTTAGTTAATTAATTCTAGTTACAAAATTAGCAGATGTAGCACTATATAACATGGAAGAATTCCTTATGATCGCACAGAGTCCCAAGATATTGAATATGTTAACAAATAAAGTAAAAATAAAATAAGAACACAATTTAAGAAAAGGAAAATAATAATTGCCATGAAAAGACAATACTTTTGTTATTTTTACTACTAGTAAACCAAATAGAAGGTGTGGTTTCTTGGCAACACCACTTTTTATTTTATTATTAAATCATGTCTCCAGTATCCATATTTTAATTAAATATTATTTAGGAAAAATGAGGCTGATACGACCATGCAGAGCCTCCGGTGGCTATGGATGTTAATGACGGAACTGAGAGAGAAGCGGTGGGATCTCCTGTAGTCCTACTAGGTCCTCCAAGTGGGCAACAATCACTCGGTATTTTTGAGGCTGGATAAAAGCCAGCTTCTATTAGGCTATCTATATCATAAGACTCTCTGTTATCAATCTGTGCCTCAGGTCTTGATGAGAGCGACAGACTAAGTAAATTTTAGGTTTTTCCAAAGGTCCTGTATCTTTACCATTCTCCAAGAAACATTACAGTTTGATGAGTGATACAGTGGAGGGGTACTACACAAACGTTTTTACAGTTATTTTATATTTTGTCTTATAATTTAATAAAAAAATAATATCATCAGTAGAAGGTTGTAGCAAATTAATATTGAAAAAAATTCAAATATATATATATATTTTAATATAAAATTAAAACATATCCTAGTGCATCTTGTAATATAATAAAAACAGATGGATGAGATATTTTTGGGAGGATAACAATGCCGCTAGTTTTCTTGGCACGAGATCAAGTCGAGCAGCGACCAGTCCGGCTCAACTGGAATTATAATATGGTCCCTCTTATTGAACGTTCCTGAACCGGCGAATTTCATGCATTCACTATATTAATGAATGAATAATATGGGATATCTTAAGCTGAGTTCGAATCCGGCTGATGGCAGTTACTTATTAAATTACTTGTGGTTGGAGCATGGGGTCGGGACTACTCCCAACCTGGGTCGCTCCAAGCCTCTATGAAGTGGGTACTAGCGATTAAATAATTAATTATGGATGAAAACATCATTACGCTAAACTCGAAAAAAATTAAACTTTCTCTGAATTATTTCAATCTATATTTTTTAAAAACATTTTCTTGGAATCCGGAGGAACATGGAACGAATAAATTATGAAAGAATAGTTTTTTAACTTTTTTTTATATCATGACAGATAAATATCTCAATTGTGATATGAGCTGTTGTTTTTATATGGACATTCCAACGAGGGATGCCTTTCACGTCAGTATATTATTTGTTTATAATAAAAAAAGTTTATATTTTAAAACAAAATAATAAAAAAAATGTATAGATGCATCTATTATATAATATATAATACTATAATATTAAATGAAGCAGAAGGTAATAATATTTAGGCCAATAAAGATGAGATATATCGAAACAGTTTAGGATGGATATAGCTATGGGATATGGTCTGCCATCTATCGGTGAAAAGAGACAACGCTATACTACACCTAATTAGCTTTCTGCCTCCGTGTGCGTGTCTTATCTCTAATAAATTCGGTGAGCTGAGAATCCGAGCTAAGAGATAGCTAGCAATAAATAGTCCAATATTTAACTTTTTATTTCTCAGTAGAATTGGAGTCGACTAATAGATACAATAAATTTATTAATTGATTATATTAACTGAATACAACGTCAAATAAATAAATAAATAATCGCAATGTTATTTAAGCTTTATTATATATTCTTCTGTCTTGCTCTATTATTTTGGTAACAACCTGATGTGAGCTGCACTATTTTAGAAAGCGGAATTATCAATTAAAGACTTGAGAGCAAGGACGCGCTAGAATGAAGAAGTAATTAACCCAGTTCGATCAAAGCCTCGGTCCAGTTGCCAAGACAAAGAGGCTGCCGGCTGGCTGCTATAATAAGGATGTTACACTCAATATTGACCACGACAATAAAGCAAGATGGCGGTGGTAGTGTCCTGGAGCCGCTGTGATAGGCCGATGTACACCGTGTACCCAGACGGGGAACAAAGCCAATCTGCCCTGGTACCACAGCTTGTACACGTGTACAGCAGCGGCATAATGAACTCACCTTCGCCAATCCCAAGGCTCAATATTATTCTAGCGCTATAACAAATATCCCAACTTTGTAGTGTTTTTCAAAATTGAGAACAACTCCTTTAAAAAAAAAGTGTGCTTTAAAACAAAACACTTAAGAACAAGAGAACTTGCTAATTACAGGGCTGATTTAAAGCACCATTTTATTTCACTAGTGTTTAATAATGATTTAGGACTTAACGATCTGTAATTACATAAGAAATAAAAAAAAAAAAAGTGAAAACATTAACAAGATAAATAATATGAAAAGGTCATTATAAAGAGAATGAAATGCTGAATGAGGAAAACATTTTCCTCACTTACAGTATGCAGGTTCGATTTTCACTTTCTGAGATATGTTAATCCATATCTTCCATAAAACTCGTTATCCTTTGGTTTTTGACATTATTTAATTAATTTAATTTAATAAAATTTCGAATAATGGCCAATGACAGAGAATATGAAACGGTGAACAATTCCCATTCTTACAGTATGCAGGTCCGATTTTTAGTTTCTGAGATATTTTAATCCACCTGTAAAATCACTTCAATTAGCCGACTTTATTCGAGCGTTACATATCGGAGATCTGACGGCTCAAACTAAGTCACTCTCCACAAAAAAAGTATCATCGCTGAACGCCAGACAAAGCAGTAACACAGATCCAATTGTTGCACCAGCTGGATTCTTGTGGGCCCCTAAACCAACCGCATCCCGTAAATTATTTTATAATGCAGGCGGACGCAGCTTTCACTGTTATCATTCTAGGCTACACTCAACGACAGCTTTAACTTCTTCGTAGTGCGATGTATGGCGTCTCCATTGAGACTTATCGTCAACTCAAGTGTGAGTGCAGCGAAAACCATCTCTACCGAATGGACTATATACTCTTAGCCGCCGATTTTCCGAAATTAAACAAAGAAACAATAATAATAAAATAATAGACGACATGATAATAGTTACTAAAGACCTACGAGAAACGACGAGTTCCCCTCAAACTAACTTTGAAGGACGAAGGAATGGGAAACACTATAGCCTAGCGTACCACTGGAGAGAAACATAAGAAAATATTGGACATTATGAAATTTTCTTATACAAGTAAAATCCTTTGTTTATTTATTGTTATAAATATAACTTCTATTGGACTCACCTATCCTACCAATTTATCTTGTGCTCAATATTATTTCAGCTAGTTAGTTTATTGTTACCAACAAGGTGAGCTAATTCGGTCATATAATATATATATATAATTTAATACAATATATTATAATGTTGGTTATTAGAACTTAATAAAAAACATTCCTACCCTGCTCTCCGTCATCATCGTAAACCTCTTAGCACGCCTACGCCATTAGACCCATTTAAAGAAGAAGCATTAAGATATACGAAAATAACAACAAACAAATATCGAGAAGGCTGAGGATATGGGATGCGGGACGTAGGTGAGCTGGAACGCGAGGTGGTTAGGTTGCACAAGAGAAGATATCGCTATGGCCGCCCCCTCTATGTTCACTGTATTATGTTGGTGTATATATATGTATATATATCTGTGCCACAACGGGACATCGCCTACATCTTGCTATGATATCGATCGTATCTTCCTCTCTCAACAACAAAAAAAAGTAAACAAATAAACTGTTTCGTTCTTCTTTGTAATATCCCGGATATCAGATACATTATGAAGGTCATCATGGAAGATTTACAAGCCATCGAATTTCAGCTCTATTTAGTTTTTCTTAATTTAAACAATTTATATTGCGAAAAATTCGCACAGCATATTGTTACCAAATGCCAAATTAATAATAAAATAAAATAATGGGAAGTATCAAAAGATAAAGAAATCGATTGTTACTTCATCGATAAATATGATGGACAAAAGAAACAAAAATTAATTTAAATCTTCATTAATGTATGGAACCGGCATGTTTACAAATTTCAATAAGCTGTATCTTTGCTAAACATTGTCCGATTTCGATGATTTATTTTTCCTTTTGTAGGTAATTTAGGTTAGGTTTAAGTAGATAATTTTTTATATAATCATGGACATAACCATGGGAAATGTGTTTAATTTTTTAATTATCCGCAAATAAAGTTTGTTTTCTTTCATAACGTGTTTTCCTGAATTTTCGGGGGTGATTGAACTATTTTGCCCGCCTGAAGAAGGAAGCATTCGAAATTGGTGGCTCGAATCTTGAGATTTGGTGAAGAATTAACGATGATATGGCTTGCTGATCAAAAACACCAGCGATAAATAATATAAACTCCTCCTCTCTCGATCATAGAGGCCTCAAGTCGACGAAATGAGACATGTATTCAATGACAGTACTACAATTAACGTAAGGTGGCGTAGATGCGAACCCCATGCCTTGCTTTATATCGAAAATAGTTCTTTTTTGGGCTTAAAACAGCAGGATCCGATAGTTCCGGAGGAATTATATCCTCTAGGGATGGAATATTAAAGACCCGATATCGATATTGTCATCGAAACATTTTAATAATTATTCCAAAAAAGTTCATTATTAGTCATGATGGAATTTTTGCTACGAAGAAGTGAAATAAATTCTTCAAATCTATCATCGCGTGTAAATTTTCACTATTAGGAAAAAAACCAAGAGGTTAAGTGCTAGGTGGGAGAACGTGCTATATATTTATATTTATTAGTATTTTAAAAAAATACCCTGGTAGATTTGCAAGTGCTCCCCCCACTCCCGAAGCGGATCTCTGATCCTGCTGTAATGATCAATTAATTTTTTTAAATCTAAGTCGATGATCAATTAATCGAAATTGTGAATCAGGGATCTATAAAAATATACAAAGATGATAAGTTTGTCTGTACACACCTATTACAGGAATTGTCAGACCGATTTAAAATAAAAGATTCCCATTTAATATACAATATATTGAATAAGGCCCTAGACTTTACAACAAAACATATAAAGATATAAATATATGAGGCGAGGAAGAATATTTTGGCCACGGTAGCTAATGATAAATAGTTTCTATAAATATAAGTTGTTGAGAAATAAAAAAAAAAAAAAGCAAAGCAAAAAAAGCTACAGTGATTCCAGAAGAACTAAGAGAGCTGCTCTCTGCTGCCTGCTGTAGGAACCCATTAGAGCAGTAGCAGCAAGCAGGGACTAGACAGCAACCCAATCAATTAGTTACATCCTCCACCATCACCATCATCAGCTCCCATTCCTTGACCTGGATATCGCTCTCTCTTTCATCGGGCTTAAAAGAATTTCAACGACTATCGAGTAGTCAATAGAAATAATATCTTAAAATCATGTTTAAAAGAGTTATGAAATAATACAAAATCAGAAATAAAGCCACGAAGGGAGCAAGGATCATACATATCTATCGCGGGATATAGTCAGCTAGTATACATATTCATTCCGATGTAGAAATTTAAATAAGTTGGCAAAGCTTCTAAATTAGTAAATATTATAAATATATGATTTAGATATTATAAATATATATCATATGTTTACTTAATAACATGCATATTAATTTATTATAGGACAACAAACTCCAAACTGAATCTCAAGAAATTTACATTTAAACCTGACAAGAAAAGTATCTACAATGCACCTTATTTTCATTATAGATTTTTTATTTTATTTCTTAATGACATTTACAACTGTATTACATAAATACATCAAGTAAATTTGGACATAATAGATATAATGACATGAATACACTTTCTGAGTAACTACCCAATGGTAGCACTCTAATGATATGAATACATTAGGAGATCACGGGGCCATCATTATAGATTTAAATGAAATAATTTAAAATTTTCATTTAATTTTGTTTTGCTTTTTATAATTAATAAGTTTAGTATAAAAATGAAATATAAAAACAAAAATTACGATGTGAACTGAGCCGCCTATAGTGCTTTAACATATCTCATAGACTTCTTGTAAATGTTTAATATGATTTTGTATATTTTATGAACAATTAATTGACAAACTTTTGGACCCATTTTTTCACCACTATAATAAAAACTTTTCATTAGTTAAATCACATATATCGTCGGCAGCATGTTAAAGTAAGTAATGTTAACGTTTCGGCCTCTGATGCCATTATCAAACATCACTTAATACCTATTATTATAATCTGTCTAAATTTTTGCAAAGCTATTCGTCGATAATTTCGACTTTGTTTATTTTTTGGAGAGGAGGTGGAGAAAGGGGGATTTTGGGGTTAAAACGAAAGGGGTCCAAAAATGTGTTAATTATACAATATATCTGTGACCCAGAGGTAAAGGTCGCCATGTCCATTATTCATTAAATAATTTAGTAACGAAAAAACAAATTTTAATAACTTAAAGTAACGAAAAATTAGCTCCCCCGACCAAACACAAAGATGTGACATGGTGTTGTGTTTACCTCCAGAATACAGACTTAGTAAAAGAAAAGAAACTAATAGCTCAAAGTTATGGAACACTGACTCTTCTTAACAAATAAAAAATGGACATGGTGTTGTTTACCTCCGTAGCGTATTTAAGCGTGGCCAATTTAAGAGTGGAAAAATAAATAATTTTGTGTGTTCGCACATTTTACTCCTCGTGATAATTTCAACTTGTTGAGGAAATAAATTTGATAACCTTCGGGCTCGCAGGTCTTAGGAGTGGTGAGATATGGCCCAGGATCCGGACAAAACAAACCCCGATGAAATACTCGACGTCCTATTACGTTACGCCGATGTTGGCCGAAAGCACAATCTATTCCCGCTCCGACGTGAGGAAGGGTAGGTTGGTGTTGGCAGACCATTATTAAATCGTAAATAGGACCGCTAACAATCTTGGAAAGACTAAGAAGACATTAAGTAAACTAGTAATTTAGAGGCGACATGTTGGAGATATGAAGGGCGGGGCGATATAACCGCTGCTATATTTTTACCTCCTCCCCCCGCCCCTGCATGAACTAGATGCAAATCTGCAGCAGCAGCCGATGCGTCGTACATCTTCCTAATGTTACGTGCGAACTCTGCCAGCCAGCGATGTCCTAGCTGTATGCTACCTTATTATATGTCAATGCTCAATGGTCAATTTGTATCAGACGAGAAGTATTTAGCCAATAGATTGTTAGCAATGCAACTCTACATTGTTACCATGCAATATCAACCCAAATCTTCAATTTAGACAGATATGTAGGGCAGAGTGTCTCAAATTGAATTTTGCGGCACCTTGGGTACCTCAAATATCTGACAGCGGGGACGCGATAATATTTAAAGTCGACATTGTCATTAGGTGAATGGACACTCCAGAAATTAAGAATTTTATATTACAGGCTTAAAATTGAAGTACATTTTGATAGACTTAACAATATCTCAATTTTCTATCTAACTATTCTATTTACAATATCTTAATTTTACTATTTATTTTTATTTCTTATATAAGTTTATATTCCTTTTTTCTGTTTTACATTTTATTCTAAGATTACGATTTTAGTACTTATGTCAAACGGTTAACATGAAACTTATTGTGAAAGGCAGATTGCTGTTTAGGATCCTCTTTTGAAACTAAAGAGTAGAGGCTTCAGGAGTGAGGTTTTTTGGCTAGCTAGGTTCAAAGGTTCAAAACAATTTTTCAGCAGGAATATATAAGACATAATATCAAATAGCTTAAGATCATACTGAAAGTAAACCAGGAATATTCGTTTGTTTCGGTTGGACGATGATAAGCGTTAGACCCCTATGGTCTTTCATATATTATTCCGAGGTATAGACCACTTTTTATCAAATTATTAACAACCGTCAAAAACTTCGTGAATGGGTTATTGTACAACTTCTTCAACTACAAAAATTCTCAGATTGATGCGTTTCATAATTAAATTAATGAATTAAATGAGGTAATAATAATTGATGAAAAGCTAGTAGCTTTCCACTGGAATCGTAAGATAAAAAAGGTGGCCTACAAATATGTATGCCCTATATAACCTCGTTATCTTGAGACTTTTTTCTCTTGCCTTATTCCTCAATGTTTAGATTAAGTCATCTTACGTTCAAGCGGTAAGCAAATAGGTTTAGTTCCTGATTGAATAAACAAAGTTTACGAATTTACAGATTGAAAACGCCCCATTTCCAAGAGTTTTCATGTTCACTTCATTATTCCACACTTTGCAACCGTTATTATTATTTATCTCTTAGTTCTTATTATTGTCATTATTTTACCCACTTCAATTTACTTTAATTTTTTTACGTACATTGTTTATGTTTTTCATACTCAGTTAGCTGGTTCTTTTCTTAGCCCTGATGAAGGCCTGAACTTCAGGTCGAAACGTCGGCAAATGTTAAAATTAATATTATTATTTATTTTTTACTTTTTATTTCTACCTGATCACCGCAACCATCCTTCTCTTTATTATTCACGACAGTCAACCATCATCAACCCACAACTAAAATAAAAATTATTAAAACTAAAAATCTAAGCAAAATTGTATTTGTGTAATGATTCTATGGAAAAACTCGCTTGAAGAATAACTTTGCTAGGAATTTTGTTTATAATACAAGGGTGCCTTGCCAGGCAAGGATACCGCGGTACAAAATATAACTGGATATAAAAATATAAACTGGAACATGCATAAAACTGTAGTACATGTATAAATAAATAATGCCTACTGAATCAGTCACTCCAAAGAAAATTAGGCACGCTAGTCAAAATTTCTATAATTTTTACAACAAAATATATTTACTTATGATTGTAGGTACGAAAGCCTGCGGCCCCCTTGAGTTTTAGTGCGACTTTTATAAATTCCATCTCAGCTATTAAGTAATATTAAATTACATAAAATATTATTTTACAATAGAAAACCAAATATAGATAGCAATGTATTTTGATGTGGTTGAACAAATAAAAATATCCATAGATAGTGATATGTTAATATACATAGAGGCTTCCCTTTTCACTGCTTTAACTTATTAAATATTAATAAGCTCAGCTAAGATCAAACTACAATTAAAGAGTTGCCATCAATACCAGGCCAAGATCCAAACCGAAGAGATGATTTCAAGCGAGTCACTAGACGCCATTCCAACAGCCTCCATAATCGAACTAAATGATAGAATAATTAATACAGATTGTGTGTGGCATTTAGTACGCTTTCGTTTAGTACTCTTGGCTATGACGTTTAGCTTGCCCGAAATTGTCCAAGTTAATATTGTTTTGTTAGCCACTTTGCCTGTTATTGATATTGAAAGCATTCACATTCTTCACAAATCGAAAAAAAAATTTGCATTAAAAAATCATCTAAGTTTATTAAATTTTTCCAGAGTAGAAATTGTAGTAAAATAACCAAAAAATAAATTATTTTTTTACGTTTACTAGGTATTTTAGTTATTTCGAAGGAATAAATTTTGATAAAAATTGTCTCAATATTTTTCTTATAATAAACCTCTACTTAACACGGATATTGACAGTGAATTTTTATTTAATTTTATTTTAAATATCACAAATGTATTAATATATACACATTTTTTTCCTGATTGGATACTATACATGGAATTCCTGACTTTTAGGAAAATAGTTGAAGAGTTTCATCGAAATCTTTGAGAGCCATTCTGGCAGAGTAATGAAAAGAAACATATTTTTAATTATTGAGCAACAATTTTTAGTAAATATAAATCAGAGAACAAAACCCATTATGTAAAACAAAAAAGATGCAGCAAAATACTCGTAAGTTCAGCCATAAAATGTTAGTCCCAGCAGAAAGGTAAGGATCGGTTAGAAACTTGCAAATGGTAAATAAGATCGGCAAATCGCTTGGACACCAAGCCGTGGCCTTGCAGTGGACGCTATTGTCTATCGCAACAGCTGGGTAACATTAAACCGCCACAGTTTTTAGTTCAATCACCTTTAGCTCCTCTTCCTGATATTGATAACACTTTTCTTTAACCATTCGATTCCTCTCATATTATCGACTTTAGGGATCGAATATTAAAGACCCAATATCGATATTGTCATCTAAATCGATACCATCAAATATCGAAAAGACTACATTTTCATCCATATTATAAATATTTTTGAATTATGGATATCAACATAAATATTGATTCTATAGCACATAGGTGCATCGAAAAATATGTTATTTTTCTTTTTGAATTAATTAATGGAAAAATCAATTCTTCTACATTCCGTAGTAAAATAAATTGTCTAGTTCCTGTCCATCTTCGTCAATCTCAGATTTTTTCCCCAAAAATTGTCATTCAAACAATTATGCCTTCCATTCACTTATAGATCGGATTCAATGAAATGCTAATTTATCTGCATCCTACGTAGATTGCTATGACGATTTGTGGCATTAGTTTGAAATGGTTCTAACTAACAAGGCTGGCAATCAATAGTCGATATTACCGAAATATCGATATTTTCATCTACTACATTCTATATACTCATATGGTAGAGCATATATTTTTTATCAGATTCACGTATAATTCCTAGCGCTTTCCGAAAACAATAGTTCAAATTTTAATTTTTTAAATTAAAACATCAAAGGGACGATATGAATAGTATAAAGAAATATATCGATATTTCGATAAAATCGACTATCAATGGCTATCTCTAGTATCTGCAGGAAATGTAAATATTTGGCGGCACCACGGGACGGTTCTAGGCACTTCAATGGATAACTTTCTGTGAACCGGAAAGATTAGTCCCCAAGTTCTGAAATGGCAGCAAATCAACACAATATTTGCAAGGTTGTGAGCTCTATCATTATTCAACAATGCCCAAAAGAACTTGCAATAAAAAAAAGACACAGAATCTAAAATTATTTCAGCTGATTGACTTGAAGCGCTGCTCTTTAATTTTCTAATTTCAATTAATTCTATAACTTTAATACTTAAGTAACCCTATTGAAACTCTTCTAGTCATACATTGATATTATCAATTCATCTTGTTCAATAAAACACCAACCAAGGCGCAGTCTTTCGATTTTGATTCGGGGGAGGGCGATGGACAAAGAAATATTTAATAAAAAATAAAAAGCGAATTTTTATTATGTTAAAACTTAATTTTTGTGGAGTTAACCAATATCATATTTAAAATTATTTTGCTTACATGTCAGTATAGTTCTAAGGATTTCTTTTTTTTTTTTTACTTATTATACATACTAGAAAATAACAATAAAAAAAATACGATTCAACCTATAACGTGTATATTTAGATTAAACAGAGAATATAGGGAACGCATAACAAACTTCATAACAGTACATTTCTAAAACTTTTCAGATTAAAATGAATAATAAACAGTTTTGTTTTGTTAAAAACATGTTTAATTCCTTCGTGTGAACAACCTCAAATAAAATACAATCTTTTTCACATTCCGGTTAGTTTACCTCGGAAAATGTGATAAGAATATCACGTGAAAATGATAGGTGATTTAATCATAAAATCCTAGGGCATTTTGATATGTATTTTTTTTATCTTTGAATATAAATGACAATTTAAATAAACATAATATTTAGGAATTAATATAACAGTTACAGACCTACTACTAAGCTCTAGCCTAGATAGCTAGTCGATTTTTGTTTAATTTCATTCATTCATGTAGGTTATTTATTATAAATTTATTTCAAAATATTGTCCGACAGGGAGGAGGGGGGGAGGGAGAGACGAAACGATACTCATAACTCCTCATCAAAATTTTTATCGGGCGCCCCCCCCCCTTCTATGCTGCTAGTACACAAAACACACTCCAGAGCCGACGTGAGTTAGCCCCGAGAGGATAACCGCCCTTGTAACGCCCATGACGATTCCTAAAAGCGACGAGACCCGACAAGACTCCTTCCTATAAGCGAACAGGGAAATGGCCAAAGAGGATGTTTTCTTTCCGCCCACGGCTAACAGGGCCAGACATATCGGCAGCCTGACAAATGAATATTGTTTTGGCAAAAATAATGAATATTTTTGATTTGTGGCCAGCTGGGGCAGGGCAGAGCTTCTAACAGGAGGGGGGGAGATGTAGGGGTGGGGGGGGCGAAGGTGCTATTACCGTGTGCTTTAAACAAAACTAAATAAATATAGAATCTTGTATTACACATCCGTTGCGATTTTAAATTATAAAAATAAACATTAAAAAATACATAATAACCTACAACATACAACAGTATATTTTCCTCATTCTGAATTTATACTAATGCTGAATAATTAAGATATTATTCTTTTGAAAATTCAAATAGTACATTAATTATATGAATAGTTAATACCGAGAAGCAGTGTAACATTATCATGATGTTTTTGAAATACAGTAATCTCTTCTTTCTTTTTTCAGAATTTAATACATTACCAATGTATTTAATTAATTAATTGAATTAAAACAAAACTTTATTTTTCTGTTAAATAAGGAATGAACTGACATTAATAAGTTTAAAGAATCAATAATAATTCAATCATCATTCACAAGATTAAAATAAAATAAAAATAATTCATATATAAGTTATTGTATTAAACTGTATATTGGTTAATAGCGTACCTTAACCGTAAGAAAAATAGCAGCAACTCCCTACCAAAGGTGAGAAAAAAAGCTTACCTGCAAATAAAAAAAAAAAAAAAAAATAATATAATTAAATAAAACAACACGTAAATAATAAAAATTATCATATTTCACTTATCTACTCATTTAGTTATGTATATTATAGCTTTACTATATATTATAACTGTTAAGGTTATATAAACAGTATAACAAACATTATTTGTATGGATGAGTTTCATAACCAGCTATCTTCAATATTAAAGGAACCACTAAAATTATTAACAATAAGACAAAAGAAAATGACATTATAAAGTGGAACAATACTAATTTAGATCAATTGTGAGTGTAAAATGGAGGATTTAAAAAGGACTTCTCGCCTTGGTTTTATAGTTCACTAGTCAGGTAATTTAACATTAATAAAAAATATTAAAATAAGCAAGTAGCTAGTAATATGACAAACTATGTTATAAATCAAAAAATCCAAATTATAAAGCCATGAATCTCAAACACACGGGTGATGCCTGAATTGGGGAAACGTTAGCCGATTAACTTTTAAACTTTATGCTGGAGATTTATGGCTTTATAAATAGTATATTTAATTAAATCAATACATCATTATAATATTATAAATACAAATTGAGAATGATTTAAAATGAGGTAGATAGAATATGACAGAATAAGATAGCGCCCTCAATTTAAGGTAATACCAAACCGCCTTTCAGCGAAGTATTGTAGAACAGTATAGCGGCGCCATCTCGCGACGTCGCTCTAAAGCCACTCCTTTTCCATTTATTCCATTCCGGCCAAAATGATAAAGAAAAATTATTAACATCCACCAAAAACTTCGGCAATAGCTTTATCTCACCGTAACCTACAATTATTATATTTACAGAAATTCCCGGAATTGGGGCGTTTTCAATCTGGAGGTCGGCAAACATTGTCTAGTAAATTAGGTATTAAAAACTTAAAAATACTCATTTGCCTTACACTTGAATCGTAAGATAATTTAATCACAAAATCGAGAAAAAAAGGTGGCCTACAAAAATATTGGATCGATTGATGTAACCTCGATCCGCAAATAATAAGATTATATGGGCCAAACCCGACATAATATTTTTATAGGCTACCATAATTGTTTCTATTTTAAATCTAATCTAGTTCCTCATTGAATTAATTAATTTAATGATGTCTGAAATGTCTTTTCAATTTTCGTATTTATAGAGAATTGCCAAAACAATTCAAATAAAATATATAGAAAATACATTTTAGTCTATTTTTGAAAAGTTATTAAATTTCCGATAAAACAAAAACAAAAGAAGTCTAAATCTACCAATTGTAGCAAAGTTACAGGTATTCAATTTTTCGCTGATTTTAATGACGGCACAAGTTCCCCTCTCCCCAGTTTATCAGGATGCTTCAGTTCAACAAGATATCGTACTCTAATTCTGAAATCGGTAGTAAGAAAATCGTGTGAGAGGACACACCGGATCTTTTTGTTATGCTTTCAGAACATGTAGTCCCATTTCCTGGATCCCGATGTTCCAATGTTCCTGGAAAAGCCGAACTAAATAATCTCGTTAGAGAGCCTAGATCTGCCAAAGGAACTAGGACCGGAGCACTATTTCAGTCCGTACAGGAGCAGCGCTGAGCAGTGGGTGACTAATTGCAGAGATCCAGGGGGGGCTGCCAACTCTCATCTGGGGCAGGGCCTCACCTACCTGGGGCCGCAGGGTACTCAGGTGGTGTGGTGTGAGCCAGGCAGCACCTGACAGCACCACCTAAAGGTGCGTCAGTATCTTCAGTGATTTGGGAATAAGCGAACTAAGTAATAAACTAATAAAAAATGTTACTCCGGGAAGTTCATTTACTAACTAGTAAATTTGCTGATAATTTCCTAAAGGTCGAAGTATAAAGGTTTAGCTAACCGAACTATAAGGGGAAAAGACTGTTGATTGAAAGTCTAGTCTCCCATCTTTTGAAAAGTAGTTTAAAAGTTATAAAAATAATAAGTAAACAGTTAATAGATCAATAGACAATATCTGACGAAATACGTTAATTAATACGATAGGTGTGTGAAGATAAAAAGTATAAAGTAAATAAGGATAAAAACAAATGATTTTGTTAGGTGACGATTTCTTTACAGTGTCGTTTCTATAGTTGGTAAAATGTTGAACGAGCGATTAAAGAAAATATGTCTGTAAGGCCAGTACAGATCTTGCACGTGTAGATAATTTAAGTCGAATTTTGATCAAGTTTCGGATTCTTGATTTTTCAAATTTATTCTATTTGAAGACATAGTAAAAATACTTTTTTTTAGATAAATCACGGACTACGTGAAGTATACCTTCAGCGTATTCGAGTCAAAAAGCCTGCAAAATACTGTAAATGTAACAAAAAAGGAATCCTCCAGGATATAATTATAGAATTCCCAGTTAATAAAAAAAATATTAACATCCAACAATCCTGAGGAAATAGTCAATGTCACGTAATAACTAATAATAATATATATCTATATATACATAGATATATATAAATTGGAAATAATCAAGAATATGAATACAAATACATGATTTTATAGCTGCATGTATGGATAGTAAAAATGTAAAAAAAAAATATGATTAACTGATAATAGTTTCTTGAAGCTAGACAGTATGGAACAATTGTTCAAAGGAATACAATCTAAAAAAATTTTCATCAAAGTTAATATTAAATAATGTGTTAATTTATTTTCTCCCTTAAAAGTAATTTCGTTTGCACGTTGATTTCATATTATCCACTCATAATCAATTTTTTCTTAAATTTCCATAATATACATCAATACTCTGAGAAAAGACTTGTTAATTTTTCAGGATAATAAAATAGTTTTTTTTTTCCATGCTGACAAGGTAAGAACTCGAATAAAACCTAACCAGAAATTGACAACATAAATTTAGATTTAAAGGTTATTGAGAGTTATCAGATCTCCTTCGGAGGAGCTATAGGAGAGCTATAGGTCTTCTTGTTAATGACTAATATATCACAGATAGGCAAAGAACTAAAATGTTCCTGTTAGTCAATCAATTTTTTTGTTCTTTAAAACTGCGATGCAAAGCCAAGCTGAAAAATTCACCTAAATAATGATAACAATTATATTATATAAATAATAAGGCACCAGCCAAATTGCATTAGATTGAATAGTAATCCTGGAACCGTATCACAAGAGGGGGAGAAACTAAAAATGAAAACAAGGAACTGATTGGTCCACTAGTCCACTAGAGCGATCTAATTAGATTCTACCTACCCTCTACCCTTTCGAGTGGGCTTGGAGGTGGGAGGGGGGAGTAGAATATGAACAATATTGTATTTTTTGCCCCAGTTTTTTTTGTTAAAGTCCAATCCAGTTCCGGCCAAACAACATCACGACTAATTATGATCTCACACTCATCGGATACAAAAAACGCGGATAAGTCCCATTTAATTATATCAACTGGTAGAAATGACTGATGCAAGGGAAGGTACCATTTTGCCGGTACTCCTCACGGTTGCGACCGTCAAAAATTAATAAAATTAGTCATTTATGACTCTGTGACTGTAATCCGATCATATTAATCACTCTGCTTCACTTTGTAACAGCAAACAGGAGAGGTGGACACAACACCATATCCAGTCAGCCCTCTCTGGAGGAATCGAAGCAACACAACATTCGTCATTTTCGCTGTGAATTCAAGCAAGAAGGCTCCTTTAATTTGTTTGTACTAAGCCAAAATTAGAACTTATGCTTAGAATATCCACTCCTCCCTCCCTTCGAAAATATACATGATAAAAACGGTTCAAATTGTGTTCAAGTCTTTATTTTTATTACTTTTGTTTCTTTTTGTTTTTATACAATTCCTTTTAGTATTATTATTTTTTTACTTAATTTATTTTTTATTATTATACATAGTGGGTAAAGGTCAACTAGAACGCATGAAGGGTCTTTCTTGGGTTCAGCACTTTTTAGGAAAAGTACTGTTTGTTGGTCTACGGTTGTGCAAGGAGGTGATTTGACCAAGATCGAGCGCAACCGCTAAGTTTTTCCACATAATCAATTATTTAATTAAGGGTACCCACTTTATAGAGGCTGGGTGTGCCTCAGGAAGGTCTCTCATGGCCGATGAAACAGAATAAATAATTTTCCTGTCATAAGCCGGGATTCCCACCTGAGATCTTGAGCATTGAAAGATCAGTGCCTTACCACTGAGCTATTCCACTATATATGAGCCTCAAACAAAATGTTGCAAATCAGCATGACAAATGGGTTAACTATAGTTGAAACAATGACTGCTACATACCTACTGATATGCTGAGTTAATTTCTCGCTGATAACCCTTCCCTAACTTACCCTGTACTACGTACTCGTATATACTTACTATATCCCAACAAGAAAAGGGAAAACTTAACTTATATATTTATTATTTATTATATTATGTATTTTATTTTCTCAAACTATATATATATATATATATATATATATATATATATATATATATATAATATATATATATATATATATATATATATATATATTTAAATTAGGTTACGAATCTCTCTCTTCTTTAGGTGAGAATCCGTCAATTCAAATAACCTTCCAATACGCAGCTGTTATGAATGGAACATTTCAACAATAAGTTTCAATTAATACAGAATGGAATCCGTTTTGAAAGAAAAATCAATATTTTCGATTAGCAGAGAGAGAAAGGAAAACAAAGATAGATTGAAGATAAATATAACTGTATTATTTAAAATACAGTAAAAGAGTAGAGAAGAATATAATAGAATAGCGGATCGCAGGGCGAGGTCAGGCATTGGCAGCCAGCGCACTAGCTAGCTAGCTTAGAGTGCACTCTTTAAATCGCGGCTAAATTTAAAGCCGCTCCATTCAGCTTCTTTAAAAGGTCACGAGCTAGTAAAAAAAAGACTTTGCACAGAATGCATCTGTTCATTCTTTGTAAAGAATGTTCCGAACCCTCTCATCTCAACACCAACCAACATCAAAAGGAAAAATTTTTCAAACAACATTACTTAAAAATCTTATGAAAAAATGCCTTAATTTTTTAAAGAAATACTGTTGTTAGTCAGAGAGGGAATGCGGTCAAAAAATTACAAACAATGTCGTTGTATAATTTATTAATAGTCAACATTCCGACCTACGTTATAAATATTCATCTAGAGTTCGTTTTACAAATTCAAATTCTTTGATGAAAAGTGGCATACCGATATTTTCGTGCCATATTCTTATAGAACTCAAGTTATCCTTAATAACAAAAATATAACGAGTAGTCAGAAACATCAGTTAATGTAGAGATGGGTAAATGGTCGACTGATCAATTATGTGGATGAAACAAAATTTTCAGGACTTTCAGTCAAAATGTTTTCGTTGGGTTTTATTGAGTATAGTTTTATTGGATTAAGTTGAAGTTTTATTGGATTAAGTTATTTTTATCACATCGAAACGTCGACTAACCCAATAAAAATATCTCGACTGAAAGTCCTGAAAATTTTGTTTCACCTTATAATTTTTTTTTTTTTTTTTGAGCTTTGTGACAGAATGAATAAATTATGGCTGATCCATTGCAAGACGATAAAGTCCAGTATCCAAACTAAACATAAACGACAAGACAATTGGCATCGCGGTTTAAAGGTTTTTTTTTTAAGGTAAATGGTTTCCGGAATTCGTAGTGTTATAATAGTTATAGTAATTTAATAAAAATTTAAATGTTATAGACTAATTTTCGCAAAACATGTTTATTTATCCATCCACTTTCCTATAATAAATAAATAGCCTATTCAACTGATTCTGAAAAAAATCCTTGTAACAGGGTCAACCTGCAAAAATTCCAAAAGACAATACTCGGAACGTTCGTGAATAAAACAGTTCCGAAGAAAGATATAACCACTATCTATTTTCCACTCCAACAGTCCAAAAATTCATCAGAAGGGAACATATTAAATTCCTAGACTCTTTGAAATATCAAAGCCACCCTCTATTAAGGACCACATCACCCACACTTACACCTGCTCAGGTGACAGAAAATAGTACCAAAAGATTTAGACTAAGTTCGAGAAAGACAGCCACAATTTATTATCCATTTAAGGACAAATTAATGGTTCAATATTTAACTTCTTTGAGATCGGCTTTGGCCTTGTAGCAATATCAATCCATCAATCCATGGTTTGTCAGTCCTTCACGGTCCATTCGGGTCCAAGGATCCACGATTGGATAAGCCAAGTTGTTCCTTGTACTAGTCGAGACCTGTGGATGGCAGTGTTGGTTCAATCTCTTAACATTTTCCTTTAAGTATTTCCCAATCTACTTTGACAATTACAAAATTAAATTAAAAACTTTTGTCCAACTTCGGGCGAAATTCAACAAGAATAGTAAGGTATCTATGCAATTTTTGAATCTACCGATTATCTATACAACTATTGAATATCAATAATAACAGTGATGTAAAACACTTGCTATACAACCTGTAGCAAAATAAACCCCTCAATCATTTATTAAAAATTTATTTGGATTTTTTTCTAAAAAGGGATTCTTCGTATTTAAATTTTCAACAAATCAAATTAAAGTTACCCACAGAAACTTGCTTCTGCTATTAGTAATTCTTAGCCTACGCTAGTAATCTTCGCTAATTTTCTAATATTCCTAAAGATGAAAATATACAAATTTGAGATCCCATCGTGCTCGGGCTAAGTACGATTCGGATGAAACAGCTACCTCGATGAAGTAGAGACAAGAAGTATTCTTATTATTTCTGGCGTAGACGTAAGAATAACTAATAACAGAAGCAAGTTTCTGTGTAACATATAAATTATTAATCTTCTTATTTTTCATTTTTTAGGAAGCCTACATTTATATATTTTTTCAAAATTAAGGCAACAAAAAAAAAATGGCCCGAAACGTTAGAGGTGATAAATGTGAATAAAGGGATATGAAGAAAATTGGTAGTTTTTTTTGCCTTAATTGTGAAAAAATATATAAATTATTAATTATAAATCTTTATCAATTTATATGTTTTTTCTTTTATTTTAGAGACTTTACCTAATAGTTTGGAAGTCGACAAACGATAGCCCTGAGGATTACCCACGCGTTCGACTCAAAACGTCGGCTAATTCAATAAAAATATCGACTGAAACTCCTGAAAATTTTTATTTAATCCTTATAATTGATCAGTTGACTACGTGCCCATTCATATAGTGCCATTACACCTGTCAATGAGATGTAAGCTTGTTATTTATAGTGTTGCCCAAAATAGGTCTTGGCCTTGCACATTGCAATCAACTGGTATAAAAAAATTGATATAACAAATATACTTTTGCATTCAACTCTTCGAATTTTTTATCTGGGCTTAGTTGGGTTTCCCCTGTATGAAAAATTAGCTGGGCAACATTAGCCGTAATTATAAGGTTTGATTTATTTCCAATCCAATTTCGCTTTCTTGTTATTACTTTATTAAATAAAGATAAATAATAAAAAGAGATGCGAACGAAGAATATACGTTGGTTGGAAAGCAGGCCTCTGTAGAGAGAGAAGAAAGGTGGAGGGACAGGAGATAGTACAGCACAGCACAAGGAAGGAAGCGTATTTGTGCGAGGGCAGAGGGTGCCAACGCATTCCCAGACACGGCCCATCGCTCTCCCTAAAGACCGAAATAACACCAACCGGACTACGTCCGCCGATGAAGGGGAACTGTCTCTTAGCGAAATGTCACTCCTCTTATAATAGTTTGACTGGAGCTTCCTTCGGGAGTCGGGAGGATAGGCGAGGTATCGGGGTTACGACCATCCAGGAACCGGGAGGAAAGTATCAATAAAATGATTTCCTCTTCGCAATCCTCCATTTATTGACAGCGCGATGACTTCCACCAGGATCCCGCAGCAACCGGAGTTTTTGATCGAGGGCCAACATATCCTCCTCCACAACATAAATAAATATGAGGGCATTGCCAGCCAAAACAAATATATACCAGTGTGTATATGTATATGTATATATAGATAAATATAT
Organism: Nezara viridula; assembly: GCA_928085145.1. Classification (NCBI taxonomy): domain Eukaryota; kingdom Metazoa; phylum Arthropoda; class Insecta; order Hemiptera; family Pentatomidae; genus Nezara; species Nezara viridula. Next base: position 739,892 of record OV725080.1, read on the forward strand.
ATATACTAGATAGGAACAATCAAATATAAAAAGAAGCCGACTAGATGCACTGACCGTAGCAGGATATGACCTATTTGGCAGGCAGTGCCTATCTTCTGGCTAGGTCACCTATATCTAGTCTTCTTCTGACAGCCTCTGATTTTTTAAAAAGACTACTTAGATTCATCTCTCGGGTAGCCACGAAAGGGGAGGGGGCGCAGGAATAGAAATCCTGTCAAGGGTTTCTAAAAAATGTATGTATGTATACATAAATATATATATATATATATATATATATATATATATATATATATATATATATATATATACCAGATGTTTCATAGTTATTTAAAATCTGGGTTCGTTAATGGAAGCGCTAAGATTGATGCGGACTTGACATTTACAAGGTTTCTTTTTAAACAATTATCCAAGTTGAAAGTCTTAAAAAGGCATAATACAGCAGGTAGTGTCTTAAAGTTACTGCATTCTTTTAATAAACATCAGTAATCCAAGCCGTTCACATTTTCCAGTCATTAACATATTTGGATATATTCATAACTTAACAAATATTTGATTTATTTGCTTGCATATAACATTGTCCGATGGCAAACAAGCAGAAATAGGTTGTGAAATCCACAAACGCAGTAACATTTTTACTAAACGGTAACACAAGTCAATGCATTTATAAATCCATCGGTAGGCCAAATATACTGCTTTGAGAATTTAAATTTAAAAGCATTATTTAATTTTATGTATTTTTAAATGTTGTGAATGTAGAAGAAATATTCCATTTGCAGCTATTTCCAAAATACTGACGATACCCTTATTACCCTATTACTGACTGGTCTGAACTACGGATGATGATCGATAAAATGGTCGATATGTCGACATTTTCCTTCGCATATTCGATATTTTACCATCTATAGTACCTACTTCGATATTATATACTATCGATATTATCCCTTCAATATTTTAATTTTAAAAAAAAATTAAAACTAACGTTTGGGAAAGCGCTTTATATATTATATATGAATCTGATCGTAAACTCATCTTGCCTGTTTCATATAGAATGTAGTGCATAGTATAGTACACTCAATTTGTTCAAATTTCTTAGTCAGAATCTTCTCAAACATGGTCGCGAATTGTCAAAGAAATGTGTGTAGCATACAAATAAATTAGCATTTCGTTATCTGGTGAATGGATAATTGATTGGATGGGAATTTCTGAAAAAAAAAAAAGCTGAGGATGATCAAGATGGATAGGAAATAGAAAATTAATTTTACTAAGGTGGGTAAAAGAATAGATATTTCTATTAATAAATTTATATAGGAAAGTAAAATCTTGTTTGATGCACCTAAATATTGTGCTAGGAAAACAATATTTATATTCATATTTCAAAAATGTTATTAATACCGATGAAAATATCGACTATATATATTTCAAGTTTGATATTTTGATGCTATCGATATACTATAACTATATGCCGATATTAATATCGATATTTCCCCTCTCCCTCCCCCCTATACCATCCCTAGCCTGTACTATACTATAGACTTGAATTCAAACTAGCCCTCCAACGAGGAAGCTTCAAGCCGCCAATATCAACATCAACACGTCCCACAAGCGTCACGTAGACAATTAAATTAAATCCATTTCCCCAGACACAATAGACATCCCATTCATTACCCACTGAATGGAAACATCAGCTGGGAACTTATAAATAAAACACTGGAGAGGAATCTAAGAGCTGAACTAAGCGGACAGAAGGGACGACAGCTTTTATTTAAGAGGAGCTGAAGAAGGAGGAGGCGATAAATTAATTACCGATAACACTCATCCTAAGCCAGTGGGGATCCCAGGAGCTCCTTGATATACTGCCGCGTGGGCGGACCATATATTTTTAACCGGATAATATATATAGGAGGCATCATTCTCTTCAGCTGTTCACACAATCGATTATTTACATTCACTTACTAGTATCGATAATTCTATCATCATCAGCTGGTCATGGGATGGAGTCCAAGATTGAGGTGTCATATAAAAATACGGTTTCGCTTTGTTCCAAAGAGGCTGTCAGGTTATGTAACTTGAACAACAAACAACAGCTAACAGAAAATATCTGATTTGTCCAGTCAGGCGATTTACCTTATAGCTAAAGAGTACATAGTTCAATACGAAAATTGTAAGATAAATATTTAATAGTATTCCACCGAAAAATACGAAGATATACTTTTTTAATATTAAATAAGGCTAGTCGACTTTTCCATGTAAAATGCAGCCATTTTAACAATAAATAATCAGGAAGCAGTAAATTTTTGAAAAAAGTGAAAGCGCATTTTGCACACTTTGTGTCGAGAGTGAATTAGATTGAGCATTCACATCTCAGATGTGTAACGCTCGGGTATAATCGGCTCGATTCGATTAACCGGACTATTTTTTGCATATGGATTAAAATATCTCAGAAACTAAAAATCGGACCTGCATACTGTAGGCGAAGAAAATATTAAAATTTGTATCTAAAAGAGACGCCCTGTTAATGAAGCGAAAAGGAAAAAATAGTGTCGAAAACCAAATTATAACGAGTTTTATTTAAGATATGGATTAAAATATCTCAGAAACTAAAAATCGGACCTGCAAACTGTAAGCGAGGGAAACGTTCAGCATTACATCCTCCCTATAATGAGCTATTATTTATAATTTATATTTCATATTATTAATCTTGCCTTGTTGATGCTTTCACTTCTATCGTATGGTGTAAAGCACACACCTTAGTTCTCTATTTGCCGACGTTTCGACCCTATCATATGGCTCATCCCCCGGGCACTGTGATTAGCACTCTTCACACTCGACAAGATTTTAATATTACAGAACAACCTGTCTTTCCTACTCTAATAAAAACGAATAGGAGAGTTAAGAAAGATAAATTAACGTTGGTGAGACGTTCCTGAGAACCTCTTTAATCTCTTCAGCAATAAAAATCTTACTTTGAGGTGAACAAAATAATATTTGAGTATTTAATATTACAATAATTTCATATACTTTTTACATAATTATAAGAAGGAAAATACTAATAAAACATTATAAAAACAAATATTAGAGCGGAAAAATAGTTAGCTATATTATCATTGGATATTTCCTGCTCGGGTATCTTCTGCAATCAATTTTTCATATCGTGTCATGTTATATCATCACATCCCCCACATGTCCCGGCCTATAAATAGATTCCTTTTCCGCCAATCGATAAATAATTTCTTCAAACATTCGAGAAATGAAATGGAAAACTTATTATAATGAGAAATATTAAACAATTTGGTGAAGGTACAATAAGCTCAACATTTCCACTAGATATATTTAAATAAAATTATTATAAGCATTTATTGGCCTTATGAGCCAGAGTTGATACATCACTTTTAAGTCGTGTTTGTTTGGATAAATCTAAATGTATTGAGAATGCACAAATACAAGCTGTCTCTAAACATTGCACTAACCGTCCGTCCTCAATATCCCTGCTATTTCTACCAACTCATGCCGTGCTATTAAATCTAAAAAAAGAATTATATTTAGCAAGTAAGAAATAACAAACAAAAAATTACAATATGTGATAAATATTATGCATCCCCATCTTAAGCTCGTTTTGCAGACAGACAGACAGAAAAACTGAAAATGATTATTCAAAATAAAAATATGCTCGTTCATAGTGATGATAATAACGTGTTAATAATATTAACAAAGCAGTTTTTTTTTTTTAACTATCCTGGTTTGACAATAATGAACTACTGGTACCTGTACTGGATCCGGCAAGTGGACCGCATGAAGCACTTGCAACCACTGACGGCTACCTTGGGTTTGCCGCAACATTCTTACCAGAGTATATCATTTTAGGAGGAGCGGGGTGACAAAGCGGGCTAAAACCGAAGTTAAGAATGAAAAAAATAATTACAAGTTCAAATCTCGGTGACCGGTGGGACTTTTAACTCGGCATAATTCTCCCAGCCTGGCAAAAACCCCATGTAGCCTAAAAGGCAAGGAAGGCAAAAAAGAAAAAGAAAAGGAGTACATCGTTCTGTTTTCAATCTACTTAATTCATCAAATTTTCATCATTTCTCATTTAAACATTGCTTATTGCTTCACCGACTTCATAATCCAACCACCTCATCGACTTTAGTAAGCAATATGAATTTCTGTAGAAATAATTACTAAGAAATATTTCACAAGTACCCATTTGTGAACAAAAGGTGAAAAAAATGTACACAAAATCTGAACATTTTAATTATTTTGAGGAAACGGAATGAATCCCGAGTTGAATAAATTATATTATTATTAATTTATTTTACATCAAGGTTGATGTATGAATAAACAAGACGGTGGAACAGTGTTGGTTAGATCTTTTCGATACATTTATTAAAACAAAAATATAAATATTTTCTTAAAGTACACGGATGGATATTTCGTATTATATTACTAACGACTAACGACTAGGTAGCTGCTGATCTATGGTCCCACTACCTCCGACCCTCCTGCCCCGGCGGACAGGTAGAGGAGGAAGAGAGCAAGGTCGAGGGAGGGTACACTAATAATAGCAGGCAGACACCTGCCATCCTGGCCCCAATACACTAATAGTCTGTCCAGGCTATCCTCTACACTCTACAGCTATGGTACACGTACACGTCTCTATGGTGTACCTCTATGGTACACGTACACATCTCTATCCTGTACCTCTATGGCACACCTCTGAGGTAATAAAATAAAAATTAACAAATAGGCATGTTTATATATTTATTTTGATTGCTCTATGACTTCAATTGAAGTCCTATATAAATCCAAGTCCTCCGATACTTGGATCGGAGGAATGAGTTTTAAATGAAGGACGGGTATTTTTCCTGGTAGTTATCATGTTTGCTGTATTTCTGTATAATATGTAATGGATTCCTTATGGAGTTGCATTTAGATAATTTAGTAGTTTTATTAATTTAGACCAGGGATCTTCAAATTTTTTGGCTTGCATGCCACATTGAGATCTAGACTAATTTCAACCACATACACCATTGCTAACCATTGATCGTGTTTAATAAATGACATTTCAGCTCTGAAATGAGCTTTCTGAGAGGAAAAAAAAACATGGAATAAATGTTGTAGTATCTTCGTTTGTGAATAATTTACAAAATTTCATATTTTTATAAGTTATAAAATTTTACCATGTAATCAAAGAATGCTTCGCCGGTTATTATGGTTAAAATTAAATTTGGTTACGACCATGGTTAATTCTCAATCTTGTAAGGAAAGATATTTCTGTTCAGTATTACACTGGTGTTGGAGAAGTATAGCAATGGAATATGAGAAATATAGCAATGGATAGTGTAGTGTAGTGATGGAGACGTGGTAGTGGAGTGATCTTAAATAGGAATATTTAACTCTACATTTGAGGCAAATCTATAAAAAATAAAACACCTTGAGGGCAAACTAAAAAAAACTGAATGATGTATAAAGTTTTTTAAATCGTCGAGATATTGGACTATAAGGACGGTAGCCGTACCGCTATATAAATAAAACCAGGACATAGCTGAGGAATCCACCGCCTCCAATCATATAATATATTATGACGTAAGACATAATATAACATATAAGAGGAGCAGCTGTCCTATAAAGTTCAGTCTAAACACAAGGGAACTAGAAGTGACGCATCAATCATTCCAACGGTCCAAATCGATAACAGTAAATGTTTCAGGATTCGGTTAATAATAGAGATAGAAGAGTAAACATCGTAAACCTCCCCCCACCGCGTCGCTCCTATCTTGTTTATATATATATATATGGTGGAATACATAGTGGATATGATAAGGCTGATAATATGAGGAATATGGAAAAGTAGCCGAGCTTTGTCGCTTAAGATGGATCCTCCTTGTTAGGTTATTTTATTATTTTTTTTTTGGGGGGGTCTTCCTCGTCTTTAAAGCTATACGGGGTTTTCCCGGTTTGAAACAAATAATTAATTGTCTGTTACAGCCGGATTCGAATCCAGACTGGGTAGAATAAAGGTGTGTTATTCACTGAGCAACCCCAATCTGTAATTAAATAAAAATATTTTTTGTTTGATATCGAATCATAACTGAAGGAAAACTTAGGAGTGGTGTTTTAACAAAAAATAAATAAAAAAATAGCCCGCAAACTTGTGGCGAAAAGGTGGCTTATTTCATACTTAGGTATTTAGCAGAAAAATGTAATTTTCATTATTACATAGCTCTAAATATCTATATAAGGCAATATATATAATCTTTCGGATTATTACATATTTTAAAATTTGTTAACATTTTAGGTGAGCAGAAAAAACAGGTCGCTTGGTATCAACTGATATCTCGTATTAATTAAAACAAAAAAAATTCGTTTCTGAGAACCGATAGATAGATATCGCCATTAGGAAGGATAAAATTGTAATTATTGTAAATAGAAATTAACTCTGAACTCTAAACTATTGGCAGAGAACCTGTAATTTTTCCTTTACCCTTCTTTTCAAATAGTTTGTAATAATACATGATGCCTTATGTTAGCGATAATATTTAGCAAATGGGCTCTTTTGATCCTCACTAACTTGCCAAATCAGCACTGATAGCAGAAGACACAAAGAGGGCAGAGAGAGCTCCCGAGGGTGCGATAGCCGCTTTGCCTTCCTCCTCAGTCCTGCCAATAGGTTTGTCTATTTCTTTGTCTTCTCCGACCCAGCGCTACCTCACATACAGTATTATTTATCAGGCAGGACACAATGTATTGGCAGCAGTACACACGGGGAATTATAGATCGATGAGTTAACTGAACATTTAAAGTCTATTATTTAAACAGTTCTCTGAAAAACACGAAGATAACAGCATTACGTCGAAATTTATAAGAACAGACATCTAAATAGTACCGTAATATTTTCAGATATATCCTCAGTACCATGTAAAAATAACGAATGTAACAATATCTAGGTCAGATTTTTAGTAGTTTCTGATATATTTTAATACAGATTTTGAATAAAACTACTCATCATTAGGTTTTCGACACTATTCTTTCCTTTTCGCCTCCCAAACATGGCATCGCGTTAAGATACAATTTTGAATAATAGATCATTACAAAGAGTGTGAAATGATGAACATTTCCATCGCTTACAATATGTAAGTCCGATTTTAAGTTTTTGGTATATTTTAATCCATATACGAAAATACTTCAATCAATTGATTCCAGTAGACTTTATCCGAGCATTACATATGGGAGATCTGACGGCTCTATCTAATTCACTCTCCACAAAAAATGTGCAAAACGCGCCTGAGGAAGTTTTCACTTAAAAAAAAATAAATAAATGTATTAAATTTATTTCAACATAAATTTAATACGATATTTAATCTACACATTGTTGATTTATGGCAAAATGTCATTAAGAAACATTTCATAAAATTAAATCACTATGTATTTACGGTCGGAAATAGACTATCCTATAACAACTGTAGAAAAAACTTTCTTCTATATTTCGGAATTATTGTAATTCTGAAATATCTGAAGGTGCACTCAAACTAATGGTGCACAATGCTATGATATAGCCTGTTATAATATATGGCTGTGAGACCTGGACACTAAGGAGCAGCCAAAAAAGAAATTTTGAAAGATTTGAGAGGTAAATCCTACGGGCGATGACCGGAGCCATCTGGGATCAGAGTGCTAACGCATGCAGAAGAAAGACCAATAATGAACTGCTGACAGAAGCTGGTCAATCAATATCTCATGATATAAAGGCAAGGAAGTTAAGATGTGCGGGGCATGTAACCCGGAGCAATGCATCTATAAGCCTCAACGCAACATGGAATGCCACAATAGTAGGCGAGAGGCCACGTGGAAGGCCCAAAAACAAGATGGATAGATAGAACAACGAAGATGAAATAGAATTGGACACAGAGAGCTGGAAGGAAGTAGTCCAGGTCGGGCTGATGTGGAGTAGGATGAACGAGACGAAAACAGATCTACAAGGACCGAAATGGCAACAGAAACAAAAATGTATTTTGACGAATTATCTCTTTGCACTATGAGTAACCATTTTTGGTTTATAAAATGTCCTGTATCATTTTGATACATCTCCAAAAAACGTTCTTAAAAGTTAAACTCCATCAAAAAACGTACTTAGATACTTTATGCAATAAACGACGACACAGAACACATTATTTCTCTTAGTCGTTTTTATCGGTATGGCTACCATACTAAAGATTGCTGAAAAATAAAATTAAATAATTTGCCGAAAATAGTCTTATGAAATCGTTTCACCAAAAATAATAATTTCTATAGACAGAAAAAAAAAATTAAACCAAAGAAAAACATTAAATCTGGTTCATTGCTTTGATTTAATTTTTTTGTTTGTTTATGGAAATCATTATTATTTTTGTTGAAATGAGTTCAGAAGACAATTCCTTATCTACAATTTAATTATCAACAGAAATATTTCTAGAGATGGTAGTTTAGAAAAAATTCTTTGTGTCATAATATACGTTTATTTGCTCATTTCTAAATTATATTATCATCTGTTTATATATATATATATATATATATATATATATATATTAAATCATGTGCTATTTTATAGTTTTTATTTAGGGCAGAGGTAATATTTTAATTTTGTTCCACTTTGTTATTCTCCAGGGACTTAGTCCCAGAATAAAGTTATTTTCTATTTCTACTTCTATATCTGTTACTGTGCGAACTATTAACAACTGTAATTTTGGAAAAATGTTTCATATTGCCAAATCATAAAAAAAAAAAAAAGTGTTTAATCGAATCGGCGCCATTGAGATAGTACAATTTGAACGGATAGAAGAAATTTACAGTGGCACAATCGATTTTAAAAATTATACAATAATAACTGAGTATTTTGCCTCTTCCATAATACTGTATGATTTGCAGTTGTACAGCCATTATTCCACCATATGAGATATATAACTAGAAATTTTTTAATTATATTAAGCCAAATCAACAACGTTTTTACCATCACACTAAAATATTTTGCAGTTGAAAATCGGGAAGCAATAAGAGAGCAAGACCAATGGTCCAGAGCCGAATCAATTAGAGTACATATTTACATAAACAATATTTAATAACAAGCAAAGATGTAATATATGTTTTCGCATAGATGTCGCTATTTGGGTCCCAAGGATAAGAGAGTTATTTGTTTATTATATATTATATAGGGCCGGCTGTTAAAAAACTGATTCATCTCCCTGCATCAACTCCACACCAAATTATTTTTAGCTTCTCGCTTCCGAGCCAAATTATCACTTCTCGTACACGGCTCCTTCATATTTATTTAACACATTTCTCTTCAAAGAAAAAACTGTCCAAGTTCAACCGGTTTATAAAATTTGTTATGTCCACTATATTCAGAACGTGATAAGTACGGTTTGAGTGAAATACACATTTAATCGACTAAATAATAATAATATAACAATATACATTATTATCATGGCATAATCTACCCCAAAGAGATTTAAATATAAATGCAAACAGCGACAGCTCGAACACGATTAGTTGGCAGCATAAGGAGAACCCTTGCGGCATAAAGTTAAAATTCATAGTATTTTTTACTAAATCCTCAGATATTGAAATATATTATTGTTGACACCATGTTATGTAAAGTAACGAATGTGAACCTTCTCAACGTTGCAGATTGGCTACTTTAACATGTTCTCAACGATATGGTAATGTTCTCCCGATAATAAACTAATTGTAAGTTGAATGAGTTTCGACAGTTCAGACGGTTATACGTGATAGTTGATGTGACAATATCTTTTGCTGCCATGATATCAAAGCAGCAAATGTCGTACTGTCATAAATTCAACATGAAGGGAATGCTAGTACTATCGGGGTTAACTGTCATAGTGGAAACGAGGATAAACAATGCATATAGAGCATGAAACAAAATTTTCAGGAATTTCAGTCGAGATATTTTTATCGAGTTACGTTTGGAAGTCGTGACAATAACTATCAGTTCCTGCCAGTTCTTGCATCGATTTCCAAACTCATCCCTGAGGATAACAATATCTCGACTGAAATTTCCAAAACATTTTGTTTATATTTATAATTGACCAGTCGACTTCTTACCCATCTCTCTCTCTATATATATAGTAAATAGATTATATAATTGGACTAACTAAGAGTAGGATCGCTCGTTAGGACACAGCCGGCGATCTAGAACAAGAGAGAGCACAGAGAGGGGCCAATTAGAGGGGCGGGCGGCGAGGGCAGGCTTTAATATTTAAAAATAAAAATAAATATATCCGTGAGTCATCGCGGGTGAGCTCCCCGTGAATTATGGCCTCATCTTTAGCGAATACTTGGCCCGATATCAAAATAATTACTCCGGCTAGAGGCTCTGGCTTTTGGCTACGCCACCGCTGCCTCTCTCTCCTTCTCCTCCACTGGTCCGGTACATCTCCTATATATCCTTAATAACATCCATGTTTGAACAGAGAGGAAACATCGCGTCAGCCATGTTTCGAAACCTCGTAAGTGCCCAAAATAAAAAGCAATCCCTCTGACGAAATAAACTGCGTACTCTTCTTCTTCTTTTTTTTTTTTTTTTTTCTATTTGTATTGGATGCTAGAAAAATATGAGTTTCGGAAAAGGACAAATTTCCTGTAACTTGGCTATTAACTCAGAGTTAATTTAAACAATTTTGTCGGTTCTCTCAAGAACTTATCAATGTAGAGGAGGCCTAAATGTATCGAACTAGTTCGAAATGCTACTTTATAATTTTTTTTTTTAACTTTTATTATGATATTTACAACTGTATTAGTATGAATAAATCAAGTAAATGTGTACAGAGAAATATTATCACATGAAACACGCTTGTTGAGAAACTAGCCACTGGTAGCACTCTAATACTTTATAAATTAGATTTAATTTAAAGGCCTCTGAAGGAAGGCGTTCGATCAACTATTCGATTATTTAAAAATATTTTAATCATTTTATAATAACTAAGTCAATGTTACAGAATAGTTAATCTCGTGTTACCTCCTAATTAATTCTAATATGAAAGTTTCAAAAATAAAAATGGATCATCATTACGATTGGAAATGAACTCATCCTCTCGTATCACAATTTATGATTTTATGAAGACAAAAAATATAAACATAATTAATCAAAAAATATTAAATAAAAGTCAAAAATATTATTACTGAAGAATATAACCTAATAAAAACAGATCTAATAAATCACATTAACACATTCATTTAAATTAAAACGGAAGTGGAAACATCTGTACATGATTCCTCGAATTTCTTCCAACCAGTCATTTTTAATATATAGGCTTTAATATCTAGGAGCGGAAATCGAGACAGAAACGGGACCAGCAGGAACCAACCGCACGACTCGAAATCACATTAACGGCAGCAGGTGAAGATCCCATCAACCGGGTTTAGGTACAAACAGAACCGGAAAACACAAGAGGAGATTTTCGAAACAGAGACCTCCCATACGAATACAAAGCTTTTAGAGACAAACTAAGGAATCATGGGAAGAATATCGACCCCTGATTGCGGTGCTCCTGATACGGCCGAGCACGTGGAGCAAGCCAATGGTATATTGATGCGGAGGACGAGACTGCACGTCCTAGATGGGAGAGGACCTTCCCGGACTGATGGAAGAGAAGAAATACCCTCACTTCGTGGAGTTTGTGGGAAAATAGAGACAGAGGTTGGAGCCCAGGTATAGTAATATAGAGAGAGGACTTCCACCAGTAGCCCAGGAGGAAGAGGACCGGGAGAGGTAGTACGAGGAAGATCAAGACCAAGCTTCTGGAGTCAGCCAAGTAAAAAGCGAATTAAAATAAAATGATAAAGAGTATTTATTGTTATCTATCAGCAGCAGTAGATGCACGTATTCCTAACGAATTATCCCAGTGCTGCCGAGACCTCGCATGACGAACATGCCAGGAAGGGTGAGGGGAAAAATATATATATAAAGATCCCAACCTTATGGAAACAAATGATTTTTTAAAAATAAGAATTGAATAAACCAAAATTGTAAAAAACAATTTGGAGCCGTTCTTATCTCATTAAGAGGTATGAGCAATTTTTCAGAGTAAGAAAATCTTTGATAAAGTACCAGAACTCAAGAATACTAAGGGTTAACTGGAACAGATAAAGCCAAACTGGATACAACAAACGAGGTTTGTATGGATAGAGCGAAATTCCGGAAATATGATGCAGCGGCAATGAGGTGCGCGGGGAAGATTTGGTTGGAGATGAAGAAGGCACAGCACCCCGCGAGGATGAAGAAAGAGTCAAAATGAAAAGAAGCGACAGAAAAGAAAACGACGTATTGGTAGACCAGTATCGAGGATAAAATAAATAAAAATGATAAAAATATTTTTATTTTATACTTTTTCCTTCCTCTGTAATGATTACAATAATCAACTACTGATTGACTGAGATAGCTCGAAATTGGCTCTGAAACCAAATAATTGTTTAATTAATATCAGCTACATCGCCAGTTCGTGGACCGCCCGTGCCATCAAATGGGGAAGAGGGCCGCTGAACTCGAGACTTGCCTTACAAGATACAGCCCCCCATATTGTGACAAAGTTGAAGAGAAGAGAAGAGAGAGAGAGAGCTCCCTAGAGCATGTGATTCAGATAGAACGGCATCTCATGAAATCAACAATCTATCTTTAGCCCCGGCCGGCCCACGCTCTCTCTCGTCTCGGCTAAGTTATCTGCACTCCGTGCGCGACTTTATGCACTCCTTCCATAGCCAACTCCATCCTCCTCTGTCTTAATCACACTGTCAATACTGTCCAAGGTGGTCCTCAAATCTGTCAATCTTAAAGTCAGTTCTAGTTCTGGGCTTCCTCCACACCTTCTTCTCTTTCACTAAATATTAATGATTGTGAATTTAAAATAATACTAATAACGGCGGACATGATATTAAAGAAGAAGGGAGGAATAAAAGGCTGGGTGAAGAGATGGTTTAATTTTGTATTAAGAGGGTGAGGACAAGTACAACTTAGCCCCCACCACCCCCCTCCCCCACTCCAGCTATCAGAAACAGTCAACCACTTTATTTTATCATTCCAAGTAATCTTATCTACTTTTGGAAGGATACATCATAAATAAATATTATATTAAGACATTTTCCTGACTGGATAATGATAAAAAAAAGCAGAAGCAAATATTTTTCAGTTAAAAGTTGGAAGGCCAGGATCGGAGCGGGATCACACTTGACCGTTAATCATTCAGTCTTCATCAATTATTTAATTAAGTGTGCCTACTTTATGTAGCCTGGGTGGGCACGAGGGGAATAAAAAGACGGAAGCCCAGCTAATGAAAAAAATGTGTTGGCACAAATAAAAAAAAATTATAATGACTGTGTCCTGAATATTTATCACCCATGAGAAGTAGAACAGTCGATTAGCTTCCTTCAATAATTAAATATATACATATATAGTCTATAGAATAAAATAACATATTTATTCTCTGCATTCTGTGTAGACCGCAAACGATAAGGAAGTTGGACATAAAAAAAGAATCGCTTCATGAGAAAAGATATGTTACAACACTAATTAAATCCATAAAACAAAGCAAAAAAGAACATTAAATAAACTAAGTATATAAAAAAAAATGAAACTAAATACAAAACACTTAAAACTATACACAAAACATCTGAGTATATCAGATATCACTAAATCTCCTCCCTCTCCCCAAAAAAATAAATCGTGTAATACACAGCCACCTCCCTCATTACAGAGCAATTGTCTACTATTTTCATGAAAACACTATACAAAAAACAAATATTTTATGATGTATCCAGGCTAAAGGAAAATGAAGAAACCGATTAAGATTGCTTATGATATTTAGGTATATACCTATATAGATATATAGGTTTCTATATTTCCATAACGTATATAGAAATATAGGTTAACTTAACAAGTTATAAAAAATAACATGTAATAAAAAAACACTCTAAAAGTTTTTGAAAAGCAGATAGCCTGACTTATTTAATTGAACTAACCACTCACTACTGTGAATTTAACAACTAGAAACGTTTAATCCTGTTGGCATAAAAATTGGATCTCCTGCCTAAGGATAGTAAAAAGGTTTTTACTAAAATCATAAGGTCTGTTTAAATCATTATTAACAAAAATTATTTGAATATAAAGTAAGATCCGAATTGTGGACTCATTTGATTTCTCTTAAAATTATCTATTAGAGAATGTTCAATGATAATTTTTGAAAAGAAAAAATAAACTCATTTACGAAGAATTCTTACCTCGTAAAACTGCATAATAACCAAGAAGATATTCAAAAAAATATATTTACCTGCAACAAAAGAAAAAAAAAATGTATCAAAAATAGATATTCATCGAAAATAATAAATGTATGACTAAATTAAACAGGTAATTATTTCTAAACTAAATTGCCCATTCCAGAAGAAGCCGTATCTTAACTTACTAAAATACATGACTGTGCTTGCAACATTGCGTTATCTTTTCTTTTTGGACTTTAATAGAAACGAATAATAATAATTTTTAATATATGTAGCAATAAATCAGAGCGGCGCAGTCCATTGCGGTATATTACAATAGTAAAATAATACACAAAATATATGCTAATAGTGTTAATATATTGCTTGTTAAAGCTTGAACATGCGATACAGCGAAGGCATTATTTATCAGCTGGGGGCGTTGCTCTATTGAGTAAACACAAATGTTTTCAATATAGTTTAATCTTGTAGTAAAACATATTACGAAGGTCTTTAAAGAGTTTTTAATTCACTGATTTAATTTAATATTTCCAATTTTCGAACTTTTTTCGGAGTACTTATAGTTCGGTCAATGAATGCTCGAAAAGAGGGTATGGTTTAGAAGGAAATGGCGGGGACATAATTTTGGCTTTGGGACATTGTTTGGACTCTTAAGGAGGAAAACATACTAAAAGTCCCCACTCCTAGGTGGTGAGCCAGATGTGGGGGGGGGGTCTAGTAGGTCACTTTTTCGGATTTTCGCTTATATCAGGAAAACTATCTATCACATCGACGAAAACGTTTTATACAAAATCAAAGCTGATAAAATTTGCAATATTAGTGATTAGATAAATTTTTTTTCGCTATCTCGGTTATTTTCCGAGATATTCGTCCCAGTTAATCGCTAAGTTGGAAAAAATCGTTTACCTCATGTTTTTTTTTTTTTTACTGTATTTAAGTAGCTAACCCTTGATTGCTTTGTTTTACGATTAATTCACGAAAAAGTTTTTAATAATTTAATTTTCTTTAAGAATATATATTACTTTACTAGTTTATCTCCAACGGTTCGAAAGTTACATCAGTTATAACTAGTATTACCCAAATGCGAGACCGAGATGAGTCTTGGTCATGGTCTTGGTCTTGGTCTTGCGCAAGAGTCTCGCAGTTACTTATTAGCTTATGACTACTGAGATATTACTGTATTTTTTTAGATATGAGAAACCTAACTAAGCCCGAATGAAAACTTAGAAGAGTTAAATGCAAAAGTTTATTGCTTATACCAATTATTTGCACTTTGCAGTATTAATTAGTAACTATTTTGCCTTAATTTTTATTCAAAAAATCGTTTTATTTTTTAAAGTCTTGGTCCGATTTTGGGCAACAATAGTTATAACCTTATATGTCGATTTAAAGAATTTGCAGAATTTTTTTTTTTTATTATACTAGTGATTATTGCATTGCTTTAACTCTCTATGTATATACATACATATACATCCATACAATAACCTTTATTATAAAAATTATTTTTTCTAAAAATTCTCGGAATCGACGTATAAAGTTATAACTGATCTTACTTTTGAACCATTATGGAGATAAATTCGTAAAATAGTATATATTCTTGAAGAGAATTTAATTATAAAAAACTTTCTTCCTCATGACTTAATTAAAAAATGAAGCAATCAAAAGTTAGCTAGTAAATACAATAATAAACAAAAGATAAACTAAACGAGATAGCGAAAAAATATATATAATCAATAATGTTGCAAATTTTGCCAGTTTTAATTTTGTATTGACTTGGACTTTTTCCTGATGAGTCTTCTTTAGCAGCTTTTGGGGTTGTTATAGGCGACAATAGTAATCGAAGGGTTCTCTCTTCTTCGAGATATCCAGGGAGCACGTGATCACAACAACCACCTTACCGAAGGATGGTTGGCAATCTTTTGCTTCAATCTTCGAATCTATCAGTTTTTTATGAGATAAGCATTATCAGCTCTATACCCACCCCCTCTGCTATGTGGAAGACTCTCTCATGTCAGTGTGGGAGACGTTACCGTCTCCATGCGGGAATCGAACCCGCACGTTATGGTATAAATAGTCGAGTAGGGCCTGCACTTATTAATTTTAATTTATTATTAATTTGTTTTGTTGTGTGTTATTAATTCCCGCGAACGGGATTTGAATACTTAAAAAAAAAAATTTACAGGCGCCTTTTGCTAAATGTTTGCATTCGCTCAACGACCGCGGCTCCCATTCATTATTATGGATAATAAATATAATTTAAAAGTAATTAAGATATAAATTATGAAACTATTTAAATGGCAATCGCAAATCAAACAATTCCAGACTATCTCAGAAGTCCTCCGAGAGGCACTGGGAGGCCCCACAGGGAGCAAACAGGAAGCTATAGTTAGCCGCATTATGCAACTGCCTTTTCGCCTCGCAGCTCCCGAGGGGGGGGGCCAAAATAAATTGATGACTGGGGCTTCAATGCCTGTGACGTCAGCTCCCCCACTAGCCCAGATCCCGAGGCCAGGAATAGGTCGAGGTACTTGGAGCAAAGAGGCCTAGCGCTGGTATCTTCACCGCAGCGACCGATATTTCCACGAGCACTTCGCGAGGGGAAGCGATGGGGACAGGATGCAGGGATAGCCAATCGGGAAGAGGATTCAATAACGTACCGAGGGAAACCTCAGTTCTTTATAATACAATTATTTACCTCAAATGACCAAACAAAGATCATTTATAAACCTCAACTTTAAATGACAATACCAATACTTACAGACAGTTTTCTGTTTAAGACTAGAATTAAATTAAAAGGCAATAGATGTGTTAGAAAAGTCTAATAAATGTTTATATAAAAAAAACAATCCTTCTTCTTTTGTAAAACAAACCTTCGAAGGCAACGGAGTGATGACGTAATATCAGCCATACACCTCATACAACTAAAAGCCATTGTCTGGTATTTGTAGTAGAGTCGTGAAATATGCGACAATTATACGATACTTATGCAACTAAGACAGATGGATATATCGCTGGGATTAGAGACCTTTAGTTGACATAGCGCTACCAAATCCTGCGACACAATAACCTCCAGCATTGGATAGCTCTCGCCTGTCGCCTATAACCCCAGCCCCTAACTTAACCTTCATATTATCTCAGTCTAAATATAAACTTCAACAAGAGAAATTAATTTGTCAACAGTGTCGGTTTTCCTTTGTGCGAATCATCCTGGATGGAAATAAAAATCATACAAATATGGCATTAATCAACCGGTTGTGATCCGAAACTAATCCGGATCGAATTTTCGAAGAATACCATTAATCGTAAAACAATAATTAAAAAAAAAAATAGTGGATCAGTAAATTTGGCGCCTTTAACAGCCAACCGAAATATCTACCTCAGATCCAAAAAAATAACTGAAACAATAACCACTATCGGAAATCAGAATATATTTTGGAGAGAGAGTGAAATAAAACAGGAGAAATGGTATTAGAGACTAAGTATATCTTTTGCTACCTTAACAAGCCTGTTCCATCTCTGCCTGTCTTGGGCTATTTCTTTACAGTTATCTGTACGCAGCTCTATTGCATTGTTGATTCTATCTATCCATTTGCATTTTGGCCATCCACGTGGGCTTTTGCCTTCTCCTGAGTAGTTCATTGTTACGTAGAGTCTTTCAGATGGATACTTTCGTAAAATTCTTGATAATATATATATCATGTTTACGTGTTTGTTTATAATTATATTTATCAGTTTTGTATAAGAATATAAATAAGAATACGACAAAAGAAAATTGAGTTGTTAACGAAAGCAATAAATATAGAGATAGAATAAGGATGAAGAAAGATTGAAAAATCATTTTATAGAAAATACAATAATAATAATAAGGATGTAAAAAAAAAAATGTTTATTATCTTAAAAAAAAAAAACAACAAAAAGATAATGTTTCTATATTTTAACTTCCTTGTTGAGAGGGAAAGATATGACTTTATTCAAGAGTTTTTCCTCATTTCCAAAAACAACAGCAAAAGTATGTTCACAATGTGCCAGAATATTATGTAACACAATAAAAAAAATTTGAATGTATTTCATTTCCTTCCGATACAGTTCTCTTGTAATTTAAAACTCGTAAATATGGGCTTTCATTATTCTATCATTAAAAATGATTGTTACACTTCATTATGAGGATTTCAAATTGTTAGGTTAAATTTTCAATTCTTCGCCAAATAAATTATTGTTTTTAACGGCAATAAACCAGTCTTAGATAAAGTTATTTTAAAAATAATTAAGATTTATTCAATACCCAATAATCAATGATTTTATTATTTTTTTTTTTTTAGTTACTCGGCTTTGTTATATATTATTCAAAATGTTTGATTTAAAAAGATTATATGTTTGCATGTTAAATGTCATCTATTACTTCAAATAACAAATACTTACTCTAAAATACGATTCCAGCGATTTTAGAGTATACGTATTCAGTTATTAAATTTTATCTAAAACAAGGTTATTTAAAATAATATTTGTTACACTAAATAGCTTCAATAATTAGGATATATTAATTTAATTTAAAAAATGATAATTTTTACTAATTATCTATATTATAATAAAAAAATAAATTTAAAAATAATAGCTAGTCAGTTGCAAAACAATAAAAGTATATTTATATATATCTTGTATTTATATTATCCTGATCAACGTTTATGTATAGTTTTATTATTTCAACTTTATAGATTGCTATCGTTAGTTAAATGTTTATTTGCAAATATGTTTTTTTTTTTTCTTTTCGTAGTTTTATCAATTTATTAATTTCTCAGCATTATTTCCTGATATGTTATTTATATTTGTTCACTCAGTTTTATTTGATGTTAAATATTTCTGTACATATATCTAGTTTATTTGCTTTTTTATTATTTATATTTATCTATTTTTATCATATTATTGTTCTTGTTCACGCATTTTATTCTTCAATGTTTATTTTATATATAATCCATTTAAAATTGTAAGCTAACTTAATTTAATTTAGGTGCTTGTTTTTTTTTTATCAAACAATCCTCACATAAATTTAAGCTATATAATTTAATTGTTCTCAATACTTAAAAACATTTAACTCTATAACGTATACATATATATAATAAAAAAAAAAATCCTGTTTTCATGTAAACAAATATCGTAGCTTTAGTTCTATTTATATTTTTCTTATTTTATGTTATTTCTTTAATTTTTATAGGAAAAGGATAGCATAGATAAAATGTAAACATAACATTCATACATATAATATTCGAATTCGTATGGTGTATGTAAACTTTTGCAAATAAATTCCTCCTGCATAGACTTACTATGCAAGAAAAAAAAATATAAATATTTAAATAATTAATAAAAAAAAGGTTTTTAATATAATAAGGGCATAGTTCTCGTTTTGAAAATATTTACGTGAAGTGCTCCCATCAAGAAGGCAAAGGACTTTCTTTTTTTTTTTAAATATCAGTGCCTGGATGATATTTAATTAAAAGGTGTCCTTTATCCTGAATCCTGAAGGGTAGGTTTAGGTTTAATGCCAGGCAGGCTGCCCTATAAATCACCGCCATTAATCATTTCACTTTCCCCCTCACATCCTTTATTATACCTTCCCTTCCCCAACGCATAATGTTATTAATATATTTGTATTTATTTAATTGTCGTTAGATTTCATAAATAATTACAGATTTAGGAGTTTTTCGTTGTTGTTTTACCACGGTATTGGTTAGAAGTTTTTATGAAAAAAAACAAAAAAACTACTAGTGTTCTCACATCAATTCTTGGCAAAAACAAACCGAGTCTTTGACATGAGAGCATCTAATATTGCTCAAGGACAAATTCTTGTTTAGTTTTTTACATTTAAAATAAATTATTTATGGAATATTTAAATACTCTAATATAACTTTATTAAATATTGTCGAGCGAACATTAAATTATTAATTTATGTAAATATTTTATGAATAAACACCTACCTATAACACTAATACCTGTTGCCCTTCTGTGAGTCAGTTTGTATTATTATTCTATAATACTTGTTTTTCTGTTTGACAAAATAAATAAAATTTATATTTAGTTATGCAATCAATTTTATATAATCTTTAACCTTTATTTTTAGAACATAATAAATATTAGTAAAGCACTATATCAAATCGTAATACATTCATTTATTGGTTTGCATTATTTAATCACTCTTAATCTTCCGTCAGCTCATGAACGATCAATACTAATATCTTTAATATAATATTTTGGTTAAAACTTATTAAACTTTGTATTTATTGTGACTGATTTATTGTAAATATTTAGATATATAGTTGACTGTTGAATTTTAGGGATGAAAATTGGCCGGGATGTGCAGCCAAATAATTATGTTCTTTGAGTTAATTGAACACTTATTCAATTATTTATATACGTTTATATTTATCTCTATTTTATATTTATCAAACTCTAAATAATTTTATTTGACCGCACCCCCCGACCAATTCCTTTTGATATTATACCACGGTTAACCTCTCCATTATTATATTATATTATAAAACCATCTCTATATCATTTTATATTTACCATTTTTCGAAAGTAATTTGGTTCTTTTCTTTTTTTTTAGCTCTGTGATGAGCCCATGCTTGGGTTGAAACTTAAATAATAAACATAATTTTTTGAGTATGTACAAGACAATTCTGAAACCTATCTGGAACTACGGACTCGAACTGTGGAGAACTAACAAAACTTTCTCTAACATCAAACGCATTCAATCCTTCCAGTATAAAGTTCTTCGAACAATAGTCGATGCTCCCTTTTTTCTAACCCTACAAAATGACCTTAATATAGCATTTGTACTTAAACTAATCCCAGACAAAATTTCCAAATTTCACCAAAACCTCACTCATCATCCTAATCATGGAGCACAATCTCTATTCAGCTCCAGTCATTGCTACAATCGCCATCGGAGGTTAAAACGGCAGTGGCCCCGCAACCTTTTGTAAATATGTATATATTGGAGTACTGGCACTGGCCAGTTTCTTTACTCAAGTCCTGAGCGTCTATTGCTCTAATGCCCTCCACCAGCCTCCAATACCAGTGACGCGCCTGGGAGAGAAGCAATGGGATCTCCTGGAGTCCTGCTTTTGGCTTCCACAAAGCTGGATTCAGAGTCCCCTGGGGCCAATGTAAATATTGTACATGGGTGTGAATGTATTTTATTACCATTCGGATTGAATCGGTTATTTTATTAATCTGGTATATTACTTTATCTTTTTTTTATATTTATTTTCCTTTCTTATGTACATATTGTGTGATTAATACTATAACTCTAGTACCAATTCCCCTTCAGTGTGGCAGACTGTATTAATACTCAATAAAATCATTAAAAACATTTTTTATTGAGTACATATACTGACCATTTCTCATCTTTATAAGTAAATTTAGTTTGTATTATTTTTCATTTATTTATAGTTAATTTATATTTTAAAACAACTAAAATACATGTATATAATTTTAAAAAAATTATTTCAATGTTAATTGTTAATTTATTTTTTTATACGCGTTGTGTTTCAAGATCATAGACTCAAAAATATCTTAATAGCTGTAATGTGTAAAATGGAAATATAATGTTCAAAACAAATTTATGATGAAATAGATTGAAAGAGAAAATCTTCACAGAATGGTAAAAGAATAAAATAAAAATGGATAATAGAGAAAGAAGCGATCGGTGGCAATTGGCCAAGAAAGCAGAGGCCCTCGCTACACAACACTCTCCTCTCCCCCCTCCACCACTGGTCTCGTCCTTCATCATCAACATCCCAGTTCGCGTGGCTTCCTGGGCTTCGTCTTCAGGAATCCATATCTTTAATACGTTAAAATGAAATGATCAATCCATAAACCGAATTTAAAATAAAGTATTGCCAATCTTTTTTTTTTTTGTAAATTCTGTTGATATTGTCCGTAGACAATATATGCAACGCTAAAATATAAAATTAAAATTAACATAACGTCAAAGAAGAACAAAGCAGACAAGAGTGTACTCGCAGTATTTGGGGAACAACGGTACCCATCAAGTACTGATAACTTTTGATTTTTGGTAAAGTTAAAGAATATTGATTTTTTAAGAAGAGGGCTGACCGTTGCCCTATTATAATTTTTGAACACAATTAAGAGCAATCTTTTTGGTTATATTAAACGTAACCAAAATTAAAGTTTTTGAAAAATCAAATATACTTTTAAAGTCGTAAGTACAACTTAAAATCTTCTACACGAAAATAAAAACTTAAAGAGTTTATTTGCTTGAATAAAACAGTTTCAGGAACATCCAACGTCAAAGTCAAAGTCCAACGTGGAAAACTGTTCGCCATTGCAATCGCACAACTTCCGCTGTACATCGTTTTTTATCACTGTAAACAAAATATAGATAGAAATATTTGAGCGGAAACATTTATCAAGGAATTATTGTAGCCGTTCCTCTTCCACATTAGATTACACAAAAAAAAAAAAAAATTTATAAGTACATTTTATTTGATATTAACGTACAACACGTTCTTCAACGCACAACTGCTATGGTATATTGTCTGATCTATAAGTAAGAATAAGGTGTTGAGGTGAAGTACTGTAAGACTTCTTTCGTAGTTTAAATCATACTGGACACTAGCCCCAGAATAATAAAATTATTTTCATTCATTCATTCGTACTGTAGTAAAAAAAAAAAATTGTCAGTATAAAGTCATTAAAATGAAGACCCTTTTTCAGTCAGTTTTCTCATAAATTTCGGTTATTTTCAGATCCATTACCGATTCATCAACGTATTAACAGGATACATATAAACTAAATGTAAACCGTGTAAAACCGGCAGAACACATTTACTTGTTCTCATCAATTTGTTGTTTACTTTTTTACTTCAAATGCCCAGTTAAAGCTTCTGGGAGATCCGCTAGCATAGAAGTGTACTGCAATTAATACTGCAAAGATGCCCTGATAATGACTCACATGTTTAGCTTGAAACGTCGGCAACATTAAAGAATGTTAAAATGATTCGTTCCTGACTATTTATCTCCTGTGCAGAACTAACTCCCTTCGATAATTCATACGATGTCATAATATATAAATAAGGAAGATGCTACAGAGCAGCCGCAAGACTTCCTGGTCATCGTACCCCAGCGACCCACTTCCCCAGCGTGCGGCGCCGCAGACAGCTCTCCCCTACAAGAATGCAACACTAATGCATCCATTATACTGCAACATGCAACGGACGACATCAAGGCATGGAGATAGAACGGAACAGAAGACGGCTGTCAAGAAGAGATAAAAGACTCCATTATTCTCTAGGATCGGGAGAGAGGGGAGAGGAGAGGAGCAGTTTATTGTAAGAATGTAGTCCAGTTTAGCGGGAGGAGAGGTGTTTACAACCGTAGATCTAGAAAATGATCAAACAGAACAAGTGAATAGTGCATTATTTCGAAAATAGAAAAAAAAAACAATATTAACATAAGAAAATATCCTAAACTATTAAAAAATAAAATACCTTATATAAAAAGGCCAATATTAACTAGATATATTTAAAAGTGGCTTGTTTTTGGAACGATGTAGACATCATATTGTCAATACGTTATCGAAGCTGCACTGCACTGCATATAATACAGTAGTATAGATCCCTTTTCCGGTTATCAGGAGCGATGGATTTCGATCAATGAGCTATCAGGCGAAACGGTATTTCATAAAGTGATTTCAAAATGTAAAATAGGATTAAAACTACACTAAAAATAATTTAAAATATTAGGAGGTTTCGAGGTGGGGTAATTTTGCTTGATGATTTCGACGTCGTACTCAAGACCTTGTGAAGTTTCTTCAGAAACTACGTTTAAAACTGAAAAATATGTCTGAATACATTTTAAAAAAGTTAATTGAAATAAATTAGAACTTTTATCTTAGGTACTAATGGTTAACAAGGGATTCTTATCACATATTAAGTTTAAATAATTAAAATATTGCTATTTGGTATAGGACAAGCTTCGGCAAATTGAAAAATCCATTGGAAAGATAAATGGAGAAGTATAGGCTATATGATCTGTTGGGCACTTAGGATAATGTAGAAAGAAACTTTTTGATATGATTTCTAAACTCTCAATAGTTGACTTCTAGACTGTCAAAGAACCGAATGTTGCTTTACATAAAAAAAATATATACCTCGAGAGAATAAATTGATGCATCAGTATATATTGAGAGATAGGTGTGTCTTATGTCTTATCTATTAAACTGTAGTGTGATATGGTTATCACTCATCAGTTATGAAGTATATTGTTACTATAACAGTCCTGATTAAGTATACAACTTTACTAATCGTGTTTGTTGAAGAGGCTAACTTGATTATACTATGTTGTATAAAGTAATAAACATGGTTTTCTGATGACGCTTAAAAGTCGAATACATTAGGAAGCAAGACAGTCATAGTCAAAGCTAGATTTAAGGAAAACAGATGTTTGAAATACAATTATTGATATATACACTCTGTCATTATACTTCGATATGACATCTATTTAGTTATACTTATTACTTTATATAACAATGATGGAAGGATAGATAATGTAAATGATCAACTGATATATATATATATATATATATATATATATATATATATATATATATATAGTAGATAGGTGGTAGACATATTGGGAGGAATGCGAGAGAGCAGGTGTAGTTGTATACAAAGTGGCGCCTCAGAAACCTCTCCCCATACAAGACAAATACAAATCACCATTGTTATTATTTTAGCAATGCCCAAATTAATGTTACTGTAAGCCTATCAAATTAAATTATCTTGTCATTTCAACAGAATAGTTGTTGTATATTTAAACATACATAAAAATATAAATGTAAGATATATATTTTTAGCTATAAATGCTTGGAATAGATGATATAAATTGCAATATCTTCTCTGCCTAGTGCAGGTTGAAGCCTCCTACCTTACACTATACACTATACACTATATATATTATTATATTATTATATTATTATTATATTATTGTATTATATTATATTACCTTGACAGTGTAGACAGGGGGGCGAGGAGGCCTGGTCGGGTGGTAGGGCAGAGACGGGCATGTCGCCCTCATTGCGGAGACATGACCGCACAGGCTAGCACTGCCGCACTAATACTGCCGCCGCCTCCCCAGCGCCCTCTACCTCTAGTCCTATTTCCGTACTAGCTCTCTCTCTCTTATCACTGCCTTCTTATCACTCTTAGTCCTCTTCAGTCTACGAGCGATGCCGACGATCCAACTTCGAATGCAACAAGATATGAGAAATTCAATGCTGGCAGCCCGAACATACTTCGCGATGACAGGATTGGACTTGTACTCCTCTGCTAGGAACGCTGGCGAACACTGAGCGGTCGGGCGTCGCAAGAAGAACTGAGGTCCGAGGGGCGATTCTTGGATGAGCCGTCGTCTCGTTGTGAGAGAGGGGGAGGAGTGAGTTAGAGCGATGCACGCTTCAACATCTCAGAGAGTTTATGGACCCGCTAATTCGAATTCGGCCTAGACTTTTTTTTTTTTTCTTCGTTTACTTCCTAACTAGCTATTTATGGCGTTTTATTAATAGAGGTACAACCAAACATATTCTAACCAACCTGGAAAGGCCTATATTCATTCCAAGAATAACCCACGAAATCAATTTCATTGAACATCGTCGCTAAATTCGAGAATGTTTATGCTTTATGGATAAACATGCTCGGTTATGGCAACCTCATTTCCTAGTGTGCTCTCGTTGAATAACGCAGAGTTGAACTTCGAAAACAAACACCCCCCTACCAGAATTGACGAAGTAGGGTGTAATCGATATAAAAGGAAGTTAAATTTAACAATATTTTTTATATTTCTCAATTCCCTAATCAATCAGACTGCATTCAATACTCAATACAGGCCATCTATCAGGATATCAAGATCATGCGGTTTATTCTTCTTTTAATCTTCGCAATAAATTAGTTCAAACTCCAAACTCACTGTATGGTGAATTGATGAAGGTTGGTTCCCGAATTCAAAATATACAGACCATAAAGGTTACAATTCAGTCAGGCGGAGAGGATACCCAACTCACACGAGTTTTTCGCGCGACATTACCCCGCATCAAATTAAATTTCTCTCAAAATATCCAAGTTTTCTATACTTTTTTTATTTACAAACCATTATAATTATTTTTTTTTTTAGAGCTTCTTAGAGTAAAAAAATAATAATAGGAAAGAGACTGAGTGTTTTAACTGCCTCCCGCAGTGCTACATCCTACACCCTGATGAAGACCTACAAAGTGGGTGGAAACGTCGGCAAAATTAAATAATTCTACTTATTTAATTTAGTATTCATTTGACCGCACCCCCTGATCAACTCCTTCTCACATTAAATTTTTAATTTCTTCCAAAAAACAAGTTCAAAACAGATGAAACGTAATCTAAAAAAACTCTAAGAAGGGATAAAACAGATATTCAAGAATAATTCTTACAGTAATTAAAAGGAGAGGAGACCAACTGCAGCTTAGTGGCCTCAACCTTGTTTTGTTAGGTGGCTGTTCCTAGGTAGGACATCAGCTCAACTCTGAGAAGCCTTTCTGATTTAACGCCTGTTATTTAAATTATTTTTCCCTCCAAGACTAAAGGAGAATTGACCAATATCCAAGAGGGTTATACAGAAGGCAATAATATTACAAATATAGATCTCGGAGGTCCTCAAATATTATTATTCAAATTTCTGTAGGATGACCAGGCCAGCGGCATTGGTGCACTGTCAACTTCTGCTACTTTTAGTGTTGTTTTAATTTTAAATTTCCTAGCGGAGACTTACAAAGTAGAATAAATTATTGCGAATATAAAATAATAAATAAATCAACATGTACGACAAAAATCGATAAAATTGCCAAGTTTTATAGCTGGTGAAAAAAAGGCGGCAGCCTTCGTAAATCAGCAAGTGTATGACAGTATGACAGCACGGCAGGGGCAGAGACAGGACAGTAAATGTCAAAGAGTTCACCCAAATACTTCTCCCTAAGCCTACTGCCTACTTCTTTCGTTATATAGCCTTCCATTATAGCCTCTTTATCTAGAAATAGGATAAACTATTTTTGAAACGCTAACAAAATCAAAATGTAAGGGGGGAATCTCCTTCCAGAATCGCATAGAAATAGAACTTCATATGAGGAATATAAAACATTTAAAAAATAATTTTATAGAAAAAGAATCTTATGTAATTTTGTTTACAATTATTACAGCGATGTATCGTTGCATACGATATGAGTTTCCATTCCAAAGTTCAACAGACTATTCAGCAAGAAATGTATTAAGTAAGATGTAACCTCAATGGTGTTATTTTTCTATTTCCTTTAAATAATTAAATTTAGTTTACTTTCTATCATCATTTCTTTTTGCTTTAAAATTCAACAACTCAATAGGTAATGTCCTTATTTTATGGTATAATTAAAAAAATTCAGTCTCTGGAACGTCTCTAGCACACAGACGAATAGACAACTTGCCAAAGTCGAGCCAGTCCAGGCACCAGCGAGGCAGAAAAACCAAGATCACTTATATGTAGAATATATATATATATATATATATAAATATATATATATAAATATATAAATTTGTATTAACAGGCTTTTACCGATATGCTGTAAAGTACAACAATGACTCAAGACAGCTTTCACATCTTTTAATTTTTAGATAATTTTATTTTTATTTCAATAGACAGATACATACCTAGTCTGTCATAAATATTGTTACACGGAAATATATATATATATATATATATATATATATATATATATATATATTCTAACGCAAAATTAATTTTTTCATAAACTTTATTAGAAAATAAAATTTATATCTATAGAGAGTAAAACAAAAAAGAAATTACTCAAAATGTCCCCATTTTGCATTGACACAGGAAACGCTCAACTGCTCGAACCAGAGATTGTTTGAGGGTTTCCAAGTTAAGGTGTGCTCTGTGGCATGCCATGTTCTCCAGTTCGGACCAAAGCCGATAATCAAGTGGGTTGAGATCAGGGCTTCCAGAGGGCCCAATCCGAGGCAGAGATGAACTCTGGAATGTTCTTTTGCAGCCACTGCTGATTTGACCTGACTTAGTGATCTGGAGCGGAATTCTGCTGGAAAATCCAATATCTTCCAGCAAACAGAGTATCGTTTAGAGGCTTGACATCAGGTTCCTAAATATCGTCCTGATAGATTTTAGCGGCTGTTTTATAACTCCATTTTCACAAAAATGGAGCTTTATCAAAGCGAAAAACTTTTTCCAGCCTTCCAATAACTTCCTGGGCTTCTTTAGAGCTGTGTGCATACACACGATCATTAAGGCGATTACATTTTTCTTCAATTATTGGAATTTTCTCATCGCTAAACGAAATCTCTCGATGAACACCATTGGTAACGGCCAAGGAGTACTTTGCATCTATCCACTCTAATTTTTTTAGGGAAGTGGTTAGCCTTTGTCCTGTCATTCTTCGAAATGCACCTATCCTAAGGTAACTTTTTATTATGCAAGACATTGATCTTACAGAGATTCCCATTTCCTGAGACATGATTTGTTGTTTTCTAATAGAATTTCATCTGATTCGAACAGCCACTGCTTTCACTGCATTTTCCGTTCTCACAGTTCGCGGACGGCTCGGTCTAGGTCTGTCACATACAGATAGGGTCTCATTATATTTGTTTATAGTGAGGTACACGAACAAAAGCGTTGAAAATCTCAGACCAACATTTTCCAACTTTGTGTAAGGCGATCACAGACAGTTATTAGGTGTTCATCATAACCTCATTCCATGTAAACTGAGTGAAAGAAAAATACAAACTAATTAGGATGATTATCCTGACATATGAAGAAAATAACCTCATAGAGCCAACTTTTGTAACAATATTTATTGCAGAACTATATTTGGTTCTTCCTATTTACTTTATAGGTAGATATTTGTTTTTTTGTTTTTTTTGTTTTTTTCCTACGCCTGCTTCGTTAGCCATACGTGCTCTTGCAGTCCAATACAATTTTGCTTTTCGAGCATAAAATCTGTCCATTTCATTAAAGCAACATCTTATGTCCTGTAATGCAGGGCATGTATCCAGATGTTCTCCTGTCATCATGTCTAAGGAACATAGAGGGCATGTCGGGCTATCTTTTACACCGATGCGGTGGAGCTGCTTCTGAAGGAAATCGGGGCCTGTCAGCATTCTAAAGCATGCCACGGCTTGCCCTCTAGGGAGGTCTCTAGGAATCCTGCCACTTTCTTCCAGCAACCCACTCCATCGTTTCCCTTCAATTGTTTGTACATATTTCTCTTTCAGTGAACTTTGGAGGGTCTGCTTTATGATTCTTTTTGTTGAATCTATGGCCAGAGGAATATCGGGTTGGATCATTCCAGAACCTATTCTGGCCAGTTTGTCAGCTTCATCATTTCCGTGGAGCCCGCAATGGCCTAGTAGATATTTGGTACTAACTTACATCGATTTAAAATTGTCTATGATTAATCGTTAAGAACTAAAAGTCCTTTGAAATCTGAGACAAGGACGACAGAACTAAATAAAAAAGAAATTATAAACTATAAAAACGCCTGAATCAAGTGCGACCTCAAAACTTGTTTTAGACCGATTCGAACCTCACTCCTCTTACCTGGCTAATCACAAACCACACTCCATTAGATCTTTATGACACCGTACATTGTTGATATATCGGGACACAGGTCATCGGCAGTCGCCAGGGCAGTATGTTGACTAGAGGGAGATGGTCAATTGTTGACGTTGGCAACAGAACGCTATCTGGAAAGAAGTACATACACTTGACTAAATTTAGGCCATCCCTCCTCTGTAGGCTGTATCAATAGATACTACGGCCCGCGGTTCGGTAAAGACGTCAACAAAACCTCCTGACGTAACTTTCAAATAAATCGAGAGCAATGCCCCCTTCATCGGCTGGTCAAAGCTGGGCGTCCAACCGGCTAGCTGGGAATTGAAATTCTTCCGGTTCAGGTGAGCTCAAAGCGAGTTTAAATATTTGACCTTTTCAGTATTATAAAAGAGAAATAATTACAAAAATTAACGCAAGGATTGAGAAAAAATATTTTAGTGATGGAAATGTTAAAAAATTGCTGAATATTTAATAGTTTACCGTTGCATTATAAAGGAAGGAGATGGTCCGGGGTGGCGGTCATAAATAGGCTAAATAGTGGTAAAACTATTTTATTAAAAGCCAACGTTTCGACCCGACTTTGCAGGTCTTCTTCTGGGAGGCGTGTTCAGCTAGGAGTTTTACCACCGGTTAGCCTATTTATGACCTCCACCCCGGACCATCTCCTTTCGTTACAAAATCAGTTTAAGTGTGATGACCGGGCTCTATGAAACATTAAAATCGATTTTGAAGTTATAAAATATTATAACAACTACAGAAACTATTTTTGTTTGTTTTGTTTTTAAATTAATAGGCTGAATTCGGTTCAAAACCTAAATCTAATCTTCAAATAGAAATGATGGATTTATTTTTTATTAAAAAAATAAGATGGATATTTGAAAAAAAGATTTTAAAAAATTGACTTAGGGCTTTTGAGATAGATAAAACTATAACGTACGACAAAACTAGAAAATTTAACATAAATAACAGACGTACAATTTTACATACATTTGAAGTTTCTGTTACTGAAACTCAAAGTACAAATATTTATCAAAACTTTTTTGTTCCTTAAAAACAAACACCTCATAAGGTTAAAATTGAAAAGGTATGTATGTTAATGGATCTGTCGCCAATAACGAAATAAATCTCATGAGAAATAATGAATCCGTCTAAATTCTATCGTAAAATACTTAAAAATAGAGATTAAATTATTTCAAGTGAAATTTTTAATGTTAAGTTTAAATATTTTCTACTATAAAGATTAAATTTTAGAAAATATTTTCTTCTAAGGACTGTTGATATAATTTTATTCTTGCAAATAAAGTAAATAACTATTAATACGAATTGATTAATATGAATAATTTATAATTGCGTTATGTAACGATTTTTTAAAGAAAACAAAAAAAAATTGAAGAAAACATTTTGCGATAATTTATTTAATGTTTTTCAAACCTGAATTCGAGCCCGAGAATATATTTGAGCATCCATTTGCATAAATTAATACTAATACTCAATACTAAAATTGATTAAAAACATTTTTTTAATAACAATATTGCAAAATTTTCTGTGTAAACCAACCTTTAGAGAAAGAAGTGACCAATAATTTCTATCTGGCTATTGAATAAATCAAAACTAACAAAAATAATTTTATATCCGAAATACAAGAGAACAAAAAAATACATCATGATCTATCTGCATTAAATTAATCAAGGAATGAAAAGTATCTCAGATTTGTTGATACTTACTGGTATAATTATTTTTACGGAATCAAAAAGAGGATTTGAAGACAAAAGTAAACAATAATAACTTGTCCCGAGAATATATTAAAATATACAAATCTCGTGATAATATTTTGGAGGTTGATTATAAAATTAAACAACAATTTGTCCCGAGAATACATTTTAAATATACAAAACTCCTGATAATATTTTGAGGGTTGATTAAAATATATATATATATATAAGTTAAGCGTCGGCGGACTCTAACAATAAAAAAAAAGAAAAGAAAGGGCTTGAAATGCAACACTCACGGTTTCAGAAAAGATACTGATTTATTCCTTTAGTAATCCTCCTTATATACATTTCACATGTTTATTTACATTCAGGACGGTATTAAGGCTGATATCGCCGGTCTCCGGTCTTTATCTCCCCCCCACCAGTTTACGAATAGGATTTTTCGGAAACTTAGATATTCCTAGATCGGAGCTAACGATTATCAGTCTTAACACCTTACAATTGTTTTTACAAGTATAAAGTTGAAAGAAAGTAAAACTCACTCGAGACATACAATAATACAAAGAAATAAAAAAAACAGAACTAAACACAACACTTGCTTCCAAAAACAGAACTCTTAAAATCCTAAAAAAAACAGAGAAGAAAAAAAAAATAATACACTTTCCTCTACTGTATTGCTATGATTCTATTTACACATAAAAAAAAAATACACCATATTTTTGCTTAGACAACCAAAAAAAAACATATTTGTTATAACGTGGTGAGGGTACTACGAATCCGTTAGTTTATGTTCCGGTTCTATCATTGGGAGCTTCAATTGTTCAATGTGAACCGTTCTCCTCTTTCTAGGTTCATTAACGCTTTCGATCGTTAGTAGATTATGCTCCCTAATAGCAATCACTCTGAATGGACCCTCGTATCGTAACAATTGTTTCCCTCTGTTGGTCCCTACTCTACGGTACACTATTGTCCCGATCTTTAGATCACCCATTTGGTCACGTACGCGAACATTCTGCCTCTCTACCCGCTTCTCCTTTTCCCGCTTAATTTTCGCCGTTACTCTTCCCCACGTCTTTTCCATCTCCACCCTATTGCTCTGGATTTGCTCGACTAATGGTTCATTAACCGTTGTTTCCCCGCAATCTCGCCTTGGCCTGCGCATCCCGAATAGTACTTCCACGGGCGAAAATCCCGTGACGGAGTGAATCGAGTGGTTGTAGGCTGTTACCGCTTTCTTCATTGCAACATCCGGCTCCAACCCTTTTTCCCCCTGATACACCCGGATGTGATCACTCAGCGTGCTGTGCAACCGCTCAATGCCGCCTCTACCCTTAGGATGTCCCGGGGTGTTATAATGCCAACGAATCCCTAGTCGTTTCACCTCCTCCCTAATCGCGGCATTGTCAAACTCCCTACCACCGTCCGATGTGATCCTCTCGGGGACCCCGTAGAACTGCACCCAGGTTTGTAGGGCTTCCGCAACTGCGTTGGCAGACTTGTCCATGACCTGGTGTGCCATAGCTACCTTGCTAAAGACGTCGATGACCGTGACCCACTTGAACCCTCTCCAGGTAAATGTATCAATCTGGAGGTCCTGTAGTGGCATATTCCCCGTCGGTGTCTCTTCCTGAATCCCTCTGGGGGGGTGTCGATCATATTTCGTGCGCATACACACCTCGCATTTCCCTATGACCTCTTGGATGGATTTTTTCATGCCCCACCAGAAATACTTTCGACGTAATGCCTGCAGTGTCTCGTTCACGCCTCGGTGGTTGGTTTTCCCCTGGTGATAAGCTAATGTGACTGCCTGTTGCTGTTCCTCATCCTGTATAGTTTCCACTGCGTACTTACAACGGATGAGTGTTCTGTCCACACCAATTCGCTCGGATCTCCACATCCGCTTTATTTTATCCCATACCGTGTTATTCCCCACATAAAGATGGTGCGTCTTTCCAGGTTCCGTGGCGTCCTTCAGTGCCGTACAAATTTGCTCTTCACTCACCCCGGGTTGCGACCAGATGACGCGAATCTTGCTTTTCCCATATCTTCGATAATCTATTTTCATCATCCCTGCTACTCTCGTTTTCCAGATTACCTGACGATGCTTGTCATTGATGATGTCGTCTATCTCCTCCATTTCCACTGCTCTTTCCTCCGCTGAGCTCTCCTCTTCCGGGGACTCTCCCCTGTCATCTATACCGACGATATCCTCCGCTCCTTCGCCGTCGGGAGTCCATTCACTCAAGAATTGGCGCACGTCTCGCGATGGTCCTCCCCCGTCCTCTTCTACCGCGTTGATCATGATGGCCCTCGAGAGCCAGTCCGCCACCACGTTCTCCTTTCCCGGCTTATACACCACCTCTATATTGTATTGACTAAGGACTTCCTTCCATCGCGTGACCCTAGCTGAGGTTTCTTTAAGTTTCCCTACCCACTGCAGGGGTTTGTGGTCGGTGTGGACTCGAAACTTCCTCCCAAATACGTATGGCCTGAAATGGTCGATAGCCCACACTATCGCGAGTAGCTCCCTCTCCAAAGCGCTGTATCGCGATTCCGCACCCGTAAGCCGACGGCTCGCGTATGCTATCGGTCGTTCACCCTCACTCCCCCCCTGGGACAAAACGGCCCCTAACGCGTATTCGCTCGCATCGGTGGTTATATTAAAGAGCTTCTCAAAATCCGGGAACGCTAACACCGGCTCTGTCAGCAACCTATTCATACATTTTCGGATATTATTCTCCATCTCTGGTGTCACCACAATCTTCGCGCCTTTCTTCAGCAAATTGTTAATGGGTACCAAATACTCTGCCATCTCAGGTACGAATCTCCGGTAGTAGTTCAGCGTCCCAAGAAGCCTACGGATCCCCTTCACGTCCCGTGGTACCGCCATCCTTGTGATCGCCTCCACCTTTGCCGCATCCGGTCTGACCCCCTCGCTAGAGATAGTGTGGCCTAAAAAATTAATCCGCGTTTGTCCCAGCAGAGACTTCTCGCTTGATAATTTCAGCCCGAATTTCCGGAGCCTCTCGAATACTGACCTCAGATGTCCCACGTGTTCGGTTTCCGTTCTGCTAAAAATCAGCAGGTCATCCATATATACCTGACATACCGAGTCATCGATACCCCTCAAAAATTCGTCCATCAGACGCTGAAATGTTATGGGCGCATTCTTCAGACCAAACGGCATTCTTGTGAATTCATAATGCCCCCTTTCGAATGTGAACGCTGTTTTGTGTTGGTCTTCCGGGTGCATCCGTATTTGGTGATATCCCGCCTTAAGGTCCAACGTGCTAAAGACCACGGCTCCACTCAACCTATCCAGTATATCTTCGAATCTGGGGATCGGGTACTTCTCGTCTACCGTGTTATCGTTCAATTTACGATAGTCTACTACCACCCTGTATTTTTCCTTATTATCCCCCGGTGCTGCCTTCTTCTTCACCGCCCACAGGGGACTATTGAATGGTGAGGTGCTATCAACTATGA
Organism: Nezara viridula; assembly: GCA_928085145.1. Taxonomy (NCBI): domain Eukaryota; kingdom Metazoa; phylum Arthropoda; class Insecta; order Hemiptera; family Pentatomidae; genus Nezara; species Nezara viridula. The sequence continues at coordinate 774,999 of OV725080.1, forward strand.
TCCCTTGTTCTTTTAGACTATCTAGCTCCTCTCGAATATGCTGCCTCAACGCCTGCGGGTATCTTCTCTCTTTCACGTAAGTTACCCTATCCTGCTTCAGTGGGATTTCATGCACCGTCCTCCCTGTTACCCCTAATACCTCACCTTCCCTGAAGAAAATGTCCCTAAACTCCTCCTGTAGCAACTTCCTCCAGTCCTCCACTCTGTTCACCGCCCCTATCCGCACCCTTCTTTCTCTCGCGACCCCTATACATCCGAACTTCCTCTTTCCCAACCTAACACTCCAGGCTCCTCTACGATTCCTAATGCTCGCCCCTACCTGCCCCAACAAATCGCACCCCACTATGACCTGGTATTCCCGAGTCATGTTTTTTACTACGTGTACCTTCAGTTCGCCCTCTTTTCCTGCCCACCGATCAAGTCTTATTGTCGCTTCTCCCTCTACGCTACAGGGGCCACCCAGAGTGATTAGTTGGCAATCGCATTTTTGGATCCGGAGTGCCCTCTCACTCCCGCACACTTTCCCTAACGCCCCTCTGGTCATAATAGTGCTCGAGCTCCCGGTATCCACGAGGCACTTTACTCCCCCGTCTACCTCGATAATTGGCAACCAGCATGGCTTACCTCGGATGTTGTTGCATGTTGCTGTGCGGTCGCCTCTCTGCTGCCACACTCCTCAGATGCCGCCCAGCTTCCTCCTCCCCGCCGCCGTTCGTCGCTGCTCGGTCCGTTGGCTGCTCCTGCCTCCTTCGCCTCCACTGCTACCTGGTTCGTCCGTCTCTGTCCCCGAAGTTCCCGACTCCTCGGTTGCCTCTCCCGAAGATCCGTCCTTCCGCTGCATCCTAGCCCGTCTTGTCAGCTTCTGCGTGTTTACTTCCATGGGCTCGTCTTGAGTTCTTTCTCTCCTCCGGAATATGTACGGGCACTGCCTAGCAATATGCCCTTCGGTACCGCACTCGAAACATCTAGTGCGCGGACATTGTGCAACTAAATGTCCTGGCTTTCCGCACCCATGACATTTCCTGTCTTCCCTGCGGGGTCCATTCCTCGGCCTCACTTGTCCGGATCTTTTTTCACCCATCCTGACCTTTTCTCCGCTCGGCTGTACCGTTTCTCTCCTCTTCCAACCCATCGGGGCTGTCCGGGGTCGTCTGTCATTCACCCGGATCCACCCTGGTTCTTCCACGTCCATCCGAGTCTCTTCTTCCCTTGCGCTTAGGTCGATCATTTCCTGGGCACACTCGAGGAATGATCTCTCCCTGGGCAATCCGTCTCTCCTTCCCGTTTCCTTCGCCAACTGGACCTTGAGTATCGTCGAGAGGAACTCCATCCTGGCTTCCACCTCTCCCACACTCATTGTTTCGCGCATTTTCTCCGTTATGCGGTTGTACTTTGCCACTAGTACCCCCGCATACTGGCCCCTCGTCTGACGTTGGGACCGGCGCTCCCTAAACATTTGGAAGATGTCTTCCTCCGGCGTCCATCTGCCTCCTCCGAAGGCCTTCTTCAGTCGCTCCTTAATCACCGGCCATGGTGTCTCCTCGTCCGCCTGAATTTGGTTCAGGATGCTCCTCCTTACTCGGCACACCAGAGCCGCTTTCAACGCTTCCGCGTCCCCTAGGTTTACCAGGTCCTCCGCCACCTTTACCTCTATTCTAGACATGAGGCGGTCTCCGCCTTTCAGGAAATGGTTGAGCTCACCTACCTCGCCACCGAAGCGTTCCAGGTCCGCAATGGCTCTTCGAAGGTCCTGCGTGGTCGCCGCTCTTATTTTCATCCATTCCAGCGCGTTAGCGTGCGCTTCTGCCAATGTGTCCCTCGGTAAGGGAGGGATCTCCTGGATCTGCGGAATCTGCGGTACCTGAGGTATTTGAGGTATCTGAGGCACCTGAGGGGCCTGCGCGATCTGAGGTATCTGCGGAATTTCTTGAGGTTGAGGGATTTCCGGGGCGCTCAACACTCCCGGCCTGATTAACCCTCTGTTGGCATTTCACTCTTTCCTTATGACTAGGAGAAGAAAAAAAAACCAAGAGAAAAAAAAATGACTTTAAAAAAAAATTACTTCTCTGTTCTCCTGTCGTAGTCCCGGGTTTCGGCACCAGTTAAGCGTCGGCGGACTCTAACAATAAAAAAAAAGAAAGGAAAGGGCTTGAAATGCAACACTCACGGTTTCAGAAAAGATACTGATTTATTCCTTTAGTAATCCTCCTTATATACATTTCACATGTTTATTTACATTCAGGACGGTATTAAGGCTGATATCGCCGGTCTCCGGTCTTTATCTTATATATATATATATATTTTTTTTTTATTAACTTTATTTATTCACGCACACCTGTCATAAGCAATGACAATTAGCGGGTCTGCTGTCGGTAAGTGTACAGGTAGTGAGTGGCTTGATCGGCGTGATGGAGATGAGTAAACAGCGGCATCCCTTCCTGTCTTGATTTTAGCATATTTTTAAGTGAGGAAATCCCTCATCCAGCTCCTTTTGAGCCTCCTAAGTGTGTTTTCGGGCATGTTAAATGTAGCCATCCATACTTTGTATAAGTGTCTTAGTATGTCCATGTAAGTTATTGTGAAATCGCTTGTAGTGTGTCCGTATGTGATCGTTAACTGTTGGCATTTGAAGGTCTTTACGTAGTGTAATGTTTGTGACGAACCATGGAGCTTTGGTTATGGTTCTGATAGTTTTAGACTGAAAAGTTTGTAGTTTTCGTATGTGTGTCGTTTTGGTTGTTCCGTAAATTTGAGAAGCGTAGGTCCATATGGCCTTAAGTAGATAATTGTAAGTGTTCAGTTTTTGTTTTAGGTTTAATTTTGAGCGTCTTGAGATAAGTGAGTATAACAGTCGTAGTCTGAGGTTTGAAGTTTTTCTTTTTTTGTTGATATGTGGGTCCCATGTCATTCTTCTGTCGAATGTCAGTCCAAGATATTGTATTTTATCTGTTTGAGGAATTTCGGCATTGTCAAGGTAAATAGGAGGGCATGTTGCATGTCGTGTTGCGTGAAAGTGATGTGTTGTGATTTGTCTTGGTTGAGTCGAATTTTCCAGAGTTTGCACCAGTCGTTTAGTTTTGTTAGATGATGTTGTAAAGTCTGTGTGGCGTGTGTTGGGTTTTTATATCTTATACGAATAGCTGTATCGTCTGCGTAAGTCGCTATAATAGTTCTGGCGCTGTTGGGGATATCGTGTGTGTATATAATGTATAAAAGCGGAGCTCGTACTGACCCCTGAGGAACTCCTGCTAAGGCTGGTCTTATTGAAGAAAGTTCTGAGCCTTGGCAGACAGAGTAAAATCTGTCAGAAAGAAAGGATTGCAGTATAAGATAATAGGTAGGAGGGAGTATCGTCTTAAGTTTGAAGAGAAGACCCTTATGCCAGACTCTATTGAATGCTTGAGCGACATCCAGAAATACTCCAGTTGCATACATTTTTTGCTCTAGTGCAGTTGCAATGTAGTCAGTCACCCTGTGTAATTGATGGATGGTTGAATGATGTATATTTATATATATTATAAATAACTGTATAAAAAATATATATTTAAATATATAAAACTCGTGATAACATTTTGGAGGTTGATTACAAAATCCAAAATATCCAGTAGCTGGCAGAGAGCTAGAGGCGGGGTGTGTAATGTTGAATTAGTCACTGTCCCTAAGCTCCAATATATCTGCCCTGCTGTCCACCTCTAAAATATTTACAACCATATTCTTTCAGGGTTTTTTTTCGTCTTTCATAGTTCATCTAAGTTTGCAAAACTTATCTTTTCTCTACTAGATTCATAGTTGAAACACCATCAACCTATTTATTTCTTTATATGAAAATGATGTTGTAACTATGTAACGATTGTTATTATCGAAAAATATAAAGAAATCATGTTTTTTTATTGGAAAGTGATAGGTAGTAGCGAAGTAAACAATCTAGTACGGTGCGTGCATCACACACATTTCGCTTACCACCCTCTTCTTAGCAAAAATAAATATTTTCAGACAAAAGAGAAGTAAAACTAAAAATTTTAGACGCTATATTTATTTATATCTCATTGTGTGTATCTTTGTTTAGATAAGTACCCTTGTATACGCAAATTTTAATATTTATATCGCTGTAATCCATACAATTAAATATTAAATAATATCAACGATAGCATACATAAAAACCGCATATGTATATCAACATAATATTATCGGAGCCCGTACTATATTATGCATAGATGGCTATTGTAATCTTTCGGGAGAGCTCGGGTACGCTCGTATTCCTTTCGTCCCTGCATTATAACTATTCTCAGTTACGATCCCTTATTTCTCCTTTAGTTAATTATTAAATTCTTTCAAATTTTATATTTAACTATTTTGTATATCAGAGATCAATGTGAAATGGTTAATTATTTCAAATTAAAAAAAATTGAAGATATTTTAGAGGAAGGTAATATTGAAAATTAGCCATTTAAGCCCTGTTAGAGGACATCAATGAGAATAAAATCTACATTATATTAAAACTGCTGAATTTCACACTGATGTAATCGTTAGAGCCGTTTTCGAGAAAATCGTAAAAATGTGTTAAATCGATGATATAAAGTGCCACTTTCGATTAGCCGAGTATGAAATTTCACTTTGGTATGAATTTTGAGCTAGGCTGTTAACCTAACTCACACACACACAAACACACACACACACACAAACATTAGCTGCCACTAAAGTACCTTTAATTTTTTTATTTGAAATAATTAACCATTTCACATTTCACATTGATCAATAGTCAGGACGCAGTCATTTTTAAGGTTTTAAGAGAAATCTTCAAAATGACTGCGTCCTTGATATATTATAGTTGAAAATTTAGAAAAAGAGCATTTTTTTGGATGAAAATGAAACTTTTAAAAATAAATCGGCGAAGATAAAAAATAAATAATAATAATGAATGAATAATACAATACCTTTTGAAATCTACAAGCTACAAACTTTGAGTAGAATTTTCAATCATGTATTCACGACCAACCATGTTACTTTGCACAAATTCAAATATGTAGATCAAGTAAATGAAAGTTAATCTGCTTTTGATAGTAAAATTCTGAAAAACGTACAGGTATTCCATTGAACACTTAATGAATCATACATGTATTATTTTAGGAATAATATTCCTATGTTTTATTAGAAATTTCCATTATGATTTTGGCAAGTTTTTAAGTTCGCCAATAGTGATCTCATACGCTCATAAGTCCGTGATGAATAAAATTTTCAATTATTAAATTTAAAACTTCATTTTTGGTTCCCTAAATCAACATCCTAAAGTTTTTAGTCTAAAAAATGAACAAAACAAATACAACAGAAAACAGTAAAAAGTAACGAAAAGGTTAAACGCGTGGTTCACAATCACTTCGGTCACACTTGTTCATGAAACCCCGAACAGTCTTTCGGATAAACCCGGATGCATTCGTTACTCTATTAAGAAGTGGGACCGTAGTGATTGTGAACGATGCATTACCCGCGCTGTCTCATCTAAATAATTACCAACAAAATCAATCTATTCTGTATAGAATGACACATTAAAAAAAATAAAGATAAGGACAAAAATTAAAAGTGGGAACTAAATTTTAGTAGGTTAAAAAATATTACTCCTGAATAGTATTTATTTATAAGAAACTTCATTTGTGATACCTAAATGATAATCTAAAGAAAAAAAAATTCAATATAGCTATAATAATTTCAAATCTATTTATGAAAAAATAATAGATAATGAATTAAACTTAATTAAATTAAATATGAAGGAACGATATGTTATAATACAGTTTATTCTGAAAGAAAATACATGAAAAAATATCTATCTAATCAAATGACGAAAAAAATAATTATCATGCATTAAGTGTTTAAAATTCATAACTCACAGCAGAAAGATTCAATATGGCCATCTTCTTTCTTGAAGTCCACTATTATCAGCTTTGTTTTTTAAAACAAGCAGATTTCGATACGGAATTAAATAAAATATTAACTGAGCAAATAAGAAATTAAACTAAATCGACATTATCACACACTTAAGCGACTATTCACTTATTTAAAATGAACTTTTAGCAATTGAATACAAACCGAACCGCACAGAGTCAAATTAAATCCCAACTATTGAAGATGAGACGCGGTCAACTTGATTCTGATGTAAGCCGGCTCCTGATTGGCTGAGGCAGTTTACCGCCAACGCCTACCCTATGACACTCTATAGGGAAAAAATTGAAATATTCAAACTAAAACATTCTTCATAACAGAGCGCACTCTTTTGTTATTGTTCACAGATATTTTATTACTATAATTTATTAAATATTTATTTATTTATATTACTGAGGACAAATATCGGATTATTAGAGATATTTTTTTAAAAATTTAATGTAGCATATCGATGAAAAAGATTAGAAATCAGATAACAGTTATTGATAAAATATTTTAATGATTATTATTTAGAGGTATTTTGTACAGTTTACTTTAACAATCTTACATTGCTTTTTTTAATATAATATATTCGATTTATTAAGAAATATAAATTATTATTATATTTAAAAGGTATAACGTGACAAAATAATACAATATTAATTATATATCTTTCAAACAGTTTGTTTTAATGTTTCAATTTCTTAAAAAGTTGTAATAACATATTCCATTTATTGGGGTAAATTAAATAACATAAGATTAAAACTTTATTCAATGACGAAATGATATAACATTAGTTAACTAATGGATCCATGGAGAAGGGGAGGGGAGCTTTGGGACTGAAGTCCGGAAATCGGAAAAATATTTTTTTTTCGTTCTATATTTGTTTCTTTTAATGATCTGAACTACAGGTTTTTTTTTTGTTCTTCCCTATTTCGCTTTTTAGGGACTATACATAAAAAAATAGAGCAAAACGAATTACTTAAGGAATCACAATATATACTTTTTAAAACAATAATGCAAATCCAGCTATTAAGTATAATCAACGTGTCAAAAAAAAAAATAAAAAATAATAAACTATCTCTAAAAGCATTATTATCACTTGAATTTATTTTATGATTATCGATCTTCAAGAGATATTTTAACATGATTTTATATAGTTCCTTTCTATAACGTCCAGAGTATTCACCGTTATAATTATTGAAAAATAGAATAGAAAATTAAACTTTGGATCCACTACTCCAATAGTTACATATCTTTCAAGGCATAAGGTTTTATATAAAATAACGATACTCCTTATAATATTCAATAGAAATAAATTTGATTAATATATATACTGTTTCATAAGTTGTCAAGTATACGTTTTAATATGTACATAATTAATTTTAATAGAATAAAAGCAATCGAATCTAAAGATGATTTTTTTTTCTCCCTTCATACTTCTCTCCACACCTGTCATGGTATTAACAATAAGCAGATGTGATCCCATTGTATAGGAAATTGGCATTTAAGGCATGAGGGAATTTAATTTAGAAACACGAAACATTAAACTCCGTTCTTGTGAGAAAATATTAATTTTTAAATTTATTTAAAAAAAATAATTTTATTAAGTAGTTTCCAAATATTGCAAGTTATATGTTGTGATATTCGAAATTTTTTAAATCGTTAATTAAAACTCTAAATATGGCTAGAGAATCAAGATGACATCGATTTTTTCTGACCGCGATGAAATACATTTGGAAATCATTTCATAAAAAAAAAAATCATGAGAATTAGAAGCCATGTAATAAAATTTGGCTTTTTCTCGACTTTTTGACAATAACAGACAAGTCCATTTTAGATACGAATCCATATGATCTTACCTCACTAACCATATATTTAAAAAAAAAAACATTTACGGGCATCGCACAACTTTCACTTACCACCTTCTTAGCAGAAATAAGTATTTTCAGACAGAGGAGAAGTATATATATATATATATACATAATATTGTCGCAGTTCCTATTATATTAAGCTCACGTAACGTAAGAAACATTGTTCTATCTTTCGGGCACGGTTCTATTTCTGATATTTCTTCATTAGTTAATTATTATCAAATTCTTTCATATTTTATAGTTAACTATTTTTTATATCAGAGATCAATGCGAAATGGTTAATAGTTTCAAATAAAAAAAAAAAATGAAAGATACTTTACTTTAGAGGAAGCTAATATTGATAATTAGCTATTTAAGCCCTGTTAGAGAACATGGATGAGAATAAAACCTACATTATATGAAAATCTGCATAATTTTACTATATCATGAGTTTAATCAAAATCGTTAGAGCCATTTCAGAGAAAATATTAGAAATGAGTTAAATTGATGACATAAAGTATCGCTGACAGTTTGCCTTTTTTGAAGAAAAGGTTTCTGTAACAGCCCAGGTAAATATAAACCTTAAATACGCAATATAAGTTTCGTATGACTTTTCATTTTTGAGCTACGATGTTCACACACACACGCATATTATTATGCGGGACTTGGTTATTTGGACTTAAGAGATCTCAAAACGTATCGTTCCGTTGAAAACTGTGATTCGAAAATTTTCACGACCGCAATACTTACCTATTTCATACATAGGTGAGTGGGCGGGGTAGCCGAATGGGCTAACGCATGTGCCGTTATTTTTTTTTTTTATTTATTTATTTTTTTTTTTATTTTATTTTTTTTTTTATTTTTTTTTTTTGGGTCCTTCCCTTCCTCGCCGCGCCGTTAAGGCTATATGGGACTTTCCCGGGCCAGGGAGTGTGGGCGGGATTTAAAAGATTCCCTGTAAAAAAATTAAATAAAAAAAAAAAAAAGTAAAAAGTGAATTTATTTTCACCATAGTTTTAATATAACCAAGTAACAAATATATTTTAGTATTATGATGAGGTTTATTAATTTTGTTAATTTGTGACTTAAATTTTACACTTTTAATTTAATAATCAAGGCCAAATATTTATCTCTAACAGCCTTAATATCGCAACCCTAGGGTACGATAACTTCAATCAATAAATTTTGAGGTTTAATTGTAATATATATTCTTTCTCTTGGTGAATATTTACTCGTTTATATCAATATAAACGAATATATATTTATCAATAGAATATATATATATATATATATATATATATATATATATATATATATATATATATATAAAGAGAGATGGACAGACAGACGATGAGAGCGGTCGATAGCTAGGTCTGGGTCAGCTCGCAGGTCTCCCCCCCCCAGCCACGTGTTGATTGTGGCCTCGTGCCGCCGCCCAGCAGCACTCCCATTGGCTGGCTACTATCTCCAATCTCCTGCCTCCTCCTAATGATTATTAGTCCAATTATCTCTTCTTCGGTTTACTAGATAAATTAAGCTTCTCATCCACAAGATATTTTGTATAGCGATGGATCAATAGCGAAATCTAGTAACTTAACTTCGTAAGTAAAAAAAACTTCGTCGAATAAAGTAATTATGATGGCAGTAAGAATCAAGGAAATTAAGAAAACAATGGTAACTGAGTTTTAGGAGGCCCCCAACAAAAATAATAGAATCATCCATTCACTTTTCCCAAGAGAGGTTATTATATTCATATATCGTTGCACAACGTGATTGAAATTTACTTATTTATTTTTTATTAGAGAAGACATAAGAAATAAATGTAGGACTGGATTGCCAGCTCAGTGAGGGAAAAAGAATCACCGAATCCAGCAATATTCAGATTTTTTTTTAACCTTAAATACATAATTGTTTACTGAATGAATTAAGCTTCGGTTATCAGGTTGCCCGGGCTAACCGAAGTTTAAACGGAATAAAATAAGTATGGAGTTCGCGTCCGGTGCCAGTGGAGTTTTCTAACTGTGGTATTAATCCCTCGCCCTCACCTCCTGGCCTAATAGGCTCACATATAGCCTAAAATGCGAGGAAGAGGAGAACGAAAACAAAAATAAAATAAAATAATTATTTGAAAAATCATAATTAGGAGAAATATTTTTTTTTTATATAAAAAATGATAAATTAATTTTAAAAAACATGATTTCAAAAAGAAAATTAGACTTTAGAACACTACCAATGAAGTATTGACCTTGAAAATAATTTTAAAAAAATTAAATATATACACAATAAAAGAATTAAAAAGAAAAATAGTAACAATAATAAGTTATGCCTTTCTATTACATGTTTTAAAAAAAGGTGATATAAAGTATTGACATGTAATATACAGTAATACACCTACCTACTACATATACCTAATATGATCCAAAGATTGCAGAATAGCTTTATGTTGTAAACATTATAGTAAACAGTTGTTTGATGAAATTTCGGTGTAGTAATATGACAAAATTTGGCATGATTTCGATGAAGGAGTGAATTAGTGTGGTTTATATTACACAACTATAATGATACTAAATAAACATAAGATTGCTATGCTACTACCACTACCACTAGGTGTTGACCTATTTGTAGCAAATAATAAGATGGATGACTAACAGAGACTGGACACAAGATGGCAGACAGGGGCCTCCCTCAGATCTCGTCACGACGGCGATCAAAGGAGAAGATGGCCGCCGCCGGACCTAATCAACGGTCCCAGGTGTGCAGGCAACTCATCGGATAATCGATATATCTATCGCTGTATCTCTTTATCTATCTATCTAACTGGCAGTGAAAAGGCTAAAAAGATAAACATAAGATAACATGCACATAACATCCACAATTAAAAATAGCAACACCAGCTAGAGCAACGAAAGTCGATGGTTGAAGACAGTTCGATAATTCTAATAATCGATTAATTAGATTATGAGTGCCTAAATCAAGAACCGCCAGCCACAATGTGGTGTATAAATAGAGGCTTAGGGGTGTGCTCCTACCTGTAAGTCTCCATTTTTATTCTTCTAATTCTATTTACTTATTTATTTATTTTTAGTTTCTTTTTTTTCTTCCCTTTCTCCACGTTCCTTTATGTATATTATTTCATATTATATCCCTTTTACTTTTCTTTCAATCACTCCTGTAGACCTGTACAAGCATATTCACATTTGCATATATTGTTACCATAACAATTTTTTTGCACAACAATGTTACCATCTATTTACTTCAGTTTAGGATCTTGTTACTTAGTTTACTCTGTTTATATTTTAATGTAGTTACTGTTTATAATTTTAATAACCTTATTCACATTGTTGATATTATGTAACTTCCACGATTCTCTATATCTTTTTGTATCTTGTCCGTTCTAGCCCTGAAGAAGACTTGCAAAATCGGGTCAAAACGTTGGCTTTTAATAAAAATAGATTTGCCACTATTTAGTTTATTTATGACCGCCACCACGAACCACCTCCTTCCTTTATAATGCAACGGTTAATTATTAAATATTCAATAATTATTATTGTGTTTTAATATTATATAGTCCTTCAGAACCATTTAATTGGTGAAAAGTAGTATCACAACTGGCAAATTAATAAACAACCCTTCAAAATCGAGCTAAATCATCTTTTACTTACGTAACACATCATTAGACAAATGACTCACTTTAATTGGAATAAACATACAATATTGAAAAGATAAAAACAAGACAAGATGAGTCTCTCAAAAGTGACACCTACCATAATATAGATCCCCATTTGTTTTAAAATATACTAGACTATACCCTATACTTCACTATATTTAGATATTTAAGAATTCAAAATCTTGCAGCCATAGTCATCCGTTAACCATATCGGTCTATTGCCAACTCAAGCTTTGGACATTTCTAAATGGCACAGCTAATTAAATCTCCAGCAGGCGACACATTACAACCTTCATATCGCTAATACTGAGAAACGTTTTTATGCATAATTTTCATCTCTAACGTAATACTTAAAATTGCTCTTCATAGATGCAGTCACCTAAATATTTGGGCGGGAGTGTTGTTTGAAGGAAAAAAAAATAGCTTCACGAAGCGACCCAGTTGACGTGGACTAGAACATTAAATTATTTATAAAACAAACTCAATTAAAACTAAGACATTCGTCAAGGTAAGAGCGAGCTTGCATATTTAGCCTGGCCCGGAGCCCGCTATCAAACCTCTCTCTCTTTCCCATCTCCTCCTCTCTACGATAGAACAATATATTATATAAGATATATAAAATAATAATAATATAATATAATATCAACCGTAATATGGTTATACTATATGTTACGAAGGGTTAAGGTTAGGCTATAGTTACAATGCATTTAAGAATGTTTTTTTTTAAACCTTGTTTATTCAGAATTGATACATTCTATTTAAATTAAGGACAATTATAATGAAAATGAAGGATCACATTCACAATATATATTTAATAAATTAATTCATATTACATAGTTGGTAGAGGAAAAAAAATCAACTTAATTATAATGCTGGGTTAAAACATGGGAGGAAAACACAACTGATCTATCAGACGAAACGCACAAATAATCAATTTTGTACTAGCTATAAAGTAGTCCAACAAATAATTTTATATGAGGAGTTGATCGGGGGGAAGAGGGGAGGGGGTGCGGTCAAATTAATAATAAATTAAACAACAACTTTTTTTTACTTGTTTTATTTATTATTTATATAATTGGTTAATTTATTATTTTTTTTTACTTGCTTAATTTATTATTAATCTGACCGCACCACCCCATCAACTCCTTCTCATATTATATCAACGGCCAACAATATCTACATCAACCTAATAATTTTATAAATATCTTAATGCAACAAAGCGAGACCATCACTGAACCGATTACAGTTAAAACCTCGATCGATACGAGCAGTTCCAACACCATGATTCCCGTCGGATCACAACACTCCCGCCTACGTCTCGGATGCTAGGATGAGCGCTTATCATTTAAGCGATATGTTTTACACTCAGATCAATAATATTATAGTCACTGCTCTAGTAAATCTTATTACATGCAGCAATATAATATAAAAAGAGTACTAACACATGGAGAAAAAAAAAAACAATAAAGAGCTCGTGTCAGAAACTGATTAATCAATAATTTCATGATATGAAGGCAAAGAGGTTGAGATTGGAGTAATAATGTTTTCTGCAACCATAAATTTTGTTTTGGTATGTTTTTATTTTAGTTATCAATGGTGAATTTAATTTTAAACCTTAATATTTTCACATAAATAACTAACAATGCACGAAATTATCCAAACATATAAAAGATAAACATAAAACTTTAAATATTAAATATCCATTGTTGAATCTTCCTCTATATTACCGATAAGACTAACTTTAACCTCTTTAACTTACCAAACATAGTTTATACACAATCCTATAACACAGATCAAACAGCATACAACACAACAGACAACACTCAACAGACTGTAAGAACACATACACACAATAGTGTTCCTCTTAATCAGCACAGTATGCGCACTGACCCCATTGTCCCCGTGTTCTTAGTATATGCCGGCCATGACCGCTATACTAACTTCTCGAGTAATATTATTATATATATAAATATGACGTTTCATATTTTTTAGAACCAGGCGGAAATTTACGTAACCTTTTACAAAATTATAAAAATGCTATGGACTGCAAATATTTAAAAAAATTACATTCAATAAAATAAAAAAAAATCAATAAATATCCTTTATCATTAAAGACCTTTAAGAGATATAACTATTCACCATAATCACGACGTAAATATAATAATTATATGAATAGAAGAAAAGATGATATAATTGGTATCTTCCCTAGAGCACAGAAATAATTAAGAGTTTGAATAAATGAAAAAATGAATATATCTCGAGGAACGATTATTGAAATATTGAAGTCGGTCCTTGAGGAACAATGATAGGAAAAGTGACGAACCCTGGACAACAATACGATAATATATCCAAAAATTATCTAACTTCAGAATTAGATTTTTATTAATAGAAGCTGCAAAATCTGAAGGCTAAAACTTCTGCACTATAGGCAGACATTTTTTTTTATAAAATATTGAAACCTGGAGGCTCCGATGGTTTGGCCAATTGTTTTTCTAAACAAACCAAAGTAAAGAAAAAAGACGTGACAGCCAAGAAAAGTGTCGATGGAAAATTTAATAGAGAATAGCGAAGTGGCACACTGAAGGAAAAACGAAAGTGAAAATTCGCAAGTTTGACTGGATTAGTGACAAATTTATATCGTTTGTTTGCGCTTCATGACTTGACTATCGCATTAATAATACTCTGTTGGGAAATAACAGGGAAAGAATTGAAAACCATATTTTTCATATTTAGAGCTGTTTTGTTGCTATTTCTTTGTTCAAAGCTAAAGATATGTGTTGGGCAAAATTAGGTACTTCTAGTGAATAGACGTGACAGGTGAAACATCGGTTTATAAAAATATACATGGCTGTTACGACGATTCAAACAACTGCCAACAATATACAATTTTGAATAACAACCGATTATAGAGAGAATGAAATGGTGAACCATTCCCACGCTTACAGTATGCAAATCTGATTTTTAGTTTCTGAGATATTTTAATCCTTATCTTCAATAAAACTCCTCTTCATTTTCTTTTCGACACTATTTTTTTTCTATTTTCCCTCTCTAATTCGGCGTAGCGTTAAGATACAATTTCGAATAATAGCTCATTACAAAAGGTATGAAATGATGAACATTTCCCACGCCATCAATATGTACGCCTGATTTTTATTTTTTTAAATATTTTAATATTTACATTTAAAACCCTTCTATTCCAATTTCTATCCCAAAAAGAGTCAGACCTCCCCCGCTAACCTTCTATTTAAATTTACATATTATTCAAAATTATTCACATAATGATATAGTTACATATAATTCATCATTTAAATACTTACTATTAGATTCGTCTTGTTTTCCTTTTTTCCCCTCTTTTTTTTAATGCAGAAACACATAGGAGTTTATTGCTAAGAAGAATGTAATGTATTTCTTATTTATTTTTTTAAGAAGTGTATACTTATATTTTACCACTGTACATAGTTTTAAGTGTCTTGTATATAGATTTTTTTTTATTTTGTACATAGTATGTTTAGCTAATATTTTCTATATTTTTTATTTTATTTTTTTACTTTTTATGTTTGTTTTTACTCAGGCCAGATATAATACTTTAATTTTGTACCTTTATGTTATTCTAAAGGGACTTCGTCCCAGAATAAAATTATTTTCTTTTCTAATATATACGCAAAAACAGGTCAAGTAGTCGACTCCAGCCGACTTTTCCCTAGCGTTACCCTTCGGAGAACTGACGGCTCAATCTAATTCGATCTCTAAAAAAAAAAAAACTGCAGGACATGCCTAAAGGAGTTTTCACTTCAAAAATTAATTAATTTAACATTAATGATAAATGTAACAAGAAGTTAGTTATTCTACTATAGGTAGGACGAAAAGAGATAATAATAACCTGTTATTATATTTAACTATTTACATAGTTACAGTAACCTCCATGATACTCTCCTTTACCATGCTCGCTATACCCTACAAGGCACCCTCGTACCCTTCCAATTAAACCCTTCCCCTCCTGACATCAAAGAGGAGGAAGAAGACCCTATCTATAAAGAGTTGAGTTGACCCAGTTCGGGGAGGATGGGAGGAAGGAAAGTCCAAAGAACGCTATCTGAGGGGAAGCCCCTTTCCAGTCCTCATTATCGGCTCCCAACGAGAACACTAACCATGTCACTACAAGAAAGATAATAATTTATAAAAATCTAGTGCGCTGCACTGCCCTGCGTCACACATCTAATAAATAGTAACCAATTTTGAGTGGAAATTAATTTTTTTAAATGAGTAGCTTCATATCAAAGATAGATATCTTTCATTTTGAAAGAGTTGAGAAAAAAAAAACAATTTTTATAACAAAGCTTCAATTATGTAATAAGTACTATTTCAAATAAATGTTCCACTAAATCACTAATCTTAAATGTAAATAATTTGGCATCGCTCATTCCATGACAGCATCCATGTTAAATTTATTTTATTTTAACTTAATTAATTCAATATATTCATGTAAACTTCATTTTGGACATTTCATTCCCTGTTCCGATCCAATCAGCTATTTCTCCTACAGTAGGGAAATAGTACCAAACAAGTTCTATTAAATCTAAAGTAATCAAAATGAAATTGTTAACGCTATAACGACTCGTAAACACTACTAAACTATTTACAACATCATTCAATTCTTCACGTTTTCTACCACAAAATTAAAACGAAATAGTTTTAAATCAACTATAATACGACGATTCTGTGAGGGGTTAGGTCGCTCTATATTAGTTTTTACCTTTCTAATAGGTTATCTCTATTAGCCTGCTAAAATTTATTATTTTAGAAAGGATTCGGTCCAATAAAGTAGTCTTTTCATTAAATAAAGTAATTCCTTAAATAAGGCAGTATTTTTTTTTCATTATATATTATACATTTATCATACTACTTATATTTCCGGAAAAGTGTTTTTAAGCAGAGAAAATATTTATAATTTCGGTAATAATTAAATTCTTTCGCACTTTATATTTATCTATATTTATAACTACTAACAGAGACAGTTAATTATTGAGGCCAAGAATAGTTTAGAGAAAGCTATTTTTAATATTATGTTTTTCAGACCTGGCAGAATATTCCTATAGAATGAGGATAAGACCTAGATATTATTAAATATGTTGTTTAATATCGACTAGCTCTTATTGTATCTTATATTTATTTGTACGTATAAATAACAAATCATATTCCTTATGAATATTTTTTGGAAAAATAGTAAAAAGATTATAATTCAATAATAAAGTGACACCTCCGTGTTGATCAAATGAGGGCTCTTGCAGAGGGAAAAAGTTTGTTTATATCTCGAAAACTATAAAATATACGAAAGATATAAATATAATTTTTACAAAAGGAAATTTAGTTAGCTTTAATTTTGTATACGACATGTTTTGTCTATGTCTCCTCGTTTTCAAGATATACGAGAACGTGTAGAAAAAGTGACCTTTGGGGCGGTCCCCTCCACCATGAAGCGGAACGGTTTGGGACGGGGACTTTTAGTATGTTTACCTCCTAAGTGTCCTCAACAAATCCCTAAAATCAATTACTTGCCCATCTTAAATACAGTCTACAAGCCCTTTTTTGCCATCCATTGATTGGACTAGAAGGCACGGCTTTAGGAGCAGACTTCGGAGGAGAGGGGGCCAATAATAATGTAGAGGGTGCGAGCATATGAATTCGCCCCCCTTCCTTTGAAATTTCAGGTAAAAAAAAAATTAAAATCGGTCAGAGGCTACATGAATGAATGCAACGCGTAAACTAAAATCCATTAAGAAAAGTTAGCTGGCTAGGCTAGAGCTTAGTAGTAGTTATGTAACTATTTCATTGATACCTAAATGTTTCATTTATTTAAATTGTCATTTATATTCAATTATAATATATATCAAAGTACCCGTCATTCTTATCACATTTTTTGCGACAAACAAGTCGAACTGTGAAAAAAGTTTATTTTTATTTGACGTTGTACACAAAAAGAAATCAAACACAATTTTCACTTTTTTATATAACGCATTTTTATCTGAATATTTTCTAGAAATGTACCAGTGTTATGAAGGATGTCCCTCCTCACCTCTGAGTTTAATCGAAAAAAAAATACGTTATATATTCCATTGTACTTCTTTTTTTTTTGTTTTAGATATTTTCACGTATACATAATAAGTGAAAAAAGATGAAATAAAAATCCTTACAACTATACAAATATATATTTAAAAAAAAAAAAATTTAAATATTCAATATTATATTTGTTGGTTTCAAAATAATTATTTTTTTTTTTCCCTAATCGAAATCGAAAGCTTATGGGCACAGCACTTCGCAAAGATGAAGGGAAAAAGTGATATATTCGTAGTTCGGAGTGGATACAGTGGCCTGTATCAACATTTCCGAAAGTTCATTTTAATACGTATTTCCGTTGACTAATTCGAGTCACGGAAGTTTTTACAATCCTAATATTTTACCTTTTATTGTATTTCATAAGTAAATAAATGAGAGTGAAATATATAATTTTCGATTTAATTTAATAAATTTTTATTTAACTGGTTAGATAGCGATGACGAAGTTTCAATATTAAATATAACCCAAACCATATGACAGAAAATATTTATTTATATATTCTCCATAAAACACGTTCCCTTACTTCCAGAGAGCCCCCGGACTGGATATACAATATATCCTGGAACAGGCAGGACACCAATAACTCAACCGGCCCATTCTAAATCCCAACAACATTTTCGAAAACATCGGGTTTTTTCCACTTGGCCGAGAATCCTAACGTAAACACAGGCATCAATCAGGACCGATATATAAACATCAACGCAAAAGAGGAATGTATGACGTCAGTAATAAAATATATTTTTATGTAGCCACATGAGGTACTTTTATTAATATTGCAAATGTTAAGATTTACACTAATATAAACACCTGCATAGGTGCAGACTTTCTATTTTGATTGGGGGGAGGGGGGGAGGAGAGCAATGTACAAAAAAAACTAAATAAATAAAAGGAGATAGCAGATATTATGTGTAAAAACTCAACATGATTAGTGTGAAACGAACATGTGGAGAGACTTCATAACATAGGTACATTTATAAAACTTTTCCAGCTAAAGATGACTAATATTAAAAAACTGAAATTAATTTTTGATTTCTTAGTTTGTACCAACTTAAAATATCAGTCTAACAATTAATGAAAAAATGTCAATAAAAACAATTCCTATAATTCTCTATTTATATTTATATTTATTAAATACATTTTTTTCACCTTTATCGTAGAAAATTCATTAGAAAATGACGTGAAAATGGAGGTGTCCACGTGAGAGGTGCTTCTGTGTTATTACCCCTTAGCTAGTCGATAATAACATAGAAACACGTCGATTTTAGTTTACATGTTTCATTCGTTCAAGTAGCTTATTTCGTCCACACCATGCTAAGGTAACTAATGTGAGCCTTTTTAAAGTAACAATATTTTAACGGGCCTTATATTGCTATTATTGATATTATACTTTATATTAAAAGATTATTATATCTAACAACATAGCCTACGAATTTATGTTTTGCATATTTCCATTATATCTGAAGACTTTTAGACACACTTTTCGCGGCAAATTTGAAGCATCGAAGCATTGAGAGTTCATCTAACGGCCTTCAATCTTTCAATTAAAAATATAAATATTTAACATATTCTCCTGGTTAACAGAGTTTCACATAAACGCAAACGCAGGAAAAAAATATTTATATATATATATATTAGTATAATTTAAAATATGTACATTATAACCCAAACCCAATAAATCCAAAAACCGTTAGATACTCGCTAGCCTTTTATGATGCAATTACATATTATTCATAATGATTTAATTAATGATATATTTAAATATAATTCATCATTTAAATAGTCAGACAATTTTTACTATCGGATTCGGCTTTCTTTATTTTATTTAATTTAATAGATTAGTCGACTACATATCCATCTTTAATAATAAATTTAAAAAATCTTAAAATATATATATACTTGAGCTAATTAGCAACACTGATCTAATTTTACTGAAAAATAAAAACAAAAACAATAAATAGTAAAATTGATAATGCAATATTTGTACGACTTTTCAAAAAGCGAGGGTACTTAGTCATTGAAGCGTGAAGATTTCTTAGCGAAGAGGCGGCAACGGAGCGATAGTTCGATCCGGCAACGTCGCACAGCGCTCCGATCGCCTCTAATTGATTATAAAACAATAAATTAAAAACCCAACTAGCGAGTCATTATATTTCTTCCACATTTTAATCTAAACATTCACGGTTTACATAAATAGCAAACAGAATAAAATATGATAGCATCATTAAATGTTTTATTTCCAATTATTTAAATATAAATAAATATTTTATAATAAAAAGCAAGTTATCAAGCGACAATTTTCAATTGAATTTCCAACTGTACATTTAGCTGCTACTTAATTTTGCTAGGAGCTGCGAATTTTAAAACCATTAAAATCGATCGTAACTAAACTTCATTTAATAAAATATCATTTTATCTCTCTAAATTATTTATAAAGAACACTATAATTCAGTGCGATGAAAAAAAAAAAGATTAATATATAAAAAGTAAATAAAATAAATGTCTAACCAAATTATAGAAGGAAAGATATAGGAATTTTATATATATATATATATATATATAAAAATAAAATATAATTTTTTAATTAATAAATTATAATATAAAATATAATTTTGTAATTTTTATATATTATTTACTTATATATTATATATTATTTTAAGTGCACTAACACAGCTAAGTTCGGAAAAAAACGAATAAATTATTCGTCATTTTAAAATTATTATCACTCTTTCACAGTGTTACATTTATTCCACTTTAAAAAAAAGCATGCTCGTTTAATAAGCTTTAAATCCATATTAATTAAGTTGAGATTCTCGTCGATGCCCTTTAAATTTATCTACAGTGTTTTTATATTTTTAAATAACTAAAGAAATATAAACTTTTTTGTTGATGTTGATTTTTTAAATGTTTTTCAATGTTTAAAATTTTCTAAAAAATCATTCTAATAGAACAATTTGGTATAAAGACATGCGGTTCTAAATATTTTTTATACGCACTAATGCATAGCTTTTTTTTATTTTTTACAAGTTTTAAATCAACTGAAGTAACATCTATTTTTTAAGAAAATTGTCAAAATGATAAAAAAAAAAAATATTTAGGCCAATAATAGGGAATCACCTTTTAATTATATTACATCACTTTATGTTACATGAAAAATAATGTTAAACTGTTTGAAAATAATAAACCATTGTGTAATAATTTTCAGCTTTTTTTCCCCCTTTTTTTAATAGATTTTCGTCACTTGAATAATTTTATCAAATTAAAGTTTAGGACAGGTGGCCTAATAAAAAGAGAACGATTTTTCTGCCTAAGAGGGCAATTACCTGGAGCTATATCTGTCCCTGGTGGCCCACTATCTGGGTCACTTCGATACCCTCCTCTCTCCCTCTTCTCTCTCTCTCTCTACTCCTCTCTTCCTTTATATTATCCCACCATATTTCCTCTTCTACATCTAGAGAATAATTATACCACCTTTATTGAGAAAATGGAAATGTTTATAATTTACTTGCTCATAATATTCACCATTAATATATCAATATGCATTTAATTAGTGCATTTGAATTATTATAATTAAAATGAAGAATTACAAATAGACTACAAAACCTCCTTTTTTAAAAAAATGAATTTTAGAATAAAAAATTATCTGCGGTTGTGAATTATTCAGAACAAGTTAAAAATGACATAATTTCATTCGTCATTTATGATCGACAAATTTTGTTTACGGATTTGGAGAAATAAATATTTCACCCCTATGTAGTAACCTAATTTCAGTAGGCAAGTAATTGAACATGAATGCCTCAATAGAAGGCAAAATACCACATCGATAGCCAAAAAGCAGATGGATATATAGAATCAACAAAGATGCAATAGAACTTCGTACAGATAAATGAAAAAAAAAAAAATCAAGACAAGCAGAGCCAAAATAATGTAATTCCAACAGAAAAAAATGTAATTGGACACTTTCAGTGTTGGTAACATGCCCTGATGATGACCCACAAGCTTTAGTCGAAACGTTGACAATAAAAATCGTAAAAACTGAGCGCATCATGATAATCTGTCGCTCGTGCTCATGACAGGCCGTTGACTAACTTCCTTTAATAATATTAATGTCTTAAAATAAAATTACAATTATTTAGCTTTCCAATGTATATAAAAAACAACAAGCCGTTGGGAACCGAGGTTAATCATGGATATTAAAAATTCGACAAATTATGTATATCATAAAATAAAAAAAAAAATTGCGTAGGAACTATTATAATTATAATTGGTAAATGGTTTGCTGTCGTGGATAATGAAGAGAAGAATAGTTGAGGTGGTCAGTCAAAAAAGAAGTGGTTCTTTTCTTAGCCCTGATGATGGCCTGACCTTCAGGTCGAAACGTCGGCATATGTAAAAAATATCATTTATTTTTGCCTTCTTTTTTGACTGACCACCCCAACTATTCTTATAATAAACAGCTAGTCGGGTAATGTAAAAAATTGACTGCGCAGAAGAGATTATTCTTGTTCACGAATTCCATTTTTACACGCAATATATAATTCTCTGATTTGCAAAAATACAGATTGAAAAACAAGAGATTGAAATGTCAAACAAATTATACATACCTGTGTATACAGTATTTGTAGTTTTCAAATATAAACAAATGACATTTCAGCAATATATTAAATTTTTAAACGAAGAAAAGATGAAGAAGGTTTGCAATAGATTGAAGAATAGAACGTTACAAATTAAAAGTATTTGATTCTTAATATATTACTGTATTGCAAAAATAAAACCATTAAATTGAAAATTATATCGATAGGAAATAGAGAAAAAAATTAAATTGCTTTAACAGTAAAAAATAATAATACCATCAGAAAAAGTTAGCCGGAGATGAGGTAAAAAAAATACTATATTATGTAGTAGTATATTTTATTATACTGTGCAACGTTTCGGCCAACTATCAGAGGCCATAGGGCCTTCAGCAGTGCCTGGCGGAATGCCCTGAAGAAGACCTACAACGTAAGTTGAAACGTCGGAAAAATACTAATAAAATATACTATAATATAATATCTTATTTTTTGACCGCTCCATCCGACTAACTCCTTCTGAAATTATTATCCACTGTCAAATATAATAATAAATGAAAATAAAGAAAGAAAATCAAACAGAAATTAGTAAAATAATTAAGAGTTCGCGTCCTGGCGACACCATAACGCTAGTCTACTTTCTATAATTTTTTTGTTTTAGCATACTATTCTTTTTCAATTTAAAAATAAATCAGTTATCTATATTAAAAGTATATATCAAATTAAAATTAAAACACTCCGACAAAAATATCGACATTTTAACAACTTACCTAATATTTTTTACAATGGAATACGATATAATCATATTGGAATTAACTTGCAAGAGGCAATCGCAAACTTCTACAATAAGCAATTTAAATATAAATAGAGCTTATGTTAAAATACAATCACTGATAATAAATACATATAATGTGTAACGTTCAGTAAGATCTATAATTTATTTTCCGCAAGTTTCAAACACATTTCAATTAAAAAAGTTGATTTAAAAATTTAAAAGTAGTGATGCAACTAACCGGCTATGAGTCAATGCCAGCTCCCGTGAAACGTGCTTCTTGGAGGTCTCCTAAAAAATTAAAATATGCAATTAATAAAATATATAATGGTATATAATATATAATAATGGTTTATTTTCATAAATGGCAAAATACATCTATAAAATCTAATATCAAAACATTGGTCACGTGACCTTCAGCCATACATATATACATATGAAGTTAAATAAATCTTATTAAGATGTAATTCCGGTAATAAAGTAAACAAAATATTTTAGACACACTACCAGCTACAAATTATAAACACATTGCAACTTTTCTTACCTAATTATTATTTACATATCTGTACCCCGGAGGTAAGAGGTAAGAAACAGCACCTCCATTTTATTAAGATTTGTTTTTTATTATTACTAAATTATTTAAAAAAAAAAAAAAATGAACGTGGTGTTGTTTACCTCCGAGGCACAGATATATCTTACACTTCATCGGCTATGGCTTAACTCCCTAACTAGACTATCTCGATTCGAGGTAGGTTGACAATATTTTATTAAAGCAGGTCTTTCTTTTGCCATTTAGCTGTTCAATTGTTCTTCCATAGCTAGAACAATATCCGGAATCCGGATAATGTGGGACAGACAACTAAAAATAAAAATTATTTCCTACTTTACTTAAATTACATATGGAAAATATTTGGGGTTGATCATCGTTATATATTTTATAATTTAGGTGTAATAATTCGCACCTTCCTTTAAGAATCCAACTTATATCTGTAATCTTCATTGTATCAAAAAAGTAATTTTTATTTTTCTCATGCTGTTCTTTTTAAATATACAATTAACCAGAATAAAATTGAACTAGTAATGTGACGCAATTCTGACTGCTACAGCACTGCCGCCAAAGGCTTATCACATAATATATCACATAATGCTTTATGTCTGATGGCCGGTGGTTGAGCCAGTTTTTTTAGTTTTTTTTTGCCCTCCCATACCTCGCCTTTTAGGCTATACGAGATTTTTTCGGGCCAAGGAGTGAGGGCGGGGATTAATGCGAGAGTTGAAAAATCACCTGGGAACCAGTCTCTTATTTTCAAAGTGAACTTGAGTGGACTTTTTTAGAAATTGAGATAAGTAGCGAATCCCATGTAAACAAATCCAATCAAGCCAATGATGCAATTTTTTGTTTTCAAAAACGAACCTAAATATTTAAAAAAATTAAGTTAAAATAAGTTAATTTCCTAAATCGGCCGTTTTCAAGTAATTTAACGAAAATTTTATTCCTTAAGTATCCTTAAAAAAAATTTGAATAAAAAAAATAAAATAATTTCACTGTGCCATTATTGTAAACAACAAGTTTTTTATTATACTATTTTTATAACTTTATTCCCCCCGAATCATTCACCATTCTTTCTCTCTAATAAACTTCCCCCCCTTTTTTTCTACCTGTTTTTGTTCAAAAGCGTGGCTTGACGTTTATTTTTTCCTTAAAGGGAGCCTATTCAAGTTTCAATGCACTTTAATCACTAATGGAATAATCAATGATTTTCGCAACTATGTTCTGTAAAAAAATAATTTCTTATTTTATTTTTTATAAATATTGGTTATGATACAATTATTGGAATAGAAAATATAGAATCCGTAATAAAGACC
The DNA here is from genome assembly GCA_928085145.1 of Nezara viridula. Classification (NCBI taxonomy): domain Eukaryota; kingdom Metazoa; phylum Arthropoda; class Insecta; order Hemiptera; family Pentatomidae; genus Nezara; species Nezara viridula. Next base: position 799,749 of record OV725080.1, read on the forward strand.
CCATTTTATCAAATTATGAATATCCGCCTGAAACCTCATAAATAGTTTCATTTTATCGTCTCCTACAGCTATTATACTTACAGAAATTCTCGGAATTTGGGCGTTTTCAATCTGGAGATCGACAAACTTTGTCCACTTTATTAGGTACGCAAAACTCGTAAATATCCCACTTACTTACATCGTAAGATAACATCATCAAAAAGTAAAAAAAAATATGACCAAAAGAATTTGGTTCGTTTGGCGTGAGGTGGTAGGCAACCTTTTTACTATGTTACGATTCAAGTGGAAAGCAAATGGTTATTCGTGAGTTTTTATTACCTAATTAAATAGACAAAGTTTGCTAATCTCCAGATTGAAAAAGCCCCAATTCTGAGAATTTTCGTAAATAAGGTTACGATGAGATAAACTATTCAAGTTTCAATGGGATGTTAATTTTTCCTCTTTGGATTTAGGAATTTATTTTTCACAGGTTTGATTTATTCCGATCTACTTTATGAAATTATGCTTTTTGATATGATGGGCATTGATGATATAGTACAACTAAAGTATTCTTATTGACTTATTGAAATAAACCGAGTGCATCAAATGAGACACTAACATCTGCTAACATTGACTAGCTCTGAGACGATAAACCCTCGACCCCGATATAGGTCAAAGCGACTGGCCCACTTTCCTTGTTTATACTGTTTTTCGAAAAAGGGTAAACAACAAGTTGAACGGACCCCTAATTACAGTTAGGCCACGAGGGTCCATAAATCTAAAGGCTGTCAGGGGGGAGGGCGGGGGAGAGGGGCAAGATGAACGGCCGCTGCTCTAAAATAACTGTCAGCGAGAGTTGTGGGCAAAACGGAAATCAGTCAGTGCCAAATAGTGCTCAGCCGGTGAATTATAAATCGATATTTTATCATCGACCAGAGCCGCCATTGCATGGTATGGTTTTGACCCTAACCACTACCTCGATGTCCCTTTAACTGGAAATGCCCAACATATGAAAAATAGGTCAAATTTTATTTCCACCGACCTATATACGAAATTTAATATGAAGGAAAGCATTCCGATAGTAAATACTAATTTTAGAATTTAAAAGATTTTAGTGAAAAAGTTTTAACATCCCAGGTATATCATCCACACATTAAATATGTAATTTAAATTTTATACGAACTAGATCTTAACAGTAATGCGGCTGAGTGAGACTGGCTACGATCTCCTGGATTCCTGCCTTTCCTTCCACGGGTGGGGGAAAGGCTAAGCCCGAAATTCTCTTCAATGAATGAACTTTGTAAATATCGTATTAAAGTATGGTTGTATTTAATGTGTTATTTTGATTAGTTTAGTTTATTTTGTTTGCATGCCTTTACTTTTAATAATTAACTAGTTGGCCCGTGCGAAAAATTCGCAGACAATTTTGTTTAATGAAGAAATAGCAAAACAATATGGAAATAAGTAATTCCTATGTATTATGTAAGGAATGAATTAATATTTTTTCCTTAGTCGATTACAATATTCCATTAAATATTGTACAAATTTCATCGCCAGGACCTATTTTTAAACGCTGACTGGAAAAATAATAAAAGTAATATAGACAAAATAATGCTACGATCAAGGGATATTCTAAATTATTAAAAAAAAAATAAAATGTAAAAACAACCATTATAACACTTTTTGTGGTTTTCGAAAAAAAAATATCAAAGGCTCCCTCCCTCCCCCATTAGGTCAAATAAGTAGGAAGAAAAATTTATTTTAGATCGCAATGAAAATTTGTATTCGAGGGTCTTTCGAGCTCTTCCTCCTTAAAAAAACATTTCAACACACTTTACTCCGCCTGTAAATACAAATTGTTTAAATTTTACATATTTCTAATCGATTTTCACAAATTTTTTTTTTGTTTTGTAGGTAATTTAATAACCTTTTTAATTATCAGGGGTACAATCTAGAAAAAATGCATACTATTTGAGTTATTCGCAAATAAAGTTTCTTTTACTCCATAACTTTTTCCCAGAAATTTCGGATGAATGGGACTATTTTTCGCATGTGAAGGAGAAGAATATCTTCAAAACGAGTGGTCAATCATTGGATTTGATGAAGAATTGACGAAGTTATGGTGTACCGACAAAAAAACACCTTTTAGAAATAATATATAGGATTGATTAGTTGTAAAATACAAAAATATACTCTTGATGAAAATTGGTTTCAATGATTCTAGACAACCTGACCAAAATATAACTTGTTCAAAGAGTTGTATTTTTTTTTATATTTATTTTTGATGTTAAAAAGATCAAAACGTTACAACTCTCACCACGCTTCCTGAACCTCGTCAAGACTAGAAATGAAAAGATATCAAGAGGGCAGTGAAGGAGATGGACTTCCTGTAAACTGGTTCTGTCCAGGCTGGACAACCTTAAGGGGACGCTCCCTGCAGCGAGGTATAAATAGCGGAGATCAAAGGGGACAGGTGTGCCAGCCTTAATCATAACAAATGGCCTAGTGCTAACTGATGAAAATATCCATTATATATTCTTTTAATCTCTTTGTAAATATAGTGTTCGATTGATGGTGGCCAATCAACGCTCATTTGTAATCATAGCAATAATTAAAATACTATAATGGCTTATTTATTTTAACATGTAATTTATTTAACAAAGATAGAACAGAAATTAGAAGAATGCACTGATATGAGTATAATATGATTTTTTTGTACGAGCATTAATTACTATATAGAATTATATATTAATTTTAAAATTACTTCTATAAATAGGGTGAGTCAAACAGAGCAAATTTCATTTTGTAAATTACTTTTTTTTTCCTTGGAATAAATAAAAAAAAAAAAAAATTAATTACATAAAATTATGTTTAAGAGGTCGTTGAAGGTCATAAAAGAAAATTGAATTTACAGCAACAATATTTTAGGAATAATTTTTTTTTTATATTTGCTCCTTGACCCGGTCCTCACATTTAGTTGCTGTATATACTTTATAATTTAAAAAAAGTACATATTCTGATTGTTTAGGTATTTAGATCAAACACTCAAAGAAAGAAATATGGAATAATACAAAAAAAAATAAACTTTTTTAAGGTAGGAATGTCTTCCTCCCCTTGGATTCGCCAGTCTGCTTCAAGATCAACAATGAACTTCGTATCGAGGTTGATTAGATGCCACATAAAAAAAATGGTTTGTGCTTTTTCAGTTTCATTCTATAATAAAGCGAAGGATAAAAAACTCAATTCAGGTAATTGAAACATTATAAAATTTCTTTTAAAATAATTTGGAAGTTAAATAATTAACATTTTTTTTACTTGCTAATTTATTCACAACTTTTTGAACATCCTCCAACAGGACTAAAATTAACATTTTTTAATGTTACAGCCTATCTTAAAAGCTAATGTTTAGTTGACAGCGGATGACCTGGACATACACGTCAAGAGAGTGATACCACATCAACTATATAGTAATTTAGCGCTACATAAATGAGAAAATACTTCGTGTTTTTTATTTTATTTTTTAAGTATATAGACATACATTTTTTATTTTTATACAATATAGATATGAAAATATTTTGGATTTTGTAAACTTTTTGTTTTGACAATAGAATATTCCTGATGGTAAATAATTTAGTGGCTTAAATTCAAAGATGGGCATCTGTTGTCATTTTTAAAAAGTTGAGAAAAAGCCAATTTACTGTAACTGAGCTTCAATTTAAACCAATTTTAATGATTTTTTTCTTCATGGTTCGACTTGAACATTCTTAAATAAAATCATCAGAAACAGTTGTAGTTCAATCTATAAAACAAAAAAATTGACTTTTATTCAACTTTTTAAAAAAGAAATATGTCCGTCTTTGATATGAATTTACTTACACTTATGGACACATTTGACAGGTTAGGAATAGTGTTGCCCCAAATCGGTCTTGGTCTTGCACTTAGAAACACCGCCTATTTGTTGTAAGACGAAGACCAAGACTGGTAAAAAAAAATCGATTTTTTAAATAGAAAATTGAGGCAAAATAGTTACTAATACTTGACAATTTTAGTTACTGTATATAAAGAATAGGTGAAACCAATATACTTTTGCATTTAACTTTTTCATTCAGAATTATTTAAGTTTCTTATATCTAAAAAAATACAGTAATATTTCTCTATTAATAAGCTAATAGGTAACTGCAAGCCTGTTACGAGAGTCTTGCGCAAGACCAAGACTGAGTTTGCAAGATCCAACACTCGTCTCGGTCTCGCATTTCGGCAATACTAGTTAGGAAGCATGGAGAAATTCCTGTCCACAGAAAATAAGAAAATTCTAGACAGATAAGAAGGCAGGTCGTCTTGCTAGTTTGCGTAATCAAACAATATCGCACGGCGGGTGGCATGAATATCCACGCCATACTTCTCTATCCTCTCCACAATAAGTCAAAAATTTAACTTATTAAAGTTGTAAAATCAGTTTTTAAATAAATTAAATTATGAAAAAAAAAAGCTCCTGATAATATTGAATGAATTTCACCGCAGTGAGCGTGTAGAACATGTGATCAATGACGTCAGTACGCGAGGCATCTTAAAATTGGCGACTCCCAGTTTGGTAGGCCTTGATCTGAAGTCACGGACCAGTTGTTGACGAGCTGATGAGCGCTACTACTTATTTCTGATAACAGATCACCACGGCGGTGACATGAGGCACTCCTACGCCTTGCACAGGTACTCAGTGCTGTACTCTCGGACTACGCCCCCGAGCCCCCAGAATACCCGTCCACCCCGCACCCTCCCACACCTAATGAAGAATAAAAAAAAATGTGTTCCTTTTGTTTTGACAGAGAGTTGGACCCGAACCAAATGCACGACTGCGCGATGTATATTTAGCTGATCTATGGCCAACTTGTTTATTTGACGCCTCCGCCTCTGTCGCAATGGCCAGGCTAGCTGACCGCCTTTCCATGTCGTCCTCTCTTCGAGGAGTGGAGGAGGATCCGGTGTGGAGGGATCAGAACAGGAAGCAGGACATGTGGTCCATCCAAAACTATCTCGATGAAGTATGGCGAAATATAGGTAGGAGAGAACACAACAGCTGACTGGATCAGCTGTTCAAAATATCTCAATACCCCTAAATATTTTAGAATATAAAAGAAAAATCCGTTAGGGGTTTATATTTATTTATTCATTATGGAGGTTTTGAATCAAAAAGTTATTTGTATGGTTTTGAAAAGCAATAATTCAGCTTTCCAGCGGTTATTGTAACATTGAATCAGGAGAAAATCATGAGGATGTAATGGATGTAATAATTAAAGGCATGAAAAAGGATTATAATGAAAAGAGAACTGGCTGCTATGGCAACTACAACACACCTCTATTATCTTCATATATTATTTCTAAAAGTTGTTTTTTCGTTGATACGCCACAACTCCGTCAATTCTTCATCAAATCCAACAATTGACTTTAGCTGCATTTTTGTTGGTCAGTTTTATATTTTTTAATAATTTACAAAATCCCATGATTCAAGATTTATTTGAATTTTACTTTTCCCATCAGTGTTTAAAAATATGTCCTAGAAATGTGATCTGTAGAAATATTTTTCTATATTATGTTAAATGAAATATTGTAATCGACCAAGAAAAACGCAATTAATTGCTTCCTCACAAAATACATAGGATCTAGTTATTTTCATATCTGTTTGTTATTCCATCACTAAACAAAATATTCTGCGAATTATTCGCACAGCCCAACATAATAACCCATCCACTAACTACAGATATTAAAATCAAAACAGGAATGTACGCCGCTGGGCACTCCGCTGGGAACTCCAAATTCTACTTCTCGGCATCACACTCGCTGGTTATCGTTACTTCCGACTGGTGTGAGTAAAACAAGTAGAAGTTAAAAAACGAATTTTGAAAACGATAACTCCTTCTATTTATATTGAGGAAGAAATACACCATTCTTGTATCAAATAATGAAGAAATAAAATATCATAAACTGGTAAGGTGTTTAACCTCACTCAGTCCATTATAATTCTCACTTATGACGAGAATATATATATATATATACAGATATAAAATATAAATAGTTCACAGTCAGTTTCCTCTAACCGGGCCGTATTATATCGGTCGTAGACACTCTTTACGCTCGACTTACTCAACGTCACTATTTCAACTGCAAAGGCCACAGCTATGACAACGTTACAGTTTCGATCTCTCACTGAAGAACTTTCTTCTCTGTGCTAAGAAATTTTATAAATATTCTTTATTCCCTGACCCGCTCCTTCTTTTAATTTCTCCTCTTCATCAAAATCCTCCTCTGTTTGACTTCTTATATATTGGAATACCGACAAACAATGTAATTATCAACAGCCAATTTTTTTTTTTTTATCAAACGGAAATAAGACCTTGACATATAAATATACAGTCCATCTCTTTGTTAAAAATAATTAAATAGAAAATAACTATAAAAGAATAGCCGTCATTATATACATCCCTTAATTACAGCGATATTGATTTTTAGTAATTCTGTATTTAATTGTTATTTGTTTTGAGGGAATAACCTCATACAAATATAGTCTATCTCAATATTATAAACATTATTAGGTACACTTACTGTATTACAATATATATTTTTTCATTTTTACGCTATATAATAAATATTACAAAAATCTCAAAGATTATGTACAAATTCACATTTATTAAAAAGTTAAATAGTTATTAGACAGTTGAAATAATGCCAATTATTAACATTAATGTAAAATTTAATATTGAAAATGTAGAACACAGAATAAAAACAATAATGGAAGGACATGGTCCGGGGTGGCGGTCATAAAAAGGCTAAATAGTGGTAAAACTATTTTTATTAAAAACCGACGTTTCGACCCGAATTTGCAGGTCTTCTTCAGGGGGGTGTGTTCACCTAGGAGTTTCACTTAGAACTGAGTTCTGGGTTAACAGTTTTAAGTGAAGCTCCTAGCTGAACACACCTCCCTGAAGAAGACCTGCAAAGTCGGGTCGAAACGCCGGTTTTTAATTTCTTTTGCAATTTATTTCAGCAATTATAGTCATACATTTTAATTGATACATAATATTGTAAATATATCACCAAATTATTAATTTCAATGCATGACTATTGAATCAATGTTTAAATAAAATAAAGAAAGGGTTAACAAATGAGTTAACATATTAATTCACTAATTTAGTTTTCATTTTTTCAATTCTTGCCTATAAATAAAGAAATTATCCAATATCATTCTGTAAAAAAAATCTATTAATTGCATTATTTTGAATTAATTTAAATAAAATTATTTTAATGAAATATATTAAACGAACAGTTCGATAGAAGGGGCGTGGCTAGGCAAACCCGCCCAACACGACGTCGTGGGAATTTCAAACCGGTTTGTTTCCAAACCGATTTTTCAACACGACGGTCCATAAAAATTTTTTTATTTATGAAAAATTTCTAATTTCATGAAAAATAAAATAAAATTTACACAGAAAACAAGATATTTGAAATAGTAAATAACGAACTTAATTGTCGGAAACCAATAAATAAAGGATAATGCAGTAAAGGTGTAGGAATAAATACTGCAAGTCAAAATATATTTTATAACAAAAGAAACTGAAGTCATTAAAAAAATTGAACATAAATAATAATGTTAATTTTGAACTTTAAAGCAATATTAATAAAATTAAAAATATAACTAACAAGAAAGATAGAATTATAAAAAAAAGGTTATTTGATAAACAATTATTAATCCCATTGTTGATTATTTAATTTTTAACATTTAACAATGACATATTTAAGTTTCGAAATCTCACAAACACTTCAACCAACAAATTTTACATATAAAACTCCTTTTTAATATTAATTAAGAAATAAATATTTATTTTTTTGCATTTCGACCTAGTTAGGCATTTTTGGAATTTATAATAAAAAAAAAATTAAATTAAATAGAAAATCTTATATCTTCTAAGTATACCTGATATAACTTATTTCACATCTAATATTACACTGAACGTTTTCATGTTATTAATTTGTGGATATTAGCAAATAATAATTTTTGTCAATCGATATATTTATAATTAATTAGTTGTTAGATATTAGTTGTTTAATATTGTTATTTTTCTTTGTAATGGTTTTTGTTTTATTTTTATTTTGATAATTTCCGTTACTATCCCTAATCCCTCCACCCATCAACAATATCAGCTATCAGTGATTCAATAATAGTGATCACTCAATCTATTCAAAACATCAAATTCTCAACCTCGCAAAACAATGTTAAAATAAATAAATTTGACAAATAAAGCTTAAATCATTAATTTTGAAATGGAATTGAATAAAATATCTTTAGGGTATTTTGATGCACGGCAACTAATCTACTAATGAATAACATTTCATATAAATTTATAAATGATAATGATAAAAAATCTGAAGTAAATAATAAACAAAATTAAATAATGTCAAAATTTCATGGTGATAAAACAAAAATAACGAAGATAATACATAAAAAAGCAGAAGTACAGATCAGTTTAAAATAATAATGAAAACAGATATAAAGGACAATGATAATACAGTTAAACTTCGTGGAATGCTGATGAACTATCATGAATTAAAATATATACCCAATTCAAATGGAAACTTTTAAAAAGTATATATGTATATTAATTTTATAAATTTTTTTTATTTTTTTTTTTATTATTTTAATGGAATTTACAACTGTATTACATAGAGAATACAATAAGTAAATGAGAAATTTGTAACATGGCATGTACAACATGAAGAGAAACTACCCATTGGTAGAACTCAAATAATTTTATAAAAATAAAATACATAACCATATAACTAATATTAAAATTACGATTAGAAAACAATATAAAAAAGATGTTATACGTAAAGTAAGTTAATTGCAGTAAAACCCATACCCTACCTATCTACATAAAGTGAAATGTATCCATTGCTTGCAAAAATATTATATATCGAAAAATAGAACAGAATATAAACAAATAGACTGAAATAACTTATACATAATGCTAAAATTATACACAGCCGTTTATAACACTAGAAGTAGTGTTAAAAACAACCATAAATCTGACTTTTATAATAAACAATATTATATAATGCAGCCAGCAATAGAATTTGAAGTTGATTGGAATTAGCAGACGTTACTAGATACATATATAAGGCCTTTAATTGTAGATGATATATTAAAATTATAGTAATAAGCATAACCATAATTATATATAAAGTATAAGTTTTATTTTTTCTTTGAATTATTATAACAAAAGTAGAATATTCTTAATGTTCAATTCTATTTAATCGTTTTTAATTATTCTATTAAAAGTCGTTGTATATTTTCATTTTCATTAATGAAATTTATTTTTATTAATCTGTAATTTTTATACTGAATTTGAATTAGTTTTGGATTTATCTATCGAATAAATAATATTGAAATAAATATTTATTAATTGGAAAACATGAAAAAACAATTTTGATAAAATTTAACTATTATTTAGTACATATATTGGATAAGGTTAGAAATAATGAATGAATTAGAAATTCGAGACGTGACGTTGCCATGGTAAGTGCATGTTTTTTGAACAGACAGTGCAGAGCCCCTTTTCCGTCGTGTCGTACGTTTTACGTGTCCAGTGTAACCACGGCCTAAGACTGATTTGTTACATTAATGCTTGCCTAGAGAAAGCTAAATAGAATTTTAACAACGATTGACATTTTTTTCTGATAATTTGTTCTTGAACTTTTTTAACCACGTAAAAATGTTAGGGGTAAGATAAGAATGTCTAAACTGAGAAAAGACACTCTGACCAAAAATTTTAGGCGCTTTTGAGAGGGGAAAAGCATTTAAAAATACGTGAAACACTATATGGACATGCCGAAAATTCAGAATGAAACTCATCCTTACTTTTATGGTATTTGTTCAGTCTTAAAAAAAGAAAACACATTCCAAGCTCTAAAGAGAAAGGAGGCGATAGAATTGTTTAAGTATAGTATAGTATAATATACATCAGGATTCGCCAATCTCAAAAATAGTGTTACGAACCGCGTATATAAACACTTGACAAACTATGAGAATAACTGCGGTTCCAACTTAATTTATATAACATCCATTTCTATCAAAACGATAAATAGAATCCGCCATGTTAGTTTTACTGAAAGCAAGTAAAATCCATATTTTTTTTTGCACCCATTTACGTTTTGGGAATGTATTAATCCGTCATTACATGTACCCAAAACCTCGTCCTTCCCCGACACTGAATTTAAATATAGTTAAGAATTTTCATATTCTAGCGAATTAAATGCGACAAAATATTTTTTTTCTACTTCTGATTACGTTTTTGGAATATATCAACCCGCCTTTAAATGTACCCAAAACCTCACCGCCCCTCTTCAGCGGTGCCCAGAAGGTTTCATGGCAAAAGTTACGCCATCAAAAAGTTTTAGAGGTTTTGTATTTTTTAGAGGAGCACATTTAGAGGGGAGGGGTTTTTGAATTTTTGGAATGAAAAGTTTCAAAACCAGAGGACAAGGGAAAAGCAAAGAACAGAACACTGAAAGTGTTATAGTTTATGGGCTATGAATTTTTTGTATTCTTGGAGGGGGAGGAGATTTTTGAGCCATTAACCTTGAGGGAGGGATACCCCTGCCCCCCCCCCCCTTCTCCGCCTGACGACGTTCCTCCACTCACACTACAGACCAGATCCGAGGGCTCTCCCTCATGGTTATTCCCTGTTGGCCTAGATCTCGACGACTTCCGTTCCCGCGAAACGTAGCAGTCATCATTCCGAAATAAATGGGGATAAAGAAGAAACAGAAATCGGGAAGGAGGACAATCCGGCGCGTCATCGAATGGTATTTGGCACGCTCTGATGGTTAAGTACCCTGCTAACACAGACCTAATTCATAAATAAAGACAAATTTCAAATTATAAAAACTTTATTAAAAATATCATTCATCCATTCGGACAACACAACTGTTGGAAAATGTTTTTTAAAGCCAAAATGCGAGAAAATTAAATCGAAGTTATAATGTAATACAGAGGGCTGTGAACTTCTTGACCCCCGGGCACGTCGAGTACATCGGGCCATAGATTATAAAAAACCTTGTTCTGTAAATGGCGTTTCAGTTGTGAAATTAGGTTTATAGGAGATATACCTCACGCAATACAATATATGGTAACTTTGTAATTGAATGATTAATTAAATTTTGTAACTCTTAAATAATTTTTAAAATTTATCACATAATCAAATTAACTTACGTGGGCGATCGTTTGGAGACCGTTGGTATATTATATATAAAATTTCGAATGATTTACAGTCCAACGAACGAAAGATATAAGGTAGATAATAATACATAGAATAACAATATAGATTTTTTTTATTATGTTGGTTCATTTGCCTATTGGTCATAAATAAATTAGTATTTTGATGGCAAAATTTATTTGTACGTTTCGAGGAAACTCAGTTCTTCTCAGCAATATAAAATGTTACAATCAAAAAATATATATATATACATTTTTTTAGAAGTTTCGGCCTCTAATTATTTTTATTTGATGACCGAATTAGCTAAGAGAGGTCGCATTGAACTATGTACATTTGTTTAATTCAGTCTTCTTCAAGTATTACTAAAGAAACCCGTTCACCTTAGTTCAGTTTTTTTTTATAATAAAAAAAGATGGACACCTGGAACATTGCCAATGTTTATTTAAAAGATAATTTGATTGTATAAAAAGCCAAACAAACAATTCAATTTCGCCGACGTTTGGAGATATTATTGTCCTCATATTCACACCCTCCTTTGGATCAATGTTTCCAAAACATAGCTGTCCATTTATTGGACTGAACCAATATATATAGATAAATATAAGAATAAAATCTAATGGCGGCGACTATTCATCGGAATGACCGAAACTTGAAAGAAATAAGAAGAGGCAAAGACAAGAAAAACAGAGCCCGGGGGAGGAGTGACGTACGGCGTAGACCGGAGAGCTGGAACGTGAACGACAAGGAGGAAATAAAGTAGACGAAAGGTGCTGGGAAAATGTGCTGGCCGCGGGACCGAAATAGAGCGAGCATTTCCTCAGCAGATGTCAGGGATGGAGTGATAAATAGCGGCTGATAACACGGCCACGTCTTCATTTTTAAATCCACTCCTTTCCCCACGCTCTCCGATATCAATGCTCTGTCTGACAGAGCAGGGCTCCCTTGGGATAATATATGCCCACTTCCACGAGGGCTGTTTATATATTTTATTCACAGCTTATTTATTTATATGTTCCACAATAAAAGAGTGTCCCCTCCCCTGCTGTATATATATGTGTAGATGTGGGCGGGAGGAATTCGGGATGGGAGCGTCACGGGGCGAAGATATTAGTGTCAATAAAAACTAAATCCGTGTAGGCAGCTGCGGTCATCGGGCCGTATCTTTCTTCATTAATGTACGCAATACTATAAATTTAAAAAAAAAAAAATGTTAGATGTGACGAAATGGGGGACGAACATCTAAACTCAGCGATAATTCCATCGATGGAATCCATTCTCGATAGACATGGATTTATGTAACGACCTTCAAAAATCAGGAGAGTGGCATTTGTGAAAGATTACAAAACAAGTGAAAAAGAATAATGTACTGCGCGCATCACACGACCATCACTTACCACCCTCTTCTTAGCAGAAATAACTATTTTCAGACAAAGGGGAAGGGAAAGTAAAAATCATTAACGCTATATTGATACATATTTCATTGTGAATATTTGTATTCATTTAATTGTCCCTATATATATATACATATACGCTCATTTCTGTATAATTAAATATTAAATAATACCAAATATAGCATTTATGAAAACCGCATATCTATATATACATAATATTCTCGGAGTCCGTATTATATTAAGCTCATGTTACATATAAAAGCTTGTTGTAATTTTTCGGGTGAGCTCGGCTGCGTTCGTATTCCTTGGGCTCTTCCATTACAACTATTAACCGTCACGATCTCTTATTTCTCCTTTAGTTAATTATCAAATTCTTTAATATTTTTTATTTAATCATTTTTTGTATTAAAGACTAAATTGAAATGGTTAATTCTTTAAAAAAAATTAAAGGAAGCTAATATTGAAAATTAGCTATTTAAGCCCCGTTAGAGAATATCAATCAGAGTAAAACCTACATTATATTAAACACAGCTTAATAAGGTCCACACACACCATTTTCCGGGACTTGGTTATTTGGAACCAGGAGACTTCAAAACATGTATTTCGTATAAAAAACTCAGTTGAAAATTTACACGATCGAAATACTGTACCTTACTATATATTTCATATATAGGCAAGTGAAAGTAAAAAAAAAGAAGGACAAAAATAAATATAGATAGAAAATAAACAATATCAAGATTTACGGAAAATTTTAATTAGAACAAATTCGAATAAATGTATGAGTAGGTCAAATTCTTACAAATACATTTATTATTTTATAGTAAAGTTTATCTAATAAAAAAATCGATATATATAAAAAAAAGATGAGAAATAAAGAAAGAGTAAAAAAAGAAGATACTATTAAAAAAATGGCAATATCATTAGTTAGGAATTCTACGTACGTAATAATCCTGCAATTTATCGCCCTAAAATTACTATCCTACTTACCTAGAAAGTAAACAGTATATAAATAACTAAAGTAAATTCAGAGATAACAACATCTATCGACCCAAAAAGCCGATGGAACCGATAAGCCATATGTCAATCGATGAATACAGAGACATGCTGAATTCAATTTTTGGTTTCCATGGATGAGATTTGGTACAGTTCGATAGATTCCCGATGCTATGGATGAACTCAGCGCTTAAATTAGAAACTTGCCCATAGTAAGCTATTGACGAATATAGCGTTTTATTATTACAATAGGTAATAATAAGCGCTCAAATGTAAGCAATAAAGTTAAGTATAAAATTTTCAAAAGAGCAAAATGGATTTTTATATTTTTCGGTCACAAAGAAATTTTCAATTGACCTTACAAATAAACCTCATTATCGGAGTTCTCAAATATTTTTAGATCAGAATTTTTACATACATTTGTAGGGCTTTTTCAGATGGTATACTTAAGCATCGTTTTATTATTACAATAGGTAATAATAAGCGCTCAAATGCAAGCAATAAAGTTAAGTATAAAATTTTCAAAAGAGCAAAATGGATTTTTATATTTTTCGGTCACAAAGAAATTTTCAATTGATGTTACAAATAAACTTCATTTTCAGAGTTCTCAAATATTTTTTATTTATTTATTAATGATATTTACAACTGTATTACAAGTAAAAATACATTCAGTAAATGTGTACAATAGAATATAATAACATGAAATCATTTGGTGAGAAACTACCCACTGGCAGCACTCTAAAAATGTATTTACAAAAGGAGATCTCGAGGCCATCTTCTTTTCAGACGCCTCGGAGGGTTGTCAGGTATCGAAGAGGAAGCAAGATTAGAAACGAGAGGGTTAGGATGGTTCTTAAGTTTATTATGGAAGGAAAGGTATCTGGATTGGGCCAGGTCAGAAACATAAGGAACATTAAGGTCGTTATGGATGATTTTTCAAATATTTTTAGATCAGAATTTTTACATACATTTGTAGGGCTTTTTCAGATGGTATACTTAAGCATGTTACATAATTAAATGTTTGTCAAAAACATATATTTTTTTAGGTATTTTTTGTTGAAGTAGAATATCAACTATATTAAAAAATAAAAACACATATAGGCACCCAACAAAATTAGTTTTAAAATTAAATATTAGATAAATTATATCTGCGGCACCTGTGAAGAGTGAGTTATGTCAAGAAATAATATTTAAGGAAAAGTAAGATTGAAAGTTAGCAATTTTTCCAGGTACAAGTTCAATTTTCAAATTTCAACCCATGAATCAAAAAAGAATTTCTTTATTAATTGCGAAACTTAGCCCATAAGACACAAAGAAATAGAGAAAAATATACATTTCTCGTGATATCCATAAAAGTTCACAAAATTGCACATAACATGCTTTTCACAGATGAACCAGATATAGTTCATAGATAAAAGTGTTACTGGCAAAAGACAGCGGACAAGATCGTAGACAGTTGAGCCGGCTATAATAGAACCCGATATGGAAGGAATGCAAAAGGAAGAGAGCGACAAAAGAACGAAAAGGCTTTCTACATTTTGGCAGGGTATGGTAGATAGGCGGTATATATCTATATATATACTGTACACCATATATATATATATATATATATATATATATATATATATATAAATATATACTAGACAAAGAGATCGCGAAGGATCTAAGCGAAGAGGAAATGGGCGCCCGGTCGGGGATCATTAAATCTTTTGGCACTCTCGCGCCATCTACCCTACCAACTTCTAATTTGATGAATGCACTCTTACCATGTCTCCTCTCAACTCTTACCATGTTTACTTCTATATCGGCAAATGTAAAAATAGGCATTCATACCGTAGAGTCCACAATATATATAAACCAACCTATGAATAATATATTTTCTGGGAACATTTAAAAAAATATGAGGTCAGATTAAAGTCAACCAGTAAGTCGCTATCAACAGGTTTCGGAAAAAATCAGAGAACTTCAAATCACCGAAGGACAAAGAAAGCTCTAGTTCTGTATCAGGTCAGAAAAAATACATTATTTAACAACCGAGAAAATGGAAATATAAATTTCGTCGGAAATGTGTATTACAAAGTCACTAGGAACATTTTAGATGGAACTTACCCTCAAATACGTTTAATGAATTTCGACCTTCTTTATCAATAAAAAATAAATAGTAAGTACATTAAAATAGAATAAACCTTTTAACAAATTAATCATAGTCCATATTATATAAATGGTATATTAGAACCAGACTGGGACAGTCGAGATTCATTCAGTGAGTGGGCCAAGAAATAAAATTCAACCCATTCAGACGGGATTCGAACTAGAATGGCAACGCTTGAACAGGATCGGCCTCTTTTCAGAGCGAACCAATATCCACCACCTTATAAAAACTAACATCGTAAATTTTACAGTCTAGTCTTAATACTCTACGTTTAGATAGTACTTTAGAATTCATGATAATGTTCAAAATACTGAATATTTCGTCCATCCCGAACAGTGTATTAACTCATAAAACATATTTTTCTATTTTTATTAAAAAATGTAGTCCAACATGTTGACTTTCACTGAGAAAAATCGTATTACAGTAAATTAACAGTAAACAGTAAATCCATTTGGGAGCGCCATGAATCTTTTTTTTTCCCTCTATCTATTTGCCTAGTTGTAATAGTGCAATTTTTTTTTTTTTTTTTTTTTTTTTAATGAAGTTCTTCTATTTACTGTTTTTGTTTAATGTGGAATGTAGTTGCAAATCCAGGATTAAATTTTGGCTCCTTCAGGCCGAAAGCTTTTTTTATATTTATGTAACGATAATTGTTTGGGAAGAAAAAGAAAGAAACTACATATCTGTATGAAATGGTGTTTAAGTGATTATTGAAGTCTTATTTAAATTTTTTTAAGACTGTTCATTATGACGTGTTTATATTTATCAGCTGTATGATTTTATAATTGAAAAACAGAAGATATTGTGATTGTTTGAGTATTAAGCTTATATCACTCGTAGTAACAAGTGGTACACTTTTCTAAACTTTTCCTGAAAAATCCACTCGTTTTGAGTTAATAAACCTATGTTCAAGTCGAACCTATATATGTAACAACCTATATTTGAATTTTTCTTTCTCTTCTCGACCATGCTAAGGAAAGGGGTTTTGCGATGCCAGAGAAGAGAGCGAGGGATTAATGTTAGAGTTAAAATACCGTCCAAGCACCGGACCTCGAACTCGTCAGGTTGTCTTGTTTTGCACACGTTTAAGACTGCTTAAGCACCCCGATCCCTACCTACTGTTATCTGCTCCTACATAACTATTATTATTATTATTTTAAAAGTATCACTAGAAAGCCTTTGCTCAACAAGGCACTGTGCTCCTGTGATTCTTCTTCTTATCGGCCAAATTCATCTCCTTCATCTACTACCGTTCAAATCCCAAAAATAATATCAGTATCACAGGTGATTGGCCTTTAAATAATATATATATAAAATTGTCAGAGAGGACCCCTAACAACCTCCTTCCTTTATCTGCTTTTATTTATCAAATATATTCCTTTATCTATTTATACCCTTACCCCCCCTCCCCCCCGGCTATCCCATTTATCTTGTTATATATTGCTAGCTAGCCTCCTTTGCCTCTCGCGGGGGCTTTACAACGTTATGGCCGGAAATCGAGGCCTGTCCTCTTAGAGACTGTAGTTTATAAGGAGGTCATTTTAGTTTGAAAAATATCCAATTCCGGATTCACTTTACGTTATTTATTATCTCATTATTTCTACGGTTCTTTGTTGTTGCTTTTTTTTTAATCTATAGAATATGTATATTCATAGCGCATTAATTTATTGCAGTGTGGATCAAGAAAATATTATAAGAGAAGTTGGTTGGGGACAGGTGTCATAGAGGTACACAAAAAATAAATTGTATTTATATTCTTTTCAGTTTCAGGCCTTCATGAGTGCTAAGCAAAGACCAGATAAAAATTAATTCTGAAAAAATAATGATACTAGCTAAATAAGATAGTAAAATAATTGCAGGTAATGAAATAATTTTACCTAGGTATTATTATTACTGTCCATCATTTTTTCAGTATTTATGTGTTACCTGGTCTTTGCTTAGCCCTGATGAAAGACTGAAACTTAAACTGAAACGTCGGCTCCAACGAAATAAAAACCTGAACAACAAGCCATGAAGAATCATGGGTTCAGCACTATGTAAGGAAGTACAGCATCTTGGTCGACGGCTGTGCAAGGTGATTTGATCGAGAACACGCTTAACCGCCAGATTTTCACCCTTAATTAATATTAATTAATTAAGAGTATCAACTTTTCATAGCCACTGGGGCTGGATGTGCCCCAAGAGGATGAACCGACTCAAGGGTCGATCAATGGCCGATGAAATAGAATGAATAATTGCCTGGCATAAGCCGGATTAACCTTGAGGTTTGGTAGTCAGAGTCCTATTCACTGAGGTTGAACGTTCTCACAAACAAAATATATATATATTTTTTGTATCTCCATGATTGGATTTCTCCAACCAACTTCTCTTATAAGAGCCAACAGTTAAAAATAACTCTACCATGAAGAAAATATTAGTTTTATAAAGCCTATGACAACGTTGATTTGGACAATTTTTGAGAGTCAAATAATGACGTGTCCAGGAAAACGTTGTCGACTCCACTTCGGATTCCAATTCAACTCGGCGGTTTGGAAACTATATAAGAAATAAATAAAGTGGACACTAGTCTAGAGAAGACAGGGGAAACCGCAAACAGGCGATAAATCAGAAGAGAAGTCAGCAACCTGAAGGAATCTGGGTTAGTCCCTCGCTGGGTAGCGTAGATATCTATATATTTATACAACAGATACGAGGGGCCGCAGAGAGATTACCATCCCCCAGGACCCTGCTCCCTAAATCCTAAATATAATCCGCCATCAGCTGGTCCCTGCCTTCAACTGTCTCCTCGGCCCATCGCTTTTCCAGTCAGGGACTGATGGAGGGAGGATGAAACAGTGACCATAGGGATGCAGTTACTGGAAAATAACAGGTTATAGGTAACTCCGGTTTTTCACGTTCAGTTTAACCGCCAAGCCATAAGCTCCCAAAATAACCAGTTTTTAATTGAGTTATTTTCGGAGAAATACATTTTCGTAATTGAGAAGGGGGAAAAGGATTGATTATTTATCGAATAATAATACAATCTGTCACAGCCAAGGCAATAAGTATTAGTGCTAAAGGTATGCAAGGTAAGTGAGTAAATAAGAACAAATTAAAAAATTAAGAAAAAAATAACAAACAAATATATGAAATCATATACTCAGTATAAATAAAGAAAGTATGATGATAAAATAAAATAATATATTGACTTCACGAATAAAATAAACAAAGATTTTATTTAAAAAAATAGATAATGGTTCTAAAATCAGCAGAATACAAAAATAAAAAAGTTAATAATACATTTTTTTTTTTTAATTTTATTCATACCTGTATACAATAGTTTTTATTTTTGTTTGTGTGTAAAAATGTTTGTTTACAAAATATGACTTTTTAAATTTTACATTTAACTTTTCCATTAATTTCAACATGTTTATAAAATGTATCATTTGTTTTAATAATTATAATAACACCAGAAATTCGTTGAATAAATACAAAAATGAACAGTTCCGTGTAGAAATACAATACTAATTTTAACCGTAGCGCTGAAATAACATAATTACGCGCTTAACCCAGTTTAGATAAAATTGACGATATGCTGAAATGACAAAATAAAGAAAATTTCAAAAACTCCGATTCCCATCTCTGGTTTTATTCATTTTATGATTCATTATCTTTAGTTGAAACATATATCGCCTAAATCCATTGACCTATTTTTAGTTAAATAGTTCTTTTACAATGCTTACTTTGTTATTTTTTGTTGTATTTGTTTTATCTTTCTGTCTTCATCCTCTTTTCTTAATTATTTTAAATATTTACTTTTATTTATATAATTGTTATAAATAAAATGTAATTTTATTTAAAAAACATTTTAATATTATCTTGTATATAATTAATGTTTCCACGTACAGACCTATATAATGCTACAATGATAATGAACAAGTGCGGCCAAGATCTTAGATTTTGTCTACATTAGGCATTGTTCCCATTTCAACAACAACAACAACAACAATTGTAACATTCTCAGAAACGACTAGGCCGTATCCAGAAATAAAA
Organism: Nezara viridula; assembly: GCA_928085145.1. Taxonomy (NCBI): domain Eukaryota; kingdom Metazoa; phylum Arthropoda; class Insecta; order Hemiptera; family Pentatomidae; genus Nezara; species Nezara viridula. Next base: position 819,560 of record OV725080.1, read on the forward strand.
ACAGCTGATATGTCGGTAAATAAAACCCGAGGCATGCGTTTCCTCTTTCAACCGCCTGGGACGCCATATTTCTTCGGGAAATGTTCTTTCATCGGTTTTCCCTGGCCAGTGACTCCACGACGGCTCGTTATAGTTATAAGCCGATGTTCAACGGAAGCCATAACCATATATTAATTTTTTTTTTCTTCTTTCCGAATTAGAGGAGCTAGTTGGGCCGATAGAAATGAATGATGGCGGCAGGAGCGTACATTAAGCTATATCAAAGCCCCGTACCGACTGCCGGCAGTATATCCTCATCATCCGACCGAAGACTGTCGCACCTGCCGCGGGGTTAGGAGTGCAACTGCTGCAAAAGAGGTCCTGGAGCAAGGGCCAAAAATCGACCTATCGCAGGCGAAGGATGGCAAATTACGAAAGTGTATGTTATTCTGAGTAAAAAGAACCTTGTTTGCCGTTGCAGAGCCGATACTTTCAAAAATGGCGGCTGAATTAAAGAATATTACGCCAATAATTTGAGTATTGATACGGGAAATCCATTATGAAAAATTGGTAACGCGGTCCACAAAGGGCCTTTTTACGAGCAAAGAAAGTTATATTTTTGAGATATTGTTTTGTTTTTTCACCTATAACTCCCAAACGATCCATCGAAGTGAAAAATTTAATCTTTAAGAAATTACTAAAAGTTAAATTATGCGTTGGATGAGTACATAAACTTAATAATTTAATCCCGTGGTAAGGTATAAAAGTACGGCCAACAAACGCTGATTTTTACCAACTTTGTCAAAAGCAGAGACAAACTACTGTAAATAGACCTATAATTTTGAAATGAGTTCCCTAAGAGGAAAAACCTAAAGAATCACAGATGTAGGGCATCGAAATTTGCGTCCACGGAGTACCAACTAATTTAATGTAGGTCACTTATTCTGAACGAAATCGGTAACCTCCCGATGGTTAGAAATTGTAAAGGTTAACGTGATTTTCAATATTTCAACATTATGGATGTTTATTCTAGTGAGTTATTTTTGTTCAGAGTCTCTTACTTGCCGTACAAGCATCTTTTCCACCTCTCATCAGCGAAGAATTTCGATAAACGATGAGTCGAAAGATACCGAATTTCACAAAGGAATAACGAATTTCTATTCGAGGTATTTAATTGGCCTACAATAAAAATGTCAGAACTCAGTGGACGCAAAATTCGATGCTCTACAATTCTGATTCTATGGGTTTTCCCTCTTAGGGATCTCATTTCAAAGTTACAGGGCCATTTACAGTAATTTGTCTCATTTTTTTTCAAATTTGATTTGGTAAAAATTAGCGTTGGCTGACCGTGGTATCATAGCTTACCGAGTAACCAAAGTATATAGTTTATGTACCCGTTGGACGCACAATTTAGCAGATATAGTCCTAAAACCACCCTCCTCCTCCTCCCGTACCCTCGCCCCGGACAACGGACGCAGGAGCCGAGAGGAAAATAGAATTGGCAGTGGCGGCGGCGATGATTTTAACATGGCAGGAACAAAACCGTTACTAATAAGATCCAGGAATAGCCAAAGGCTCTGTACTAGATAACAACACCTCCAAGGTTAGCGAGTCTCCGCTGTACCGCGATCGGTACCGAATAACTGTTTCGGGAAATAACTTCTTCACTGGATAGTCCGTGGCACAGACCCCTTCTAATCAAATTATTAACATCCACCTAAAACTTTGTAAATAGCTTCTTCCCATCGTAACCTACAAATACTATATTTATGACTAAAATATTTTTTTGAGATCGATATTGTATTATGGGGAGATCCGAATTTAATTTCATAATATTGGGTGTGGGAAGGGGAGTAATTTTAATTTTGAGGAGTTTTTCTTCCAATTTTCCTCTAATCCGTTTAGTTAATCTAAATAATTTATACATTTGTTAGGCTAGGGGAGGTGAATCGAATGACACCTTGAAAGGGAAGATCCTACAAAGTGCGTTTTATACGTGTTTTAAGCGACAACGCGTTACAGATGTTGGTGATTTCGGATTTTTCCCGTTGATTTGTGATAATTTTTTCCACCAGTTCAATAGTACAATTGTTAAATATGGCTCGCGGTAGAGTAGGTTGGGATGTGAATCGAATTAACTGCTTAACCGGGATCTCTAGACAAATTACTCAAGAATTCATAACTTTGGTTCAACTCAATATTTTGTTTTCATTTAAAGCCAACGCTTAAGGTCAAACACAGCTAAATACAATGTCAAACGTCTACCATTAGCCATTGCTGAGCTTACTCTTGACAAAATTTCGTTGTACAATGCGGACATACAGACAGACATAACATCGTTTAAAAGTGGATTTGGTGTCTGTAATGCACGGAACGGAAAGATATCATGAAACGGGTTGATTCTATTAAATGTACAGACAAAACCTTAATTTTATTTATAAATTGGGATGTTTTCAATCTTGAGATCGGCAAACATGGTATATTTAATCTTATATATTATTTCTAAGCATTCTCCTTCAATTGCGAAAAATAGTCGTATCGCCCTGAAATATCTAGAAAAAAAAACTTATGAAGGAAAAGAAACTTTATTCGCGAATAACTTAAAAATTATGCATTTTATCTTTATCGTACCCATGATAATTATAAATATTACTAAATTACCTACAAAACAAAAAAAAAATCGGACAAAGATACAGTCCGGTAATTTTGGTACACTAAATAATTTCAACCTCTTTAAAGATGCTGCATTTAATTTTCTGCTACCTTTTTTTCCTGTCTGATATATGCTTTATTATTTCTTAAAGGCATTTGTTTGTTCTTACATTTTTATTTTTTTTAATAATTTATAAAATCCCATGATCGAGATTTTTTTTGTCTATATTAACATCATTATCTTTCCAGTCAGTGTTTAAAAATATGTCCTAGCAAAGGAATTTTTACAAATATTTTGGTCTATTAAATTAAATGTAATATTGTAATCAACCAAAGAAAAAATATCAATTCCTTGCTATTTTTTTACTAAACAAAATTTTCTGGGAATTATTCGCACGAGCCAGCTAGTAATAATAATAAATACTCACGATTACCCATTTGCTTTTCACTTGACTCATAATATAATATGAAATAAAAATAAAAATAAAATGTGGCCTAAAAAAATATTGGTGAGTTGGTTGTGAACTTCATCTCCAAAATGTCAAAACAAGGAGATTATACAGACCAAATGACCCAATGTTTTTGGAGGCCACTTTTTTTTTTTCTTTTTTTTTTCTGTTCTGTATCATATCATCTTACGATTCAAGCGGAACGAAAATGGATTTTCATGAGATTTTAGTACCGAATTAAATAGAGAAATATTGCCGATCTCCGTATTGAAAACATTCCTATTCCGATAATTTTCGTAAATAAACAAAACTTACAAATGCAGGTTACGATAAATTTTAGGCGGATGTTAATCATTTGATAAAATTAAAAATTAGAGTCGCGAACAGAGCCTTCGCTGTAGAAAAATTTCTTTAGATCGATGATTTGATTGGGAAATTTGATTATAGGAAATAATTTAAATCTATGAAACGTAAATATTAAATATATTGGTCGTGTTGAATAATCTTTCCAGATTTAGTTAACTTTGAATCTACTAGTTTGAAAAAAATTATATATTATTGGGAAAATTCGCTGAAAATAATAAAGCATGTTAGATCATTGAAGCTTGTGAAGTAATTAAGACATATCTCCCATAAAGTAAGGAATGTTTATAGATTTCCTTTGACATGTATCATATCTGGAGCGTCTTCTTGGCAGGATGTTTTTGTCCCAGGAAAAGATATGGTGCGACAGTGTAACCTTCAAGACTACTCCTTTATAATGTGAAATCATTAGCTGTTTACTATGTCATCAGAATGAAACATTAATGACACAATAACACTATACGAGCAGCTATAAAGGACGGCTTTATTGCCAGCTACTTTATGCTATAATTGGGTGGGCTAGCTTTAGAGGACAAGAGGAGTCATTAAGGATTCTTATAGACCCACTGCGAGCTGGTTAATGAGATGGGCACTAACATTCACTTTATTACGACAATTACTAGCCTATAATGGCCTATAGTATTGTGTTGGGGAGAGCCTATCGTAAACCGCAGCGGTAAAATGAACCCAAATAGTGCGGGGTTGTTTGGAAGTCGTAATCGCGTCTCTAAGTATAGTATCCTGACTTGTGAATTATGGAATATCATATAGATCTAAATACAGTATAATTACATGGTTTTTTCATAAAATAAGATAAATATTAATAGTATTATATAAGCATTTTGGAAAAATGACTTATCATTTTAAATAGTCAGGGGTGTATATGTGAATCAATGTTACTACACGATAATAATATAAGGAAAATATGAATGGATTTTACATAGGTATGATCAATTTAACAACCATGTAATTTATACATTAATAATTATAATGTAATTAATAATTCCCCAAAACAAAAAAAAAATATATAAATATATAATAGTATAGTACTGAACATTATGAAATATATAGGTCAGAAACTTGGACCTTAAAAAGCAACTTCAGGAAGAAACTCCTAGCAACAAAAATGGAATACTGGAGATGAAGGGCGGAAATATCCAGAATGGATAAAGTGAGAAATACGACCATCAGAGAAAATATAGAAGCTAAAAGAACCATTCTGGAAGAGAATTGAGAAAAAACGTCTGAAGTGCCATGGAAATTTGCAAAGAATGCCTGAAGGAAGACTATGCAGAGTCCACATATGGAAAACAAGAGGAAGAGGAAGACCAAGAAAGACATGGGATAACGAAGTGGAGGAATCCATGATGGGTCATGGTCTACGGGAAGAATGGAGCTTAGATAGGACATAATGGAAAGAAGCTATACAAGCACTCTAGGTTAAAAAAACCCACTATTAGTGGAAACTCCTAATTTAAAATAAATAAATAAAATAATTCTAATTATTCTGCCAGTCCTACAAATATATTAGATAATACTTTATCATTTCAAAATTGAATAACAAGAATTTAAAAAAAAAAAAAAAAAACGAACAAAAATTAGGCTGTTTAACAACACCGTAAAATCAGTCCAGCTCTGCGGCATACAGTTGGATGATAAGGAAAAAATCGCGACATTGGCTATCTATTACTTTTTTTTTTTAAATTGAATTATTCAATAAAAACAGTGAAAGATGTATTATATTGTGGCAACTGAAAATATTCTCGAGCTATCAATAAACACTTAAACAAGTTTTTAGTTTTGAAAAAAAAAATAATTTCTAAAAGATTTAAACAGATGTCACCAGATTTCCCAGACTCCTTCCACCATGTGGCAGTGAAATCAAACGGTGACTCAAATCGTTAACCGACCAATAAAAAATCGACCACGGATAGTTGTTGAAAATTATTTTTTATTTACTTATTAATAGCTTTATTTTATAATCAGGGTTGAAAATATTAATTAATAAATGTTTTAAATGAGAAATTCTGAATGTTTTATTTTTTTTTGTTGGCCTTCATTTCAACTTGCTGTACATTAAACGGAATCCCTATCGTTCGGAATTTTCTTATTATTGTCCCTAAATTTATCATATAAATATAAATCCATAATTTATAATATCTTCATCAAATATTCCTTTGATGATTTGAAATTATTATATCATAAGATGCCTGTGCTCATATCATGGAATAACAAATAAATTTAAAAAAAAAACACTGCAAATTATTTCACAATAGTTTATTATTTCCAAACAATTATACATCTAAAGTAACATTACCTTCCTAGTTACAAAGAAAAATAAATAAAAGGTGATTCCAATTATTGGACTAAACTTTTTTTTTTTTAATCATTAGTAATATGCTAAAACAAATAGTATATAAAAAAAAACTAAGGACAATATCTTTGCTCCTAATTGTTCGATTTTAACGAATTTCTTTGTTGTTTTTTTTAGAAAATTCCGTAAACTTAAAAAAAAAAAAAAAATCATACAATATCAACAAATTTTTAAATTTGAGTTATTCGGAATTTGATTTTACCATCCCTCGTAACTTTTTTTGAAGTAGGTTGTATAGATAAATTTAAAGGACGTCGAGAAAATAACTTCAGCGAAGTTTCATTGAAATAGGTACAGTCGTATGGCGCTAGAGTCTATAGCAACGAAATAGTAATGTCGATGAAGGACCATTCTCGGGCGACCTCTAATTTTATATCCAAATTTTTAAAAAAATCAGACGGCGAACGGACAAAAATTTTTTATTTGTTTTTCAAATTCTACGTATCCTTAAACGTGGAACTTCAAATCTTGTACAAATCATCCATACATGAATAACTTTATTTCACCTACATGAGTCTAGTCTATCCTAACTGTACATTGACTTATTATAAAAACAATTACTAAACAATAATACTTCATTACATTCCAATTAATTTTTATTTACATTATCAATAAAACCAAAAAATAAAAAAGAAACAAACAATTAATTGAACTGACCAACAATTATCCTTAGTCATAGCACTTGGTTGGTTTCTGGAACATCAGAGGTTAAGGAATCCAGTGAATTGCACGCCGACATTATGAACCAGTAAATTTTATTAAGTTTCTCTATGCTATCGATTCGAAGTATGTCTTGTATCTTGTTTACTTCACTTTGCGCAGAGATAAATGCTCGTAAATGTTTGTGTCTGTTGTCTGTTAGCTTTTCACAGTACAGAAGGATATGGAACAGGCTGTTAGTAATGAATTGGTTACAGAAAGTGCAGGTTTCCTGGGCTTTGAAGTAGAAACTTTTGTTTTTCCTATAGAGCTTAATTAATTCGGGATTTAAAATCCTTAACTGACTTATTCTTCAGATATAGTTTTTGTTGTATAATTAGATATTTTAAATATCTCATAAGAGAAATATTTTAAACATCCAAAATTTGCAGATTTAAAAATTAGTTGCTATTGGGTGTTAATGGGGAGTGGGGTAGCTCAGTGGTAGGGCACTGAGCTTCCAATGCAAAGGTCTCGGGTTCGAATCCCGGCTCATGGCAGAACATTTATTTATCTGTTTCATTGGCCGTGAGGCGACCCTGGGTCGGGAGATCCTCCTGGGACACACCCAGCCTCTATAAAGTGGATACCCTTAATAAAATAATTAATTAAGGGGGAAAACCTGGCGGTTGAGCGTGATCTCGGTCAAATCACCTCCTTGCACAACCGTTGTCCTACAAACAGTGCTTTCCCTAAATAGTACTGAACCCTAGACCCTTTATGAGTTGTAGTGGTACAGGTTATTGGGTGTTAATGAACATTTTATCACTGATACAAAAGGCCCTATCATCATCACGGTTAACAAACGAATTTTTTTTTTTTTTTGGAACGTGTAACTTTTCGAATAAATAGCTGCTATTAATTTAACAGAAACGTTTTTTGAAAAATACAATTTTATAATCTAGGGCATTAAGAATTAATCAGGATCTCATTCAAAAGAAAATAAAGATGTTAAAAAATATTTACAGTTGTAGAACTTGTGAGTATGAAACGATTACACATTTTTTCTTTTAGTCTCCTTAAACGTAGATATATTGTAAATAAATTGAACCGACAAAGAGAGGACAATAGAGCAGACCACGGCGAGGTAGCGAGGCCTTGCCTTGCCGGCACTATCGGAATGCCGCGCCAAGGATTTATATTTATATAGTTAACATAATTAACATACAACTTAGCGGGAAGGAATATAACTGCTTCGGAGGGGATCGGATTTTTCATAATTAAACTATGTTCCGACTTTTGCCAAAAGCTATTGTCGTGTTCGCCCGCTAAGAGCTAATATTAATAGCCAACATTGTCCCACTTACCATTGGCTACTCGGCGGTTGCCAATTAATCGATTATATCAATAACATCAACCGATCGATACAATGAAGAGCTTATCGATTCATATTAGATAGTTTGTTGAGCTTTCACTCAGCCTGATAAGGAAAATAAATGCACAATATAAAGGATGTAATAAGTCTAGTCACAGCCCTGCCTGTACTAAACATTTCTTGTGCCATTTCTTTGATACAATTATAGCTGCACTAAATGCTATTCAAAAATATAAAGAGCGAAATATGCAAATATCTGCAAAATACTATACAAATTATCGGTCATTTAATATTTTATTTTTTGAAAAAAAGGTTGTAGTAAATTAAATTTTAAAAAAGTCAAAAATAGTGTTACCGTCAAACAAACTGACAACCAATGAAATAATGAGTGATAAAAGAGTAGATAAACGTAAATGAAATTCCCTAACGGTTGAAAATATCCAAGTCTGTAAGTCAACCGGGAAAAAGGACGTAAACATTAAAATAGAAACAATTCACCTTCGTAATATATATATATATATATATATATATATATATATATATATATAAAACATGATCTAAAAATCTAAATATACTAATCAATAATTTAAAACTATAAACGTGTAATTTTATATGTTTTTCAAATATCATATTAATAATTATTATTGTGTTATGTAGTTTGGTGCATCATAAACAGTGAATCGTATATTCCAACATTTTATACATTATACGTCCGTAAGTCTGAAACTTGACATGAACCAAACAATTCAAGAAATGATTAAGAATTAAGCTATCAAAAAATTATATATGTGTAATCATATTTTATAGGATTCAAGAATCACTTTAACACCAATTCATAAAATTAATTAGTTTCTTTCTTTTCCTTCTAAACTTATTGTCGTTTTGTATATAATTATATATATACATACATATAAAATTTCGGGCTGAATCCTCTCTCCCCCCCCCCAAAAAAAATAACGTTAGTAGTGCAATGGAATCAACTGATTTTTTTATTAAATTAATACTGTACAGAGTTGAGCTATGGGCTTCACTAAACCATCAAATTGCCCTCGTATCCAATCCTTACAATCCAAAATCCTTCGTAAAATCCTCTAATGCTCCTTACTTTGTCACAAACAAAATAATCCATAAAGGTCTTAATGCTCCATATGTTTCCGATTAAGACCAATCCACACGATCTACCGAATTTATAATATAAATATAATATATTTATAAACATATATATATATATATATATATATATATATATAGTACTAATATATATCATATACTTGAAATAAAACATTATTTTAGCTATTTATAGAGATCATAAATATTTAGTTTGAAAATTGAAAGAAAGATATTGCCTTCCAAACCTGATTTGTAATATTTATTTTTTAATCAGATAAAAGCGAATTTAATGTGACACAGCGTTGCCAGATCTCCTCCGGCGCTTCAATGCCCACTGGAGCGGAACGAAAACTGTTTCGGGAGGCAACATTCAAATACCTCTCAATTCAGACATTGCCTTTCTATGTCATTATCAAAAACACTAAAAATTTCACTTTTCTTAGATTTATATTTTGAGGTTCCGCCTTAAAAATTAGATTTTTATTTTTTAAAAATGAAATTTTACATTTATTTCTTTTTTTTAAATTATAGTTATGATTATATATACGGTTATATATAATATAACTTTATTACCTTGATCAGTTTTTGAACAATTCGTTCATATTCAATAAAAAAACAGAACCAGACAAAATTAGTATTAACTCATTTTCATTTGGGAATCGGCTCATGCATCAAATAGGCTTGTTTGTTGAAAATTTTGTCTAGGAAACCCTCCCCCCTCTCTCTCACAGAGTTTGGCCTTTAAGGACTCAGACACCCTTTATATTGTATGTATATATATTGATATGGTAGGTATTCCTTAATATTATATTTGGTCATTACCCTTGTAGATTACAAATTCATCTTTACAGAAATATGATTGTACAGCGAATGACTGATTTTTAATTTCAAAATAAGAGCCCTTGTCTATTACATACCTCAGGAGTTTCATCTTTGCCATACAATAGGTTTTTCATATAGGTTTTTTATCCAACAAAGTTATGGTTAATAGATATGATTATTTCATTGTAAATTAATAATAAAAACTGTCTATATTTTAAAGTAATTTTGGAATATACATGGAGTATATTAGTATAATAACAGAAATGGTAATTAGAGGTGATAAATATGTTAACACCGGTACGGAAAACACGATATCCGAAAGCATCCGAAAATCCGAAAGCAAAACACGATAGTTAGTTATCGGAGAAAATGAGAAAAACACACGCCATAACTTCTCCGGATATACGCAGCAAATTGTAAGAATAAACGCGAACCAATTCCAGGCAACGATATCTAAAAGGGCCCTCACCCAATATCTCATCACAGGGATTTGTTTGCACCCCTCCCCCTCTCCCCCCCACTGTATAGCAACGCATTCCATTTGCTCCAACCATAAAGACCCCTAGCCCCTATAAATCCACCCTTATAATAAACTGATCCACTTTGCAACAAGTATATATTCGTAACGACTGGCCAAAGGGATACACCATTTCCCAAAATTGAGTGTACAAGACTAAAATATTTTATCTTACATTTCAATAAATTTAATGACAGATTTTAAGGTAAAATAAATACTATACTATAAATAGTTATATTTAAAAAAAACACTATTTTGAAACAAATATTAAAAGCTTTGTTTATTTTTTATTTCATTAAACTTACAAAGTTTTTTATTATTATTTTTATTATTATTCTATAAGAACCCGTAACTACCATATCAAGAAAAAGTGATTTCTTCCTGAAAATATTTTTGATTTTGATCGCACCCGTTTTAGTATTAATTTAACAATCAGCAGGCTAAAACAATATTTAATCAAATTATATTTACTAATCTTCTACAAATATAAAAATGAATGTATATCTGTCTTTCTGTCTGTTTGTCCTTTATGCATTACTAAACCATTCATCCGATCGCCATGAAACTTTGGGAAGTTGTTCCGTACACTCCTGGGAAGGTTTCTGGCATAGTATTTATGTCTTACAATTTTATATATGTAAAAAAAATAATAATGTAAATTTTTTTTTGTTCAAAGTCACAAAAAAATGTGTCGCTATAAACTGTAGCGCGCCAAAACGGCTTTACCGATTTTAACGAAACTTGGCCAAAGTCTTCCCCTTGAAACCCTTTTAATTTATGTACATAACATACTTTCCCGAAAACAAGTTGAAAAATGTTACGATGAATTCAATATTTTATTTGACGATAACTAAAAAAATACACAATATTTGACTGATAATACCCATATTTATTTGAAAGATTTCTGAATCGCGAATTGAGAAAAGTCTTCTTTTAAAATAGGGATGACCAAACTCCGGCCCGTAAAAATTTCTTAAAATACAAGGTAACATTTTAAAAATACAAAACTTAGAAAGCACGTTTTAGAACTGAGATATCATTTATAGAACAAGCTTTTTTTTTCATCACGAACGCGGCTTAGTGGAGGCCCGAGGGCTAAAAGATTTGGAGGCGCCTGCCTTAACCTATCAACATATATGTATATATTTAGAAAATGTTATAGAGGCGATAAAGGAACATGTGATCCTCTATTAAGGGATGAAATATAGGCGGATGTCCTGCCATAAATATAATAGCGGTTATCAAATATAGATCAAAGCGGGTCGTGATAATAAAGGAGTTGTTGCGACGACACTGTTCGTGTTAAGTTAATCTCATCTGTAACTCAACGCTAACAAATAACATGATCAAAAAGAGAACTGATTAACAATTCATTATTCATCTGTTAGTTACATTGAAGCTGTTGTACGCGATGACAGTAGTTTACTCACTGGATTTAGTAGCTGATAGCACACTCACTTGGATATTAAGCTACGACACCAATTAGGACTTTAATATACATCTACTAAAATCATAGTTATTTTATTCTCAACACGTTTCATATTTTATTTTCTGTGTAGTCAAATCTCGAAAATATTACGATAGATACATACACGCTTCCTACATGTAAGCGACTTAATTAGCAATAATGTTTTTTTTGTTTTTTTACTTTTATTTTTATTTTATAAATAAAAAAACATGGCAAGACATGTCACCAATGCTTGTAAAATGATTTTTATGTTTGCTTCAGTTAAGTGGGCAATACAACGGTATTTTAACAATAAGTTTTAACATTTGGCAAAGTGAGAAGTCTCATACTAAAGACCCTCTAAAAACATACAATTTTTATAACAAAAGACTAGTTTAAAATTTGTAAAATACACGAATGATAACTATAAAATAAATAAAAATTAAATAATGTTTATTTTATAATTTATATATAAAATTATATATAAACATATCTGATGGTATCGTAACATTTCATGTCATGTCAAAACTTTAATCATTGAATATGTGAATTCCAAAAACAATAGAAACATTCAAATTGATTTTGGGGACGAATAAGAAAAACACCAACATCGATCCAAAACTTGATATGGCTATTATAATTCGCACCACCAAATAAATAACATAAATTGAAATTAATAAAAACTTACGAAATCTATTGCATGAAGATAATTTGATTCACCAAGAGTACTCACCTAAAGCAAACAGAAAAAGAAAACAGTTAAGGATTGATAAATAAAATAACAAATAGCCTATATCGTCGGCACCATGTTAAAGTAAGATTGGGCAGGTTAAGATTGATTATTTTAACATAGTGCCGACGATATGTTATATTTTATATATTATATAATAATATTGTAACAATAATAACAATAACCAGTAATAATAAATCTGTGCCACGGAGGTAAAAGACAACATGTCCATTTTTTAATTAAATAATTTAGTAATAAAGAAACAAATTTTAATAGCTCCGGAGTATAGAGTATAGAGTCAACTCACTAAAATTCGAACTCTTCAGTTGTTAAGTACGGTAAATCGAAAAAGCCCTATGTTCTAAGGTATTATATATCTATAACTAGAAATCCTTTTTGTAACAAGAGGGCAAGGGAATGCTCTATAATTCGAACTAGACCTCTTTCCCTCTATATAATTCAAAATTGTGCTAGTAATATATTTTAAATAATGCTATTTATGTAAGCTCATACATATTACATAATAATGAAAATTCTTATTATTATATAAAAATAGTTGGAATTTGTTTCTGTCCTCTTGATAATTCGTATTGTCGATAAGTTGCTTGGATTTCGAATAAAGGGGAGTTAACTGTATATCGCTAGTGTTGTGCACACATATGCTGAGTGAATACGACAAAATTTGCACTTACCGCATGTGTGCACAACACCACAATGAAGACCTGACACTTAAACAGAAGGGTCGAAACAAAATAAATTATATTTTTTTAATGTTTATTAGTGTTTCTCATATATTGCAACCACCAACTAACTTTCCAACCAATAATAAATATTGCTATTAAAATATAATAACACACACATAATGCAAAATAAATATAACTAAATATGTTTCAGGAAAATGAGCTTCATTGAGGATAAATATGCTCTATCGTATCCGAAGGATATTTTAAATTCTTGGAGGCGAATGGAATTAAATAATAAAAAGAAATAAAAAAAACAAACTATTATATGGCAAAGAAGAAACACCTAAGATATATAAGCGAGAAGGGCTCTTATTTTTAAATAAAAATTAAAAATCATTCATTTGAATCTAGTTAATGTCCAATACAGAAGTCATCAAAATGGTTAGCACAAATGCATGCCGGGAGCATGGATATGGTCAAGAATACATTGTCAAAGTAGATTGAAGATTCCTGAAACGAAGTCGAAAACATTTTTTTTTTAAATAATCTATTGGTCCAAAACACCTTAACAATGCCTTAAATGAATAGCCCTCAAATAGATCAGCAATGGACTCATACCGGGATGATGCCCTGCCAATTACGATAGCAACAAAAGCGAAAGAAAAATAACAAAAAGCAAAATGGCGTAGTCCATTCATCTTAATTATAGCCGCCCAGCCTTGAGACGTCTCACTCGCCTAATCTGCTCGCGACACGTTTCGCCAAAATAGCCGAAATGTGACAGTCCTCCGCCAGGGCGCAACTAAACAGATCCGTCTCATTATAGGAGTAATTGCGCTCCTAGCGACCATATCGATTTTTTAAAATATCTGTAGGGAAATCGATACAAGAGCACACTGGATCGTGTGATAGAATGTCAACATAGAACAAAATAACTTAGACTAATATATGTGAGGAGCGAAACAAATAACGATTTGATTTCGATATCTCTTTCCCTTAAACGAAGGTGATGATAGACAAAATCATGAATCTATTTTAAGACAACTTTAACACGATCATTTTTATATCTAGCATTACAGGTTTTTATGTAATTACAGAGAGATAAAAAATATTTTCCTATAAAAAATTAATGTATGCATTATACTCTCTGCTATAACGTAAAAAAATTCTTTTATGTTATCATGTTTCTTCTAAAGGTACCAAAACCTATTCCAACCGGACTCATATGTTCGAGATTTATTTGGTGGGTCCACCATGAATAAATGTGAACCTATTCAACAGATGCTAGTGAACGATAAAATTACACTGGCTCCCTCTCCATAACACAAAATAAAGATTATATAAAAAATTGGGATGTATTTATTAATTTTTTGCTACAACTCTGGAACAATTAGGAAAATCAAGGTTTTGTATTCAATATTAATATTAATATTAGCCAACAAAACCATACACCATGACCTTAATATCCCATTTGTCCTAGACTTTATCCCATGAAAATTCTCAAAATTTCACCAGAACTTTACCCATCATCCAAATCCCTTTGCACAATCCCTATCCAGTACCACCCATCCCTCCAATCCTCCAAGAAGGTTGAAACGGTAGTGGCCCCGCGTCCTTTTATAGTTTATAAATATTGGAGTTCTGGCAATGGCCAGATTCTCCACTCACGACATGAGTGTATGTGTGGTTAAAGCACTCTTGATCAATCTCCACTGAGTTTAGATCCAGTGATGTAGTTGAGAGAGAAGTGCAGAGATCTCCTGGAATCATGCTTTTCCCTCCACAGTTGGAGGGACAAGTCTGGTTTGGAGTTCTCTCGCCAGATTGTAAATATTGTATATAGGTATGTATGTTTTCTTTTTCTTTTTAGGTTATTTTATATTTATTTATTGTACATAGAGTGTGAATGTGATCTCTGAACATTATTATAAATGTCCTTGAGACAGATTGTAATATTTTTCAATAAATAAGTTTAAAAAAAAATATTAATGTAAGTTGATGAGAAGAATAGTTGGGGTGGTCAGTCAAAAAGGAAGGCAAAAAATAAATGATAATATTTATTTTTATTTTTTTTTATTAATAAATATTATCTAAATATTAATAAATAAATATAAATATTAATAAATATTATCATTTATTTTTTGCCTTTCTTTTTGACTG
Source organism: Nezara viridula (assembly GCA_928085145.1). Lineage (NCBI taxonomy): Eukaryota > Metazoa > Arthropoda > Insecta > Hemiptera > Pentatomidae > Nezara > Nezara viridula. The sequence goes on from OV725080.1 coordinate 834,860, forward strand.
AGCACCCCAACTATTCTTCTCATCATTATCCACGACAGTCGACCAATTACCAATTATTAATGTAAGTGTAGCCCGAATTCGAAAGCAATTTATTAGCTATCTTCCAAATTAGGAATTGGAACCAGATGGATGCAACTATACTTTAAATTTAACACAAGCAAGAAGAAATTTTACAAGCTATTTTACAAGGGACTTTTTTCTTTCTAATCATTATTTAGATCGATAATAATAAGAGAAGAAAATATTAAATAAAATTTATCAATGACCTGTCCTCTAAGGAACTAATCACACCGCACTGCCCCTTCACTACTAAAACCGCAGAGCACTAGAGTCCTGCGGGATTGAACCCTTCGCCTGCACTGAGGGAAGAGCGATAGTCGATAGTTCTTAGCATCCACTTTGACAAAAAATATTTTTTAAATTATATACACTTAAAGAAACAATTTTAACAAGCCTTCAAACTTCTAGAAATTCATTGATGTACGAGATATAGTGATAATATAATAATATAAAAATTGCAAAAAGGTTTATTGTGGAAAATTGTTATCGTATAATGGAAACGGCACATAAAGAAAATAAATGGATGGAGATGTGAAGGCGTGTTTAAAGTTATTCATATTGATATATAAAACTAAAACAAAATTGAACAAGAAGAAGCCTTCATAAAAATAAATTTAATCTCAAATTACTTTCTTAAAAATATTATTACAGCTCCGGTGGCGATGGAAAAAAAATGTTGCATTTACCTCACCTTTATATTCATTTTTTCATAAAAAAAATATATTTATAAAATATACAAGGATGCCATTGCAGTTTTATTATATTTTAAACGAAGTGACATTATTAAAATAAATTTAGAATCTTGGAAATTGAAATACATAAGCAATTTCTCGCCTCCTTTTTTTACAAAATAATTTAAATATACTAGCTATATGTCGATGTTTCTTGTTAGAATTCTACAATCAGGGAAATAAATGCAATCTATTTTTCTGTATTTTCCCGTTATTAATTTTTTGAATTATTTATTTAATAACCTTTATTAGTGCCTTAACATAATTCATTAAGGATATATCCAATATTAATGTTCTTTATTATAAAGTGTATGCAGCATTTCAAAATAAATAAATAGAGAATAGGAAAAATAAATACTCTTTAACTTTGTATCGGGAAGTTACTGAACTATCGATAATGGAAAACTACCTGCAACTAAGTTGACAGGTGCTACTGCCTGGTGGCAGTCAGTACCTTCATCACCGATCCCCGTTTGAAACATCCGCTTTCTGAACTTATTATCCCCAATTTAGTGTGTGAGGTGTGCCTTTTGTAAGAACAGTGTGCCAGTCTGTCAGTGAGGGTTCCAGGGTGCTAAAGGGATATTTACATACCGAGCTACATCTGGGAGAACTTTATCAGACCAAGTACATGATGACACTAAGATAGATACGGAAGTGCTAAAGGCCAAACGAATATTCTGTATTTATTCTTTATTTTCATTAATCGTCATCCTCAGAAATAAAAAATAAATATTAATATTAACTTTTTTATTTATTTATTTTTGAATTCATTTAATTCCAATTATACTAAATTGACATATTAAAAAAAGATTTAATTTTCAATAAGCATGCCGGATCAAAATTTTCAATTAATGATATTTATTATTAATGACTTAATAATTTATATTCAACTATTAGCTTGCCCAAGTTCTTTACCTTTTCTTTATTCTTGTTGTTGAAGGTTGATTTACTGTGCTTACATATGAACCGTTCTGCTGTATTACCTTCTTCCATCTCTCGTGAAGCCTTTTGTACTCTTTTCTTAAATTTTTTTAGACTACTAGCAAAATATTAACCGAGATACGTTTTAATTTCGATTTGGAATCTGTGACATTTATCACGGAGAGAAATTGTTAACAGAAGAAACTAATAATAGTCGGATGTGGCAATGTGTCTTCGGATGTGTCTGGGGCCTTCGGAGGACGAGATAGAAAGTCCCAATCAAACTGTAACAGTTTTTATTTTCATCCTACGTACTCCACAGACCTTGTCCCATCCGATCATTACTTATTTCTTTCGTTGAAAAATTCTCTGCGTGATAAATATAAAATATCTGAAAGCGAAATAAAAGCGCATCTTAGTGAATACTTACAAGTAAGTCTCAACAATTTTAGAAATAGGGTATAAGATGGTTCCTGAGAGATGGAAGAAGGTAATAGAGGAAATAATAATAATAAAGATCAATATATATTTATCTATGTATGGAGATAGTGTGAGATGGAGGTGTGCGTGATCTCAACAACCAACTGATTGTCTAAATTAACCATTAAGAGAAACCTAAAAAAATATATAAAAATGACAAAAGAATACTGTCGATGTATTGCAAAATGTTACACTTCTGATGCAACTAATCATTTAAGTACCTTTTCTAGAACTTTGGCATTATAATCCGTGGTACAGACCCCTTTTTATCGAATTATTAACATCCGCCTGAAACTTTGTAAATAGTTCCATTTCATCGTAACCTACGACTATTTTATTTACGAAAACTCTTGGAATTGAGGCGTTTTCAAACTGGGGGGGGGAGGGGGAAGTAAACTTTGTCTATTTAATTAAATAATAAAAACTCGTAAATACTCATTTGCTTTCCACTTTGATCGTGATAAGATAATTTGATCACAAAATCGAGAAAAAAATGTGGCCTATAAAAATATTGTACCGTTTGTCCTATACAACTAACCTCGTTATTTTGAAAATTTGGAGGTGCAGTTCCCGCCAAACGGCTCAATATTTTTTAAGGTCACCTTTTCTCTCGATTTTGTGATAAAATTATTTTACGATTCAAGTAGAAAGCAAATGAGTATTTACGAGTTTTTAGTATTTAATTAAATAGACAAAGTTTGCCTTCTATTTATTAAAGACTATTATTTATTAAAAATAAAAAACACAATAAATGCATCAAAATAACCCTTTCATATATTGTATGCAGTTACATTATGTGCTTAGAGGACGAGATGGCCGAGCACGTTGTGGGTTCAATTACCACATGGGTCGGTTACTTTTCATTTCTCGGCGGTCCCGGGAAATGAATCGTGACATTCCCCCTCTGGTAAGTACGCGGCGACTACCACTATAGGCCTACTTACCAGACTAGTTCCCCCCACCCAGTACCAATACCAGTACATTATGTGCTCAACGTTTTTATTTTACAAAGAGAAAATCCATTTGGTAAGGATTTAATTTAATGAAGTGTGGTTTACCAGGAAGTTTACCTGGACTTCATGTAATTGCCTGCCAGTAATAAGTAACAACTCATAATAACTCCGTTTAACAGTAATAACTCGACTCATTGAAAGCACAAGCAAAATTTGTTTTTATTTTCAACAGAATATTTACAACTGCAGTAAAATTAATATACATAAAGTAAATGTTATAGAAATAAATATCATAACATGAAAAGACTCGTTTAGAAATGAGCCATTATCTTAGAAGCAATTAAAAACACATTGGAAGAAAATAAGGACCTCTTTCCCTTATAGAGCGCCCCAACATACGTGTCCTGACTGACAGAACTGATTTACCACAGCCCTACTGGAGGTGACCAGCCGACAGACGAAAACCAGAGGCCGGAAGACGAGGAGTCGACGACCCGCTGTTTACCGAAGACAAGGATAGGATACAAACAGTACGCCCAGCAAACCACGGCCATTTGTATCCTTCTCGTAGGGTATACATCAACATCAACATCAGCGGTGGCAGCTCCTGTCATCCAGTGAAGTAGATAGCCAGCTATACCAAACCATCTCTAGATCGTCAGGAAGCGGCTCACAGAACTTAATATCAAATTGTCAACATCCGTCTGAAACTGCGAGAACGACGTCATTCCATCGAGATCTAAAAATTTGTTATCTACTAAAATTCTCGAAAATGGCGCGTTTCATCATTAAATTAGTTTAATCAGGTATTTAAAACTCATCAATTCCTATTTGCTTTCCGCATGAACCCTAAAATAATTTCATGACAAGATTGAGGAAAAGAGGTGGTATACAAAAATATTGGGCCGTTTGATGAACCATCGTTGTTTGGTATGTTGTCGAGAAAGGATAAAGGTAATATTCTTAAAAGCACTAACTTTTAGAGATTAAAAGCGAAAATGAGTCGGAACGCATTGTTTTCATAAGAATGGTAATCCGAAAAAATACCCTTCAAACAGTGTTGCAGGATATTTGTCTGGTAAAAAAAAAAATAAACTATTAAATTTTTCCTTTGATATAATATTTTTAGAAAAATTTCATAAACAATAATAATAATTTCATATTAGTTACCATAACAACGGCAAACCAAATGTCTTATATTTACGTAGAAACGGCCATAAAATCTGAGATGGACAACTGAGTACCTACTGAGTATTTTACTCAAATACTGACCTTTTTTGAATAGCAAAGAATTCAATCACTACTCCAGCCGATGTCAAACGATTAACTGAAGTAGTGATTGAATTTCCATTAGTGATTCGATTTGAGTAAAATACTTGGTACTCGGTTATCAGAGTAGCATTCGCCCACCCCCATCGCCCATAAGATACAGCTTTCCAAATTTTTGGAATTCAGTCAGCCCCCGGCAATGACTACTTTTCAATAGATTTATAAACATGAACCTAAAGCATCGTGAATGGATTCATCTTATCGTACCATATAACATTTTTACTTTAACTTACCTATATATGCAATATATAGTAAAGGAAAGTATTGTGATCGTGAAAATTTTTTAAACTCAGTTTTAACAGAAATAGACGTTTTGATGTCTCCTGAGTCCAAATAACCAAGTCCCGTAAAATGGTCTGTATGTGCGTTACCAGTCTAGCTCAAAAACGATAAGTCGTATGAAAGTAAATTACATATTTAAGGTTTTGATATGCATCAGAAGTTACAGCAACTTTTTCCTTAAAATCGGCTAACCGGAAGCGCCACTTTATATCAACAGTGAAAGACATTTTTACAATTTCCTCGAAAAAGGCTCTACGATTTTGATTAAGCTCAGTGTATCATTGTATAATTAAGTGGTCTTATCCTCACTGATGTCACTTTGCTGGGCTTAAATGGCTAATTTTCAATATTGGTTTTCTCTAAAGTATTTTTATTTTTATTTTATTTTTTAAATAATTAACCATTTCACATTAATATTTGATATAAAAATAGTTAAATATAAACGAATTTGATAATTAACTAAAGGAGAAATAAGAGATCGTCACGGATAGTAGTTGTAATTGAGGAACCGTAATACGAACTGACCTAAAAGATTACAGCAGGCTTCCATACTTAACATGAGCTTAATATAATCCGAACTACGATAATATTATGTTGAAATAGATATGCGGTTTTCATAAATGTTATCATTGTTATTGTGTAATATTTAATTGTATAGATTACACCGATATAAAAATTTGAATTTTTATAGATAAGGATAATTAAATAAATACATATACCCACAATTAATTAAATTTTACTTCCCCTTTGTATGAAAATACTTGATTCTGCTATGAAGAGGGTGGTAAGTGAAAGTCATGTGATGTGCTCACCAGATTTTTCCTATTATGTTAATAGTTTTTTTTCTGTCATGATGATGCCTAAATTGGCCAATTTACAGATAGATATAGCTGAGATCGTTTATGTTTTATTAATTTAACATTAATAAAGTTGTTAGTTTTTGTATAATGCAGTCTATAACTATTTAATTTATTTAACAATTTCTGTTGTTATTTTTGCTTTTTATAAAATCAAATAAAGACGATTCGCAACCTCTGTGGAGTGGACAAGCTTGAGGAATGTTGCCTAATGGTAGAGGAGGAAGTCTTAAATACAAGTCAATATAACCTGAACCGTCGTTTTTTTTTTTTGTTTTTTTTTTGCTGTCAATATAAGGTTCAACAAGAAGAGTGGGCAGTGGCCCCATTTTGAGATATAATAAATCAAAGCTGAAACGTACAATCCTAAACCTTTGACTATTTATTTATAATAGACCTATTTCGGGGGGGCACCTTGAACAATGGAAGATAAAACTGTGCCTAATTCGATTGGTGGCTATTTCCACCGGGTAAATATTTGCGCTGCCTCGAGGTCGGCCTCGGGACTCCAGCAGACAATAACTTCTCCAGTACTATTCCATTCCATTCCATTTCACTCTCTTCTTTTACTTTAGAGGTATTCGCTGTCAGTTCCTCTCTATTAGGAAATTTATTTATTTATGATATATACAACTGTATTAAGAATTAAAATACATTTAATAAAATTGATAACACAAATAATAATATCAAATCCCTTGTTGAGAAACTACCCACTGGTAGCACTCTAAAAAAATAAAAAGTATTTACAATAAGGAGATCTCGAGACCATCATCTTTTCAGACGCCTCGGAGGATTATCAGGGATAGAAGAGGAAGCAAGATTAGAGAAGAGAGGATTCGGTTGGTTCTGAAGTTTATTCAGGAAGTATAGGTATCTGGATTGGTCCAAATCGGAAACATAGGAACATTAAGGTCGTTATGAGTTATTTTATTTGAGACAAAGTAAGGAGTATTGAGAAATTTTATTCCTTTGTGGTGCCCCGTATTCCTATTTCAACTCCGTAAGTCCAAATAGATATTATTGTAGTCATGTATATGAGTCTTTTGTAATTTACTGAAAGCTTAGAGCGTTTGTCTAGTACGTGTTGGAGTGGTCGGAAACGTCGAGCGATTTCTTGTCGTTTAAGTCTGGTATGAGGATTCCAAGTTAGAAGCTTGTACAAGTGGAGTCCAACGTAGGCAATTATATAATAATAATTATTATTATTATTATTATCCGGTCCGTACGAAAAATTCGCATAATAGATTGCTCAGTGATAATAAATGGTATAATAATAAGGAAATGAGTAAATATAATAAATTAATATCAAGAGGGAGTTTTTTTTTAGGTCGATTACAATGGTTTATTATTGAAAATAATAGACCTAAAAAATTTACTAACTAAAATCGGCTGCATCCTTGCAAATAATAGTATAACTTTCATGTTTTTACTTTCACTTACATATATATGAATTGCGATATTAATATATAAAGTATTGCGATCGTGAAAATATTCGAATCTGAGTTTTCAACAGAAATACACGTTTTGAGGTACACTGAGTTGTTATTTTAAAGGTATTTTAGATTTGTTAGCTGTAATCTTTTAGCTTTAGCTCGGCTAAAAATGCAATTCAAAAATTTTATAATAGCCCAACATGGCCAGAAAAGAATTTCTATTCAAAGTTGAGCGGTAAGTGAATTTTTCCCCCCAAAAAATTTGATAAAGTTAAAAAGAAAATCATTTGTATTATGGGCACAATAACTGTTTTTTTTCCATCATTACTTCAGCTTTTTCTGGGTGATGTGCTTATTTGTTAGGATTGGTAAACCATGTAATATAATATTGTTTTTTGGAAGATTATAGATCAGTTACCATTTATAGAAATGAATTTAATCGATTAAATCACAAATTTATTTTTTATACACTATTCGCTTTTTGAGATAGCCTGTTCGCACGCACCCACACACACATATTTAAATTTATGATTTTTAAAATTACTTTAAATAAATACTTTACAGACACTAACTACGATAACAATATAACGATCCAAAGAGCTATTACACAGCGATCCTTGAACCAAGGCATGAGGTAATAAACCTGTCGAGGACACCTCGCCACCTCCATTCATAAACCTCATCTCTCCAACCTCCTCTCCAGTTAGAACATATATTTGATATCAGAGTGGCGGTGAATTGAAGACTAGGTATCTACTCAAGAGGCAAGAACAATTATATAATCATTAAACATAATAATATCATGTATTTAATACCCAACATATGTCATAATAAATCCAAGTATGCAATAATTTCCTAAGTTACATACAGCTCATGAGGTGGAATAACACCAAACTTTTTATCACGCGTAATATTCAGAAAGACTTGTTTAATCTAATATACTTCATTCATAACATGACATAAGCAAAATTTGAATGGAAACCTGGTAGTATTTTACACTGGTACAAACAATTTTAAAAATCATGAGATAAATATAATATAATTCTGATTACTTTGTCCCTCCTATAAAATTGTATGATTTTCTGTTGTACCTCATTGTACCATTGTACCGCCAGCTAAGCGATATATAGATAAACCTACTGACCAAACACCACTGTGAATATAAACTAAGCTATTTCGAATGCACTTCTTATTTTTTTTTTTTTTTTTTTTTTGAAGTGAAAATTTCTTTAGGTTCAATTTGCACCTGATTTTTTAGAGTGAATTAGATTGAGCCGTCAGATCTCCGATGTGTAACACTCCCGTAAAGTCGGCTGGATTCGATTAATTCGTGTGTTGTTGCATATAGATTAAAAAATATATGAAAAAACTAAAAATCGGACCTGCATATAGTTAGCGAGGTAAATGTTCATCATTTCATCCGCTTTATAATGCGTTATTATTCAAAATTTTATCTTAACGCAACGCCGAATTAGGGTGACGAAAAAGAAAAAAATAGTTTCAAAAACCAAATGATAACGAGTCTTATTCAAGATATGAATTAAATTATTTCAGAAACTAAAAATCGGACCTGGATACTGTAAGCGAGGGAAATGGTCAGCATTTCATCGTCTTTATAATAAGAAATTATTTATTATTTATATTTCATATTTGTTTTAATAATTAGCTAGAGAGAATTAATAGATATATAAAAATAAAAACAAAAAGAGGTAAAAAAAAAAGTATGCTATTACATAATAAAGCCCAATACAATTATTCAAGACAGATTAGGATAATTCAACTGTATAACTTAAATATTAATTAACAGTGCACTGAAAAACACACACAAAAAACTGGAGTATTTTTAGATAGTTAAATATTAGTGAAAACACCAACTATGAAACTAATTACTACTGGTAAATGGTAAGAATTTACTAAATAGCATAAGAATTGGAAACAACTAATGCCAACTCAGATCGATAATTGATAAAATATGCATTTGATTAACCGCCATCCCGGCGCTTGAACCCACAGTAATTAGAAGGATAATTAATTCAAAAATACTTAATTTTTTAGTAGTATTTTTTACCGAATAAATTGACCATTGAATGTTATTGTAAAGTTAATTAGATAGGAGGGAGGGGAGGGAGATTTGATATATATATATATATATATATATATATATATATATATATATATATATATATATATATATATATATATATTACTTTTTTCAAGAGAATATATCGGCACCTCCAGTTAAGACCAAAAAGGCTGGAATACGGTATGCTTGTAGTCGGCTGCTTGTAGGACAGTGTTTTAACTAAAAACAATACCATTAGTATTTTGGTAAATTTTATCTTATAGCATGCCCCGATGGGTTTTCGCTTTGTATATCTGTAACAGCCACAAGAAATTGAGTTGACATTCTGTATTAAATACAGTTGGTATCGGAGAAAATCTTTTTGGGGGTCGCAACATTTTCTCCCACCCCCCACTTGGTGGTCTTGGTGTTTATTAACGATTTGGATCTGTACGACCCCACCTAATAGAGCAAGATGATTACAAATTTGTATTTCAATTTAGTTGATTTTTATTAAAAGAGTATAAAATCCTGCCGTTCAATTAATTCTATTTAATTAACACTATTAAAAAATTCTATTCAATTTCATCAGCTTAGTATTAAAGAAACAGTTAAATATTTTTTAGAGAAGGATAATTATTCAACGGATCAATTACGCGGATGAAAAGAATTTTCAGGAACTATCAGTCGATATTTTTATTGGGTTAGCATACGTTTCGACCCAAACTTGTGGGTAACCATCCATCTTTTGGATCTTTGAAGTCGATGCAACAACTACAATTTTTTCATTCTTAAATATTTGTATTATGAATTTCATATAAAACATAACATGAGGGAATATAATGAGTTCGGTAACTGAGCTCTGCTAGTTAAAGTTTTTTTTTTTTTTTTTTTTTTTTTGGATTCACGTTTTATTAACATCTAAAGAATAAAACAACTTGGATGTCATTTTTCAGTTGAAACTGTATCTCAACCGCAAACCTTATGGAACTGTTATAAAAAATACGAAATAGTTTTTTGATGGTAATATATTAGCTTTATCCTTAGATAGTTAATAAAATATAAAATTAACGACAAACTGTAGAGTCCATATTTATGCCTTGGGAACTGACATAATTGTGACTCTATGAAAATATATTCAAGGACTTCGCTAATACCGGGCACGCTCCAGGAAATCACTGCCATGACGTCCGAGTGCGTGTGCTGCGGCTTGACAAAGAAATGGGTGGCGAAGAAAAAAAAAGCTGAAATAGTGGTGATAAAGAAGGTAAAATATCTTATACTGAATAAACTAGGGGGCTTTTAACAGCTTCTAGAACAATTTATAACATTAGTTTTTTTTTTTACAATAAGGTTCACGAGGAGTTTAAAACGAAGAAGAAAATAAACAACAAGTGAAGGACAATAGTTGAACAACTTCAAATACTGCTAGCTCTGGAGAATGGCGCTGAAGAAGGTACTCATTCAAGGTAAAGGTTTGAACGAGAGTAACGAAAGTGTATGTTACTTTAAGTAAGATAATTACTACTACTATAGAATAATTAACTAATAACAGCTGGTTGAAATGTCAGCTGATTGAAATAGTATTAGGCCAGTAGTAACTTGAGGATCGGAACGGAGATTATGTTGTGAAAAATAATGGGAAAGTATTAATTTGTATATAATGGGTATTAGCTCAGTAAAAATGGGCAAACAACAGAGTCGATATCAGGAAAATTCATAATTGGCTGTAAATGTGGGAATTAGTTCATTATCGGATGTAGAACAAACTATGAAATGTCCCCTAAAATCCCATGTCCGCTTCCATCCAAAATGGAGGATCAAAGATGGCCACCTAGTACTTTCTGCCTTATTTTATATTTTCCCTCATAGCTCCGTTAAAAACTATCGTTCTTTTTTTTTTTTTTTTGTCTTTAAAATATGTATTTGCGCCTGTCAACAATAAGTTAGCAATCAGCAAATGTGATGGCGATACATGAGATAATGACAAGACAGGCATGGGGAAGGAAAGTACTCAGCAGTACCTCTTCCCTAACTTGTTCCAATTATTTAGGTTGTCTCAAGGAAGGAGATCTCTCATCCAACGCCTTTTTAGTCTCCTCCTCATGTTTTGAGGTATGTCAGCTGTGGCCATGTCTCTTATAAGTCTGTTATTATGTCCATTTAAATTAGTGTAAAATCGTTGATATAGTGTCGTTATATGTTGGTCAACTGTTGGAAAGTGGAGGTCAGTATGTAGAGTTCTGTTAGTCACATACCAAGGTGCTTTTGTTATGAATCGCAATAATTTTGATTGGAATGTTTGAAGTTTTTGTAGGTGGGTCTTTTTAGCGATGCCGTATATTTGTGATGAGTACGTCCATATGGGCTTAAGTAAGTATGTATATGTATTCAGTTTCTGTTTTAGTTCTGAAGATTAGGCAAAAAGAGAGTAAAGTAGTTTGAGTCGTTTGTTAAGTGTCATACGTTTCATTTTAACATGTGGGCCCGAGGTCGAAGGTGAGTCCAAGGTGAACCAATGTTGTAGTTTAAGCAAGTGTTAGCAACTATCGTTCTTGAATTCTGCAAGTACTAATATAATCGGCAAGGATGCTTGTTTTAGATTCCATCGAGCTTATCTGATAAATAAATTATAAACGAGCTGTAAATTGATCTACCAATAAAGCGAATTTTTCTTGATTTTACATCTGTCACTCTTCATAACTTTGTAACTACTGACAGTTAAAAAATGATGTTATTCATATTTTTTTTTTGTAGTCCTTAGTAAGAGGAATATTCAAAATATTAGTTTTTAATTTTTGGTGAAAAATGGTGGAGATATGTTATTTTCTAATAAAACTGGATAGTTAGTTATAGACTAGTACCGTTTCATTTAGCTGAAGGACTTACAGTCAGTAACCAATTTTAATTGTAAATAAACCTCATCTGAGCTCACAACTTCGGTCTGTCGACGGGAAGCCATTGCTTTTTATAGGAAAATTTAAATTAAAGTAGTGAAATTTGATGTTTCAATTATCGGAAGAAATGAAGGCTGAAATGTTTACATGGTGTAAAGAATCTGTCCCTAAAATAGAATTCATCTCGACATGATTCATGTGATCGGTTGCATTTTGAAAACTGACAGCGTCAAAGCCATCGAAATAGCACAGTCGAATGGAAGTTGGATGTGGGGAAAATTCAAATTTCAATTTCACGTTTCTTTTCGGTTTTTTATGTTTTTTGAGATGCTGAATCTGAATTTGAAGTTACCGAGTGAAATTTCCCATTACGTTACCAGATATATGCAAAAAATAGCGAAATGTCTGCACATTTTTTAGTTCTATGGATATGACTTCGAAACTATGCATTTTATCAACATTATTATTCTATACAAAGTTAAAAAATATAAAAACTTTTAAACATGTCTTTTTATTGTAGGACCAACGAGTTAGCAGTTAGAGAAAGTTGACTATCTGTTTATTTAACAAGAAAATCCTACTTTCGTTGTAGGCGTGTTGGTACGAGTAGGCGAAATGCCGTCGAATTGCTAGGAATTTAAAACTCATTTCAGTCATTAGTTTTTTTTTACCTATAAGATTTAATAATGATGGTTTTTATTAAATCTTTACAAAAAATATAACTGAGCTAACTGAGGATTTTGTTCTCGTTATGGAACCGAGGAGATAAATGAGAGAGCGAGAGAGAGAGATATCGGAGTAACTCGCCCGTTCACGAATGAGCGGTTTTGTTGGCAAGAATTATCTCGATTCAATATTCAATTTCAGCCCAACACGTTGTCTCTACTGAGGGGGGAGGGGGAGCGGCTTATATCCGGAGTGGGAATCGATTCAGGACCCCCTGCCAATATACCACTGGTTTCATTTAACATTTAAATAAATATTTAAGTGACCATTAATTTAATTAAATATTATATTTACAAATAAAATTAATTAACTAACAATATTTCAGTGCCCCGGATGCAAAGCACACCATGTCCATTTTTGTATAAAATCATTTAGAGACTAAGAGACAAATTTTAATAGCTCAAAGTTCTGGAACAATGGCTCCCCTCAACAAATACAAAAATGGAACGATACCATTTCCATTTACCTCCAGGGAGAGGGAGGGTACAGATTTGTTCGTTTTATATTATATACTAGTTCTTTCCTGCGGATTAACTCCTGTTAAATTATGAATTACATGGGCGCTTCACACATGCGATAATTGCCCGACCAACTGCATATGATTAGCTCACTAATATACCAAATCTATGTCAACAAACAAAACGACCAATCCCAAAATAGAAAAACATGTTTTTATGCCTATAAGCCAATCACAAACACATTATGTTTTGAACAATATACCGAAAAGTTACTATACTTCAGCGTCAACGACACCGTAAAGTTCTTTTCCCCAAAATCTTGACTAAATAATATAATATTTAGTACAACCGGTAGAGCATCAAGGCAGCTGTTAAAGTTTGCAAACATGTTTCATTTCATTATATAATTGTCAGAAAGATGCGTTAATCGAACCAACTTAGTAGTATAAAAATCCACTGGCTTTAGCACAGGTGAAGTGGTTGAGAGAGTAGCGCAGGGATCTGTTGAAGTCCTGCTTTTCCTTCTATAGTTAGAGGGAGAAGCATGCCTTTGGGTTCCCTGCCTGATTGTATATATCGTATATAGGTATGGCTGTGTTTTTATGTCTTTTGATTTACTTATCCTTATTTTATTTTTTTATTGTACATAGTTTTTTATTATTATTTTACTTTTGTTAATTTTATATTTTCTGTATATATAGTGTGAATGTGTTCGTGTATCACTATAATTATTGTCCACCTGACAGATTATTATATTTTTAAATAAAAAAAAATCTGGTGTGTCCACTCACACGACTTTCCTACATATTTCAGAAAAGCTTTTATACCTTTACATATGTCCATGAAGAAATAAAAAAAAAAAAATTGAACTAATTTATTTTCCTGAAAATTGATCAAAAGAAAGATTTAAGTACGATTTATTTGATAAACCAAAGCAATGTAAACCGGCTTAAGGTAGATCAGTGTAAAAATTTCAATACTCTCTAATATTGCTGATCAAAAACTTCTTGCCATAGCTTAGTATTTATTATTGAATGCCTCATTATTTACTTTTATATACATACATACGTCATAATGATAAATTACATGTTTGTGGTTGCAGTAACCTTACACATGACATACTTGTGGCTTGAATGCTATTAAGAAAATTGAAATTAATTTTGTACAGTAGGAAAAACCTACATAAGATATGTTATTGTCAAACAATAATTTCTGTTAAAAGTAGAGGAAATAGTGTGATGCGGGCAACAGATTTTCTTACTTTCATTTAGTCATCTTTTTTCTCTCATTCACCCCTTTCTGACACCAGGATATGAACCCGTAATCTTACATTGGAAATTGAATAGCTGTAATTTCGTTCATAGTTGTCAAAACTGAACTATTTTTATATAATTTTGTACGGAATTTCATTACGTTTGACCCATTTGGACTCAGGGCTCTGAAACGTATAGATCCGTCGAAAACCTCATATCGGAAATTTGACCATATTGCAATACTTTCCTTACCTAGTATAAGTAGAAAAGTAAAAAAAAAAAGTAGTATGATCAACACGGGCTTAATTAATATTTAAAATTGTGTGATTAAAATAATAAATATTATTCATCATCAAAGCTCTATTATTCTCGAGTGTAGCGGTGCGGATTGGAATCTGACCTGGAACGGTAAAAATTTCGTGATAGACTGACGGTAGTTGATAGATTTGAATACTTCCTCTTCCCCGCCCTCGTAGTCCAGAAATGTAATACAGGATAACTCTAGTAAATATGTCTTAAAGATCTCATCACATTTCTTTAATAAACGAACAATTTACTATAAAACATAATTTATTTCTTTTTTCTGAGAAGTTGTCTAATATTCTTAGTTATTCTAATATTTTTAGTTATTATTCTTATTCCAATTTGGAGAAACATCCAAGCAATTAGGGACTAGTATTGCACAACATATTACCAACTGTAAAAGTACAAAAAACATAAACATAACAGCTTCAGCACATCACAGTATAAGATTACAGCATAAATTCAAATTCAATAAACCATAGATAATAGGAACAGAACCAAAAACCACCAATAGGAAATTACTTGAAGCAATACACATCACAAAAAACAATAGAACAGCAAATTATAAAACAGACACTAAACATTTAGGAACTCATTATACGGACATATTAAACAAAATTAAAATTTAATAGAAGTGAAATTGCAGAAACATAAAATAAACATTAACAATAGTATAAAAATAATCAGATAAAACAGTCAGATCCAAAGGTCAACTGTATTTCACTATGGCAGGCACTTAATTATTGGTCTAAAGCAAGATGTTGCTCTAGATAATATATTTTATAACATGAATAAGAAAATTGAAGATGCAGGACATTATTATTATTTTTAAGGTAATTACAAATTTATCGTAACTACAAAATTCAAACATGTTATGTAACATGCACTACATTTTGACTCAAAAAAATTTTTAGCCTTGCATACACAAGATTATTGGGATTCTAGTTCCGAAGATAAATATCCCGGAACGTCAAATTGCCAACATGTAACGTTTATAATAGAAATATATTCAATTGTTACCAATTGGAAGTATTTATTGACAAATAACTAATGATAATTTACTTAATTTTGTCTTCTTAATTTGCAGGGTAAATTTGCTACAGAAGGTTTTTATAATAAATTTTTTTTTTTTTTTTTGGATTATTTAGCAAAATTTATCAAACGTCATGAGAACAACATTATATATTTTACAACATTAATATTTAACGAAGAGATGATATGGCATCGATATATATGTCGATCCATCTAATATAGTCTGTGGGCCAGACCCCCTTACCGTGCACCCCCCCCCACATCCCTATAAATTGCATATCGTTGTGTTCCTTGTAACAATTTATTAAAAAAAAGCCAATGTTCCCCCAAAAAAAAGTGAACGCACTGCCCCAAAATGGCGTCCAAAGATGGCGGATTGACGACTTTGACTTTAGTTAGTTTTTTGGTCACTGAGAATCAGCATTAAGCTTAATTTCCTCATAGTTGGTCTTTTATTAAAGCTGAATAGTTATAGAATAATAAAACATGAAGAAATATTAAAAAATAATTGGCTAAGGCTATGAAAAACACCAGTAAAATCAATTTTTTTAACAAAAAAATTTTCAAATTACAAATCAAGCGTCGTTTGTAATTAAACAGCCTACAATAACGCAAAACGTGCTGAAATAAACCATCTGGAGAATATATTTCTCTTTCTGAAACGCTGAATATTTTTTACAAATGTTTGAGTAGTTCCGTAAAAAATGCACTTATGCGGCAGAAAAGCGGTACTGGCGTGGGTGCCTACAGGCCTCTACCACACCATTCAGTGCCCATAAATGGCTTAGTTATAGTGATATAATAACATTTTTGGTACATTATATTGGTTTTATTAACGAACAAATATTAATGCAATAATTTAATAGTAAAAAAAAAATTTTAATTTAAAAAAAAAATTTATTATTATTTTTTTAAATTTTAACCTCCTTTATTCTATACGTAGGTCGTTTAAGAATACCTCAATTGTAAAAATGGTATAATTATAATAATAAAACTTAATTAAAAAATATTTTGCTAAATATCTTGATTTTTTTTTATTTAACGTCTGCAATTTAACACTGTGTTTTGAATATTTACTGATTCTTAGAAGTAATTAAAATTTTTATATACTTCCCAGGAAATGAGTCATATTCATACCTTTTTTATAAACTAAAATAATATATACCTAATCTGAACTATATATAATGAATAGCTACCGGGTTGTTTAGTAAAACTCATATATCACTAATTAAAAAATTAATTTTTATTTCCTCTATTTTGTGCAGAAGTTGGACTATATCATAAATAAATAGGAAATTTTAATATTGAATGAATTATTCTCTATGCACAAAGAAAGATATAAAGGGTGACCCTATAAGTTCTTCTATAAACCAAAACTGATTGTTTGGATTTGATCTCAAAATGAGGAAAAACGTGAACTTAAACGAGAAAATTGGAAAAATACATTAAGCGAACGAGAAAGGAAGTGCCAAAACCTCGGAATAGATAAAAAGGACCTGTTATCCATTATATAGCTAAATGAATGTATAGTAGATAGATGAACAGAATATTTCAA
Organism: Nezara viridula; assembly: GCA_928085145.1. Lineage (NCBI taxonomy): Eukaryota > Metazoa > Arthropoda > Insecta > Hemiptera > Pentatomidae > Nezara > Nezara viridula. The sequence continues at coordinate 852,195 of OV725080.1, forward strand.
GATGCTGCTAAAACGGGATCAATTGCAGTATGGATGATATTAAGTTGACGATGTAGGTTTATTATGGTGAAAACCACTTTATTTTCGATTGCTGAAGGTGCACATCGGGACTATATTAACTTTGATGATGAATATAGAGATGTACATCGAGAAAGTTATAGCTCATAGCTTTCCTTCTGTTTAGTGGATTTTCAAAAGATTTTTTAAGGTATCTTATATTAGTTGTAGCTCGTTATTCTTCTCGTTATTCTTGAATTGTTCGGAATTTGTACCACATCATAAAATAATAGGAAATTTTAATATTGAATGTATTATTCTCTCTGCACAAAGAAAGATGGAAAGGGCGAAACCGAACTGCTTTGACAGTTTTGCGCGTACATAGGCAACAAGCATATTAGAAAATAATATGAAAGGACTGTGGTTTTTACCTTTACAAGAAAGGAGGTACTAGGAAATGTAATACCCATCAAGACCCATTCCTGTTTAGTGTACCAAACAAATTATACACAAGAATCGTAGAAGCTGGAATAAGAAATATTGTCGATTGCCAGAGTGATATGGATTGAGAAACTCAAGTTGCACATTGGAAGAGAAGTTGAAAATTGGGACTGTCTTCACTTTAAGGCAGGTTATAGAGAAGTCCACATAAAAAGAAAAATAGCTCTCTATCTGCTCAGTGCCTCACACTTTGGATTATGCTAATATCTAACTGTCTTTCAGAAAAACTCGTTTTCCTTTTAGATCCCTTAAAAAATCTTTTGAAAATCCACTGAACAGAAGGAAAGCTATGAGCTATAACTTTCTCGATGTACATCTCTATATTCATCATCAAAGTTAATATAGTCCCGATGTGCACCTTCAGCAATCGAAAATAAAGTGGTTTTCACCATAATAAACCTACATCGTCAACTTAATATCATCCTGCAACTGAAACTGCAATTGATCCCGTTTTAGCAGCATCTTGAAATATTCTGTTCATCTATCTACTATACATTCATTTAGCTATATAATGGATACAGGTCCTTTTTATCTATTCCGAGGTTTTGGCACTTCCTTTCTCGTTCGCTTAATGTATTTTTCCAATTTTCTCGTTTAAGTTCACGTTTTTCCTCATTTTGAGATCAAATCCAAACAATCAGTTTTGGTTTATAGAAGAACTTATAGGGTCACCCTTTATATCTTTCTTTGTGCATAGAGAATAATTCATTCAATATTAAAATTTCCTATTTATTTATGATATAGTCCAACTTCTGCACAAAATAGAGGAAATAAAAATTAATTTTTTAATTAGTGATATATGAGTTTTACTAAACAACCCGGTAGCTATTCATTATATATAGTTCAGATTAGGTATATATTATTTTAGTTTATAAAAAAGGTATGTGTTTACTTTACTATGCCAATCCCTTCCAAGACTGTCCGGGATATTGTCATAATAATTCTGCTTTAAGAGCTGGTGAAAATTTATTGCTGTGGACTGTAAAATTAGAGGAGTTAAAGGATTAAATAAGTGAATGAGTAAAATTGATTGCTATATTTTATTACATGTATTTTATAAGGAGGTTAAATATAGGTGGGTTGGGATACTTGCATTTTTTCTTTTTCTTGTTGTGCCAGTCTTCTCGTTCATCTTCCCTCTCTTCCTTTCTTGGCCCCTTGGCCGCTGTAGTGTTTTACTCCATGTTTAATAAATCAGTGGAATCACAAAATTTTCAACTGGCCAGTCTAGTCAATCACTGTACGTGAGCGTCTACGCTTCAACAATGGCGGCGTAGGACTAAATTTAATAAAATAAAGGCCCAAGAAAGTATGAATATGACTCATTTCCTGGAAAGTATATAAAAATTTTAATTACTTCTAAGAATCAGTAAATATTCAAAACACAGTGTTAAATTGCAGACGTTAAATAAAAAAAAATCAAGATATTTAGCAAAATATTTTTTAATTAAGTTTTATTATTATAATTATACCATTTTTACGATTGAGGTATTCTTAAACGACCTACGTATAGAATAAAGGAGGTTAAAATTAAAAAAAATAATAATAAATTTTTTTTTAAAATTAAAATTCTTTTTTTAATATTAAATTATTGCATTAATATTTGTTCGTTAATAAAACCAATATAATGTACCAAAAATGTTATTATATAACTATAACTAAGCCATTTATGGGCACTGAATGGTGTGGTAGAGGCCTGTAGGCACCCACGCCAGTACCGCTTTTCTGCCGCATAAGTGCATTTTTTACGGAACTACTCAAACATTTGTAAAAAATAATCAGCGTTTCAGAAAGAGAAATATATTCTCCAGATGGTTTACTTCAGCACGTTTTGCGTTATTGTAGGCCGTTTAATTACAAACGACGCTTGATTTGTAACTTGACAATTTTTTTGTTAAAAAAATTGATTTTACTGGTGTTTTTCATAGCCTTAGCCAATTATTTTTTAATATTTCTTCATGTTTTATTATTCTATAACTATTCAGCTTTAATAAAAGACCAACTATGAGGAAATTAAGCTTAATGCTGATTCTCAGTGACCAAAAAACTAACTAAAGTCAAAGTCGTCAATCCGCCATCTTTGGACGCCATTTTGGGGCAGTGCGTTCACTTTTTTTTGTGGGAACATTGGCTTTTTTTTAATAAATTGTTACAAGGAACACAACGATATGCAATTTATAGGGATGTGGGGGGGGGGTGCACGGTAAGGGGGTCTGGCCCACCGTGTAATATAGCTCACCTCTACCACAGCCCGAACATCGACATCAATAACAGTTAAATATAAACATCAAGACGATCCGACAAGAGGACGACGACCCCAGAGGAAGGAGAGGAAGAAGAGGAACAGATGCTGAGGACTCTTCATCGAGGAGGAGAAGACATCGACACCCGACAGGGCTCCTACATTAGCGCAAGTCGCAGAGGCAGGTAACACAGCAAGCCCATTAGGCCCTGCCGCGCCACCACTGGCACCATTCATAAATCACGCATCGTCCCAAACTGTTTAGGGTTAAAAATAATAATAAAATAAATATAGACACAGTTTAAGAAACATAATTTTTAAGAGCAACGGGTTGTTAGTGGAAGCACTCATTCGACGAGCAATAGTCGGAAGTAAATTATTAATGATAAGTACAATTCTAGAATACTGAAGTAATAACATGATGCATTAGAACATTCCTCAAGTCGATACGCATAATATTCTATATATATATATATATATATATATATATATATATATATATATATATATATAGTGTATAAAACCGTTTTGTGCTAGTGAAAAACCGTGCATTCCACCTAAAAATCGATTTATTCCTCCTAAATCCAGTGAAAAAATAATTAAATATAACCATACACGATGGATATATTTAAGAAAGATCTTAAAACCAATCATCTTTCATCCATGAAAAAAAATCTTTTTTTTATTTAATCTCTACTGAATGATTAAAAAAAAAAAAACAATAAAAGGCTATATATATATAAACCTCTATAAATAAACACAAGAGGTACTACTGACCTCTAAATAGCAACTGATTAGTATGTTAGGCACGTAGGGATAGGAGCAGTTACCAGTTACCAGTTACCAGTTACGTTATGTAATAACTAGATCAAGGCAACACGTTAGTTAGTAGCTCTGTCATTTTCCAGTCCACATCTTTCATTTTATGAATCTTATTCAAAATGTATAATGCTATAACGGCGAAATCCAAACTCGACGGCATAAAACTAATTTCGATTTAGATGTACGAAATATTATTACTTTTTGCAATTTTTAAAGAATTTAATAATGATGCTAACATCCATCCATAAGTCAAACTTATCCATCCCGTGTAATATGCACTAAAGAAAAAATAAATCAACAGGCAACCTCTGCAAACCTGTTAATACGGTGTAATTAGATTTTCAACTTCAGGTCATCAACGCGAACGGTTGATTTCAGCTATAAGTTAGTAAAAAAATTTAACTTTATTATTTCTAAAACTATTTTAAAAAGTATAGAAAACTATACAGAAGTTATAAAATCACAGAATGAAGTATTAATTTAGCGAAAGTACTAATATTTAGAAAGGAGTTTCTGTGTTTTTATATATTAAAAAAAAATGCGAAATGAAGTTTCACTGTCATTAAGGGCTGACAGAAATCCTTCAAGAAACCCGTACATCCCAGCTAGAAGATTACGTAGGCATTGGCCAAGAGACCTCCTGATCTGACATATATCCCGGATGTGATGGGAAGCTGTGCTGCTGCCAAAATATTTGCAGACTGCAAAATTTAATTTAATGTTCAACATTATTGTTTGGTTAAGAAATGATAAGGGCTATAGACAAAAACGGGGTCAATCCTAACCTATCTATAATTGTAACACAGTGGTTACATTCCTTAAAAATATGTTCAACGGAGAGCACACAATGACAATACTGGCATAACAGAGGCGGCAGCTATCTAATAAGGTGCGAGTGTGTGTAGCCAATCCTGAAACGGCCCAGGGCGATTTCCTCGCTGGGGTTGGATGTAGACCATGGTTTTACATAATTTTTAAAACGTTTTAACTTACTTTAAAAGGGCTTTCATCCCACGTCACTTGACATCAGTCTGATATCTCTGCTTTGACATGTCTAGTGAGTTGTGATGGGGTACCCCGGCCAGGGGGGTCTGGCAGCTTGATCGGCGAGCTCGCTGCCGCTATTACCGATGTGGCTGGAAATCCAAATAAAATAGACGGACCTGACCTACTCCGGCCTAGGAGAGTGGACAGATTATTGGATTTTTATAACAACTGGAGAACAATCCGGCAATATGACGATAGCCTTTTGAGCTATTGACTTGCAGAAATGGAGGGCTGAAGCTATCGATCAAACCATTCGGCTGTGTAAATAGATTTTCAATTTTTCAAAATGCAAAATGAAAAAGTATGTTTAGAACACTTTTGAAAATGTATTAATAAAAGAAAATGGTGATTGCAAATAAATATTTTTTTGAAACATTAGGCTCATATATGATTCACTTCAACTTGAAACAACCCTCTCTTATACTTCTATAGTTTAATCGATTGCCTTTTTTAATCCTGAAGAATACATTTTGTAAAATTGAAAGCATCATTTCCAGTTAGGAGCCTACATGATAACCCTCGCTATATAGCCGCTTATTATTATTACTATTTCCGCAATAGATCTGATTACAACATCCTTCGTCATTAGGGTGCCTACTTCCCCGAGCTTATTATACCACAAGAACAAGTCATCTTCAGTGAGAACAATATCCTTCAGCTGTCCTCGTCATCTTTGCAATGGACTACTCAGTTGTTATAAGAACATTTCTGGTCTTCAAATAAAAGTAGTCAGCATTTTTTCGCCATGAGGAAAGTTAACTCCTCAGACTTCTTTGGAGGTGAATGGCAGAACCGACAGCCATTACTATTTTCCCACCCTCAAATCATTTCAACACGATCATAAAATGAGCCTTTCAGTTGACAGAATGACTAACTCCAATTTCAAAATTTTTGAGTAAAGTCATTTGAGTGATATTTCTAGTTGGTAAACTAATAATATCTGTACAGAAAGTGTATTAAGGAGTAGGTGATTGAAGCAGTGTTGAAATATAGAACTGTGATTAAAGGTATAAATTAAATGCAAATATTTCCCTTATTGAAGGAAGTTATTCGACTGTTCCACATATCATGGGTGATAAATATTCAAGATGCAGTCTTTAAAAAAAAAAATAAAAATTTAATTTTTAATTTGTACCGTTTCAATCCAAACACGTGGGTCATCTTCAGCGCTCGAACCACGCCCTGAAGATGAGCCACATGTTTGGGTTGAAAATATGGCACAAATAAAAAAAAATTATTATTTTTTTTTTAAAAGACTGCATCTTGAATATTTATCACCTATGACTATTTCTCTTATGCTCTCTTGAGATTCATAAACTTATATATAAGTTCAATAAAATTTCTAAAAGTTTATAAAGCTATTAAATTATTATATTAATTCCAATTACAAGTCCAAGTTAATATATCCATTACGAAATTTAAGACCATCAATATAGAATTTTTGGATCTAATATAAAGATTATAAATTCCACATGAAATATTAGTTCTGTAATCAATTTCAAAAAGAAACTAGTAAAAAACTTAAGAAGTTTAGTAATATACTGGCAAAATAGGACTTGCTTTGACAAGTGTTAAGGACAAAAAAATGTTGAAATTGGAGTTAGTCATTCTGTCAGATGAAACGCGCAAATAACTATTGTGATTAAATAAGTCACAAATTAACTAATAATGGACGGCTACTAACTTTAATTTCACTAACTTTCATTATTAAATCACCGATTAACGAAATTTTCATTAGCTTTAACTCTAGGTCAAATCATCAATGTTAGCTAACCAGTCCTCAGACCACGATTAAATACATTATCAAAGTTGGACTATTACCTTATCTATAGTTACTTCTAACTAGACAGAAATTGTTCAATTTCAATTTCACAGAAACAATTTTTTACAGTTGACCGTTTTGTTTTTTTACTGGAAATAGAATTTTGTTCTATCTGCAAGAAATCGAGAAAACATTTATATGATTTCGGCTGAAAAAAAGTGGTAATCCGTACAAGAACTAATACAGAGTATGACACTATATGTCTTTCAATGTTTACGAAGAAACCAAATTTAAATTAAGAAATAGATTTACAAAACAATCAGTTCTCAATTTTATAAACATTTGGTATTACATGTAAACAGAAATATGTCTATAACGCTTTTAAGTCAGTTATTGATAACCTTGAGGTAACGCTTAAATAATTACGTTGGATTGGGCATATTAAAAGAGATTCGCTAAAAACATTTCCTGAAATAAAATGGAATGATTAGATGCAAGACAACCCAGCGGGGTACGGAATCGGGGAAGAGATATTTAAAAGAGAAAGGTATTTAGGTTGAGGGAAACTACAGTAACGGAAAATTCCCTAATAAAAAAATGTAGGTGTAGGTATATATATTTATATATCTTAGGTGTCAGCGATTACATAAAATAAATAAAAAGTGATGATCTGATATATATCTCAATCCTAGCTGTTAACTAGCCAATTCATAGCTGAGGTACGGCGGGGCTGTCTCAGTGCCAACTCCTCTGGAAGAGAAACATTGTTCTGCCATCTTGGAATAAATCATGAGTTTTTTCACCTCTTGTTTTGTCAAACATTTTTCCGAAATATTTCCAATCTTTTATTTAATTCCTATAAACAGTCCATTGCATAACCATTCTTCTTACTGCTATCGGATCCCGGTGTGTTTATAACAATGAAATGATTGTGTGAATAATGACCTATCTATCAGCTGACAATAAATAACCGATTGCCGTCACACCCTCTCGACCAATCAGAGATCGAGCTGGCCATTGCCGTACCAGATCCGAGCCAATCAGCTACCCCCATAGCTCCAGTCCAGCCCAGCTAGGGATGAACACCGCTACCAGAGGAATGTTAATTTATCGGCAGCAGTTGGTAGGAGCCACGAGTAGAGCCGCCACTAAATCAGTTCTGTGAGGAAGAGGGACAAATTTATCCAGAGCCGTTTCATCTCTCTCTGTCATAATCGGATATAATTGACTGATTTACTAACAGTTATATCCCCTAAAATTAAGTTGCTACATTTTTCTTCTGCTTTTTTTTTTTTTATACTTCTATATATATTTATAAGTATGGGGTCTATGATTAGGGTTAAATGAAGAACGCGTCAAGCAGCACTAGGCGATAAATATAATTTAAAATAAAAAACTAAGGTGCGTGCTATAGACCATACGATAGAACACCAACAAGGCGAGATTAATAATATCAAATTTAAACGATAAATAATAGCTCATTATAAAGAAGATGAAATGCTCAACATTTCCCTCGCTTACAGTATGCAGATCTGATTGTTAGTATCTGAGATATTTTAATCCATATCTTCAACTAAACTCGCTATATCATTTGGTTTTCGACACTTATCCTCTTATCCTTCCTAACACGGCGTCGCGTTACGATACGATTTTGATTTACAGCCTATTACAGAGAGGATGAAATTCTGAACAAACTCCTCATTTATAGTATACAGGCCCGGCTTAATAGTTTCTGAGATATTTTACTCCATATGTAAAAGAATTTTAATTAGTCGACTCTAGCCGACTTTACCCGAGCGTTAATGCCGAACGAAATCTAACGGATCAATCTACTCATAATTCACTCTGGATAAAAAAAGTACAAAACGCTCCTAAAGAAGTTTTCACTTCAAAAACTATCATTCCATGTCTGAGATGGTATTGTTAGTAACCGATGCTGAAACTATTCTTACATATGAATAAATAAATTATTACATATAAAGTTTAAGTACGAATTGAAGAACACTTCAACACAAGACTTAATTTTCGGGTGAAGCTCTTTATAAATTTTCTACGGCTAAGTTAAACTGTATCGCGGCGATAGTTTATCTCAATGCCTCAAACCTTATCAAACTTCGATCACTTCAGATAACTCATCCATCATATCAGGATTTGGCATTTAGAATATTTTCTAAGCGCCTTCATCAATCTCGCCAGGTTCCTGGCAACTTCGAGCTCTGCAAAGACCTTCCAAAAGGAGCCTCAGTCCTGCAAACTCAGTCTTGGTATTGCCCAAGAGTCTCGCGACAGTCTTGCAGTTACTTTTAGTTTATTACTATGAGATATTACTGTAATTCTTTAGATAGGAGAAACCTTACTAAGCCCAAATTAAAAATTAGCGGAGTTAAATGCAAAAGTATACTGGTTATACCAATTATTAACATATGATAACTAAGATTTTCAAATATTAGTAACTATTTTGCCTTAATTTTTATTTAAAAAATCGATTTTTTTACTAGTCTTGGTCTTGGTCTTGCAAGTGCTAGACCAAAGACCGATTTTGCGCAACACTAATTCTTATAGTATATCGGTCAGTGAACAAATGGAAATATAGTATAGAAATAAGCTAGTGCAATATATTTTGATGTAGAAACATAATTTTACCAATCTTACATTATTATATTACTGTATATTAATATCGAGTACTATAGTTGCTCCAAAGTATAAAGAGTTAAAAGATTATTTTTTTCTTCAAATTCTCGGAATTGACATATAAAGTTATAATTTATCTAACTTTTGAACCGTTGAAGATAAACTAGTAAAATAAAACATATTCTTATAATAAATTTAAATATTAAAGACTTTTTTCCGTATGACTAATCAAGAGTAAGCTAGTCAAATAAAGTTAAAAACATGAGGTTAACATTTTTGTTTTCCAAATTAGCGATAGTTGAGGACGGATATCTCGGAAACTAAACGAAATAGCGAAAATAGGCACATAATCAATTATATTCTAAGTTTAATAGGCTTTGATTATGTATAAAATGTCTTTGCCCACGGAACATATAGTTTTTGATATAAGCGAAAATCCGAAATATAGCAATGAATAATATGCAAAACATTTTTTTTTTTTTTTCAAAATTAGCCATAGTTGAGGACGGATATCTCTAAAACTAAGCAAGGTAGCAAAACGGGTATATAATCAATCATATTGCAAATTTCATCAGCTTTAATTTTGTATGGAACGTCTTTGTCGATGTGATGGATAGTTTTCCTGGTATAAGCGAAAACCCGAAAAAAATACCTTCCGGAGGCTTCCTCCTCACCCCTGGAGTGGGGACTTTTATTATGTTTACCTCTTCACTAGTCCAAACAATTCCCTAAAGTTCAAAATTGTGAACCCGCCTTTTCCTTCAATAATCATTCATTGACCGGACAATAAACGGCGAACCAGATAGACTAATCCTTTTACTACAATTTCAAAACTCAAATGAGACCAAAATTAAAGATTGGGTGGTAACGAAATTGCTAATACAAGTAATTTAAGCATTTTCCCTCACAGTATGCACCAGCAATTTCAGTAAAGCAAGATGTCTATTTTTTGTGATGAGCTATTATTCAAAAGAGTATCTTAACGCGACGTCGTGTAAGAGAGGCAAAGAGGAAAAAGTAATGTCGAAAACCAAATGAAAAGGAGTTTGACAGGAGATATGGATTAAAATAATCTCATCATATCTGTATTCCTATTCGATTTTCTGTTGCACTCAATAGAGTTTTGATAAATTACTGACCGCCGTAACTTAAGTTATATTCCAAAAAATGTCGGAGTTTTCATTTGATATTTAGCCAGTAGATTTCAATCAAAAGTATTCATCACATATTTTAGTTATCATAACCCTACTGCATCATTTATAAAATATGATACAAATGGCGATCACTCAGAGAGCAAAATTTTCCTACACTAATTAATATTAATATAAGGCTTGGCGAACCGGAAGGTTCGATGCTGACACCACCAATCGCTTGTTACACACCTCCCTCCACCGTTCGCGCGCTCCACCGTTCCTAGTCCCTTCAGATCAGCCTTAATGCAATCTTCCCACCTTCGCTTCGGTCTACCCCTCGGACGTTTACCATTCAGCACAGCAAATATTAACCTTTTAATATTTCTCTCGTCAGTAAGCCCAACAATTTTACAAGTCTATTTGATTTGCCGGGATGAAATTACCTCAATTATATTACCCGGAAACAGTTCACGCAATTCGGCGTTGTGTAACTGTCTGAACTCTCCGGTTAACTACACTAATTTATACACAATTATAATGTTATATATTTTAAATGTTATTATTTTGTGAATATAGAACAGAAAAGCATTATATTTCATATTATTAAACTCGGCTTGTTGATGCTTTCACTTCTATCGTGTGGTCTAAAGCGCACACCGAGTAGTTCTTTTTTAATATCTACTTTTCTTATCGTTAATAAGACCTTACATATCGCATTCATCGAGAATATAACTTACAATGATATAGTGAAGGCTCTAACTAGAGGAGAGAGCCCTATGAGCCACCCATAGAACCATACATAAGAAATAATTACGATGACTCCAGAACTGATATAGTACACTCACTCCAGCAGCCACTTACATCACTCAACAGCTACAGTGAGTGTGAGATAAGATATGTGAACTGCAGCTCTGTCTAGCCTAGTGCCGCCGCTAATACAACCCACTATCTCCAGTCTAAACGATAAACTATACGATATGCACTTCACATTATCCAGTAATATATTCGGCTATATAAAGGCTCTGCTAATGTATTCTAGACTTTATTACATCAGTCCACCGTCCTGTTATGATATATAATTGTCTCCAATCTTATTGATGAACAGGATATATTATAAAGAACGAAAAATAATTCAGAAACACCTTTGTTCATTCATAAATCGCTAACACCAAACAAACAAAATGAAACTTAACGTCCCTAAATTATTTTATTAAAAGAAACCACAACAGGTATCACTAAGGTTGTAGCCCAAGTGAATTGTTTCATTAATTGTTACCTGAGATATTTAAATAAATTTTTAAATTAATAGAACTACTTCATTCATTATTCTTGTTTTTATTCAAAATATTAAAATAGTAATGAAGGCACCCCCTCCAAAGAGACCTCTCTAACCAAGACAATTCTGTAATCACCAGCTTATTTCTAAACTAATTATCAACCCTGTAATTCAATTCGGAAGAGCTATTCATAAAAACACTAAAAAAACAACAACAGGAAAACCGCGAAACAAATATTTGTAGATGGATGCCAAAGTATTAAATTGAAATAAATTAAACTTCTAGTGTATTGTTTATCCATGAGAACATTGGTATATCGGGTATTTCCAAAACTGTACTCTCAAAATCATATCCCAAATTTTATCAAACGGACATAAAATGTACAAGAGATCGTGGAGGCCGAGGGGATTAGAACGAACATGCTATAACATTCTCGAGTCTATCGGTGCCGGTTCGAATCCTGTCTGGGACCTCTCCACTATGGAATAGACTTAGTCGTACCTCTAAAACGACCATACATCATCCTCCACATATTCCAGAAACGGTGAGGAAGTAGATAATTTGATCTTCTCGGTCATTAGATATAATAACTAGCAAAATATATAAAAAAAAAAAAAAATACAACGTTACATTTTCTGTTGCAAATATAGATTTTTTTAGCAGTTTAGCACTTACCATAGATTAATACAAACATTGCTCATTAAAGAAAAAAAATTTTATATATTCTACTGAAAGGTTCAGAAATCTGTATCAGTAGAGAATATGGTATTGCCATATGGAAAAATTTCCATTCATAAAAATGTCAGATTCGCAGTGATATAACTGAGCGGGTGACTTTCAGGATAAAGGCTCCGAGCACAATAGATATATATATATATATATATATATATATATATATATATATTATATATATATATATATATATATATATAATATATTACTATACATATATTTTTTTTCAGTGGTACAAATTAATTACTATGAGCGATCTATGGCAAATACATACATGATCCTTAGTTAGTTATTAGGCATGCTGAATAAGAAAAAACCTTTGCAAGTGGTTTCACAGTGGTTTATTATCTCCCAAACAATTATACACTAATGTAACCTTACCTTCCGAGCTAACAAGAAAAAAAAACAAAAGGTGATTGCAATTTATTGGACAAACTAGTGTTTTCTTTAATCATTAGTAATAGCATTAGTAATAAATTAGCATTATTTTATAACACATTTAAATTTAAAAAACCACACCAATGATATACATGGAGTAGAACAAGTAAAAACAACCAGAGACCATATCCTTTGCTCCTAATTGTCCGATTTTAACTTTTTTTTTTTTTTTTAGGAAATTTCATAAACTTTTAAAAAAACCAACAATAACCAAGCAAAAAACTAAAAACTTTTCGAGTTTATTCGGAATTTAATTTAACCTCCCTCGAAACTTTTTTTCTTTGTAACTTCTTTACGTTGAAGTATGTTAATAGATAAAATTAAAGGGCGTAGAGAAAACGACTTTAGCGAAGTTTCGATTGAAATCCTTTACATTCGGTTTAGGAGCTACAGGTCTATAGCAACGCAGTTTTTCGGCCGCCATTATGAAAGATAAAGGAGAAGAGTAATGTCGATGAAGGAGGATCATCCACGTGTAACACGATTTCATATCAAAATTTGAAAAAAAGAAAAAAAAACGGTAAAGTTTTCGAAGAAAATGCCGGACGACGACGGCGATACGGCGTACGGACGAAAACTTTTATTCGTTTTTTTCGAATTCAATGCATCTTGAAACGCGATAACCACAAATTTTCGAGAGGGGATATGTTTTTTTGAATTTTTTGGTCGAACACAAATATTCATTATTGAAAATATAACCAAAATATTAAAAATGATCCCTAAAGTTATTATTTTCCGGAAATTTACCGTTATTAAAAAAATTGAAATCAGGATCCGCTGGCTGGACTTAGGTATCATTAATTATCCTTTATTCAAAGTAAAATTTTCGTTTTAACGTTACCAGGAAATTTCCGCCAATATTTTGTATTATATATAGAATGACAACATCCCAATAACACTCTGATCAAGAAGGCACTATCTCATAGTACGCCAGTTCCCTCCTCGACTCCCTGGAAGCCCGGCGGGAATGATATATCAAGGAGGCAGGGACAGGGAGACAATATCAGAACGGATTCGATCCGGACAGAAATAATATGACAAGATCGATCCCGACGGGGAGCGGTGACTAATGGCGCCCGGGCGGTGAGCGATGAGATGGGCCGGCCGCGGGATGATGTCCCCACGAGGCGGCCTATTCTCGGAGGCACCGAAGGCCGTAAAGAAGCTCGAAGAGGCCCCACTCCCTCTTCTATATGGGACGATAAACTACACCCAGGGTGTCAGCGGCGGTTTTAGAACCCGACTCCAGGTCCTGGTCGTGGTATTATGGGAGTTCTGGAGGGAGGAGAGCCTTGTCCAGGATATATGGAATGGCAGGTGCTATATCAGCCACTGCTGCACGCTCTCTGCCCTCATTGGTTTCTATACATCAAGCAATTAGACAATTAATGGCTATAAAAGATATCGCTCATCCACAAAAATCCTTGCTGTCTTGCGGCCTAGCCGCAGTAAGGAGGAGTATTGTCAATTCTGTGGCAAGGCTTTTGGCACCAGGCGGGATGCTTAAGTGAACCACTCATATCATTGTTAAAACATTTTATAAAGGAATTAACAACAAATTTATATTTATATATATACTAGTAGGCCAGTGCGAAAAATTCGCACAGCATATTGTTTTCAAATGCTAAATCAATAGGAAAAAAATTAATGCAACGTATAGAACGATAAAGAAATCAATTGTTACTTTATCGATAAATATAATCGACAAAGGGAACAAAAATTAATTTAAATCTTCATTAATGTTTGGAACCAACATGTTTACAAATTTCAATAGGCTGTATCTTCCTTAAAAATTGTCCGATTTCGATGATTATTTTTTTTTTTGTAAAGTTTGTTTTCTTTCATAACTTGTTTGCCTGAATTTTCGGGGTGATTGGACTATTTTGCCAGCCTGAAGGAGAAGGAAGCCATCGAAATTGGTGGCTTAATCTTGAGATCTGATGAAAAATTAACAATGATATGGGTTGCCGATCAAAAACACCATCGATAAATAATATAAACTCCTCCTCTCTCGGTCAGAGAGACCTCGAGTCGACGAAATGAGACGTATTCAAGGTTGTGTGGATGCGAACTCTATGCCTTGCGTTATCTCGAAAATAGTACGTTTTTCGGCTTAAAAGCGCAGGATCCGATAGTTCTGGAGGAACCATCCGGGTCTTGCTGTACGCATCAAAATCTTCAAGGCCCAATTTCTCCCGTATCGATCTACAGACCTACCACCGTTCCAGTATTGAAGCCTAGCAAAATGTTTGTATCGACTTTATTTATTTTAGAAAGAAAAAGTGGAGAATACGATTCGCTAACCCCCCGTGAAATTCTGAATCCAACGGTACCCCATTCATGGTATTTGAGCATGACAGGAGCTTATATTTGGTAAAAAACCTATTTCGAGCCTTACTGTATAATATATATATATATATATATATAATTTTTTTTTTTTTTTATCGCACTGTATTATTACTATCTTAAATGTATCGCACTGTAAATATATACTATATTTCAAGGTCTATGATTTTTCATATGAGAATAAAATCACCGGAAGAAGCCGTTTTCGGAAACACAGTAATTGCACAACATTCGCGGGTTTGATACCTACGAGTTTTGTTCATCATTGAAGACTAAAATGCGGAAGAGTTACCAATTTGCAGATTGGTACATAGTGAACATCCATATCGCTATTGTTAGTGCAAGAGGTCGTATGTAAAAATGAGTGCCTAACAGGAGAGCATAAAAACTTCCCTCAGCTATTTTCAATAGTAGCAGACTACCTTTAGCCTACAAAATATTATTTTTTATGTTTAACACAAATTCAATAAAAATTGAATTTTTTTTTACATAAGACCTTACGCACAAACAGTAGAGATATATACTTAATAGCAATATTAATATTTTCACTCGTAAAATGGGTGCAATAAAAAATCCATTGGAAAAATTCAACTCTTGTTTGTTCGGAGTTAACGTCACCAAAATGTTTCTTCGATGAGAACAAAAATTATATTTTTGTATATTTTAATAACAAAAGCTATATTTTTACATACTTCTATATGAGTGAAGTTCACACAAATTTGATATTTAAGAAGAAAATCGAGACCACGACGAGCTAGTTGAGCTTCAATAGGAATAAACACAAATAACACTGTTTTTTTTTTACAAAAGTAAAGGAAAAATTAATTTAAATTTACTGACAATTACACGAAATCCAAGTAACGGCAGAAGTGCATACCAGTGAAGTTTGGAA
Source organism: Nezara viridula (assembly GCA_928085145.1). Classification (NCBI taxonomy): domain Eukaryota; kingdom Metazoa; phylum Arthropoda; class Insecta; order Hemiptera; family Pentatomidae; genus Nezara; species Nezara viridula. The sequence goes on from OV725080.1 coordinate 868,015, forward strand.
TCGACAGTATAAACTTATTTATTTTTTGAATAAAACATAAAGTTTTATGTAAACCTAATCTCCATCCCATACGATCCCAATGATGCCTTCCACATTTCAAGAAAATCGGAAAAACGGTAGCAGATGATAAGACTGTTATATCGATTTGAATACTAAATACTGTCTAAACATAGACAGACACCAAATCAAATTTGCTCCTTGATGTCTAAAACGTAAAACGCAAGTTCGATTCTGAGCACAAACATGTTTTTAACCTCTTGCACCAACACAGTACTTTCCTTCCTTCGATAGTGAGGAGTCAATATATGTAAAGAAATAATAGCTACCTTCTAAATCGTTAAATTTCAATAAACAAATAAATCTAGAAAGTAAGCTGAATATAAATATGTAAATTAAACTGAGAACATAATGAAATGACAACATAAATGTTGATCCATCGGTGATTTAATCATTTCATAAAGGAGTAGGAATACGCTCCATTCCATCCATGATTCCCTTCACTGATTTTAGGAACGGTTCAATGGATTTCCACCGATGAGCTCAGGCCTGATTTCAGGAAGTTGTCCTTCAACACACTCTTAGTGAGGAAAGAATTATACAAAACGCTGAGGTTATATCGCGTGCTCATGATCGAATATAGAAGTAATCTTTGTTTATGTTTTTTTATCGAAGATAATGATAATCAGCTCTTCGTGGATTTTTAACCACGACACTAAGAATAACAATAACCACTAAGCCAAGGATCCGAGTATAACAAAATTAATTAAATTTCGGAAAAAAACGAACTTGTAAAAAATACTAAAAGATAAATAAAACTTAAAAAGCAGCAATATATAAATTTTAATGAAGGTAACAACACATATAAATAAATAAAACAAACAAGGTTTTAAAAAAGTAAATAAAACAATGAATTCTGCTTGTTTCATTGATATTTCTATGCGCAATGATTTCTTCTTATCGATTCTGGAAAAGTGAGATTTTCCATTTTGAAAAATATCAAGAGACGAAGGAAATATCTTATTATTAAAGAAATAAAACTTAATCTAATATTAAATTTAAATATTTAATTTAATATTAAATCGATAAGTTGTATTGTCGGGCACCGTCGGCTATTTCCGGCAGGTACGAGGTTCGATTAACAGCACTAGTACTCTTATAGAAGTACTCTCAATTCAATAATTAATCAAGGGAGTAAATCTGGTGATTGAGCGTGTTCCTAGGTCGATCACCTTCCTGCAAAATCGTTCACATTCAAACAATTCTTCCTAACAAAATACTCAACCCAAACAAAATCCCTCATGGGTTGTAGTGGTTCAGTTATTTTTTTTTTATAATTATTATTTATATGTGTACTGCAATTTGTACTGCATAGGTATCGAACGGTTGGGTCGTTCCCTAAGCCTTTATGATTTATAAACAAATAAATTCTATTATATCTCTTGTACAACTTTGATTGATTTTATATATATATTATATATTATATTTATATATATAAGTATATTGTACTATATTATTAGTTAGAGATCATGTATATAATATACGTAATCATATATTATATTATTATATAATATACTATCATACATAGTGTTTGTGTATGTGTGTTGTGTAGTGTGATTTAAAAAGTATATATATATATATATACATCTTTGATACTATATATATAATATAATACATTACATTATATATATACTATTCGTACGATACATAATTATAATATGGTATTGAATCCAAAGTTTTAAAACCAGAAAATTAGAACGCACACACAGCAAGTAACATAGTCCTATGAACATAGACGAAAAGATGTGGTCACCTACAATATATATATATACAAATTCCTTTTTAAATCACACAGCATAAACAATATCAATACTATAATGTACTAATACCCACAATTACAATTATACAATATATACATATTTCGGTAAAACCGATACAAGACAATAAGGGAAATTTATAGTTAAAAAAAAAATATATATATGGTATTTGAATTCCAAAGTTTTAAAACCAGAAAATTAGAACGCACAATATATATATATATATATATATATATATATATATATATATATATATATATATATATATATATAAAATTATTCAATTATTTAAACTTACTTCAGTTACTTTATAGCATTAAAAACTTAGATTGTTATAGTTTTTCTCCCTCTTTAGTTTTAAAAATTATGCAAATATTAAATTATTTAAAAAATCACTTTTACACAAGTTTTTTTACATCATACCTTAAATTAAACTCATTTTCATTTTGACCATTTGACACAAAAAAAAAAAAAACTGAATATTGATGATATAATTGTGAAGCTCAAAACTAGTTTTGAATAAGGGAGGTATGTAATTGGATTTAATATTGAGGCGAAGCGGCAACGCTGGAAGAGGAGAGGTGGCAACGTGGGGGACACTTTAATTGCTTTTAAATGATTGAAAAGCAAATATTCAAAATCAAACTTGCAAGTCAATATTTTTCTTTCAATGTTTTAACTAAATATGTATTATTTCGATAAATATTATATATATATATATATATATATATATATATATATATATATATAATATTTTTCTTCGTCAGTAATTATTTGTTATAAATACAACGATAATAAGTTTTTTATAAATATTAGGCCAAAGGTCAACAAACGTACACAATTTTTATATCCTGTATTATTTATTCGACGTTTCGGTTTCTGGAGCCATTTTCAAGATCCTGCAAACTTATTTTAATTCAGTTTTTACACTTCAAAATACATCCTTATCAGACATATATTATTTGAAAACTATCAGTAATATAAATAGCCCAAATTCTATTTTATAAAAAAAAATTTTTATTTAATTTATATCATCTACCTGCCATGCACCGCTTCATAAAATTTCTAAAATCTATCATTACAATATAATTCGTCTTTTAGTCATTCTTTATTATAATTAATTAAAATAGAATGTTAAATTTTTTTTTAAAAAGAATATTATTTGTTCTCGATTTATGTACCTCTTTCGCAGAGGATATTAAGAAAAATGTTGCTCCTCACTAAGGCATTCATACAGAACTGGATTTATTCAAAAAAGGAGTGGGGTGGATGAAACTTATGAGAAAATGGTACCGAACCTGAATGATATGACTAGAAAATATAACGATAATTATTTTGGAAGAAAAAGAATGAAACTAACTACCTTTTTGACATGGTGTTGAAGTGATTCTTGAAGCCCTATTAAATGGAATTACACAAACAATAGTACTTTAAAAGATACTTTTTTTATTTTTTTTTTATATTACATGGTTATACTTTACCATTTGGCAGGAGCTTCACCCCGAAAGCCCTCCCCCTCCCCTAAGATACACCTGTGGTGTTTGTCATATACTATTTTTTTTTTTTTTTTTGTTTATTCGTGAGATTTAGAGCTGTATAAATATAAAAATACATCCAGTAAATGTACAGTAATAATACAATCACATGAAAACGCTTGTTGAGAAAATTGGTTACCAAAAAAATTGGTAGCACTCAAGTAGGTAACGGAGAGTGACAAAAAAAAATATGAATAATAATTTCTAACATTATTTAACATAAATCACATGTTTCCATGTTCTTGAAAACTAAGTTAAATATATGGGTATCTGCACTTACTTAAAAATAAAAATAGCTACAGTAAAACATTAAAAAAAATATCGCGACCTCCATTAACAATGCCTAACCTTACTGCGGCGTCTAATTGTAAAAAGACTCCTACAGTAAACAATCAGATAAAGTAATGCTGTTATGTCATCTAAATTAGTCAATAGTTTAGTTTTAAACCAAACGATTTGAAAGGCTTCTTAATTCTTAATAATTTAAGACCCAACTTAATTCTTCCAGCCCGAACTGGACCGTTGATATAATTCCAATATATTTGGGAGGCAGAGGCGGTGCAGGCGGCATAAATCACAACTGAGGATTACCAGGCCCCTTCTCTAACAACCTCTAAACAACCTAACAACGAAAAGAGATTTCCACGAATTTTACGATAAAAATGTAAATTCAAATATATAACAGTACAACGATCCAAAAAAACAATTTAAATTACTTTTAGAAGGTATTAATAGATGCCGATGACGCAGACATATAAAAACTATTTCTTAGCAAGTACAATGGAATGGGAATACTGTGGTGTTTGGGAGCACTGGTGAATAGTGAGTACTATTGTCATCGATCATGATGGCACTTTCGGGACTTTTTATTTTATTCTCTTCTTACGTTAAAACGACGCCTACATGAATTGCCTACTCATTCGTAACCTTTTAACCCAATAAAATTTTTGGGGGCTACTTCAACAAAAGCACACCTCATGTCCTGTTTCTACGGTCAGAAGGGGGGACTCCTAATCTCTTGTGGCTCAAAAGCTGCAGCTATTTGATGTATTGTTGGCATCTCCTGAAAGATGCTCACGTCTTTATAAAAAGTGAACACAAAAACCAGAAAGCAACAAGATACCGAAAACGTAAGCAGTATAAACCAGAGTTGTGATTCCAGTAGACTAGTTGGCCGAGAAAATTTTGTTCAGTGAAGAAATAGCAAAACAATATGGAAATAAGTAGATCCTATGTATTATGTAAGGAAGGAATTCATATTTTTTTCTTGGTCGATTACAATATTCCATTTAACATAATAGATCAAAATATTTGTACAAATTGGTTTACAAGGACCTATTTTTAAACGCTGGCTGGAAAGATAATAAAAGTAATAAAGACAAAATAATGTCCCCGATCATGAGATTTTCTAAATTATTAAAAAAAAATAAAATATAAGAACAAACAAATGCCTTTAAGAAATAATAAAGTTAATACATAAGCCAGGAAAAAAAATGTAGTAGACTATTCTACTCCTAAATGCAATTTCTTTAAACAGGAAGACATTATTGAGTATACCAAAAATAATGAACATTATCTTTGTTAATAATGTGCAATTTTTACTATTAAAAAAAAAATCAACACTTCATACAGAGTCGTCTTAGGTAAATTTTGAAGGGAAACGTTTTTTATTTTTCGATCGTGATGGAAATTCGTATACGAGCTGTGAAATACAAATCTCAACTCTGTTTCTATTTTAAAAAATATTTCTTCAACATACTTTAGTCCTTCCGTCAATGCAAATTGTTCAAATTATACATATTTCTAATCGATTTTTATGATTTTTTTTTTGTGGGTAATTTAGTAATCTTTCTAATTATCATGGGTAAAATCAAGAAAAAATGCATACTTTTTGAGTTATTCGGAAATAAAGTTTCTTTTCTTCCATACCTTTTTTCCAGAAATTTCTAGGGAATAGTACTATTTTTCGCATGTAAAGGAGAAGAATATCTTCAAAATGAGTGGTCAATCATTGGATTTGACGAAGAAAGAAGAATTGACGAAGTTATAGGGTACCGACAAAAAAAACATCTTTTAGAAATAATATATAGAATAAATTATGAACTCTTAATATTGTAATTAATAGTTATTATAATCATCGTTTTATATTTATTCAGGGTGGATCAGTTTTTAATCGCTAAACTTGGGAAGAAAAGGATTATTCCAGACAAACTTTCCAACAAAAAAGAACATTTTTGTGTTTACTGTGAGTCAAGACCAATATTCTGTTTTACTTAAAGTGGTCACGTTTTTTATTTAATAAGAAGAAAAGCCACAAAATTAGCCTTAACACCTTTTCCTTTCGGAATCGGGCCATGTATCAAATGAACTATTTAAAAAAAAAAAAAAAAAAAAAAAAAAAGAGCGCGTTATAAGCCACTGCAGGTAGCAGTTGATAGGCATTCATAGACTACAAGTCGATAGATAGATTTATAGTGTTGTTATATAAATATATATAAAATATAATTATTATATACACACACATATATATATATATATAGGAATATACAGGGATAGACAGAAGAGATGACTGCAGAGCTAGGTAGGCCAATTTATTTCAGGCTGGATTCCGGAGCCACGCCACTTCCTAGCGATGTATTAAAATAACACCGCCATTCAGCGCCACTAGTTTTTTTCTCTCTCTTGACAAAGCTAAAAGTTTAAAAATAGCACTTGTCCTGTTCGCGAATAAGAACTCTTAATATCCTGTAACGGCAGATGGCAGTCTGTCTTCGAAAATGTATTTCTTATCTAAGCAACTTCTAAAATGAAAAGAAACAGGGTGACATATACATTAAAAAATAAAGAAAACATCCAGGAAACTGAAAAGGGAAGTATATTTAATTAATATATTTTCCGCAAACCAAACGGCAATAGTATCAACTATATTAATAAACCTAGACATATAATAAATATATATTACTTATTCACCGATTGGTCTATAACCCAAATATCTCAACAGAGAATGGATAAGAAATATTCCGCAAACACAACATAATAGCATTTGAATAAAAAACATTTAAGTTAAATTAAATTTGAAATTAATCTATATATATATAATTATATGAAGCATAGAATTCCAAAATCAGACAACTTAGTCTAAAAAAAAAATTTACTTAACTATTTTGGCATTGATTATTAGGATATAAATAAATTTCTTTTGAAAATAGTTTAAACAATTTTTTTTTAAACTTCAATTATCCATCATTGTTTTAATTGTAATAATAACAATAATCATTATTCTTGTTTTACCTCTGTTCATTTTATAGTGGTTCATTTGCCTATTGGTCATAAATAAATTATCAAAAATTAGTATTTGGTTGCAAAATTTATTTGCATTTATTTATGAGCAACAGGGAAATAAACCGCAATAAAATAATAATAATTATTATTACAATTACAATAATGAAAATAAATAGATATAAATATATACTTTACTCATAAAAAAACATTTGATACACCTCTATACAATGTTTTTTTCCAAATCCTCAAAATTTATTTTTATTTCAAGAATTTACTGACAAATATACTTAAAAGGCCTATAAAAAAAATAAATAATGAAGAAATAGAGGTAAATCAGTTAAACTAGGGGTCTGGCCGGATAAAATTTATTGGTATCTCAAATATAGATAAAGCTATAAAACAAAAACACATTTTAACTATTGGACTTGCCAAATAAATATAATTTATAATTACTTGACCAGTACATATTTTAAACTCTAAGCCAATTTTCTTTTTCTAACTTTTTAGCAGCTATATTTTATTTAAAAACATTTATTTGTTTTTTTGTTTGTTTACCAAACAAATATTTATTATTCTTTTTAAGCAACAATAACAATAATTTATAAATGAAGGTTACTTTTTATGAACATGAATAGAGCTCAAAACATTCATCTATATGCTAAGCTTTCACTATGTGTACGATAAATTTGAAATGTATTTTGGTATAATAGTAAACAAAAACATTTGTTCGATTTAGAAAATAGCTTTAAAAAACCTCAAAAATCTTAAGTTTTGGAATTTGACTATTTCTTTGATGAGATCAATTTTATTTTCCTATGAAAATTAAGCTAAGGCAATAAGCCGACATAATTGTAACTCGCATATTAAATCAGAATCAGCAGCAAATAACAAATAATTTATAGGAAACAGATATATCAATAAAAAAACAGTCTGTATTTTAAGAAATCTTGGAACAACGATGTTCAATAAACGTTGTCCAGAAATTAACTGAAGACATTATATATTTTAATGTTTCATATTGCAGTTAAGATGAATTGAAGAGTGGACATCAATATGAGTCCAGCAAAAAATCAAAATAATTGAATTTGACAATCTTTGTTAAGTCATATGCCATAATCGTTAATGGAGATAATCAGTAATAATGCTTGCCTCCTAAAGTTATTTGATTCATTTTTTTTTTTTTTTTTGGTTCCTCATTTCCGAAGGTAGAGAAGCATTGTATTATTTTTTTTTTTTTTGGTTTAGGACTTGCCAGATGTTTAGTCATCAATTTAAGACTTCTAATTCAGTTTACTTACTTTTAATTTATTTCAATTTCCAAGGACAAATTGGATACCTTCACACTTTGTATTTAGTATTAAAATGGATACATTATATTTGCCAACTAATTGTCTCTTCTCAACATTAAACTTGGGCATATAATATTATCAAGTAATACTTTTTAATATACTGAAGCCTAAAAAATGATACTCTGTGGTTTAACATTTACTAAAATAATGTTCTCATGAGAAATTGTAAATAGTTACAGTATTATTGCATAAGATTACTGAAAAACATTGTAGTATTTTGATAACTCTAGGTTTTTTTTTTGTTTTATCCCCTACTGTTAACACAGATATGATATATTCTCTACTATAAAATAATCATATTGTAGATATGATACATATAATTTTAGGTATCAATTTATTATTTCATAACGGAACTAAAATATCTGAAATAAAAAACTTCCCACCAACTTCATGATAACAAAATAGATTGAATTGAAATAGATAAGATCTATCTTGTGTACATCAGCCAGTATCATCCCTGGCGGAGATGTTGCTAAACACTCACCAAACGAAAAATTAAAATACATTGCATGCTTTGAAAATAATTCAAAAGTTCAATGAACCAATCAGAATTATGAATACTTAAAAAAACAATAATTAGTGTATTAAATTAGACCGACCTGACTGAATTGATTCGGCACCTAAAGTGATAGGTCCTAGGTAAAGAGGTGAGGTAGGTTTCCAGAGGTGTAGTCTGTTTTAGAGAAAAGTAAGCCTGCTAACCCTCAGAAGATATAATGCATCAACAAAATTTTTTTTTCTAGAATATCATTATTATTCGTATTTCATGAGATTTTAAAATTTTGTTTCTAGCAACAGTTATTAGAAAGGAGAAAAATAATCAGTGATATTGGATAAGTAAATTTATTGCCGAACGTTTGGATTTGACAGTTTTTTCATAATTACAATTTTTGATTAAGAAAAACCTTCTGAAAAATAATTTGTAAAAATGTAAGTAAAAAAATAAATAAATAAATAAATCAAAGCTCAAGAAGAGCCTGGCTTAAGCAAAATTGGGAGATAAGAATGATGTATTGATGTCAACACTTTAAGTGAATAAATCTGCCAGAAATTCCATTATAAACGAAGGAGCCAAAAAACCCTTCCCAAAGGACTCGTCTCAACAAACTACAGAGCCGAGCATGACTCCGTTTTAACAACAGCCAAGGTCCTAAAACATCTTAAGAGATGCCCGCTATCATGCTTTGCATTCCTGACAGATGCAGCATCCGTTCTTGAATGCCTCAAAAATAAATGGAAGAGTACAATAGATACATTAGCCGAGGAGCTAGAAGACTTAATAGCGCAGTACCAAGAGGTGGTTCTACAATGGATTACAGGGCACTGTGGGCTTGCAGGAAATGACATTGCTGACAAATTGGTTCAAGAAGGAACACTGCTCTCAAGGAACAGGTTGTCATTTTTTGCCTCAGGGATGGACATAACCATATAAAATCGCATCTCTTCAAGAAATTCAGTTCCCTATGTGAATGTGGCCAAAACTAACAAACAACAGAACATTTCGGCGAAGCTACCAGCTGGTAGAGGACATACAGAGGTAGATATGGCCTCAACCAACAGACCTTGGGACCAAACTGTCCAGAAGTCTGGAGGCCCTAAGGAGGACCACTAATTTTATTTCTGTACTTCCTGACATAGCCATCTAGAGGGAAGAATGAAGAAGAAGAAGTAATAAAATAGTCCATATGCTGTGCTGTATAACATGTATAATTTGAAATAAATAATATTATCTAAAAATTGTATCCAAATTTCTGAGCCAAAAAGAAGTTAATCGTAACAGCCATGAGATTCGATGGAGGTTCATGATACAATGAAAGTTAGAGTAACAGCAGTAAAGTAAAGAAAAAAACATGGTAATAATCTCATACCATTACAGAGCTGAACAAAACATGTGACAATGCTTAACATCATTGTACTATTGCATAATCCGGTATTGCCATAGTGGCATGGAAGGGTGGAAATAACTCTAAACAAATAAATCTAAAGGATACATTTGGTATAAATAAACAAATTTGACAAAATAAAAAATTATTTCCTTTAATTCAAAAATAAGAAATAATAAGTGAACATATCCAGCAAAAAAGTTGGCAAAGACCTAACAAGTTAAAAAAATAAAAATAAAGATTAAGCATAGAGCAAATCTTTATCAATATAATGACAGGATTACCTTGAGAGCTTAACATAGCTACAATAATTGTTTTTAAATATATTAAATCACAAATCTACTGATTCTGCATGTGGGGAACTACATAACACTTTATATGTTCCCACGATACAGAGTTATATGATTCATACTCATTTAGAAACGTTTGCCAGAGTATATGTCACAACATTAATGCTAATAATAGGTCACCTAAAGATCAATTTTAGTCACCGTAATAATATTAAGTTACTAATACACATGGGCAATTAGATTGGGAATTAAGTTGCTTAAGTTAGGTGGAAAATTTCTGAGTCATAAAATGAAAGAGATTAAGAATAATTTAGAAGATTAGAGATGGTTGACCGTGATATAATATGAGAAGGAGTTGATCGGGGGGGGGGAGGGGGGGTGCAGTCAAATAAATAAGAGAAATAGTATTATTTAATTTAAATTTAACTTAAATCATCAACTCTTTCTCATTAAAAGATAAATAAATGAAATGACAAAAAGTACAGTAAAAGTTATTTTTCTATTAGATATTATTTAGTATACACTTGTGGAAATATTCAAATCATTAATTCTGGCAAACCTTGAGTTTCAAATGAGTATGATACATTCTTACTTTTCTAGAACATATGGAAGTAAAAAAACTGTTGAGTTAAACACACATGGAGAATGTATGATTGGTTGAAATATCGTTCCAAAATATTAACATAATTAATGCTCGTTATATATTTATCTCAAATATAGAAAAATGAAATAAGTTATAAAACTGAGCGAATGATATACACCATACATAAAGAATCACTTTATGATCGCTTAACCATTATGACAAAAATAGTTTTTGTCTAACTTTGAAGAAAATTAAGGAAAGGAATGGTTTAATTAACTGTGATGATGATTAATGAATACAATTAAAGAAATATATGATATCTTTAAATAAAAATAAAATTGCATATTCATTACAACTTGATAAAAATAATATTTTAAATATTTAACTAAAAATACTTTAGCGAACATTTCTTTTAAGAAAACAACATATCTGTCCTTGAAAATAGAAATAAGAAATGACTAGAAATATATTAATAGCAAAGACAAGCAAACTCCAAATAAAAAAATAAGCTTTATCAAGGTGTTTAATTATGAAAGAATACAAATATTGGAACAGTAGCTAAAATTGAATTTTTTTACCTTGTTAATCTATAATTTTTCAACAATTTTGATACATTAAATTTGAAACTATAAAGAGCAGAAGCTTAAAGATGCCATTTATTTCCAAGAGGATAAAATTTAATGTATAATCAGCCCAAATTGATGAGCTCACTCTGGCTATGATGGACCAGTAACCTACAGATTGTCCACAATATCTGTCTTAGCAGTAATACTTTTTTTAAAGAACAATTTTTAACTAGATCAGCAAGGACAAATTATTCAATAGGTTGCGATCCATTTCTAGTCCGAGGATGAATATAGGAATTCATTACAAGGATTCATCATAAAATATAAGTCAATTTCCCTACGAGTTTAATTCTGTTGATGCATAGCACCCCCTCCCCCTAAATGCTCGGTCACTATAACTTCAATAAACATAAGAATGATCTGTTTACTTGAACATAAGGATTCCCCACCATATTGAAGTAACCAATCTGAAATGAGCTACTTTTCAATAGATCAAAAAAAGATCTCGTTTTACTTTTAACTTTTCCGACTAATAAATAATTGTTCATAAGGTTTCATTGCGCAAAAATACTTCTGATAAATTAATAACAGTAAATTAATTCCAAAATTGGACAAATGAAGCAGAGAAAGTAGAAGTTATGATGATAGAAACAAATTCCCAAAATTTTGACTACCTTTATGTAACAAAAAAAAAAAAAATAAAGTCTCCGACTGGCGCTTAATGCCATTTCTTTTGTTCATAAATAATTTAATAGTAAGAATACTTCCGACAGAAACAAAAGCTGAGAATTTGGAAACTGTGGAAGACAAAATAAGAACAACATGAATCAAACCTGAAGGAAAAAAAGAAAAATTGGCAAGGCCATTGAACTGCTCTTCGGCAGTTATGAATTGGACTAGAATCTCCTACCAGTGAATATTATGGTGTTCAAAGAACAATAAAACATGTGATAAAAGACTGTCTGTCCCGTATTCGTACAATAAGAGAAAAACTAGATGTTACTATGTTGAAGTACATGGTACAGATGACAAACAGATTAAATAAGTTCTGAATACTTGAAGTTACAGAAATTTTACAGCCGAATTTAAAACATTGGTGTTGCCAATGACCCTACATGGTAGAGACAACAAAATGACAATCAATGAATAATCTATTTATCATTTTACTTTAAAAGAATAAAAAATAAATGTTAGTATGGTACTTGAGCAAAATACTAAATTTTTCTTATTTAATAAAGTTGCAAAGGAACTTACAGATAAAAGTTACCTAAATTAAACACAAAAAAAAAGAAAATAATAGATTATTGAATCTAATATTATTTATAATCATAAATCCAATTATGAAAAATGAATATGATATAATAAATCAAAATACACGGCTTCAATACAATCCTTCCACTGAACATATAAATGAGTTTCTAATTAAAAAGCTTGAAGTTTTAAATGAAATACATTCCTGTAAGGAATGTTTTATTCGACTATCAGTTTTGAACAATCAGCTTTCAAAAAAAACTTTTAAGAAGTCTTAATAAAGGGTGCTTGGGTACTGATTAGATAACACCATTTTGTAATCCTTGGAAGTTTTTCGAGATAAATCTTAGATATATAAAATGATGAGGAGTAATTATGTAATAATTTTTTGATAGATTAGTTTGACTTAAAATAACTGAAATATCTTAATTTTAAAATTAGATTTTTCTTAATTTTAAAATGTTTCTGAAACATTAGTTAACTTATAAAATATATCAATATCAATCATATCTTTTAATAAAATCCACAATCATGATATTTGGAATAAGAATGAAAATTTAATTTTATAGAACTTAGTATGCACTTATTCCTACCACATGACTAATCTTGAAGACAATAAGTCTTCCAGATAAGTTATGTAGTCAAGTATAAACAGTTTGTTTCTGAAGATTTATCTTACTGATGTAATCACCCAAAAAAGTTAATAATCGACTGAGATTCACATTTAACAATCTTCAACGAATGTCATGAAAGCGGGATGTGGATCATAATTGAATTAACGTAATGAAAAAAATAACTTTAATATGAAATTTCTCTCTTTTCAATTTAAAAAGTAGTAGAAGAAACTGCACATTAAATGCACTTGTTCCACAGATCTGCATTTACCTAAATTACTATGTTTTTCCGAGTGAAGACGAGCACTTAAAATCAAGAAAAATAGCACATTTAAATCACTAAGTATTTTTAGAAACAGATTCTGAAAGTTCCACTTACCGCAAATTAAAAAAAAACCAAAAAGGCCAAGTATTGGATAAAACACTTGAACAGGGAAATTTGAAAGGTTTAACTTAATCAAAATGTTGAAAAAGATTTATTAAAACTCATAATCCTTCATCTTTATGCAACTGATGTTGCAGATTTTTGAGAATTCAGTATTTATGTTCAAATAAAAGCTAGTTCAGACAATTATGCACTAATGTCACATTATTTGAATTAGTATGAGGACAATATTGACACTAGCTTAAACTTCAAAAGCAAAGTTTTGTTCGGAATATTCATGTTCGCTCATATTTTAGTATTGTTTTCACAGTACCACACAATACCGATTCATATCGAATTAGAAACATAATATCCTAGTTCCAGAAATAAATTTAAGTAAATTATAACTTGGTGCATAGGTTAAATTAACACTGGAAAAAAACATTATGTAATCAACAATACATTACAATTTGGCGTAAGGTAAATATAATTAACCTTGTAATTTTAAAATAATTAATTAGGGTAGCAGATAAAAATATCATAAACAAATTGCCTATACGTGTCAACAAAGTTTTAAACAAATCTCAATAATCTTAATGCCTGATTTAACCAAAGTAACTATAAATTTAGTAAACACAATAAAAAATAAAATGACACACTAAAACTACCAACGTGAGAAAATAAGACTATCTCTGAACCCATAGAAAACTACATAAATGATAATAAAACAAATATTTCGCCTATTACATGAATCTGAGAACTAAAATTATTACAACTCCATCTGCATTGTTAAATATAATAGAATGAATAATCAACCAATAACTAATGGAACACAAACGAAAGTAAACAAGAGTAAAACATAAGATTTAAGCCCTTAAAATTAATAATTCAGCGGGTAGCAAAATTATGACCTACAACTAATGTTATATATAACTAATGCTAAAAGTCAACAAACAGAATACAGTTTGTACTGGGATAGAGAAACCTTTGCATCATTTGAACATCTAATTCATTTATGATGCCAGGCAGTTAGGTTATAATAGAATTTTTAACTATTCAACAATAACAGTGAAAAATACTTTATTCTGAGCACATATAATCAATTTTAAAAGACATAAATAAAGCGTTGGATAGCAGAAGTTGTTATTACATTTTAAGTGAAAATAACAACAGAATATTAATTTGAGAGACAGTGAAGAACAATTACCAGGTTAAGAAGTGAAAATGGAAGTCAACAATTAAAAGGTTCCAAATTCAGTTTAGTTAGAACTTAAAAATCCTTCTTTAAAGGAATAAGAACAATACACATACAACAATTCTCAGAACCTGCAGGACTTAAAAACAAAATATATAAAGTCAAAGAGTTATTGCAGATTAACTATATGATAAACTAGTATCAAATGGATAAGAAATGTTAAACTGTAGATAATGCACCAAAATTCAAAAGTAAGGTTATGACAACAAATTAAAATATAAAAGAACAATACTAATAGTTATAAGTGATAAGAACAAATCATTTATTTAAACAATAATCCGATATATTAATACATTTTGAAGAATAGATAAAGCTAGATTCACCTTTATCTTGAGCAGAAAATAAACAGACACAGATGAAGTTGCAGGTTCAGTTAAAGTATACAACATGATAGAAAAACGCGCTTTTTCTCAGAAACAATATCAAACAAAAATAGATTGTGTAAATTACTATTAATCATATCTTAATATACTGATTGCGTGGGTGCGGTCAGTTTACATTTTGACAACAAAGCAAATCTCTAACTTAAAAAATAAAATAAACAAACTTACCATAAAGGAATTCCTTCACAATTTCACTACAAACCGACTAGAAACAATAACATTACCTAATCTTTAAAACACTATAAACACATAAACTGATATTTTACGGCAACCATGGACACTATTACAGTCAGATGTTTGATACGTCAAAATTTTTATATATTTTCCTCAAGTTACAATAGCTCTTTAATGAATATTGAAAAAAAATTCTGAAACTTTTAGAAGGTTTTAATTTTACAAATATAAGTACTTAAAATAGAAAATCGTCATAAATGAAGGTTATGTAGGTTAATAGGAATTATTTGAATTTCAAAGTTCAGTTTACAGTTTTTAGCATATAAAAAGTTAGAATTAATTATCTTATTCTAATAATTATAATTAAGCAAGTTTAATGTCTTATTTTTTATTTAAATATACAAAATGAATGGATGTCAAGTATAAATATCCGTGCAGCTCTCTGTTGTCAGAAGTAGGAAGCTCTAGATTTAGTCTTCAGTGGTGTCCCTTGAATTTACAGCAGTAAAATGAGACTATGATCTGGGGAATGTATCGCCCAGCTTTCGTTTTGTGTTTTAAATGGAAATTATTTGTTAGCTGTTAACATTTTTGGAAAAATGGGAGATTCTTCAGGACAAGTGGTGAGTAAAGTATCATTTTATCAGTGGAACATTAATTATATCTATAGTTAGTTGTATTCATTTTAACTTTTGATGAATTATCATTAATTAGAAATTTGTGCTATTATTATTTTGTTTATATCTCTTCTTTAGGATGTAAATTATGAAATGTACGTTGATTTTCGGTCCAAATGATGATAATAATGAACAGTGATTATTATCAGTCGTTATCAGCTCTTACTTTTCGAACTCGGTTACTCTGTATTGAACTTAATTGGAAATGAATACGTTTGTTAACATTATTTTAACAGTGAGTAAATTAAAGGTACCGTTACGATGCCCATAAAGGGACATGGAATTGATTTTCGGCTCAAAAGTGGGCCACACGAACCAGCCTTGTTCAAGTGACCTAGTTTACCTTAACATAATGGGCGGGAAAACTCAATAATGATCTGTTTTAAGTTTTGCTGGAAGACATTAGCGCAGATGGTAACCAAACGTTAGTGAACTGTCTGCTCCTTTATCAGCCGTTATCAATGGACGTCTAGGGAGCAAAGCCCTCAGGCCGCTACACTAATCCCTCCCGCTCCTTGTCGGCTGTACACAAACACAAACACTAAAACTAAAGCGACACTTTTATTAACATATGTTTGTTTGTTCGTTATTGAAGAAAATTTTCTTTTTTTTAGTTCTGAAAAATTTCTTTTGCCCTTGAGTTGGGTTCTGCCTTGCTCTGAAGGTGGTCAACATTCCTTTTCGAATTTCGACTCGTTTTTCCTCATTTTTGATTTTTTATAACGTTTAAAATGTCTGTATATATTTATAGCATATTATTATTTTTAGAATTTATGTAAGTATAGCTTTATAATAATGGTTTTTAAAGTAATTAAATCAAATTTACGAAAGTTAAATTTTCAGTATTTTGTTCATAATTTTTAATACTTATAACGTTTAATTACAATGTATATACTTGAATAAATTTTCTGTATTTTAATTTGAATAAGATGTTCCAAGGACATCCAGTGCGTGTTAATTTTGATATAATTAGACAACTGTTCACGCATAATTTTTTTTATATACATCAAATCATGATTATTTTATATTTTTCAAGATCATGTTTTTTAACTTAATACTTCTGCATCTGACCTTTTTATCGAATTAATTTCAATAATAATTAGTTCTAGTTAGTCGCTCATTATATTTTATCGCAACCATTATATTTTAACATAATTTGTTTCTGAATTTTATTTTGTTATATATTAACATTCATGATACCTAATCAAAATTTAAATTACAACTACAAGTATTCTAATCATATACCTGTAATTATCTATTCAATTAATTTTAATTTTTTTTTCTTTTGTTTACAATGTTTTTGAATATGAAAAAACAACTTTGGTTGAGTTGAGTATGTACTTTATTCAAATGTTCCTATCTACTTTGAAAACATTCCGTCCCTGGAAATAAATTAATGAGCTTTACCGAGAACATTATGGAGTAATATATCTCTTTATCATTGGTCTTGTGTTTGAATCGCATTGTTGTAATAATTATAGAATTGGATTGTGAAGTAAATTATTTATTGTTAATTATATTAGTTTATTATCATTATGATGTACATTTATTAATGATAAAAATGGCTTTGGTAATTGTAAAGAGCTCTGGAATTCACTTCAACATGGCGGATGGTGCTTAGTTATCAGACCTGACTGTACATAAAATTCCTGAAGTAGCCGATTTCACATTTAAGAAATAAAAATTAATTAAAAAATCTTAACATGTATAACTTATAATCAGTGCCGATGTATCTCTAATTCAGCTGCAACTGAATTATATACATATTGATTGGAATAAAATACTTATATTATTTAATACAAATACATTTTTTTTTGGGGGGGGGGAGCAAAAGGTGAGGGAAATAACGTGATTGCCCACAGGTGCCAATAACTAAAGGTGGCACTGCTTATAATTTTTTTTTTTACTATTTAATAATTTTAAGAAATTTCATGGTAAGCCTAACGATAATTGAAGAATAGACATTGGAGATTTGTTTACGTCTCTAACAAGCGGAAGTCTAATAGCTGCACTAGATCTAATTAAACCGGAACGATTTTAATAAGCTCACATTTTAATAACGGTTTGAGATGAAGATATCTAGTATTTTATATTATGAAAATTCAGTTACTACCAGTTATAACTGGTTTCACTCTGTTGCTTCCGGTACTAGATCTACAATCAAGTTTGGTTATTGAATATTATCCTTTATAATGAGGTAGCTTTCATGTTACCAACATATATATATATATATATATATATATTTAAAATAAATTAAAAAATAGTACCTAGATTCAATCGATTTGGCTTTCCTAATGACCTTTTTTTTTTTGTAGTCTTACTTAATTAAAAACAGACAAAACTCGAGCTTCTTTCGTTTTTATTTAAATATGTTTTTTGTAATTTTGATATGAAAGAATAATAAAAACCGCAATTGTTTGCTTATTTAAATATTTTTTCAATATTAATAATTATAATTATTTAGTAAGACAAGTTATCAAACGAACCATTTTGTTAGTTCGGATACCACAATATCCGTTTTATAGATTACATAAAATATTTAATTAACAGTAGAAGTGCGAAACAAACAGAAAAAAAAGGTTTTTTTTTTCTATTTTTCTTTAATAAAAAAAAAAAATTATTTTCTGAAAACAAAAATGAATTAGAAGCGTAATGGATTTTTACTTAATTTTTAGTAATGAGCATTAGCAGATCCAGGATTTAATTTTGCGATAGGCTTCAGCCTGAAAGCTTTTTTTTAAGAATAAAAATAACGATAATTACTTTGAGAAAAAAAAAGAAAGAAACTAACTACCTATATGAAATGATGTTTAAGTGATTCCTAAAGTCCTTTTAAATGTAATTACGCGAATAATAATATTATAACAGATAATTTTTTAGTATTTTTTTTTTCATAAAACATGGTTATGTTTTACCATTTTTAGGGGGGCTTCAGCCCCAAAGCTCCCCCCCGTAGATCCGGCCGTGGTGATGAGCTACATTGGTTAGGCACATGGATTCGCGAACTCCCCTAGCCTGGCTATGGTTTGAAATTGATTTTCTGTTCCAACGGCCTCGATCAATTCAAGGGTCAGTGACCTCCGTTGGGCACACCCAGCCTTTATCAGCTGGCAGGCTTATCCTTCAATGGGCTGAATTATAAACCTGAAAGTTGAATGATTCTACCCGGATCGCATGAAAACCTTTGATAGAAGGCGACATACTAAGCAAACAATTTTTCATTTTTCCAGCGTTTTGTTAAGTTAGGAAAAACTAATATATTTATATACGGTAATATTTTCAGATCGAATCGGGATTAACATAGCAAGCCTTGTGCATCTAATCCTATATTAGATACTCATACTTTTCAGAACAAAAAAAATATAATATAGCGATAGTATGAGCATAATATAAAAAATAATTGTTCCGATTTTAGGAGCAAACTGGGTTCAAAATTTTTTTTAAGAAGAAACAAAGAAGAGATTTCTATTTCACTCATAAGAACACCCACAAATATGAGTTTTCAATGCAACAAAAAAATACTTACAATTTTCGTAAAGGTATAATTGGACACCTTCGATTTCCATACAAATTATCCATACAAAACATAACATACATTTAAAGACTTATAAGCCTATGCGAAATGGCACAAACCAGACTCATTAACATTATCGATGAGATATAAAAACATTCGAGGCGATTTACTTTACACATTCCTTATGAAGGTGTAAAATTTAAAAAAGTTATTGATATTGGTTAGAAGAGAAGTAATTTAGCATTCCAAAATACTAAAAAATAAGTCGAATTAAAAGAAAATCCTTAGGAATTATCAATACTTTCGTAAATAACAAGAAGAAAAAATCTAATAAAATCAATATATTTTTTATTTCAATAAAAGTAAGTTTTACAAAACGCCAAAAATAAACTAGAATTTCTTTTTCATGTCGTAAATTAGTTGGCCTCATTAACTGGAAGCATTTCTCGTTTTGTTTTTTATAATTTTTTATAGAGTTGAATTTATTTTAACTAAATATTCAATTATTTAATATCAGATGTTTTTTTTTCTTATTTTTTACACAAAAAAAAAATCTACAAATCGATTGGTATTGGTATATAATAACCTAGAAATCAGTACAGAGCAAAAGTAGAATTCAATAATATAGAAAAATGTTAAAGTTATATACTCTCTGCTCGTAAACTGACCTAATATACCGGCCAACGAGGTTCTATTTTGACCTAGTATAAGGGATCGGCCTATTACTATCGAATTGAAACATCGATATTTTAACTAGTAGTTTTGATATATGAATATCACTATAAATATTAATTCTAGAGAACATAGGTTCATCATAAAAGATGTTGATGTAATTAATGGAACTGTCAATTCATCTACCATCCTTAGTAGTATTAATTTCCTGGTTCCTGCCTCTCTTCGTCATCCTCAACTTACTACTCTAAAAGAGAACAGGCGAGATTAGTATTTATTTTTTTTCTAACGATCAGATTCATGTGCAGTCCCTAGAGCTTTCGGAAAACGATAGTGTTAATTTTTATTTTTATATTTTCACTTTTCAACATTTACTGTTCATACATCCCACAACATTCTGAAACACTGTTGGCTACATTTGCTGATGACTCGGCAATATTAACATCTAACAAGGATGCAGCTAAGGCTTCTCAGGTACTTCAAGAACACCTAGACGACATAGCTTGTTGGACTAAAAGGTGGAGAATAAAAATAAACGAGTCTAAGAGCCAATTTGTTTCATTTACACTTAAAGATGACTCTTGTCCTCCAGTGTTCTTTAATAATATTGCTCTACCACCTTCAAAAACTATACGATATTTGGGTCTCCACTTGGACAAACGACTGACAAGGACATACCACATAAAACAAACAAGAAAAGAACTTAATCAGCGATACGGACTTCTTTCTAGGCTACTTGACAGACGTTCTAAATTATCTGTAACTAATAAATTAACTCATTAAACCACTTTGGACATATGGAATCAAACTATGGGGAACAGCGAAGAAATCAAGTATAAAAATCATCCAGTCAAAAGTCCTTCGGAAAATTGTAGACGCACCCTTTTATGTTTCAAACCTCACGTTACACACTGACCTTAACACTCCTTTCATCACGACAACTGCCACTGACCGCTTTAATAATTTTTGTGACAGACTGATTCTAAATTCCAAACTTACTCAAGCCACAAATCCATATAATCCGCCCAGAAGACTGCTGAGGCGCTGGCCAAGAGACTTATTGCATTGAGCTACTTGCTGCATTATCTTTTTTTTGTGTGTGTTTGTTTGTTATTATGTATGTGTTATTTTACTACTGTTTTTTTGTTATTACTATTCTTTTTTTTTTTTTTTATACTATCATTTCTTCTCCTTGATTATCATATTTGCTGAATACCGAGGTAGATGGAAAATTTATTGTGAGCCACGAATATGTATAACTAATAAATAAATAAATATATTAAAGCATCGAATATCGCAAGAAAAATATCGATACATTTATATTATCGACTATCGATAATCATTCCTAGTACCACAGAAACGAGTTTTAATTGAATTCGGTGATCCCAAGTATTTTAAAAATAATTAATTAAATAAATATTTATCAGGTATTATGTAATATACAAAATAATTCCATTTTACATGATAACCAGTGAGGTGGCTTTCGTTGTGAACATTTTCAATTTTTTTTTCTTACTCAAATATCAGTTTCGATAGTCAAATTTTAATATCGATTTTCTAACTCTCAGTAGGATATATTGTAAGATGATAGTTATCATATCCCTCACGTAGATAAGATAAGGAAGAATGCAATATTACGATGGCAGCGGGAGAAGAGTCGCATAGCAATGGAGGTCAAGAACTGTTGATAATAAGTTCGCTAGCTAACTGGCTTCCTTCCTCCTCAAGATATCTTCCTTCCAATGGCTGTCGTCTGACCTTGCTGTTAGCTCAGAACATCGCCTTCCGATCGGAATGCGTTCGCTTATCTTTTCATATCAAAAATATTCAGAACCATTATGAACGATTCATGGTGTCCCATGAGTAGAGGGGAATAATAACAGGTCTCAAGAGCTACAAAAGAGTTCATATAACTTGATAAAAACGAGATCTCGTGTTTCTGACCTCTATATTCCATTCCACAGGACGAAAACCTATGAACGTTCCTTCTTAGCCCGCTCCGTCTCCTATCGGAATTCTTTGCCATATAACATCCGTCATGCCTCTTCTCTGTCAACTTTCAAATACCTCCTTTTCCAATATCTCCTTACATCCCAAACAGAAGATTTACCAGCATAAATTTCATTTTATGAACTGAATTTGCGTGAAGTAAATGGTGGTGCCGACTGTTTAAGTTTTAACATAAAACAGCAATGATCTTTGACTATTATTTTTACTATTTATTTGTTTTTCTCTACGCCTCAGGTTGTGTTTATATTTTATACTTTTTGTCTCTCTGTGTACCAATATGAGTAGGTACGTATACATAGTTCCTTTTTTTCCTTTATACCACAAGTAATCCTGTGATTTTATTTTATCTTAGTGTTTGCTTATTATTATATGAATCACTGTAGATCTTATTACATTTTGCATTAAATTATATTTCCATTAGATAGCCTATTGTTTATAAATTGTGCAATTATGTATATATAGATATGTAATTTTTTTCTTTTCTGTTTTTTTCATCACAATAATAACTAATTGGAGAAGATTTTATGTTCATTTATGTATATGTATATATATATATATTTTTTTTTAAAGTTTATTTCTTAGTGGTTACATACTACTTTTTAAAGAATGTATATAATGTTAAAATTTTTATAAGTTAGTTTTTGGCCAGATTTGTATTTTATTTTGTATTAATTCATCTTTGTTATTCTAAGGGGACTTAGTTCCAGGATAAAGTTCAATTTTCTATTCTATAAGTAATGGGCTGATTCTCAACAGGAAAGTAGGAAATCCAAGTTTAGTCTTTTTTTTAAGTTAGTCTTGCTTTTTGATGAATGAGAAGCGATAACTAAAAAAATATTTAATTTTAGTAATTAACAATGATTTCACTGTAAACTAGATAAAATTTTCTATATAGAGTTTGTCATTAAAAGTAATTAATGTAAAGACATTTAAAAAGGACTTTTGAGTGGCCAAATTTCGCTAAGTTCAATCAAACCTCAATTTAATCAATATGAACTTGAAGATTATTAAACTAAGACATTTTTCTAAGAGTGGAGTATCTGTAGTATAGTTGGATAATGTAAAAAAAAGACAATAATTTCTATCTTTTAAAAAAACCTAACTTAGGCAAGTTTGGGCTCTGAAAAGCACTCTTTAAATGGTTTTAACAATGTCAACTTCTATTTTCATTTGAATAAAATTTTATCTTGTTTATATTGAAATAATTGTTAATGACTTCTTATAAATATTTCTTAGTTATCGCTTCTTATTCATCAAAAAAGCATGACTTACTTAATGAAACACTAAACTTGCATTTCTTATTTTTCTGCTGAGAATTAGCCCATTGCTTATATGAACTTTTTTGTAGGCCTTAAACTCTACCATTACTCCTATAAAAATTTCAATCTACGGGAAAAACTGTATAGTGTCTGTATGGTTGGGGTGATCAGTCAGAAATAAAAAGGCAAAAATAAATAATAATATTTATTTTAACATTTGCCGACGTTTCGACCTGAAGTTCAGGCCTTCATCAGGGCTAAGAAAAGAACCATGTAACAATAATTGTTTCTCCTTCCTTTCATTCCTTTTCTCTGTTCTAACTCTTTATTCTATTATACGTTCTCAGTACATTTTGATAGACTTTACAATATCTCAATTTTCTATCTAACTGTTCTATTTACAATATCTTAATTTTACTATTTATTTTTATTTCTTATATATAACTTCATATTCCTTTTTTCTGTTTTACATTTTATTCTAAGATTACAATTTTAGTACTTATGTCACCTTATTTTGATTATGTTTACTTCATTATTCCACACTTTGTAACGGTTATTATTATTTATCTCTTAGTTCTTATTATTGTCATTATTCTACTCACTTCATTTTACTTTAATATTTTTTATCTACTGTGTTTATATTTCTCATACCTTGTTATCTGGTTCTTTTCTTAGCCCTGATGAACACCTGAACTTCAGGTCGAAACGTCGGCAAATGTTAAAATAAATATTATTATTTATTTTTGCCTTTTTATTTCTGACTGATCACCTCACAATTATAGTGTCTGTAGGTGGGCAACTGCTGCCTTCGACTAAAGTTTATCCAACTCAATAAATATTTGCTACGAAAGGTGGGGGGAGGATTTAATTTAAAATCTAAATGATTACCTAAATATGTACTAAAAAGAATTATAATGAAAAATCTCTTCATATGACGATTTTCTTCTTTACTACATGTCTTTCGATCAGCTGCTATCTTAAATCATGAAGTCCTGTTAGATATTTAGTTGGGTCCTAAAGGTTTAATTAAGTTTTTAAACGGTACATATTCATATCTCTGGTTATTTTTATTAAGTATTTTTTTATCATTTAATTAGGTACTGCGGTCACTGATTTTAGTTCCATTTCTTGTCCTCAAAATCAAATTTTTAAGCTTTCTTTTTTACTTATCTTAAATTCAAATTTTGGATTTCGCGGGTAAATAATACCTGATGGACATGTTATAGCTTAGCGATTGTGAGTACTTGATATCTAAAATATTGTTTACATTCTTCAGTTAAACTAATACTCATGCTCTGCTCAATGCTTTACGTCACCCAGTCGTTTGACTTAAAATAAAAAAGGTTTTATTTCTATTATTATTTTTATATTTTTTTAAAATGTAAGGTGTATAGTAAAAATACAATACGTTTGTCGGATCTCGGATAATATTAACGCTTTTCCATTTTTTTTTTTCAATGTAGATTCCCATGAACTGATTATAATTGTAAACAAGGAACATGGCAAATGTTAATAATAGGATTAATGTAAATAAATTTTTTTTTCTAAATTTCATTTGCGTACAAGGTTGTTAACAAACATAAATTATGACGTAGATTTTCTTTTAATTAATTCATATTTCGCAGTTGCTTTAAATTCATTGGCGCACTCTGTAATGAGATGGATACTTTTTTTTTCTTCATTTTTTAAATATTTTAGTCGGTAGATTACGTCTGCATGTCATGGTGGGAATATCTTAGTTTTCTGATTGTCTTAATTATTGACGTGGAACTCCCGTGACGTGGACTTGGGGACACACGAACTGGGTACGGTTACGAATCGCGGAGGCCCCGTTGACCCCCCCTCCCCTCTTCCCCCCTGCTCGATCGCTAAGGCATTGGAAGGTGAACACCTCAAGGTTGCTGTTTGATTTAATTGGCGGAGGCATTGACATGGTTGAGTTGCCGCGCAAATTGTTAACAAATGGAAAAAACAGCTGGTGCTCGGGTTGCGTAACCTCCTTTCGCAAGCTGATTACATGTTCCTCGTTCGTTCGGTGTATGTTGATTGTGCAACACCTCCAGTCAGTGTGTGCGGCTGCTATGGGATGCGCGAGCCGAGTATCGATTGTTGATGAAGGGTCGATATAAACCGAAAACAAAATGAACTGTATTATTACTATCATTCCAACAATCTTCGATATTAATTTATTTATCAGTTAGATCGAAGCTGCGCCTGGCATTTTGTAAACAGAGATAGCTCCGTATCTGTCGGATATTGCCTTATCTATAGCCATTCATTAATAGAGCGGTTGTTATGAATGGGCGTGTCATGTCATTGAATGTAGCTACGGATATTAAATCTGGAGTCTATGAAACTCCATCGTTTATAAATCTTTTAACATTATGGATACCTTAACTGAATAGGTGGTTTTACTACAACCACATTTCAATAAATTCTCTACGAAGTCAAACTAAAAAATCATAATCATAATATAATGATTATGGAAGCATTATTGTCGAAAATATCGCCAAAAAAAAATCATCGCTTGACAAATATTATTCTTTATACACAGCTGTTTGCATACAGTTGATTTATTATTAAAAATATTGCTTGAGTATTATACTTCCGTACTTAGAGGGGATCAGTGAAGCCTTCATAATTTTTATAAATTAACAAAAGCTTCTAAACATTGCTATAACATCTGATGACAGCAAAAAATAAAAAGCTCAAATTCTCAAGGAGAAATAGTTAGTGCTATCAGGATGTACATTATTTTATCATAAAAAAAAACAAAAAAAAACGAAAGTGTATTATTAAAATGATAAACTTCAATAATAAAGATTTAAAAGAAAAAGCTAATGTAATTGAAGCACATTGATTGATAGGCATTCCAATAAGAATTTTAACGAAACACATTTAAAAAGAATAAAATGTATCCGAATTAAAAGAATTATTATTGATTGCATTAAAAACGAGCAAATTCCAAAACATTAAATTCTCATATCAAAAAAATAAATAAAAATGCAGTACAACATATACTAAATGTTTTCAGTTATTTGTTCTTGTTTTATTTGTAACACAGATTTCGAGTTATTTGTTGCAAATTGATTAATTCATTGGTAACGTCTCGGTTCGTTAAGACGCCACCAACAAACGGTTTGAAACCTCCCTCTTTTACATTCAATTTTATTTAAGTCCAGGTATAAAATTAGGAATCAAAATTACGAATCGCGCACTCTACGTGATATTCCCTTTCTATTGATACCTCATTCTTCAAAATCCATCACTCCTCAGAGCCGGCAAAGGGATACATATTTGAGAAAAATATATAAAATATGTAAAGAATTGGTAGAACCAATATTCTTTTGCATTTAACTTTTCCAATTTTTCATTCGTGGTTTTTTTTTTTTTTTTTTTTTTCATTCTAATAAATGACTATTATTTCTATATGTATGAACAATATTAACACTACATATAAGTAATATACGCAGTAGTAACATTTTAGAAAGTTTTATTATACTTCCGACAAAACTATAAAAGTTAGTTTTAGCAAGGCTACATTGTATTGAATTCTATTCACTGATTTTAATAATTGTTCCTTTGCCCTTTTATATTGTTTTAGTTCATCAAATAAATCGTACTCTAATGATTTCTCTGATCGGTTATCAGGAGAATTAGTCTAATTCAATTGTGTTATTTTTAATGAACAAATTTGAAATATTGGTAGAAAAGTCATGTGAGTGGAGACACCAAATTGTTAATTTAAATTAATTGATGACATCGTATAGATTGTCTTTACTCTACAACTCTTCCATTCCAACGTAGGGAGGGGTCTTTCTTGACTATGCCTTCAATGTATTGTCAAGTTAATTTTATTAATTTGGTTGGACTTTACTACGTTTATGTCAGAAAAAAATCTAAATGTACCTATTTTGTAGCGTTTTTTCTAATATCTAAAGTAACGAGTTAATTAAATAGCTATAAGCTAATAGGTAACTACAAGACCAAGACGGAGTGCGCAAGACTCAAATTCGTCTTGGTCTTGCATTTGGGCAACACTAATCTATATTATACAATAAATCATTTAGAAGATTTTTTAATACATAAAAACTGCCAGATAAATCAATTGATTCTTAATGTACTTATCATTATTATATTCTGTATAATTACGAACTATAATGTACACGATAAAATTATTTTATTTTCATGTAAACTCTCTAGTTTGAATATTAGACTCAACCTGTTTGTAAAAGATGAAATATTCTACTTCGTCATCAGTGAGTTACAGCTCCGTACTGATCCACTTTACAACAATTATAATTGTAGACATTTTTTTCTTATTTCACATCATTATTATGTGGTACAGACCACGGGCGGATCTACGAGGGGGGCTTTCGGGCTGAAGCCCCCTCCCAAAATGATAAAGTATATCCATGTTTTCTGGAAAAAAAAAATTTTAAAAATACCTCTTAAAGTATTATTGTTCGTGTAAGTACATTTAAAAGGACTTAAGGAATCACTTGAACACCATTTCATATAGGTAGTTAGTTTCTTTCTGTTTTTCCAAAGGAAACTTCGGGAATATCTTCATCTCATCGTAACCTACAACCACTTTATTTACGAAAACACTTGTTATTTGGGTGTTTTCAATCTTGAGATCGGCAATCTTTCTCTTTTTTATTAGGTAAATACCCATTTGATTTCCAGTTGGATCGTAAGATAATTTGATAACAAAATCGAGAAAAAGGGTGGCCTACAAAAATATTGAACGGTTTGGCGTGACCTGCGTCCCTAAAATGTCAAAATAATGAGGTTATATTGGCTAAACAGCCAACTTTTACAGATTTAGGCGATATTTTTTGTCAGTTTTTATGTATTAAAATATTCTTCGTTTGTGATCAAATTATCTTACGATGCATTGGATAGTCCCTGGGTGATCAAATTATCTTACGATGCGAGTTGAAGTCTACCTTGGAATGGAAGAGTTATAGAGAGTAAAGACAATCTATACGATGTCATCAATTAATTTGATTACGATGTTCATTAAAAATAACACAATTGAATTAGACTAATTTTGCTGATAACCGATCAGAGAAATCTTCAAAGTACGATTTACTTGATGAAATAAAACAATGTAAAAGGGCAAAGAAACAATTATTAAAATCAGTGAATAGAATTCAATACACTGTAACTGCCGACCTAGATTGAAAATGTCGTAGTTGCAAGGCTTTTCGTAAATAAAATAGTTGTAGGTTACGATGAGATGAAGCTATTTACGAAGTTTCAGCTAGATGTTAATATTTTGATAAAAAGAGATCTGTACCACGGACTAAATATGATTTTGTTAAAATTACCATAACTTCAGCTGTTGATAATAATCACTATATTTCCGAGAGTTAACAGATTTCTTATCTCAGTTAGCTACTTCCGCAATTTATCCAAAGACAACAATACAGCCATGACCGAAATCTTCAAACCTTAAACGACTCTAAACTTTGTCTCAGAAATTACTTACACCTAGTTCCGTATTTTAAATTCGTTGACTTTGCTAATTGGGTGCGATAAGAAGGCTGCGATAGGCGATACCATAACATGCCACCATCAGCATGCCTTTAATTCTGGATCTAGCTGACCGTGTCGTTTCTTTTCTATTTTTCACATTTTTTCCAATGATTCATCTGTTGACAACATTGATGAAGTAATCGACTAGATATACCAAGAATGCGAAGACAAACATCTCACTGTTTCAGCACTCTCATTATTTAGTTGGACAGAACTGATGTGAATTTGAAAAAATGAAGGTTGTATAATCATTAGTTAAAACTTTTTTTTTTAAATCTTTTTATTGAGAAATAATACATTTTGCAACATTTAAGGGCCCTGAGTACTAAAACTGAGTGCGGCCCATTCATACTATATTTACAATGCAATAAAAAATAAATAAATAAAAATATATATCTATATAACAAAGGTAAAAACTATAAAACTAAAGAAATGTAACTTGAAATCAAATAAAAAATAAAAAATACAGAAATTGGTAGCAAATTAAATAAGTCATAAGTAAAACAAATAAATATATAAAAAAGAAAAGCATTCATACTTAATTTAGTTAAAACTAGTGTTCGACCATTTGAGGAAAACATATTTAAATTTGCATGTTTCCGTGTTGTTGTTTTTTTTCTACTCATTCATTCATTGAATATCTCTGACAATAAGTATCTATGTATACTCTAACAATACAAACAGTTCAGTACCAATTGTGTAATTTTTGAGGAAGTTCCAATTTGAGTATATGTACCGCCGAAGCGAGTATGTTGTTCGAACTAATTTTATTTATATTTTTATTAATATACACTGTATCCGAATATTTTTATTGATAACACTAAACCTCGTCAGTAGATACTAAACAAAAAAATAAAGAGAAACAGAGAAGAAAAAAGTACAAAACTGTTTTGCCTTTGCCTATTTATTGCCTATTGGTAAATTAAATTCAATTTTATGGAAAAAAAATAAATTACAGTTAACCTTGACTAATTTTAAATGTTTATTAATCTTTTTTATTTTAAATTTACATATCACAAATAATGATCATATTCAAGGCCTTATTTGATGTAAACCATCTTAGAAGCAAACTTTCTTTGAACATTTGCTAGTAAGTGTTATAGCCCGTGGTACAGACCTCTTCTTATCAAATTGTTAACATCCGCCTGAAACTTCGTAAATAGCTTCATCTCATCGTACCCTGCAAATATTTTATTTACGAAAATTCTCGGAATTGGGGCGTTTTCAATATAGAGGACGCAAACTTTGTCTAATTAGGTACTAGAAACTCGTAAATACCGATTTTATTTCCACTTTAATCGTAAGATAACTTGAGCACAAAGTCGAGAAAAAAAGGTGGCCTTAAAAAATATTGAGCCGTTTGGCGTGACCTACACCCCCAAATTGTCAAAATAAAGAGGTTATATAGGTCAAACGCCTCAATTTTTTTAAGGCCACCTTTTTTTCTCCACTTTGTGCTCAAGTTATCTTACGATTAAAGTGGAAAGCAAATTGGTATTTATGAGTTTTTAGTACCTAATTAAATAGACAAAGTTTGCCGACCTCCAGATTGAAAACGTCCCAATTCCGAGAATTTTCGTAAATAAAATATTTGTAGATTACGATGAGATGAAGCTATTTACGAAGTTTCAGCCGGATGTCAACAATTTCATAAAAAGGGTACCACGGACTATAATTTCAGGGACATAACGAAGAACATTAGTGCTCATGCGCTTTTTGTTATTAAAATAGAATTTAAAGAAATTATTTCATAGAATAGAAACCTTTAAAACTATTCTCTTGTTTTATATTTTTTATAGTACTACAAGCTGTAGCACAGACGAATTTACGGGGTGGCTTTCGGGCTGAAGCCTCCCCCCCCTCAAAATGGTAAAATGTAACTATGTTTTATCGTAAAAAATATTAAAAAATTATGTCTTAAAGTATTATTGCTCGTTTAATTACATTTAATAGGACTTCAAAAATCACTTAAACACCATTTCATATAGGTAATTAGTATCTTCCTGTTTTTCTAAAGTAATTATCGTTATATATATATATATATATATATATATGAAAAAAAAGCTTCCGGGCTGCAGCCCCTCCCCCCCAAAAAAAATTAAATCCTGGATCCGCTAGTGGTGTTAGCGCCATATTCATCTGTGTTCTATACATTCACTCACGGACGGATCTACGGGGGGGTCTTTAGGGCTGAAGCCCTCCCCCCCCCCAAAAAATGGAAAAATATAACCATGTTTTATGGGGAAAAAAATTTTATAAATACCTCTTAAAGTATTATTGTATAGGTAGTTAGTTTCTTTCTGTTTTTCCAAAGTAATTATCGTTATTTGTATGAAAAAAAAAACCGTTTCGGGCTGAAGCCTCTCCCAAAATTAAATCCTGGATCCGCTAGTGCATTCACTTGTATGTCTGAATGTATATTTTATTATTCATTTGATTAATATGAATTTATTTTATACCATTGAGAACTGCAATGGATGATACATGTCCTCTACCCTTCAACAATCTAAAAGTAGCAATATATGATTGAAAAAATATTGATAGACAAAACAGACAACATCCAAGTGAATGGATAGAAAAACGAGATAAATATGGTGTTAAACACCGAAAGCATCTACAACAATAAAATAAATATGACAAGAAATTTTTTTTAAAGGGTAATATTCTGAATCGCTAAAATATGGCGGTGCTTAATTATGATGTATGATACGGTAACCACAGCCTTGACAATGAGGGAGAGAATACAATTTATAATAATACAACTTGCGATATTATCTTTATACAGGCGTGAACTATAGCTGCCTAATTAACAGGAAGGTGTAGTGAGCGCCTGATCTGTCTAGCCAAGGGGCGCCTCCTTTATATATATCCTAGAGGCATTGAACTCTGCACCGGATATCCTAATGCCAGTCCTTAGTCCATTTCCGACCCACATAGTCCTCTTCCAGAAATTGGTCGTAAGTTTCGGGCCTCCTGTCAGGACAACTCCTTTTTATCACCTGTTCTTCTCAGGCTCATAATTTGGTACTAACGTTAGTTTTCTTCTGAGAAACCTGACGGATTTATCATATAAAGCGTTATTTATATTATATATCTCTTTTCCGTTACAGTGTAATCTATGGTTATGTATCTATAATTATAAGATTATTGACCATTTTGAGCAATCAAATTATAAAAAATGTCTGCCAACTAAATTAGTATTTTTAGTGTTTTCATTATCTACTTACGAAGATATGCATCTACATCCATACATTGCACTAAGATTATAATTTTATTTAAAACTGCCTTAAATAATCCGTTAAATATGCGTATAATATATCACTTCTTAATATATCCAGTCTAAAAACCAATAAAATGTCTTATTATCATTTTACTGGCTATCTCATTTCACAGTCAATTTACTACCAAACCATTCTTTAATTTTAATTATTAAATGAAAATAATGAAAACCTGGCTATTAGTAGTTATTTCTTAAAAACCTTGGGCCCAGTCTAATGAGTTTTTGAAATATAAGCGTAGAGTGCGTGAAAATTTTCGATTCTGAAGAGGAGAATCTTTTGAACTTCTCTTAGGTAAACAAAGCAAATACATTTTTAAAAATCAGAATAAAACCTTGATTTTTCAATTTGTTTATCCCATGAGTAGTAGTTTTTAATAACATAATTCAACTTTTAAAGTATTC
This sequence comes from Nezara viridula, assembly GCA_928085145.1. Taxonomy (NCBI): domain Eukaryota; kingdom Metazoa; phylum Arthropoda; class Insecta; order Hemiptera; family Pentatomidae; genus Nezara; species Nezara viridula. Next base: position 900,716 of record OV725080.1, read on the forward strand.
ATGATATTTCACTTCCATCCTCAGAGGTTTAAGTAGTAAATTTTGACAAAATTAATATATAACATACTGATATAAAACAGCTGATCACTAACCCCTCCACCCCACTCCTTATGTAAGTAAATCCAGTCCTGTATGAATGCCCTATTGAAGAACAATACTTTCTTGATACCGTCTGCAAATAGAGGTATATAAATCGAAAATTAAAAATTTTAAATTAATTATAGCAGTCTATTTTTAATTTATAATTATATATTATAATTTTTAGAAACGAAAACGACATTCTTTGAAATAAAAGAATGAATTAGGACGAGTCATATCGTAATGACAAATTTTAAAAATTTTATGGCGCGGTGCATGGTAGGTGAATGATACAAGTTTATTGTCTGAGGCTATACTTGAATGGTAAAAAGTAAATTAAAATTTAGTTTGCAGGTTCTTGAAAATGGCTCCTGAAGCCGAAACGTTGAATAAACATACATGTAATATATAAAAAAAACTGTGTTTTTTTGGTGACCTATGGCCTATAATAGACATATGTTAGATTATGAGAAAATGGCACCAAACCCGAAGGATGGGACTAGAAAATTATATCTGTTAACTCTTGTTGAAACTAGCTTAGTATTGTGTTTGCTATTGCACTGTGAATATGGAAGAAAATATCAATCGTTATCGCCATATTTTGTTGTATTATTTTAAAAAATGTAAGCTTGCTGCAGAAGCTCATAAAAAATTTTGCAGTGGTTATGGGAATGATCCGTTAACCGAACGCACCTGTCAAAATAGGTTTGCCGAATTTCATTCAGGAATTTTTGACATCAATGATGCTTCTATTAATTGATCTTCAAATTTTATTGTCATCCAGGTAAATCAATTTTCATTTCTAAAACGAACTTGTATAAAATTCGATTGCATAAGAATTAGCAATGGCAATGATTGCTGTTGGATATGGTGTATATATGGATAGGAGGGGCACGATGCATGCATACTGATCGGGATCGCTGTGGCATTGGATCCGATGTGCCATTACAATCGTCCTTGGCCTACTCATTATTCAGGGGGCTGTGATCAGTGACGTCACCTATGTTGTTTGTTGATGTCACTGCCTTAATATTATTGTATTTCAAATCGAAGTATTGTATGATTTAAAAAAGAAAAAAAAAAAAACAAGATGAACATCACTTACTCTTCCCCCATCAGGTGATATTATATAATCACTATAATCGTTATCATATTTAAATAACCGTAAATAACATCCTTTCTGGATAATGAAGAGAAGAATAGTTGGGATGGTCAGTCATAAAAGAAAGTAAAAATAAATGATAATATTTATTTTTACATATGCCGACATTTCGACCTGAAGTTCAGGCCATCATCAGGACTGACTGCTCTAAGGTAAAAGATGCAATGATTGCATCTTTTACCTTAGAGCAGTCAGTCCTGATGATGGCCTGAACTTCAGGTCGAAATGTCGGCATATGTAAAAATAAATATTATCATTTATTTTTACCTTCTTTTATGACTGACCACCCCAACTATTCTTCTCTTCATTATCCACGACAGACAACCATTTACCAATTATGAATCTTTCTTGATAATATTTTCAATTTGCTATTTCGAATGTTTGCCCAAATGTAACTATCAAAGAAATTCCGAAATTAATGGTTTTGTAACTGATTTAAAATTCTCTCCCAAAAGATAGAACATAAAACCTCATTGTTGCATCATAAAAAGATTAAATAAATCTTGAGAATATTACGTTAATTGTAAACATTACCGTTGACGCGGTTGAGAGAGTAGTGCAGGGATCTCCTGAGATCCTGCTTTTCTCTCCAGAGGTGGGGGGTGTCTCAGCTTGTAGCGTTCAGAGTCCCCATGCCAGATTTGGTAATAATTAGTGTAGATTGGTGTATTTATTTATTGTACTTATATACTTTTTGGTTATACTTTATTTGTTTATTGTCTTCTGTTTTATTATGTTTTTATTTCTGTCAATACGATAAAAATCTACTCTTACCTCTCTATATTACCTCTATTTTATATTTCTTAATAAAAAAATACAAATACTATACGAATTCCAAACATTTAATATAAATCATGAAAATTTTGTGAATTGTTGTATGTTTTCACTTTATCAAGCTGAAAAATTACTTTATTTCTCATTTGTTTTCTTTGGATATTGTAACTGTTAGTATTAAAATAACTAAATAACTAACTAGTTTCTCTTTGCTCCGAATTATCTTCAACAATTTTATCTTTTTGGTATTCAGTTTGGTAAAATATTTGTTTTCGACCCGGAAAAATATTTCTCTCATTTCCTCCTTTAGTTAATTTCCAAGTTCTCTCATATTCATATTTATCCATTCTATTATAATTATAATTCTACTAGCAATTAAGGACTTTTAATTATTTCTAATCAAAAAAATTAAAGGTACTTAAGGAAAAGAATGACGTTATTGGAAATTCGGCACTTCGGCCAAGGCAGGCTATTTCAATTTGGTTGATAACTTTCTGATATTAAAGACCATTTATATTAATATCCTATGAAGGTAATGAATGATATTTATCAAAATCGTTACAAATGTTTTTGATTACTAATCAAAAACACCTGTAACAATTATTTTCTGAAAAGTAATCCTTTCGAGTACTTGAAGTTGACCCACATGTTTGGGTTGAAACGTTGTCACAAATAAAAAGTTAAAAAAGTGTTTAAAAGACTGCTTCCTGAATATTTATCAACCATAATTCTTAATTTATATAGCCTAAATGTGGTACCGCTAATGTAAGAAGATATTACAACATTTAAAGGCTCGATTCAACGCTCTTTCCATCGCCTCGATACCGATAGATGATTTAATAATTAGATGAGACTTTAATAATAAAATAAATAAAACAAATGGAGGAAGGAGAAGCAGAGAACAGGTGGCGAAGCTATAACGGAGCGGGGAGGGGGCTTTTAGAGTAGATGCCTTTCCGCACTCACAATAAATTAGGGCATCGCCAGGTTGGCAAAGCACCAGCCGCTCGAGAGCTATTTCGCTCTTTTTAATTTTAATATTAATTATTTTTATTTTTCACCAGTTTGCAATATTTCACGGCCTGGATATTTCTGCAATATTAATCGGGGGAGGGTAAAATGGAGCGCAACTTGCCCATCTTTAACGACTGCATTGCAAATATTCCTCGGCGATGTATTTACAGCCTCGGGACTATAATTAAATGGCATGCCCGAGTTATGGCGGCTTTTTCTTTCCTCCTTCCTCAGTAGGCACGCGCTTCGTCTATTCCGGACCGTCGCAATAAGTTATCCCGGATGATGAACCAACCCTTCACGTACCCTTCCATCCGGAGATGTTTTGTGGAGGCCGTAAAGTGTGGAAGAGGTCCGCCCTTGAACCCCGGCGTGTCCACCGCCTCCGACAGTCCCGAGGTCGTCGCCGATTTATGTCCCCGTCTACGTCTTGTTCTTTGTTCTTTAATCCACTTCATATACAAGGCAAATTTAAATACACCAACTTGCGCAAGATTAAAATATGGTTTTGTTAACCTTTACAGACAAACCAGTATTAAATCATCCCAGATTTTTTATCACAAAACTATTATTTTTTCTGTTGGCACATCTCTCCCTGTCTTGAAATATTTCTTTCCAGTTATCTGCCCACAGCTCTATTATATCTGTATTAATTCGATCTATCCATCTGGTTTTGGCATTCCAAGTGGTCTTTTGCCTACTATTAAAGCATTCATTGTTACGTAGAGGCTTCCCGATGAATTACTTCGAACTGCATGCTCCGCCCAGCTTAACCTCCTTGCCTTCTTATGATTACATATTTGATTGATCAGTTTCTGTAAGCTGCTCTTTATTAGTCTTTTTCCACCAAGCGTTAGTACTCTTATTCCAGATCGCACCAGTTATCGTGCGGAGGAATTTTCTCTCAAATATTGAAATACTTAAAAAAACCACACGCAAATAACACATGGCACTGGTTTTTTATATTTGAAGTGACATTAAACAAAAATCCTATGCAAGTCTTGATTCCTTACGAAGAAGGATAATTGAATCTTGTGAAACAATAACACATATCCAGTGACGTTCTGCCATTGCTGCTGTTGAAGAAAGATGTCGAATCTGTCTTAATGCTCAAGGAAATCACTTTGAACAACATTTAATATGAATGCTAATGTTTACATTTAATTTAAAAAGTACATAGAGTGTGAATGTGATCTCTGAACGCTATTAAAAATGTCCTTTAAGTCAGATTATAATATTTTTCAATAAATAAATTTAAAAAAAAAATTAATACAGTAGGTGGAACAAATAAATATGTTTTATTTATTTTATATAACGTAAATAATTCGTAACTACGAAAATATTTCGGTGTGAATATCTCCTAAATAAAGCGTTTGCGAATATACCTTCAGAGGAACTGTTTTTCTTATTCTGAGGCCCTTAGTTCATTTTGCAGTAAGGTCACTTAATCCTGTATATTTTGTTTTATCTTCATTTACTTATAGGCCGATTTACACTTTTTCTCTTGCCATAATCTTGCGATTTTCTCAGATTCTAATCTCTCAATTTTCTTTTAAAATTGTTGGTAACTTACCTGTACAGGTATAACGAAGCATGTATATACGGCCTTCAAAGTATATAGGGTTTTGCGTGTTCAGTTCCATAATTCTTTTTCCAATTAGTTATAAGTTAAAACGTACTTACCTAAAATTAGATATAAAATACTTATAATTGTTGTAATTCTTTTTAGTTCAAATGCAATTTATTTTTTTTCTCACAATTTTCATTTTTACTCATGTCGGTGAAATGACCTGGAAACCAAACGTGGCGCCATTGAGGAGTTACATAACAAAATGATATGAATGATCATGCAAGTAAAGGAAGCACTTACATAATACCATCTTCAGTCAGCCTTCATTATTTTTTGTTTTATTTATTAAATATCTTGAAGTATGTAATTCAATTGTTATGTAAATATATTTTCTTAATTAAAATTCCATTGCTAACTAGAGTTATTGAATCTACGCTACACGGAGTATCCTGCAAGTAGAGGGAAATATTTAAAAGATCGATAGTGGACATCAAGATCTACAAAAAAGTTCATATAAACAATTGTCCAACTTCCAATAAAAAATAATATATAATAGCAACTTAATGAAAATAGAAATTTCTTCTGTTTCTATTTGTACCAAACTTGTCTATATAAATAAAATAAAGATTTTGTCTGTACATTGAATAGAATCAACCCGTTTCATGATATCTTCCTGTTTCATACATTACGGACACCAAATCCACTTTTAAAAAAATTTTTGTCTGTCTGTATGTCCGCATTGCAACGAAATTTTGTCAGGGGTAAGCTCAGCAATGGCTTATTGTAGACTTTTGAAATTTTGACATTATATTAAGGTTTACTTGACTTAAAACATAGGCTTTAAATGAAAACAAAATATTGAATAGAACCAGAGTTATGAATTTTTGGGTAATTTGTTTAGACATCCCGGTTGGGCAGTTACTAATTTTACTCCGCCGCTAATTTTACTCATATTTAACAGTTGTACTATTCAACTGATGGAAAAAATTATCACAACTCAACGGGAAAAATCTGAAACGCACTGCAGCTTAAAACACACTCATTTTTCAACTTCATCCGATCTTCCCGTTCAATGTGTCTTTCTATTCAACTTCCCGAGCCTAACAAATGTCGTTGTATACATTTTTAGGATTGACCTAACGGATTAGCCGGAAATCGGAAGAAAATCGTCTAAAAATTAACATTACCTCTCCCTCTCACCCAATGTTATGAAATTAACCCCTCCCCCATAATACGATATCCGTATAAAAAAAAGATTCTCAAATTTTAACACCCGTCAACGATGGGTAAATCAGCTAGTTATTAATGAATTGATACATTGGAGCTATTGGACTTACTTAAAGTTTACTTCCAACAAAATTAGTTCCCTGACTCGTGAAACAAAGAAGACCGTACGTGTCGCCTTATGACATCGCGATCCTTGAGAGGCGTCAACTATCGATTATATCTGACTCGAGTAGCACTTCACTTCCGGGAGTGCGCCGAGGCCAGTGTCGTCAGCATCCTCTCTGCAATCCTCTACCTCTTGGAGCCATTTCCTGTTTTGACGATGATGCTAACTGTAACTGTTGTCTTCCTCTTTGTATTTCTAACACGCTTTATTGTTCATAAAACCTTCCATTACTTTTTGGTTAAATGTTGTTATAGATAGGATAATGAGATAAGCCGAAAATCAGTTAGCTACTAACTGTCAGATGTTGGTTTATTATTTTCAATAATTAGCCATTGCAATCGTCTAAAAATTCAAAAAGGTGACCCTCCCGTCAAAATTTGGGTGTTTACATTCCACGATTCCTAAAACTCGAAAATATAATAAAAAGAAGTTTGTTCGTCCGCCGTCCGCGGCTTTTCTCCGAAAATATTGGACCGATTTTTTTTCAACTTTGAAATCAAAGTCAGTGTGACCCGAGGATGATCCTCTTACCTCGACATTACTATCCGATCTTTCCTATCAAGACGCGACCGAAAACCTTTGTTGGTATAGGTTAGAATGTACAAATTTCAATAAAACATGGCTGAAGTCATCTCCGCGATGCCCTTTAAATAAATGTATATAACGTACTTCAACGAAAAGAAGCTGGACAAAAAAAATTATGTCAGTTGGTAAAATTAGATTTCCGAATAATTCAAAAAGTATACATTTTTTTGTTATTTTAATAATTAGATATTTCAAAGGTATTTAAATTTTCTAAAAAAAAAAAAAATTGTCGAAATCACGGCATTGTAATCGTCCCAAAAATTAAAAAGTTAATCCCGTTCAAAATTTGAGGTTTTACATTTCACGATCCGTAGAACTCGAAAATCGAATAAAAATAATTTTGTTCGCTCGCCGGACAAAAACAACAACGTTGAAATCTAACTATTTGGTGCAATTATATGACGTTCTAAATATACATTTTTATGTATTCTACTGCAAGGCTTATATCCTTTGTTTTGGTTATTGATTTTTTGAAAGTGTTACTTAATGTTGTCTATTTTTCTTACTGTTGTTGAAAAAAAAAAATTAGAACAATATTAGGAATCACCTTTTATTTATTTTCCTTTATGTTCCTTTTGATGTATAATTGTTTGGAAATAATAAACCATTGTATAATAATTTTCAGCGTTTTTTATGTTGTATTCCTGTAGTTGCCGTAAAATTTGACTCACTCAGCCTTACTATCGATCCTAATTATAATTTAACAGCTGTTTAGCTGAACCTTAGATAGCTATTACTAGGGCATAGACTAGGTAATTAATTAATTTTATTGGTACATCGTCAACGTTCTACCAAGAAATCGATTCTTGTACATTTCCCACTTGATGGCTTAAATATTTAATGTTATTGTACTTCCCTTATAAATGGGCTAATTAAGTATATTTTAAAGAGCCGTATTGTTTTTTCTCAATGGTCATTTTCTCTTTTTCTGAATCCGCCACAGACAAGGCAACAAGAAAACAGTTTTCTTAACTCGTAATTCGACTCCAATATGCTAAGAAGTCTGTACCCACGCTTTATTTAAGTAGATTGCTATCCATATCTGGAGAGACTCTGGTATACATTAATTTTGATATATGCATTATCTATAACTACATAAGTGTCTTCTGCATAATTTCCTTTGGTACAAATTAATTTTTTGGATTTGCCTTTGAAGAGATGATATACTTCTCAGCTGGCGTCGTTCGTGAAGGTTGCCTTCAAATATCGAACTAGTTATGCAACGGGGTGTCTCAAGGTCCTAGACAGATCTGCATTCATACATTCCGGCCGGAAGTCGTTACGTATATGTTTGTAATTTGGGTCAGCACCCGTGGAATAATCCTTCTGAAATGTATGTTATTCTCTTTGGATCGATGGCAGTTATTATTTAGTGTTATCATAGCTCTGTGTATTTTTATTTCTTACTTCATTTTCAGAGTTAACACTGAATCAATAAATCCTTGAGGAAACGCGTCCAGTCATTTGTGCTTTGTATGGTTTGACTATTCTATTTCTGAGCGCTCTTGTTCGATGTATTATGCTAAATCGATTTTTTTTTTCAAGACGATTTATCCACGTCACTAGTGTTATCCTTGGCATTGACATGAATTATTTAAGTCCGTACTCCTTGTAATCTTGCTTACAGCATTTAAACTCCTTTTAAATCAATCTAAAAATATGCGTTTCTTTGTTCTGAAATATATTAAGTATTTCTGTAACATAATTTGTGTATAGACCACGGGCGGATCTACGGGGGGGGGAGGGGAGGGGCTTTCGGGCTGAAGCCCTCCCCCCCAAATGGAAAAATATAACCATGTTTTATGGGAAAAAAATTTAAAAAATACCTCTTAAAGTAAACATTGTTCGTGTAATTACATTTAAAAGTACTTAAGGAATAGCTTAAACACCATTTCATATAGGTAGTTAGTTTCTTTCTCTTTTTCCAATCGTTATTTTTATGAAAAAAAAGGTTTCGGGCTGAAGCCCCCCCCCTCAAAATTAAATCCTGGATCCGCTAGTGGTATAGACTATATAGGAATTGATTGAGTGCATTAGTTGAGTGGGTAAGGCAGTGGAACCTGGTTGTTTCAGGGAACATTTCAGTTTTGATGCCGTGATGACATATTTCGTGATTGAGCTGGTGATCCTGCCCAATTCCCTTAAATATTTAGCTCATTTTGGAGGATAAGGTGGCTTTGTTATTTTTACTTTCACTTACTTTTACATGAAATATATAGTAAGGGTATGTATTGCGATCGTGAAAATATTCGGATCTGAGTTTTAAACGGAGATGCATGTTTTGAGGTCTCCTGAGTCCAAATAACCAAGTCCAGCAAAACGATATGTGTGCGTGTGTTAGCAGTCTCAAAAACGAAAAGTCGTAAGAAAGTGAAATTGCATACTTAAAGGTTTTATATGCCTCAGATGTGACAGCAACTTTTTCCTCAAAATCGGCTAACCGGAAGTGCCACTTTATATCAACGCTGAAACACATTTTTATAATTTTTTTTTCAAAAACGTCTCTAACGATTATGATTAAACTCGGTGTATCATTGTATATTTAAATGGTCTTTAATATCATTTAGGTCTTATTGCCGTTGATGTCACTTTACAGGGTTTTAATGCCAGGTGTTCAAATTGTATTCCTCTAAAGTACCTTTAATATGGTTTATTTTAAATAATTAACTCTCTTTTATTGACAGTAACTATAAAAAATTACAGTTTGAAAGAATATGATAATTAGAAACTAAAGAAAACGCAGTCAAGTCGCGTCTTATCAGCTTAAATCTTGGAAATTTAGTATTTTCGACGCTCCTTCGTTTGACCAGGTCGGTTCATCCTTCTTATCTTAGTTTTATCATGTTTTCCATTTTCCCAGAACTCTATTTTGCATATCTCCATCTCTGTTTTCGTATATTGATATATTTCCTGGGGTGAAAGATATAACCCCATTTATTTATTTATTTTTTCTACACTTACGTTTATTATCTCATTCCACTACTTTTCATAACATAATTGTTAATTCATTTTTCATTTCTTATGTTACCTTATTTTGATTATATTTATTTCATTAGCCCCTACATTGTTGCTGTTATTATTTATTTATTTGTTCTCTGCGACTGTCATTATTCTACCTACTTTATTTCACTTTATGTTTATTCTACCTACTTTATTTCACTTTATGTTTATTCTACCTACATTTTTTAGTCTATAACTTTCACCTTTTTAATTTTAATTCTTTATTATTCACAGTTTATAGTTTCTCATACCTATTGTTATCTGCTTTTTTTTCTTAGCTTTCAACCAACCATGAATCAACTATTATAAGTTTAGCATCGTTTATTTACGGGTTAGACATGACATGACATCTTCATTGTGAACGCATCCTTATTTATATTGTTATAATTTTTAAGTTTTAAGTATTGCTTAGTTACAATTATAATGGTGTGATAAATTGTTATGAAAAGGCACGAGTTTCCTATTGGAGCATCTTTTTATCTTTCCTAAAGACTATCTTCACACTATAGGTCATTGTGGTCTGGTCGAAGTTTATATAAATTTCTCTCATTATTTATTTCTTCGTTTTTTTTATTCACTTTCTTTTCAATGTTTAGATTTATTTCTAATTTTTAATTTGTTCCTAATATATTATAAGAGATGTGTGTGAATATTCAAATAGTTGATTTACGAATCTTTAAATGTTTTTGTCAATAAAACTAACCCGAATTATTATATAGCCACTTATCGACATTCCTTTTTTTGATAACGATGAGATTAGATGGAAATTTATAATATGCAGACGTCCTTGTAACACACGTGCATGTTCAATTGGCGCTATAAATTTTTCATTTAATTTTTGTTTCACTTACAGCAAGGTGAGGGAGGGGGCCTTAGTATTTATGAGGAATATATGTATATATATATATATATATATATATATATATATATATATATATATATATATATATATATACACATTTTAAAAAAATGAAATATTAGGCCAAAGGTCACCAAATATACACAGTTATCACATCATGTATTATTTATTCGACGTTTCGGCCTCAGGAGCCATTTTCAAGATCCTGGAAACTAATATTAAATTTTTATTTATTATTTCTTAATGATATTTACAACTGTATTAAATGAATACATAACTTTTTTAATTCAGTTGTTATGCTTCAAACTATATCATTAAATTAAATAAACCACATATTAATTCAATAACAATCCAAATAGTCCAATATAAATAGTCCAAATTCTATTTCATAAAAAAAAAAAAAAAAAAAAAAATTAAACATCATTTTGGTTAAAATTAATTTTAATAGTGAAGCTGTGCATGATAGGTAGATGATAAATTTTACATTAATTTTAACCAAAATGCTATGTTATAATTTTTTTTTTTATATAATAGAATTTGTACTATTTATATAACCGATTGTTTTAGAATTAATATGTGTTTTATTTAATGATGTAGTTTGAAGTATAATAACTAAATTAATATTAGTTTGCAGGATCTTGAAAATGGCTCCTGAGGCCGAAACGTCGAATAAATAATACATGATGTGATAACTGTGACCTTTGGCCTAATATTTTATTTTTTAAAAATGGCACCGAACCTACGAGATATGACTAGAAAATATATATATATATATATATATATATTATATATATATATATATATATATATATTGTTCTTGGAATTGAAAATTTTGAATCGCTTATTGCATTAAGAATGAACGAACAATATAGATTTCAAGTATAGTCTGGATCTAGTATCTTTATATCCTACATTCGATATATTTAATTCCATCCTTTCACCCACGCTTAACTTCTGTATCCATGGGCATATTTCTTGACGAGCTTACATATATATATATATATCAAAAACGGTTTCTCTGATTTGGCTTTACGTGAGCCAATAGTACATTATGATCCAGTTGTAAACTATAGAGCAGTTTCAATTTGTTTTTATCATATTTTATTCCTGTGTACCCAATAAAAATGTTGAGAAAGATATTTGACAAAATTTTATTAATTTATTGAAACTTAATTTAAGTTATTTATTAAATACATGTATATACTGGAATACCTTGCGTTTTCCATTTCTACAATATTTTAAAAGGTTTTTCTAAACTGTATTCGGTGGAGATCTGTCTTTATTATATTATTAAGAAAAACAAAAGCGGAGAGTACGATTCGCTACCCCCCCCCCTCTCTCTCCACCCCCGTGAAATTCTGAATCCAATGGAATTTCTTAATTCATGGTATTTGAGCATGACAGGAGCTTATATTTGGTACAAAACCTATTTCGAGCCTTACTGTAATAATATATGTGGGGATAACATTATTTTCGCTAGAACGCATAGTTTAACCGATATAAGCTAAAAATCGAAAAAAAAAAGTTTTTGAATAATAAATTCAAATTTAGTACTTGATATGCTCGGGTAACTGACTAATATTTCATGTCTTAAGAAAGTAAATTTAAAGAGTTGGTAGCTTTATATATCTATAAGCCCTCTCTATAGATAAGTTTTCTACCTATATATGATCTCTATATATGTCGCCATTTTATATTCTAGCGGCTATATGCTGACAGACGTGGATTTTTCTCATAAGGCCACTGGATATGGTTAATTTATGAGGACAAACCTATTATGAAATAAGTCCTACTAGTAGACAAGGAAGAGGTGTGCAATGTACTTTTTGCAAAGTTAAAACGTTCTTGAATTGAAGCTTATTACATTATTTAATATAATATTGATATATTAATTTAAATTTAAATAATGATGTTGATGGTTGACCGTGATATAACATGAGGAGGATTTGATCGGGGGGTGCGGTCAAATAAATACTAAATTATAGAAATAATATTATTTAATTTTTTGCCGACGTTTCGATCCACCTTACAGGTCTTCATCAGGGCCACAAAAGATACAAAATATAAAAGGTACATTGTGTGAAAATAAAATAAATGAATATAAGTAGATATAAAATATTTTATATCTATTATAATTTATTTTATTTATTGAACATAGAGTGTGAATGTGATCTATGAACACTATTATAAATGTCCTTTGACACAGATTGCAATATTTTTCAATAAATAAGTTTTAAAAAAATAATATATTGATAATTGACTCGTGATCATCGGTAAAAAAAAAGAACGTATCGTCAGATATTATGGTTATTAACATTCTATAAAACAAAAACCTGAAACAGATGCACGAAACATACAATTCAAAATATAAAAGGTACATGGTTTGAAAATAAAATAAATGAATATAAGTAGATATACAATATTTTATATCTACTTTTTTATTTATTTTTTTATTAATTTACAACTGTAATTAATAATAAATACAACAAGTAAATATGAACAAGTAATATGACTTGTACAACATGAGGGGAAACTACCCATTAGTAGCACTCCAATTATATTTCTATATTAGAAGGTCCCGAGGCCAGCTTCTTTTCAGAGGCCTCGGAGAAGAGGAAGCAAGGTTGGAAACGAGAGGGTTCGGATGGTTCAGAAGTTTATTATGAAAGGACAGGTATCTGGATTGAGCTAAATTGGAAACATATGGTATATTAAGGCCATTATGGATGATTTTATTTGTGACAAAGTAGGGAGCATTAAGGATTTTACGAAGGATTTTGGATTGTAGGGATTGGATACGAGAGGAATTTGATGGTTTAGTAGAGCCCCAAAGCTCGATCCCGTAAGTCCAAATAGGCCTTATTATAGTAATATGTATGAGTCTTTTGTAAATAGTTGGCAGTTTAGAGCGTTTGTCTAGTAAGTGCTGGAGTAGTCGGAAACGTCGGGCGGTTTCTAGTCTTTTCAGTCTGATATGGGGGTTCCAAGTTAGTCGTTTGTCAAGGTGGAGTCCTAGGTTTCGGATTTGGTCAACAGGGATAAGTGGGGTATTGTTAAAGGATACTGTAGGACAGGAAGTCATAGAATTATATCTACTTATATTCATTTTCACACCATGTACCTTTTATATTTTGTATCTTTTGTGTGATGAAGACCTGCAAAGTGGGTCGAAACGTCGACAAAAAATTAAATAATACTATTTCTATAATTTAGTATTTATTTTACCGCACCCTCCTCCTCTCCCCGATCAACTCCTTCTCATTAATTTATATTTTTATTTTATTGTATTTATTATTGTTAAGTTTCTGTATTATTTATTTTTATTATTGTAAATAGAGTGTGAGTGTGCTTTCTGAACACTATTATAAATGTCCTTGATGTGACAGAATGTAATATTTCTAAATAAACAAATACATATAACAAAAAAAAAAATTATATAGATTTTTATCTCCTTAGTAAAATAAAGAATGTCGATCGGTAGACGTAGAACTAAGCTGGCTGTAAAGTAGGCCAGATGGTAGGGTGAGTGCTGTTACGAAAGGTGGAACGGAGCGATGGATTGGTGGAGCGATGGAGCGATGGAGCGGTACTAGCTAGTAGTGGGTCAGGCTGCTAAGGTCGCCGCTCAGCCTTGCGCTTTCACCGTCCTCGCTGCTCTCTCCTCTTCAATGGATCGGTCCACATTCCTCCCTCTCTCTCTCTGTAGTACAATAATACGGAGCTTATCGAGTTTATTTAAAGTAACAAATACCACAAGTCCCCTGCCTATAATACTAATTCTATGTGGTAAATAATAACAACAACAAGTGGTAAATAATATGGAAATTCCTACGATACATTGAATTTCCATATTATTTACCGTTTATTTACTGATCCATATAGAATTAGTATTATTAGCAGTGGTCTTGTGGTATTTGTTGTTTTAAATAAACTCGATAAGCTTCGTATTATTTAGACAATATTACTTACTCTTACCTATATTTGTAATGTATAGTAGGTGTAAGTATTGCGATCGAGAAAATTTTTGAATCTGAGTTTTCAACGGAAATACACGTTTTGAGGTACCCTGAGTCGAAATGACCAAGTCCCGAAAAATATTCTGTGTTTGAATGTCAACAGTCTAGCTGAAAAACGAAAAGTCAGACGAAACTGATATTGCTTATTTAAGATAGGTATATACCTTAGATGTGACAGTTTGTTCTAGTTTTAGATAGAAATCTATAATCATCACGATTTACAAAAAAAAATTTATTTGGGTTAACTTTTGAAATATGCCTTCCTGGCCAAATGGAAATATGGTTTATTCAGATAATAAACCATAACTTTTTTACATATTACAATCTGCTGTATCTTTGTAATGAATCGTTCAATATTGATGATTTTTTTTTTTTGCATTCTTTTTTTCGTTTTGTAGGGAATTGAGAAACTTTTCCAATTATCATGGATATATGGATATACTGACTAAGTTGGCATCATGAAACATTGAACTTCTTCAATATATTTCATCATAGTTATACTTCAAATTGAAGAATCGAAATTAAAATTCTCAACTTATCCATGAAATCTACTTCCTTTTGTAAAAATTCATCTCCTCTGAAAGGATCTATGTACTACCAAATTATATATAGTAATACATAGGTGATAAATAGACGAAAATGGCCCTTTGTTAATCTATATATAAATAAATATGTAATAAATATGACATACAACAACATATTTGAGCAGATATCATTCATTATCTTTCGGCGAAAAGACAACAGCTGAACAAATATAACATACACCACGAAACTGTTACGAAATTAAAAACAAACATGGCAAATCCAAAGAATTGCTGTCTGAGTTCACATCATCATTACTAATTATTACTTTGAAAATATTTTCCTTGACTAATACTGTATGTACACTACCATCTGTGACGAAAAAATTAAATAAATATTTAATTGTTTCTTGTACGTTTTTCGCAAAAACAGTTCTGAAAATTAAATCAGGAAATAATTTGGAATATTTAACCTCTATTAAATCAAAACATATTAAACTTACAAGGGGAGAAGGGTAGAGTCAGTTGGTCATCGATTTCACAATTTTTTTTTTGTGAAGGGGGGCTGATTCTACGTCCAAAAGTATTAGACAAATGTCTCGACGTTCTTTTCAAAGGAATTTAGGAGTCGAACAAATTATATTATATAAAAAAAATTATATCATTATTTTCTGCACGGATTTATATATTATATAGTCGCAGTCATAGAAATAGCATCACCCGATAATTTTTTTATTAAATTTGATTTTATTAACCAAATTGCTACTGCCAAAAAAAAAAAAAAAAATAATATATAGAAGTTATGATGGAAAAGAAACTTTATTCGCGAATAACTCAAAAACCTGCGTTCCTACAGACTGTAGCGCCTAAACGAATGTATCGATTTCAATGAAACTTCGCTAAAGTCATTTTCTCGATACCCTTTAAATTTATCTATATAACATACTTTGAAGAAAAGAAGCTGGAAAAAAAGTTACGAGGGATGTTAAAATTAAATTCCGAATAACTCAAAAAGTATACACATTATAATGATAATGTATGATTTTTTAAAAGTTTATGGAATCTCCTAAAAAAAAAAAAAAAAAAAATCCTTAAAATCGGAGGAATTAGGAGGAAAGATATGGTCTCTAGTTTTTTTCCCTGAAGAGGTGAAAATTTGGATAAATTTAAAATATATTTTTTTAATTGTTGAGACTAAAAAAACCTTTTTTCTATAGATATTTAATAAAGTGTCTTTCCTAATAACATCTTTCATAAGAAAGTAGTATCTAAATTTATACCTTTATTCTCAGTTCTATATTTCAACACTGCAATCACCACATCTGGAATCAACTTACTCATTGTCTGCATAGATAACTTTTTCAACTAAAAATATCACTAAAATAACATCACTCAAAAATGTTGAAACTGGAGTTAGTCATTCTGTGGTTTATAAAAGCAAAGAAAGTTGTGTGGTTTATAAAAGCAGATTGAGTGAATAGATTTTTATTGCCTGTCGTCGATATATTAAATATACATTTTGTAATTATAATGGTCTTAATTACTTGTTATCTGTAAGCTTTAAGCTTTAGCTCCGTTTAAAATGCACTTCAAAAATTTTATAATAGCCCAGCATTGCCAGAAAATAATTTCTATTCAAAGGAGATCGGTAAGTGAAAGTTGTGTGTAGCGCGCACCAGATTTTTTATTTTAATATAAGTTTAATTAGGTAAACTGTGATTTCACAGTGACACTGTTGCCAAGGAGCCGTTGTATACTTATCACCGGAAAAAAAATCACTAGTGATAAATCACTGTGATTTTCCCGGAGCTGTTACGGAAAATCTCTGTCATATCCGAGCGCTAGTTCTGAAGTTACAAAAGAAGGAGTTTGAATTCTATTTGACTAAAATTGTCTCCGCGAATGGTTGAGGATTTTGCAGGTACAAATTTCAGGTAGAGACGCCCCTATTTTACGGACGAACAATAAGGAATTTGCGCATGTGCAAGTACCCTTTTTCTGTACCTGATCTGTTTCAACTCTAACAGTTCATCGTGTCCGTTTGTCCTGTTGTGGTCTTAGCTCTTTGTTGATTTCTAAATCTCCATTTTCTTCAACAATGTCAGACATACCTTCGACAAGTTCCGATGAGGTAACTTTTCTTCACATTTTTGCATTGATTTAATTTTGATACAATGTTAAACATAATTGGTAAATAGACCGCTGGTTATACAGTGACGCTATCTGGATCGCCCTGACGTCAGAAGGGAAGGGTTGGTTTTAATTATTGCTATATTTAGAAAGCAATTAACAGTTTTATCCTGCTGTCCGGATTCAGCCGCAGGCCCAATTATGTAAATTGAAACCTTTTTAAAATAGAAACTAGTTGCGCACGTCGGCTTGGCTTAGCCCTCACCTTCTCGTGTTTGCTTTCGATAAAATATCTCTTTTATTTTATCCACGTCCATACAATTTCGTAGGATAAGTAATCGAATTTCGATAGCGGTTTAAAATTCTTTAACGCTTGTATGTGTATGGAGCTTATGAGTTTATTTTGCGGACCTTACACGGTCATTCAGAATGGCATTCCGAGGCACTGTTGACGTTCTGATTGATCGTGTAAGGTACTGATGGACGTGTCTGGAGGATTTCCAAATATCCGGAAATCAAAAGTTCAATTACGAGAAGTGGTGGGGAGACTAACCACATTACTAGATAGATTAGTTTACCTGGGCCTCACAACTATTGTAAATTCATGATTTTCATTAAAAGTAAATAGTTTTTCATATCCCTTACTTATATTTTATTAACAATTTTAAACTAATTTTTACTTTCACTTACGTATATATGTAATATAGTTGAGTTTTCGACGGATTTATACGTTTTGAGGTACCCTGAGTCGAAATGACCAAGTCCCGACAAATGGTCTGTGTGTTTGTATGTTAGCAGTCTAGCTCAAAAACGAAAAGTCCTATGAAACTGATATCAAGTATTTAAGATAGGTATATGGCTTAGTTGTGACGGCAACTTTTTGCTTAAAATCGGCTAACCGGAAGTGCCACTTTATATCAACGCTGAAACACATTTTCGCAGTTTTCTCAAAAACGGCTCTAACGATTTTGATTAAACTCGGTGTATCATTGTATAATTAAGTGGTCTTTAATATAAATTAGGTCTTATCCCCATTGATTTCACTTTACAGGGCTTAAATGCCCAATGTTCATATACGTCTTCCTCTAAAGTACCTTTAATATGGTTTATTTTAAAAAGATAATTATTTCGCATTATTCAGAGTTACGAAAAAATGCTAAATATAACTTTTGAAAGAATTTGATAAGTTAATAAAGGAGAAAAAAAATAAAAATGCAGAAAAACGTAGCTATAGACTGTAGCGCCTAAACGAATGTACCGATTTCATTGAAACTTCGCTAAAGTCATTTTCTCGACACCCTTCAAATTTATCTATATAACATTCATCAGCGAAAAGAAGCTGAAAAAAAGTTTATGGTTTTCTAGAAGTTTAAGGAATAGCCTAAAAAACAAAAAAAAAATCCTAAATATGTTTACTGTAGTTTAATAACTCTAGATCTCATAATATATTTAAATATTTAGATATCTATCGTCCGTTAATTCCGAAAAATCATCATGTAACCTTTTAGAAAATTAAATTAGTGAATAGTTTGATAATTCTTCTTTTTGCGATATTCCAACAGAATCCATTTACAATTAGTGTGACAACTTTTGACCTGTCTATGACAGACACTGCAAATCTCTTAATTCCGTTTTAATAAACTTTGCAATGGAAAATAACAGTTTAATGACTTATAGTCGTACAATCCATAATCAATGGATCGAACAATCCATAATCAACGAATCGTACAATTCATAATCAACCGGTGATATAATAAATAGGACTTTTGTTATTTTAATAGCATTTGAGTTTTTTTAGCTTTAGCTCAGTTTAAAATGCAATTTAAAACATTTTATAATAGCCTAACATGGCCAGAAAATAATTTTTATTCAAAGTTCAAAGAGTAAGTGAAAGTTGTGTGTTGCGCGCACCAGATTTTTTTTTTAATAGTCAAGTGGGCAATAAATTTAAAAAGAAAATTGGAAATTTCACTATTTACTTATAGAAAAAATTAATCTTTAACTGCTGTGTATATTTGTCAGTTGTTTTCCCATTTTTTCAACAAATTTATTATTTTCCAAATACTTTTCCTTACTTTTTATAAGTAATTGACTTACATTTTTCTAATTTTTTCGAAACGATTTTCAGGCATTAGGAAGTAATTATTATAATTCCATTTTCCTCTTGATGTCCAATGCTATAAAGAATAATGTCCAAATAAGCTTTTTAAATTAACAACATTATAAGTGAACACTGCACCAGATTCATGCATCCTGTTTTCTCTATGTGAACTGAGCTAAACTGGTCAGTAATGATTGAACGTATAGGATTCATCATGATTGGATCAATCCTTGTCAGTCTTGTGACTTTCATTCACGACTGATCGTGTAAGGTCTGCTTTTGAGGCATTTAGACCACGTTTCCACGATGACAGTTGCAGCCATGACTGCAATTGTCACGCCCGCTTCTGTAGTTTACATATGTGTTCTTAATGTTATTGTCATATTATCAATTTTTGCGTGACAGTTAACAGTATGAGTAGGTTCCTAATTTCAGTGCTAATCCATTGTTGGATTTCCGATGGTCTTCAGTGATTTCAGCTCTGAGTTTAGGAACTTGCCCAGAAGTTCACAAGGATAGCAGACGTTTTCAACTCAACTATCTTGTCTTAGATCCAGGTTTGCTTATTTGCGATAGACCATGGGAAGTCTGAACCAGACCTCTCACTCCTACTATGGCTATGGGAGGAAAAGTAGGATTCTAGGAGATCCCAGCACTTGTATCTATTAAAGAGTGTGGACGACTAATATTGATCACATTGTCCACAAATATTATCGTGTTTCGATTATTTTCCTGACTGAAATTGTCCTCATTCAACGTTATACAATTCTTGTAGGAGGATTAAAAATTATTGAATTATGTTTTTATAGCATTTATTGTAATTTATTTTGTGGTATTTAGATTTAGTTTACTTCAAATTAGTAATTTAAATTAAGTTTCTAATGAGTCAACTTTAAATTATTTGACTGCTAGGTTTTCTGGCAAATAATTTTTTTATTTAGTGTTAACTCTATTTTGCTTATTAAGTCACAAAATATATCAGATACCGAGGAAATTATGGGGTAGTTTTTCTGGTAATTTAAAATTGGTTTTTATATAACTTGGATTTTATTATGATTTGGTATTTATTTTATGTTTTTGTTTCAGGTGAGTACCTGCTTTTCTGAAATCTGTTTATTGACCTTTCAAAGTGAGGTACTTTTTACTTTTTTTTTTTTTAGCTTGACACTAATTTTTATTTGAAGGTTTTGAATTATTTAATAATGTATATACGATATTATTCAGTTAATTTTAGGAGTAGCAATTAGTAAGCAGTTCTAGGATGTGTCGACACCTGATACTTAAAATATCATTATGATATCTCGTGTTCCTAATGTAAATTAAACTACTTCTCGATAGACAATTATATGTTGTGTATTCTAGAACTGGAAAACCAGGCAATCTTTATATCTATACAAAGATTGGAATAACAAAATATATTGTATATCCACAAGTATTGTGAAATATAATATATTAGAAATATCTGTTTTTTTTATTTATTTATTTTCTATTCAACCAGACTGAGCCGCAGCAAAGCGTGGCCGGGTATAGCTAGTTAAAAATAAAAAAAACCAGAGCAATTCGCATATATCTGATGAAATCTCAAGAACCACCCACTCTACTATTCCCCTTCTCCCATCGATGTTCTTCTCTCATACAATTCAACATTGCAAACAAACTTACATTCCATTTATCCTGTCCACTCATCATGGATATATATGGACACAGTCCACGTATCAACTCATTGAAAACCCATCCCATACGATAAAATATACTCCGCTTACTACTATCAGCAAACCGCAGGACACAGAACATCTCGTTAAGTTGTTTACATTTACGAGTTTTTAACTGTTATTAATAAGTTTGTATTTGAAAAATTTGATAATGTTTGAAGAGAAATGAAAAAGGCGGAGGAGTCGCTAAAGATTAAAAAAAATAAGTCTGCTAAGTGAGGCCAGTATAGCTTCCTCACCATTTCCATTGGTTCCACACTAACCTATATCTCGAGGTCTATTACTACTAAAATACTACTTTTGCTAATTCTCACCTTTCTTCTAGGTTTGAGCCAAATCGAACGAGCCGTTTCTGAAATATTAGCCCATATTTGCGCGAAATTTAAGCATACGGTAAAGAATTTAATAAAATCAATACAGCATCATTATTTATTATTTTACCAAACCCCATCTCTCTACTAACTTTGAGCCAAATCGAACAAGCCGTTTCTGTAATATCAGCATATCTAAGAAAACAAATTTTGCGGAAGTACTGTACGGAATTCAATAAAATGGATAAAGCCTGTTCGGAAATATTGGCATATCCAAGAAAATACATTTACGCGTGCGCAACTGTATTGTACGTAATTTGATGAAATTGATATGGGGCCATCTAGACATCAACCTACACAATCCCTGAAAATTTTGTTAAATTCGTATAAACAGTAGTAGGTGTCATATCTATTTGACTACAGATAGACCGACAAACTGACGCGAGTGGAAATTTTCGATTCTCAACACAACTGTTTTTTTAAGCTCTCTGAAAAATAAAAAGCTTCACTACCTTCGGTAGTGAGGAAGCTAAAACCCGGATAGGAATTCATTCTGAGGATTGGAGATAAAAGATGCTAATCCCTCAACCAAATGAAGAGGTTCAGCAGAGACCGGAAGGAGTGGCTGCGCTGGACAAAAGCTCCTCGACGCTATAGATGGCATGTGAGGAAGATGAACAAGAAGCGATCGTAGAAGAAGCGTCATTGGTCCAGGAGCAGGCAGGCGAGATCGAGGGATCTTGACCTAGGCTAAGATATGGATGGCAGCGGCCTAGATATGAGAAATATGGAAGCTGCTATAGAGTGGTTGGATTAGCAGCCATATCGTTGGCTGCTCGCCTCGTAACAGCATCACGTAACCACTGTTTGTGCATTCGTTACTGATTACGTATTCCCGCTTTGGCAGAGCTCCAGCAATATTTTATGAGGGGCGATAATAACTATAGAGCGTTACGTAGGAGGGGGGGAAGAGATCTTTTGGGGGGCTGAGGATGAGTAATGTTATGATATCAACAATAAGCAAGTTCCATCTCTTCTACACCACCAACATAATCATCAAGTTTATTTATGTTTATTTATCTACTTAATTTTGTTACATGAGCCATGGATCGACCCTGGATCGGTAGACCCTCCTAGGATGAGAGGTGAGCAGATGTTAACATAGGTATAGCAGGACAACGGTGGGAGGGGAGGAATTGAGGGGGTTTGTTTATTAAGTCTAAACAAAATAGTTCAAATTGGTTGTTACAATAATTAATTTTACATAATGTTAATCTGGTGCAAATATTAATCATGTGACATAGTATTTAGCTCTAATAAGGTTATGAATTTAGTTGTAAAGGCGTATTATTGAGACAGAATAATTTGATAATGTATTTGACGTCTAATTTACGACTTCAGTAATAAGACTTCGATGTTTTGTGCCAGCAGTATGTACACAATCAAATAGGTCTTTCTCAAGATGCTATAAATTTATTGAAGGTGAGAATATTTCGGTAATGGAAGTAGTAAATAAAATTAACTTGCTGATGTCCAAAATGTAACCTTTTCCTTGTCAATATATATATTTTTTATTACGATACTGCATTAAAAATATCATTTCCAGATTGTTTATTGTCATTAAGTCCAAAGAGGAAAAAGGAATTCAAGACAGGAAGTACGCCGCTGGGCACTCCTCTCCCTCACGCCTATTCCAAGACACATTAACCTTCTACATCTTGACATCACACTCGCTCATTGTCGGAACTTGTGTGACAGGTGTGAGTTGAAAAATTAAGTTAATAAAAAAAAAAGTCCAAATAATAATGGTTGAATTCTAACAACTGATCAGCAAATCGAACTTCGCTTAACATTTCTCAACAATTATTCGTTATTATTAAGTTTAACATTATAAAATCAACCAAATAATATAAAATTCATCTCCTGGCGAAATAGCAACATGGCCGACGAAAATCGTATATTCTCTTTCTGTTCTCCGTGCGAATAATTGGCAGAACATTTTCTTTAGTGAAGAAATAGCAAAACAATATGAAAATAAGTAGATCCTATCTATTATGTAAGCAAGGAATTAATATTTTTTCCTTGGTCGGTTACAATATTCCATTTAACATAATAGACCAAAATATTTGTACAAATTGCTTTGTTTCGACCTATTTTTAAACACTGATGGGAATGATAATGAAAGTAATAAAGACAAAATAATGTCCCAATCATGGAATTTTCTAAATAATGAAAAAAAATAAAATTTAACAATAAGCAGATGCCTTAAAGAAATAATAAAGTTAAAATATCAGCCAGGAAATAAGTGTAGCATAATATTAAATGCAATATCTTAAAACTATACCAAAACTATTGGACTCTATCTTTTTTAATATATACCCAAAAGTTATGATTTTTCTGTTTGCGTATTAGCTAGCATCTATTTTTTGAAGAGTGTCTTTAAGTTTTCCTAATATTACTTTTTACTATTGTATTCAATTTAAAAAAACAACCAGCGCATTGAAAATATTATTATCTCGTGAATGGAAACTAGCTTTAAATAAATTTAATTACTGTAATTTATTTTTGATTTGAAAATACTTTTTTTTTTTTGTTTTGGCACCAGGAGATGTGAAGCCCCCCTAACCACCCCATGAACTCCTTATATTAAATATTAAGTAGCAGCAGTGATCAGATAATATTCCATTTACTGTTTGAGCTGTTCCACGTGCTGAAATGTTGGACGGCTGCCGACCAATAGAAATTAGTTTTCCTCATAACGCTCCACGCTGCCATCACAATATTGACTTTTAGATTGTTTGAGCTCTCGAGAATATGGGCACTTGAATTATATTACTGTCTGCTTCTCTATATTAGTGTCTGTATTTGCTCACGTTGCGATGATCAAAGCTTTGTTTTATTGTTTGTTTTGTATTGATTGCCATCTGAAACGTACGTAGCTACATGCACACATACCATAATTGATAATTGTGTTTGTATGCAAGAAAGAACCTATGTGTGTGTGTGTGTTTGTATATGTCTAGAAAAATATATCTCTTTGTTCAGGTGAAAACTTCTTTAGGGGCGCTTCGCACTTTTCTTGTAATGAGTAAATTATATCGAATCGTCAGATCTCCGATGTGTAACGTGCGCCTACTGAAGTAGACTAATTGAATTGTTTTTGCATATGGATTAAAATATCTGACAAAACTAAAAATCTCACCTGCATAATGTTAGCGAGGGAATGTTCATCATTTCATCCTCTTTGTAATGAGCTATTATTCAAAATTGTATCATAACCTGATGCCGTGTTAGAAAGGTGAAAAGGGAAACAGTTTCGAAAACTAAACTTTAACGAGTTTTATTGAAAATTAAAATATCTCAGAAACTAAAAATAGATCTATTCCATTTTCCGTAAAATGAGCTATTATTTATAATTTCTATCGTGCGGTCTAGTTGTCTAGCACACACACTAGTTCTTTTTACGGTTGACGCTATTGAAGAACAAGTACATTGTTGACCGCGAGATATGGTAGCATGGAGGTCTCGTTGCTATCTTCATGGTGCTACGGCAGGCTATCCATAACTCGCTCGGGTTCAAGGACAGTGATAAATCGCTCTAAATCCATGGATTATGGCTGCTAACTCAGCAGACGTACGAGAACCTATATTTGTTTTCCCGAAACAGACCACCAATAGACCAAACCTCTGGAGGGGTTCTGGGTAGAAAATCCATCACAAAATCATATCTTGTGATTTAATTTTATTTATTTATTTTTTGACATTACAGACCTTTTAGATTTTTTGCCGCCTTAACAAGCCCGCTTCATCTAGGCTATTTCTTTGCATTTATCTGCACGCAGCTGTGTTGCATCTTTGTTGATTCTATTTATCCATCTGCCTTTTAGCCTTGCACGTGGTCTCTTCTCTACTATGGAGACATTATTTTCCCTCATAGTTAAACATAGGTAATAGAAATATAATTTCCAACTCTACTCCACCTAGGGGGCACCACTTCTTAAATATTTTTGAGATTAGTCAATTTCTGATAATTTTTATTTTCCTACCTATACTATGTCGGGTCAAATTTCCGATATGCGGTTTTCGACGGATCTATCCGTTTTAGAGCCCCCTGAGTCCGAAAAACACATTTTAGCTATTGTTCTGTCTGTCTGTGCCAAGATTTTTCAGGAACTACTGAATCGATTTTGTTGCTTCTTTTTTTATTTTGTAGGGTTTTGACTACCGATGCGTGTGACAGAAATTCGGTGCTCCATGCGCAATAGCCTGCGCGCAATAAATGAAAAACACGTTATTCTGTAGACGGTAGCGCAAAAACGGCTATAACGATTTTGATGAAACTTCTCCATAATGTTCTAAGTATTGTCCTTTCAATTTTCGTATATGGCCTAAATTCCCGAGAAAATAAAGGAAAAAAGATATAAAGAAAAAAAAATGTTATGGGGCCTAACTCCCTAAGTATCTATTATACGGCAAAATTCATAATAAAACTTTTGAAAGGTAATCCAATTCCCTACAAAACTATATACAAATTGTTCATTTTGGACCACTAATAACGATGTTACAGCTATTCAATTTCCAATGTAAGATTACGGGTTCAAATCCTGGTGTCAGAAAGGGATGAATGAGAGAAAAAATATGAGTAAGTGAAAATAAGAAAATCTGTCGCCTGCATCACACAAGCTTCACTATTTCCTCTAATTTTAACAGAAATTATTGTTGACACTATCCAAGCTATGTCAAAAAGGTTTTGATCAGCAATATTAGAGAGTATTGAAATTTTTACACTGATGTACCTTAAGCTGGTTTATATTGCTTTAATTTATCAAATAAATCGTACTGAAATCTTTTCTTTGATCAATTTTCAGGAAAATAAATATCGTTCAATTCTTTTTTTGTTTCTTCATGAACATATGTAAAGATATAAAAACTTTTCTGAAATAGGTAGGAAAGTCGTGTGAGTGGACACACCAGATGTTTTTCTTTCTATTGTACCTTATCATTATTATTCCAGACTGGTACCCTAAACATATTGTTTTTAATAAATTACGAATAAATAAATTATTGAATATCTATTATTAATAATTTATAGCTGTATTAATAAGGTTACAATATAATTTACAGTAATATTTATTCGTTTATGTATGATACAAGTTAATGTTTTGATAGTAATGGATATCGCTAGACCACTTGATGTAGAAGCGAATTAATTAGTTTGATTATGATTATAATGAGTGTTATCATTAATCATTGTGTCAGTTCGGAGCATGCTGCTACCTGCACGTTATCTAATTAGTCGATGGCACCACTCGGTGAATTAAAGAAAGAAAAAAAAGGCGCTTTACCTGGAAGCTAGGATTTTCCTGGTAATAAGCCATTTAGGAATTGTTGAAAACATTTTCGATAATTGCTTACCTTGCTTCCTAACGGTGGAGGATAACTTAAAACAAAGAAAGGGGAAATACATTTTATCGTATTGTTGATGTATCGAACTTCCCTCGATTATTATTTTGCCAAAAATATATTCAAACACGTAAAATAAAATGATCTGCTCAGCTGAGTTGCTACTAATACGTTCTGTTTAAAGACCCGAGTAGTTTTGCAAAGCTAATCGTTGTGGATTCGATTCCTACCTGGGCTAGTTAATATTTATCTTGACACTCTCACTCTGGTTTGTACGCGATATCGACCTCTAGATAGCCGTCAAGTATTGGAAAACGAGACCACGAGGCTCCACCCACCAGTAACAGTTCCATTATTGTTTCCTTTTTGACAGTGATGGGAGCCTAGAAGACAATGGCCCTAAGTAACAGTTATGAAGACCACGAGGCTCCACCCACCAGTAACAGTTCCATTATGGTTTCCTTTTTGACAGTGATGGAAGCCTAGAAGACAATGGCCCTAAGTAACAGTTATGAAGACCACAATGCTCCACCCACCAGTAACAGTTCCATTATGGTTTCCTTTTTGGCAGTGATGGAAGCCTAGAAGACAATGGCCCTCAGTAACTGTTATGAAGACCACAATGCTCCACCCACCAGTAACAGTTCCATTATGGTTTCCTTTTTGGCAGTGATGGAAGCCTAGAAGACAACGGCCCTCAGTAACTGTTATGAAGACCACAATGCTCCACCCACCAGTAACAGTTCCATTATGGTTTCCTTTTTGGCAGTGATGGGAGCCTAGAAGACAATGGCCCTCAGTAACTGTTATGAAGACCACAATGCTCCACCCACCAGTAACAGTTCCATTATGGTTTCCTTTTTGACAGTGATGGAAGCCTAGAAGACAATGGTCCTAAGTAACAGTTATGAAGACCACAATGCTCCACCCACCAGTAACAGTTCCATTATGGTTTCCTTTTTGGCAGTGATGGAAGCCTAGAAGACAATGGCCCTCAGTAACTGTTATGAAGACCACAATGCTCCACCCACCAGTAACAGTTCCATTATGGTTTCCTTTTTGGCAGTGATGGAAGCCTAGAAGACAACGGCCCTCAGTAACTGTTATGAAGACCACAATGCTCCACCCACCAGTAACAGTTCCATTATGGTTTCCTTTTTGGCAGTGATGGGAGCCTAGAAGACAATGGCCCTCAGTAACTGTTATGAAGACCACAATGCTCCACCCACCAGTAACAGTTCCATTGTGGTTTCCTTTTTGGCAGTGATGGAAGCCTAGAAGACGATGGCCCTCAGTAACTGTTATGAAGACCACAATGCTCCACCCACCAGTAACAGTTCCATTATGGTTTCCTTTTTGGCAGTGATGGAAGCCTAGAAGACGACGGCCCTCAGTAACTGTTATGAAGACCACAATGCTCCACCCACCAGTAACAGTTCCATTATGGTTTCCTTTTTGGCAGTGATGGGAGCCTAGAAGACAATGGCCCTCAGTAACTGTTATGAAGACCACAATGCTCCACCCACCAGTAACAGTTCCATTGTGGTTTCCTTTTTGGCAGTGATGGAAGCCTAGAAGACGATAGCCCTCAGTAACTGTTATGAAGACCACAATGCTCCACCCACCAGTAACAGTTCCATTATGGTTTCCTTTTTGGCAGTGATGGAAGCCTAGAAGACAACGGCCCTCAGTAACTGTTATGAAGACCACAATGCTCCACCCACCAGTAACAGTTCCATTATGGTTTCCTTTTTGGCAGTGATGGGAGCCTAGAAGACAATGGCCCTCAGTAACTGTTAGTTCCATTGTGGTTTCCTTTTTGGCAGTGATGGAAGCCTAGAAGACGATGTCCCTCAGTAACTGTTATGAAGACCACAATGCTCCACCCACCAGTAACAGTTCCATTATGGTTTCCTTTTTGGCAGTGATGGAAGCCTAGAAGACGATGGCCCTCAGTAACTGTTATGAAGAACGTTGTTACGGTCGAGTATCCTTGGACTACAGGCGGTACCGTTAAATCTTGTCCAAGGTTATAGCAGCTATATGTATTACTATGTTCAAGGGTTATTTATTAATAAATATAAATATTTTATAAATAATATAACTTGGACAGAAAATTCATTGTGATTATATTTTCACAAATATGTCATTCTACCTTTAATTTATTCATTTTAAACTTATTGATAGACCACTTACCCATCCCTTAAGTCAGATTTTTTCGACATTTTTTTTCTTTTTTCGCCAATAATTCCTAAACGATGCATCAAAAAAAAAAAAAAAAATGAACTCTTTAATAAATTAAATAACGTTAAATTGTGCGTCGATAGAGTTTATAAACATTATAATTTGGTTACCTAGTAAGGTATAAAACCACGGTCATCCAAAGCTAGTTTGTCAAAAACTGTAACGAATTACTATAAATGGCCCTTTATTTTGAAAATAAGTTCCCCAAGAGGAATAAACTCATAGAATCGAAGTAGAGCATCAAATTTTTCGTCCAGTGAGTACTGACATTTTTATTGTAGGCCAATTACATATCTCGAATTTATTTTTAATGATAGATTAAATCAATCAGTAATTGAATGCATGAATTATTACCACAATTAATGAAATGTCGATGATTTAATTTAAATTTGGTAAAGCTTTATTCAAAAAGTTTCACGGTTATCGGTTTCAAATAAAATAATGTCCTGTCCATTATATATAATAGTATGGATATGGTTTAATCCAATAAGTTTTTACTGAGTTTTGAAATATTATTCATAGTAATTGTTTCACATTACTCCATTGATTTATGTATCGCTAAGCCTTTAATATTTATATCAAGAACTGAAATTTTTTCGTAAACCTACCTATAAATTTGTTGAACTTCTAAATAGAAATAAATAAATATATATATATATATATATATATATATATATATATATACACATATATATATAAAACAAGTAAACTGAATATGAATGTGTAAAGTTAATTCATTAATAACATCACTGAGATTATAATGAATCCAGCGGATCAATCAAACCAATGGAAGAGCTGAGCCATTGGTGATTTAATCGTTTGTTAAAGGAACGGGCTGATTTCCATCGATGGGCTCAGCGCTGACTTTAAGGTCTTGGTCATTGATATAGTCAGACATTTTTTATTTGTACATTTATTTAAAATTAAAATGACTTTTATTTCTTAAGCTACCATAGGAAATTATTAATGGTGACAGCGGTAAGGCTGTTATATTGAGAAAACGAAATCATGAATTCGACATAAGAAACTAATAATTCCAATAGAGGCGACGATAATGCCGGATATGGATAACACCGGTTTATATTGGAACGTCCTTTCTCACCAGACAGCCAATCTAATTACCAATAACTTTGTTTTCAGTTTCCAATATGGCTGGCTCAACGCTTCCTTAATATCAAAAACATTTAGTCTTGTACTGAACACGGTTCGGTTCGGATGTGTCTAAATTTGTGATTATTCAGATATATTGTGTGTTAGTTATTAATATTATTTGTGTGTATAAGATATATATAGTGTATTCAGTGTCGTCGTTTTCTATTGTTAAAAAAATGATTTCCAAAGATACTTCATCGCAGTTCGAAAAATGGATGCCGTCTTGATTCTATAGCCACATTTGGAGTTTTAATTAACGATTTGAAAAATTTAGAATATCATAATGTATAACTTTATCAATTGAATTTTTGAAAACTACTTAGTAAAAATATTTTTTAATAAATTTAAAAATTAATATTTTCTCACAAGAACGGAGTGTTTCATGTTTCGTCTGTCTAAATTAAATTCATCTTTATATTAAATGTCTTGTATTCTATTAAAATTAATTATGTACAATTAAAACGTATAGTTGACAACTCATGAAACAAAATATATAAAAATCAAATTTATTTCTATTGAATACTATAACGGGTATCATAATTTTATATAAAACCTTATGTCTATCAAGATATTTAACTATTGGAATAGCGGATCCAGAATTTAATTTTCTATTATATTTTTTAATAATTATAGCGGTGAATACCCTGGACGTAATAGAAAGAAACTATATAAAATCATTTTAAAATATCTCTTGAAGATCTATAATAATAAAATATAATATAAATTAAATGGTAGATTTTTAGAGATAGTTTTATATTTTTTCTTGATACGGTGATTATATTTAAAGCTATATGTACTTTATAATTTTAAAAAGTATATATTATGATTGTTAAAGTTTATATAATTTTTTTTTAGGTCTCCTCTTTCCCCATCTTTAAGGCTTTACTGGCTTTTTCCGAGCCAGGGGTAAGTTAAAATGCCTCCTCGCCCCCCCCCTCCATTTTCCCGCACCGTTATTATTTTATCAAATTATCTTTCACTCTTGTTGCCGGGCAACCTGTAGTTCAGATCATTCACAGAAACAAATATAACCGATGGAAAAAAAAATATTTTTCTAATTTCGGGACTTCAGTCAGAAAGCTCCCTCCCCTCCCCCCCCGTGAATTCGCCAGTTAAATAATGTTATATCATTTCGTAATTGAATAACTTTTTAATCTAATATTACATATATACCCAATAAATCGAATATGTTATTAAAAAATTTTAAGAAATTGGAATATTAAAACGAACTGTTTAAAAGATATATAACTAATATTATATTATTTTGTGACGTTATACCTTTTCAATTTAATAATACTTTATATTCTATAACAAATTAAATATATTATTTTTAAAAATGATGTTATGATATTAAACCTAACTGTATAAATACCTCTAAATAATAATCATTAAAATATTTTATTAATATGAGTTATGGGATTTTTAATCTTTTTCATCAAAGGATTCAGACATTTAAAAAAAAATTCTCTAATAATCCGATATTTATCCTAAGTAATATAAATAAATAAATATTTAATAAATAATAATAAAATATCTGTGAACAATAAAAAAGAGATGCGCTGTTATGAAGAATCTTTTAGTTTGAATATTTCTATTTTTTCCTATAGAGTGTTATAAGGTAGGCGTTGGCGGTAAACTGCCTCAGCCAATCAGGAGCCGGCTTACATCATGATATAGTTAGCGGCGTCTCATCTTCAATAGTTCGGATTTAATTTGACTCTGTGCGGTTCGGTTTGTGTCATTGTTTAAAGTTTATTTTAAATAAGTGAATAGTGCCTTAAGTGTGTGATAATGTTGATTTAGTTTAATTTCTTATTTGCTCAGTTAATATATTATTTAATTCCGTATCGAAATCTGCTTGTTTTAAAAAACAAAGCGGATAATAGTGGACTTCAAGAAAGAAGATGGCCATATTGGATCTTCCTGCTGTGAGTTATGAATTTTAAACACTTAATGCATGATAATTATTTTTTCTTTATTTGATTAGATAAATATTTTTTCATGTATTTTCTTACAGAATAAACTGTATTATAACATATCGTTACTTAATATTTAATTTAATTAAGTTTAGTTCATTATCTACTGTTATTTGATAAATAGGTTTGAAATTATTATAGCTATACAGAAAATATTTGAATTCAGACTTCATTTAAGTATCATAAATGAAGTTTCTTATAAATAAATAATATTCAAGAGTAAGATTCTTAGGATATTGTCATTATAGATATTTTACAGGCTCTGGAATTTTAACGAATAAAATTTAGTTCCCATTTTTAGTTTTTGTCCTTATCTTTATTTTTTAATATGCCATTTTATACATAATAGATTGTTTTCGTTGGTAATTATTTAGATGAGAGTACATGGGTGGTTCAAAATCACTTCGGTCACACTTCTTAATGGAGTGCCGAATGAATCCGGGTTTATCCGAAAGACTGTTCGGCATTTCAAGAACAAGTGTGATCGAAGTGATTGTGAACCACGCGTTTAACCTTTCCGTTACTTTTTACTGTGGACTATTGTATTTGTTTTCTTCATTATTTATATTAAAAACTTCAGGATGTTGATTTAGGGAACCTCAAATAAAGTATTGAATTTTATAATTGAAAATTATATTAATTTTGGACTGATTGTGCAGTGTTAAAGTTGTTCAACTTGCTAAAATCATAAAGGAAATTTTTGCTAAAACATAAGAATATAATTCATAATACATATATGATTCATTAAATGCTCAGTGGAATATCTGTAACTTTTTCAGAATTTTACAATTAAATGTAGATTAACTTTCATTTACTTAATGTGCATATTTGAATTGGTATATAGTAATATGGTTGGCGCGAAATTAAGAAACCGCCAAATTCATAGTGGAAAATTCTACTCAAAGTTCGCTCATCAAGCATTTTAAAATCTATTATTCATTTATTATTATTATTACTTTTTATTCTTAGCAGATTTAGTTTTAAAAGTTTCATTTTCATCTAAAAAATGCTCTTTGTCCAAATTTTGAACTATCATGGGATTAAACATTTATTATATTAAAAATATTATTCAAGGAAGTTGGTCGACTGTTCAAGATATCATAGGTGATAAATAGTCAGGACGCAGTCATTTTTAAGGTTTCGCTTACAAATTACTGCGTCCTGACTATCAACGTGAAATGGTTAATTATTTCAAATAAAAAAAAATAAAAGTACTTTAGAGGAACTTAATATTGAAAATTAGCCGTTTAAGTCCTGTTGGAGAACATTAGTGTGAATAAAACAAACGTTATATTAAAAACTGTTTAATCTACACTGATATAATGAATTTAATCAAAATCGTTAGAGCCGTTTTTGAGAAAATCGTAAAATTGTGTTACATGGATGATCGAGGAGAATTCAGACACCAATTTGCAGATGTCAATATAGAAAAAAAAAGTTATATTTCATATCATAAATTCCGCCTTGTCGATGTTTTCACTTCTGCCGTGTGGTTTAGATTTGGTTTCGCTATTTTCAAACCTCGATTCGAATAAATTTCAAATTGACTCGTTTTCGGCTTCGTAGTATCAAATTTCCTTCGAACCCGGACATTTAGATACAACCTTGATTTCCCCGTGTCAGTTCCCAACCTTCAGAGATTTTTTTTTCTTTCTGCAGCACGAGTTCCATAATTTATCTTGGGGGAATTTGATTTATTTTACTGTTGAAAATATTTCAGTCGGATTCAGCCTGTCCTTCTATCCCCTCCCTTTGTTCTTTCAGCTTCGTGGGTGTTTGTAATATGAATGAAACCTGCATTCTCCTTCAAAATACAGTTTCAAGTGGAATTTTAATGAAACAAAGAAAGAAAAATAAAAAGCTGTAGAAAAAACAACTTGTTTCATTGGTGGAATATCGGGAAAGCGCCTAATAGGAAGTAAAGCAAGCAAGAGTAGAAAAGAAAAGAGTTAAAAACATGTTGATACTTTGTGAGGAATCGTTAAGTGATGACATTCCGCTCACAATCGAGTCACCTGATAGCTCTTTTATTTTACCTGTGCCTGAATCAGGAGCGGTGAGTTGGGCCTGAACAATAAACTATCTTGGGCTTAAACTGCTTATGCTAGGGATGATAGTAAACATCTCATGTTTATCATTTTTTATTCTTTTTCTCCTAGTAATATAATTGAAAACGCCATTTAATAAATGTAAAACAAATAAAATGTTTAAAAAAAATCAAGATAGTATATTGGACAAGTATTAAGTGTAAAATCTGGCCTCAAGGATTTCCTAAACTTGTTTACTATATTAATCTGATAAGTATTTTTTCATATATTAAACTCCCTTTGATGATGATTTAGTTGTGAGCTGCTGATAATAAAAAATAAGAATTTATTGTATTTACAGTTCTAAAGTTTGAATATTGTTTTATTTAAATAATAATTGACTAATAAATAATAATACATGAAAAACGGGAACAGAATTTGACTTGGGGGGAGGGGTGGTGAGGGGGCTAGTAATTTTACTATTCTAATAAGTTTTAATCTCAGTTTAACTTTGAGTTGGGGTAACTCTATTTTTGTTCGAATTGAGTATAGCATAGTCGAATTTTTGTTGGCAAACAGTCCAATCATCCCGAAAATTCAGGCAAACAAGTTATGAAAGAAAAGAAACTTTATTTGCGAATAACTAAAAAAATACACACACATTTCCCTGAGTTATGTCGATGATTATATAAAATATTTCTAAATTCCCCACAAAAAGAAATCATCGAAATCGGACAATTTTTTAGCAAAGATTCGGCTTATTGAAATTTGTAAACATGTTGGTTCGAAACATTAATGAAGATTCAAATTAATTTTTGTTTCCTTTGTCGATTTTATTTATCGAGAACATAACAATTGATTTTCTTTATCTTATGATTCGTTGAATATTTTCTTATTGATTTGCCATTTGATCACTTCACAATATGCTGTGCGAATTTTTCGCACGGGCCTACTAGTTATTATAAAAAGAACTATGTAACACTATGTTAATATACATTTGTTTGTTTTATATGACTACATTTGAAAATATGTTAACAAAGCTTTTGAATATATTACATGTTTTATTTTTATTTAAAGGCTTGAGTTACGGAAATGAACTCTCAAATCTGAAATACTTTAAATTTGCCGCGGAAAATGTGATAAATCCATCACGTAAAAATGGAATAGTGCACATGAATGCATCATGAAATCTTAGGATATGTTGTTACACCTAATTTATAATTATTGAATATAAACTAAAATTTCAATATGGGAACATAGAGGGTTGTAAAATACATGCATATCTTCGCCTAGGGCATTTGAACAGGCTCTGAGGCTATTAGCTCAACATCTCGTGGACTATTGCTATTTTATTAATTGATTTTGATATAAATATTTTATAATTTCGTGTTAATATAACATTAACTGTTATTTTCGTTCTTCGAAAGGTTGGGGGGGGGAGGGAGGGGGAGTGGAGAAGCAAAACGATATTATCGCCCCCTTTCTGTTTTATGGTGGCATTGCTCCTCGGAGTCTATGGTTAGCACCTTTTCACAATGAGCGATTCTTTAATATTAATTTCCTTTAGCAATTTTATTAAAAATGGAGGACGCCGAAGGCCTTTTAAAAATCTTCCTTCCTGGACCATGCAGACAGATGCTCCGCAAGAACTGGACCGACCGACCGGAGGATTGCAATAGTATGAGAGCTATATATAGGATATGAAGGAGGGAGGGTATACCGTTGGGAGGAATGGGGTCAGTCCCATTGACTAGAATGTTATCAATGACCCCCCCCCCCTCCCCCTATCTAGGAGGCTGTGGCCGCTCAGCTGTTCGATCGCGGATCTAGGTCAGCTTGTCTAAGCGCTATATAGTGTATAGTATATTATAGTAATATAGTATGCTTCTTATAGGCTGC
The DNA here is from genome assembly GCA_928085145.1 of Nezara viridula. NCBI lineage: Eukaryota > Metazoa > Arthropoda > Insecta > Hemiptera > Pentatomidae > Nezara > Nezara viridula. The sequence goes on from OV725080.1 coordinate 936,643, forward strand.
TTCTACCAGCCTCTATAATAATCAGTTGGTATTATTAGTATATTTCCTGAGGATAATAAAATATATCTTATCTGCAGTATTACATTTTAATATTATATTAAATATCTATTTTGAGGCATTCTATTGCCTATCTATCATAGAAGACAGGCTCTTCATTTATATTCCGATTTAGTTAAATTTAATATTATTAACTAATTACCACTAACCATCGCCCCGTCAATATATATATATAAATTAACATACATTCGTCTGGCAATTTTTTATACTACCATTTACAAAATTCCGGCATTTCTTTATTTCTTTTTGGTAAAAATTAGAATTTAATTATTATTTATTATTTCTTGTTAAAGAAATAATTATTTTCTATAACATACAAATGACCGACTTTCGTCATGCGGATGAATCTGTGTTAATGGCAAAATAAACATTTAACAATACATATATTTTCTTAATTTCTTATTTTATTTATTTATTTATTAAATTAACAAATGAAAATCTATTTATTACATAAACAATGAAAAAATCCGTCTATCGAGGTCCGTGTGTTATTTCCACAAAATAAATTCCAATTCTCAATTCTTTAAAAAAACATTTAACGTTAATTTTAATAAAATTTTGATAAACAGCTAAAACCAAGTATTAAATATCCCAGTGTATTAAGAACATTCTACAAGAAATAATAACAGTATAATAATTACAAACAAATAATTGTTATAGTATAACAATATATAAAAATAAATATTGTGTTCTTCTGATCGTTGACATTCTTTGCAATCTGCCTTACTTTATATAATTACTTTAGGCTTTTCAATTGATATTTTTCAATAAACTAAATAATTCTTCAGGATAACAGGGCTGCCGAAAAAAATATTTGTTTTCTTATTTCGCTATAGATATGGCAGGAACCTAAGGAGCAAATAGTGCGTTTTATTATGCATTGTTAATATATTGTGTTATATAATGTAGACTACAAAAAAAAAAAAAAAAAAAAAAAAAATACAACCACACCAGTTATATAAAACTTGACCCGAAATAGTACCTAAAATAAGTAAAATATATTATAAAATAAAAAAAAAATTATGGAATACTTTTAATAATGGAGTATTTATTTATTTATGTTTTTAGAATAAGATGAATATAGTATCATGTTTAAACATGGCCAAACTGAAAAGCTGGAAACTTAGCTATAAAATAACGTAATTTATTTTTAAATAATATATTTTTTTTTTTGGATTAATAGAAATCGACGGTACACATCCTTTTTTTATGGAAATATAGATACACGTTAAAACTTCATGCATTGTTTCATTTTATCGTAACTTAAAACCTTTTATTTACGAAAGTTCACGGCAGTGAGGCGTTTACAGCCTGGAGATAAGTGTAATTTGTGAGTTTAATAAAGTACTAAAACTAATTAATGTCCATTTGCTTTCTGCTCGAATGGTAGAAAATAATTTCATCACAAAATGAAAAAACAAAGGTGACATACAAAAATATTGGGCCGATTGCTGTGACCTCCAGCCCAAATATGTTCAAATTTCGAGGTTATTTACCGTTATATGGCTCATCAAAGTAATTAATCTTATCAGATTAAGCCCTGTTCCTGATCATTTTCGTTGATAAAAACTATGGCGATTACGATATGATAAAGACATCACGAAGTTTGGTAGACGAGTGTTAATAATTTGATAAATAGTGTCTGTTAATCAATAATTAATTAATCATTTAAATATAAAAATATAAATTTATAATTCGATTTCTTTTTAAAAATTAATTTTAAGTTTTATTAATGGTTTTAGTAAACCTTCAACTGATTTTCACACCCCTGAAAAATTGTCTGAAGTAATTTTATGTTGAGTCATTACACGGCATAATTCAACGTTATAACAGGAACTGTATTATGAATGGAGTTTGGTGTTTACTATGAATAAAGAATGTATAGTTGAAACATGGCTAATGAATGGTTCGATTCATGCGTGAGCTATTTGTTGAGAGTTATTATGTTACTATATTTATCATTCCGAAGGCTAACATTTCGAAGGACTCGCACAATTCAGATCTGTTGGAATATTTTACTCAATGATATCTTCTTCGTTGCCGTGGTGTGAGTGGAACCTGCACCTCGTGGAATTAGAGTATGTAATAATGGAAGGAAGATGTTGATCAATTATCTCGCGTTAATTATAAGTTTCGAAATTCTCTGCAATATAAAAACAAATTTATATGTTACGAATATCTGTATTATATATACAGGTATACATAATAAAGAATTGTATATTATATATACAATTCTTTATTATATATACAGATATATATAATAAAGAATTATATATTATATATACAATTTCTTTATATAGATATATACAGGTTATCTCACTTCTTCAACTCTGGACAAACTCTGGTGGGTGATTTTAGACAAAATTTCCAAGTTCATTCGATGCATGGGCCGATTTCCAAAGGAAAAGGAGTTAAGACCAATTTTATGTTTTTCTAAAGGTGGTGACGGTTTTTTTTTACTGATTAAGGTGGAACTGATAAACAACTGTTCAAGATCGTTAAATTCTAGGTACATTATCGTAAAGTAGGCAAAATATTTTTGCCAAAACATTAATTAAATTAGATTAATGATTACAACGAATTCTAAATTTACCAACTTCAAAAGGTACTTAGAGGATATATATGGCATATAGTATCTATGGCCACTGTACTACTGCAGTTACAAAACTCAAACAAGAGTATAATATCGCCTGAAAGTCCCTATTATCATAGACCTTAGTAAATTTAATCACTGTTTTCTCAAAAATATTTTATCTACTTTACGTTGGTATAATTATAATTAAATTATCTTGAAGAGTTATTGAGCGATTCCTTCTTGTTCTATAAAAAACGTGAGCCCCTTATAAAAACAAAGAAAGTCTCAGCATTCTGCCCGTCAGGGAGTTTAATGTAACTTCGTTTGATAAAAATTCTTGGGTTAATTTACAGTTTGAAAAAAACATATCTTTTTTAACTAAACAGTTATTTATTTATTTCTTAAATTAATATATAAACTTTAACACGGTCAAAGTAGGATGCATCAGGGAATGGCTGAAGAAGTTTGGTTTCCTTACTTGAGCTAGTGACGTAAATGTAAAAATAAACAAATTGTTTCTATGGTTTCATGTAAATATATCGAAATATCAACTGTATATATATCGATTATTATGTAATATAGTTATTATGTAATAGAAGTCTTAGATTAATAATACCTTTATTAGCAACAATTCTATATATCTATGTATGTACGAAAAATGGTAAATTTGTTGATATTTGATCAATTAAAAATACAAACCAATTTAATGGGAAGAAGAAGAAACAAAAAATTAATAAATTCCTGGGACCGGTAGTAGTAACAATATTTGTTTTAAAAAAAGTATTTTTATATAAAAAAGAAATCAAAATAAGAACATTGATTCAATTAAGATCGAAACCTTTAGAACTTATTAAATGTAAGAAGGAAAAATAATAGTATTTTAATAATATATAAGAAGGAATAATAATAGTATTTAAAAATACAATAATTTTGATTCGGTTCCTTATAGAAATTTTTAGTTTTAATTATTTTTTATTTTAGTTTTCAATAGTCCGATGTTATATTGCCGTACATTGAAATAGAACTATGCAACTTCCCAAATGAGCTGTTTGTGATATTTTTATCTTACTCATATGGAGGTGTGATATATCACTGCTACTGTATCAGATCGGTTATCAGTTACAGATTATGTAACTGTTACAGGTCAAGGTCACATATCGGTTACATATTCTAGCCTCTTATTAAAATTTCATCACTTTTACATTTTTATCTTTTAAAGTACTTCGTAATCGATGAACTGACGAATTATTTAATATTCAAATATTTATTTATTTTTTAAAATATGAGACCAATAAAAAAAAATATATATACAACCACTGTGTCAGAATAGGATTTTCAAAATAAATAAACAAAATAGAAAAAAATAATAACTGATTTAATGTAACGTTGGATGTTATTATGGCATAGACTTTTAATGAAGTTGGCTTACTCACTCTTACCACATTAACCAGGAAATTATCTTTTATGATAAGTATTCGGGTTTTTATATTTTTTGCATTGCTAATACTTATAATGGTGTTCAATGAATTATCACCAACTAAAATTTAGTTAACTAATAATTAATATAGTGAGTGGGCATATAAATAGAGGGTTTGACTGACTCAGTTGGCTCAACATAATAAAAAGGAAAGACGTCGCACGCACTCTTATCTTCTGATTTCTTAAAAGTAAATTCTGTTTTAGCCAACGAAGCTTAGAATTTGTCTAATAGAAGGCGCTAAAAAATAAAAATAATTGAAGGCGAAGCTAATTAATCACCTTAGGTTGTAAGAATATTTTGTATTATTATTTTTCTATATATTCCATTTTATACAATAGTCTTTATTTAATAGTCTTTTTAAGATATAAAAGTTCGTAAATTGAGTTATTACTTTTTTTATTAATGTAGCTTGGTTTCTGTTCGTTAAATAAATTTTAATCGCCAAAATATTTTGTTAAACCTGCCTAAATTAGGTTGAAAATCATTTTTAACATTATTTACTTATTGAAAATAAACTAAAGGATATTTTTATTTTATTTTTTAAAGATAATAAGAATTTTGCTAAAATGGTTATCCTGTGCATTTTACAAAAGGCTCTGTTAAATCCGAAGGTGGTCCAATCCCATCAAGCCAATATTAAATATGTCCTTTATTTTTATTTTCATAATTTTCTTTATTTAATCTTGCCATTTCCTTTTGTATATATACCGAATTTTATAGGTTTAAACGCATACATAAGCCTACTATTATTAAAAACGTGTGTTGGTAGTTATTTTATATTAGTTGGCTATTCCTTCACTGAGCAATATATTATGCGAATTGTTCCCACGGACCAACTAGTTTAATATTGGTATTAATTTTAAAATTCTACTTTTACAACGTTATGCTTCTCCTTCTATTACTTGACTTAGTTAGGCAATTAGATGCATTTATGTATTTATTATTACTCATTCACTAATACAGAATAGCTGTATTTAAATTATTATATACATTTTCTTAAAACAATTATTTCGTCATTATTTTTTTTTAAAAAATAACAAGGCCGTTGTTCAAAAACGAATAATTTAATTGAAAGTTGGCGGGCTGTAGTTGAATGAGCTGATTTGTGCTGCCTTCTGCCGGCCGCTTTCTTAACTATACCCTCAGCCTGAATTCCATTCCATTGCCACAATAATTCAATTGTCTCTTTGCCTTTAATCCCACTGATTATTATTATTATGTTTTGAACTGTTTAATGTTGTTAAACAAATTTTTCAGACTAAACAACAAAAGTTATAAATTTTCTCTAAATTTATCTTACCGATTGTAGAAAGCATTCTAAAAGTCTTTTTACTCTCATCCATGTTGTTTTGAAATTGCGGATACTTGGTTAATATTGTTTAAACTTTTCTTAGGGCTATAGATAATATTGGAAAAATATTCCCAGATCAGTTTAAACCGATTTCTCATTAAAAGAGGCCGAAAAGTTTAACAGACGAGATAAATTAAATTATAAGAAGTTAAAGTTTGTGAACATATAAAAATTTCTTTATACTTCTTGGGTATTCATTATTCATTTTGTGACTTACATCCATTTTATCCATAGGATTTATCCGTTCTGAAGATTTGATTGAATTTTTAACTTTCAACTAGTTTTAAATTCGTTTAAAAAACAAAGCCAACACTGGTATATATTTTTCTATTCATTAAATATATCAAAAGTTTCTCTCTGTATAATGCCGAGTGGCCAAGAAATTATACTGCTATTCTCTTCTGTTTACCTTTTCATAAATAGATTTTTAGTTAGTTAATGTCTGTGATAAATTGTAATATTCTAATTTTCTAAACTTCAACATGTGAGGTATGTTTGTGATAATTATTCCATTAAAACCATTGCAACTGAGTTAAGGCAAGCATTACTAATCTAAAAGAAACTGGTACATTTTTGGGTTTTATTATATTTTTTTTGTGGTTTAGGGGAGAGGGCGGAGAATCATACCAGAAATAAACGTTTCTCTAGCACCAGGGTTTAAAGTCGTAAACTTCAGTTAATCACCATGTGTTGCAAAATGGTCTGTGTGTGTGTGTTAGCAGTCTAGCTCATAAACAAAAAGTAATACGAAATTGATATTAGTTAATATAATTAAGGTAATTAAGGTTTGTATATGGGCCGGATGTGACAGCAACTGTACGAGGCACTTTATATGAACGCTGAAGCACATTTTTACAATTTTCTCAAAAACGGCTCTGACGATTTTGATTAAACTTGGTGTATCATTGTATAATTAAGTGGTCTTTAATATCATTTAAGTATTATCCCCGTTGATGCCACTTTACAGGGCTCAAATGCCCAATGTTCATATATGTCTTTCTCTAAAGTACCTTTAATATGGTTTATTTTTAAAAGTTAACCATTTCTCATTATTCAGAGTTACGAAAAAATGCTCTATATAACTTTTGAAAGAATTTGATAAATTAATAAAGGAGAAAAAAAAAAAATTCAGAAAAACCTGCGTTAATACAGACTGTAGCGCCTAAACGAATGTACCGATTTCAATGAAACTTCTAAAGTCATTTTCTCGATACCCTTTAAATTTATCTATATAACATAATCCAAAAAAAAAAGCTAGAAAAAAAGTTACGAGGTATGTTAAAATTAAATTCCGAATAAAAAGTATACACATTATAATGATAATGTCTGTTTTTTTTTAAATTTTATGGAATTTCTTAAAAAAACAAAAAAAATATCGTTAAAATCGGACAACAAGGAGGAAAGATATGGTCTCTAGTTTTTTTTCCCTGAAGAGGTGAAAATTTGGATAAATTTAAAATATATTTTTTTAATTGTTGAGACTAAAAAAACCTTTTTTCTACAGATATTTAATAAAGTGTCTTTCCTAAGAACATCTTTCATAAGAAAGTAGTACCTAAATTTATACTTTTATTCTCAGTTCTATATTTCAACACTGCAATCACCACTCTGGAATCAACTTACTCATTGTCTGCATAGATAACTTTTTCAACTAAAAATATCACTAAAATGACATCTCTCAAAAATGTTGAAATTGGAGTTAGTCATTCTGTGGTTTATAAAATCAGATATAGTGAATAGATTTTTATTGCCTGTCTTCCATATATTAAATAGATATTTTGTAATTATAATGGCTTGTTATCTGTAAGCTTTAAGCTTTAGCTCCGTTTAAAATGCACTTCAAAAAATTTTATAATAGCCCAGCATTGCCAGAAAATAATTTCTATTCAAAGTAGATCGGTAAGTGAAAGTTGTGTGTTGCGAGCACCAGATTTTTTTACATTTATTATAAATTTGATATTGTATTTAGTTTTTTTAAAAAAGTAATAAGGTTTTCATTACATTAAGTTTCTGTATTCATTTGCGTTTATAAATGGGTTCTTGCAACCGTTACCTGAGGAAAGCACTCACTACATTAACATTACATCCACGATAGAACCAGTCACCGTGTAAACGAAGCATTAAATGAAGCAGAGATCCCCTGCTAGGAAGTCCGTAGAGAGTTGTAACATAGGCTTCGCTGAAGATTCCCTCTCGCGATAGCTGTAATGGGCGAAGATAAGCTGCCACGAGGATAAGGTCCTGACAGTAAGAGAAGAGGTCCTCCGGTTCGCTGTCGTGGTACCTTCCTCCCGTTGGCTCTGCCGCAGAGGAGGTATCGTGTGGCAGATAGCATCGCCTGCATCCGCTCTCATCGCTTATCTCTTATCGCTCTGTTGTAAGTAGCGTTGAGGTTCAACCTCTGCCGGTGTAATAATGGTGGTCAACGGGTGGTTACATAGTAAGCCAAAGTGTAAAAGAATGGTATTATTGTGAAACAAAATGGTGTATAAATAAAGTAGATAAATTCATCTAAGTGTCTAAGTCAAGCTATAGAAAAAACGCTGCAAATTATTCCTCAATGGTTTGTTATTTCCAAACAATTATACATCTAAAGTAACATTAACTTCCTAGTTACAAAAAAATGAAAATAAAAGGCGATTCCAATTATTGGACTAAACTTTTTTTTTTTTAATCATGAGTTATATGCTAAAAAAAAAATAGCATCACTTCAGTAACACATTCAAAATTTAAAAACCAAACAAACGATATAACATTTGGAGTAGGGAAAAAAAAAAAAAAAAAAACGGGACCATATCTTTGCTCCTAATTGTCCGAATTTTTTTTTTGGTTTTTAGGATATTTCGTAAACTTTTAAAAAACCATATACTATCGGCAAAAAAGTGTAAACTTTATGAGTTATTCAGAATTTAATTTTACCATCCCCCATAACTGTTTTTCCAGCTTCTTTTCGTTGAAGTGTGTTATATAGATAAATTTAAAGGGCATAGAGAAAATGACTTTAGGGAAGTTTAATTGAGATCGGTACATTCGGTTAGGCGCTACAGTCTATAGCAACGCAGGTTTTTCGGCCGCCATTTTGAAAGTAAAAGGCGGATAATAATGTCGATGAAGGAGGATCATCCTCTGGTGACCTCTGATTTATATCCGAATTAGAAAAAAAATCGGTCCAGTAGTTTCGGGGAAAATGCCCGGACGGCGGACTGACAAAAAAAAAATGTATTCGTTTTTCGAATTCCACGCATCCGGAAACGCGAAACCTCAAATTTTGAGAGGGGTTAAGTTTTTGAATTTTTCGGTCGATCAAAAAATTCAACATCAGAAAAGTAAAATTTTAAAAATAATATAGTCTATGGTACAGGCCCCTTTTAAACAAATTATTAACATTCGCCTGCAACTTCATTAAAGAACTTCTTCTCTCGTGACCTGCAAATATTTTATTCCGAAAATTCTCGAAATTAGGTAGTATTCAATCTGGAGACCAGCAAATTTTGTCTGGGATCTCCTAGAGTCCTGCTTTTCCCTCCACGAGTGTGGGGGAAGGCTTGGCTCGGAGATCTTGAGTCACTGAATATTGTAAATATTGTATAAAAGAATGTGTGTATTTAAATATTTATTTTGTTAGATTAGTTTTTTTTTTTTGTTTAGTTTAGTATCTTTTAGTTTATATACATCTATTTTAGTATTATTATATTGCTGTATTATTATATTAGTCTATTTCACTTCACTATTGTCCTTTAAAGTGACAGATTGTAATATATCTCAATAGACTATTAAAAAAAAAAAATTAACTAAAAAAACTCGTAAATACCCATTTGTTTGAACCCACTTGAATTGTGAGATAATTTGAGCACAAATACGAGAAAGAAATGTGGCCTTCAAAAATATTGAGCCGTTTGGCGTGACCTACAATGTCAAAATAACTAGTTTACATTAGCCAAATGGTTCAATATTTTTGTATTCCACTTTTTGTTTCGATTTTGTTTGTCGATCAAACTATCTAACGATCCAAGTGAAAAACATATGGGTATTTACAAATTTTTAGTACCTAATTAAACATACAATGTTTGCCGACTTCCAGATTGAAAACACCCCAATTCCAAGAGGTTTTGCAAATAAAATGTTTGAAGGTTACGATGGAATGAAGATATTCACGAAGTTTCTGGAGGATGTTAATAATTTGATAAAAAGGTGTCTGTACCATAGACTATAAATATTAAATTATTTATTTATCATCATTAGTAGTGAAGCTATAGATAGAATGTCGACTGAGAATAAATATGTAAAATAAATTGAGAAATAACAATACTAAGCTTATAATGAGTTCCTAAACTCATCGGTGAGCTCATTGATTCAAACGGCTTTTAGTGTCAATTGATCTGTTGGATGTTACCTCATTACTATGTCAGTATGTTATTTCTCAATTTACTTTGCAGTATTATGGTTCATTTAGCTTTGTATTTAATTCTATATTTATTTCTGTTTTTAAATTCAACGATTAAGTACGTAGGTACTTTTTTATATATTTATTTTTTATATTTCATGTGTATTATTACCATCTAAGAGCGGTATCCTCCCGTTGAAATCTAGATGACCATTCCGCATAAGTCGCTGCCCATTAATACCTGTTTCAATCGATCGATGGAGTCCATCGGTTGAATTAGCGCTGAGTTTAAGAACATGACCTAACTTAAGCCCGAAAAATCCATCCCGATAGCCGATGGTTTCCATCGATGACCTTTAGAAATGAAGTTTAGAAATTTGCCATTACTCTTATAGTGAAGATCAAAACCTTTTATTTATTTTTTTTACATGTTTGCTTTTGTGAATAATGTTTTAATAATAAATACTAGATTTTCAACAGTTTGACAACTTTTGTATATATGTATATGTATATATATAATATATATACAAAGATATCTATACCTATCTAAGAAGCTATAATAAATATTTGAATTAAAAAAATCGTTTAATGAAATATTTGTTTAAATTATATTTAATTTAAACAAAATACCTTAAACAAATTCTTAATTATGAATTAAATTTTAAAATTTTAAATTTTGTTTCTACAAGCCTTAACATATTTTAGAAGGTTAAATAATGTATATCATGTTGGGTGAATAACGATATGATAAACCTAAGCCGAGACGGATCTAATTAATTCTGAGGTATCCATTTTTGGGAAGAAGCGATTGGCGGATGGTGGTTGAAGGGAAGTGACTGTACTGATCTAATTAGCCGTCTGCTTACTTCCTCTCTCAATATCGAATAGCCTCTTTAGTATTTTATTGACCTTTGATAAGTTCTCTTCTGTGTCTGTGATAAGCAGCATTTATATTAACCCTCTCAATGTTCTCTTTTCATTTCATACGTGTCATGTAGATATATAATACCGCACAAATATATTATTCTCGATATTTTATTTATTTATTTATAAATGTACTTTTACTACGATACCGGGTTTCGAAACACCAAGAATGAATTTTTGAATTTTATTTATCTTATCAACTAGAGAAAAAAAAGTAAGACATTTTTTATATTTATTAAATTATATTAATAAATCATATATAAATATTCAAAATTTCGCATTGTTCTATTTAAGTCCTATATAAGTATTTAAAAATTTATTTTTCTTCTATATTAATTATCATGGCTTGAAAGGGCTTGATTTCTTAGGTAATATATACAACTTTTTAAATATCTTCATTATACTTCATTTCACGTAAAATAGGAGACCAGGTTCTACCTGTATAAAACAATTTCATTTTGATTAGAGCAACATGAAATATGTATATTAAATATGCATTATTTAATGTATTTAATTAAATTTAAAAGCATTTGATATGTATATATATTGATATTATATATATATATATTGCAAATTATTATTAAAGATATTTATTAAAGATATTAAAGGGCTGCCACTACCACTTCATGAAAATCCCTTCTTAGGTGTGAAATTACCTCTTATTCTGGACAAACTTTCCTGTTTGATTTTAAAATATATATTCGTTATCATATATCATAACTAATTGAGTGGGCTTGTTTCAAAGACGTACATCTTTCGTTTTTAGAAAGCGTAGAAAATAAGTCAATATTTTTTTTTTTTATTTGTTCAGCTCAAACTGTTTCTGATGATGTTTATTTTATTTGGCTTAAATGGAAGAAAATAGCGTCTCAGTTTTATATTTACTGTACTTAAATCTCGAGGTGTTTGAAAATATATGTGTTCAATTGTTTTCACAGAAAAAAAATAATAATAGTTTTTCTTTGTCGATTTATTAAATTTAATTTTATATTTAAAAGAATTGATATATCTGTAGTAGTAATTGTCCGAGGGGTAGAAGGAAGCTAATATGGTAAAGTTGTCCTGGTGGGTTTGGGTTTGGACAGCAATAAGAGGATGGAAGTATTTGACCCTAGTTTACACTTTAGTGAAAAATCCCTAGGTTGGAGAAGGAAAAAAAATGATTCATTGCATTGGCATCGAACCTTTGGTCTTATTATTATTATTTGAGATTAATTTATATTTTTAAATAGTTTCATGGGCTTTTATTGCTTGTCATGTAGTCTTTACCTTAATTTTAAGTCAAGTTTTTGTTAATATTAGTTACACGATCTTTTTTTTTTTTTTTTTTTGTTAATATTAGTTACACATCTGATCTATGTTATTGTTAAATCTTAAAGACTTATTACAAAGGTTTTCTTAAACTGTTATATATATATATATTCGTAACATTGATATAATACCGTTTAAATGATCTGTTATTTATAGACTGTAACAGTTTTGTAATATCTGAAATACTTCAAATGATCAATTTTATTTAATCAATTAAATCAAAATTCTCATGTAATCTGTATCCACTCTACCTTATCTGTTTAATAAATTATTGAAAAGAACATGTATTTTTTTTTTTTATAAAATATTTAAAAAGTTGTTTTAAATTACATTTTTGTATGCATTTTCAATGTTTGATTTAAACAATGTACCTATTCATGCTTAGGGATTTGTTAACTGTTAGCCAATGCTCCTCCATCTTAAATACAGAGAATTCTATAATTGTTGATTAATTAGAGTAATTTTGTGTGATTGTCCTTGATCTTTGTGAGGTACTTGGAAGGAAACTGAGAATAAAACCTTTCTGTCTGACGTCGAGGCAAGTGTAATCTAAATGTTAAATATTTAAAGAAAAAAAGATGGACGTTTGACCTTAGCTCTGGTCATTGGCAGACCCCTCAGCTGTTGTGGCCCAAGGCTGTCGGGTGTGTTCGGACCAGGATCTATTGTGTTCGCTATACCGGTCCTTTTCCTAAGTTCTTCATCGCCTCGTCAGCTGTTCCAGTTGGTCCTTGTGATCTTGAAAAGTAGAGCGAGTTCCTAAACTCTGCGTTAGATCAACTGAAGAGCTCACCGATCAATCGATCCAGCCAGTGGTGGACAGCGATCTATATAGAGTTTAGAAACGACTCGCTGGATTACAGTTAAGTTAACACTTATGAAAGGTTATAAAAAACATAAAAATAAAAAAATATATAGGAAATATTTACATACTGAATTGTTAAATTTCAAAACATTAATAACCATAGAAACCTGTACCACTACAACCTGTGAAGGGTCTTGGATCTGTTCAATGTGAGTACTTGTTACTGTTACAAGGCCAAGAGTTGTGGGGGAAGGTGATTGGGACGAAATCACGCTCGGAACATAAATATATTTATATAAATTGATAAATAACAACAGTGAGGTTACATCCAGCGGACCATCGATCCCGAAAGCTAACAATATTTTCATGTTATTTTCTTCTTCTTCTTAAATCTTAACAAGATTTTCTCCATATTCAACGTTACTATGACTGTTGGAAAGCTGAATTATTGCTCTTCCAAACCATATCAATAACTTTTAGATTTAACGTTATTAGATAGATAGATAGAAAGTATTCTTTATTCTGGGATGAGGTCCCTTATGAATAACAGTTAAGAACAAAAAAATAAAAAACCACATCTGGCCATAAATTACAATAATCAATATTAAAGAAAAAATACAGTATCTCAGTAAAAATATATTAAAAGAAGTAATAATAACACCATTTTGAAATAATAAAAAAAAAAAGAAAAACATTATTTAAATGGAAAAATAATATAAGCATGGGCTGATTTTTAAAATTAAAACTCAATCAATTTTAATAACGATTCACCTCAGTCAAAATCTGTTTCGCAATATTTTTTTCATATTATAATATGAATATTTCTTTTATTATAAAGAATAAATAATGAAAAACTCTTTCAACGGTTTCGTTTTTATTTCCAGTTATTAATTTGTTTACTGGGGTCTGGTTTGTACCATTTCGGGTAGTTTATAGGGTCCTAAATCTCTGTTAATTTTCTTATGGATAGGTTAATATTTTTCAACCGAGTAACTCCATGAAAATGTTTTTTTGAAATATATCCGACCGTAACCATCCCTTGTAAGATTTTTATCTGTCTAAGTAAAATTTCTAATTTTTTTTATTAGAATTTTTTGTCATAGGTTTCCCATTTTTGTCAAATAAAATTGGACGTGATTTCGATTCTAAGCGACTCCTGAGGGCTTTTGAATGCGGCGATGATTTTTAAAACAATTGCAATTGATGTTAAGATTACAGGTGGAAGTTAATCGACTAAGCTAACTGTCTATCGAAGGATAAAATATTTTTCCTCGGTGAACAAGTCCCACCTTACGTAATTAGCTTCAATTAATATCAATTATGTACTTATTTACGAGGCCGACCCTGTATGCTTACATAATACCATTGATAATGTCCTTTACAGCTAACAGGAATTATTATTTCTATAAAAACTGTCTTAAATGTCAACAGCTCTGTACTAATTACTTATTTTGCGTATATATAAATTACATTTCATAAATTATTAGATTTACCTTCATTCAGTTTTCATAAACAGGGTGTCCCGTAAGTAGAGTCAAATTTTTATAGGAGTTATAAACAAACCTCAAGAGTTTCAAAAGTTCATTAAACAGTTGCTTAATTTTTAAGAGAAAAGGAGGAAATCAGTTTTTTATGTGTTTTTTTTTTTTAAAGCAAATCGTGTGTTTTGTTGAATAGGAAGCGACAGCCAAAGAGATATTTAATTAAGGTAATAAAAAATTGCTTCTGATGGAAATTGAGTTTGTCGTTGTTAAAACCATTTAAAGAGGACCTTTAAACGGATAAATTAATCTAAATACTGTTTTTAAAAAATTATAAATTATTCGGGATTTTATTTTATTATCATCCAACTGTACTACAGCTTACCTCACTTTTAGAAAAATCTCTTCATTGAATAAAAATCTCTTCAGGTACAGTTGTGTAAAAAAACATTATTTTTGCCCTGCCAATTCTAAAAGTACCCGTGTTTTCAGCAAAATTAGTGATTTTGAAAATATTTTTTATGTGAAGTAGTTAGGAAATTGTGAAATAGGATTGATAAGTATTTATAAGTGACAAACTTACAAAAAGTTCTACAAACTTGTTTCTAGTCCTATAATTTAGGTTATGAACAAAATACCCTGTTGATCACTTTAAAGAGAGAAACACAGTTTTCTAACCACTTTACATGAATAATATTTGAGAAATCATAATTTTAATTATAAGAATATGCGATTGGATGTTATGGAGTGAGGTTCAATTTGTTTCAACTTATTTCAGTCCTAATGATTTCCGGATTGGTGAAACGTTAAAGGTTTTTTTTTCTGCGTGTTTAAAATTTTTCCAATTATAACCTAACATTATTTTAATTTTAATTTTTATAAATAAAAAGTGTAGATAGGCAATTATATGTATTTTAATGTATCCCAGATGATAGAAAAACAAGAAGTAAGGGCTTTGCGACAGTTAATTGTGGCCATTTTGTTGCAATCAGGATAGGTGACAGGATAAAAAATTACATCTCTTTTTCCACAAAATGAGGTGAATATCAAATTTTCGCTTAATAAACCTCGACTTAATTAATACAGACTTAAATCTTTTTAAACGAAGAAGTTTTCCTAAAAGTGGGGTTTATGTAGTATAGAGTTTGAAAAAATATCGCCAATGATTTATGATTTTTTTGAAAACAGAAGTTAGCTTAG
Organism: Nezara viridula; assembly: GCA_928085145.1. Lineage (NCBI taxonomy): Eukaryota > Metazoa > Arthropoda > Insecta > Hemiptera > Pentatomidae > Nezara > Nezara viridula. Next base: position 952,211 of record OV725080.1, read on the forward strand.
TTAAGGTTCTCTTTAAATGGTTTTAACAATGCCATACTCAATTAACATTTAAAGTAAATTTTTTCTAGTTAACATTGAAGCAATTTTTTATTTATTACTTAAATTAAATATTTCTTGAGTTATCTATTCAACAAAAAACATGAGTAAGTTTAAAAAAAATAATAAACCTTTTCTGCTGAAAATTTGCTAATTGTTTATTTCAACTTTTTTGAATCTCTTGGTGCCTACTATTATCCCCTTAAAATTTTTATTCTAATTACGGGACACCCTTTATATTAATCAATCATAAATAAATTAATCGTTATCCTACATTTTTTTTTTTTTTTTAATAATTCATTCCTCCAGTATCCAATTTGATCGTCTCCTCTAAAATCTTACAAGGTGATGAAATTCTATGATTAATGTTTATACAATACTCTTCCTTTGTTCTCGAAATGGTATGTGATAATATTGCCATTATTATTAATATTATTATTGGAAAACTCACTATTAATGAAAAATATTTCACATTACAAAGACCTGGAGATATCTGATAGAGAGGCGGATGTTGGAAATGTCAGGGTCTGCCTGCCCCTGTTTATCAATCTTGTATCCCCTCGGGCCCACCATTATTCAGAACCCCGTCAGTACATGCACACAGATATATATATATATATATATATATATATATATATATACTCATTATCAGATAAAATTCCTATTTTTAAGAAAACTGCGTTGCTTTGGACTTTAGCTCCTAAACGAATGTACAGAGAAACTTCGCTAAAGTCATTTTCTCGACGCCCTTTAAATTTATCTATATAACATACTTCAAAGAAAAGAAGCTGGAAAAAAAGTTACGATTTGGGATGGTAAAATTAAATTCCGAATAACTCGATATACTTTTTTGTTGATATTGTATATAGTTTTTTTAAAAGTTTACGAAATTTCCTAAAAAAAAAGATATCGTTAAAATCGGACAATTAGGAGCAAAGATATGGTCTCCGGTTTTTTTAATATGTTCTACTCCAAATGTTATGTCTTTGGTTTTTAAATTTTGAATGTGTTACTAAACTAATGCTATTTTATTTTAGTATATTACTAATGATTAAAAAAAAAAAAGGTTTAGTCCAGTAATTGGAATTGGAATTTTTGTTTATTTTTCTTGTTTCTTACTCGGAAGGTAATGTTACTTTAGATGTATGATTGTTTGGAAATAATAAACTATTGTGAAATAATTAGCAGCGTTTTTTTTTTTTTCTGTGCAAAGTGCCATTGTCTTACTGCAAAAATGACCAATATACCAATATCTTCAAACTGTATGTACGGTATTTCGGACTTAAGACAAAAAACTCAACTGTAACATACACAGCAAATTAAAAAAAAAAAATAAGATGTGTGCTTTTGACCACACGATAGGAGTGAAAAGATCAACAAGCCGAATATAATGTAAAATATAAATTATAATACCCCATTACAGAGAGGATGAAATGATGAACAATATACCCTTGCTAACACTATGCTGGTAATATTTGCTATGTATGTAGGATTTTATTGTTGGTATGTTCATGTCTTTGTGTATGGTGCAAAATTTGTATTTTTTTTACGTAGGCATGTTTCGTCGAATCTCAAAATTTTGTTCGGTAAGTCCGAAAAGTATACTAGTGTTAGTATAGTCTTGTAGCTTAGTCCCTTGTTTTGCAAGTTGAGTCCAAGTACTTGTTTGTATTTTTAAAATGAAAGCTTCATAAGGCGGGTTTCGCACTTTTTATTTTGAGGATTGAGTAAATTAGATTGAGAAGTCATTCGATGTTCGATGTTTAACGCTCGGGTAAAGTCGGTTGAAGTCGACTAATTTAAGTGTTTTTGCATATGGATTAAAATATGTCAGACCTTTATATTGTAAGCGACGAAATGTTTATCATTTTATCCTTTCTGTTATTATTCAAAATTTTATCTTAACGCGACGCCGTGTTAGAGAGGGAAAAAGGGTGTCGAAAAAAAAATTAGAAAACAAATTATATTGAAGATAGGATTGAAATATCTCAGAAACTAACAATCAGGCCTGTGTATACTGTAAGCGAATCCTCTTTATAATGAGCTATTATATATAATTTATATTTCATATTATTAATTTTGCCATGTTAATTTTTTAATTTGTGGTCTGAAGCACACACTTTAGATTTTTTAGAAATTATTTTTGTTTCGTTCTTGTTTGTATTAATACCTTTATATATTTATGTCCTGCAAATCATCATGTATTCGTTGTAGTATGAAGGAAGATATAGCGTAACCAGAGAAAAGAAAAGATGATAATTAGAGAGGTGCCGCGATACTGCCCTGGTTCCCATGGAAACCCGTTAATTTTAATTAGGTTTTAATATAATCAAAAAAACAACACGTTTTCTGGAATATTATAATTGCTAATTAGAAGGTAATAAAATTGTTGTATACAGAACTCATTTTAAAATTTATGAATGGGAATAAATGCATACAAATTGATGATTAGAACCCTCCTTTCTCATTTATAGTAAACTAATCAAAGAAATGTGACAATTTTCTCCCATGGCATCGCCACGATTGAGGTAACCCAACTCTTTGCCATTCATCATCTCGAAACGGTTCATTTGAGAACTTAAAATCAGAGTTTCATTTGTTAACACTCCTTACAATCATCACCAGCCTATTTCGGGGCTTGATTTGAAATTTTAATATAATATGTGCGGGATAATGCGAACATTCAAATGACGAAAATTTGTCATTTGTATATCACAGTAAATAATTACGTCTTGTTCATTTAATTCTGAATAAATTAAATTCTAATTTTTACCAAACAGAGATAAAGAGATGTTAGCGTTTTGTGAATGCCGGTGCAAATAATTACGGACGAATATGTTTTAATACACTATAAATCGATTTTTTTTAATTTTCGTAAATATTAATTATAGTAACTGCAGTTTTGATACTTGGATAACAACCCGAGGATTGGTTCTGCATCAACCCTGTCTGAATTGAAATTGAGTTGATGAGTTCTCTCTAAAGTGGGATTGTTGGTATTTTGGTAAGAGAACACAGGTGTACTAATTTTATGAATGTATTACGATTAGATTTCATATTATATTATATATATTATAATATTCAATCCATATTTTTATACTAAATATTTTGATAAAAATAGATGATTTAATTTTTTTTATGTTTTCTGTTACAGGTGAGTTTCCGATGGGTTATTTCTTCTGTCGTAAGTTATATATATTTTATTCTGTGCATTTTAATTTTTTATATCATTTAGTTGTCAATAATGTTTATATCATTTAGTAATGTCACTAAAGTCTATATATCCACATTAGAAACTAAATGAAAACTTTATATATTTATTCAATACATATTATCGTAAATTTCGCTGGAAGACATGGCATATATAATAAAGGTTAACCCTCTTAACTAACCCTTTTTGACAACATACTAATTTATACTAAATTTAGGGTGCTTAAAAATGATGTCCGTATTATGTTTATTTTTTTAAAGCTTTTATAAGCCATGTTTTTTTTTTTTTAATTGGTTAAATTTTCAATTTCTGAATTTCTTTACATAATTATTTATTTAATTTTTTCTTTGTATTTATTTTTTATTTTTGAAAGATTTACTTTTATATGGTGTGTCTACGATAGTTGAACTACTAGCGGTAGGATTTTCGATAGCTAAACAAATCGATACTATTGGGTTGCTATCGAATGATCTCCAAGCTAGCTAGAGGTTTAATTTCTTTCTTTACTTTGAATTAATTAGCTTGTTGGCTCACTTAGGTAAAGGCATACAATCTGTTAGTATTTTTTTTTTTTAAATAATCTTACTGTAAATATTAACTTTTTTGTTTCTTGTTTTGGTTGCGTTGCGGTTCGAAGGATCCCAGGACCTCCCAAAAAACTGCTAGCGATCCTTTTTGATTAGTTGGTGCTGATTTGTTAGCTTGCTGTTCCCTCTTGATGGTGTGGCCAAGATGGTCTGGACTCCTGCCAATGTAATGTCTTTGAGTGCGAATTAAAAATATAAAATAAAACCAGGAGCGCCCTCTTGTTTTTCTCTTCTCAACTTAACATGTTAGGTGATGATTTTAGATCTTTATGTTGATCAGTTTGCGTAGCATACAATGTTTTAATAATCTTGGCTATCAAACCGTAAGCAAGATAGAATGGGCTGCATCGTTTCATGATGCTTATAGCATGTTATATTATTTTATTTTTTTGGTATTTTATTGCAGCCGAGAGGGTGTTGAGGCGTTTTAAATTCTGCTGTCTAGCGGCGATGGTTCACATCCGATCTGGGGGAGTTGAAATTTATTTCGTGGCGAACCCACGAAAAAACTTCAATACCAATCAACCTAGACCACTCTGATCATAATAGGTTATGTTTTACGTTTAAATGCTGTTATTACTATTAACATATAATGTGCATTATTTAGGTACGGAGTGGCCGAGTGATCTAACGCGTGTGTACAATACCTCAACCCAATAATCGAAGTTATGAATGATCCGGGTGCCAAAGGGGTAGCGTTGCCCCAAATCGGTCTTGGTCTTGTACTTTGCAAGACCAAGACCAAGGTTGCCTAACTGTTGCAAGACCAAGACCAGGACTGGTAAAAAATATAGACTTTTTAAATAAAAATTACGTCAAAATAGTTACTAATACTTGACAATCTTAGTTACTATATGTTAATAATTGGTAAAACCAATATACTTTGGCATTTAACTCTTCTAATTTTTCATTCCGGGTGCATTTCTGGACATAGCTCAAGCTTTCGACCGGGTATGGCACGCCGGGCTTCTTTCCAAGCTGAAAAACTATCTTCCTCAGTCCTTGTACCTTGTTCTCCGTTCCTACCTCTCAGATCGTACCTTCCGAGTTCGTTGCGGTACTGAATTTTCGCATTGCTATCCAATTGAGGCAGGTGTTCCTCAAGGTAGCGTATTGGGTCCCGTCCTTTACATCCTCTTTACCGCCGATATCCCTGTCCATCCCGATACCTTCCTGGCAACTTTTGCTGATGACACCGCTATTCTATCATCCGACTCAGATCCCAACATAGCATCCTTAAATCTCCAAAACCACCTCACCTTGATTGAGCACTGGTGTAATAACTGGCGCATTAAAGTTAATGAATCTAAATGCCAACACATTACCTTTACACTCCGACGCAGTTCCTGTCCACCAGTACACTTTAATTCCATCCAGCTTCCTTACTCAGACACAGTCCGGTATCTTGGCTTTCATTTAGACCGAAGACTGACGTGGAACCCACATACTAGACTCAAAAGACAAGAACTCAACCGACGATACGGCCAGCTATACAGACTACTAAACAGAAAATCCAAACTTTCTATTGAAAACAAATTACTTATCTACAAGACAATACTGAAACCTATATGGACATACGGACTTGAACTGTGGGGTACAGCAAAAGCTTCTAACATCAAACGTATTCAATCCTTTCAATCTAAAGTCCTTCGAACAATAGTTGATGCTCCGTTCTATGTAAATAACAAAATCCTACACCATGACCTTAATATCCCATTTGTCCTAGACCTTATTCCAGAAAAATTCTCCAAATTTCACCAGAACCTTACCTATCATCCAAATCCCCTTGCACAATCTCTATCCAGCACCACCCATCCTTACAATCCTCCTCGAAGGTTGAAGCGGCAGTGGCCCAGAGACCTTTTGTAAATAAGCACCTATTGGAGTTTTGGCAATGGCCAGATCCTCCACTCAAGCCCGAGTGTGTATGATTAGGTTAGTTCTTTTGTTTATATACATTTATTTTATTTTATTGTATTTATTTTTATTTTATTCATTGTATTTATTATTATTAAGTTTCTGTATTATTTTTTTTTTTTTTTATTGGTAATAGAGTGTGAGTGTGCTTTCTCTGAACACTATTATAAATGTCCTTGATGTGACAGAATGTAATATTTCAATTTTTCATTCGGGCTTAGTTAGGTTTCTCCAATCTAAAAAATTACAGTAATATCTCTATAGTAATAAGCTAATAAGTAACTACAAGACTGTTTCGAGACTCTTGTGCAAGACCAAGACTCGTCTCGGTCTCGCATTTGGGCAACACTACAAAGGGGGCTCTTAATTCTGGCATTGATCCCCGCCCAACGTTTCAGCCCAAGTTTCAGGCCCTCATTAGGAGTAAGCGAAATCCAGATAACAAATAAATACTAAGGATATAATTAGATAGGTATATGTTAAAATAGTTAGGCTTATGTATATAAATAGTAATAGTAATAGAGTAATAAACTTGGCATTAATAAATATATATTGAATAGAAAATATACCATATATAAATTTAGGAAGTTATAAGATAACTATAAGAAAATGATAAAGTAAACAATTATAACATAACGTTAACTAAGTTAGGAACATAAAAATAACGTGAAGAATATTTAATCGTAATTAAACTGCTCATAAAATAATGGAATAAATGAACATGTTTAGACTTAAAGATATATTTAATATTCTGCAAATAGACAATCTTATTTTTTTAATAATTATTTTGAGCTATCAGGTAATTCCCGTAACCGCGATATAGTTTAGCTGATATGACCGTTATCGCCGGCCGTTATCACTACTAAATGTTATGTAGTTCACAATTGGCAGCTGCTGGATAGCGGCTATCGCGCCCTCTTGCGGTTTCCTCTTCTACTTATTAAGCCTGACAAAGCCCTCTAAAAACAGAAAATTTTCTTTTTCATTGGCCCTATCCTATTTGATGCTATGAGTAATATGAGCTAAATATTAAAACTATCATAGTATGTTTTAATTTTCTAATTATAACTGATATACAACAACTAAATGCAAACACCTTTAAAGAAACAAAAATCTTTAAAAGCATTATTCCGCTAATTTATATATTTTTTAACATTGTTCCATATATATATTTATTATTTCGATCCCTTAAAAATATGTAATGTAAAACCATTATTAGAAAAAAATGTTATTTAGTTCGTTAATCTAAAATGAAGACAAAGTATACCTTAAAAACATTAACTCATTTCTTATTTTTTTTGTTTTGTTGACATATTATTATTATGTATCTCACGATCAATATTAACATATTGATTGCTAAATTCACTGATGTAACAATTAATAAAATGGATGAAAATTGTTAGAAAATGATTAATCTAGCTAAATATAAATGTTTGAAGTGGATATTATGATCTTTAATAAATAAACCAGTAAGATAGGAAAAATGGAATTAATAAATGAAGAGGCCAAATCTTAAACCTTTTTACGGTGAAATTTACGCTTGCATCATTTCTAAGTTTTCCATCGTTATTAAATTTAGACGTAGTAATGAGAGCAATTGAAAACAATAGAACGGTAACCTAGTTATAAATGGAAATTTGATATTTTCCACTAAAAATATATACATGGTTTCACCGCATTCATTAATTCTTTTTTGTATCAGTTTATTTTTATATGTATTTAATGTTCATTAAAATATATGTACAGGCCAAAGCCTGTACATATACTGTTCATCAAAATGAAATATCTAAATATTTTCATCCTTATTTAAAGTTTAGTGCATCCATTAAGTTGACCATCCATATGAGACTTTTTAATGTTTTGAAACTTGAGTAATTTTGGATATTCTCAAACTATTATAGTTCGATAGAGATTGATAATTTATTTTTTAAATTATAATTACGCTTAATTTTCGCCTTTTTCATTAGTTCACAGAGTCCTAACGAATGAATGGTGTAATGAAAACATGCCCTTCCCTCGTTATCCTTATCCGGGAGTATTGTCCGTTTTCTAAAAATACTAATTTATTTTTAGTCAAATTAAAAATCCTTATACGCCTTATAGGACCTACCTTATGGTTGAGTAAAGTAATCTTGCAAAATAGATAAAAAGGGCGCTTAGTTAGAAAGAAGTTTTTTTTTTTTGAGCTTGTTTATTTAGATATATTACAATTTGTCTAAAACGAAATTTATAATATTGAATACTTAATAATTGGCCGTTGTATTTTAGAGAAAGGAGATGGTCAGGGATGGCGGTCATAAATAGACTAAAATAGAGGCAAAAATATTTTATTGAAAGCCAACGTTTCGACCAGACTTTGCATGTCTTCATCAGGAAGGTGTGTTCAGGAAGGGGTTTAGGAAATAATGAGCAGAGGGGTTAAGAATAAATTATTTATTTTTTAAAACTAAAAAAAAAAAGTTTATTCAAAATGAGTATAAAATAGCACATTAAAATTGAATAACAAAAATTAATATAAATTGGTGGTTGAGAAGTGATTTCTCATATTTACAGAACTACTGCTTAACTATATTAATATAATAGTGATATTTACGTTTATAGATTGTTTGATTTTAGTGATAATACGTGTTGTCATGATATTTATATTTATAGATTTCATACATTTCGGCCTCGTTTATCGATGACACGTAGTTTCATGAAATTAATAATGTCAAAACGTGAAATGTCTTTTTTTTTCAGGAAATTTCGATCCATCACTCTTCTCAAGATCCGATCTCATGAATTAATCAATGTTTCTGTGATAAAGCATTAATCTTGTGATAAAGCATAAATCGTATCGATAACAGATAAAAATCGAGAGATTGTAAACTTTGCTACTATTGCTATTTACACTTCTGAAATGAAAAATATATCAAGATATTGGAAAACTATTAATTTATATTTAAAACTGTTATTGTTCTTAATGTAGTCGATATTATAAAAATCGAAGAAACTCTATAACTAAAACTCTCTCTGAATATCTGAGAATAATCTTTAAGTTCCTGCTTATTTATTTTTTTATTCTTGGGCACTGGGCAGAATGTATTTTTTTTATTTTGATGATTCTGAAAGTTTTAAAATATAATTTGTTTAAATTTGCTTATTGAAGCTGACATGAGTGTTCCAATTCTCAAGTTGTTTACGGCTAGTTCGTAATGACCCGTTTAGAATTATCTTTCCTGTTTACTGCTGCTGGTTCTTAGCTAATCTAAAATATGCTATTATACAATAATAGGGTTCCGACTGCATTGCCCTGTCAGGTATCTCCATCTCCTCTGGCATGAGTGAATGATCAGGAGTGAAGTTGTCTTTGTTCTTTATTATCGGGTCTGTTTTCATTTCCCATCTTATTAAAGAGAAGTTCGTAGTTGGATATACAAAGCGTAATGACAAACTTCGCGTTAAATATAAATAATGTAATTCAATTTTAGCTGGCGAGATATGCAGTTGAGTTATATCTTATATTAGGTATCTACACTTCTTCTTCCAAATCCATTCGAATTACAAACACAATTAGAGAAACACTGTTATTTCCATATACTATATGATATTTTAAAAAAGGATTCTTCTGATATATTACTTACACCATCTTATAATGACCAAGTGAAAGTAACGAGCAATCAGATCTTAGTTATGTTAACGTCTGTTTTTTGCCTTCGACTCCCTAACGAAAACCAACGCTTCTAAAAATACGTTATATAAGTTGATATTTATTTATATGTATGTATATATATATATATATATATATATATATATATATATATATATATATATATATCAAAATGGCATAGCAAGAAGGCATAAACGTTAAGCGGAAGGGAGCGGACTACTACGCTATGTTGGGAATTTCCGAGACAACTTTACAAAATCACAACTTTATTTAAGCAGCAGATATGCAAACATATTCCGCCCCTTCGAATGGATAGGGTTATAATGTTTAGATAATGAAAGCTATATATTTATAAAGATATAATAAATATATTTACAAAGGCAGTTGTGTTTTTCCTCTTTAAATATGTATCCACACCTGTCATGGTATTGACAATAAGCAGATGTGTTGTGATAAAAATGAACGACATAATAGACATGAGGAAGGATAGCACAACCAGCACCACTTCCTGTTCATTATTTACTTCCTTGATTTAGTTGAGATCTCTCATCCAGCTCCTTTTCAGTCTCCTCCTAATGGGTATGTCAGTCGTTGCCATGTCGTTTATAAGTCTGTTTGTGTGTAGTTTGAGACGGTAACGAGAGTAGAAAGTACCTATGTCTTGGTCTGTAAAGTTTTGTTGTTGACGTACCAGGGAGCTCCTGTTATAAGTCGTAAAATTTTGGATTGAAGCGACTGTAGTTTTTATAAGTGCGTCTTTTATTCCGAATCGTAAATCTGAGAGGCGTATGTCCAGATGGATTTGAGTAGGTAAATGTATGTATTTAGTTTTTATCAATATTTCAATTTCGATTTAGAAAAAGTGAGTACAGTATTTTCAGTCACTTGTTTAAACTCTGTCGTTTCATTTTGACGTGTGGGCCCAGATCATCCTTCTGTCGAATATTAGTCCACGGTTACGTACTTTACTTGTCTAAGGAATCTGGTTCTCTCTTATATAAACTGGTGAGCACGTTTCTCGTCGAAGTGTAAATGTTATATGTTGTGACTTGCCATGATTTAATCTTATTTTCCAAAGTGAGTACCAATTTTTTAAAGTCAGTAAGTAATTTCGTAAATTCATTGAAGCTAGTTATGGTGTTTTGCTGAAATTGTTGTATCATCAACGTAGGTGACGGTCAATGTTGTCATACTTCTTTTCATTAATTTAAAAAGTGCTCCTAATCTCCTTAATTCTTTAAAAAAAAAATTAGAATAAAATTGTATACATTAATTATGAATATTTAACCTGTTGACAAAAGTTGTTGCTTACCTTTGGTTTTGGTTAATGCGATGTTTGCTTCATTTTTCCTCTGTTGCTTTATAAGTTGATATATTAGCAGTATTTAATATGCTATGTGTGCTATATGGACCTAGTAATTATTCAAGAACAGTTAAAATATAATTTTTTTTAGCTATTTCAGCTCAATTTGTTTCAAGAGATTAACTGGATCTTACTAATTTAAACTATTTTTTAATTTCATTTTATGATTAAAGACCTGCCTGTATTGAAACGTTGCACAGTGGTGCAAAACATCTTATTTTCGGAAAATTTCCCCCACCTTAGATATACGATTTCAGTTTGGCCACTTTAAACTGAAACACCTTGTATTTCAGTTATCGTATATTTTTTTCGTTATTTTATTTCTGCTAAACAGCTGTTCAATATAACCTTCCTTAGCTGTATTAATAGAACCACCTCTTTCCTTCAGTATGCATTTAGATGGCTTCCTGAGATATCCACAGCAATATATGTTTTTTTTTTCTTTCCGTATATAAGTGATGTTGGTTTTGCTGCCCTGATGATATCTCAATTGGCGAAACGTTGGCAAGTTAACTATTGACCTGTAGGGAGTAGGGACTCATGACTTTGTAGTTTGGATTTTTTAATTTATACCATAATCACCTTATGTCTCTTTTCTAGCTTTATGTTTTTATTAATTAGTCATTAATATAGATATTTTAAAATATTACTGATTCTTTTTTTTAAATTATCCCTAAACTCCCACTGAAGTCCTATACTACCCCTGCTGTTATATTAAAATATAGTGGAGATATAGATTATTTATTTATTTTTAAAAATCTTTTTTGGATTCTTCAATAAATTTGCACAATGCCTGTCTAGATCAGCCAGCCCTTGGAAGTAAGTTCTATTGTTTGGATGAGGGGGTATTTCTTCCTGTATTTATCATATCTCTTGCATTTTAAAATAATGTTAAAATATTAATGATGTTGATGAAGTGATTAAGTACTATAGTAGTATAGACCAAGTCTCGAATGATTGGTATTTAGCTCCATTTAATAATAATAATGATATAAATGTGAAAAATGTAGCGAAGCGCCTTGGAAATGGTTAGTTGACTAAACGGTATTGCCGGCGTGCGTTGCGGGTCGGTCCCTGGTGCAGCCCTCGCCCCTTCCTAGGCTAATTTATATCCCTCCTCATCAATTATATATAATGTCTCCTTACAGAAGTCCTTCTTCATGATCACAACCCTTAGTTTTAACTTTCATCATTAAAGTTTATTAGATGGTTTTGTTTCTATAATTTATGTCAATGTTTACTTTCGCTTACTATTTAATTCCTTGTGGTCTGAGTTGGCTTTATGGGGGCATTTACATTTCTAAACGCTGGTGCAACATCATAAGAAAAGATGGCGATTTTTAGGTACATCATTTGAAAAAAAGTTAAAGCCGTTCTACATTTCAGGTTTATTGATAATGGTCGAGCAGTGGACTTAGATCTGTAATGATAAGAAAATTATCGGGATTGCTAGCAGTAAGAACATTTCGCCTCATCCTGCATACAGTCCAGATATTGCACTATCAGGTTATGGTTTGTTTAGATTTTAATTATACAGACAGCAAAAGCTTCTAACATCAAACGTATTCAATCCTTTCAATCTAAAGTCCTTCGAACAATAGTTGATGTTCCGTTCTATGTAAATAACAAAATCCTACACCATGACCTTAATATCCCATTTGTCCTAGACCTTATTCCAGAAAAATTCTCCAAATTTCACCAAAACCTTACCTATCATCCAAATCCCCTTGCACAATCTCTATCCAGCACCACCCATCCTTACAATCCTCCTCGAAGGTTGAAGCGGCAGTGGCCCAGAGACCTTTTGTAAATAAGCATCTATTGGAGTTTTGGCAATGGCCAGATCCTCCACTCAAGCCCGAGTGTGTATGATTAGGTTAGTTCTTTTGTTTATATACATTTATTGTATTTATTTTTATTTTATTTTATTGTATTTATTATTATTAAGTTTCAATTATTGAAAAGATCGAACCTTTAATAATTACGAGGTCGTGAAAATTGGATGCGAAGAATTCTTTGACTCAAAACCGAAGGAGTGGTTCCAGTATCAAATCCAATTAGTGGCAGAAAGATAGGTGAAAGTAGTTGAAAACAATGGACTTTGAAAATTAGTATTGAAAAATGTTTTAAATACGTTATATGCAATAAAGCTATACTAACAAGAACTTTTGTAACAATCCAGTATTTATTTATCTTTCTTTAAACAATAATACTGTGAAACAAATACAAACAAAAATATTGTTTGCATTTTGTTTACTACTCCATTGAGATAAATATGTTATTTTCTGAATATGTTTATATTGATTGGTTTACCTTTATATTTTATTTTACATTATATTTCTACGCTGGAGGTAAACAACACCATGTCCTTTTTTTTTTTTTTTTTTTTTTTTTTTTTTTTTTTTGTCGGGAAAACCAATTTTCCATAACTTTGAGCTATTAAAATTTGTTTCTTAGCTACTAAATTATTTAATTAAAAAATTGTCATGGTATTTATTCTTTACCTCCGGGGTACAGTTATATTTTAGTATTACTTCTATACTATTATATTTTTAATTATTATTCATCAAGGTGTTTTTACTAATGTCCTTTCTTATATTTGAATTTATGTTCAACATTTTAAAGAAATAAGTTATCGTTAGTCTAATGAGGAAACTTGTTTTTTGCATTTTTTTCTAGTTTCTATTTTATAACAAGTTAAAATTAATGTTCAATGATTATTATTGGCTGATATATTTTTTAATCAATTTATATGATTATTTATATTTTATACTAATACATGATATCTCTGTCTTTCATTTAACCACTGAAATTTTGTTGGTGTGATGCGTTAAAAATCATTACCTGATTCATTTTTCGTTTTTTAAATTAACTTTCCCGTCAATTTTGGTTTTTTTTTAATTAACCATTTTTAATATTCACTTGATATTTCACAGCCTGTTTCGCTGAACTTCACTTCTTTGATATTTCAGCAAAGTTATGCCTTCATCGAACTTTTAAACTTAATTGAAAATTTCTGATAAAACTATATTTAGACAACTATTACTGTAATTAACATTATAATGAAGAAATTAAGGTTTACTCAAGGGTACAACTCAATAAAATAGTTGAAAAACATATAAAAAACAAATTATTAAAAAAAATCTCTTTTTTAAAGTAATAAATAAATACAGTGTAGGCTGTACGATTAAATCCTGAATGCACCCAACAATCCTATAACGACATTCAAAAAGGCTCAAAGAAGCAGCTGAGTTGGCGGACCTCAGGGGATTCAAATTCCGTTTTGATGGACAGGTTGTCAGTAGCAGCCTCCTCGGGATCAGGAGGTGAGGAGTGTACAGGAGCTCTTATCTTCTATCCAGCGGCTCTGGAGGAGTTAACCTCAGCTCCTCCAGGACTGTCTCATCCTGGTAGTCCTTTGGTGTAGTTGATATCAACCAGCTTGCGAATAAATGATTTTTAATATTTAATACATATATTATTTATTATTAATTTATAATATACCAGTGGGCGTCTTCAGAGAGATTTTTTTCTCTTGCATGTTGACTTTGTGCAGGATTAGTTTATTTATTACGATATACATATTTCTTCTGAATATTAATTGTACTTTGTATATGATCAATTATAATAATGAACATCTATATCTCCATTATATTTTAATATAACAATAGGACTTCAGAGGGGGTCTTGGGCCGATTTAAAAAAAAATCATTAATATTTTAACGTACCTATATTAATGACTAATTAATAAAAATATAACGATATAACTAAAATAAACATAAAGCTAGAAAAGAGCCATTATATGTATATATATATATATATATATATAGTATATATATATATATAATTGTGAAAATTAAAATATCTGCTGAAATTAAATTAGATACTGCTTAAATAATATAAAATACTGCACTTAAATTAAAGTACTGTTTTTTTTTTGTTTTTTAATTCGTTTTTATTTTGTTGGTGTGCTCCCTTGTCAGTAATATATTTTATCATTTTTCGACTTTAATTTGATTTTAATTTTTAATATTATTAGGGGCGAAACATTATTGTATGCACAGATAAAATGCCCCTGATAAGTAATTTTAAAGTAAAAAAAAAAAAAACGCTGCAAATTATTGCATAATGGTTTATTATTTCCAAACAATTTAACATCAAAATTAACATTACTTACCATGTAACTATAAAGGAAAATAAATAAAACTTGATTCCTAACATTGGCCGAAATATATTTTTTTTCTTTATCGATAATTAATAAGATAAATATACAACATTGCATCAGTTCGTGTAAAAAATATAAACCTTACAGTAGAACATATCAAAAATATTTAGAGCACCATATCTTTGTACCTAATTGTCCAATTTCAGAGTATATATATATATTTGAAGATATAGTAAAATTATAAAAAAACATTTACACCATTATACAAACCATTAATGCCTCTGATAATTAATTTTAAAGTCAAAAATTTAAACATATTTTATTGACTACGGAGTACACCAACCAAACTGAAAAGAATTATTTAACAAAAAACTACAAAGCAGTTCTGATAATTCATTCCCGGAATGTTAACTTGTAAGAATATATAACAAATATACTGATTATATTTCAGAAAGGTAGTTTTGTTTTACCAAACCCATCTAAAGTAACCGGGAACTTAAGAAAAGAATAAGTAAAATTATTTTTTGATTTTATAACATTAAGTTCCCAAGAAGGTTGTTGGGTGACTAATGAATTCGGTGCCGGATATGAAAAAATTAAACCCAGTGGTCTCCAAGTCTTATTTGAATTGTTTTTTACACACCCATCAAAATAAATAATAAAAAAAACCTATACCACTACAAACCATGAAGGGTCTTGGGTTCAGTACTATTTAGGAAAGAACTGTTTATTGGCCAACGATTGTGAAAGGAGGTGATCTGACTGAGATCATGCTCAACCGCCAGGTTTTTTCCATCAATTAATTATTTTAATTAAGCGTACCCACTTTATAGAGGCTGGGTGTGTCCCAGGTTCGCTCCACGGCTAAAGAAACAAAATAAATAATTTGTCTGCCATGAGGCGGGATTCGAACCTGGAAAATCGGTGGACCTCTACTCAGCTACCTCTCTCCACTTTACACCTTTATCTTCTTTATTAATTATTTTTATCGAGTTATAGGCTATCTTTTTTGTTTGTACTTAATCGAATGGAGATGTGTTTTTGGTGGTAGATGTAAAGCGTGATCTTTTATTTTTTATAAATAATAATAATAATTAAAAAAAAAAAGGAGAATACAGATTGATTATCTTGTTATAAACAAATTTCTTGGGAAACCTAGTAAAAAAAAATATTTTCTCAGGGTTTTATTGGAAGAATTTTGGAAAATAATTGTCATGTGATAATTCAAATTCATTCTGGTAAAAATAAAAATAAAAATTTTCATCTCTAATGTCCTTTATTCCTATTTTTTATCTTCTTGAATTTCTGTTAAATATTTCGATTCTTCTTATTTATTTTTGAATGTGTGTATTATCAGTAAAAATATGGACTTATTGTAAAATGTATCTTAGAAGGTAAAGGACTAATTCCCCATCCATGATGTTACGCTACTAATCCAGCACAATTACTTCCCTACATCGGAACGGGTCCGAAGGTACAGCTCATCGGTTAGTGACTTTCTGTAAGCCAGGTATTCTGACCTGATCCTCCCAGGACCTTTTACCTTTCAGTCAGTTGGTTCCAGAAATAGCCTCCTCCAGATATATCCTTATTATCCTTCCATTAGTAGGGGACCGCTGGCCAGCTGATCCTCGAGATCATCAACCCCAGACGACAGATGCCCTCTTCCACCTGGTGCCCCGTCCACGTGTACGAGGCCTGCCACCTGACGTACCATCTGCCTCCTCTCGGTGCCATCAAGGTCTTGTTGGTTTGTCTTGGTGGTGGTGTGTATCCACAAGAGGAGGATGTTTTGTATCCTCTGTATTCCTTTATCTCCCTTCTCTCTCTCTCTCTCTCTCTCTCTCTCTATATATATATATTTTTTTTTTTTTTATTTATTCTTTCTCTTTCTTGCATAGTAATCCTATGCAGGAGTTTATTTTCTAATTTCCACATTATATATATATGAGAGTTAGACTTACATTTTATCTGTGTTATTTGATTTTTTTTTTTTTTTGTAAAAATCAATTAAAACAACTTAAAGTCATTGTTTACTGATAGGATACATGTGTCATCGGCATATGTGGTGATGACAGTGTTGGGACAGGTAGGGATGTCAGCTGTATAAACTGTATAGAGGATAGGACCTAGGATACTACCTTGAGGAACACCAACAGACTGGGAAAAAAGGGATGAATAGGCGTTATTGTGATTTACTTTAAAGTATCTATCAGTAAGGTAGGAACGGATAATGAGGAAGTATGTAGGTGGTAGAAATTTTCGGAGTTTGTACAGCAGTCCCGGGTGCCAAACTCTATCAAACGCCTGTTCAACGTCGAGAAAAACAGCAAAAAAAAAAAGTAAAACTAAAGCTGCAATAGTTGTTTAAATTTTTTTTTTTTTTATTTCTTTATGACATTTACAACTGTATTACATAAATACATCAAGTAAATTTGGACATAATTGATATAATGACATGAATACACTTGCTGAGTAACTACCCAATGGTAGCACTCTAATGATATGACTATATTAGGAGATCACGGGGCCATCTTCTTTTCAGACGCCTCGGAGGGTTATCAGGAATTGAAGAGGAAGCAAGGTTAGAAACGAGAGGGTTGGGATGATTCTGAAGTTTATTATGGAAGGATAGGTATCTGGATTGGGCCAGATCTGAAACATAAGGAACATTAAGATCTTTATGGATCATTTTATTAGTGACAAAGTAAGGAGCATTGAGGATTTTACGAAGGATTTTGGATTGTAAGGATTGGATGCGAGAGGAATTCGATGGTTTAGTGGAGCCCCATAGCTCAACTCTGTAAGTCCAAATAGGTCTTATTATAGTCAAGTATATAAGTCTTTTGTAATTAATGGGAAGTTTAGAGCGTTTGTCTAGTAAGTGCTGAAGTAATCGGAAACGTCGAGCGGTTTCTTGTCGTTTCAGTCTAGTATGAGGATTCCAAGTTAGTCGTTTGTCCAGGTGGAGTCCTAGGTATCGGATTTGCTCAACAGGGATAAGTGGAGTATTGTTAAAGGAAACTGTAGGACAGGATTTCGTTGGTTTACGACGAAGGGTAAAGGTAATTTGGTGGGATTTATTGGAGTTTATTTTAATTCTCCAGTTTTGACACCATTCTTCTAGATTTATGATGTGTGATTGAAGCATTTGGGATGCAATTGCTGGGTCATTGTTTACTGATAGGATACATGTGTCATCGGCATATGTGGTGATGACAGTGTTGGGACAGGTAGGGATGTCAGCTGTATAAACTGTATAGAGGATAGGACCTAGGATACTACCTTGAGGAACACCAACAGACTGGGAAAAAAGGGATGAATAGGCGTTATTGTGATTTACTTTAAAGTATCTATCAGTAAGGTAGGAACGGATAATGAGGAAGTATGTAGGTGGTAGAAATTTTCGGAGTTTGTACAGCAGTCCCGGGTGCCAAACTCTATCAAACGCCTGTTCAACGTCGAGAAAGACTCCCGTACAGTACATTCCGCGCTCCAATGCAGAGGAGATTACGTCTACCACACGATGACATTGCTGTATAGTGGAATGGGAAGTTCGGAAACCAAATTGGTGATCTGGGATTATGTGTTTAGAATTTAGGATAGGGTACAGGCGTTTTAAGATGAGTTTTTCTAGGATTTTGCCCATGATGGTTAAAAGAGAGATAGGACGGTAAGAGGATGGGTATTCTGGTGGTTTTTTGGGTTTGTGGATCATTTTAACAATAGATCGTTTCCAAAGATCAGGAAAATATGTAGAACGGAGTACAGCATTATATATATAAGTAAGGAATAGGATGGCTTTTCGAGGAAGAAGTTTTAGGATCTGGGATGTAATTAGGTCATGTCCAGGAGCTTTACGGGAAGGTAATTTTTGAATGATGTTGGATATTTCTATGGGATGAAATGCTTTGGGTGGCAGAGACATTTGGAGAGGAATATCCAGTTCTGCTTCAATACAATTGATGTGAGTTGAATTAAGGATATCGGGATGTGGATTAAAAGTTTGGAAAAGATGTTGTCCAAATAGTTGGGCTTTTTCTTCGTCGGATTTGGACCAGGTTTGGGAATCAGTAAGTAGTGGGTGATTAAAGTCTTGAAACTTAAGAAGTTTTTTGGTGGTCATCCATAATGATTTGTCAGTGGTTGTAAGTTTTTCAGTAAAATTTAGTAAACTTTGAATTTTGTATTTTCTAATTTCTGATTTCAGTTTGTTAGTCAGTTGTGTGTAATGCGATTTATCTGTTGGGTATCTAGTCCTATGCCACTTCGATCTTGCTCTGCGTTTTTCCTGTAATAAGATGCGAATATGCTGTGGCAAGTTAGTATTTTGTGGGAAGTTAATCTTATTGATAAAGGTGTTATTATTTATACTGTCTGTTATTGATGATGTCAATTTTTCTATGGCACCGTTAATGTCTTCTTTTGTTTTTAGCGGGATTTTGAGGTCTAGTTTTTTTCCAAATCATCACGAAATTTGTCCCAGTTTACTCGTCCAGTGATCAGTTTAGGAAGTGATGGTTTTGGAGCAAAGTCAGAATGTAGTGAAAGCAGAACTGGACTATGGTCTGAAGAAAGGTCATCCAGGGATTTGATTATAGTTTGGGAGGAGGAAATCTGGGAGGTGATAAATATGTCCAGGATATCGGGACGTTTTTTGAGGGATGTTGGAAAATAAGTAGGATTCATGGGCGAGAGGATGGAATAATTGTTGGAAGAAGAAACTTGTGAAAGGGTATTACCACGGGAGTTGGATGATCGACAACCCCATCGTTGGTGTTTAGCATTGTAGTCTCCTCCAGCAATAAAGCGCGATCCGAGGGATTGTAAAAAAGATTCAAGTAGGCTGTACGAGAGGGAATTGCCAGGAGGACAGTATACAGCTGAAAGTGTTAGATTTAAAGGACGAGTTGAGAGGATTACAGAAGTTGACTGAATGGCATCTGTTGGAATAGAAGGAATAAGGGAATGGGGTAAAGATTTGTGGATAAGGATGCAAGAACCGGCGTGGGCAGTGTTGTCTGGGTGGTCAGATCTATAGGTGATGTAGTCACGTATGTAGAAATGTGTCCGTTGGGTGAAGTGAGTTTCTGTCAGGAGAGCAATGTCAATATAATTGTCATGGAGAAATATGTCTAGTTCGTCACGGTGGTTTAGCAGTCCATTAGCGTTCCATAAGAGAATAGCTAGGGACTTTGAGTTCATCGAGGGAAGCTAAGTGGGATTTCAGAAAGGAGTCTGGTTAGAAGGGTTATGAGCGGTTTGATAGTCTGTTGAACATCTATCAGGAATAGTTGTTTACATAAAAATAAGATTTTATGTAACATATATATGAAATAGCAATTCCATTTTTTTAATGTTTTTAGGACAATCAAATTACTCTATACCACTTAAATTTGTATCATTGAAATTTCATCACTCAATAAAATTTCATTTTTCCAAAAATGAACATAAACGCAAGTTTTAAACGTGATTAAAAACTTTTTTTTTTTTATTTAAACAACATAATGTAGGCGGGTAAATTTGTTACATATTAAATAGTATTACACATTATTACATATTAAGTAAGAAAATCTCTGGACCTACCTGGAAAAATCGTCGGAGTGGGATTTTGTGGATGGGGAGAAGTTCGGGTTTTAGCTCAGTCTCTGCAAGTTTTCATAGAACTGCGTTGCAATATCTCAAACGGTTTGTATATCCCAGTCTTTGTGTAGAAAGTCGTTTGTCTCACAGAACTGTTATTTTTATCAAAACTTTTGACTGAAAGCTTTCAATTTTAAGGATGTTAGAGGCTTTTGTAGTGCCCTGCATCTCTGAATAATTAATATAATTATTAAATAACCAAAAAAAGTTAAGCAATGAGTGTTACCACGTGCCGGACGTCTCTTTGAGACAAAGGAATTAACACTATTAGTAGAGAAAAAGAAATACTTTATTTAAAGCAGTGCTGCCCTACTATATAGGTTGCTCGATACACTTCATACCCATCAATCCTTTTTTTTTTTTTTTTAACATAGCACTTAATTATACTTAATCATATATTTATATATATATATATATATATATATATATATATATATATACAAATTTTTTTTCATATTACACAGCATAAAACAATATCAATACTATAATATACTAATACACACAATTACAATATATACATATTTCGGTAAAACCGATACAAGACAATTTCGGAAATCTATAGGGCAAAAAAAAAAAAATAAAATTAGATATTTGAATGCAAAAGTTTTAAAACTAGAAAGAAAATTAGAACGCACACACAGCAAGTAACATAGTCCTATGAACATATACAAAAAGATATGGCCACTTAAATCATTTAAAATTGAATAAATAACGATAATCAACCCCTAATTACCATATATGTGATGTATAAATAAAAAAAATATATTAATAATGATTATAGCTATTAACTTAAGGAGCTCTCTCAAGACTGAAGAAGTTAAATTGGCATTCGTCTAAAGAGATAACTTTTCCTCAGTCTTCGGATGTCCATTTTTTATGCTGTTGATAACGAAAGTATATATATATATATATATATATATATATATATATATATATATATATATATATATATATATATATATATATATATATACACAGAAAATTTATAGGTGTGTATAAATAATAGAAATTTTTGGCGAGTTAGGATAAATACGAATGGATTTCCCCAGTGTGTTGTAAACACGCAGATGCTAATTTAGAAGAGGAAAGGCGCTCAGTTTGAGGAAATGACTAAGCCGAAGAAGATTATAAATCTGGACTTACTTTGTTGTAAGAGGAAACATTGAAAGCAGTGCAACGACAGCCCTGCCAAAATAACAAGCTCATTGGCAAGACGAAATGCAACCAGCTCGAGCGAGGGAATTTTCGGAATGCGCCCGCTCTGCCAAAGATGTTACTTACCGGCCACCGTCCCGGGTAAACAGGACAAACATGTCTATTTATAAAATAACTCGCTCCGAATTTATAAGTGTGTATTCAACTTTGAACATAATGAAGATCTACGAAGGCAAAACAAGGGACCGCGAGCCACCAGATATACTGCCGATAAATATATCTTTAAATGATCCTACTCTGTTTGAAAATTATCATATATATTCTTCCTTGAAAATAATAATAATAATAACCTTTATTTGTGCATACAATGAAAAAATAATGGATAAAAATATACAAAATCTCTTATATGTACAAAATCAACTTAGTTGAGGTTTTGAGTTCGATTTTTTTTTTTTTAATTAACTTTCTTGTAACCACACCAGGTAATGAGCCTGTCCCATCCTTTTGCGTTCTTTCCTCTCTAATGCTACTCTCTTCCAGGCTGCTCCCCGCAGGTCTTCTTCATCTCCTTGTCCCAGTCTGTCGGCGGGGGTCCTCTCTTCCTCACGTGATCTCTTGGATACCAATCCATAAGCTGCCTGGTCCATGTTAATTCATTCCTCCTGATTACATGTTCGGTCCAGGTCCACTTCCTGATGAGCACTTTTTCCACAATATCTGGAAGGTCAGTCTTAGCCTCTGATCCATCTGTTTGTTTTTCTATCCGTTCGAGTTATCCCCAGAAGATATCGCTCCATTCCTCTGACGGTTATCCTCAATTTGTGGCAAGTCTTCTGATCAATTGGCCATGTTTTACAACCATATGTCATGACAGGAAGTACTGTGCTCACCCAAAGTTTTCTCTTGACCAAACATAACATAAACATATCTATTTATAAAATAACTCGCTCCGAATTTATAAGTGTGTATTCAACTTTGAACATAATGAAGATCTACGAAGGCAAAACAAGGGACCGCGAGCCACCAGATATACTGCCGATAAATATATCTTTAAATGATCCTACTCTGTTTGAAAATTATCATATATATTCTTCCTTGAAAATAAACATTTACTTTTGTAATCAATCTGAAAGTATGTAAATATACAACTATTCTTCGATGTCGTGGGTATTTAAAAAAGGATATATTAATGAATTATTGAAGGAAGTTAGTCGACTATTATTATGTTTTTATTAGTGCCGACGTTTCAATCCAAACATGTGGGTCATCGTCATCATCGAGTTCTTGAATACCTTCAGTGCTCGAACCAGGCCCTGATGATGACCCACGTGTTTGGGTTGAAACGTCGGCACTAATGAAAACCTTATAATGAATATTTATCAACAAAAAAAAACATTAGTTATAGAATGGAAAGTCGCTAAAACCAGACTCAAAATTTCATATAGTGTTATTTTGGCGTAGATCTGAACTCCGGTCTCAACCTTTCAATTTTTCCAAAGCTCATATTTCATCAAACTATATTTAAAAATTTATTTAAACAGTTGTAAAGTATAAACAAATGCTTCTAGAATTTAAGGAAAAATCCAGGTACTTTTCTCTTATAACTGAATGAGTTTCCTTTCGCTCGTCGAATACTCGGAAGTTGTTTACGTTTTATTTATATAGTTCTCTTTCAGCAAACAAATTGTATACTATTTATCCAATTATGAAGAAGCTACACGGATAACCCTCCATTGTAGAGTTCGCTAAAACGCATGTAACAGCTTTTGGAGAAAATGGCTGCACCTATTTTTGATTTACGGCTCAAATCGTTGGTGAGATCTAATGTTTATTATTTAACAATTAGAGATCAAAATGCAGACAATACATTTTTGTTGGTTGTATACCACATGATGTATAATAAGATAATGATAATATTCGTTGAGTAAAAATTACCTATAGTTAAAAAGAAAAAGAAAACGGCTGAAACCAAAAAAATTTAATTTAAAAAACCAATTACATAAAGCGGGAAATTTTATCTATCCGAAGGGAATGTACTTAAATACATACCATAAATTCATATGGATTTTTAAGGGAAATTGACATCTAGGAATACTTTAACTAGGTGTGTAGTAGCGTTTCACTACGCATGGCACATGGCAGCCACTCTACTACTACATGGAGTTTAAATATTCGTAGATGTCAATTTCTCTAACCATCTACCCCAATGTATTATGTAAATACATTCGCTTAGATAGATAGTATTTATAGATTTCTGTTCGCAGGTTTCTTATTTTAATTATATATCGCTAATTAGCGCGAAAAGTCGTATGTTAAAATTTTCAATTTCCAGTATATTTATGTTCAACAGTTTGACTTTTTTTTTTTTTTTTGACAACTGATATAGATCGTCTTCTACTATGTAAAATAGCAGAGGACAACAAAATATGAAATTATACTAATAAATCATAAAGAAATGATTAGTTTTTATATTGTCCTGTAAAACACTCAATTTTTACATGCGACTTTTTGCATTAACAATAGCTATATGCATGTTCAATGTGCACTGGAATTTCTTTTCTTTTTTAATCACGAATCATCAAATACCCAATTTGCAAAGAGGGAATTCTTCCTCATTTTAGTATTCGCTGATAAACAAAACTCGTGGTTATGAAACCTATGAATGTTAAGTGATAACTGTATTTCCTGAAAAGGCTTCACCCGGAGATTTTATTCTCATACGAAAAAATTATATAGACCTTGAAATTTAGATACTGTTCAGCTAATGAAAATGGTGAGAAAGCTATACTGACCTCACTTGGCAGACGTTTATTATTTGATGCATTATATATTCAATAACCTCATCCCGAATACCCGCTTAGAGGTATTATTAACGCGAGCGATGAGCGTTTTCAATTTTGCTGAGCGATTACGAAGCTCATTGCCAGTTTCCTCAATTAGCGATGAAAGAGAAGGCGGGCTGCAACTGCACTACAGGCGGTATAATGGTATCGTCTTAGCTCCTAGACGTCGTCCAATTATAGCTGATGGTATCGACAGCGAGTTTTAGCCTCTCCTCGATGGATCGATGCAGATATCGGTAAGGGCTATCGAACCAGCTGTCATTGTCAGCTATCGATCTCCATTAGCTATTAATTCTTTGTTATAGGCTTTCATGTTTTACTTGCAGTTGAGCTACTTAAGGAGAAAGTAACATAGAGGTTTCTAATATTTCTAATTTATTAAACTCTTATTAAATTTTAATTATCGTCAAATAAAAATGAACATAATGAAATAATAACTACTTTTTTTTTAAATATTAACCTTTAGATTATTTTATTCTTTGGCTTATTTTATTTTTATTGTACATAGTTTTTTTATTATTATTTAGTTATTATTTTACTTTTGTTAATTTTATATTTTCTATATATATGGTGTGAATGTATTCATACATCACTATAATTATTGGCCACGAGACAGATTGTTATATGTCTAAATAAATAGATATAAAAAATATTAACGTTGAAATACGTTTTAAAGTAAAATTAAATAAATATCTGATGAAAATCCATTACATACTACAATATATTAAGTACATATTTTACGTTTATACAGAGGAGATAGATATATTATGTTTAACACGCCTGTTTTCTGTAAATGAGAAAATTGATTAAAATAGAAAAAAAAAACGCTTAAATTACGGTAATAAGGTGACCTTTATCCTTTGCAGATGTGATTATAATTGTAACAATGAAACAAAATTATCAGGATTTGTAGTCCAGATATTTTTATTGGGTCACCCACTAAAAATATCTGGACTAAAATTCTGGACAATTTCGTTTCGTTCTTCTCCTTTGTATTTAAATTCCTAAGCTATCCTTTTGTTGTTAGTGGATCGTTTTGCCGCCCAGAAGCACGTTTAATTTGAAATATTTAGGTCGAATGAGAGAGGTCTTTGTCGTTTATCGCTGAACCGCTCGTTCGTGTCTCTTGAGCTGAAGGTTGAGCTTTATGTTAAGGATAAGATGTCTGAAAAACATAATATTACCGCTTGATCTGCCTCTCTGGCTGTGCCAATATTTTCTCGGGAACTAGTGAACCTATTTTGTTCGTTCTTTTTTTATTTTGTAGGGTTTGACTACTGTGTGCCTGTGACTCAAATTGGGTGCTCCATGCGCAATCACGGCTCGCATAAATGACGTTTTTCGATGTACGCGAACGCTCTTTCCTATAATGTTCTACTATTGTCCTTCATTTTCGTAGAAGGACTAAATTCCCGAGAAAATTCAGGAAAAGGAGTTATAAAGAAAAGAGAAATATTTTGGGGCCTCACTCGCAAAGTATATATTCTATGGTAAAATTTATATACAAACTTTAGAAAGTTAATTAAATTACCTACAAAATAGAAAAAAAAAATCATCGGAATCGAACCAATATTAGCGATGATACAGCGTGTTCTATTTTCTACACACTAATTTATTACTCATTATGTATTATTTATTATAGTATTGCGATCGGGTCAAATTTTCGAATTCCACTTCCAAAATTCCTTTACTTAAAAAATACTTTTTAGCCTGTTTATTTGTTTTTATAAGTAATGAAATTTCCTAGAAAATTATATAAAAATCGTTCATTTCGGACAACTATTAACGAAGTTCAATAGTTCAATCTATTCAATTTCGTGTGTAAGATTACGAGTTCAAATCCTGTAGCCAGAAAAGCGTGAAAGAGAGAGAAAAAAAGAAAAGTAAGTGAAAACAACAAAATTTGGTGCCCGTATCACACTAATTTCACTTTCCTCTCTACCTTAGGTCTGATATAATCGGGATATGGAAAACAAGTTTATGATCAGCAATATTAGAGTGTATTGATTTATTTAAGCTGATTACGCTTCCACAAGCTGGTTTACATTGTTTTAGCTTATCAAAGAAATCGTAAAATTTTTTCTTTGATCAATTTTTTTTTTTTTTTTTTTAATGTACGTATTTGAAGATATAAAAACTTTTCTGAAGTCGTGTGAGTGAACACACCAGATTTTTTTTCTCAATCACCTTTTCTCAATATATTCCTCAATATAAATGATTTTCTTCCTCAATCCCTCAATGAGAATAGTTTTGCTAACCTGAGCCTGTAGTGTTTCCCCCATATCGTTTAAAATATCAATTACTGTAAGTGCTGGTACTGGTACTGATGGGGGACTTAGTACAGCAATTGGGCCTATTTGTCCCTTTTGTCAATATTTTTAAATAATATTAAGTATGAATGTGTTTTTAACTTTTTTTTATATTTAATGTTGTCTCAGATTTATTCTGTCATTCCAAGTTTTCTTTTCTTTTCTTATAATTTTTATTGTTTTTATTTTATTGTATATATGGTATGATTGTTTCATACATCCCAAATACTCAATGTCCTTAATTGAGGCAAAATGTATTTTTTTCTCAATATATATATATATATATATCGATCGATAAGACGCAAGCTAGGAATGTAGAGATGTGGTTCGGCCAGCTGTTAGTCACTAGCTCGTGGTCGATTGGGGTGGGGGTAGCGCTGCGGTCGTTTCGCTAACAAGTGACCGTTAAGTAAAATATATTAGTCTGGGAGCAGTTTTATTACATTCCTTCGAACCGCCAAAACCAGCCAGGCTTCCTCGGGATGCAGTAACCATCGCAATGTCTGCTCTACGGCGTCTTGGTGTCTTTAATGGGAGATTAATAAAATGGACGAAAACAACAATAAAGGACATTAAATAATGCAAACTACATTCAAAAATAAAGTTTCTGATTAACTGCAGGAGTCATTAATTCATGAACACAAGGACGTGCTTTCGTTTTTGATAGAGAGAAATGTTTATAGGAGTCATACCAGACCTCGACAATCTACAAAAAAAATAAAATAAACAGTGGGCCAATTTTCAGGTGGAAAGTACGAAATCCAGTTTTTGTGATTTTATATGTGTCATGTTTTTACTTTCACTTACCTATATATGTAATATATAAGAGTAACAGAAAGTATTGCGATCGTGAAAATTTTCGAATTTGAGTTTTCAAGGAAAATACACGTTTCGAAGTCCATCGGACCTGGCCGAGAGGAACTTCCGAGGAATTTTCACCGGCCATCCCCACATCTGCCCCATGGTAATGAGCCCGCGTAAATATTATTAATTTTCAAAAGTTATTATTTATAATTTTTTTGCCAATCTCCGTTACCTTATACAATTTTCTATATTAGATATTGTTTTTTCTAAAATTCCCCGCTTTCCAACGATATATTATACGTATACCTACTAGTATTTCTAGAGATTCGTTTTCGATCTGAAAAAGTATTTTTATTTTTTTTTTTCTCCTTTATTAAATTATTTCAAAAGTTATATTTAAGCATTTTTTTTGGTAACTCTTAATAATGAAAGTTAGTTAATTATTTGAAATGAACATATGTTTGAAATGAACTATGTTAAAGGTACTTTAGAGGAAGACGCATATGAACATTGAACATTTAAGCCCTGTAAAGTGACATCAACGGGGCCTAATGATATTAAAGACCACTTAATTATACAATGGTACACCGAGTTTAATCAAAATCGATAGAGCCGTTTTTGTGAAAATTACAAAAATGAGTTTCAGCTTTGATATTAAGTAGCAATTCCGGTTAGCCGATTTTAAGGAAAAAGTTGCCGTCACATCTAAGCCATATACCTATCTTAAATACGTACTATGAATTTCGTACGACTTTCCGTTTTCGAGTTGTTCACGGACACACAGACCATTTTTCGGGACTTCGTCATTTCGACTCAGGGTACCCCAAAACGTATATTTCCTTTGAAAACTCAGATTCGAAAATTTGCACGATCGCAATACTTGCCCCTACTATATATTACATATATATATATATATATATATATATATATATATATATATATATATATATGCGCGAAGTTTCGGTTTCCACATTAATATCTCATCTTCAGACATTTAATTTTGTTTGATTAAGACACTTATAAGGCTGACATTACATTTTTCATTTTTTTTGTTTGTTAATTTCTTGGTTCAGTTCTATATAGTATTCTTTTTGTTCTATTTTCTTTATGAATTTTTGTTTTGTAGAACTGGAGTTGCATAAAAAACATCGTTTCTACCCAAGGTTTCGTGCCATCATCAGGTCATGTTTCAGGCACTAAAAGTATTCAATTAATCAATACTCAGTACTGATATAAACCGTAAATGGAATCTTCACTACTGTGTTATAATTGTAGATAATTGTTACAGTTTAATAGTTTCAGGAATAAGATTAATCACAGTGATTATTTATTATCCTGATTATATTTCTTTAAGGATTCTTTTTTTCTGTGGGAAGGCTGGGATATTTTCCTCATTTATTTATTTTGGCAACCCCCAACAAGAAATAATAGTTGTGGTTTATCATATAATTGTATACGCAAACATTTGCTAATTTTTTTTTGTTAATTATATTTACAAATGTATTAAAGAAATAAATCTAGTAAATTTGAACATATGGATATAATGCCGTGAAAACATTTGCTGAGTAACTGCCCAATGGTAGCACTCTAACTTTGCTAAATTAAAATTATATTTTTCTTACTAAGTAAAAATAATTATTAATACTAAAAAAAATAAATGATTTAAGTTATAATGACTTTTGATCCACCCTCTGCCCACATAGGCGGAAGTTATGTAATACAATATGTAAACATTTTTTTTTTTATGTGAATACTTCTTTAGGCGCGTTTTGTATCTTTTTTTTTTTTTTTTTTTTTTTTTTTTGAGATTGAATTAGATCTCAGATGTGTAACGCTCGAGTAATGTCGTTTTCAGTAGACTAATTGATGTGTTTTTTTTGCATATGGATTAAAATATCTCAAAAAAAAAAAACTAAAAATCGTATCTGCAGATTTTAAGCGAGGGAAATGTTCATCATTTCATCTATTTGTAATGATCCTCATCCTCCGCTGGTTTAAAATACCAGTGAAGTGGCTGAGGGAGAAGCGTAGGGATCTCATAAGCCTCCCTTTTCCCTCCACATGTGGAGGGGACAGGATTGGTTCGGAGATCACCTGGCAAATTGTAAATAATGTATGTTTTATATAAGGTGTTTGTTTTACTTTTATTTCTATTTTTATTTACTTATGTGTATATATATATATTTTTTTTCTTTACTCTTTTGTTCTTTCTTCTTATTCTTTTGTTATTACTTTATTTATTTATATTTTTGTATATACGGTATGAATGCAATCTCTGAACTCTATTATAAGTGTCCTTAACTGTGACAAATTGTAATATTTCTGAATAAAGTGTTTTAATAAGTAAAAATTTGTAATGAGATATTATTTAAAAATGCATCTTAACGCGGCACCGTGTTGGAGAGGCGAAAAAGGCAAAAAAATTTCGACAACCAAATGATAACAAAAATGAAGTGTTTTTGCTTATGGATTAAAATATCTCAGAAACGAAAAATCAGATCTGCGTACAGTGAGCGAGGGAAATGTTCATCATTTCTTCCTCTTTATAATGAGCTATCCGTACATATATTACTACAGTAAGGCTCGAAATCGGTTTTGTACCAAATATAAGCTCCTGTCATGCTCAAATACCATGAATGGGGTACCGTTGGATTCAGAATTTCACGGGGGGCTAGCGAATCGTATTCTCCACTTTTGTTTTTCTTTCTAAAATAAATAAAGTCGATACAAACATTTTGCTAGGCTTCAATACTGGAACGATTTAGATCGATGCGGAACAAATTGGATCTTGAAGATTTTGATGCGTACAGCAAGACCCGGATAGTTCCTCAGGAACTATCGGATCCTGCGTTTTTAAGCGCAAAAACGTACTATTTTCGAGATAACGCAAGGCATAGGGTTCGCATCCACACAACCTTATATTAATTGTAGTACTGTCATTGAATACATGTCTCATTTCGTCGACTTGAGGTCTCTATGATCGATAGAGGAGGAGTTTATATTATTTATCGATGGTGTTTTTGATCGGCAAGCCATATCATCGTCAATTTTTCACCAAATCTCAAGATTGAGCCACCAATTTCGAAGGCTTCCTTCTCCGTCAGACGGGCAAAATAGTCCAATCACTCCGAAAATTCAGGCAAACAAGTTATTAAAAAAAAAAACTTTATTTGCGAATAACTAAAAAATTACACACTTTTACCTTACGGGTTATGCCCGTGGTTATATAAAAGATTACTAAATTCCCTACACAATGAAAAAAAAAATCATTGAATTCGGACAATTTTCGATTATATTTATTGATAAAGTAACATTTGATTTCTTTATCTTTTGATTCGCTGCATTATTTTCTTTTATTATTAATATTGGCATTTGATAACAATATGCGAATTTTTCGCACGTGCCTACTAGTTATTTATAATTTATATTTCATATTACTAATCTCGCTCTGTTGATGTTTTCACTTCTATCGTGTGTTCCAAAGCACACACATTTTCTTTTCTTTTTTATATATAATATAGCCAATAATTGTTATATAATATTGAAGTATTGACACCTCGACGATGAGAGCATTTACTAACCGTTGGAGTAGACGGTGCTCGGAGCGGGACAACATAAATAGCCTTAGACTGAGAGGAGGCGCTGGCTATATCGCTATATATAGTGAGGCCGTTGACCCTCCCTGTTGTGTCTGCTAGTCTAGACTGGAGTATTGATCCCTCGCTTCTCTACTGCCTCTTCTGTGTGTACTGTGTACTGTGTACGGTGTGTACTGTGTAAGGTGTGTACCTGTACCTATCAGTGAGAGGTAATAACTAACTATACAGCCTCAGCCATGTCATAGTGTTTGTTATGGATGCTTTGTTTGTCCTTGGTCCACTTTCCCCGTCCGAAATATTATTCGGTCTCATCTATCTTTTTAAATTAATAATATTATATTTTATAGGTACACGGTTAAATTATTATAACAGCAAACAATCAGCATTTGTAGTCTTAATATAGGTTTTTTTTTTTTTTTTTTTTTTTTTTTTTTTTTTTTTTTTTTTTTTTTTTTTTTGTTCTTCCCTACCTCGCCTTTTAGGCTATACGGGATTTTCCCGGCCCGCCGGAGGGCGGGGAATTTAAAATCCCCTCCGGCACCGGGACGCGAACTCGTACTTTTTATATCATCTCAGATCTCTGTTATCCGGTTGCCAGGCAACTAGCGCTGCTGTTACACACGCTTTAGCCTATTCGGCCACCCCGCCCCCTCAATATAGTTTGTTGGGCTTGACGTCGTTTCTGTCTTGCTCTATGCTGTATCCATAGAATGGACAAAAAAATCTTTTGTGTACACTCACACAACTTTCCTATTTATTTTAGAAAAGTTTTTATATCTTTAAATATGTCCATAAAGAAACAAAAACAAATTTAGTTACATTTATTTTTCTGAAAATTGGTCAAAGGAAATATTTAAGTAGGATTTCTCAGATAAACTAAAGCAATGTAAATCGGCTTGTGGAAGATCACAATAAAAAATTCAATACACTCTAATATTATTAATAAAACACATTTTTATCTTAGCTCGATTTCGTCAAAGTCGAGAGAAAACTTGTGTGATGCAGGCAACAAATTTTCTTACTTTCATTTTACTTTTCTTTTTTCCTCTCATTCACTACTTGGACCCGTATTCTTACATTTCAAATTGAATAGCTGTAAATTCGTTAATAGTTGTAGTTGTAGGGATCAAAATCCTTGAAGCCGTTGTTAGCGCTACAGAAAACCGCATATTAGAAATTTGAACCGATCGCAATACTTTCTTTACCTAGAATAGGTAGGAAAGTAATAAATTAAAACATGTGTATAAAATAGAATAAGCTGTATCATCGCTAATAATGATTCGATTCCGATGGTGTTTTTGTTTTGTTGGTAATTTAATTACCTTTCAAAAGTTTTATTATAAATTTTACCATAGAATATATACTTAGCGAGTTAGGCCCCAAAACATTTTTATCTTCTTTATAACTTTTTTCCTGAATTTTCTCGGGAATATAGTATATGTACAAAAATTGAAAGGACAATTTTAGAACATTATAGGAAAGTTTCATCAAAATCGTTAGCGCTATAGTGTAGAGAAAAATATGCTTTTCACTTATTGCACATGGAGCACACAATTTGTGTGATAGGTATGAGCAGTCAAAACCCTACAAAATAAAAAAAAAGCAACAAAATCGGTTTACTAGTTTCCGAGAAAATCTTGGCTCAGACAGATAGACCAATGGCTAATATTGTGTTTTTCGGGCTCAGGGATCTCTGAAACGTATAGATCCGTCGAAAACCGTGCATATCAGAAATTTGACCCGATCGCAATACTTTCCTTAGGTAGAAAAAAAAAATGCCAGCCCTAAAATTAAATCTTGTATCCACTATTGATATCTTTATATAAAAATATTAAATGCTAAAGAATTAAATTCTCCTTATCCTTAACATAAAGCTCAACCTTCAGCTCAAGAGACACGAACGAGCGGTTCAGCGATAAACGACAAAGACCCCTCTCGTTCGACCTAAATACTCCAAATTAAACGTGCTTCTGGGCGGTGAACCGATTGGCTAACAATGGAAGAGTAGCTTAGGAATTTAAATACAAGCGATAAGGATGAAACAAAATTGTCAAGAATTTTAGTCCAGATATTTTTAGTGGGTAACCCTATAAAAATATCTCGACTAAAAATCCTGATAATTTTGTTTCATTGTTACAATTATAATCAGTCGACTACTTAGCCATCTGCAAAGGATAAAGGTCACCTTATTACCGTAATTTAAGCGTTTTTTTTTTCTATTTTAATCAATTTTCTCATTTAGGGAAAACTGATGGGTTAAACCTAATATATCAGTCTCCTCTGTATAAACGTAAAATATGATGTACTTAATATGTGTATGAACGTAATTGATTTTCATCAGATATTTATTTAATTTTACTTTAAAACGTATTTCAACATTAATATTTTAAAAAAAATGTAGTTATTATTTCATTATGTTCATGTTTACTTAATGATAAATTTAAAAAAAAAAGTATAATAAATTAGAAATATTAGAGACTTCTCCTTAAGTGGCTCTAGTACAAGTAAAACATGAAAGCCTATATTAAAGAATTAATAGATAATCGAGATAAATACGCGACAGACAGACTGAAAATTTTTTTTTGGATTCAAGGAGCTCTGGAACGGATAGATCCGTTGAAAACCGTATGTCGGAAAAACTTTCCTTACCTAGTATAGGTAGGAAAGTAAAAAAATGTTTGTGCCGATATTGGTGTCTATTGGAAAGCTTATGATTTTTTAACAATATCTAATGTATATATAAATAAATAAAATAATAAAAAGGCTTAGCGAACCCGAAGGTTCGATGCCGACACCACCAATCGCTTATTACACACCTCCCTCCATCGATCGCCGTCCAAACCCAGTTCCTTCAGATCAGCTTTAATGCAATCTTCCCACCTTCGCTTCGGTCTACCCCTCGGACGCTTACCATTCGGCACAGCAAATATTAACCTTTTAGGAATTCTCTCGTTACTAAGTCCAACAACTTTACAAGCCCATTTGATTCGCCGCGATGAAATTACCTCAATTATATTACTCGGATACAGTTCACGCAATTCGGCGTTGTGTAACCGTCTGAACTCTCCGGTTAACTCATCCTTCTTCGGTCCGAATATTCTACGCAATAATTTATTTTCAAAAACCTTAAGACACTGCTCATCCCTTAATGTAAGCGGCCAAGTTTCGCACCCATAAAGAACTGTAGGCAAGATAATTGTTTTATAGATTCTACTTTTTAAGTTTCGGGACAAAAGGCGCGAACTAAGTAGTTTTGTCACACTAATGTATATATATATACATATGTATGTATATAGTTGTAGGAGAAGAGGATGACGAAAAAATATATGAGGTCTAATACCATATACAGACATTGTCTGTATCAGAAAGTGGAGAAGAAGGAAATTTTTGCTTTATAAGTTCAACTCGAACTGTTTCTCATGATTTTATTTAAGAATGTTCAATTTGAACTATGAAAAAAAAGTCATTAGGATTTGCTTAAATTGAAGCTGTGTTACAAAAATTAGCTTTTTCTATACTTACTAAAAATTACACATGTTCGTTTTTGATATGAAGCCTTGATTAGATACACATATACACACATATATTACATTGTAATGTTTTGAAACTATTTTGTTTTTTTGAATAAATTATATTCTGTGTTATCGTGTGAACTTCATCAACATGTTTTGTTCATTAATAACATTCCATGAATTCCTTTTTGACATTTAATAATAAATGTGTTTTCTATTTATATATGAGATATAAAAAAAAAAATATTTTCCCGTTACATAATGAGCATGGCCTTGACACCGTTAGCAATGTATAGAGTATATTATTAGAACTAGTCTGTAAGGAAGCCGCATATTAAGAGGTGGTTAAGGGTTATTGATCAGAAAAAATATATATATATATATATATTAAAATAATTATTTAATTGGGA
This sequence comes from Nezara viridula, assembly GCA_928085145.1. NCBI lineage: Eukaryota > Metazoa > Arthropoda > Insecta > Hemiptera > Pentatomidae > Nezara > Nezara viridula. The sequence goes on from OV725080.1 coordinate 987,414, forward strand.
ATATATATATATATATATATATATATATATATATATATATATATATATATATATATATCAATTTCAATTTTTTAATATTTATTTTATTAGTGAACAGACTTTCATTGTCTAATTATATCTGTTTAAAAATTAGGAAAAATATATCTTTCTTAAAATTATTCAGGTTTTTTTTCATCTGAATATATTTGATCAGTCATATGTCATATTAGTTATTTCCTTTCTAAACTGGGAAAATTAGATGAAACATTACCCAATTTATGGCCAAGTTGTAATATTTGTTTTGTTTTATTTTTAATGAATTATTAATTTTTTTTTTTTATAATTATATTTTTGAATTCGTGCAAGAGCTTCAAGGAACAGATTTCGTTCCATGTTTGCCTGTCTGTAGCCTAACCTTTGCGACGAACTTATCACTTAATTTCTTCTATTCAAATCTCAAGGCAGTGTCCTAGAGACCTGTTCTCAAGCCATGTGTGTCTAGTTATAGCGCCTCTGCTCAGCCTCCACTGGTACTTACGATTAATGCGGCTGAGTGAGAGGCGCTGGGATCTCCTAGAATCCTTCCTTTCCATCCACGAGTGCAAAAGACTTGGCTCGGAGATCTTGGGCGAATGAATTTTGTAAATATTGTATTAAAACATCTGTATATATTTTTTATTCATTGTACATAGTGTGAATAAGCTACTCTTCTATCACTATTGCTATTATTCTTAGATTGTAATATTTCTTAATAAATAACTGGAAAAAAAAGTAAATAATTTGAATTTCATGAAATATTCAGAATTTGGACGGATTAGTACTTATCTGGTAAATCATACCATTACGCCAATGAATCAAAATTTTAATTTTTAGAACATTTGAGGCAGCATAGGAAAATTCAACATAACTAATCAAATAAAAAAAAATCGATTAAATAGTCATAGGATGTTTCCCATGTCGAAAGGGATTAAAATTTAGGTAAAAAAAAATATTCTGATCGGTGTTTTACCAGAACCTCTGCGGATGCGACCGATATATTATTAGTGAGTTTTAATCTAGGTTGATTCAAAATCCTTATTTTATAACACTTAAAGCAGCATAGGAAAATTCATCATAACTCATCAAATAAAAAAAAAAAAAAAAAAAAAAATTCAATTTAATAAAAAGTCATAGAATGTTTTCCAAGTCGAAAGGGATGAAAATTTAAGTGAAAAAAATATTCGATCAACGTGTTTCAGACAAACCTTTGCTGATACAACCGTTATATTACTAGTGCGTTTTATTCTGGTTTGCGAAACAATAATGTTTTCTAGCACCTAAGTATCGAATAGATTTTTCTTCAAATTTCGAGGCTTTTATATTTTTTTTGGTCAACTTTACGCCAATGATTCAAAATATTAATTTTTAGAACACTTAAAGCAGCATAATAAAATTGAAAATAACTTTACAAAATAGTCATAGAATGTTTTCCAAGTTGGAAGGCATAACAATTTAAGTGAAAAAAAAATATTCGATCAACTGATTCCGTGAACCTCTGCGGATGCAACCGATATATTATTAGTGCGTTTTATTCTAGTTTGCTAAACAATAATGTTTTCAAGCACCTAAGTATCGAAAAGTTTTTTCTTTATATTTCAGAGCTTTTATCTATTTTTTGGTCAACTTTCCGCCAATCATTTAAAATATTAATTTTTTGAACACTTAAAGCAGCATGGCAAAATTCAACATAACTGATCAAATCAAAAACAAAAATCGATCAAAATAGTGATAGAAAGTTTTCCTAGTCGGAAGGCATAAAAATTAAAAAAAAAAATAATATTTTGAACGATGTTTTAACAGAACCTCTGCGGATGCAACCGATATATTGTTAGTGCTTTTTAATCTAGTTTGCGAAACAATAATGTTTTCAAGCACCTAAGTACTTAACCCTATCAACATCCATCCTCTAAATGTTTAAATGGTTATATATATAGTTAATAAATTTTTATGGTTATATATATATATACATACATATATATATAATATATATAACTGACCGTTCGATTTGACTAGAATCTACAGAGAAGCTAGAGATTCGTTGGAAATGGTCGCGCCGGTGTCAATTTTATCGAATTAAATTGGATATTTTAAAAAAATTCGTTCGCTAACGAATGCATAAGTTTAAGTTGTCGATACTGCTATATTTCATCAATGGCTCTTTACATTTGGCACAATGTTAAAGAGAATCTGTGGGATGATGTGCAACAATTTAATTTGATTCGCCTAATTATTATTTTTTTTTAAACTTTTTTATTGAAAAATATTACAATCTGTCTCAAAGGACATTTATAATAGTGTTCAGAGATCACATTCGTACTCTATGTACAATAAATAAAATAATAATAATAATAAGAAGAAGAAGAAGGCTTAGCGAACCCGAAGGTTCGATGCCGACACCACCAATCGCTTGTTACACACCTCCCTCCACCGTTCGCCGTCCAAACCCAGTCCCTTCAGATCGGCTTTAATGCAATCTTCCCACCTTCGCTTCGGTCTACCCCTCGGACGTTTACCATTCGGCACAGCAAATGTTAATCTTTTAGGAATTCTCTCGTTACTAAGCCCAACAACTTTACAAGCCCATTTGATTCGCCGCGATGAAATTACCTCAATTATATTACCCGGATACAGCTCACGCAATTCGGCGTTGTGTAACCGTCTGAACTCTCCGGTTAACTCATCCTTCTTCGGTCCGAATATTCTACGCAATACTTTATTTTCAAAAACCTTAAGACGCTGCTCATCCCTTAATGTAAGCGGCCAAGTTTCGCATTTATAAAGAAAATAAATAAATTAATAAGTAAATAATAATAATAATAAATAATAAGTAAATAAAATAAATTATACAGAAAATGATATATATACAATAAATAAAAAAAGAACACATACATATCTATATTTATAATATACATATAACTATTTATAATCAGGCGAAAGAACTCCGAGCCATACTTGAACATGAACCTAATTGTCAAAACTGTGATTGGCATAACATCTACTACAATTAATTTGATTTGATGTAGTTTTCCGGAGTTGAAAGTGTTGATACTAGGGATGCATTTATTTTTATTAAGAAATACTATAAACGTATTCTGTTCTGATTTCTATGAAAGCCCTTTTATTATTTATTTATTATAATTTTTTTTTCAATAAATCAAAAACTATTCTTCTCTCGAAATATTGAAAGTAGTCCTTTGAATTTCTTAAAAACCTTACATTTATAATTGTTCTATTTGTCGTAAATCAGTTAGAGATTCTTGTAACTAGGCTCACCAAATTTTAAAATACATGAATTTAATAAAATAAATACGAAGTATAGTGATTGAATATTGCTTGCTTCGGGTTACTTGCTGTGTTGTGGGAATTATTCTCTCCTTCCTGAAGGGTGGAGTGAGGTGTACTATGGATGTGGGTGTGTGTAATAGCCTCGATGAAGGTGCTCCGTGCAATAACGTGAGTGCTTCCAGCAGTTATCCAGCCATAATACACCCTTAAGATGGTGTTGGACTTTACTAAAGTGGACCTTACATGGTCAGTTTTAAGATTTACCAGAATCACATCAATCACGGCAGTTGCTAAACGTTTCAGTCAGACGCGTCATTTCGCATCTGTTGAGATGTGGTGTGGTATCGGAGATTGTCTATTAATAATGTGTTTAATAAAAATAATAAATAACTTCTATCGTCATTATCCTATAGCATTCATTAGGCTTAAAGGGAAAAGTGGACCTGTAATATTTACTTATTTATGTCCGAAAATTTGTCTAACATAAGTTTTAAAAACATAACCTCAACTGTTGAATTGATGAAATGTTGCTTATATCTGGAGATGATTTATAAACATAAAAGAATATTAAAAACGATGGAGAAAAAAATAAAATAAAAAGATGCCAGTAATTCATGTTATTTGTAAAAATTTATATAGATATGTAAGTTCGTGTACGGCGAGTTCCTTTGAATAATACCTAGGCCTAGCTACTTAAACAAACTACTAGGCATAAAGTAAAAATAATGAACGAACTAATAATTTATATTCATATTTACAGTAGTATCTATTAAAATTTTATCGTGATTGAATGTTGGATAGCCAATTAAACTATCCTACCTAGATGCTAATATTCAGGGTGTTTCCAAATTTGTCAGTACAGTCCCTCTGTAATTGTACTCGCTTCGGCGGTACATATACTAAAATTGGAATTAACCAGAAACCAAAATTAACCTTACACGATAAACTCTAAGGTCAATCATGAGAATGTCATTCCGACTGACAGAGATGTGACGCAGCAGCCCTGATAGGGATAGGGTCCACGCTAGGAAGAATGCCACGGCTCTGAGGTAACCCGAATTGAGGTTGGCTATTTATCCACCTTTATTTACCATCTTGTTTACACTGGCTATAAATAGATGTATTTATTCTTGTTTATCTCGAATATTATTTACATCGGCTCTGAGCTTGCGGCAAAACAAATGCATTTTATCTGCAGTTGAGATATCCTCTACAAAGTATCCAATAATAGTTACTGTGGTTTGTTGGGAAGTTGCAATCTCAGGTTACTGTTCTATATTTATTCTTATTTGTTTTTCTTTTTATAAATGTACTAAAGTGTGTCCACTAACACGACTTTCCCATCTATTGCAGAAAAGATTTTATATCTGTAAATATGTCCGTTAAGAAAAAAAAAAAAAAAATTGAATTACATTTATTTCCCTGAACATTTATCAAAGAAAAGATTTGAGTACGATTTATTTGATAAACTTAAGCAATGTAAACGGGCTTGTGGAAGATCAGCGTAAAAAAATCAATACTCTCTAATATTGCTAATCAAAAAATGTTTGTCATAGCCCTATTGTGTCAGCCAATAATTTCTGTTAAAAGTAGAGGAAATGAGAAAATAGTGAACCCTCCGTGATGCGGGCACCAGATTTTTTTTATTTTCTTTCTCCTTCACGCCTTTCTGGTACCTGGATTTGAACCCGTAATCTTGCACACGACATTGAATAGCTGTAATTTTGTAAATAGTTATTCGAAATTAACGATTTATATATATATTTTTTTTATTTCTTTATGACATTTACTTTCTTTTCTACTTAATTCTACTTACTACTTAATTTCTTTATTACATAAATACATCAAGTAAATTTGGACATAATTGATATAATGACATGAATACACTTGCTGAGTAACTACCCAATGGTTGCACTCTAATGATATGACTACATTAGGAGATCACGGGGACGATTTATATTTAACACTAAAATGGCTAAAATTAAGCAACACTTGATTTATTGAATCTATATTCAGTACAAGAAAACTGCAGAGCATTGTGGCTATATATATTACCGAGAGAGCAGTAATACTACGAAATGTTGTAAATTATTGTATTTTCTTCTGCTCTCGATGACGTGTACATTCCGAGATATTATTGTTTTCGAAGCGCACATTGTTGTTTCATGATGATAAGCCGGGATATAAATAAATCGGAACCTGCTCAGCTATAAGGATGTGTAATGGATCTGGGAAACAAAATGGAAATGGAATGTTTTAGAAATTGTTGACGCTGAAGATAGTAATCTTATGGATCTAAAATATGCTATTATATGTGCGTGTTACATTTTAAAAAGTCTCGAGATTATCAAAAATTATTAAAAAAAACAAAACAATCATTCTATAGAAAAATATATCGGATAATCGACATTGAGATGGCCAAATACCTGGTGTATTGTGGGCCGTAGACGATGGCAGAAGGTCACCTCCATTCTACGTTCTGGGCCAGCTTGTTCTGCGCACATGAGGTTCTCGCTTCATGCCACAGGCTGATCTTCCATTGCTTTATTTAAGGCGTAATAAGGGTTTCATAGTGAAATAATGGTTGTTGATTTATTTATCTTATTAATTATTATTTATTTAAAGACTTAAACATCCCAACAATTTCAGACACTGCAAAAAAAAAAAAATACAACTTTCACCAAAGACTAACTTACAACACAAATCCCCTGACAGAAAATCTTAAAAGCACTAGAAACCCGTACAGCCCACCTCGACGATTACGTAGGCGGTGGCCAAGAGACTTGCTGAACTGAACTATTTCCTAGATTGTAATGGAACGCTGTGCAGCTGCTAAAAAATTTAATTTTTTATGTCCAATTTTATGTTAATAAATAATAAGAATTTATCTTATATTTTTTTATAATAGCATTTTATAGATTGTACTTTAGTCGTCAGAAAAAATTCATAGACTAGGCATTGCATGGTAGGGTAATTGCCCTTTACAAAATGATGGATATTTCTGTTTGTCAATGATCAAACTTTCTTTCTGATTTCACAAAACCTTTTGTAAGTCTAAGTAAATCAGACTTATGGGTGAGCAGTGTATTAATGTTTTTTAATAATATGAATTAATAAAAAAAAAATGTTTATGATACACAAATTAAAATTCCCTTCAAGACAATACAAATATTTTTTTATTCTATTATTCATTATATTTACAACTATATTAGAATATAAATGCACAACTGTATTATGTGCCCAGGAACATTATCACATAAAACCCTGATAGCACTCTAATAAGATGTCTACATTAGGAGATCACGAGGCCATCTTCTTTTCAGACGCGTTGGATGGTTCGAAGAGGAAGCTAAGTTGGGGTGGGGTGGTTCTGAAGATCGTTATGGAAGGATAAGTATTTGGATTGAGCTAAATCGGAAACATATGGTACATTACAGTCATTATTGATGATTTTATTTGTGACAAAGTAAAGAGCATTGAGGAGTTTAGGAAGGATTTTGGATTTACAAGGATTGAAAACGAAAGTAATTCGATGGTTTATTGCAAATAAAATAATAATTATAATTGCTTCCTTACTATCGAAGGTAGGAAAGCATTGTTTCGTGCGATAAGTAAAAAAAAATGTGCTTTGTTCTGTAAAAAAAAAGTGTTAATTCTGTTCTCTACTTTATCTTGTACATGCGCCAACGTGTTTTCTTTGATCCGTGTTTATCTCTAAAACCGTCCTCTCCATTTGGCTCAAATTTGGAAGAAGTTAGGGATTGGTAATAATCAATTTAAAAAAAAAATACTTGCTTTTAGATCAGTTAATGTATCATTTGACACGCCAATAGTTTGAAAACTGCGCGTTTGATTTCAATCAAAGTTGGAGAAAGTTTGGATAATAGTGTAGACATTACCTAGTATCAATTTCATTGAATTCCATTTAATGATTAAAATTAATATAAATAATTGTTAACAATATAATGGATGTGAAATGTGGATCATATGGAGTGGGAGTTAGGGTAAGACAATATTTTTATAGAATTTTAAGTTTTATTAAAAAAGTTACTGTATGATGTATTGTTTGGTCGATTTCAAACGTTGCTCGTAGTCGTTACATAGATTTCGTGTAATAGTCAGTAAATTTAAATTAATTTTTACTGTACGTTTGTAAAAAAAAAAAATCTTATTTGTGATTGTTTTTATTTCTATTGAAGTTTAACCAACTCATTGTGGTGAGGGATTAATGAATTTCCGAAAACGGAAAAATTTCAGACCTTGTATCATAGGTATATTTTAGCGAATGAAGGCGGTGAGGAAGCTACGCCGACCTTACTTGGCAGACGTTTTTCTTAGTTTATCACCGCCAAAGACCAAGTTCAAATTTAGTCTTCAAATACCAATTGTGCTTTTAATTTATTTTTTGCCTTTACAAAATAACTTATCAGTGTTCTTATCTTAAATGATTTTTTTTTTTTTTGTTCTAGGTGAGTACGTTCAATGCCTTTAGCCCCGCTTCATCATGTAGGTAAGAAGTTTGTTTTGGTTCCGAGATTTCCTCATGAGTCATTTATTGTCGGCGAACGGGCGTCACTGCGGAAAATTATAATGATGATTCATGTTTGCCTGTTTTCCGTTTCGATATGTCATTTTCAATAATTCTCTGTAACAATCTTGAATATAATGTCACTATGATATGACATTATCACAGAGCTCTGTGGTGTTAGACGTATTTTAAGCTGTTCAATATACTAGAATTACACTTTTTTTATTTATTTTAATTTTATATTTGATTTGCAACTGTATTACATAGAAAATACAACAAGTAAATGTGACATTGGTAACATGACATATACAACATAAAGAGAAACTACCCATTGGTAGAACTCAATTTAGAATCAAACTTAATATGAAGTTTATTCTAATTATATTATATTATTAAGATGGCTGAATTAGTCAGCCTTTTTTTTTTCCCAACAATGCCATGTTTGTTGCTCAACTTGCTTGTTAAATCTATTTCTTTATGCCATCATATTAGCCTTACCTGCTAACGGAACCGTCTTTTTGGTTTATTATTTTCAAAGATGAACCATTGTAATCGAACAAGAAATTCAAAAACTTAACCCTCTCTCAAAAGTTGAGGTTCTACGTTTCAGAATACGTAGAATTAAAAAATGAATACATTTTTTTGTCCGTCCGTCGTACGACGTGTCGTCCCCGCATTTTGTTCGAAACTACTGGACCGATTTTTTCCAAATTTGGATATAAAATCAGAGGTCACTCTCCCCAGATGTTCCTCCTTCATCGACATTACTATCCGCCTTTTCCTTTCAAGATGGCGGCTGAAAAACCTGCGTCGCTATAGACTATAGCGCCTAACCGAATGTACCGATTTCAATGATACTTGGTTAAAGTCTTTTTATCGATGCCCTTTAAATTTTTCTATACAACATACTTCAACGAAAAGAAGCTGGAAAAAAGGTTAGGGGTGGTTAAATCAAAAAGTATACACTTTTTTGGTTGATATTGTATTTTCCAATGGGACATTATATTTTCAAATTCAGGAGTTTCTTAAAGTGTTAGTATAAATTTAATATTTTACTATTTAGAAATGCATATATTTTATACATTAAATCATGAGGATGGCAAATAATCAGGATTTACAGACATGAAGATATAGTTCATTAGGTTCGCCAACGTTTCAGCTCAACCATGTTGGTCATCATCAGTGCTAAATTTTATATTACATTTCGCTCTGCTGTAGTTGCAAAATCGTTTGAATCTTGTCAAACTACAATAAATACTTTCTGATGCCCGAAAATCATATATGAAAGTTGGAAAAAAATAGTAATAATAACTTTTAAAACTAAAATTATTCAACGAAAATCACATGTTCTTAAGGAAATTAAATGAAATTTCTTAACGGAATGTAAACTTTTAAAATTATGTTCAAGAAAAAAATATATATAAGATCCACCGAATAAAGGCAGTGGCATTGTTTAAAAAAATGTATTTGTGTACAATAAAATAAAAATATTTCATGGATATATCTGTTTATAACCTCAAACACATTTACTCTTGTTTAATAATTCTAGATCCGATATTATATTAAAATAAATAATTAGTTATCTATTGCCGGTTTATTCCGAAAGTTCTAAATTTAAAATTGTTTAATTAATTTTCCTTTTTTAAAATCATAACATTCTCCACTTGCTGTTTGTGTGACAGCTTTTGGCCTCTCGCTAGTATGCAATACAAATTTCGTAACTCCATTTAGTTAATATTACAATGGAAAAAAAAAATTCATAACTAATTTAGCACTAGTAGCGCGGTTAAGAGATTAGCGCAGGGATCTCTTGGAGTCCTGCATTTCCCTCTGTAGTTGAAGGGACAAACCTGGCTTCGGGTTTCCTGCCTGATTGTATACATTGCACATAGGTATGTTTGTTTTGTATTTTAATGTTTTTAATTTACTCATTTTTAAGTTATTTTATGTTTTATTGTATATAATTGTTGATTATTATTTATTTGTTATTTTTCTTTTATTTATTTGATGTTTTCTGTATATATGGTGTGAATGTGTTCATACTTCACTATTTATTTATTTATTTACAATTATAACAATCTGTCACGTGGACAATAGATTATAATTATATAAGAACACATTCACACCATATATACAGAAAATATAAAATTAACAAAAGTAAAATAATAATCAACAACTATGTAAAATAAAAAAATAAAATAACCTGAAGATAAGTAAATTAATAACGTTATATTTCTAAATAAATAAATTTAAAAAAAATAGTAGTACAATTCCTAATCATTTATTGGTTAAATGTAAGGACGTCCTTTCAAATCTCTATAGCTCAGAGACTGTAGTTCTATGGCCTGCAATAACAAACGGAGTTATGAGGTTTTTATTGCCTACAGTCGGTACAACAAATAGGGTTTTTATTTTAATGGTCTTAATGATTTCTTAGCTGTAATTCTTAAGCTTTAGCTCGGTTAAAAATGGACTTCATAAATTGTATAATAGCCCAACATGAGCGAAAAATAATTTCTATTCATAGTACAGCGGTAAATGAAAGTTGTGTGATGCGCGCACCATTTTTTTGAAATTTATTTTTTCTGGTATTCAGAAAGCGGAACCACCGCCTATATTTGTATAAATTTCAGATTTACTCTCTCCGGAACTGATCCAGCCTTTATTAGCAATTAATCTTAATTGGCCAGGTAGATGAGTTTTCTCACCTGGAACAATACCTTGCCACTCCTAACCGCGGAGGAGGAAAAGTAGATTGTGTAAGCAGGAGGATGTAAAGGGATGTAAATGTCCAATAGCAAATCGTATAAAATTAAGGCTAGGAAACATACACCTCTGGCTAAAGGATATAGCACCAATGCTATGTGACGGTTTAGGAAAGAAACGGTTTTTCTCAACGCTTCCGCTCATTTCTAATGTTAATAACACTGACTTAAGATGAAATCTGCAATGTACAAATTGCTTTGGAATAAGCAAATTCAGTTGACAGCTTAGGCGGCGGCCAATCAAAGGATACAAATCAGCTCAGATCTCTTTGGCTTCCTAATTCAAGTTCAAGAATAACTTCCTGTCAGTTTAGTGTATTCATCTTGCGAATTAGTGTTTTGGGAAAGGTTGTTGTAATTTTATTTTGTCGTGTCTGGTATGTCTACATTTTACTGGTTTATTTTCGAACGAAAGGGACGGGATTACTATATTTTTAAGGAGAATGTTTTTATATTTTTGAGATGGAACATTGACAAACGTTTTAAAATCAGATTGTACCGTTGAAGAAGCTTAATGAAGCGAAAATGTTGATAATTTTATACTAGCTTATCACTCAATTCCTTGTCACATATTTCTCAGCATTATTCAGATTTATAGGTTGTATTATGTATTAAATGGATTGAACTATTTGTTGATATTTTATTTAATTTTTTTTTTTTTTGTATTTTTTATAATTAGGAGACATCCCCTGTCCGCCTATCGGTGGACTAACCCTCACTTCACAAATTATACAGTTGTTCATTTAATTGTACTATTCGTTGATCAAATTGTATAACTTTAATTTGCATGTATTGTGTAATTCAGATTTTATTATTTTTTATCAACATAAAATAAACTGAACGATTATATTATACATCGCGCCTTATTGGCAAATTATATTATTATATAATTACAATTATTCTTATTGCCAATTTGTTACAATCGTCCAGCTTCATATAAGCCTAACAATAATTTAAACATTTTATTTCTAATATTTTAATTGTTCGTTATATTATGCTGGCTTTTCTGTTTCATAATAATTATATCACAATATAATATAATTAATCTATTGTATTCAAGAGAATATGTCTACAAGGTAAAATCAAACTACTACTTCCAGGTTAAAATAACATTTTCCTTATAAATTTTTAACCTAAAATCTTTATTTTGTAGTAGGTGAGTAGGAGGTAACAGGAGTTCAATACATATGTAATTAAATGAACTGCTGTGTAATTTGTAAATCGCCATAGGAGAGCATTATTATCGAGCCTAGTGGACTGGGCTGCTGCTAAGTTCCTGTTGTCTTCTACTCTCCTAATACTACAATAAAATAAAATATAAAAGTCGCTAAAAACTTTTTTATATAATAGAGAGAGTAAAATTGAAATGTTGGAGATTTCGGGAAATAAAATTTGTTTATATCACTTGAGCCACCGCATTTTATAGCAGTTTGTTTTGCTTTTCTATGATGATATAACATATTATTATATGATGATAAAACATATCATCAGTGAAGAAAAGGACTAATTATAGGCCTTCTAGCTACATCTACGGCTGTGGAATATTTCCTTCGGAGAGTCCTTGATCCTTGCGAGGGTGAATCACCCTGGTTCTGCTCAAGGACTCGTCTTCCCTCCTCTGTCTTCGGTCCCAACAGGATCTGTTTGTATATAGAGAGTAATAAAAGCAGGTACCTCGCTCATCCTCAGTGGATAACTGTACTATTTTTGTAAATTATTTATTTTTACCAACACTTAAATGAACATTTTTATTTGTTATTTGACCACAATGTTAATCAGTGATTATAATAAATTAATATTGAAAATTTGACAACTTCTGTAAAAATAATTCATTGGGTTACAATGATAATTATAAATTTGTTTACTTATCTAAAAGTAAAAATTTCATAGTTTCCATTACTGAACCCTCAAACAGTTTAGGTCGGATGGGACCCGGTCATCAAAAATACGTTTGTGCATTAATAGCTATATCAAAATTAAAAAGTCATATATATTTTAACATATATCCATTAAGTCATGTGGTATAATTTACCATGATGATTCGTAACCAGGGTTGCCTAGGAGCGGTTTGTATGAGAAGAGGGGAGTGTCAAGAAGTTGTTTGCACGAGGGAAGGTGTCACAGTTTGACGGGTTTATGGATTTTGTAGACAAATATATTTTTGTGAGGCTTCCATTTCGAGGAACTTTAATGGCGGAGCAGGAGAAAAAATGGAATACTACTTTCTCTTGTACCGTTTTTTAAGAAGAGGAGAGCAATGCATTTCTTGGAAGGAGGGTATTCGGCGCCATTCACTTGAGGGCAATAGATAAGTGTCCGCCTATTCGTAATTATCAACAATTATTGGTTTCTAGTGTACTTGGACTTACTTTTTACCATATTATTATTATTATTAATGTATGTACATAGGTAATTATTATGTTAATGTATTTTTTAATTCTTTTTCAATTTGTTGTAAAAAAAAAAAATATTTTTTGAAAAGTTAAGTGTAATAGCCGATGGGTGCTTTCATTCTCAATCCAATCCACCCCAAAATAGGACCAATTTTTTTTTTTTTCATTGGTCTATATTACTTAATGGGAGTAATTCAAATTAAATATTTAAACAATCACCATATTTAAAAAAAATTTAAAATGTTTGTACAATTACTAAATGTAATTATTTCTATGCAATATTGTTCTTGTAATATTTTTTTCTTTAGCTACTTTAAGGACCATATCATCATTTTATTTAGATGTTATTTCGTTTATTATTCAAATAATCGACCAAGAAAAAAAAGTAATTTCCTTCTCAAAATTTGTGGTTTTACGTTTCAAGGTACGTAGAATCCGATAATGGTATAAAAAAAACTACTGGACCGATTGTTTCGAAATTTGTTTCCAATTAGGAGGATGATCTTTGGATCTTGGCATTACTATCTGCCTTTTTCTTTCAACATGGCTGCCGATACACCTGTGTCTCTGAAGACTATAGCGCCGAAACCGACGTAACGATTTTAATGAAACTTGGCTAAATTAATCTCCTCGATGCCCTTTATATTTTTCTAGATGACGTTCCTCTGTGAAAAATACTTTCTTTTCAATTGGTGCTACTTTCCATTTTGGTTGGGTGGCGTTGGACTTTCTCTCTATCCTAAAGTTTCGAATTTTTTTATTATCTATAAAATTTATCAGTGATAATTAACATAATTATTATAAAACGGACAATATAATACTATATATATGTTTTTAAGCCGATGGCTGTATAAACACTGTAACACTTAAAACAAGTATGTAATTATTTACTACAGAACATTTTGGCGCAAATATATGTTTTTAATATTTTTCACAAGTTCTCCTACAAAGCTGAAATCCTTTGTTTTGCTTTTCGATTTTTGAAATGTCTTTCATCAAATTGTTGTCTATATTTCTTAGAAAATTATTAATGATGAAATACATATATATATATTTAGTTTAATATTACGAATCTTCTTTTATTTATTCTTCTATATAACAAGGAAAGTAGTGTTAAATATGATATATAACTGTTTAGAAATAATAGATCATTGTGTAATTTATTTGCAGTTTTTTTTTTCTTCCGTTGTAAAAAAAAAATAAATAAATTAAATTCTACTGCTCATTACTGGCATGTCAACTGTATCAATTAATACCACTTCCGCTTATTGTTACGAGCTAGTCGGTAGATAGGGATTTAAATATAAAAGTTTAAAAAAGTATTTATTTAAATATATTTTTTGTTGTTTTATTTTTCACTGTTGAGATGAATATGAGAACTGCAAACTCTGTCGTACCTCAAGATGCTTAGAGAAAATACAATATATATTTACACATATTATAATATATACATACATACATACATATATATATATATATATATATATATATATATATTATAATCATAATGTATAAAAGTATATATATATACTGGAAAAGAGATAGTGAAGATAGTTCGCTGCGTGTAATGCTCTACGAGCGGACCCAGCCAGGGTCAACGGCACTCAAGGTCGCTCCAGTTGTGCGTACCTTTCTGGGGGGTCTTCGCCTTTATCTCTCTGTATATAATCTCTATGTATGTGTGTATATATATATATATATATATATATATATATATAGTTAATTTATTTATTTTCGGATTCTAATGAAAATTTCCTCAAATTTTAATGTGTTTAACAGGTGTATTTTTTACAATTTACTTATCTATACGTTATTATTTTTTTTTTTTTATTGTGCATAGTTTTTTATTATTATTCTTCTTTTGTTAATTTTATATTTTCTGCTGTATATATTGTATGAATGTGTTCATATATCACTATAATTATTGCCCATGTGACAGATTGTTATATTTCTAAATAAATAAATTTAAAAAAAAATACAATACAGGTTTAAATACAGATATCTTAAGAGCTATAATAGAAGCCAAAATATTAAGAAAAAAAAATCATTTTTTCTCCTAGAACGAAACAATTTTTTAAAAGAATTTTTCAAGGTGTGGAAAACAAATATTACTTTTTTGTAATCCAAAAAAATATATGTTATCCGAAACAGCATTTTCACTATATATTTTTTTTTTTTTCTCTTTCATCACTCATATTTTCCCTTTTGTTCCTTCAGAACGAATTTGAAAATTCTTTCCGCCCAAACATATACAAAATAATACGTAATATTATATTTAAATACAAGTTTTATGTTTGTTTTATTAATGTTGTTTAACTTGGTTGAATTGAACCGTGTTCATATTAGAATTTGATTGATCAATTGTTTTTGCTTTGATTTTTTCCTATTTTCGAAAAAAAAATCCAGACAACATACCTCATTTTGTAAATATAATCTTACTTAAGATACCCGTCCGGATTAAAAAAAAAAAGTTGACCTAGCTGTACTACTGGTACAAATTGAATCAATTTGTTACTGAAGGAAAACAAAATTGAGATTCGTCTTTCGAAAAAAACCTTCAATACAAATTTTCATAG
Organism: Nezara viridula; assembly: GCA_928085145.1. Lineage (NCBI taxonomy): Eukaryota > Metazoa > Arthropoda > Insecta > Hemiptera > Pentatomidae > Nezara > Nezara viridula. The sequence goes on from OV725080.1 coordinate 1,002,979, forward strand.
CGATAGAAACATTTAAAAAATTAGCTCAAAATTTACGCCTTTGCTGAAACAATCGATTTTTTTTTTATCAGGAACTACAAAAGTTGTGATAACTTCAACTTTGCTTCACCTATCTACCAAGATGGTGTTCGGTTCCTCCTCATTTCTACCAATATCCATTAGTTCGCTAAGAAGCTTCCAACATTTCTATCCCCTTTTCGTAGTTGTAGAAGTAGGTTCTCTGTCCATTCTTGCATTGCGTTTTGTAAGTAATCTGCAAAGCTTGTGCTAAAATTTTTATGGGATTCCTGTAGCTTACAATAGTCCGGGGAGTTAATGTCTTGCATATTTTGAGTACTTCATCTAACAACGCAATAAAGAGGATTGGCCCTTAGCTATCTCCATGTCGCAAAAAGTATTCACTCGGTGTAATACAATATATAATATCAAAATATATTTATTTATCAACAGAATATATCGAGTCGCGGTCATAGAAATTGCACCACCTGTTTCTTTTGATTCTTATGTTGACAACGCTGATTCCATTGAATATTATTGTCTATCTTTACTTAGATAGAGGTTAGAAGAAAATTTTAACAATGCTCAGTTTTAACTAATGTCAGGATAAAAGCTGTAATTATGATGACCTGTATCAATAACTTTAATCGTAAAAAAATATTAAAATTGTGACGTTACATAAAGTAAAGGAATCTTCAGTGTAAACAGTAAGGAAGCTAGGATACCACCAACCAAAGGTATTCATTGAAGAGAAGAAAAAAAATTATCATGGATCGAAAGAAATGAACTGGAAGCAGAAAAAACAAACGAACAATTTGACCGCTTAATGGTATGATTGTTTTTAGAATGTCGTTTCAAAAGTGGAAAGAAATATCTAGAGATCTTGCAGATTGCAATCTAGTAAATAAAATAAAATTTAATAAAATCTTTACTGGGTGATACAATTTCTATGAGCGTGTGTATTTTGTTTTAATATATTTGTACTAATTTAAATGTTATTGTTATGTTGCCTTTTATCAGGCCTGATGAAGGCATACAACTTTAGAACCTTAGTTCAAAATAATTTTTTTTTTGTGTGTTTCTCACTTTGACTGTTATCCCTCCCCCCAACCAACTTCGCTAACAGGACATTGTGAAACTTGATGCGTATTGTAACAATAGCAAAAATGATCGTGCGTTCCCGAATGGTAGGTTCCTTCCAGAGAAACACTTAACGACATTTTTCTACTAAATAATGCTTTGTGGAGTATGTGAATTAAAGAGATACAAGTTTTATATAAAAGTTGTAGAGAACAATATTTTTTATTATTACCATATATGGAACAACCATAATAATAATATTTTAATTAAATAAATCTTGAATATAACTGTTTTTTGTGTTTTCACATTAGTAATTAAAGGCTGACTCGTTATAAGATTATTTACTCGTAGAAAATTATGGGAAGGTGTTCTTGTTGTTGTTCCTCGACTGGGAAGGAAGACAAAGGAGCAGTTAATTTAATTTCGGAGCGGCACTTCCGGTGAGGACTTCTCAGTTCCGGTCCCCAGCTGGGAGCCAATGCCCCCTCGATATAACGTATAATTTGTATTTTATTTATTTTTCCATTCGAGGCCGAAAACTGGTCGGCCACGTTTGTGACCTTAATGTCACGTGCCGATTTGTGTCACCGAAGCGTATTTTTGCTCGTTCCCTCGTGGCTGTCCGTTTATTGGTCAGTTATCTGCGCAGTGATCAGCGATAGATAAGCATTTTCCTTTGTCTTGAGAAATTATTGCTTTAGAGAGCAATTTTAGGTTTCGAATCGTTTGAGTCGTTTATTTCAATAAGTAAACCCTTATTTATGAAACACGAAAAATTATATTTTCATTTCAGGTGTAATGTTGAATCCAATATTACTTTAGTAAATCACTGACTATTTCAATAGTAATTAATGAACAATGAAACTTAAATAGGGCCACTTTTGGAAAGAATCCAACTTGAGTCTAGTTTTTTTTTAACAAAAAAAAGGTTGGTTGGGTTCGATTTGAAGAGTAAACAATTGTCTATGATTTGGAGGGGGGGAGAGAAGGTTATAGAAAATGTATTATACAAAAACATCTTTTTTTTTTTATAATAATGGTACAATTCATTTATTTTTAATTTTAACAAAACAGTTTTGGAACATTTTTTTTTTTCTTTTTTGTGAATACTTAACAAAGAAGAACTGGGACACTCTGGAAGCCTTGACAAAAAGGCCGGTTTTGGAAATGCCTCTCTTCTCACCATTTTTTAAAAATGTTTTGGTTCGTTTTTTGAAGAAAAAAAATCATAGCATCTGATTCATTGGATGTATTTTCTTTGGCAATCTGTACCTATGTCAATTATAAAAAAACAAGATTATGGTCCACTTTCAAAAAAATCCACTCATTTCTTTTTATTAATAGTTTTTTCTTCTTTTTTTTATAGCATTTAATACCTTACCTATACTAGCATTTAATACCTAACTTGAAAAAAAAAAACTATTGCAATTGCTACTAAAATAATAAATAATATAAGCTTAACAAAAATACAACTTAAAGAAAAAAGATTGATAAACAATTAAACAATTTATTTTTTTAATTTAAAATAAAACAATTTATATCATAGGCATAGACTTCGGAACACTAGGGGAACGATCCCTCCCCCCCCCAATAATTTGAAGTAAAAAAAAAATAAAATCAATAATAAATAAGCTACTTAAATGAAAGAATATAAAATGTGTAAATTAAAATCGATTAAGAAAAGTCGACTAGTTGGCTAAGCTAGGACCCAGTAGTAGATATGTAACTATCTTATTGATATGAAGTCTTACTTTAATTTAAATTGTCATTTATATTGGAAGAATTTTCATGTGATATCCTGATCACATTTTCCACGGAAAACAAGTCGGACTGTGAAAAACGGTGTATTTTTATTTAATGTTTTAGACATTAAGAAATCAAAGATATTTTTCACTCTTTTACATTATTATTTTTTAGCTTAAACAGTTCTAGAAATGTACCATTGTTATGAAGGTTGTCATCCTTCTCCACTGTCTTTAATGTAAACAAATACCTTTTTATATTCAATCGTATTTTTTTTTAGATATCTTCAAGTATATATAATAAGTGAAACAAAAAAAAAATCTTTCATATTGGTTAGTTCCACAATAATTATTTTGAATGTTTACACATAGTATAAACACCCGCAATTTTTTATCTTATTTTTTTGTCCGTTGCCTTTCCCCCAATCAAAATCGGAAGTCTCTGCCGATGACTTATATCCTATAGCATGAATGTCTGTTAAGATATTTTTTATTATTATAAATTAATATATTATACTTTATGTTGTAAATTTCTTTCCGAATACAATCGTTATTAGTTTTCTTCTATTACTCATTTTAAGTTTCTATTTCTTTCATATTTTAGTTTCTAAAAACATTTAGTTTACTTTTTATTAACTTTTTTACTGTTTTAATTGTTTAATATTCATTTGCGTTTTATTACTTTTAAAAAAAATATTATCAATTAGTTGTCATTTTTTAATACATCTACCTTTAGCTGCAATTCTTTTGTTACTTATTGCGAATTTGTATTACTTTATTGTTTTTATTTAAACAAAGTGTTTGTATGTTTTTTTATTGTTGTAATGGAGTAATAATATAGTTGTCCATATATATTCTAGGTATGAATAAAAAATATTGTTTCAAACGTTAATTAGAAACTACAAAGGTATTTCTCTTTTCTTTTTATTTTTGCCTTTACCAAAAATTATAGCGAAGCCAAAGAACAATTTGGCCCAAGGTCGAATAGTTTAAATTTTGTTGAGATGAAAGAAAACAATAATTAAGTAGTTATAGATCGTGGAATTTTACCTGAGCTCTTCGTGGTGGTGGGGACACAGCTGTTGCTGTTTACAACGCCCAAATTTGGAATTGTTTTCAATAATAAGGACATTTAGGGGTTCAGTTAATAGGCCAATGGCTTATAAAAACTAAATTTGGGCATTTTTGGTATAAATATTTATTTAAAACTAGTTAAGAATAAATATTTTTATAACCTTTCACCAATATTCAGTTCAAGATATTTAATCAAGCCATCTTAGCTATTATGTCTCCCCACTTTTTTTCTTCGGTCTTCCTATTTTCATTTATTCACTATTCATATTTCATTATGGCCATATGAAATATTTCTTTGGCTCTAAGATTCGAATAATGTTATGAATTGGGATATGTATATCACCACATTGGGATATACAATCGACACCATGTTAAAATAGCGAACATACAACGTTAAAGAGGCTCGTATTGGTTACTTTAGCAAAACGGTCTACCGACGATAACACAAACGTTATTGATGGAAGTTCAGGATAGTTAATAGTTAAGGATGGAAAGTTACAGATCGTGGTCCAGATATTTGCTTTTCGTCCCCACACTGGGTCAACTGGTTACATATTATGTTTATTGAGTTAGCTTCCAGAGTTAGCTTATACTGCATGGAGAACATACGGCGTTGTTATTCGGTTTAGAGTTCAAAAATGTTTGAAACATTCCGTAAACAATAGAAAAAATAATAATAATAAAGTGCTCAAACTTGTTTATACCGGTTACTCGACCTAAAAACTCGACCCTTGTATATAGTGAGATAAGCTAATAAATATCTTTTCATCAAAATACTCAACATCTGTGCTGAACCTCTGATGAAATCTTAACTACTAAAAAATCAATAGAGATATTTCTAGTTATTTATGTTTTATTTTCTATAGAATTGTTATTTTATTTTTATTATAAAATGTATTGAAATTTAATATAAACAAGATTTTATTTTACCTCAAGAAATTGTATAAAAGTTTTTTAAAAACACAACATAAAATTATAAGTATTGTTTTATAAAGCGTCACTTCCGGTTAGCAGATTTTGGGGGAAATGTTGCTACATTCCAGGTATATACAAACCTTAAATATGAAATTTCAGTTTCGTACAATTTTTCATTTATGAGCTGGACTTACACACACAGAAACCATTTTGCGAGACTTGGTTATTTTCACGATCGCAATACTTTCCTTTACTATGTATTATATATAAAGGAAAGTGTATGTAAAAAATTACCAAAGGAAATTCAATGAAATGACATTATATGAAGGAGGGATTCTTCTAAAAAATACTCTCATCTAGTCCAAACATCTCGTTAGTTCCCTTCCTTACTCTCCTCTACTCTACTTCAATAACCGCCACATCCATTTTTCTCTACAGTCAGAAATCTAGGAGTAACCTTTGACCAGAACCTCTCCTGGACTAACCGATCTCCCAGATTATCCGAAAATCCATAACTCCACATCCTTAAACAATTCCTAAGATTTCGTGATTGTATTCATTTAAAAAACAGGCAGCTCCTTGTAACCTCCTTCTTTTCCTCCTCTTCGACTATGGTTGTTTGGTGTAGGAGGGTTGTCTGCCAGGCAGGAGATGAGACTCATGAATTACTTCTTTGGGATCCCAGGTCTTGTTTCCTTCTGGTACACCGAGTTTAATTGGCTCTATCCCTACTCCCCGACGACATTTTTCTCCTTGGTGTTTTCCTTTTTCCAAGTTCTGAGAACCAAAAATTTCCGTACAGCTTAGAAATTGTTACTATACTCTCCTCAAACAACTCTCTCAATACAAAATCTCAACCTATATATTTATATATCCCCTTCCATAAAACTACTTCCTTCAGAAAATCCTTCGCCCTTTTGGAACTCCTTACCCATCTCCATTTGTCTATAAATTCCTTCAAACAATTCCTATTCTAACACTTACTTCATATTCAAACTTCCGTAAAAATTTACTTGCTTCTGTACGCGGTATAATACAATCAACTGTGTAATTGCAATTAAGAGTTAATTAGGCATTTTGCATCCTCTAAGCCAGACTAATGTTTATAATTATGGAACTCTGTTTTTATTCCTAGGAGGCTGTAAACCAAGAATACAATTATTTTTTTCATTTTATTTCATTTCTAAATATAGCATGCTGTTTCTGTTTTAATCGTGGACGGCGTTGTTGCCGTGTTGACACGATGAACGAGAGGATGGTATAGGACTGGTATCGATGGAAAGCTAATGAGCTGCACCGGAACTGACATTAAAATTATCGAGTGCAATGTTGGGGGGGGGGGATTACCAGGTAATTGGAAAGGTCTGCAGTTGACAGCTGTTGGCTCAGTCGATACCATCAGAGGCGAGGTCTGCGCGTAGGGTCTACTGGGGAGGATATCTACTTTATATCTTAACCATTGTTCATTTTATAATTATTGAACATTCTAAAAACAAAATTATAAAAAGTATGTATTTTAGTTCCTTGACATAGCGTTTATCGCATTGAAGTACAACGATTTATGCTGAAGTTAGGAACAACCTGGTAAATTCCAACGGGAGGTTAACACTTCTGAAAGGAGTTAAATAACACAAAAAATGTATTTATGGATTTTACGCCATACTTATTAGAAGTAGTAGGCCATGGTACAGACCCTTTTTTTATCAAATTATTAACATCCGTTTGAAAATTCTTGAATAGCTTCATCTCATCGTAACCTACACATTTTATATTTACGATAATTCTCGGAATTTTCAATCTGGAGGTCGGCAAACTTCATCTATTTAATTTGGTACTAAAAATACCCATTTGCTTTACACTTGAATTGTTAGATAATATGATCACGAAATCGAGAAAATACAAAAATATTAGACTGTCTGGTCTATACAAAACCTTGTTATTTTGAGAGGTTGGCGGAGGTCCCGCCAAATTGTCCAATATTTATGTAGGCCACTTTTATTATCGATTGTATGATTTTACGATTCAAGTGTGAAGCAAATGGGTATTTACGAGTTTTTAGCAGCAAATTAAATAGAAAAAGTTTGCCGACCATGAGATAGAAAACTAGCTCCAGTTCTGAGAATAATTGTAAATATAAATTTTGTAGGTTATGATGAGTTGAAGCTATTTACGAAGTTACAGGCGGATGTCAATAATTTGATATAATGGGTCTGTACCGCGAGCTGTAAATTATTATAAATTTACTTAATAAAAGGTCTAAATTGGACTAATGTGTGCAAAGAAGTTGTTTATTTGACTTAGCATTCATGTTTTTAAAAGTGTGTTAAGTGTTTAATTTTTTTAACAATCAATTACATTTCTGATATGCTTATTTAAAATATAATAAAATTTTCTACAAAGAATAAATTTTTTTTTCATAAAACATAGTTGTATTTTTCCTTTCAGGGGAAGGGAATTCAACCCAAAAGCCTCTCCCCCCGTCCCGTAGATCCACCCGTGCATAAAACATGAACAACCACACGTATTCGTGAAAATTCAAGTAATTCTTGTATTATAAAGATAGCCGTGTGGGTGAATGCAGATCTAATATTAATATGTAAAGCCAACAAGGACTTGCAGTAATTGCTCCAGAGGATTGGAATATTTTTCTAGATGAAATTCCCCTCGGTTTTCTAAGGGGGGGGGGATCCAGTTTGTTGAAATATTAAATTTCATCAGAGGCAGAATGTGGAAGGCGGGAAGCGGGAGAACATGCCATCCCGACCAGCTTCCCCCCTCCCACGATATTGCTTGTAGTTCTTATTTCGCCTTTTAATTTCTAATGTCAAAGGATAATAATAATCCTGTTAGGCCACACAAACATATATATATATATACATATACAGAGTATCCCACAGAGAAATATATAGAGGCAGAGCTCAGGAGCTACAAAAAAGGTCGAAGTCCGGCGACTTGGTCTCTTTAATGGATTAATAAAGAGGAATAAAGCAACAATAAAGCTCAATAAATAAAGAAAACTTCATTAAAAAATAAAGCTTCAGATTAGCTACAAGAGTGGGATTTATGCTCAACGATTAAGATATACAGGATGTCCCGTAGGTAGAGCGAAATTTTTAGTAAATTCGAGTGATAGCAAGGTCTCGCCAAACGGCCCAACACTTTTGTAGGCCACATTTTTTCTCGATTTTGTGATCAAATTATCTTACGTTCCAAGTAGGAAGCGAATATGTATTTACGAGTTTTTAGTACCTAATTAAATAGAGAAAGTTTACCAACATCCTGATTGAAAGCGCACCAATTTGAAAAATTTTTATTAGTAAAATATTTGTAGGTTACCATGAGATGAAGCGATTTACGAAGTTTCAGTCGGGTGTTAAAAAGGTATGTGGACATTTTTTTGAGCGAATTTCAACATCAGAATGTCTTGATGTATGTGTTCTTTTTATTAAATTATTTTTAGGTTACTTTGTTCTTATTTATTGTCTATATTATTTTTCTGTATAATTTATTTTATTTATTGTTCGCAGAGTGTGAATGTGATCTCTGAACACTATTATAAATGTCCTTGAGACAGATTGTAATATTTTTCAATAAATAAGCTAAAAAATAAAAATTTAAAAAAATAAAAATAAATATATATATATATATATATATATGAAGGTTACGATGAGATGAAGCGATTTACGAAGTTTGGTAATAATAATAAACTGGATGTTAATAATTTGATAAAAAGGAGCCTGTACCACGGACTAAAAAGGTATGTGACGATTTTTTGAGCGAATGGTTGGATCGAATTTTAACATCAGAATTTCTTAATTGTTTACATATCCTTGTCTAGGTTGAAAACAGGATAGCTGCTGCTGGTGGGACGGCACGTGTTGCAAAGAGCTCGATGGCCATCCTTGGTGAAGAGGGTCGCGTGTAATTCCATTTTACAGCAGACCGTATAGCCCTCGGAGGGAACGCCCTGGGACGATTTGATGGCCATGTTTACCGCGCGGCTCGAGGGGGCAGAGTAAACAAGAGAGAGGAGAGTTCGCATGTCAGGCGTCTCGTGGCGCTACCGATCTCTTATGAATAAATATAGAAAGTCCCCGTGGTCGATATAATTTATCATTTAAAATGTCAATAAAAGGTTTGTTATGTTAAGTAGTAGAATATTGGTGATGTAAAATAAACCAAACGTTAGGCGAGTGTCTCGCCTATAAACCTGAGTAATCTCATTTCGAAAATCCAAGCGGAGGTAATTTTTTTTTAAAGTGAAAACTACTTTAGGCGCGTTTTGCACTTTTTTTGTGAAAGAGTGAATTAGATTGAGCCGTCAGGTCTCCGATGTATAACGCTCGGTTGGAGTAGATTAATTGAAATATTTTTGCATGTGGACCTATTGTTAGCGAGAGAAATGTTCATCACTTCATACTCTTTGTAATTAGCTATTATTCATAACTTTGTCTTGACGCCGCGTTAGAGAGGCGAAAAGGAAAGAAATAGTGTCGAAAACCAAATGATAACGAGTTCTTTTGAAGATAAGGATTAAAATATCTCAGAAACTAAAAATCGGAACGCTAAACAAAGCTTATGGACAATACTCGAGATTTATTTGCGCAATGTTTCCATTTTGTGGGGGTCACGAAAATACTTCGACTTCGTCATAAGTTAGGGTGCACTCCCATGTATGGAGAGATTATGTATTTTATCTACCGAAAGTATTCGACACAATTTAATAAACACACACTGAAAAAGGATACAAATGAAAATGTATCCATGGTTAGTAAAAACTAAAGGAAATCTCTTCAACACATTTTATTCCCCTTCAATTATATTATCTGGGTACAGTTCAGGTTACTCGCAATTGCTTAATGGCCTACATTCTCCATTTCATTCATCCTTCATAGGTACAAATATTTTATGCATTACTTTGTTTTTCAAATATCTTAAGCCACTTCTCATCTCTTCTCATCATCTCATCTAATTATCAAGTTTATGTACGGAAGCGCTAGCTAATAGTTTTGCATAAGAAAAATTACAAGAATTTTCTGCCTTGATTTCTTCTACAATTTCGATTCTTCTCTTCATCGAAGACTCTACATACCTAAACTTCTCTGTTTGCTTAAATGTAATCTTTTCTAATCTATATCACTGAAATCTCCGTCATATTTGCCCTTAGCCATATATCTTATCTTGCTTCTGATTTTGTTTTGGCGAGCCAGTGAAAAAAAAAAAAATGATTCTCTTTGACTGATTTATAGCTCCTATTCAATTATAACTCTAAATATAACAAGTTGTGGGGTTCGTTAGTGTAAAAAAAAAAAAAAATAATAATTGTCGAAATAAATTCCCGCCAATGTTCCATCTACCTCCAGCCAGGTATGTAAACACTCCTCCTGTTTACTATAACGGTAAAATAAAAATATATTAAATTCAAAACCGCATTCCTCCCAAGGCTTGCGGAAAAATATCAACTAGAAGAAGACAGGAGGAGCAAGACGCGGACTAAATATAGACTACGCCGCTCTCTGGGGAGACTAGTGTAATTAAAATTCTCCAAGTGGAATGCCACTTCAAGTTCAAGGAGAGTTAAATCGCTCGGCCAACTCGCTCCTCAGGTTAAAAAAAAATATATGTTTGTATTTGCCAATACAGCTGCCTGTTTATTCTTGATTATTTCCGTCTTCCTCACTATCGAGAGAGACAGAGGAGAAAAAGAAATGAAGAGAAACTAAGATATATATTTTTTTTTCCTCTTCAAGAATCGTCCAATATAAGGTTTTAACAGATATCCGTATGTTCCCTACTTTCTGCCTTGAAAATTTACTTTATCATTAATGAAATTTTATTCAATAGTAATTCATAAAGTTTTTTTTTTAAATATATCTAAATTTCGAAATAAATAAAACATAATGTGCGATCAATTGTTAAAACAGCTTTCAGTCTGATCACTAAGGGCGCATTTTTTTGTTTGTTTGGAAAACAGACTAAAATTTACTTTAATATTTCATCAATGCTTACCTCAATTAATAGAAAATTGAAAATTAATAGAGTTTTAGATTTTTTATTTTGCACATAGTTTCCTAATAAGAAATGGAAGAGAGATTTCAATTTGTTTTAACAGAAAAATGTAATATCGTTGTTTATTTTATTTTTGTATTTTTACGTTTTTAGGTAAAAGAAAAAATTCCAGTTTCTACTAAATAAAAACCTCTTTAATATTTGATTGCCACTATTTCATTTTACTATTCCGGAGGACTTTCGACCCCTTGTATATGATACAGCCTACTTATAATTCATTACTGCCTATTGCTTTTATATGTTGATAGTAAGTCTTTTAGACCCTATCTTCATCCTATGAATAATAGTCTTCTAGGGCACCATTTTTTGTCTCATTTTGCGATCTCATCTAATATAAACAAAAATTACACTAGGTAATTTGTTTTGCGATGATCGAAATTAATATTCATAAGTTGAATTTCATCCTGAAAGATAAAGATGTGTATTAAACTAAAATCTACGCATTACAATGTGTTTCAGTTGTTTCTAGATTAGGCCATAATTCATATTAGCAGGAAATTATACTGGCATCTATTTTTACTTTCACTTACCTATACATGAAATATATAGTAAGGATAAGTATTACGATTGTGAACATTTTTGAATATTAGTTTTCAACGCAAAGGAAAATGTTTTGAGGTCTCCTGAGTTCAAATAACTAAGTTCCGCAAAATGTTCTGTGTTTGTGTGTATGTATGTATGTTATCAGTCTAGCTCAAAAGCGAAAAGTGGTGCTAGGTGGCATGGCATGGCATGAAGATGGTGTGCCAACTTGCTATTAGCATTAGAGTTGACATTAGCAGAGGAGGCAGCCTAACATCAACATCAACAACAACAACAGAGCAGTAACAGTAAGACGCCCCTCGCATCCTCCCCAATAACGCGACCTTTCTCTCCACCCCCTTGCTTCCCCTCGCTGGCCTGGTCCAGCGCAACGCCTCATAGTGGTAGTGTTCTCTCTCGTAGTGTCAAGGCTGTATCTGCCTTGTTATATCTAGTTTAGTAACACTGCTGTCCTCATCTATCAGAAGAAAGTTATTATCGATTTAGTTTTAATTTCCTTTTAAAATTTTAATTATATTTTCATATTGTAATAATTTTGAATATTTAATAGGTGACCGTTGCGTTATAAAGGAAGGAGATGGTCCGAGGTGGCGGCCATAAATAGGATAAATAGTGGTAAAACTATTTTTATTAAAAGCCAACGTTTCGACCCGACTTTGCAGGTGTTCATCAGGACTAGAACGGACAAGATAGAAAAAGATGGAGAATTGTGGAAGTTAGATAATATTTAGACAAAAAATTATAAACAATCTGAATAAGCTGATTAAAATTATATACAGTGAGTACATTAAAATATGAACAGAGTAAACTAAGTAACAAGATCCTAAATTGAAGTAAATAGATGCTAACAATTGTGTAATATATAATAAATGCAAATGTGAATATACTTCTATAGATCTACAATAAAGATTGAAAGAAAAGGAAAAAGGATATAATATGGAATAATAGACATAAAGGAATGTGGAGGAAGAAAAGATAAAAGAAAACCAAATAAATAAGTAAATAAAATTGGAAGAATAAAATTAGAGACTTACAGGTGTGTTCAGCTAGGAGTTTCACTTAGAACTGGAAAACCAGGGTAAGGGCAGGTATAGGGGAAGCTGATTTGTTTAGGTGATGGAGAAAATCCTAGAAAATTACAGAATCTAAGATTTGAAGATATGGATGGATACAATGGAAAAATACTATATCATATAATACTATATGCTGGTATATTTATGACCGCCACCCCGGACCATCTTCTTCCTTTATAATAATTTGTTTGGACCTATTAGATCTTACCTTAACAAATATATATTTATTATTATTATTTATTATGATATTTACAACTGTATAAAAAATAAAATACATCCAATAAATTCGTATTATGGATATAATGACATGAAACACATGTTGAGAAACTACCCATTGGTAGCACTCTAATAATATGTCTATATTAAGAGATCAGGTGGCCGGCCATCTTCTTTTCAGACGCCTTGGAGGTTATCGGGAATTGAATAGGAAGCAAAGTTAGAAACAAGAGGGTTGGGATGATTATGAAGTTTATTAGGGAAGGATAGATATATGGATTGGGCCAAATCTGATACATAAGGAACATTAAGATCATTATGGATGATTTTATTTGTAACAAAGTAAGGAGCATTGAGGATTTTACGAAGGATTTTGGATTGTAAGGATTGGATGCGAGAGAAATATTTGGTGTAGCCCCATAGCTCCAAATAGGCCTTATTATAGTCATGTAAATGAGTCTTTTGTAATTAATTGGAAGGTTAGAGCTTTTGTCTAGTAAGTGTTGAAGTAGTCGGAAATGTCGAGCTTCTTGTCGTTTCAGTCTGGTATGAGGATTCCAAGTTACAAGTTTGTCCAGATGGAGTCCTAGGTAACGGATTTGTTCAACAAGAATAAGCGAAATATTATTAAATGATACTGAAAGACAAGAGGTCATTTGATGAAGTCATCAAAGGTTTACGACAGATATATTTTACGTTCGAATGAATGCATCACCATACAGATAGCTAAAAATGTAAATTTTTCTCTTGAAGCAGATTAATACTACAGAGGAAGTACTGATTAAAAAAAAATATTAACATACAATAGTGGATTCAATATCTGTTTTATAACTAATTGCTCTGTAAGAAAAATATATGAAATTATTGTTAAGTAGTCATTGAAGATCTGTTGAAATGAAAAAAATTTAGAGATATTGGTATGTTCAGAAACAATAATGATTTTAGAGATAAATTTTTTCATCACTCGTACTTATGTTTAGCAACTGTATCAATTTGCATTATAATTTTTAAAAAATATTGTTCAAGTACTTATCTCACTAATACATATGTATCACTCACAAAAATAATTATTGTCCAATGAAAAAAATATATATCTTTCCATTTTGGAGGTAGAGTGCTTTAACCCAAATGTAGAATACGAACATGTCTCTACCGGAGGTCGAAACGGTCCCACAGTTGCGCAGGAACTTTCTGATAAAAAATGTCATGGCCATTACGCGTTATTTTTGATATTTCACTCAATTACGAAAGTTCATCTCTTACAGTCACTGGGTTAATTGTCGTAGGCACTAAAAATAATTAAAATTGGTTAAGAACCCAAGGAGATTTTTTAAAAGATGAGATCTAAAATACACATTTAGCATTTGCTCTTGTCAGTATACATTAATTTTCGTATCATCGTAATCGTAGTTATGTGGTTTACAAAAACAGATGGATATACTAGATTTTTATTGCCTACTGTCGATATAATAAATTGGATTTGTGTTATTTTAACGGTATTAATGAGTTATTTTTTGAGACTTTAGTGGTGGAGAGGATTCAAATTTAATTTCATAAAATTGAGTGCGAGGTGTTTTGAAATTTTTTAGAGGGCTTATGGAATTCAAAGTTTGGCAATAGCCATAATATAAACATTGTTATGCTGCTATTTGTTTTCGTGCCACACAACTAAACCGACCACCACCTAACTATTAAGCATTTTTAAGTGTTTAATTTTAATTATGATGAAGCGAGTATATCATAACTTTGGTTCTGCTCAATATTTTGTTATTACTCAAATTCTGTTTTAAGTCAAACAAACCTAAATATAATGTAAAAATTTCAAAAGTGTACCATTAGCCATTGCTCAGTTTACTGCTGGCAAAATTTCGTTGAACAATGCTGACATACAGACAGACAAAAAATTGTTTAAATGTGGTTTTAGTGATTGTAATGTATAAAACGGAAAGACACATTGAACGGGAAGATCGGACAAAGTAGAAAAATGAGTGTGTTTTACCCGTGTTTTAAGCGACAACGCGTTACAGATGTTCGAGATTTCGGATTTTTCCCGTTGAGTTGTGATAATTTTTTCCATCAGTTGAATAGTACCACTTATAAATGTGGCTCGCGGTAGAGAAGGTTGGGATGAGAATCGAAGTTAGTAACTGCCTAACCGGGATCTATAGAAAAATTACTCAAGAATTCATAACATTTGGTTATGGTCATAACTTCGTTCTAGTCAATATTTTGTTTTCATTTAAAGCCCTTGTTTTAAGTCAAGACAGACAAAATTTTTTTTTAAGTTGATTTGGTGTCTGTAGTGTATGAAACGGGTTGATTCTATTCAAGGTACAGACAATACTTTTATTTTATTTATATAGATTTCATATTATTAATCTCGCCTTGTTTTCACTTGTATCGTTTGTTCTAAACAACGCACGTTATTTATTTTTATTTTTTGTATATAATTTATTAATCTTCATCGTCACTATCCCTATATCCTTGCTATTTCATTTAGCTTGATTTTTACTTATTGTAATAGTGTTTTTCCCTGACTTATTCTGAGTTACTCAAGACTACTTATTTATTTTTATTTTTTCAATAACCATTTTTGTTGATACTTATTACGTACATATCCCTGTCGGAATGTAAGGAAGGGATTGCAGTCCCGGGGCAGTGCACCCACCGGCGTAGTGTAGCGGAGATAGGGCACGTCGGGAATCGAAGATAACACAAATATTTCTCGCCTATCTCTTAGCAATATTTATCCTCTTTGTGTTAGCAATAATCGATTGTTTGCTCTCTCTGTCCGTGTCTTAATCGACGCTTTTGATGTTTATGGCGATATTTTTGTTTTGCTATTTAACCATACCATTAGCATTATCTCTATTTATAACCCATTTAGCTAACTATATATTTGACGTTTTATAATTTTTAAGAAATATTAAGATAATTATTTAATGGTTGGAAAATTACCTGGGAGTTGCAGTCACTGCGAAAAATAAACAAACAATTTTTATTATTATGTTTATATATTTATATTTTACTAGCATTATTTGTCTTCAACTTCCCTATCATATTTGTTCTATCATCTTCTTCGTTGGCGGTTACCGAATTTGCAAAAACTATCTAAATAGTTTAAAGTATAAATCTACACCCTTCCCTTTTATCCGCAATCGTTAAGAGCTGAGATTAAATATTTGAAATAATAAAACCTCACATTATTTCCCATACTTTCAACATTATTTTCATCAATATCAAGACATACCTTGTACTGGTACTGGTACTAACCTAACCTTAATACAAAAAGAACAGTTACAATTAACAATATAGACTTAATTTTTAATATCTTCAGTTTTATTATATTTGAATTTCATGCTTACATTATTTAACTGTATGAATATTTTTTGTATGTTCTAGGTAAGTGCCTATAAAACAGAACTAACTACATCTTCAACTGTCTAGATTTATAAGCTTTGTAAGTACATTATTAATAAATATCAGTATCTATTTATTATAATCCATTCAACAATTATTATATCATATAGTAATGTTCTCCACTTTCTGTAAGTGGCAGATGTCCGCTTTTGACATGAAGCTACTGAACTAATAATATAACATAATAGTGGAATACAATTTTTAAAGAGTGCACGAGGAATAACCTATTTTATTTTCCTACCGGTATTACTGCTGGCGCTGGTGCTAGTATTGGTAGGGAAAATTATTCCGCCTTGGGTGCTTTGTGGTCCTTTTTACAACCCCTGATCGATGCCCCTGACCATCGCCGAATAACCAAAGTAGTTTTTTTTTTTTTCTTCATCCCCCTTTCCTTGCCTTTTGGACTATACGAGGGTTTCCCATGCCAGGGATGAGGGCGGGAGATCGATGCCAGAGTTAATATTCCCTGTTGCCACAGAGACGCGACATCTGTAGTAGTAGTTTTTTTTGTTCTTCTCTTCCTTGCCACTTAGGCTATACGTTTTTTTCCCCGGACCGGAGTAGAGGGCGGGGGATTTATGTCTAGTTAAAAGTCTCACCGTGTACCGAGATTTGAACTGATTATTATTTTCCTAACTCTAACTTCGATTATAAGGTTGTCACTCCACCCTCACCAGAGCAGGAGTGTCAAGATTCATTTCTTGGTGCTCCCGAGATATAAATATAAATGACCCAGATGTGAATCGAATCTCCAACGTGACCTATAACCCCCAATGTGCTTAGACATCAAGTCCTATACAACTGCTAAGAAAAATATTGTAATGGTATCAAACGATATACAATTTTCAACTGATGTGAAAAATTTCGGAAACCAATGGGTGAAAAAAAACACATTTCGGATATTGGTTTGTCTATTTCTATGCTCATGATTATCTCTTGGACAGATTTGAAAATTTTAAATGACCTAATTGATGGGTTTAATTTTCGCATCTGTTCCTAGAATACTGCGCTAGATATCGCAAGGTAGGAATTTTTGAAACATTTTTCGCACAAAGTCGTTACTGTTGCTATGAATGAGGAAGGATAGAGAAGACGGAGATGCAGTTTTCGCTGACGCGGCGAAATAGTTTGCTCGTGGCTGGTAGCTTACGCATTTTTGGTGTCTGGGTTCAACGCCTCTTTGTTGCGATCTTTTCTTCCCGGATTCCAGGACGTGTCGTGTCGGCTATAAAATAATAACGTCCGCTCGTGTATAATTGAGCATTCCAAGCCACGTTTGTTGTCAGCTGCTACATATCTTATGGAATTTTTAAAGAATATGCTACCTTCTATAATTCTTAAATTATTTTGTGTTATTGATTTAATAATACTTGCATGGTATTGGTCACTTGTTAGGAACACGTTTCTTAAAGACCCTGTGAAAAACGCATCACTTTGCTATCATCTCAGAAACAATGAGCCTTTTGTGTGGAATTTTACTTCTTTTAAATAAAAGAAGTAACGTAAAGAAAACGGGATCCTTCATTTAAAGAAATTAAAAAAAATAAATAAAGTATAATAACAGATCTGGTTTGTCTCTATGTTACACATCAAAGTGATGTTAAACAGATTCCTTGCCACCACAGGCGGATCTACGGGGGTGGGGCTTTCTGGCTGAAGCCAGCCCACCAAAAAATGATAAAATATAACCATTTTTTAAAGAAAAAAATTATCTCTAAAAGTATTATTGTTCGTCGAAAAATTCGCACAGCATATTGTTATCAAATGCCAGATTAATAAGAAAATAAAATAATGCAACGTATCAAAAGATACTTTATCGATAAATATAATCGACAACAAAATTAATATAAATCTTCATTTTTGTTTGGAACCAAAATATTTACAAATTTCAATAAGCTGTATCTTTGTGACAAATTTTCCGATTTCAATGATATTTTTTTTCCTTTTGTAGGGAATTTAGTAATCTTTTATATAAGCATAGGTATAACCCAGGGAATAGTGTGTAATTTTTGAGTTATTCGCAAATAAAGTTTTTCTTTCATAACTTGTTTGCCTGAATTTTCGGGTGATTGGAATATTTTGCCCGCCTGCAGGAGAAGCAAGCCTTCGCAATTGGTGGCTCAATCTTGAGATTTGGTGAAGAATTAACAATGATATGGCTTGCCGATCAAAAACACCATCGATAAATAATATAAACTCCTCCTCTCTCGATCATAGAGACCTCAAGTCGACGATGTATTCAATGACAGTACTACAATTAATGTAAGGCTGTGTGGATGCGAACCCTATGCCTTGCGTTATCTCGAAAATAGTACGTTTTTGGGCTTAAAGACGCATTATCCGATAGTTGCGGAGGAACTATCCGGGTCTTGCTGTACGCATCAAAATCTTCAAGATCCAATTTGTCCCGTATCGATCTACAGACCTACCACCGTTCCAGTATTGAAGCCTAGCAAAATGTTTGTATCGACTTTATTTATTTTAGAAAGAAAAACAAAAGCGGAGAATACGATTCGCTAACCCCCGTGAATTCTGAATCCAGCGGTACCCCATTCATGGTATTTGAGCCTGACAGGAGCTTATATTTGGTACAAAACCGATTTAGAGCCTTACTGTAATAATATATTTGTGGATGTGTGGATAGGACTTAAAGAATCATTTAAACACCATTTCGTATAGATAGTTTCTTTCTTTCTCCCGAAATAATTACCCTAATGTATACATACAAAAAAAAAATCTTCCCGGCTGAAGCCCCCACCCAAAATTAAATCCTGGATCCGTTAGTGCTTGGCACACTCATAATATTATCGTACTTCCCTTACCTAGTAGCGATAGGAAAGTAATCAGACGTATGTAAAACCTTAATACGTCCAAGTTTCGTTAATACTGGTTCGATTTTAATGTGTTGTTCGCAATTTATTTACCTTTCTAATAATCATATGTATCAAAATAAAATGTTCTTTTGTAGAATGTAATGTTGGATATCAATAAATTTAAAGCTGCTCACAGAAAGTGATCAATCAGTATCTCATGATACGAAGGCAAGGATAGCTGGGCGGATAATGTAGCTCTGAGCAATCCATCTGGAAGCCTCTCCAGAACAATGAATGCCTCAATCGAAGGCAAAAGATCTTGAAAAAAAAAAAGATGAATTGATAGAATCAACAAAGATACAACAGAATTGCGTATTGATAAATAGAAAGAAATAGTCCAAGACAGGCAGAGATGGAGCAGACTTGTTAAGGTGGCAAAAGTGTAAAAACGTGACATGGTCTGTAATGCCAACAGAAAAAATAAATAAAAATTTTTTTATATTTAGACTTTTATTTACAAAGTTTTAAAAATAAATAACAAGGTGTCACTATTCTAAACATACGTGACAACATTAGCAGATATTAGTCATTATTAGTCACAAGTCACATATCGTCCCGAAATGATCACACAATAAATAAATACAAATGATTGCTATTGTACGCGTCGTCACATTTGTGTTTATGGAAGCGGTTTACTTGGTGCAAGCATGTAAACATTGTTATGTTACGTCACGACACCCATTGCTGTGGAAAATTTTGGCTTCTAGTGTTAGAACAAAGAGCATGAATAATTTTACTATATTGTTACTTATGTTGTAATATGTTTAAACACGTAGACAAGTTTAGGTATCTAGGGTCTATGATCAGTTCTGCGCATGCGTTAGCCCTAGTTAAACATACGTCAGGTCATCTCTTATAAAAGTCTCAATCATCAGTAGCAGTATACAAGCTTAGTGTGAACTATTAGTGTTATCAGTTACATTAACAATTACGTTTGATACTGAACAAAAAAAATAAGGTGAGTAATCACTTATTTACAACACAAGAGTGAACAGTATGAATAGACCTTAGGTTAGTTAGATAACGGCCAGCCATATACATCGTTAATCCCACTAGTGGGCAGGAGCCCTCCGTCGGAGGAAGGTCTGTGCCGATCAGTCCTCTCCAAGATTCAGTTGAGGCTGGTGTTCCACAAGGCAGTGTCTTGGGCCCAGTTCTCTACATCCTCTTCACTCCCGATATCCCTTCAAATCCCGATACATTTCTAGCTACATTTGCTGATGATACTGCCATTCTATCCTCCCACTCAGATCCTCAAATAACATCTCAAAACCTACAATCTCACCTCACCTTGATTGAGCAGTGGTGCAACTACTGGCGCATCAAAATCAATGAATCAAAATGCAAACATATCACTTTCACCCTGCGACTCAGATCCTGTCCGCCAATCCTTTTTAATTCAATTCCCCTTCCCTACTCAGACACAGTCTGTTACCTTGGCTTCCTTCTAGCCAAAGACTAACTTGAAACCCACATACCAGACTTAAAAGACAAGAACTTAACCGACGATATGGCCAGCTATATAGATTACTAAGTAGGACTCATCTTTCGATTGAAAATAAACTTTTAATCTACAAGACTATACTGAAACCTATCTGGACTTGAACTGTGGGGAACTGCCAAACATTCGAATATCAAACGCATCCAATCCTTCCAGTCCGAAGTACTTAGAACAATAGTCAGTGCCCCATATTATGTCACAAATAAGACCCTACACCACGACCTTAACATCCCATTTGTCCTCGACATCATCCCATCCAGATTCTCAAACTTTCACCAGAACCTTATCCATCATCCAAATCCTCTAGCTCAATCCCTATCCAGCTCCCTTCATCCCTACATTCCTCGACGAAGGTTAAAACGGCAGTGGCCCAGAGATCTGTTGTAAATATGCTTCTGGAGTCCTGGCAATGGCCAGCTTCTCCACTCATGTCCTGAGCATCTGTGGCTCTGTTGCCCTCTTTCAGTCTCCACTGGCTTCTAATACTAGTGATGTGGCTGGAAAAGAGGCACTGGGATCTCCTGGAGTGTTCCTTTGCCTTCCACATGTGGGGGGAAAAGCCTAGCTCGGAGATTCCTGAACGAATGTATATACTGTATATAGGTATGATTGTGTTTAGAAGTTTCTATTTTATGTTATTTGCTTTTTTTTTCTTTTTATTTCCTTTCTTCATCAGTATTATTTATTTACTTTTATATTGATATTTATTTCTCTATTATTCGTATATGTTGTATGAATGAGAACTTTTAGCCCTAACACTTATAGCCCTCCAGCAGTGGCTGATTGTATTATTATTCAATAAATAGATTATTAAAAAGGGTCTATGATAACTAGAAAAAACAAAATTGAAGAGGAGATTAAGCTTAGGCTTAAGGCAAGAAAATGCTTGTTATTTTCTTTGACAAAACTCCTTAGCTCGCGCTCTTATCCACGAATTTAAAAATTAGAATTACTGAAGAAAGCTAGTCGACTGTTACTACATATCACGGGTGATAAATATTCAGAACGCAGTCTTTTTTTATTTGTGCCAACGTTTCAACCCAAACATGTGGGTCGTCTTCAGGGCGTGGTTTGAGCATTGAGGGTGTTCAGGACAGTACTTGAACACCCTCAGTGCTCAAACCACGCCCTGAAGATGACCCACATGTTTGGGTTGAAACGTTGGCAAAAATAAAATAAAAATTAAAAAGGACTGCGTTCTGAATATTTATTACCCACAAAAATAATGTATAATAATGGATTACATATATATAGGAACTTTCAGGTTAGGACTTCATTTTATTGTATTAATAAAAACATACATTTTAATCACAAGATGACAATGGCAATTCAGTCCATGTGTTTTTATTTCATTTTTTTTATAAATACGTTTCTTCTCTTGAAAATGGCCTAAGGGCTGAAACGGTGTATAATAGAATAATAAAGTAGGACAGTTGTGATCAAAATATGTGTTTTTATTATTACAAATAGACAAAGTTTGGCGACCTCCATGATTAAAAACTATCCTATTATGAGAATTTTCGTAAATAAAATATTTGTGGGTTACGATGATATGAAGCTATTTACGAAGTTTCAGCCGGATGTTAATAATTTAATAAAAAGTATTCTGTACCAAGGACTATAATTGTAAGATTTTGATTGTTAGAACTTATTTATATACATCGTTTTATCTATTATCCTTAAATAAATATGTGTAATTTTCGAAATATCTAATAACACATTTTCTTCACGAATTTCGAAGTTAAGGCGAATAAATACAACAGAGGGGGCGAAGGGAAAGGTATCATCGTTATTCACTATCAGCTGATTTAAATTGCGTATTAACTCCTGCCCTACTTTACATCGTCGTCATATCTATTGGCTTCTTTTCAGTTTCAAATAAATAAATAAATTTAACAAATGGGTTCGAGTTTAAACAAATTAATAACAAAAAACGCTGCAAATTATTACACAATGGTTTATTATTTCCAAACAATTTTACATCAAAATTAAATATTTTGATATATATACTTAATTAAATAAATAAAATGGGATTGCCAACATATCCCTTTATAATTTTATATTTTTCCATTGATAATTTGCTCAAATAATAGGCAAGATTGCTACACTCGATGTAAAATTTTGAAAAAACCAAAACAAAAGGTCTTAGGACTGCAGTAGAAGATATAAAGCATATCCAGAACACCATATCTTTGCTCCAAAGATTTTTTGTTTTTTAATAAAATTCATAAACTTTTAAATAACCATTTAAACATTCGGAAATCTAATTTTACTATTCATCCTAACTTTTTTCTAGCTTCTTTTCGTTAAAATACGGTATATGGATAAATTTAAAGCTCGTCGAGGAGAAGACTTCTTTAGCCAAGTTTCATTGAAATTTATACATTCTCTTAGGCGCTACAGTCTATTCCAGCGCAGGTTTTTCGGCCGCCATCTTAAAAGGAAAAAGCGGACAGTAATGTCGATGAAGGAGGATCGTCCTCGGGTGACCTCTGACTTTGAAATTTGAAAAAAAAAATCGGCGGAGTAGAAAAGCCACGGACGAACAAAAAAAATGTATTCGATTTTCGAATTACACGTATCGTGAAAATAAAACCTCAAATTTTGAGGGAGGAGGATTAAATATTAAAATAGATTGTCTGTAACGAAAAAAGAAAAAAAATGTAATTTTAATAGTGTACGTTCCTAAAACCAGCGGTTGGATCATCGTTGCCATCTTAAATCCAACAGACCTCTTCTTTATTCATGGATTGAATCACCGATGTCTCAGCGTTTCCATCGGGTTTCGATTTCTGTTTGCTTTCTATCTATATGTCTGTTATAAAATTCAACTATTCAGTACATAGACATTTTCTAATCTTTATTTTATTTTATTTTTTAACGTGTTTTGTAATCATCCGGTATTGTTAGTCTTTCGATGAAATTCAGTAGAACGTTTCTATACTCAGCATAAACCGCTGTCTATGGATTAATGTATTCTATCGATGGAATTAGCGCTTACTTTAGGGATTTGCCCATACTTAATTGATTATGAAACAAAAATATCCACTGTAGTCTTTCAAAATAATTAATTTAAAGTTGAGTAAGGCGATCGATCGAAGGACATGGGATTGTTCTTGTTAATAGAAAAATCTCTTCTTAAACTACTCATAATCTTTATCTTTTAGTTTTAGTGTTTTTAATGAACTCCTTTCGTACGATGCGATAATTGATAATTGATATTGATAATTTCATTAGTATCATTAGGCGATCTGGTGTTTGCGATCATTCCAATGTTTGACTCATCTGTATTATCTTGATGCGACTCCACGTCTTCGGTGACTGTCGGGTTGATAACGCCTCATGCCGGGTCAAAGCCGGTAGCAGCGATGGCGTCGTTAGGTCTCGTGTCCGCTGTAGGCTACCTCGTGCTTCAGACCCTTAGGGCGACATCAGGTTAATAACAGAACAAAGTACAACATAGCAAAAGAAAAAACAAAAACATAATAAGCAAAATTTCTCCATATTTCATTAGACACTCTCAATTGTCTTTAAAAAATAAACTAATTTTATATAAAGTAGTTATCCGCTCTATTATCATATCTTCCGCTCCAGTATTGAGTTATACTTGTCTAAGTTTAACTATAGAAAACTTGAACTGAATCAAAACATTAGACTATGGTAAAATTATAAAATTATTAACACTAAAAATTATAAAATTATTAGCACTCCTTAAAGCTTCATCTCATCCTAATCAACAAATTTTCATTTAGGAAAATTCTCGGAATTGGGGCGTTTTCAATCTAGAGATCGGCAAATTTATTCTGTTTAATTAGGCTCTAAAAACCCATGAATATCCATTTTCTTTATATTTGAATCGTAAGATATTTTGACCTCAAACTCGAAAAAAAAGGTGGCGTACAAAAATACTGGTACGTTTAGCGTGACCTCCACTCCGAAAAAGTTAAAATAACGAGGTTATGTAGGCCAACTGACCCAATATTTTTTTAGGCCACTTTTTTGCGATAAAATTGTCTTACGATTCAAGTGGAACGCAAGTGGGTATTTACGAGTTTTTTAGTACCATAGTAGTATAATATTTTGAATAATAAAATAGTAGCCTTATAGTTTATGGTACAGACCTTTTATTTTGAAATTATTAACATCCGCCTAAAACTTCGCAATAGCATCAGCTTATCGTAACCTACAATTTTTTTATCAAAGAGAATTATCAGAAACTGGGGCATATATTTAATTAGGTACTAAACACTCATGGATATTACATTTGTTGAGTGTGTATTACCTATCTAAATAGATTTTGCCGAACTACAGATTAAAAAAGCCCCAATTCTTAGAATTTTCGTAAATAAAATGTTTGTAGGTTACGATGATATGAAGCTATTTACGATGTTTCAGGCGGATGTTAATAATTTGATAAAAAGGGGTCTGTACCACGGACCACTAGCGGATCCAGGATTTAATTTTGGGGAGGGCTTCAGCCCGAAACCTTTTTTTTTTCATAAAAATAACGATAATTACTTTGGAAAAACAGAAAGAAACCAACTACCTATATGAAATGGTGTTTAAGTTATTCCTTAAGTACTTTTAAATGTAATTACACGAACAATAATACTTTAAGAGGTATTTTTTTCCCATAAAACATGGTTATATTTTTCCATTTTGGGGGGGGCTTCAGCCCGAAAGCCCCCCCCCCGTAATCCGCCCGTGCCACGGACTACATATGCATAATAATCATAAATAATTGACCACGATTCACCAAAATATCTACCACGTTTTCAGAATCACAGCTCCTAAAAAAAAAAAAAATACATTTCTTTTAAAAGACAAACATTTTCTTACCTTACAACAGTATAAAAAAAAAACCGTACTGAACAATAGGAAGCTGTGGCAACAAATACATACACAAACTGACTAAACACAATCTCCTAAAATGACAAAACTTAACTATTAACGACGATATTTTGTAACTATTGACAAATCAGCAACATCAAAATCTTACATAATTGTGTGTTGTCCTGTGTACTTTAATCGACAGAAATTCTCGATACTAAATTGCAATCCATTATAACATGGATAAGGATAATTATAACCAAATGCATTAACAAATCATCATTATGACGTAATGTCTTGTATAAATATGTAAGTCAAATAATTTTTTATTTGATTTTTTCTTGAGACATTTGTATAGCATTACTCTAGTTTTCGCACTAAATTGCTAAAAATATGTCTTGTTTTTTTCAAAACTGTAGCGGGACTTAATGTTTAATGTTGTTATAACCTCCATTGCCAGACTAAATAGAAAATTTTCAACTTGATCATACAAATACAACACTATGTACGTCATCTTACCTTTGCTTTATATAAGTCGATTATTTCTCAACTCCTTCCTCTTTACCTCTTTGAATCGATATTGGAATAGAAGAATCTATATGGGATAGAAGAACTATCTCATTAAGGTTGACGACTGCCTGTTAGCATTATCAAGTTATCTTCACTCACCTGTCGGGAAAACCGGAATAATACATAATACATTAGAGTTGCCCTGGATGAAGGAAGAGAATCATGCGCCTATCTATTCGTGCCTAATATAGCCTCATCTAATTTCAGTACTTTTGATCTATCTGTGTAATCTCTTCATCATATCATATAGGTACATTATATTTTAATATCGTTAATTATACTTTCGACTATTATTCATATCTTTGTGTGTTGATACATCGATATAGTTGTTGTGGTGTAGCGGTTGGCAAGTTATCTATATTGGGTCTCTCCCAGTTGGAATTCCCCGCTTACGCATTTCCTTTGACATTTGATTTCTCTTTATTATTCCAGGGCATGAGTTCGTGTTATGTTGATATTTATAATTAGTCAACGTGATATTTATGATTATTTCATGTCAACGAATATCTTCGTTTGATTAAAAAAATATATAATTTGGCAACATATAATCCAAAAACCCTTCAAATCTGCAATTAAGAATACTATTAAAAATATGTAATTTATAATAATCAGCGAAAGTTAGAAATATCGATAAATATATGGATATTTCTAGGTTTCTTTGTACGTCAAATAAATCCGATGGTGTTATAATTTTAATTTTTTCCAAAAGCTAACCTAAATACTAAACACATTTATTGTCGAAACCGACCTTATTTTTCATGATGTATAAAGATACTTTATTTTTAAATCATTTAAACCTTTTTTTTTTAACCTTTGAATTCGAATGAAAATTAAAAATATTTCACTGTAAACAAAATTTTAAATTTCCGTAGTACGATTTTAATAAATCTCTTTTTCTTCTCGAATTCTGCACCATTTTTTCTCCCAAAAACAAACTCGAATCAATCATTTAATAAAATAAAAATGCTAATAAACTGACTGCATCATGACTATTGATATTAAAATAATAAAAGAGTTTTGGAAATATGTCTTTGGTTTATTGTCATTAAGTAACATTTTATAACCTCAAATTACTAACAGCTTTGATGAATTTCCCCATTGCGAATTCAGAAAATTGTGACTTTTTTGGAACTATATTTCATAAATAAAAGACTTTGTGCCATTTCAGTATACAAATCCTGTTTTGTTTTTTTATTCAATGAATAAGGTCGAAATTCACAAAAACGTTCTTAAAACTTCGGCTCCTTCAAAAATGTAAATTTTCGCTTTTCCTGGTGATATTTTTTTTTTAGAATTTATTTTATCTAACATTTCACTACGACGTAGTTTTTGTGTTTCTCAAAATAATGAAAATTTCTTGCATCGGTTCCCTAACAACCGATTAAATTAACATTAATATCTTATAATATATTTATTTATTTTTACAAGGCTTTATCAAGACGCTATTAGCCATAATAAATGTTTAGTAATTAATATTTTTAATATCGCATCTGGTGTTACGTTACCCAAATGCGAGACCGTGACGAGTCTCGGTCTAGGTCTTGGTCTTGCCCAAGACTCTCGTAACAGTCTTGCAGTTACCTATTAGCTTATTACCAGAGAGATATTACTGTATTTTTTTAGATGGGAGAAACCTAACTAAGCCCGAATGAAAAAGTATATTGGTTACACCAATTCTTTACATATAGTAACTTAAATTTTCAAGTATTAGTAACTATTTTGCCTTAATGTTTATTCAAAAAATCGATTTTTTTGACCAGTCTTGGTCTTGTTCTTTTGGGCAACGCTAATCACATCTGGCGATTTAATTGGACAGGGGCGCCGAGAACTTTGATAATTACATTGTTTTTTATTTTTAATTGCCACATTGTTTATTAAACGATAAATTAAACAATAAATGTTGTTAATGTTTATAGAATGGATTACCATGTATTTTTTTTTTAATTACGTAAGACGCTGTTTTCACTCGGCCCCATGGGACAGACATGGGAACAGGCACTCGGAAATTGTTTACGACGAAGGGGATACGGCCGGAGCGCTGTGGGACCGTAGAGGCGGTAGTAAACAAGGCACTATACGCCGTACTACGTTCTTAGAGGAGGGGGGGGGGCCTCGCTGTGTGAACGAACCCTCCCCGAACGGTCCCTTTCCCGCCATAAAGTTCCCGCGCCCGCGCTACCACCCCTCGCCAGGTCAGCGACCCCTGCTCCCCCTACCGCCTGCTTGCTATACTTACCTCCAAGTATTTATTTACTACCGCTATCCCTCTCCTCGCTGGATTTAACAACATGCAGTATAAAATAGTATTGGAATGTGCACTACTAAATACCTGACAGCAAAAAGTTCTATAAAGAAATGGCAACTAAAAAACAACTCATTACTACACAGAATCCACCTGCTTCCTATTGGATTCCTGGACCATACTCTTGAAAACCTCCTTCACCTAAATATCTCCCTGTAATAATTTTAAAGAGGTTCATACTCAATATAATTTATCGTACTGATTCGGATGGTAAATTGCGTTTGAAGAGCACTAATCGACTGTTCGTAGGTGATAGATAGTCATAACTAGTGCTGCTCAAAATCGGTCTTGGTCTTGCACTTTGCAAGATCAAGACCAACACCGCCTATCTGTTGCAAGACAAGACCAACATTGGTAAAAAAAAAATCGATTTTTTAAATAAAAATTGAGGCAAAATAGTTACTAATACTTGACAATTTTAGTTACTATATGTAAAGAATTGGTGTAACCAATATACGTTTGCATTTAACTCTTCTAATTTTTCATTCAGACTTTTTTAGGTTTCTCATATCTAAAAAATACAGTAATATCTCTCTAGTACTATGCTAATAGGTAACTGCAAGACTGCAAGACGAGTGTCTTGCGCAAGGCTAAGACTGTTTGCAAGACCAAGACGAGTCATTTGGGCAACACTTGTCATAACGCAGCCAGTTTATTAATATTTTTATTGCCAAAGTTTCAGCCCATTTCTAGTCACCTGCCATGCTGCCAGCACTCGAGGTGTTCAAATATTACTTGAACACCTTCAGTACTGGTAACATGCCCTGATGATGACCCACAAATTTAGGTTGAAACGTTGGCAATAGAAATCTTATTAAACTGGCGGCGTCATGACTATCACCTATAAAATACGTTTCTTGGTAGAACTTGGCAACGTGGAAGTTTTTATTATTATAATATATTTTTAATAGTTCCTATTCTAACCTAAATCAAACAGGCCTTAAAAAAAATATTTTTTTTTTCTTTTTTGTCTTTAAGACTTGTAAAAGGAAGTCTTATTTGACCTATAAAATATTTTAATGTTCATTGTAAGATGAAATTACACTGGATATTTATTGAATATTTCTAGATATATGATCACTTAATGTGACTAAATATTAAATGTAACTTATTTAGAACTTAAACTAGAAAAACTAATAGTTAAAAACTGAGGTGACAGTAGTTTCATAACAATTAAATGGCAATGAGGGATGACTTTTATTATATAACTGCTTTGATGCCATTCATAAACTTTATCAAGTCACGGGCGTTATCTTTATTCATCGACTGAAGAAAGTTAGCTCCATCATCCGCAGTTTGCGATCCTAAACTAATTCTTCCCTCCCCCCCCCCAAAAAAAAATAAAAAAAATATAAACTTGAAACGATAATCTCCTATAGAATATTTTAAAAACATATAAAATACACAAAAAAAATGTACTAAATACAAGGTTGCCACATCGTCGGCACCATGTTAAAGTAGCGTTAATGTTAATGATATCTTATATAATGGAGGTTACATTATAATTGTTGTTTTGGGTTTAAAGTAAAAAAACTGCTGTTATCATTGCCCGCAAAATTACGCTAATTGATTTATTTTTCAATCTTAAAGCTACTATTATCAAAGTAAATATGTTGTAAAAATGAATAATAAAAAATATATAAATTACTATAAAGAGGAAGCAATAAATAAAAAAAATATAGTGTATAGAAATTGAGTCAATATATCACAAATTTGTGAGAAAAATAATTTAATTCAGATCAGTTGAATTAGCCCTATGTTCTTAATGAATTCAATAGTGCTATGCTATCGATACATCGTTCGTTATCAGTTAATCGTTATCAGTCTCACAGGGCTGACGAGGTACATCACATCATTCCATCTTTCTCCTGTAGCGAGTGCTCTCATCGAAGATATGGATGACTGTGATAGAATACTGTAATTAGATTGTATTCAAAAATTAAATTTAAAATGTATTTTGTATTTAAATCCTTTTGACAGAGAAATAGCTACTGCTGTTGATTCAATTTAATTTGATTTGAAGTTATTATGAATGTTGATATATATATATATATATATATATATATATATATATATATATATATATATATATATATATATATATATATATATATATATGGTTCCATATAGATTTGTAGATTTGATCGAATTTCGTCTTGACTATATTTCAAAAACTTGTAAATTTTATACTTGCGCTGGACTGATTTCTTTGTTTGCTGAATATTGTATTACTTATTTTAAGTCATAATGTATGGTATATATATATATATATATATATACAATATCGCCACAGGGGGTACTACTGACGTTATGGAATATTTTCCTCGTTTCGAAACATCTATAAATGAATGAGATTGGAAAATGCTTGCTTGCAATTTCTTACTTTTATTTTAAGATTAATAATGTCAAGAAGTTATCTCCTCTTTAACATCTTCATCCTCAGTAATCGTTTTTGGTAGCAATATCTGTTTTGGCTTCTTGACTCCAATAATAGTTCATTTCAATTGAATTATATATTCATTATTCTTAACAAGTGATATTAAATTTTCAAAAATATTATTTAGATAGGTTCTACAAAATACATATTTCAAGTTTTAGTTTCTATTACAGTTTAAATATCGTCCTCTGAAAAGAAGATGACCTCGAGATCTATTGTGAATACATTTTTTTTTTTAGAGTGCTACTAGTGGGTAGTTTCTCAACAAGTGTTTTAATGTTATTATTTTCTGTTATCACATTTACTGAATGTATTTTTTTTTCTGAATACAGTTGTAAATATCATAAATAAATAAATAAAAAATGTATTGCTTCTTGAATGGAACAAAAATGAACCTGTAAAATTTTGTAAAATATTTTTATCACAGCAAATTGTCAGGAAAACTTGTTTTTTGGATTTACGTCATAGTACAATATAAACAAAATTTGGATAGATAAAATACATTGTTATAGTGGTACAATCGATTTTATGTAACGTAAATTATGTTACTTATATTACAATAATTCTAATCATTTTGCCTCTACTATGAAACTGTGTGGTTTCCAGTTACGTCATTGTTGGACCGGAGGTGCGATAGGATTCTTTTGGTTTTCCCTTCCATTTCCGTTTTGATTGTTTGTTTTGGTTTATTCACTACATGAAAAATTGACTAATAATAATTTAAAACTTTAATACGAAAATTTTTTTAAACAACAGTCCATAGGGAATAGATCCCGTTTTATGAAATTAGTATCACTCGTCTATCGAACTTCGTGAAAGGCCTTCGTCTTATCGTAATCTACTAATATTTTAGCTACGACAATATTAAAAAATTGGGCGTTTTCTCATTAGATTAATTTATTTAATGAGATACTAAATACTTATACATATTTGTTTTTCTCTTGAATCGTAAGCATTGTTCTCCACTTTGCAATACAAAGACCAAGTCCGCCCAATTATTGGAAAACCAAGACTGATAAATAAAAAAGAAATATTTTTTGTGAATATAAATTAAGCAAAATAGTTATTACTACTAGACAATTTTAGTTACTATATGTAAAGAATTGGTAGAACCAATATACTTTTGTATCTAACTCTTCCGATTTTTCATTTGTTAGGTTTCTTTTATGTTAAATGTGTAATTTTAAATGTTCATACTTAAAACTAAAAAAAGTTTTAAAAAATCGTTAAGAAGTCATGTGAGTGGATATCCCGGAATTTTATTTAAATAATTGTATAGATTGTCTTTACTTTACAACTCTTCCATTCCAAACGGGCCTATCACTGTCTTTCTTGACAATACATTTAATGTATTGTTAAGTTAATTTTATTTATTTAGTTAGACTTTACCATGTCTATGTCAATAAAAAATTTAAATGTAATTATTATGTATTGTTTTCTAAGATCTAAAGTATCATGTTTAATAAATAGCAATAGGCTTATAGGTAACTGCAAGACTCTTGCGCTAGACCAAGACTAAGATTAAGACTCGTCTTTTAATGAAAAAAAAGGCTACAAAAATCTTTTATGTTTAATCTATATAACCTCGTTATTTTTATATGTCGGGGGTGTAGTTCACTAAATGTCCTAATATTGTTGTAAGCTACACTTTTTCCCGATTTCTTGATCAAATTATGTTATGATCTAAGAGGCAAACAAATGGATGTGAGGTTTTAGTATTTAATTAAATAGACAAAGTTTACTGATTTCCATATTGAAATTGTCCCATTTCCGATAATTAATAAAAAAAGTTAAGTTAGGATAAGGTGAGACCATTTACGAAGTTTTAGACGTATCTTAATAACTGCCGATCTAATAATAAATTATTAAACAAAGAAATGAATATTTAATATTTTAAATAGTCCTTCGGCCCCGTTATATGTTTCTTCTTCTAGATGGAGCCAACGATTGTCTTTACATTGTGTTACGTAAATGCAAATAGTTTTGAATAACACTAAGCATTGACTACCATATAGCCTACGTCATATATTTGTATATATTTATAATTTAAATTAATGCCGTGCGTCTATAATTAACTAGATGCAGCTCATTACCAGCTGCTCTGACGGAAATATTATTAATACATTAATAATTAAATAATGCGACCTTTTTCGGTTAGTTTACATCATTAATTAAAAAAAAAAAAAAAAAAAAGATATTGACGTGAGCGTGACGTAACGTTTATTTTGTGTGAGCATGAAGAGGAAGAACACGAAAATAATCTTACTCGTTGTTATTTAATGAATCGTGGCCCCAATATGGTGGTGGACCCAATATTAAGGTGTTCTTGCATTGATGTCAATGTTTCAGCTGTAAAATGGAATATCGTTCAACTATCATCACCATCGAAGTTATTATTCCTTTTTCATAAAAATAATTGTAGACAGTTGATCCTTTTTGGTTACTCGTGAATTGGAACCCTAACAAAAAAAGACCAACTGGTTTTATCCCCCTCATAAATTCGACCAACAACGCCTTTGAAAACGCGTGAGATTTTTTTTATTTATTTCATTATTCATGCAATACAATAAGTAAATGTGGAGTGAGAATGAAAAGAATAAAATTAAAATAAACAATAATAAACTTTGTGAACGAACTACCCATTGATAGAATTTTAATAATTATTCTAAATTAGGAGATCCGGTGGTCATCTTCTTTTATACGCCTTGTTTTATTATTATAGGATTGCTAATTACGAAACTCTAAAAAGTTTCTGGTTTGTAATATTTACCTCCTCTCTCTTACCCCCACTCCGATCTTCTTGTCAAATCAAAGTTTGATGTCCCGTTTAGTGTAAATTATAATATATATACGCAGACGGTGACCTTAGTCCGAGAGAAAAACTCGACATTATTTTATAAAAAAAGTTGAAAGATTTTTTTTTTTTGAATAGTTATAACGTTTATATTAAAGTAATGAGAATCTGTCTGTTGGATCTTGCTACCTGTAAAAATGGCGGCTGATTTAAATAATATTAAAACAGTAACTTGAGGATCGAAACGGGAAATTCATTGCGAAAAGTTGGAGGGAAAATTTAATTTCTTAAAGTTGAATATATATTGCTTGAAAGATGTAAAAATTAAATTACGAACGCGGGTCACCAAGAGAAAACTTTTTATAGCCAAAAAATCCAGATTTTTTTCGATATTTTTTGTTTTTTCACCTATAACTCCTGAACCATGCATTAAAGCGAAAAATGTCACAATTTTGTTTTAGTAAGTTCTAAATTTGATTTGAAAAAATCCACATTTGAGTAAAGAGATTTGCATTGAAACTGAATCACAATACAGTTACTTACTCACTATGTACTCACTCAAAGACGCTCGTTCAAACATAAACTCGAATCCTGCTTTCCTTTTAACTAGAATAAAGGAAGAAAAACAAAAAAAAACAGAAAAAATAACACGCTTTGTTATATTTATTTTTATTAATTTTTTTTTGGCATACAATTTCTTATGCAAAATAGGTATTCATGAGTTTTTAGTACCTAATTAAATAGACGAAGTTTGCTGATGTCCAGATAGAAAACTCCCAAATTCCGAGAATTTTCGTAAATAAAATATTTGTAGATTACGATGAGATGATTAACGAAGTTTCATCGGGGTGTTAATAACTTGACAAAAAGGGATCTGTAGCATGGCTATTTTAAATTATTTTTTTATTATTTAAATGAGCTCCTTTGTTAAATTAAATATGAAATCAGCTGATCTATACCTACCATTTTCTCAATTGTTTTACTGGTTCACGTTCAACGTGTAAACATTGTCTCTTAAACACTACGTGAGAATACTGTCTCGACAGGAATTGTCATAGAGTTATATTTTATGTTGATAAAAATAATACAGTCTGAATTACAGAATGCATATAAATTACAGTTATACAATTTGATCAAAGAATAGTACAATTAAATTAATCGTTGTATAATTTGTAATATGGGGGTTAGTCCTTCGTTAGGCAGACAGGGGGTACCCCCATTTACTATTTTTTTTTAAATATTTAATTATATAGAGGAAGCAACGCCACCCTTGGACCCTTTGACAAGAGATAAAGTCAATTTTTTCCCGAAGGCTCTATCTTATCTGGACTCGTATAGCTATAGGAGTTGAGAGGTCGCAATGGAGGCTTTCCACTGGTAAACATCTACGCCTTCTTGTTTACAACTCTTATTTGTCCCATATATACATATACATATACATTTATATATATATATATATATATATATATATATATATATATATATATATATATATATATATATATATATATAGTCTTATATATCTAATTGATGAGGTTTTTATTTGTGTGAGGCTCATTAAAATAATAAGCTACTGTATATTTTAGAAAATTTCGAGACTATTTATCATATTTATAGCCTACAATATTTTATACATAATAAGTAGCGTTTTCTCTTGTATATATAAGTTTTTATATTTTAATATTTGTCCTGGAGCACGGGCGGATCTACAGGGGAGGGGGTGGTCTTTCAGGCTGAAGCCCCCTCCCCAAAATGATAAAATGTAACCATGTTTGATGGAAAAAATATTAAAAAATTATCTCTTAAAGTATTATTGTTCGTGTAATTACATTTAAAAGAACTTAAGGAATCACTTAAACACCATTTCATATATATAGCTAGTTTCTTTCTTTTTTTCCAAAGTAAATATCGTCATTTGTATGAAAAAAAAAAGCTTTAGGGCTAAAGCCCCCCCCCCAAAATTAAATCCTGGATCCGCTAGTGTCCTGGAGCCTGTGTCAAAAAAGGTGTCATATTTCAAACTAATGTTTGTCTTTATAAATTGACCATATACACAGGCCTGATATAATAAAAATACACCTCTGCCAACATATAGCCGCTGGAATAGAAAATGGCGGCCAGGCGGTGATAGATAATAGATAAATACCCTACATAGGTAGTAAACGTATGTATGGAGAGGGCTTATTGATATCGAAAGCTACTAAACCTTTCAATTTATAGTATTTACAGTCCTAAGATATCAAATAATAGTCAGTTACCTCATACCTGTGGATTTCAATTCGAAAAATTGAATTTACGATTTAAAAAGTTCGTTATTTTTTAAGCTCAGTGAAACCATGCGTTTTTGCCTCGTATTTTTATCAATATTTGGCTCGCTAACTATATATCTTTTCATTTTACGAAAAAGTCGTGAGAAAGAAAGTTGTTTTATTAAATTTTCTTTATATATATATATATATATATTACTTTACTATCTCATCTTCGACCGTTCAAAGGCTAAAGTGATTATAACTTAATGATTACACTTCGGAACTAAACAGAAAAACTTACTTGCTTCAGTTTCACCTTTTCTAGTTACCGTCGACTGGAAATAACTAAATTTCTCTACTTGTTCAAACTTATTCCCTTCTATGTCTGAATTATTATGTATGAAATTTTATTTTATTTTTATCCTGACTACAATTTCATTAACTTGCTTCTTCATTTCTCCTATTCCTTCGCGCTGTCGTTTTTGCTAACCTGTAAACAATTGTAGATGGCGCCCCGGACTGAGAAAGATATTTGGTACTGTTGGAGCGAGCGCGAATTTATTCAAACTTTGACCTAGATTTTAGCCCGGCGATCTGGGTCATTGTTCGATCTATATCTTGCCATCGCTCACCCCGGCCATCAACCATTTTTCACCAAAGGGGCATTTATTGAAGTTCACGAACAGGACAGATGCGTAAATAACTTCTCTGTTGACTTTTAAATCTCGTTTTCTTTACGAATATTTAGCAGGAATTCTTCTCCATGAATCCAAAATGTGTTTGGATGAAAGTATTGCCTGCTCGCTGCATAATGCGTCCTCATTATCTCGTGCCTCTCAATAGGGAATCTGTTTTTCTTCCAAGTTGAGTATTTGGCCACATTTAAATAATTTTGGAATATGTTATTCTAGATGACGCACACCATGGCGACTATGGTATAACGCGTTCTTTGTGCTTTAAAGCATTTTGTATTCTGTTTTCTAGGATTCTAATGTATCTCTTTAAACGTTGGACACTTTAATATTTATTTCCCAAAATTAGGCATATTTTCTATCCATAATATAATGCTGTTTATCTTATCATTTAAATATTATATAGGGTAGCTCAGTGGTAGGGCACTGAGCTTCCAATGCAAAGATCCCGAGTTCGAACTCCGGCTCATGGCAGAAAATTTATTTATCTCTTTCATTGGCCGTGGAGCGACCCTGGGTCAAGAGTCCCTCCTGGGACACACCCATCCTCTATAAAGTGGATAGCCTTAATTAAATAATTAATTAAGGGGGAAAACCTGGCGGTTGAGCTTGATCTCGGTCAAATCACCTCCTTGCACCACCGTTGACCTAGAAACAGTGCTTTCCCTAAATAGTACTGAACCCCAGACCCTTTATGGGTTGTAGTGGTACAGGTTTTTAAAAAACTATTAACATAACTTTATTCTATAAAACATTACAAAAATATTGCCATATGGTATTATGCTAATAGGAGAGGTATTGCTCAGTGTGTTAAGCTCTGACTTCCACAGCTCAAGGTGTAGGTTCGAGTCCAGCTAATTCCAGATAAATTATTTATTCTATTTTATCTGCCGTGGATCGACCCTGTGGTTGGGAGACCCTCATGTGGCTCACCCAGGTTCTATAAAGTATGTACTCTTAATCAATAAATTATTTAAGAGGGAAAACTTGGCGGTTGAGAGTGATCTCGGCCTAATCATCTCCTTGCACACTCATTGGTCCAGAAACAGTAGGTGCTTCCTTACATATTACTAAACCCAAGACACTACATAGGTTGTAGTGGTATTGTTTTTTTTGTTTTTGGTTTTGGTCTTTTTTATTGTGCTGAATGTATTTCCTCTCAGGCCAATTTTGAAATTATTAATACTTTGAACTATTGTTTTTTATAATTGATCATGTACATAAACAGGTTTTTCTACTTCGTGGATTATTTCTTATCAAACTGAAATATAATTTAATAAATTATATTTCTAGAGGGTAGAGCCGCGAAGAGAGAAACAATTTTTTTTTATAAATTTAAATATAATAATTGTAATTTTGTAATAATAATTATGTAATATAGTATTTATACTTTTGTTGATATGTAGTTTAATACTTCTGATTTGATTCAATATAACTTAATTTAAAGTAAAAAAAATTCCCATTACTCCTACCACCAAAGGTTCAGTAACTACATAAAGTATGAACCTCATTAAAATTATTATAAAAGAATATCTTGGTGAAAAACACTTGTTCCAAAAGTGTGAAGCTTTCGTCCCACTGTGTGATGATGGTCAAAGTTAACCCGACAAACACACCTCCAAGCCAATAAGTACAATTTTATACAGAAATAAAAACCTGTCCACACAAATAATAAAGTCTTATTCAAAGCCGACGTTTCAGCCCACATTTATATTAATTCATTTTTTATGTGTTTTTTTTTCATCAATTGTTAATTGCAGCCTTATTATTATTCATAATTAGTTAATTTAATCTGACTATGTTCTCTTTGAATGAGTCATATTATTTAAACATTTTTACTGATTATTTAAAAAAAAAATTAAAATTGAAGTATTTTCTTAAACGGGTTTAACATTTTATTGATTTTACTAGTTATCTTCGTTAGGCGACGACGCTTTTAAAAAAAAAACTGAAAACTGCTGAATCCAAATGTTTAAAACGTGTGTTATTTAATAACACAGATTTTATTAGGTTATTATCTTGATTCGTGTTGTTTTTTTTGTGTGTAGTAATTTGCTGAGAGTGGATTGGTCGATCGCTTGTTTTGCTTTAAGGAAAAAAATCGCCTCGTTTGCCGAACTATTTTTAACACCCTTTATCAGTTGTTTTTTTCTTATTTGAAACGTTTTTTTTTTTAAATCTATTTTGAAGCAGACGCAGCTCTTAACCCAATTCGGTTAGTTAAGCTGAAGTGAAATTTATCGGCGTCTGGTAAAATAATGTAATAAGTTGGTCAAGGCCTGTATGACAATATATATATATATATATATATATATGTACTTAAACGGAAAGTTCTTATCAGCCGACATTTTCTTCTGATGTAGAAAAAACGTTCTCACGAAATATTCATTCTCACTCGTAAGGTTGTTA
Organism: Nezara viridula; assembly: GCA_928085145.1. Lineage (NCBI taxonomy): Eukaryota > Metazoa > Arthropoda > Insecta > Hemiptera > Pentatomidae > Nezara > Nezara viridula. The sequence continues at coordinate 1,041,765 of OV725080.1, forward strand.
AATAAAAATTAATATAGAAAATGTTCATAATTTCAGTAAAAATAAAAATATTACTCTGATGATGAGAAAATTGTCCCGAAACGTAAGAGACAACAAGCATAAATAAAAAAATATGAAGAAGACTGGAAGTTTTCTTGCCTATAAAATGAAAAAATTATAAACCTAAGCTTCCTAATAAAAGAGAAAAATAAGAAGTAAAATTCAGTTATAAAGAGAAAATTCATCTAGAAATGATTATTTTTTTCTTAATTAAAATGTCTGTATCCCTCAGGCAATGTAATGTATTTACAAAACTATAAAACCCATTATCATTTGTTTTCTGACTCTATTCTTTTCCTTTTCGCGTTTCCAACACGGCGTCGCGTTAAGATACAATTTTGAATAATAGCTCATTGCAAAAAGGATGAAATCATAAACATTTCTCTCCCAACAATTATTAACAATATGCATATACGATTTTTAGTTTTTGAGATATTTTAATCCCTTTGCAAAAACACCTCAATTAGTCAACCTTGCATTACAAATCGGAAATCTGATAGCTCAATCTAATTCATTCTCTCCCAAAAAAAGTGCTAATGCCCTTTAAGAAGTTTTTAATTCAAAAATGAAAGAAAGAGAAATGATAAAATTTCTTCAGATGAAATTACAAATATGATTCGTCATGAAAAACTTACAAAACAAAAACAGTAGACTAGTGTTCTCGGATGAAGCAAATATTTATTTGTTGTTTCAGTAACCGTATGTAAGGTCACACTTTAACATCTTTTAAATATTTTATCAAGGTCTAATGTTGGATTAGTTGGTTGTGTTAACGCGGTGTTAAGTCTAATAAACATTGGTGCAACGAAAATTCTGTTAGCCAATGTTAAGCTAATGAACATTAGTAAAATTAATGTTAACAACGGTTGGTGAAACTCAGCCTCAGGCTATAACTTAACGTTTATACTTATTTACTAAAGCGTTCATGGACCAAAAAAAAAAAAAAAATACTCATTCAGAAAATTCAAACGCCTCCAACTCAATTTTTAAGAATGATGACCCGCCATACCGACCTATGCATTCAGACAGATCACATTGACTTACAAAAACTGGATTCCAATTAATTAAATTACAACAAATGACATTCTTGAAGTACCGTGTAGAAGGCTGAAAAGGAGTAGAATTAGAGACTTTCTAGTGTTAGCATAAAATTTCGCTGAATGTCAGGAGGATACATCGCTGGGTGCTGTTTCTCTCAAGTATTATGTATATTGGGGGCGGGGTTGCCGAGCAGGCCAATGACGTGCAAAACATGCGTTTTATCGCAGCTTGATTAACCCAAAATTACGGTTTAAAAGTTAAAAAGTTTCGCCTTTTAAATGTGGTCTCTGGTCTGGAAAAAAAAACAGCATAATTGGAAGGCGAAGGACAGAAAAAGGAAAAAATGTATGATGCAAATTAGCTCATTCGTTTATTGTTATATTTTACAGGTTTGAGTAAAAACAAATCCGGATAATATTGTACCTACAGGTGGACTGACACGGGTTGATGGGTTGGACTTTACATTGTTTTTCTAGTTCAAATATTTCTTAATGTTGTTGCATTTTTATGAGTAGCGTTCCTGGGACCTGAGAGGGCAGTTTTCACTAAATCGGGTTTAATGCAGCGATAATCGCTTACATCGGGATAAATATTAATCGCTTACATATACATAAATATTGCTGGCACAAACAGATATTCTATGTCGCGCATGTGCAGCTGGTGTCGGTCCTGTCTAGTCCAGGAAATGCCCCAAAGCTGATGTCGCAACGTTTCCTCTTCAGCTATCTCTACTGAAATATCTGATGGAGTGTGTTGATAATGTCAGTTGTCTGTTTATTGACTATCATTTTACAGGCCAGTTCACAATTATAAAATATATAAATTAATTTAAACCTAGGCGAGAAACAACTTGGGATTATTGACCAAGTATTATATTAATAAGTAAATATATTAATACATTAATTGAATAATGTCCTAAATTTATATGGAAAGAGGAAATATCAAAGAGGGACAAGCTCGGCCAAGGCATACCAAGAAGGAACTCGATGAGCCGGTACGATAGCCTGGACGTGGTGAAGTTTAAGAGTATTTTTTGGGCCGCTCACATGGCAAAGATGAACTGAGGTATCCCAAAAACTTATGACAGAGATTTTACATGGCGCCAGCAGAGTTGGAGATGTGAAGAAAGATGGCGTGGTCAAATGGCAGCAGAGTTATGAAAAGTAATAGTCTTTGGTGCAGACCCCTTCGTATCAAATTGTTAACATCCGGTTGGAACTTAATAGTAACTAGCTTCATCTCATCGTAACCTACAAATATTTTATTTTCGAAAATTCTTTGAACTAGGGTGTTTTGTCAATTTTTCAATGGGACAAATTTTGTCTATTTAATTAAGTACTAAAAACTCGTAAATAGCCTTTTGCTTTCTACTTAAATCGTAATATGACTTGAGCTCAAAATCGAGAAAAAAGGTGGCCTTCCAAAATATTGAGCCGTTTGGCTTACATAACCATGTCAAACGGTTCAATATTTTTGAAGGCCACCTTTTTTGTCGACTTTGTGCTCAATTTATCTTACGATTTGAGTGGAAAGTAAATGGATATTTACCAGTTTTTAGTACCTAATTAAATAGACAAAGTTTGCTGATATTCAGATTGAAAACGCTCCGATTCCGAGGAGTTTTGTAGATAAAGTATTTGTAGGTTACGATGAGATGAAGTTACTTACGAAGTTTCAGCCCGATGTTTATAATTTGATAAAAAAGGTTCTTTACCACGGACTATAAATAATTCTATGTATACTGATTGCATTTGGAATAAAAGTCTAAATGAATTCTATTCTGTGCTATGTGAACATGGTGACGACGATTTCATACTTGGAATACAAATATTATCAATGATCTATTATGATCCAATTCCATCAATCCAATCCATCAATGGAATATTATCAATTAATTATTAGCTACAATTATTTAGTTTTGAAATAGTAATAATAATAAAGCCTTTTATTATGTTCATAACTCGACATAGTTTTGAAATAACATCTTTGAAAATAAATTTGTTATTTTTTTAATATTTTATTTACCTGAAATGAATAGCTTTGAAAACATTTACTCTGTTATGACTGAGAAAATCTCATCTAATTCAGATACAAAACAGTTCTCATTCGATCCTCACACATTTAGGTTTGTTTTCTTAAAGTTGTAGGTGGGATGTGCAGATCTTGATTTTTACTTGCCAAGCCTTTAAATATAAAAATTTCATCGTTTATTTGGTAAATTTTGGTTAATTCTTTCTGTATTACTTGTGAATAAATTATTAATAACTTTATTCAGTCGCAACATCTATGATTCATTATTCAATTAGTTTTAATATGTAATAGATAATGTAGACTGTGTTTCTCCTTCGGAAACATATCGTAACAATCCTAGGTACAGAACTACATAAACCTATTAGAGAGAAGGGAGGCATAGATTCAGTAAAAGATTTTTACCCCGTAAAGAATAGTATATATACATATTATACATATACATGTATATATTAGTAGTATATACTAGTCTTCTCCGTAGTGGTATGACTCAATATACTTTGAACGGATCGGACAAGCTGGCGTGCCACTCCTGTGGCCCAATGACGCCAGAGGCCCAGGATGATGAGCACTATAAATAGCAACATGACCGACATAGCTTGGGAACCGCTTAGCATAGCAGCAACTTAGCATACCTCGAGTGCAGCGGCCTAAAGCTAATTAGCAAGTTGTGACACCTCTTCCAGGTACCCGTACCTACCACCTACCCGCCGGTCGGTGTGTTCTTGAATAGATAATTTGTTTGTCCCATCTGCGGAGCTCGAGGGAGGTCTTCTTAGAAACACGCAAAAAGAAAAAGGGGGGGAACGTTAAGCTTAATTAATTTTGTCGGTTTATTACAAAAAGTCACCTAGTACATTGTTAACTAAGCTAAATATTGAAGTAGATTTTTCCATATTTCGTCATTATTAGCACTTATAGTCCTGAAAAATTGACCTTATCTGACGACAATTTTAAAGTATTTTTTTTGATATTTACTTAATCAAATCATTGAGTTTAGGTACTCCTTCGACGCAAAATTTAAAGATTTTTAAAGGAAGGAGATGGTCCGGGGTTGCGGTCATAAAAAGGCTAAATAGTGGTAAAACTATTTTATTGAAAGCCAACGTTTCGACCCGACTTTGCAGGTCTTCATCAGGGAGGTGTGTTCCTCTAGGAGTTTCACTTAGAACTCAGTTTCACTTAGAACTCAGTTCTAAGTGAAACTCCTAGAGGAACACACCTCCCTGATGAAGACCTGCAAAGTCGGGTCGAAACGTTGGCTTTCAATAAAATAGTTTTACTACTATTTAGCCTTTTTATGACCACTACCCCGGACCATCTCCTTCCTTTATAATGCAACGGTCAACTATTAAATATTCAATTAAAGATTTTTAATTTCTTAAACAGCACACTTTTTCGCTTCGATGCTCTGTTTAGAAGTTATTGGTGAAAAAAATATGGCTTTTCGCCTGTACAAACTTACAATATATAATTTAAAAAAATAAAAACTGTTCTCACATTTTAAATTTCCCCTTCCTATTTCTCTTTAGGGCAAGTTATTGGTCTAATATTGTTTAAACCAGCTGCCATTTTTTCCCCAAGTAATATGATCCGACTGGCAGACTCGCTTCTTAAACATTACGAATAATCTAAAAAAAAAACTTTAAAATATTTCTTCTGATAATGTAAAGTTTTTTGCACGGGCTCTCGGACTATTAGTGCTTCAAAAGGAGGCAAACTTTTAAATATCAAAAATGCTTACACTATGTGGATAATAGTCTGACTTGATAGAGAGGGGAAACATCAAAGATTTTAGGACTTAATGGAATGTTACTTAATAATTTTTTCAGTCAATTCACGTATTATGATCGGCATACAAAATAATAATTGTCATACATTTCTTGTCTGTTCTGTAGCTGTATTTATTGAAAAATGTTATTTCTGTTGTTTCGTTTATTTTCAGATCTTAGTACTTTATTTTTTTGGGAAGCGGAGTAAGTGCAGTGAGTAAGGCTTTGCTTTTCGGTTCTTGGGTATAATTCGGATGTGGCTATGATTAATTATTCTGTTACTTCGGCCGTGGATCGACCCTAGAGTCGAGAACACCTGGCGGTTTAGCGTGATCTCGGTATAACCGTTGGCCTTGAAAAAGTACTTCCTTAGAGGGTACTGAACCCTAGACTCTGTTTGTTGGTACACATGGCTTGTTGTGGTACAGCTTCTTCCTTCCAGTATTTTATTTATTGAACTATTTTCATAAATAACATAATATTCTTTCACAGTATGGACAATATATATTTTAAACGTTAAATGATACAAACATATACCGCTCATATTGTACATTAATACAGATTATGCATACTATATTATTAATATACATACCACTCATTAAAGTAACAATATGGACGATGATTGGTTCCCTATCAGCACACATACTAAGCTTTGCCTTCACTTGTTGGTGTCTGTAGACTGGTCGTTTGATATATTTGCTTTAATCAAATATCACCAAACAGCTCTTTTTTCTGATTTTAAATAATATTTCTTGGACTGGTTAGTATGCTGTGTGATTTAGCAACTCAACACTGCTGTGCTACCATCTTATTATAGTTGGCTCTAGAGACTCTGTATTCAGTGAAACATTGAAATCTTAAATCTGAGACTAGAGTGTATATTTACTGGCATACCTTTTTTTTTTATTTAGGTTGACAATTAGCAGATGTGTTGCGATAAAATAAAAATTGACATTATAGGCACGAGGAAGGATAGTACCCAGCAGCACCTCTTCCTGGTCGTTATTTACTTTCTTGATTTAGATGAGGAGATCTCTCATCCAGCTCCTTTTTAGTCTCCTGCTGTTCGGCAGGTGAGTCGTGGGTATGTCGATTATAAGTCTGTTTGTGTGTCCGCGTAGTTTGAGATGAAAACGAGAGTAGACAGTACGTATGTGTTGGTCGATAGTTGGTTGTCGTTAGTCGTTATGTAAAGTTTTGTTGTTGGCGTACCAGGGAGCTCCTGTTATAAGTCGTAAAATTTTGGATTGAAATGACAGTAGCTTTTGTTAGTGCGTCTTTTTTGCCGAACCTTAAATCTGACGTCCATATGGGTTTGAATAGGTAAATGTATTATTTATTTATTTAGGTTTTGTCGAACTTTCAATTTCGATTTAGAAAAAAGTGATTACAGTATTTTCAGTCGCTTGTTTAAAGTCTGTCATTTCATTTTGACGTGTGGGCCCAGGTCATCCTTCTGTCGAATATTACTAAGATTTACTGTGTTTGAGGAATTTGGTTCTCTCCTGTATAAACTGGTGGGCACGTTTCTCGTCGAAGTGTAAATGATATATGTTGTGACATGTCATGATTTAATCATATTTTCCAAAGTGAGTACCAATTTTGTTAAGTCAGAAAGTGATTTCGTAAATTCATTAAGACTAGTCTGGGGTTGTAATGTTTTGTTAAAATTGCTATATTATTAGCGTAGGTGGCGATCAATGTTCTCATACTTATTTTCATTAATTTAAAAGTGCTCCTGATCTCGTAAATGTTTAATAAAAAAGAATAAAATTGTATACATTAATTATGAATATTCAACTTGTTGACAGAAGTTGTTGTTGCTTACATTTGGTTAATGCGCTGTTTGGTTCAATTTTTCCTCTGTTGCTTTATGTGTTGATATATTAGCAATATTTAAGTGCTCATTCCGATGTGTTTCTTTAGCTAATGTATTTTCATTTAGCGAGAAATCCGACCGAACAAAGGAAGATTTCTTTTCCTGATGTTATTTGCTTTTTCTGTCGGGATGTTTTTTCCTTCCACTCTTCTATTGACGTCTTCAATTTAGAAAAATATTTATCTCCTTTCCTGTTAATACCTCGATAACAAACAACCGGAAACTGTCCGTTCATGTTGTGGGAACTTCCTTTTGGCGGTTGAAGAGAAAAAACTTTCCAATATTTTTCTGCAAGCCAGCGTCGAGGAATGTGGGGAATTTCGTCTGTGGTTTACAATATTTAGCGATTGCACTGTCAAGAAACAGGATTTGTATGCAGTTGCATATTCATTTTGTACGATTTTTGTTTTATTTAAAACATATGTCGGAATTTCAATCGGAATTGAGCATCATTGTACAAATATTTGCCATTTCCCAATAGCACCATTTTGTTATACCAGATATACTGCTAAGAAGACCCAGCCGGGAGTTACAAGGTAGGAATTTTTATTTTAAAAAAATGGTGTTGGAATTGTTTTTTTAGAGCGGTTGCAGAGATGTAGGGTTGTGAGAAATTGTGTTAATTATTTTTTGTTAAAGTTGTTCCTACTATAAATAAATTATTATGAATCTGTTATCAATTATTTAATCTCCAAAGAAGAAATAGTCAGTAAGGCAGGACTCACTCCCCCCTCCGCTGGGTAAACCCTTATTAATTATAATTATACAATTATAATATTGTCATTCCGTTTATGTTTAAAAAAACGTTACAATCCCCGCCCTTACCCACCGGTCCGGGAAAACCCCCGGATAGCTAAAGAGACCAACATACCATAAACTACAAACTTTTCAGTTTGTTTAAAATGAAAAAACCTTGAGGAATATAACCGAAGCGCCCTGGTACAGCAACACCATTATTATACATAAAGACCAACATACATCTATAATTTACGAACACATTATAAAAGATTTAACAATAACATACCAACTCACTGATTAGACCTGGCCACAACCAACATGCCCCCATAGCTGGTTGAGAGATCTCCACTAACTACAAATATTAAAATGAAGATAGGAAGGTACGGCGCTAGGCACTCTTATCCCTCACACTCGCTGGTTGTCGGCACTTTTCTCAGATATGAGTGGAAAAATAAAGTTAAAAAAAATTATTTAAAAAAACATGTGGCTTCGTTGATGGCAACTTTCAATTGAATTAAATTGAATTGGTTTCTGGTAATCGTAGAATAGTCCTGTTTGATTAGAAAGATGTATTGAAGTGTTTTTGCATGCATATGGATTAAAATATTTCAGAAACTGAAAATTGGACCTGCAGACTATTAGCGAGGGAAATGTTTATCATTTCATACTCTTTATAATGAGCTATTATTTATTATTTATATTTCATATTTTTAATCTCGCCTTGTTGATATTTCTACTTCTATCAAGTGGTCTAAAGCTCACACCTTTTTTTCCTTGTTGAAATAATGACAACATAATGAATTTGAACAATTACACTTGAGTACGTTGATTCGTAAAATATTTCATCAGCAGTTAAGAAATTTGCGGTTGCATAAAAATCCTAGCTCTGTATTAAGTCTTCATATTGATTTAATAATTTTATTTATTGATATCCTTGAACATTTCTGTATATTTAAAAGGATATCTTAAACTTCCATAACCGTACAGTGCCCATAAATAACTATATAGTCGAAGATGAGATAGACCATGTTCCAAAGGTCAGTGGCACTAAAGAAGCCTTGCTAAACTGAATTTTCATCTGTTAGCTCTAGGCATCTGTCATATCTTTTGTGTTCTTCTAAAGTTATTATACAAAACACAGGAGATTGAGTTTGCAACAGAATATGTACTAAATGTTGAGAGTTATATCTCTAAACTAAATTATACGATTTTTAAGATTTTTTTAGAATTTCGTTTACTTTTAAATGAACTATTATATAGTATTGTTCTCATATTTTTTAAGATAACAACAAAAAACAATCGGTACCAACAAACGGGTGTAGGCAACCTTAACACGTTTTATGCCTGCAGCAATTGCCAAAATTAAAATATTGAAGTACATATCTGACTCCAATAAACTAGATAAAACAAATGAATTCGAACCCGTCCATCCCTATTCATAAATAAAAATAAATCCACTCTTGAGTGAAAGGATAGTTAACTAGAAACAGGAGACTTAATGTCTGCTACTAACTATTTTTCTTCTCTCTTTTCTTAGAAATAAAAGACACTTGTTGTCTTGAGCATCTTTTGGTTCAACATCATCTCCAAGGGCTGGTTTCGAATCTGTGAAATCTTTGGTAACCTCAAGTCGTTTGTTATCTAAAATCGTTTCGGTAATTTTTTGCACTTTCTGAGTTTTTGCTTCGACAAATAAGGCCGGGATTCATTGAAATGTACTTAAAAATTGAGCTCCATCATAAATTTATCTGACTTTTTGCAATAATATTGAATTAGCAACTTCTAAACCTATTCATTTCTCATGATTTCATGTTGACCAACACTAATTTTCTATAAAGACACAAAATAGGTGTTGGTTTTCCTGTTGTGGTGAATGATTAATCTAAATATGTTGAAACATAGTTAGATGAGAATTTATATTCATTGCCACTCTGAACTTGGTACAAGCCTCTGATTGGATAATATACAACTAACATTACGTAACCGTCTAATTTCATGCGTTGCTCCTGAGAACTGCTCTTTCTATTACAACGTATTGTGTGTACGAGTATCAAAACGCAATATGTGAAAGCATTATATTTGATTTCACTTACATTCTTGTATTTTCATTTTTCTCTCTGGTTTTTATTTAGAAAAAAAGTCTCTTAGAATAATATAAGATAGTCTGTATATTAAAACAGGCAATGTACGACACATTTCTTAAAACAGGGTGTCTCGGATTTAATGTCCAAAATCTGGTGAGGTGATTTAAGAGAAAATTTTCAACAAAAAAGTTCATTTAACACCTAGGCCGAATCCGAATAAAAGAGGAGTTAAGAATAATTTTGTACTTTTCTTAAGGTACTCACGTTTTTTATTGAATAAGAAGGAATTGTTCAAAAACTATTAAAGATAATAAAATTCTAAGCACGTCATTGTAAAGAAGACAAAATGTTCTTATAGAAAACAGTCATTAAATTTACTAAGGTCAATGATAAAATGGACCTCATGGATGAGGAGGTCTCATACAAGGGCTGTACATAGATACACTGCTGGTGTATGAGTACTGTAAATGCAGTAGTATAGCGACCGTATGAGACCTCCTGAAAGTACCTTTTATCATTGTTCTTAGTTAATTTAATAACTGTTTTCTAAAATAAAAAAAAATATATCTACTTTACTGAAGGAAGCTAATCGACTGTTCTACATATAATGAGTGATAAATATTAAAGACGCAGTCTTTTAAAAAAAAAAATTTTTTTTTATTTGTGTCATCGTTTCAACCCAAACATCTTCAAGGCGTGGTTCGAGCTCTGAATGCTTTCAGTACTCTGTACTTGAAAGCATCCAGTGCTCGAACCACGCCATGAAGATGACCCACATGTTTGGGTTGAAACGTTGGCACACATTTTTTTAATTTTTTTTATTGAGAAATAATACATTTTTCCACACTTAAGGGCACTGATTACTAAGGCTGAGTGAGGCACATTCATACCGTATATACAATACCATAAAATAAAAAATAAATAAATAAAATATATATATATACATCTATATAACAAAGGCAAAAACTACAATAAACCAAGGAAATGTAACTTAGAGTTAAATTAAATAGATTATAAGTAATAGAAATAAATAGAAAAACATTCATACTTTTTTTTTAAAAGACTGCGTCCTGAATATTTATCACCCATGATATCTACTTTACGATGGTATACTTAGAATTTGATTATCCTGAACATTTTTTGAGCATAAGTTTGACCATTTAGAATTGAGAAACCTTGTATATTGTCCAAAGAATATCTATATCTAGACACGGAAAATCACGTCATCGAAAGACTATTGGTTTTAAGGGAAAAAAAAAACATAATAAAAAATAACAATGTATGTAGGACTCATACTTGTACTGTTGAGTATGTAAATTGTTGCAAATACTCTTCTCTTCTAATAGTTTATGACCGGGTGGTTGGTGTATTACAACCTGAAAATTGTTTATTCCAGTTGCCTCTATAAGTTAGCGTCTACTTTCCGCCTGGAATTCCTCCTCAGTTGTAAATTCGGTGCAGTGTTGTAAGTAGGTTCCAGCTGCTTGTCTTAATAGCTATTCAGTTTACTGTTCCAGACACTAGACCAAACCCCATCTGTCGGTCTGGAATCCCAAACAGATATCTGGATACCTCTTCTATATCGGGAGGTGACTGCCAACTGTGGTCTATCAGTCAAATATCTTTGCCCGGTCTAATGGATCGTCTCGTCTCCTTACATGTCCCGCATTTTAGCTCGCGTTAATTTTAAATTTTTTTATTTTATTTATTATAGTCCGTGGTATAGACTCCTTTTTATCAAATTATTAACACCCGCCTGCAAATTCAACTATTTTATTTACGAAAACTCTTGGAATTGGGGTGTTTTCAATCTTGAGTTCTGCAAACTTCGTGTTTTTAATTAAGTACTAAAAACTCTTAAATACTCATTTGCTTTTCACTTGAATCGTAAGATAATTTTATCACAAATTCGAAAAAAAAATCTGTGATCCGAACAATAGGAAGCTATGACAACAAACGGACTAAACACATACTCCTAAAATGACTTAACCCATGAATAATCCAGTTTATTAAACATTTAACGATTTTATAACTGTTGACAACTTGATCACAAAATTGAGAAAAAGGTGGCCTACAAAAATATTGGACCGTTTGGCGTAATCTACACATCAAACATTTTAAAATAACGAAGTCATATACGCCAAACGGACCAATATTTTTGTAAGGCTCCTTTTATTTTTCGATTTTGTGATCAAATTATCTCAGGATCAAAGTGATATGTAGCAAATGAGTTTTCACGAGTCTTAGTAAGATGGGATCACTTTAGGCAGCGGTGTCCATCCCCCCGAAGGCCGATGGCGCATAAATCTTCCCCCACTCATCCCAAGATATTTTATTTCCCTCCTCTTCTTGGAAACAGTGCAAACAAAAGTAGAATTTAAATATTCATAGATTGCATATAATTACACATACTGCGGTCTGTTACATGCTTCCGCTTGTCTTTTAATTACAAACTTTTCATTTTGAAAATTCATAACCCCCTCGAAATGTGCCTCCCTCAAAAATTGGAAACACCATCAAAAAGTGCCTATCTCAAAAATTGAAAACATCATCAAAAAGTGCCCCCCTCAAAAATTGAACACTTTTCGTGAAATCAGGTGGCGTATTGAATCCATTATTGGTATTAGTTCAATCTGTGTCGTTTCATTATCTCAAATCTTTCTCAGCTAATTTCATTATGTGTTTTAATTACCAAAACTAATAATATTCAGAGGAAGAAATAAAAAAAAACTTTCATTTTTAATTTTATGAACATGACTGTTGAATTTTTATTGCATGCTAAAGACAAGATGTAAAGTTTTAAGTCAGTTTTTACTTCTAAAAATTGTTTAGAAAAGCTTAAAACCGCATTGTGAAATTGTTATTACAAGCTTTTGCAGCCTGGGGCTATGGGCCTGTAACAAAGTCTCTTAGTACTTAGCAACTTTAAATCTTCTCATTTAACTTTTAATTTTTAATTCAGCGGTTGATCTAGTGAGCCCTATCAGTAGACTGTCGATTTAGCACTTTATCAATTTAAAAAAATATCGATTCCTTATAACTCGCTTACAATTCCTACTATCAATGCAGGGCAACGTATTCCATCCCTTTAAAAATTTAGTTAAATTATAAAAATATCTATAACTCATGTTTGGAACTAATAATAAAAATAATAATACTGGTTTTAGTTATTATTTTGATAAGCATCTAAAATGATAGAATTTCAGTCTAAATTTGTTTATTCTGCTTGCCGACGTTTCAACCCAAACATGGGGGTCATCTTCATGGCAATAGTTTCTGATAATCCCAGCATCAAAACAGTGTTGTCAATACGCAATACTAGTACTGCGCTCTATTTTTTTTTCTTTTGTTACATCTGTACCAGAAAGTAAGCATTTTTGGACATGAGTAAGCAGTCCACTGTTGAATTTATTATGATGAAACGAAATTGTCAGGTGTTTCAGTCAAAGTTTTTTAATGAACTAGCCATTTTATTCAACTTTAGATTTATTAATTCTTACCTTTTTTCATTTATTTATAACACAAAACATTTTCACATCATATTTCAATGTTTTTTATTATCGTTATGCTTATATAACCGTTATCTAGGACTTTTCAATTTTTCTTCTCTCATGCTTTTATATTTATCATTTTTCTGTTTTTAACTTTTAGTCCTGGTGATGATACGCATGTTTGGGTCGAAACGTTGGCTCATTTAAAACATTTTGACTGAAATATCCGTCAATTTTTTTTATCCATGTCCATCTTTATATTTGTTCTAGGTAGTCAAATTATCCATAAATTTGAGCTATTAAAATTTATTTCTTAGTTACTAAATTATTTAAAAATATGGACATAGTGCCCTTTACCTTCTTGACACAGCTAACTGTGTAATGTTTTCACCGAAACGTTTTTCTATACTTTCGTTAACTGCATCCAGTAGTTTTTATAAAAATAATAGAAATTTTAACATAGTATTATTGTATAGTATTGTATAATATATTATAATAGTTATTATTCTATTCTGGCAATCTAGTTTATGAAACCAACCAAGCCATAATTAGAACAAATATTAACAGAGTCAACAAATAAATATAAACAAAATTTGCATTACGGTGATAGGAAATCATTGCTCATCCTATAGTAAATATTTAAACCTTATCCTTAACAATGATCAGATCCCCGAGTATTTATTGATGCCGATTAATTTCAAATATACCAAATTATTAATACAGATTCGCCTCTCGGGAAAATGTATGATCAATATTTTTTTGAACAATAAAATTGTAAAATAATTACTTAGAAATATTTAAGCCAACCACTGGAGAAGATATGAGAAAATTATATTTTGTCATCTCTGATATATTACATTATAGAGAATTGGTAGAGTAATCTGGAATATTGTCCTCTGCGTATTATGGCAAAAATTCTATATTGTATATCGGAATGTAATCTGCACGGGTATTGTTTCTTGGTTGCTCTCCTAGTTATTGGAGTAATATTTTAATTTAATTTTGAAACACTGTGACCTTAATATCCCATTTGTCCAAGACCTTATCTCAGAAAAGTTCTCCAAATTTTACCAGAATCTTAGCTATCATCCGAATCCCCTGGTACAATCCTTACTCAGCACCGGCCATCCCTATAATCCTCCCAGAAGGTTTAAACGGCAGTGGCCCCGCGATCTTTTATAGTTTTTAAATATTGGAGTTCTAGCAATGGCCAATTTCTTCACTCACGGCATGAGTGTACGTGGCTAAAGCGCTCTCGCTCAATCTCCACTGGGTTTAGCCCCAGTGACGCGGTTGAGAGAGTAGAGTAGAGTTGAGAGAGTAAATCTCCTGGAGTCATGCTTTTCCTTCCATAGTTAGAGGATCAAGTTTGGCTCTTCAGTTCGCTCGCTTTATTGTAAATAATGTATATAGGTATGTATGTGTTCTTGTTACTTTTACTTACCTATATATGAAATATATAGTAAATGAAAGTATTGCGATATCGTGAAAATTTTTTTAATCTCAGTTTTCAACGGAAATACACGTTTTGAGTCCAAATAACCAAGTCCCGCAAAATGGTCTGTGTGTGAAAAAAAAATCGTAACAGAGAATAGTTGTAATTGATCGCACCCGAGCTCGCCCGAAAGATTATAACAGGCTTCCATACTTAACATGAGCTTAATATAATACGGACTGCGACAATATTATATAAATATACATATGTGGTTTTCATAAATGCTATTGTTGGTATTATTTAATATTTAATTGTATAGATTACAGCGATATATATATATATATATATGTATAGGTTCCTATACAAATATAAATATCCACAATGAAATATAAATAAATATAGAGTCTAAAATTTTTACTTTCACTTCGCATTGTTTGAAAATACTTATTTCTGCTAATAAGAGATTGGTAAGTGAAAGATGTATCCTCACCAGATTTTTATTACTTAAGGTTATTTTATTCTTATTTGTTGTACATAGAATGTGTGAATGTGATCTCTGAATACTATTATAAATGTCCTTTGAGACAGATTCTAATATTCAAAAAAAAAATTTTAAATATAAATGTATTTATTGTTATTGTGTATGTATATTGTTGACAATTTAATATTAATTTGAGAATTGGAACTATTTTAATGGTCTGATTTTTATCGAATATTATTTTTAATTTATTCTTAAGTGTTGTAATATCTGTAATGTAGTATAAAAAGAGAAAAAAATAAGTTGTAATACCATAAGTATAATATTGTTCGTTATATTGTGTTAGACTTTATTTTTATGACTTCCATTTAAATAAATAAAATAATGATAATTTCCATAAAGGATGCGTATCTGTAGCGACCAGGCAGGAGTACGTAAACAGAAGAGTTAGGAAGAGTTGGCCGAAGACTTGCTAACTATCGCTAACGCCTTTAACGAATTGAACGACGCATCAGCGATCACGAAGCGAGCGCGTGTTCTCTCCCGGCGGCTCTAATGAAATATTCAGCCGATACACTCTCTTTTATTGTCGCTATCCTTTGATCCGATGCCCGGATATCTGTCATTATAGATAGTGTTTGTCCTGTGATAATTGTTTCTCTCTTTATATATATATATTAGTTTTCAAAGGTATTTCTTCGTCATTGCTTCCTTTATTCTCCAGTTTATCCTGATCTTGAGCCATCATTTTAAAAATTAACTTTTCTATCTGGTCTGAAAAATAAGTAGATCCTTGAGAAAAGTCCGGAAAAAAAGTCAAGAATATTTATTTGCGCATAATTCAAAAATAATAAAATATTTCGGTTTGAAACATTATATTAAGTTTTACCAAAATGGGGGGGGGGTTCTAACCTTCCTTTATACTTTATCTTAATTTGTACTTGCATTAATTAACTAAAGTACTTGAGTTTTAATTTTAAAATAGAAACTGTTGTGATGATTTAAGTATTTATCACTCATTGAATTAATTATGGGTACAATAAAAAAAATTTATATTATCTTGTTTTTGGGGAGAGGAGAGGGCCGAAGAGGTAGAAATGTAGGAGACTTCAGTCGGTACCTCTTCTTATTTTATATAAACTAATCATTTCTAATAACCATTTTAGAATACAGTATTTAAAAAAAAAAAAAGTATTTTGAGATTTCAAAATTCAATGTATTTTAATTCCTATGTATTAGATTTAAATTAATTTCAGAAAATGTATTTAAAATACAAAATACTTTGTAGTGAAAGATAATTATATAATGCAGGGATACTATTGTATTTTGTAATTTATTTTTTTTTAATTTCTTAATGGCATTTGCAACTGTATTAAATAAATACATCCAGTAATTTTGAGCATGATGGATATAATGACATGAAAACACTTGCTGAGTAACTACCCAATGGTAGCACTCTAATGATATGACTACATTAGGAGATCACGGGGCCATCTTCTTTTCAGACGCCTCGGAGGTTTATCAGGAATTGAAGAGGAAGCAAGGTTAGAAACGAGAGGGTTGGGATGATTCTGAAGTTATTATGGGAGGATAGGTATCTGGATTGGGCCAGATCTGAAACATAAGAAACATTAAGGTCATTATGGATGTTTTTATTTGTAATAAAGTAGGGAGCATTGAGGATTTTGTCTATTTAAAATACCAAATAATTCACAGGCGATAAATAATCAGGAAGCAGCCATTTTTGTGTTTTTTTATTGTTGCCATAGTTACAGCCCAAACATATGGCCCATCATCAGGGTGTGTTAGGGTTGAAACCTTGGTAACAATAAAAAAAATATTTATCTCTGCTTCCTGATTATTTATCTCCTGTGATACGTCGACTATAATGATTATATTGCTTCAATAATTCAAAATAAAATACATTTTTAATGTTTTAATATCTTCCAAACAAATACTTTTAAAATGGAAATTCAGTTACATTGTATTTTATTTTTTTAAATGCAGAATACAAAAAATCCATTTTATTTAATATTTTAAAATATTTTATTTGAAATATTGTACAAGTCTGGTTTGATGAATGAAATTTATGAATTATTGAATATCGTCGATAGAATTGTAAAGTTTTTTCAGTTTGAAAAAAATCAAAACTACTATTTTAATTCCAATAAAAAAGAAATCTGTAGCCGAATCAGTATTATTTTTTCCGATATATCAGATGATTTGTTTATGTATGCATTAAATGGTATAAGATCGTAGTTTTGTTTTTTCAGGCTTACGAGGTATCATAGATTACGCGGCGATGATATGTTGTAATATGACGAAACGTATCATCACAATTACACCAGTATAAACCAGACGCAATAGCTAGCTTGTTAATACGAAAAGACACTGAAATCAGCTTCTAATCTATACACAGACACAGTTCTATCAAGATGCCTTAAATATATAAATAAATAACAGTTTGTTGTGAGATGTTAGTCAAAGGTGACGCCACGTTTGGAAACAGTTACATCATATCGTCGCAACATGTCTTCCCTCCTAACCTACATATGTGTACGTACCGCCTGCTGTATGAACATCTGTTGTATACACAGTAAACATACAGAGATATACGAACATTATGTATACACACATATAAATATAAATATATCTATATATATATACAAAGGGACAGGCGGCCTGAGAACAGAAAGGAGCTAACCTTGAAGGAGACGAAGCCTTGAATGGTTCTTTAACACGGCTCTCTTTGTTTGTGTCAGCGACCCTGTGAGCTGTCTGCTCTCCTTGTAGGTCTGTCTGTATGTGTCTATTCTTTGTGTCTGTCTGTATGTGTTCTATTATTATTATTTGTGTTTCATTTTCTTTTTCTATCCTAGTCTGCTTCTTGACTATTGCGTAATCGGGTAATATGGCAACAAAAAAAAATGTTTGAACACATTCCGATGAATATCACAAGGCATGTTTCTTAATCAGTATGAACAGTTTATTTTATTTTGTATATATAGAGAGAAATACTTTATTTAAAGCAGTGCTGCCCTACTGCATAGGGTTGCTCGACACACAGCATACTCATCAGTCCTTTTTTTTTTGGACATACAAATTCCTTTTCATATACAAACAATATAAATACTACAATGTAATAATACATACAACTACAATCATGCAATATATTATATATATATTTCGGTAGTATTCGAATGCCAAAGTTTTAATACCAGAAAATTAGAACGCACACACAACACAGACAAAAAGATATGACTATAACTAGTACAACTAATATTTTCTTTAGTTGTTTATCTTTATCTTTACTTTTTATGTTAGTTTTTATTTGGCCAGATATAACATTTTAATTTTGTACTTTTTTGTTATTCTAAATTGACTTCGTCCCAGAATAAAATTATTTTCTGTTCTATTCTATTCTAAAGTGCCTTATGAGGTTGTGAAATATGACGTAATTTTCATGGCGACGCTCTGTCATATTTATGTATGTCTTTTGTCGAACGAACGGTTCATAATTTCACTCAATATATAATATATGCAGCAAAACACGAATCCGAAAGTAGAATGTTCTGCTATGAATAATATATATATATAAAAAAAAGAAACGAAAAAGATGCCGCGCAATCATACGCGCAAACTACGGGGAGGAGAACAATGAGGGGTGGGAGTGATCGCGCCCTCTCTCCCCCAAAAAAATTATTAACCTACATGAATGGATTTAACCTAATGAAACTAGGCTAGGTCTTGTAGTAGTACCTAACTATTTTATTATACCTAAATGTTACCTTTATTTAAAATGTCATTTATATTGAAAGATAATAATATATATCAAAATACTCTAGGATTTTATGATTCAATCACCCCTCAATTTTCATGTGATATTTTTATAACATTTTTTCGTGAAAATCGGTGAAAAACTTATTTAATTTTAGCAAATACCTCATATATTCAACAGTATTTTATTTATATATATAAAGATTTCCAGGTAGGTTACATTTATATAAGAAGTAAAAAAATAATAATAAAAATCTTTACAACTATATAAACAAATTAATTTTAAATATTATATTGGTTCTTTCACAATAATTATATTGTAAAATTCCCACCTTATTTCTTTCTTTTTTTTTTTTTTGTTCATCGCCCTTTCCCAATCAAAATCGAATGTCTGCGCTTATGGCCGAAATAATAACTATTAGTTTTAAACATTTATTAAAAATAAATATTTTAACTTAAGGAGTTACGCTAGTGACCGTCATCTTCCATTTCTTTGGAACTGTTGATACATCAATATTGACTTCTGCAGTATTATTTGTCCTGTTAGGTTCGCAGTCGACGTCGGGTTCAGCTTTCCTTTGTTCATCTTGTCACATGATCTAAATTTATTATTAAAGTATTATTGAAGGAAGTCAGTCAACTGTTCTACACATCATTGATAATAAATATTGTACCGCAGTCATTATTAAGTGTTTATTAGTGCCGACGTTTCAACCTAAACATGTGGGTCATCATCGGGGCGTGTTTCGAGCACTGAAGGTATTTGGGTACTCGAATACTGGTCAGTACTTGAATACCTTCAGTGCTCGAAACACGCCCTGATGAGACCCACGTGTTTGGATTGAAACGTCGGCACTAATAATAACTTTATAATGACTGTGGTCCACAATATTTATCATCCATATCATTACAGTAATTATTTACTAAAGTAACTAGGTTTATTTTATATTATCCTTAATTGGTTAGATAAATTATTTTATATTAGCGATTTAAAGAAGCTACATTGAGTGATTATCTGTTTGTTCTTATTTAATTGATAATAGATTATTTGGTGAGCAAGAGGAGGAAGGAGGAGAGGGGGGAATCTCATAAACATATTTTTTTCTGTTGGCATTACAGACGATGTAGATTTTTGCCGCCTTATCGAGCTTGCTCTATATCTGCCTGTCTTGGGCTATTTCTTTCCATTTATCTGACGTTTTCATTGTTACCTAGAGGTTTTCAGATGGATTGATCGGAGTTTCTTACTCTACTCCTCTTAACCTCCTTGCCTTCATATCATGTGATATTGACCAGTTTTCTGTGAGCAGTTGTTTATTGGTCTTTCCTATCCATGTGTTAGTACTCTGGTCCCAGATCGCTCGGGTTATCGTGCGGAGGATTTTTCTCTCAAATCTTTAATACTGCTTTTCACAGGCGGATCTACTCCCAAAATGGTAAAATATAACAATTTCTTATGAAAAAAATATTAAAAAGTTATTATTGTTTGTATTCTTACATTTAACAGGACTTCAAAAATCACTTAAACATCATTTCATATATTTAATTAGTTTATCTTTTTTTCTTTTATAGTAAATATCGTTATATATATAAAGAAAACTTTCGGGCTGGTGTCCTCACCCAAAATTAAATCCTGCTCCTTTCTAGACTGCTGGTTTGGGCCCAGATTTCATAAATAAATAATAGTAGTTAAAACCATTCACCTAAGTAATCTTTAATTTTATCGACATAAAAAAGAAAAATAAACATTTTATTGTCCCCTAAAAATATATTCACAATGAAAGGCCATTAAATGCTTTATCTCCAATTGATTTGAAAGCTCGTAAAAGATAAGAATGGCTGTGACGTCGGTAAAGAGGAGATGTAATCACCGACAGAGGGCAGGCCACGTGCGCCCGCATTTTGGCCAATAACAGAAGATGTCCTGAGAAGGACGAGAAGGCAGCTGGCGGCCATGTCCTGAGTCCCACAGTGTGGGAACTGCTATCTAGTAGTACCCGTAGCGGCTAATGGCTTATCAATGGGCCTCCATGAAGATGTACAATGGTCATTAATGGATGACTGGATCGGTAGTGGTCCTTAAGGGTCATAGTGCTTGTTTCATTTATATAGAGGGAAAAAAAACAACCAAGCTTCCATTGGTTGCCGAATTCTTCATATATCTTTAGACATCGAATTAATAACCTGCATTATAAAAAAAAAAAAAATCTGGTGCGCGCAGCACACAACTTTCACTTAGCCCTCTACTTTGAATAAAAATTATTTTATGGCAATGCTGGGCTATTATAAAATTTTTTGAAGTGCATTTTAAACGGAGCTAAAGCTTAAAGCTTACAGATAACAAGTCATTAAGACCATTATAATTACAAAATGTCTATTTAATATATCGACGACAGGCAATAAAAATGTAGTCACTCCATCCGCTTTTACAAACCACACAACTTTCTTTGCTTTTATAAACCACAGAATGACTAACTCCAATTTCAACATTTTTGAGAGATGTCATTTTAGTGATATTTTTAGTTGAAAAAGTTATCTATGAGAATATGAGTAAGTTGATTCCAGAGGTGGTGATTGCAGTGTTAAAATATAGAACTGAGAATAAAGGTATAAATTTAGGTACTTATTTCTTATGAAGGATATTCTTAGGAAAGATACTTTATTAAATATCTGTAGAAAAAAGGGTTTTTTAGTCTAAACAATTAAAAAAGTATATTTTAAATTTATCCAAATTTCCGCCAAATTAAATTTATCAAATTCTTTCAAAAGTTATATGTAGCATTTTTTCATAACTCTGAATAATGCGAAATGGTTAACTTTTTAAAATAAACCATATTAAAGATACTTTAGAGGAAGACATATATGAACATTGGGCATTTAAGCCCTGTAAAGTGACATCAACGGGCATAAGACCTAAATGATATTAAAGAACACTTTATTATACAATGATATAGTTAACACACACACACACACATACAGACCATTTTGTGACACTTGGTTATTTGGACTTAAGGAACCTCAAAACATGTATTTCCGTTGAAAACTGAGATTCGAAAATTTTCATGATCGCAATATTTACCTTTACTATAGCTTACATATATATTCAAGTGAAAGTAAAAATACAACATGAACTAAATGATATATTTTTTATTCCTCCTTGAAGGTTCGAATGACTTGGAAACGCTGGACGGAATCAATTTTAATTTTCTAAATAATTCTAGAAAACTATCACCTCTATTACTATGTATGAGCCTTTCAGTTTACAGAATGATTAACTCCAATTTCAACTTTTTTTATTATTAATTTTAGTGATGTTTCTAGTGGGAAAATTTACACCTTTAATCACAGTTTTATATTTCAATCACCTCCTCTGGAATCAACTTACTTTATGTACATATATTATAAATTTTCCATCTAGAAATATCAATAAAATATTCAAATTGGATTTTTTTTTTTTTAACCCGTACAGTCTAAAAAGCGAGGAGCGGAGGATAAAAAATTGTTGGACTCAGTCAACTGAAACGTTTATATAAAGGTTTGGCCATTTAATGGCAGGCCTTAGGTTGTTAACGTGACAGTAACTGTCATCCCCTCTGCGGGTACTGTCAACAATTTATAATGCCTTAGTATTAATGTCATACTGTCGTTGAGTTTATACGATGGAAGTCGCTGCGATACTTGATAACGATCATTGTTGAAATGAAACATTATATTCCAATGTTGCTATTAAGCTGTATTAATCATCTATAATGATGATCAACCATTATTATTACTATTTTTTTTTTAGTTCTTTTTGATGGAAATGTTATCTAATCTGATCAAAAGATAGATCCACCATGTGATCTTGATCCATCTTTCTTGATCAGTAGAATTCTTTATAAATATTCCTACATTTTTGCAATTTATTTCAATTGTTAAGTTTGTTCAACCTGTATTTAACACACCATGTGATCTTGGTCCAATTTTATATATGTCGTCATGAAAAAGATTTATAGCCAACGTCGAGTTAAAAGAACAAGAGAAATCCATCCTCTAAGCACATACGTAAGGTTATGACTTTCTGTTTTTCTCTCTAAATTATATTATAATCAAACATCTGAATACCATTTCAATAAAATCCTGTCATAATAGTGTATCTAAACATGTCTACCTGTCCAATTCAATTCTTTATTGTAAAATTTAACAATCTGCCACATTTAACGGCAATAGTAATAGTGATAGAAGAATTCACACTATGTACAATAAATAAAAATAAATAAACAGCGAAATAATAATAATAAAAGTAAATGTATATTAAAAAACTAAACGAAACTAAACTAATCAAAATAAATACTTAAATACACACATGCTTTTATCCAATTCTTACAAAATTTATTCACTCAAGATTTCCGAGCCAAGCCTTTCTCTCCACTCAGTTACAAGTACTATTATTTTTTATTATTATTATTTATTTGTTTATTTAGAAATATAATAATCCGTGACGTGGACAATAATTATAGTGATGTATGAACACATTCACACCATATATACAGAAAATACAAAATTAACAAAAGTAAAATAATAACTAAATCATAATCAAAAACTATGTACAATAAATAAAATAAAATAACCTAAATATAAGCAAATTAAAAACATAAAAACACATTCATACCTATATACAATATACACAATCAGGCAGGGAACCCAAAGCCAGGCTTCTCCCTCCAACTACAAGTGCTATTAAAATTAAATATTGAAGTCATACGAATATATGCAATTATATATTTGAATTATTTGTTCAGCTATTTACATTATGTGATGTCGCACGAGGTTGGAGGCTCCAATGCGCGCAACATTACACAATGGCGATGTAACAGCTGAACAAATAACTCAGGCATAATTGTAATGATGTACCTGATTTAAAATATAATTATAATATATAATTACTACTCTGGGTACCGAGTACCTGGTATTTTACTCAAATTCAATCACCATTGGGATTTCAATCACTACTTGAGTTAATCGATTGGCATTAACCGAAGTAGTGATTGAATTCTATGTTACTCTAAAAAGGTAAGTATTTGAGTAAAATCTTTGGTACTCAGTACTCAGATTAGCATTTGTTCTTGATGCCCTATAATTGGAGCTAACTTCGTGGCATGCATCCTTCAATGCGCGTTACAGAAGTTTCACTTTAAAAATAAATATAGATATTTTCAGAACTTCAGTAAAATGTTTTTAAATATAGAATATTTAATAGTTGACCGTTGCATTATAAAGGAAAGGAGATAGTCCGAGGTGGCGGTCATAAATACGCTGAATAGTGATAAAAATATTTTATTAAAAGCCAACGTTTCGACCCTCTCGACTTTGCAGGTCTTCTTCAGTCAGCTGTGTTCAGCTAGGAGTTTTACTTAAACTTCAGTTCTATCTGAACACACCTCCCTGAAGAAGACCTGCTAAGTCGGGTCGAAACGTTGGCTTTTAATAAAATAGTTTTGTCACTATTCAGCCTATTTATGACCGCGTTATTAAATATTATTTTTAAATTGCCGGCTGGCGTATCGTTTCATTTTAACTTTTTTTTTTCATTCGTTATTGAGTTGCATATTATAACAGTTATTTTCCTGTAACCGGAGCTGCCGTACTCGTTACTGTAATATACTCGTTTTCCTTGTACTCCAGCTAGCCGAAGACAGAGCGGGGATAGTGGCGGGAAAGCTGAGGGTACATTCCTGGAGGCCCCCTCTCCACTGGCAGGTTCCCACGCTGCTTCCCGCCTCCCGACCTCTTTGTCCCCTCCCGGCTCCTCCTGGATATCTGTCTACCTCTATGGCCGCTTCATCAATTAGCTCTACTCTTATCATAGAATAGATTTTCGATTTTGATTGGGGAGGAATGGTGGACAAAAAAAAAATGGCGGAGCTTTCACGACTTGTTGAAATTCAATATAATCATTGTGAAATGAACTAATATAATATTGAATATTTAGAAATAATTTATTTTAATTTTTGTATAGTTGTAAGAATTTTTTTTTTTACTTATATATACTTGAAAATATTTTTTAAAAAATTACAATTAAATATATAACGTATTTAATTAGAAGAAACACAGAGGTGAGTGGAGACAGCCTTCAAAGCATTGTTACATTTCTAGAACTTTTTCAGTTAAAAATTAATAATGTAAAAAGTGACTAATATCTTTATAACCTCAAATAATACTACATTTTTCACAGTTCGACTAGTGAAAATTTTAGCAACTATATCACCCCATTTATTTTTTGTCTACAGTTACGTTTTTTATATCATACATTCCACTACTTTTCGTTGTTAATTCATTTTTTATTTCTTATTTTATTTCTTATTGGGTTTATGTTTATTCCATTATATATAGAATAGAATAGAAAATTGAACTTAATTCTGGTACTAAGTCCCCTTAGAATAACAATGATGAATTGATATAAAAGAAAATACAAATCTGGCCAAAAACTAACTTATGAAAATTTTAATATTATATACATTATTTAAAAAAATAAACAGAAGAAAAAATTAAATGAACATAAGTTCTTCTTAAAATTACATATTATTTTGATGTAAAGAAAAAAAAAAATTATATATATACACAATTTATAAACAATTGACTAACTAATTAAAAAAATCGAATTGATACAAAATGTAATAATATCTTCAGTGATTTATATAATAATTTGCAAACACTAAGTGAAATAAAAATTAAATCTCAAGATTACTTGTAGTGTAATAGTCCGTGGGCCAGACCCCCTTACCGTGCATCGCCCCCCCCCCCACATCCCTATAAATTGCATATCGTTGTGTTCCTTGTATATATATCGAGATAATTGTATATATATAAGGTATATCGAGAAAGTTATAGCTCATAGCTCTCCTTCTATTTAGTGTATTTGTAAAAGAAGGAATCTAAAAGGAAAACGAGTATTTCTGAAAGACAATTAGATATTAGCACAATCCAAAGTGTGACCCACAAAGCAGATAGAGAACTATTTTTCTTTTTATATGGACTTCTCTATACCTCTCTATATCCTGCTTCTCTATATCCATATATCTAAATCTCTATATCCTGCTGTAAAAAATCTTTTACAAATGCACTAAACAGGAGAGCTATGAGCTATAACTTTCTCGATATACCTCTCTATATCCTGCTTCAAAGTGAAGATCGTCCCGATGTATACCTTCAGCGATCGAAAATAAAGAGGTTTTCACCATAATAAACATACATCGTCCACTTAATATCATCCAAACTGCAATTGACCCCCTTTTAGCACCATCTTGAAATATTCTGTTCATCTGTCTACTAAACATTCATTTAGCTATGTAATGGATACTGGTCCTTTTTATCTTTTCCGAGGTTTTGGCACTTCCTTTCTCGTTCGCTTACTGCATTTTTCCAATTTTCTGGTTCAATTTCGCGTTTTTCCTCATTTTTATACCAAAAACAAACAATCAGTTCTGATTTATAGAAGAACTTATAGTGTCGCCCTTTCTATCTTTATTTGTGCAGGGAGATTAATTCATTCAATATTAAAATTTCGTATTTATTTATGATAAAGTCCAACTTCCGCACAAAATAAAGGAAATAAAAATTAATTTTTAGTTAGTGATATATGAGTTTTACTAAACAACCCGGTAGCTATTTATTATATATAGTTCAGATTAGGTATATATTATTTTAGTTTATAAAACAGGTATTAATATGACTCATTTCCTGGGAAGTATATAAAAATTTTAACTACCTCTAAGAATCAGTAAATATACAAAACACAGTGTTAAATTGCAAACGTTAAATTAAAAATAAATCAAGATATTTAGCAAAGTATTTTGTAATTAAGTTTTATTATTATCATTATATCATTTTTACAATTGAGGTCTTCTTAAACGACCTACTTATAGAATAAAGGAGGTTAAATTAAAAAAAAATAACAATACATTTTTTTAAAAAATTTTAATTTTTTTTTTTTACGATTAAATTATTGCATTAATATTTATTCGTTAATAAAACCAATATAATGTACCAAAAATGTTATTATATCACTATAACTAAGCCATTTATGTGTACTGAATGGTGTGGTAGAGGCCTGTAGGCACCCACGCCAGTACCGCTTTTCTGCCGCATAAGTACATTTTCTACGGAACTGCTTAAATTTTTTAAAAAATAATCAGCGTTTTAGAAAGAGAAATATATCCTCCAGATGTTTTATTTCAGCACGTTTTGCGTTATTGTAGGCCGTTTAATTACAAACGACGCTTGATTTGTAACTTGAAAATTTTTTTGTAAAAAAAATTGACTTTACTGGTGTTTTTCGATAGCCTAAGCCAATTATTTTTTAATATTTCTTCATGTTTTATTATTCTATGACTATTCAGCTTTAATAAAAGATCAACTATGAGGAAATTAAGCCAAATGCTGATTCTCAGTGACCAAAAAACTAACTAAAGTCAAAGTCGTCAATCCGCCATCTTTGGACGCCATTTTGGGACAGTGCGTTCACTTTTTTTTTGTGGGAACATTGGCTTTTTTTTTCAATAAATAGTTACAAGGAACACAACGATATGCAATTTGTAGGGATGTGGGGAGGGGTGCACGGTAAGGGGGTCTGGCCCACCGTGTATAATGGAAAAAACAAAACAATATATATACATACATATTCATATTGGTACACAGAGAAACAAAAAATATAACCTGGATAAATAAAAATAAATAAAAAAAACAATAATATAATAAGATAAAAAGATAAAAAATAAATTATAAAAAGTAATAACAGAATTGAGTACATGAACAACCTCAGTGCTCAAACCACGCCCTGAAGATGACCCACATGTTTGGGTTGAAACGTTGGCAAAAATAAAATTTGTTTTAAAAAAGACTGCGTCCTGAATATTTATCACCCAATAACAGAATATATATCCTTTGTTGCCGTTATTATTTATTTCTTGACTTTGTTGTCGTTATGTTATATATCCTAGCTTTGCTACCGCTTCTCTCTACCCCTAACTTTGTTATCATTATTTTATATTTCCTTTAAGTTTATTCTACCTACATTTTTTAGAACTATATCTTTCACCAACATATTATTACTTCATTTTCAATGCTAATAGTTTCTCATGCCTATTGTTATCTGATTTTTTTCTTGGCCCTGAGGAAGGTCTTAACTTTGAGCCGAAGCGTCGTCGTAAATAAATGTACTTATTTATTTTTATAATTTTTTTTTTTACTGATCTCCCCGACCATTATTTTCGTAAATTATTCACTACAGTCAACATCAATCCAAAATTAAAGATATTTTTCACTTTTTTACATTATTTAATTTTAGCTGAAAAAGATTTAGAGATGTGCCATTGTTATGAAGACTGTCTCTCCTTTACCATGTGTTTAATCCAAAGAAATATATTATATATTCGATTATATATTTTAAAGTATATATAATAAGTAAATAAAAAAAAAAATAATTAAAAATTTTTACAACTATATAAACAATTTTTTAAAAAATTTCAATATTATATTTGTTCATTTCACAATAATTGTGTTGAATTTTAACACATTGTAAAAAATCTCCCCAGTATTTTTTATTGTTTTTTTTATTTATCGCCCCGCTAATCAAAATCGAAAATATACGCCTACAGTGAACTGATTATTGTTCCATTCTTAAGTATAGTATAATGTTATAAAATTCAATAGTTAAGAAATGGTCTATCTAATGCAAAAGAAGTTTGTATATTTTAGTACAGGTTAGAAAAAGATATGTAAGAGTTCTATGGAAGGTTATCAACTAGTAGCTGCTTTAAACTACTAGCTACTGCTCGAATAAAAAGAGAAAAACCGAGTGAGGCTCAAATATCATTTCTGACAGTTTTTTTTTTTTTTTTTTTGGATCCTCCCTAAGAAGTTTGACTCCCCTTAAAGGACGTGAAATATATTTAAAATAAAATATATTCCTGACTAATATCTATGTATATGTCAGAGGCAGTGGATAGCTGAACCAAACCTGGATGGAATCGATTCTGCAAAAAGAGCTATCGATAGATCGATATGGAGGTAAAGTGAGCTAAGCCAGTGTTGTTGTAGAAGGTACTATCTCTACTGACCCAGATAGCCTGTTGCAAAGCCTTCTTGCACAGTTTATTGTTTTCTAATAGCTCCGGTAGATAGTATTGTTGTTGCCTACCAAGTTATCTGCTCGATTTGTTTTGTTTTTTTTTAGAATAGAAAATCATCTTTATTCTGGGACTAGGTCCCTCAAGAATAACGATATTGTTGATATAAATTAATAATAAATCTCGCCAAAAGATCTATTGCAATAAAGAATAACTAAAATACAAGTAATAAAATAAGTATATACATAGCTCTTAGGTTATGTTAACGAAAGCAGATGGGTAATATGGTTACAATACTACAATATTGGAGCTAAAACAATAACATAAAAATAACTAAATTAATTTAGAAAGGAACGCTAAATAAATTTTATTTAGTCTTTTATTTAGTACCATGGTAGTGATAAAATATAAAAACCAGTAGTTTCGGAAAAATTGCGGGTCCGATAAATGTTTATTCGTTTTTCGAATTCTACGTATCCTGAAACGTAAAACCTCAAATTTTGAGAGGAGAATAAGTTTTTGAATTTTTTGGTCGATCACAATGGTTCATTATTGAAAATAACAAACCAAAAGAATAAATAAAAATAACTACAGTAAATAAAGGATTTATATCAATTCCTTAAGAAGTTTAAGTGAATAACCACAAAGATATTGTGATAAACTAAACAAGTAATTGTTTCTCTAAATATCTAACACTTTATCTTTCGTATTCAATTTTCCCAACAAAAGGAATTTAAATTATAATTAAAGTATTATAAACATTTTAATATACGTTATAACTTTTTCATAATTTAAATAATTAATCTTGATAAAAAAAAAAAAAAAGGAACCCCAAATTTGCCAAAAAGTAGTACCTCCCCGAAAACCCCAAAAAGAAAAATTGTTTTTCTTTCATGAAAAAGTAAATATTAAGATTTAGTTGGTCGCTTAGTACAGAAAGAATACATTCCCCTAATATCCTAATCTATGTAAAAACAATGGGTCATCATCGCCTTATATGAATCGTTTTTGAAAAAGCAGTATTTTTTCTAATATATTTTTTATGAATACAAAGTGTATTTTAAATATTAAATTATTACTATAAATCCCAGGTTACTGGAGAAAATAAATTAAAACATTATAATAATTTATTATTATTTTTTTTAGAAAACACACACACTTTGAGTTGCAGGTTATCAAATCATATATTTTTAATTATTATTAATTATTGGCTGTGTGGTTTCATTGAAATGTGGGGTTTCTGCTAATCCTGTTGGAGGAATAATATGCCTACATTACAAGATCACGAGGCCATCTTCTTTTCACATGCCTCGGAGGCTTATCAGCAAATAAAGAGGTAACAAGGTTAAAAACAAATAGTTGGGATGATTCTGAAGATTATTATGGAAGGATAGGTATCTGGATTGGGACAAATCGGAAACATAAAAGTTATTATGGATTATTTTATTTGTAACAAAGTAAGGAACATTAAGGATTTTGGATTGTTAGGATTGGATACGAGGGGAATTCGATGGTTTAGTGGAGCCCCAAAGCTCAACACCGTGAGTCCAAGTAAGTCTTGTTGTAGTCATTGTGAGTATTTTGTAATTAATTGGAAGCTTAGAGCGTTTGTCTAGTAAGTGGTGCAGTAGTAGTAAGGGCGAGGTACGGAGCGGGCTAATGCGTGTTGGAGACAGTAAAATAATTACGAGTTCGCGTCCAGATGTCCGGGGAAGGGAGGGGCTTTTAACTCTGGCATTGATCCCCCGTTCTCACTCACCTCTAGGAAAGGAAAAAAATATATATATATTTGTAACAAAATAAGGAGCATTGAAAATTTTACGAATGATTTTGGATATACGGATTTAATATGAAAGAAATGATTGATGGTTTGGTAGAAAATAATTACTAAGTCTATTAGAATTTACAGTACAAACAATTTGTTTTGGAGGTTAAAACTGTATTATGCAATACACAAATATTAGTACAAAATATCCTGCGGATTTTCCTTTTTTTATGAAGTACGCACATCCTGGTGAGGAAAATAGTTTAAAAAAACATGTGAAAGCTGTATCGCATGTTTGTTTATGTCCAAGGTGGCATTGTTTTCCTCTCGACGTGGTTTGTCCTTCATTGCCGATAGCGCTATTATTAGAATCCCAATATAGCACCCGCGTATCCGCGTAGCTCCTGCGTGAGCAATAAAGGGAAGGCATAATGTCATTCCATCTTACGCAGCCAGCTCTGGAACTGTAAAGAAGGATCTGTCAAGGACATTCTCTTGTTGGAGGATTTTAATCGCAAAAATCTAACAGAGTCAAGTTAATAATCAAATAGTATAATTATTTTAGGATAAAAAAAAATTGTCAGGATTTACTGTCAAGAATTTATAGTAGCTTAGTCGACGTTTCCACCCAAACGTGTGAGTGATCATCAGGGATATCGTTTGGGAGTCGAGAACTGACTCAGTTCTTATCACTATTTCCAAACGATAGCCCTGACTATGAACCATATGTTTGGGTCGAAACGTCGGCTGACCTAATAAAATTCTTGACTGTAAATCCTGACATTTTTTTCATTCTAATAATTGATCAGTCGACTAATTATCTATCTCTGTAATTATTTTAATTGGTGAAAATTATTCAGTATTATAAAAATATTTAAAAAATCTTATGTAACATTACCGATTCATATCTCAGTGTCAGAAAGAAGGGAATGAGAGATTTTTTTGTTTTTAATGGACATATTAAAATATATAAAAACTTTTCTGAAATAGATAGGAAAATCTTGTGAGTGGACACCAGATTTTTTACTTTTAGAAACGAGTATTTAGATCAATGAATTTTTAATATTTTAGTCCGTGGTACAGACCCCATTTAATCAAATTACTAATAGCCGCCTGTTTTTGTTAGTGCCGACGTTTCAACCCGAACATGTGGTTCATCAACAGGGCGTGTTTCGAGCACTAAATTTATTCAAGTACTCGAATACTGGATTCCAGTACCCGGATACATGAATACCTTCAGAGCTCGAAACACGCCCTGATGATGACCCAGATGTTTGGGCCGAAACGTCGGCACTAACAAAAACTTTATAATGACTGCTTCCTGAATATTCATCACCAACATGATATGAAGGACAGTCGAATGACTCCTTCAGTAACCATTTTTACAAATTCTGAAAAAAAAATCGATTCTTGTCAGACGGAAAATATCGTTTTTTACTCGAGTTCAGTCAGAGAAGTAAATGAATAAAAATCAATTGGTGGGCTCCAAAGAGTGAAAAATTTAACATTTTTTGATAAAATATAAATATTGTTTTAATTTCACTTTCAAATTGCGAAATGCAATTATGAGTTGTGGAAGGTGGGCAGCAAAATTTTCCCTAGAGCCACTTCGCCTAGCTATGTCAATGAGGGTCAGTTGTACAATTCGAGTTCAAGCTTGAGCTGCAATTGTACAACTGGCCCTAATAAAAATAATCAAATTTAATTCATTTTAATGTTTTATCAGCCAACATTTTGGGTAGATCTTGTATGCTACAACAGTGTAAAACTAAATTTAGAATAATAAAATAGAAATATTTAAGTATAATAATAAATATAGTAAACAATTACCACTACTACCAATGGAAGGTGTTGGGTTCAATATTATGAAAGAAAGTACCTTTTCAATGGGATGATTGGGCCGAGATCATCTAGCTCAAATGCTTAGTTTCACCTCTTAATTAATTATTTAAATAAGATTATTCATTTTAAAGGGGCTAAGTGTGCCTCAGGAAGGGATTCCTCACTGCAGAGACGATCCACGGCCGATGTAACAGAATACATAATTATCATCCACGCAGGAATCGAACCCGGGATCAGGAATGTAGGGTTTCAATGAATATAGTCCTGTATTGTAAAAAAATACGGATAACTGAATTTTATGTCTTAACTGACCAGATATTTAGCTTTATTATCTCTAAAGTAAATTGATACTTCAACAAAGTCACTATGGTTTATGATTATGTGTGTGTTGAATGTATATTGTTCACATAATTTAATTATTAATATTTCATATTAATGTTATTCTAATTCTCATCCCAAGTTAAAATCAATATTTGTAATTTAACTGTATTTGTTTTTGTTTTTTTCAGGTATGTGGAATTTGGCATTCTTTTATAATTATGAAGAACAACATTAATCACGGTAATTTATATATTTAATTATAATTATTTGTTTTATATTTATGCATTCGATGAACAAATATTTCCCCTGAATTTTGGCAATTAATTAAATTAAGTACTCTGATGGATCGACTGGTACACCTGTATAAACAGTTAACTGATAAAGTTATAGAGAGATATTTCACTTTTCAAATTACTATATTCCATTTTGCATTAAAATATTTTGATTTTCTGAACTAACCATTCTTTCACAAATATTCATGCTACAGTAGTCTATCGCAAATATTAGCCATATTATAAACGAAATGATTTAATTATTTTTAATTTACAACTGTCTAATCTACATTAGATATCTGTGGCACCTGTGCCTAGGGTGTTTTTTATTTTTTTAAATATTCCGGGGTGCAGATCTATTATTATCAAATTATTAACATCCGACTGAAACTTCGCAAATCGCTCTATCTCATCGCGACCTAAAACTATTTTATTTATGAAAATAAAATGCGTTCACGTAAACGTAAATATCAGAATTAAAAACATTTCGTTAGGTACTTAATATCATAAGGTTCAATTTCTGCTTTAGTTCATTATCATCTCATATAATGAAAAATTAATTTTTTTTTTAATAAAAGAAAATGTATTTTCATAATTAATTTATTATAATAGATGTCGGGTCGCAAGAAAAGAAGAAATCAAAACTTTATAATAATTTCTCGGTTGTTATTTTTGCTGAAAATACAGATACTCGGGATGACAGAATATAAAATCACATAGTGATGTAGAGATGGTTGACCGTTGATATAATATGAGAAAGAGTTAGTCGAGGGTGTGGTCAAATAAATAAAAAAATTAAAATATATTATTTATCTTAATTTTGCCGACGTTTCGACCCACAATGCAGGTCGTCTTCAGGGCTACAAAAGATACAAAACATGTTGAAAATAAAAAATAAATATAAGTATATATAAAACACGAAGAATTTGTCAGATACAGAAATAAAAGATGGTATCAGAGATATAGTGGGTGACAATGTAGTTAAATATTAAGAATTATATATGTAGAAGATACAAATAAATGGAAAATAAGTAGGAATAAAAATAAAAATAAAGGAGAATATAGCATGTAAGTTAAAAGTAAACAGATCTTTTATCGCAATCTATCTCTGATACCATCTTTTATTTCTGTATCTGACAACTTCTTCGTATTTTATATATACTTATATTTATTTGTTATTTTCAACATGTTTTGTATCTTTTGTAGCCCTGAAGACGACCTGCAATGTGGGTCGAAATGTCGGCAAAAATTAAAATAATTAATATATATTTTAATTTTTTTTATTTATTTGACCGCACCCTCGACTAACTCTTTCCCATAAAATCACATAGTTTTTCACATAAATAGAGGTGAATCTCTCAACTATAACAAACCTAAAATAAATTAAATTTTATTAAACAAGTAAGTTTTTATAAAAATGGGGTCTATGTAGGATGATAAAATGCAATCGCGAATAATCCATGACTAAATGAAAAACAACTTAAAGAGTTGTTTGAAGGCTTAAAAGCTTTGCACCGTTTCAACAAAGACAGACTATTTGTATTTGAAGGACACTTCAAACACTAGTTTACTATAAAACAAGTTTAATTACCTGAATTTTGAATATTTTTTCTATTATCGCTTCATTTTAAAAAGAAAACGTTTAAGAAAAGACATAACTGATTTTTGGTTACAAACCGACCCATACTGAAACGAACTTTCTTGTTGGAAATTTTGTCTAAAACCAACTTCCAGAGTTTTTTTAATTAATACCTGAGACATCCTGTATATTAAATAACTAATGCATTACATTATCTGTTTTTTATACAGTGCAATGATGTCAGAAGGCCACTCGTGGAGTAGATTACTTTTTATCGCTTGTTATTATAGTACTTATTGTGAGGTATTATGGGTATTATTATGGAAAAGAAGGCACTATTAAGGCACAACTACTCACCTGTGAAGTACATTGTCGAGAGCTAACTTGACTGTAGTAATCTAACGTCATTCTCTGATGTCAGCTCTGAGTCACCCGCAGAGATTACCTCCTTCCCATAATATTTATTTATATCTTTTATATCTCTTCCACCTCACTGCTACATATATATATATATATATATATATATATATATATATATATATATATATATATATGTATGTGTATATATATATATATATATATATATATATATATATATAATATATATATATGTATGTACATATATATAACATATATATATATATATATATGTATATGTAAAGAACTAGGACTCGAGATAAGTACATATATGATAAAATATATGGTTCGATGATAGAACAGTGAGAATTTAGATGATACGGATATAGAAGAGAATGTGTTTGAACACGTACAGAATTTTATGTATCTAGGGTCTACGATAACTAGAGAAAACTAAATTTAAGAGGATATTAAGGTTGGGCTAAAGGCGGGAAATGCTTGTTATTTTTCTTTATCTAAATTACTCAGTCCTCGCCTCCTGTCTCGAAACTTAAAAATCTGGTGCGCGCAACACACAACTTTCACTTACCGTTAAACTTTCAATAGAAATTATTTTCTGGTCATGTTGGGCTATTATAAAATTTTTGAATTCCATTCTTAACCGAGCTAAAGCTAAAAAAATACAGCTAGGAAATCATAAATACCATTAAAATAATAAAAGTCCTATTTATTATATCACCGGTTGATTATGAATTGTACGACTATTAGTTATTAAACTGTTATTTTCCATTCCAAAGTTTACTAAAACGGAATTCAGAGATTTGCATTGTCTGTCATAGACAGGTCAAAAGTTGTCACACTAATTGCATGTGGATACTGTTGGAATATAAAAATAGGAAATTTCATCAAACTATTCACTAATTTACTTTTTTAAAACGTTAGATGACAATATTTCGGTATAAATGGACGATAGATACCTAAACATTTAAATATAATATCAGAAGTGGAGTTATTAAACTACAGTAAATATATATATTTAATGTTATAAACGTATCTATGAAATATTCATATATTTCGCTTCTTTTTCACAATTACAATGAAATATTAGTGTTGGAATATCACAAAGGGAAGATTCATTAAATTATTCACTAATTTAATTTTCTAAAACGTTAAATGACAATATTTCGGAATAAACGGACGTTGATACCTAATTATTTAAATATTATATCAGATCTAGAATTATTGAACTACAGTCAATGTATTTAAGGTTATAAACATATGCTTTATACATCCATGAAATGATTTTATATTTTACTTCTTCTTTCACACAAGTACAATGATATAGTTTTTTAAAGAATTTCATTGCCTTGATTGGATGGATTTTAAATACTTTTCAAACTTAAAAATATTTTAAAAGTTTACATTTAGTAAGTATATTTCATTTAATTTCCTTGAAAACATGTGATTTACGTTTAATAATATTAGTTTTCAAAAATTATTATTTTTTTGCCACTCTCCGGTACATTCTACAATTTTCTATATTAGATATTGTTTTTTCTAAAATTCTCCGCTTTCCAACGATTTATCAGTTTCTAGTTAAGAAAAAACGTGACTAGTTATTACGGAATCTTTCGTCTGTATTTGCCTTGACGAAGTCCTGAACTTTAGGCCGAAACGTCGGCCAAAATTAACTAAATATAATTATTTAGTTTTACATTTTTTTTACTCAACACTCCAACCAATCTTGATTGGTCGATACGTCAGCATGAAAACAACAGAACATGTTTCTAGTGTTTAATTCCATAGATAGGTATTCCCTAGACAATTTAGAATCACCCCCCGGGTTTGACTATTAAGAACTGACATCCTGTATATATATATATATATATATATATATATATATATAGCCAGTACACAACCGTATTACATATGGTATAGATGAAAAATCGTAAATGTATATAGAAGAAAGCTGATGTAACTCAACAGTTTTGGAGTTACTTTTTGTATTAAAATCTATTTTGTTGTAAAGTCCCTTATTATTATTATTATTATATATATATATATATATATATATATATATATATATATTATATATATATATTATTATATATATAATGTCAAGAGGTGTTATCGAACCAACCAAATTACATTAACATTAATCCTAGTTACCTATAATACGAACTCTGCAACATAAGCTCTCATCCTCCGAAACGTTATTGTGTAAGCACTCTTTACGTATCTTTATCATGTGTAAAGTAATCAAACAATTAGAACATCGACTTCTTATAATCAGAAATGAAATGTTGAATCAGAATTACGTATCAGTTAATTTCATTGAAACTCTCGAATTTCATTGCTCAAATATTGTTGAAAATTCTTTGAAACTCGATATCGAAATCGATAAAACAAACTTGATGAGTAAGCAGTTTATTACCTACCGCTCTCCATTAATTTTCTGTCATTTATGTTAAGAAAACATGTCCAAAGAGCACTTTGAGAGATTAGTATTATTATTTATTTTTCCTGTAATAATATTTATAGTATTCACATACCCT
Source organism: Nezara viridula (assembly GCA_928085145.1). Taxonomy (NCBI): domain Eukaryota; kingdom Metazoa; phylum Arthropoda; class Insecta; order Hemiptera; family Pentatomidae; genus Nezara; species Nezara viridula. The sequence goes on from OV725080.1 coordinate 1,079,324, forward strand.
TTCGACGAGCTGTTGATAACAATAAAATTACGTTTCTACGAAGACATCTCGAGTGAGGCTGAAAATGAGAAATTACATGTAACATTGTTTCCTTGGCGTCTTACAAGTACATCCTTCTCAAAACATTAACCTAATCAGGTTAAATTGTAATACTTACTTGCATACTTAATAATAAATTCATTAATTATGAATTTCGTTGAGTTTTTGGGCGTGAATCATCAACTATTCATGTTTTTATAATTTACAAAAAAAAAGAAAAGAGAAATTTTTTTTTAAAAATAAATCCCACGAGGAGGATTTTGAAGAATGATCTGTTTTTTAAAATTTATTTTATGATTTAAATTTTAATCCTTATTGCACGGGTGGATCTATGGGGGGGGGGGAGACTTTCGGGGTGAAGCCCCCCAAATGGTTAAATATAACCACGTTTAATGGAAAACAAAATTTTAAAAATACCTCTTAAAGTATTATTGTTCGTTTAATTACATTTAAAAGAACTTAAGGTGATCACTTAAACACCATTTCATATAGGTAGTTTCTTTCTATTTTTCTAAAGTAATTATCGTTATTTGATGATCGTTATTATGAGAAAAAAAAGGTTTCGGGCTGAAGCCCCTTCCCAAAATTAAATCCTGGATCAGCTATTGCCTTATTGTAAGTATTTTTCTTTAACTAGTGAATTCATACACAGAATAAAAAGTACAGCTCTTCTATAAAATTCTTTTATCTGTCGAAAAATTAATGATATTTGATAATTTTAGGTTGAATTTTTAGTTTTAGCACCTATTAAACTAACAAATTTAAGCCAAACAAAAAATGTTTATGTTTAAAAACGTCATTAAATGTCATTCACTAATGAAAATTGTTTATATGAAATAAATTGTTAAATCCGGATTATTATATACAATTTCATAATCGGGATTTACAAACGCGGATTAAAAAAAAAAAAAAAAAAAAAAAAAAGAAACCTTGAGATATCGTGAAATTGGCCGATTGAAATATCAATGATATTGCGATAGTATGATATTACAAGTCAATTATCAATAATAATCATTATCGTTAGATAAAGAAATTAAAAAATCGATTAATCGCTATCATAAGAACAATAATACAATACATTCATTATTGTTGTTATGACAGCGATGAATGAATTATTTATATATAAATAATTGGATACAACCTCACCTGGTAATAATGGAGAAGAATATTGAATTGCAAATGTGGCCGTGTGGCAATGCGACCTGGCCTTTGCTTCTGTTTTCGAATCGAGAAATGTCATGTCACTCGCTGAAGGGATGATCCCTGTTTTGGTATTTCGAGGCTGTGACGCCTGACGTCGTGTTATGCGACCTATCTTCGAGTAGGTCAGTGGAGCATCGCTTGCCAATTCGGCTATTTTGGGTCTATTTCTCCTGTCATCGTAAGGAGGTAAACGAAGAAAATATGGTCGTCCTTGAGGTAACTACGCATGTCAGCGATGATCTGGTTAAAAGTAAGGCGATTATGAAGTCCGTGGAACAAAACAAAACAAAAAAAAAACAGCTGATAGAATTTCACCGATAGTCCGATAGAACAATCAATAGTGAAGATACTCGTAACTATAAATAGAACTTTTCCAACGATGGTTATTTTGAAAGGTTCCTAAGAACATATTATTGAGGGTTTCTAAACAAAATTTATTTATTTATTTGTGTTTCTACCTCTAGGGTCCTATATACAATAGTTTTACATCGATTCACCGATCAAGATCCTTTAAAATCATACTGATGACCATTCCGAAATCTTTAAAAAACAATTATAATCACGTTTTTATTAGCTGACTTTCGAAACTAACTGTTTTTCAAAGCTTTTTTTTCTCGCCTTTTCGGCTATACGGTGTTTTCCCGGGCCATAGGAGAGAGCGGGGGAATTAATCCCAGAATTATAAGCAACTGACACCAGTATTCGAATTCGTAATCTTCATGTTTCACGTTACCAGGCAACGCGTGTTTTGCAAACGCGACTCGGCCACCTCCAATGTATTTTGTAACCTCTCAACTATCGCTAGTGAAGATTATAAAAGAACTTATACAACGATGGTTGCTTTGAAAGTTTCCTAAGAACATATTATTAAGGGGTTCTAAACAAAATTTGTATTTCTACCACTAGGACCCTTTATACAATAGTCGATTCACCAATGAGGATTCTATAGAATAATACAGATGTCCACTTCAAAATCTTTAAAACACAATTATAATCCCGTTTTTATCCAGCCCGACTTTAGAAACTAACTGTGTTTAAAAAAAAATTTCTCTCGCTTTTTCGGCTATGCGGTGTTTTCCCGGGCCACAGGAGAGAGCGGGGGGATTAATACCAGAATTATAAACAACTGACACCAGTATTCGAATTCGCAATCTTCATGTTTCAGGTTACTAAGCAACGCGTGTTTTGCAAACACGACTACCTCCTCCCAATGTATTTTGGAACCTCTCAACTTTGTCAATGGCTTTTATAAAATTTATAAGAATCGAAATTGATAGTCAGATGTGATGGCGGGGGATTAATTCAGTGTTAAAAGCTCCATAGTGGCGGGATTGGATTTCGTAAACTTCGGTTTATCACAGGTTGCTCTGGATAACGCATCTTTTTCACACGCATTAGCCCGTTCAGCCCCTCCGTTCCTTACAGGCATGACTTCATCTAAGGTCTCTTCTGATATCATTGATCATATCAGATTCTGTATATTTTCGGTGTTTCTTAAAAGGAGTGTACGTACAACCCCCCTCTTCCTTCTGGACCAACCGTCACCATCACCTGTACCTCGGCCTATTCCTGGTGACTATATAAGACGGGGGAGATGGATGTTGGATCGGATTAGGGTTTCCTCTTGGATATTCTGGTATATCCGGGACCCGGAGGTCGTCCACCCTTGAAGCGGCGTCATCGGGGAGTTATGGTGGTTTTATCGTGTTTGTTTCCTCTGAAGGTAGGTCCATTACTGTTCCGGACGGGGCCAATATCTTGCGATGCCACCAAAATATCTTAGCGTCGTAATTTAAAAATCTGGTGCGGTATTCGCATCACACAACTTTCATTCACCACTCTGATTTGAGTAGAGATCGATCAATTTACTTTTACCCTCTCCAACCTAACGGATAACTTAAACAGCTTGGTAGATCGTTAGGGAACTTGACCGCTATGAATATGTATAATAGATGAAAACGTTAGGTCCTCTATAGTTGCTTTGGAGTTTCATTTATAGTTTGCATTATCATTATTATTAACTTTAATTAGAGCTAAGCCGCGATTCGTTCGACCATGGCTGATCTTAATCGTGTTAATGTATATATATTTCTTTTCTGTTTATCATAACGCTAATAAAGGAAATATAGTGCTACCAACGGGTTTCTCAAGCATTTTCATGTGATTGTATTATTACCGTGTATACATTTACTGGATATATTTTTAATTTATACAGTTGTAAATCTCATGAATAAATAAAAAATATATATGTATATATATATATTTATGTAGGAGAATCATGGGCGTAGAGAAACATTACCTTTCAAGTTAATTACCGAGTACTTTCGTAGTTTATATAACCTTATTATGTTAGCATTAGTGAGAAAACTTTAGGTAGATATAAAGATTTTTTTTTCTATTTGTAGTATATTTTCTACTAAATCCTAATTGAAGATTTTATATTTTTTCTCCTTATATTATTCAATATAGGAGTGGTGTAGCTCAAGAGGTAAAGCACTGACTTCCAAATATCAAGCTCCCATTTTCTAATCCGGCTGGTGGCAAGTAATTATTGATTTTGTTTCATCATCCATAGATCAATCCTGGTATTAGAAGGTCCACCTGGGCACACATAGTCTCTATAAAGTAGGTACTGTTAATTAGATAATTAATTAAGAGGAAAAACCTGACGGTTGAGCGTGATCTAGGCCCGATCACCTCCTTACAGAACCCTTGCCTTTGAAACAGCAGTCCTTCATGGGTTGTAGTTAGTGTTGCTCAAAATTGGTTACGGTCTTGCACTTTGCAAGACTGAGACCAACTCCGCCTGACTGTTCCAAGACTAATAAAAAAATCGTTTTCGTGAATAAAAATATAGGCAAAATAATTACTAATACATGTAAAGAATTGGTATAATCAATATACTTTAGCATTTAACTCATCCAATTTTTCATTGAGGCTTAGTTAAGTTTTTGCTATCTGAAAAATTACAGTAATATCTCTATATTAATAAGTTAATAGGTTAACAAGACTTTAATAAGTCAACAAGACTTTTGCAAGACTCTTGCGCAAGATCAAGATTGATTGACTCGTCTTGGTCTCGCATTTAGGCAATACTAGTTTTAGTGGTACTATATAGTTATAGAATTTAGCCATCGTCGGTTCCATATTTATGTAATTATCGACTTGTTGGAAATCATTATGTACTTTGATTCTTTTTTAAAAGCCACCTCATGAACTTATATTTCACCAACCAAATAATAATATCTTAATAATAAGGTTGCACGTTAAACTTAATTTAATTACGTTGCTTTAACACAGTGGTCGTCACTAGCGAAGCCTGGTTTTAATTTTTTTTGGGGGTCTTCAGCTCGAAAGCTTTTTTTTTCATATATATAACGATAGTGGATTTGCAAAAAAAACTAACTACATATATTAAATGGTTTTTGAATTATTATTGAATTTAATTACATGAACAATAATACTCGATATTTTTTTCCATAAAACATGGTTATATTTTACCATTTTGAGAGGAGCTTCAGCCCGAAAGCCCCCCTTACTACCTTTCTTTCGTAGATCCGCCCGTTGTGCCGACACAATATCCTCACATATAAATTTAATTTCAGATTGTTGTTACAGATTATTTGCAGTAAATAAAGGTTTAAATAATAATAATAATATAACCAAATAAAGCGGTTGGGTCACTGCAGAGGTTGATGCGGACGAACTTTAGACCTAGCTATCGAAGGCAGAGATGGGCTGTCCCTGCTGTAGTAACCCCAAAGGGCAGGTAGGCGGCTAATTTATGGTTCAATTACACGCGAGGCGGCTTTTATACGATCTGGAACTGTGCCAGGATCAGGAGTAATGTGTCTGGAGGAACTTGGAAGAAGAAGAGTCGAGGGAGGTTTGGAAGTCGATGAACTTCGGAAGAGAACCCGAAAGTTGACCGTGGTATATCGAGCAAAGTGGGTTTCCGTGGTGACGGTCATCAAAATAACAACTGGTATAATATCCGCAATAGCCTATTGGTAGTTGATGTTTTAATGGCTGGGTGGTTTCCTTATCACTTTTCTTTAGGGAATAGGTTTGAAGATTTTATTTTATTTTGTTGCCCCTCGACCTAGTCTATACGCGGTTTTTCCAGGGTTTAGTGGAGACCCAAAGTTCAACTCCTTAATTCCAAATAGGCCTTATTGTAGTCATGTATATGAGTCTTTTGTAATTAATTGGAAGTTTGGAGCGTTTGTCTAGTAAGTGCTGGAGTAGTCGGAAATGTCGAACGGTTTCTTGTCGTTTTAGTATGGTATTGAGAATTCCTAGTTAGAAGTTTGTCCGATTGGAGTCCAATGTATCGGATTTGTTCAACAGCGATAAGTGGGGTATTATTAAAGGATATTGTAGTATAAGTTTACAACGAATGGTAAAGGTGATTTGATGGGATTTATTGGAATTTATTTTAATCCTCCAATTTTGACAGCATTCTTCAAGGTTTGTGATGTGTGCTTAAAGGATTTGGGATGTAATGGTTGGATCATTATTGACGGATAGGACACATGTATCATCGGTATAGATGGTAATGACAGTGTTAGGATGGGTTGGGATGTCAGTTGTATAAACTGTGTAAAGCACAAGACCTAAGATACTATCTAAAGGAACACCAGCGGACTGGGAAAAAAATTATTAATAAGCATTATTGTTATTTGCTTTCTATCAGTATCTACCAGTAAGGTAGGAATGGATAATGAGGAAATATATAGGATGTATGAATTTGTATTGGAAAAATAAAATCGATAAAAGACTAAATTGTATGACAATTTAATCCATTTGAAGAAACCCATCATCACAACTTGAAGTGTAGTTCGTATTAATGTTGACAATTTTTCGTAAATATCTATTATTACTGTTATGTCACATTACATCACGATTATATTGTTTTAAGTTTTATCAAGCAGACCGCTATATGTGTTTTGTATTACTCACTTTTGGTGTTGTTATTCATAAAAGTATATAAAATAGCTTTAACCTAGATTATTAAACATTAATACCAGAGCGCACAAAACCTCCCTCAGCTGTGTCTATAGTTATAGCTAGACAATTCAGCTGTTGACTCTCTAAAGTACATTGAGGAAAACACATAGATTTAAAGTGGTTGGTTGTTAATTGTGTTTACCTTGCCAATTATTTATCCCATTGTTATCTCTATTGTATTCACTTTCCCTGTTATTATATTTTGTACATCACAATTTTTTTATATTTTTCCTCGAAGCAATCATACTTACTCTTATCTCGGGCTAGTTATTGTAAACATCATTAAGGTTGTTTCTCGATATTGGATAACTGTCAGCAATTGAGCACATGTTCTTTACTTCTTACCTCTCGTGCCGGATTAACTGGAATAAATTGTTCCAAATTGAATCCCACTCTTTTTTTATCAAATACAGGTTCTTAATACTATGTATTTATGATATAGTCTTCTCTTGAAAGCTAATAATAACAATAGTAATTTATTTTACTATATAAAATAAATTATACATTCTATTTTTTTATAATAAAAAAAAATGTGCCTGTCAGTAAAGGTTTCTCAATATTTTGATAATTAGGCGTTTTAGTCCTGTCGGGTTATTTCAACAAGGAGACTTGAATTTAATTTTGGTATTTTTTATTTATTGAGTATTACAATAATCTGTCACATGGACATTAGTTATAGTGAGGTAGGATAACTTTCATACTATATGTAAAAAAAATATAAAATAAATAGAAGCAAAATAACAATATATAATAATCAAAAGTATATAGAATAAATAATAATATAAAATAACCTAGAAATAAGAAAATTAAAACTAAGCAAAAAACACATGCATACCTATATGCACTATTTCCAATCAGGCGAGGGAATTCCAGGAGAACCCTGCGCTACTCTCTCAACCGCCTCACTGGTACTAAAGCCAGCGGAGATTGATCGAGAGCACTATCTTTGGTATTAATTAATCTATTCCTAGCCACTATGGAGAAATCCGCAGCTAATCACTTTCATTGTAATTTTTCCTAGATTGTCCTCTAAAGAGCCATCAGTATTTCTCTAGTTAATTATCAAATTATTTCAAAGTTTATAAATATTAATTTTTTTTTTGTTATTTATAGCCATGTGCAACTATTAATTATTTAAAATAAACAAAATTAAATTAAATTAGACATTCTGTTTACACCCTCAGCACGTGCACTAGTCCTGATGAAAACCTAAAAATTAGGCTAAAAGATCGGCACAAGAAAAATGTTAAAATTTGTTTAAATTTTATTTATTCTCACTTCTTAATCATAATTTAATTTTACTTTAATTTAATTTAACGATTACATATTTTTGATTTATAGTGTTTTCTTTTTTTTTTTTTATTTGGACGCTTGGAGGTTATTTTTTTTCTATTTATTAACCCCTAATTTGCTCCAGTTTTGGGTTAACCCCAGAAGAAGTTTGGTCAATGATCAATCACTCTTTTCAATTAAGGAATGGAATTCGAGATTAAACTAATAAAACAAAATAAAATTCCTTATATGTTCAATCCTTATTTATATTTTGTAATATTATAGAGTATACTTCGTTCTTTTCAGTCCATCTCTGACAAACCTGAACCATTAAAACAATAGGATTTGGGCCAACTAATATCCTATATTAATTTTTTTTTTCCTGTCTACAAATCTTTTGCTCCTGTCATAAAGATGACAGTAAACAGATCTGTTGTTATTTACTTGAAAATTGCATTTTAGGTGTGTAGAAAAATAGTACCCAGCAGCACCTCTTCCTGGGTTTTGTTTAATCTTTGATCTCTCATCCAGCTCCTTTTCTGTCAGCCATGGTCTTGGTTTCTAAATCTATTGTTGTGTCCGTGTAGTTTAACATGATTAATCGGTAGTAATGAGTATATATACATATATTGGTCGATAGTTTGTTGACTTAAGTCGACATGTATAGAATAAAAATATTGTAGTTTTTGTAAGTGCTTCTTCATTACTCAACCGTAAATATGTATGGTGTATGCTTATATAGGTGGGTTTTAGTAAGTATGTTTATGTATTTAGTTTGTGTCTGACCTTATATCATAAGTTTATATCTTTAATGGTATCATTATTCGTCGTGTTGGCTCTCGCGAACCGAATGCCATTCGACGCAATCATCGTGCAATATGTTTTATATTTGCCCTCCTGGGACTGCGATTTATCACGAAATCGACAGCTGACATCCATCGGCAAATATTTCGATGTCTGAGATAAGAGGGGGCAAGGTTCGCATTCCGTCCCCCGCCACTGAACTTGGCACTGGATTAATGATCTCTTCGTTCGTGAACGCGGTCAAGATATCAATTCGAGATATCGATGTCGGGTGCAATGAATTGAGCGAAATGACGTAATGTAACGCTTAGGCTTGGAACCAATATCAATAATACCTACTCATTGTTTGCGGGAGAAGGAGGAGGAGGGGGGGATCTTCCTTACTGGTTTTCCTTTTAGAGTTTGTAAGTGCGTGTGCGTGCGATCTAAGAAGGATTTGGTTACGCAAGAAGACATTTTAAAAAAACTTTTCTTCATTACTGCGTTCCTTTTCTCAACGGAACTTTTCATGCTTAAACCCTTTCCTTATCAAGTATACTATTTTTGTTTGCGAGTTACACAAATTTACACACACACACACACACACACTAGAGCCAAAATACCTAAAGCGCTCAGTTGTGCCAGATATTCTAACAAAAAATATTAAATAGTAAAAAAAAAAAGAAAAAAAAAATATTAAAAAAGGAGACGGTCCGGGAGAGAGGGGGTCATAAATAGACTAAATAATTTCAAAACTATTTTATTAAAAGCCAACGTTTCGACCCAACTTTGGAGGTATCCTTGTGTGTTCAGCAAGGAGTTCCACTTTTGTCTAAGTGAGTGAATCTGTTGCTAGAAAATATAAATTATGATTGAATGTATAATGATTTCAAGTTGTTCTGTGTTAGGAATAATTCATATATATATGAGTTATAAACGTAATGAAAGATAAATATCTCTAAATTTAATGTACACTGTATCATAGGCGCAACATAAAAATATTGAGAGGCCGAGAACATCGTTTTGTTTCCTCCTCTCCCCCCCCCCCTCTATTAATTTGGAGTAAGAAAAAAATTAAAAGTTATAACAAATAGAATAGAATAGAATTGAATTTGTTTGTTAAAGATTATTTTACAATCTTGTACAAATGATACATATATGAATAACTTCATTTCACCTACATGAGTCTAGTTTATCATAACTGTACATTGACTTATTTATAAAAACAATAACGAAAAAATAATACTTCATTACATTCCAATCAATTTTTATCTACATTATCAATACAACCAAAAAAAAAAAAAGAAACAAACAATTAATTGAACTGACCAACAATTATCCTTAGTCATAGCACTTGGTTGGTGTGTGGAACATCAGAGCTTAAGGGATCTAGTGAATTGCACGCTGACATTATGAACCAGTAAATTTTATTAACTTTCTCTATGCTATCGATTCGAAGTATGTCTTGTATCCTGTTTACATCACTTGTCGCAGAGAGAAATGCTCGTAAATGTTTGTGTCTGTCGTCTGTTCGCTTTTCACAGTACAGAAGGATATGGAACAGGCTGTTAGTAATGAATTGGTTACAGAAAGTGCAGGTTTCATGGGCTTTGAAGTAGAAACTTTTGTTTTTCGAATAGAGCTTAATTAATTCGGGATTTGAAACCCTTAACTGACTTATTGATCTTAGTTATAACAAATAAGCTACATGAATAAATGAAATATCTAAACTAAAATCGATTAAGAAAATAAGAAAGGTCGATTAGCTGAGGCTATAAGTAGATACGTAACTATTTTATCACGACCTAAATATTCCTATTATTTAAATTTTCATTTATATTCGGGAATAATAATATGGAAACATATACTTGAATTTTGTGATTCAAGTGGACAACTCCATTTTCACGTAATTTTCTTATGTCATATAAGTTAGAAAATAATTTATTTAATAAGTACAAGTATAACTATATATTTTAAAGAATGTTTTTGTAGACGTTTTGTAAACTAATAAATCAGAAATATTGTTCAGTTTTTTATCGTTATTACATTTCATCTCAAATTTCTCTGCGTTATTATGAAGGCTGTCTCCCCAATTTCTTTAACAATAACCATATTAACTTTTTACAACTGTAAGTAATATAAACTGCTGCATTTTTTTTTTTAATTTTATTTATTTATTCCTTCGCTCGTCTGCGCCGAGCATCTGTCTGTGTATTGATTTTCTTTCTTTTTTTTAGCAACACTGACAAATGTTGACTGTTAGTCTTTTGTAAGCTTTTGTGTCTATATTGTAAATTGCATTAAGTTTGTATCTACTGCGTATACGTTCTGAGTTCATGAAAACTGTATTATTATTTTTTTAAATCTATATCAACTAATGAAATACAATGAGTGTATGTATATATACGCATGTATAATAAATCTAGATATATTTTAGTTATTTTTATAAGAAGAAACATTGATAAAATTACGTTATTAAAAAATAAATAGAGAAATTTAAAGGAAGTCTGGTTGCCAGTTAATGAAATAGATAAATTTGTAAATTGTTACATCAATATCGGTATTGATGTATAAAGATTAGAAACTCTTTGTCTATGTTGGTTAATCTCGATGATTGCTAAATGAACTGTTTGCATTGCCAAAACATGTGACGGTGTCCTTCGGCGATGCACCATATTATCACGTACATATTTCTTTATCAGTTTTCTGACTAGTGTGAATTAATGTTAAAAATTTTTGACGAAAATAAACTTTAAAGGATCGGAGTCGTAGAGAGGAAACAAGAACCCGTCAAATATTAAATTCGCCACTGTAATCCAACATTGTCGTATCGACCAATAACATTAACACCAATAACATTAAAGGTATTACGTGATTATAATTTTATATATATAAATATTTTGTTTGAAAAAAATTTGAAGGTAAAAAATCCCGATGGTAAAAATATTCATATGAAAGAAAATGAAGTACATGATTTACTATCAAATTTAGATTTTTTTTTCCAGTTGTATATAAAATTATTTTTTTTAAAAGAATTCTTCTCGATTTTTCTCCAAGAGCTGCTATATATATATATATATATATATATATATATATATATATATATTTACTACGAATTCAATCGAAAAAGTTAAGGAAAGTTTCATAAAATTCGTTTAAGACGTTTTGGCGATGTCTGTAGAAATACGTTTTACGTTACTTTACGTTTAACTCAACGTTCCACCTGACTAAATTTGGAAAGTATTATAAGTTTCAATACAAATTAAAGTTTAAAATATATCTATATACAAAATTAATTCAATAATATAATCTTAATCTTAATTATTTTAGCGAAGATATATATAGAAAAAATATTTACTTGATTATGTTTTGCAGATAGAGAGGTAAGAAAATTCGAAATGGGTGGAGATATCATACATTTAAAATAATAGAGATGGGTGAATAGTCGACTGATCAATTATACTGATGAAACAAAATTTTCATGATATACAGTCAAGATATTTTTATTATAATGTTAGCCGAAGTTTCGACCTAAACATGTGCTATCGTTTAGAAGTCAAGAGTTCTCGTCTCTACTTCCAAACGGTAGCCCTGAGGATGATCCACATCTTTGGGTTGAAACGTCGGCTAACATTATAATAAAAATCATCTTTTCCCTAGCCCACTTTAATATATATGTATTATGAAATTCAACGCGTCACTTATGCAATATACTTTATTATATTTTATGTAATATTACTTTAAAACAGCTGATTATGCTATAACAACGGCTCCCGAAGGTTAATCGACAGCTCTTGTCTTAAGTAATCAAAATAGCCGGAATTTTTTCATCGGATATCTCTGTATAATTTAGATAAGACAGGAAATGTGTGGTTATATAAAATGTTGATTGTTGTGTTCGTTCGATCTTTGTTTGATTTTTTTTACATAATGTTGTCCAAGTTTCTCCGTGAAAAACAAACGTAACATTTTAGATAATTGTTTATTAATATCTATAATTTATTTTTTTGTGAATACTTCCATCTAAGAGTCCGTTTTTATTCTATCAGTTTTACATTTGAAAATGGGAAATTCATCAATTTAGTTATTCATCATGTGAAATAGGTTGTAATAATAGATTCACTCCCGTAGAAGGTGAAGGAGACAAGATATTTCGGGTAGCTGCAATATGTGGGTTGCCCAACAATTAATAACATTAAGTTTTATTACTAAAATAAGCATTAGGCTAGAAATAGGGTTGTTATGATATAAATGGAAAATCCAAATCCATGAGTCTCCAACACTTGCGGATCCAGGATTTAATTTGGAGGGGGGAGGCTTCAGCGCAAAAGCCTTTTTAAAAAAAAAATGACGATAATAATTAAAAAGAAAAAAAAAGAAAGAAACTAACTACCTATATGAAATGGTATTTAACTGATTCCTAAAGTCCTTTTAAATGTAATTACAGGAACAATAATACTTTAAGAGATAATTTTTTAATACTTTTTTCCATAAAGCATTGGTTATATTTTACCATTTTTGGGGAGAGGGAGAGAGCTTTAGCCCCAAAGCTTTTTTTTCATAAAAATAACGATAATTACTTTAGAAAAAAGAATGAGACTAACTACCTATATGAAATGGTGTTTAAGTGATTCCTAAAGTCCTTTTAAATGTAATTACTCGAACAATAATACTTTAGAGATAATTTTTAATACTTTTTCCATAAAGCATTGGTTATTTTACCATTTTTGGAGGGGGAGAGAATTTCAGCCCCAAAGCTTTTTTTTCTATAAAAATAACGATAATTACTTTAGAAAAAAGAATGAGACTAACTACCTATATGAAATGGTGTTTAAGTGATTCCTAAAGTCCTTTTAAATGTAATTACTCGAACAATAATACTTTAAGAGTTATTTTTTATCCATAAAAAATGGTTATATTTTACCATTTTGGGGGGGCTTCAGCCCCAAAGCCCCTCCTCCCCCGTAGATTCGCCCGTGGTCTCTAACATACAGATAAATAGTTAACTTTCCAACGTTTCGCCAATTCAGGGCAGAAAAAACATAATTGGTTACTGACATGCAAAAAGAAAAAAAATGTTTCTGTAGATATCTCATGAAACCATGGCAATACATACTAAGGTTCTATAGATATAAGGTTCTATTAACACAGCAAAGGTGGGTTATATTGAACAGTTAATTAGGAGGAACACAAGGAAGAAAAGGAAAAAAAATATTACTAAAATATAATAATACAAAACGTGTTAAATTAGATAAAATACCAAATTAATAAATTCAGTTTTGAATTTAATGATGTTTTATTTAGACTAGAAATAAGCCCTGCAAATAGTTATACTGTAATAGTTAATTAATAATGATATACTAAGATTAAACAAGATACTCTGTTGTGGACTGAGTGATAGTTATATAACAGCTTATAATTCGGGCTGGCTGGAGAGGGGCATCGGCTGGAAGACCTCCAGTGGTCCAGAATGACCGCTCTCAAGGATATCCGGGCCATGACTTCAGTTTTGTCTATTATGTAGTAGTAAGAGGAACAGTGGCGTACCTGGAGAGAAAGGGAGGGGAGACGTCTGGGCCACAAATACGAAGGGGACCACACAACTCTTTTTTTTTATTAAATCCAAGTAATCTATTTAAGCCACTTGTTCCGGTTTAGTCTGAGAATGCAGATAAACCTGACTTATTAACACAAAGTTTCAACTTTTTTGAGGCAGAAGATGGTACGGGGTGGCGGTCATAAAGAGATTAAAATAGTGAAAAAACTAATTTATTTGAAGAAGCAAGGAAAAGAAGCTGGAAAAAAAGGTACAAGGGATGGTAAAATTTCGAATAACTTTAAAAGTATACACGTTTTTGTCGATATTGTATATGGTTTTTTAAAAGTTTACGGAATTTCCTAAAAAAAAAAATCGTTAAAATCGGACAATTAGGAACAAAGATATTGATTCTATTTTTTTTTTGTATGTTCTACTGCAAAAGTTATGCACTTTGTTTTTGTTTTTTTGAATCGTGAATGCTAATTTATTACTAATAGCATATTACTAATGGTTACAAAAAAAAGTTTAGTCCAATAATTGGAATCATCTTTTATTTATTTTTCTCTCTAACTAGAAAGGTTGTGTTACTTTAGATGTATAGTTGTTTGTAAATAATAAACCATTGTGAAATAATTTGCAGCGTTTTTTTTTTCTAATGATCAGATGAGATCTATCGCTTTCCTACAACAATAGTTTTAATTTTTAAACATAAATATCGAAGGGACTATATCGATAGTCGATAATATCGAAATAGATACTATAGTAGATAGTAAAAACTATAATATCGGTCGGAAAATATAGATATTTCGATAATATCTACTATCGATTACCATCCATACATACCATAGAATATAAACTCAGTAGAAGAAAGGATTGTTGGACAATAGTGTGAAAGACACTTTCTTTAACTTAAACTAGTTTAAGATAAGTTTGCTGTTTATTCGCAAGTGATATCTAGTACCTAATTTTGTTGAGCCTATGTGTTATTGTTATTATGGACGGGTGATAAGAGGTCTTCATTCATAATATCGGAGCGTACCATCCACTATTTGTTTGAATTGTCAGCGATAAAGGCAGCCAACAGATAACCGTCCTTGTACAAAGATGTTCGGATCCGGCTTTTATCTCCAAGTTGGAGAGTCCAGGAAGTTCATTGATAGCGACCCCAGGACACCAGGGATCTATAAACAAACTCCAATAATAGAAATGTAAATGTTTCCCCTGCTTATCGATATACCAATAGATACGAAGGGTACTCAGATGATAATGGCCAGGATATCTTATTTTAGGTTCTCATCATTCTTCCTCATAGTAAAAGTAGTAAGAAATGAATTCATTTTATATTTTATGTATGTGTTTTTTTTTTCTGTTGGTATTACAGATTGTGTAGATCTTTTGCCGCCTTAACAAGCCTGCTCCATCTCTGCCTATCTTGGGCTATTTCTTTCCATTTATCTGCAGGCAGCTCTGTTGCATCTTTGTTGATTCTATCTACCCATCTGCATTTTGGCCTTCCACGTGGCCTTTTGCCTACTATTGAGGCATTCATTGTTAAGTAGAGGCTTCCAGATGGATTGATTGCTACGAGCTACATGCTCTGCCTATCTTATAACCTCCGTGCCTTCATATCATGGCATATTGATAGACCAGTTTCTGTAAATGTTATGCTTGCTATCGTCATTGTGTAGTAAATAACAAATTTTACGTATCATTCAATAAACTTAAAATAAATTTAAATAGCTCTAAGGTATGGCAAATCGGCTGCCGAGTAAAATACAAAACTATGTCATGGTGTACTTTACCTCCGGAATATAGATTTAAAAACGAATGTTGATAGTTTAAAGTTATGGAAAATTGGCGATGGTCTTGTTCACCTCCGGGGTACAAATATAGGCAGGTAAAATATTTTGTTGTTAACTATAATTAAGTCCATTATTGTTAACTGTAGAATATTTAAAATGAACTTCCACTTTGCTCAGTGATTCCTGCAAAAATAATGAAGAGTTTCTATTGTACATGATAACATTGATTTCTGATTCTTTATAAAGTATTTTCTAATCCGTTTTATACGAAAATGTCTTGTTAGTAATATTATTTTTTTCATATATTTGTGAAATCGCCTCGAATTTTCGTTTTTTTTTTTTTTTTACTTTTCAATGTGTCTGAAATTATATTTTTTTATATAAAAAAATACCTACCGCATACATTTTGAAATAATAGGCATTAATAAAAACCTTATAATGACTGTGCCCTGAATATTTATCACCAATGATATGTAGGACAGTCGATAAACTCCCTTCAATAATTCTTGAAATGGTTTTATAAATTTGTTTATAAATTGCTAAACGATAAATATAATGTTTATTGTTTTCTGTTATGGGTCTGCTACGGGTAATTTAAATTTAAAATGTGGGAACAGGTTGTATTTCAAAAAGGCGACACGTGTAGATATCAGTTTGTTTTTTTCTGCTGTTTATTTCTCCCCCCCCCCTATAATTGTAATTTAAATCAGAAGGACAATCCTCTACGCGAAAACAAGTTTTAAATTTTTTTTTTTTTTTTGTTTTTGCGGTGTAGAATTTTATTATAATATTATTTTTTGGCATTGAGAGAATCATGATTATTAATCATAGAGACATTTGGAAAAAAAAAAAAAAAATCAGATATAATTGACTATATGCTTGATCACTATAGAAGGAAAAAAGTGAAATATTAGCTAGTTCTTTTTAATTCTTCCCTCAATAGTTAGTAGTTTGAAAACTAAGCCTAGAATTCAAATTTATATATTCTTTGTGCCTTTTCCATCGGTTATTGGTTTTTCAAGAGAAATCAAATGAAGTTTGACCAACAATAATTGCTAGGTGAGGCTTTTAAACATTTGTTTACTGCTTTTGTTGTGAGAGATGTTAAATTAAATAGTTCCGGGTTTAGGATTTAAATGAACTTTTATTTCCACCACCTTGTGGAATGTTAACACTTTCTTTAATTTCTTAGGTTTCTTTTTAAAATTATAATTGGTGAGGTTAAATATGATTCATTCAAATTGTTTTTCTGGAAATATAGAAATGCCAAGTTTGTTTATCTGGAAATATAGAAACGGGTATCGCTGTACAAATGTCACTCCACCTTGATGTGTGACTCAAGATCTCATGAACACACATTAATAGTATCCCGAGAATGGCCGAGTGTGAGGCGAGCCGCAGACTTCGGGAAGGCGGGGGTGCAATCGCCCCTACCCTTTCTAATAATTAGAGAAAAAAAAATTAATTTATAAAAAATAAGCTACATGAATGAATAAATTATGTTAACTAAAATCGATTAAGAAAGTGAGAAAAATCGACTAGCTTGCTAAGGTAATGTCTATAAGTCAGTGCGGAACTATTTTATCACGACCTAAATATTGAATATTTATCACCCACCTAAATATTCCTGTTATTTACATTTTCATTTATTTTTGGATAAATTAAAATTTAAAACATATCCTTTGATTTTATGATTCCCTTTTCATAGAGACAGTTCCATTTTTATGTGATTTTCTTATATATTTTCTTCGATAAAGTTGAAAAAAATATATTCAATAATTCAATATATAGTTAACCAAGAGTTTGCTTATTATTTTTTAGCTTGTAGGAGTGAACAGGAAGAAAACAGGAATGTGATAAAAGCTAATTAAGACCCCGATTTTAACTGAAAAGAACCAACTGTGGATTTACCTAAATTTTTAAATCGCGATCTAAATAGAGGGATGTTATACCTTGAACATCGAGATCTTGGCACCAATCCATTTATACATGACTGGCTTGGACAAGTGTATTCTTTTGTACAGTAATACCCAGAAATGTCTAACCACTCTGTTTCTTGTTTTTTTTATTTTTAATTTAGTTGTTTTGAAATGTCTGCTTAAGATTTAATAAACACATTTTTTTACTTTCTCTTACATAAATGTGTAATATGAAGTAAGGGTAAGTATTGCGATCGAGAAAATTTTTAAATCTTAGTTTTCAACGGAAATACACGTTTTGAGGTACCCTGAATCGAAAGGACCAAGTCCCGAAAAATGGTCTGTGTGTTTGTATGTTAGTAGTCTAGCTCAAAAACGAAAAGTCGTACGAAAATGATATTACGTATTTAAGATAGGTATATGCCTTAGATGTGACAGCAACTTTTTCATCAAAATCGGCTAACCGGAAGTGCCACTTTATATCAACGCTAAAACACATCTTTTTTTTTGTTATTTTAATGTATCCTTCATATTTGTTGGGGGAGCATGGGAGCTCAGTGGTAGGGCACTAAGCTTCCAATGTTAAAAGGTCCCAGGTTCGAAAAATTATTTATTCTGTTTCATGTGCCGTGGGGGGACCCTAGGGTAGGGTAGGGGTTCTGGTGCCCACTCAGCCTCACATAGTGGGTACCCTTAATTAAATAATTAAGGAGGAAAACATTGTGGTCCTGGCCAGATCTCCTCACTGCACAACCGTTGGGCTTGAAACAGTTGTTTCGCTAAATAGTACTGAACCCAAGAACCTTTATGGGTTGTATTGGCACAGGTTTCTTTTTTTTCTTCATATTTGTTAATCGATATAGGTACGTAGGTACCTATAGGTTAATAATATATCATATTTTTTGTATCAGTAAATATTATTAAAACTGAATGTTGTAGTTGTAGCTGTTGAAGTAGACGATGTGAAAGTGGTGTCGTTGCCGGCTGGAGATATACAGGAGGCCGTGGAGGACGGCGGGGGCAATGCCTGCCGAAGGCCAGGGGGAGGGGTTCAATGCCACCGCGCTCCCGCCAAAATAACCCCACGTGAACTCTTCCCGCGCCCGCCATTCCCCACTCCCGCCAGACTACACAGACCACGTGGTCCATTCACTCCTGCTAAACTCAACCGAGACCGTTAGCTCTGGTACGGGTGCAGTCATTCATCTTGTTCTGGTGGAGGGAGCACGCCTGTCAACAAAGGCGAGTTGTATTTGTTGTTACCTTGTTGTTGTTGTTGTTGTAGAGGATTGCGAGAGAAGTATCGCTTTGGTGTTGTCATGTCAACTATCGATTGAATGAAACGATGTACGAACTTATTACACTATTATGGTGGAATATTTATTTATAGTCTTCGTTTCTACCTACATTGTAAATCCTAGGCCTATGTGGTACAAGATTTAAAAAATTACTATTAATTTGTACAAGTTACAAAAATATGAAATAAGAATTGATTTTATAATGGTATCGGGTATGAGCAATAAATTAGAGATCTAAAGAGTGTAAACTGTACGTGAATTAACTCTGTTTATAATCTCATTTATTTAGTTTCTAAATGTGCAGAAGTTTCTCATTACATTGAGGGAAAATTCAATGAAGTACTCAATGATTTGATTTAATAAAATATTTTCAATAATCTCGATCACAATGATTTCTCGTTTTTAAATTCAGTACCTCCTGCCTGCCTAACGGCGGACCAATCCCCATTTTAGTGATTATACAACTGTTCATTTAATTTTACTACGCGTAGCTCAGATTTTATAACTGTAATTTACATGTACTCTGTACTTGAGATTCTATTATTTTTCATCAACTATATTCTACATTGCGCCTTCTTGCCAATTTATATTATACTAATAGTAATTAGTCTTATTAGGAATTTGTATCCATATTGAGGGTGAAACTAATCTGGGAATAAGAGTGATGTCTTCATTACGAACTAGCCACTAAAATCTTTTTTATATAATAGAGAGAATTGTAAAATGTTATTAACTTCAGTCCACAAAATCCTTAATCTGCTGCTACATAAATGTTGACAAATACATATATCTAGTGTTGCCCAAATGCATTAATAAGACAAGTCTTGGTATTGGTCTTGTGCAAGAGTCTTGCTATTACCTATTAGCTTATTGCTATTTACTAAGCATGTTACTTTTAATCTTTTTGTTCCCTTCTTTTTAAAAACATTACAAGCGTAATTAGATTAGAAAAATCGTGAATCATATATAATTACACTTGTGTCGGTCTGGTCCATGGTTTTCCCCCCTTGTTCCCTGGATTGGAACTTTCTCACCCTGAAAAATCACAATTCTATCGAAATTTGCCCCCCTCAAAAATTCAAAATCTTGTAAAAATGTGCCCCTTTCAAAAATATTGATGGTGCAACGCCATGAAACCCCCTACTGGACATCGCTGATAAACATAGGAAAATCCAAATAATTTGATTAAATAAAAAAAAAATGTGGTATGTCCCCTAACATGATTTTGCCACCGATTTTAAACTTTTTTTTAAATTTTAAATGTTCATTTAATGTTAAATTCATTCATTCATTTAATGTTCATCACAGTTGAATTAGACTATTTTTTCTGATTAACGATCAGAGAATTCATTAGAGTACGATTTCTTTGATGAACTAAGGCAATGTAAACGGGTAAGTGAACATTTTATTAGTTGTTTAATTGAATAATTATTATGAAAATCAGTGTATAAAATTCCATGCATTTTAGTGTTGATAAAACTGGTCTGGCTAAAACGATTTTTGAATAGTTTTGTGGGAAATTAAATAACCTTTTTAAAATATATTACCACTATATACTATAGATATAGTTATACTATAGATATATCTGTTATTTTTCAGAAAGAGGAAACCTAACTAAGCCTAGAATAAAAAATTGGAAGAGATGAATGCAAAAGTCTATTGGTTCTAACAAATCTTTACACACAATGGCTATAATTGTCTAGCTTTTTAATTTAATTAATTTATTATTTGTTAAGACCAGTCTTAGTCTTGGTCTTGCAACAATTAGGCGGACTTTGAAAGACCAAGACCTATTTCGAACAACACTACATGAATGAAAGAATAGCTACACTGATATTATAATGTTGGGAGAAAGTATGAGTGTGATTGAGGAGTAGAAGCCTATTAGACATAACTGACATAGTTGTGAATGGAATGCTGGATGACGCCTGCGGTTGGAATGAATGGAACTAGTTAGGCATGATGTATCTTCCCTTCTCTCCTACCTCCTCCCTCCTAGTGATAGCCCAAGAATAGAAAGTGATTAATGGATATGGCGTAGTGTCCAAAGGATATTGTGATTCTATCCTCTAGGTTCGTGTTCCTCGGGATAGGAAACAATAGTAACAATAATAGGTTAATATTATTGTCAGTAACAATAAATATTGCTCATTCCAACAAAATATGGACGCACACACACATTTAAATATATAAGTAAATGAGGCTAGGATGTTGAAAGAAATTACGTTGATATCGATAATAATCACCATTAATCCTTATTGTGGCACGTGCTGAAAAAGATGTTTTGTTTTAGCGAAGGATAGATTTAAGCCATCCACTTAAGATATCAACTGAATCAATTGTACCCATTTTTTATCGAATTATTAACATCCGCCTGAAACTTCGTAAATAGTTTCATCTCATCGTAAACTACAAACATTTTATTTACGAAAACTCTTGGAATTGGAACGTTTTTAATCTGGAGGGGGCCAAACTTTGTCTATTTAATTATGTACTAAAAACTCGTAAATACACATTTGCTTTCTATTTGGGTCGTAAGATAATTAGATCACAAAATAGATAAAAAATATGTCCTACAAAAATATTTGGCCGCTTCTGTATAACCTGGTTTTTTTAAAAAGTTGTCACGCCAAATCGCTCAATATTTTTGAAGGCCACATATTGTGATCAAATTATCTTGCGATCCAAGTAGAAAGCAAACGTGTATTTATGAGATTTTAGTACCTAATAAAATAGACAAAGTTCGCTCTCCCCCTAGATTGAAAACGCCTCAATTTCATGAGTTTTCGTAAACAAAGTAGTTGTAGGTTACGATGAGATGAAACTATTTATGAAGTTTCAGGCGGATGTTAATAATTCGATAAAAAGGGGTATGTACCACGGAATATTGACAATAAATTCTCTAGATTTTTTAATAAAAATTTTTTGTCCTACTCTTCTTCCAATTTCGGCAGTACAGTTTTTTTTTTTTTTTTTTTTTTGGATCAGGGGAGAGGGCGTGGGAATTGTGAAAAGAGTTACAAGTCAAGATTTTGACTGGCACTGGGATTTAAACTCGTAAACTTCGGTGCTTATCGCTGGTTGCTTCGGGCAACACATGTTTTGCACATGCTGAACCATTTTCTCTCTCACATATACATGGATATCTGTCAGGGACGTATCCAGATAAATGGATTCCCTAACATCCAATAAATAGTTGTCCAACCTCCCTTACAGAATTGTTGTTCAGACATCAACCCCTCAAACACACAAAAACAATTCTATACATTCAGAACTTCACCACCATTTTATGGCCTCCATTTTGCTGAAAACCATTCCTGTTGAGTTAATCTGTTCATTTGGTGAAGTGTGCGCACAGTAAGGTAGTCTCTTAAGAAATCACAAGGAAAGAAAATATGAGTTGCTAAACTTTAAGAGAACAGCCTAGTGGAGGAAGTATGGGGAAGAAGAAGAGGTGTCCAAATTGACAATCAAGCAATGATCACTTCTAACATGACAATATCAATCAAAGAATTGTAATTTCACAATCAGCAATATCTACTTAATCTGTAAAGCAGTCTTCTATTTTATTCAATTATATGCAATATAATCATGCTCTCAATATTTTGTTTAGTTTAATCAAGTATCAAATTTCAGTGATCCAACCTCATACAGCCCACACCAATTTTCACAATCCCTATCGCAACATAATTCACTTCCAGAACAATGGGTAATATTTGGCTCACACCAAATTACCGTGATCAATCTATCTATTACACCCTTTAAGATTTCCTGAGGTTTTTCGGGATTTCAATATCTTTGATACGGAGGAGAAAGCTCTGTTTGTGATAGATATTCGCTGGTCTATTTCTTTCCGTTGGTCATTCATTGAGGTTATTGTGGAGCCGAGGTATTTGATTAATATAATCAATTAATAATTGATGTCAAAACAGTCCTCAGATGTTAAGCGGACCTGTTCAATTAGCATTAATGGAATAATTTAAATACTACTACTTATAAGGAGAATGTAACACCTCGTGAGGGAATGAGTGGTATTAATTAGACGAATAGCGGTTGATCGTTACGACGTAGCTTGGAGCAGTTGAGTACGGTTACTGCCGGTAGAAACGAGCTGGTTACTGCCGGTGGAAGCTAGATAGTTACTGCCGGCAGTTGTCGAAGCTGAATAAGAAACAAATTGAAACAGAAAGAGAGAGGAAACGAACCGCGATGAAGTGGGCATTTAGTCTTAATGTCAGCGTCGTCTTTGGAATAGCGAGTGTGTGCATCTTCCTGCAGAGGTGGTTAGGGGTGGGATATCGAAGGTCCTATATCGATATTAATATAGGCCTGTAGCTATCGATAGTATCGAAACATCGTAATGAAATATCCGAAAAAGCTATATTTTCATCGATATTATAAACGTTTTTGAAATATGAATATCAATATAAATATTGATTCTTTAGCACATAGGCGTATCAAAAAGTTTATTGTTTTCCTCTTTAAATTAACTACTAGGCCCGTGCGAAAAATTCGCACAGCTTATAGTTAGCAAATGGCAAATTAATAAGAAACTAAAAAAATGTAACGTATCAAAAGAGAAAGACATCAAACGTTACTTTATCGATAAGTATAATCGACAAAGAAAACCAAAATTAATTTAAATATTCATTTTTGTTTGGAACCAACATGCTTACCAATTTCAGTAAGCTGTATCTTTGCTAAAAATTGTCCGATTTCGATCATTTTTTTCCTTTTGTAGGGAATATAGTAATCTTTTATATAATTATGGGCACAACCAAGGGAAAAGTGTGTAATTTTTTAGTTATTCGCAAATAAAGTTTGTTTTCTTTCATAACTTGTTTGCCTGAATTTTCAGAGTGATTGCACTATTTTGCCCGCCTGAAGGAGAAGGAAGTCTTCGAAATTGTTGGCTCAATCTTGAGATTTGGTGAAGAATTACCGATGATATGGCTTATCGATCAAAAACACCATCCATAAATAATATAAACTCCTCTCCTCTCTCGATCATAGAGGCCTCAAGTCGAAGAAATGAGACATGTATTCAATGACAGTACTACAATTAATGTAAGGTTGTGTGGATGAGAACCCTATGCCTTGCGTTATCTCGAAAATAGTACGTTTTGGGGCTTAAAAACGCAGGATCCGATATTTCTAGAGGAACTATCCGGGTCTTGCTGTACGCATCAAAATCTTCAAGGTCGAATTTGTCCCGCATCGATCTACAGACCCACCATCGTTCCCGTATTGAAGCCTAGCAAAATGTTTGTATCGATTTAATTTATTTTAGAAAGAAAAACAAAAGTGGAGGATACGATTCGCTAAGCCCCCGTGAAATTCTGAATCCAACGGTACCCCATTCAAAGTATTTGAGCATGACAGGAGCTTATATTTGGTAAAAAACCGATTTTGAGCCTTACTGTAATAATATATGTGGGGATTAATGGAAATGTCAATCCTTAGTGAAATTAATTTTTCTAGTTCCTTTCCGTCTTCTTCATCCTCAGGTTGTTTCCATAAATTTCCATTCAACCAATTATATATTTCATTCGTCCATAGATCGGATTCAGTGAAATACTAATTTATTTGCTTCCAGTATAAATCGATAGTCGGTATTATTGAATTAATGATATTTTCCTATATTATGCACTAAATTCTATATGAGACAGGCAAGATGAGTGTATATATATATATATATATATATATATATATATATATATATATATATATATATATATATATATATATATATATATTTAACGATCTGAGATTCATAAATAATTCTTAGCGTTTTCGGAAAACGATAGTTTTAATCTTTAAACTGAAATATCGAAGAAACTATGTCGATAGTTCATAATATCGAATTAGATAATCAAATATAGGAACGGAAATATCGTTCTATCTAGTTCTGGATAGATCTAAAACCACATGGATAGATCGAATCATCGAAGATATAACGAAGGTGCATGCAGCTAATTGGAAAGCAATAGACCGAGAAATGTATCGAAGGATGGCTGCCATGACAGCAAATAGTCTTTGTAAGCTAATAGGGAAAAAAAATCATGAACCAAGAAGAAAAACTATGATATATAATAGAATAAGGCAACAATGATACATACTGATTTATTTTTATTTTTTTTAAACATATTTATTGAGAGATACTGCATTCTGTCACAATTAAGTACATTTATAATAGTGTTCAAAGAGCACATTCACACTAAATAAAAATAAATAATACAGAAAAATAATTATACTAAAAGTAAATGTATATAAACAAAAAGAAGCTAAGCTAATGAAAATAACTACTCAAATAAATACATGCTTCTTTACAATATCTAAAAGAAAAAAAAAAAACCATTCACTCGTGGAAGGAAAAGCAGGACTAGAGGAGATCCCAACACCTCTCACTCAGCGGCGCTAATGGTATTAAAGACAGATTTATTTAAGAATATTGTTTAATTAATAGAAATATTGAGAATTCATAAATAAATTTCCTATTGCCTTGTAGATTTTCGCAGCTTTAACAAGCCTGCTCCATCTCTGCCTATCTTTGGCTATTTCTTTCCAGTTATCTGCAAGCAGCTCTGTTGAATCTTTGTGGAATCGATCTATCATCTTTTTGGTCTTCTTACGAAGTCTCTTGCCTTTCATTTAGGCATTTAAGATAAATATATAATATAATTTTTTTTTTAAATATTATTAAATTAAAAATGCTACTTTTTTTAAACGCATTAATTAAAATTAAACCTGACATGCCCATCAGGAGACGACTAAAGAGGAGCTGGATGAGAGATCTCCTTTCCTTATTTACGAAGTAGACCAAGACCAGGAAGAGGTACTGCTGGGTACTAATCTTCTTCATGCGTTAAATGCCAATTTTCTTTGCAATGAGATCACATCTGCTTATTGTCAATACTGGTGTAGATAGAAGTATGAAGAGAGAGAAAAAAAAATTAAACGTTTTATTATATCTATTTAACTATGTTATGCCTTCAGTATTATTATATTATATTTTGATTTTGGTGCTTACATTATCTAACTGTACATTATCTAAACCTTTTTGTATGTTCTAGGTAAGTGCCTTTGAAACAGAAGTTCACCTTAATCTATCTAGATTTGCAACCTGTGACCTTGTAAGTACATTATATAATAAATACCAGTATGTATTTATGATAATTCATTCAACAATAATTATAGCATATCGCTGCTCCAACTGGAAAATTTCTGAAAAAAAAAATTGTATTAATTAATTTGTCAGAAAGAGGTTTTTAATCGAATCGACATCATATTGTAATGAAAGCTATCGACACACTCTTCTCATCCGGCACAAAATTAGTCAGCAGGGGTGTCCGCTATTGAGGGATATCAATCAGTCGTACTATTCATTGGCCGGAGAGGCAAATTTGACATGCCACGCTGCACGCCCGTTGCAGCATACTGCGAATGACAAGTGCACTATGCATCGCCGGGCGAAGACTGCGCGTGGCATGATGCGTTTCGATGCCCTGTTCCAATCACCAACTCTCGAAAATAATTAATTTCTTTCATGTTTCACCATTCTGAAAAATAACAGTAATATTTCTGTAGTGTGTAGCGGTAACATTTTTTTAAAGGTTATCAATTTTTCAACAAAACTAAAAAAAACATAAAAATCGTCTAAATCGGACCAGTTTTAGCAAAGTCATAGCGTATTGAATTATATACACTGATTTAAATAATTGTTCTCTTGTCCTTTTGCATTATTTTAGTCCATTGAATAAATCGTACTCTAATGATTCCTCTGATTGGTTATGGGGAAAATTAGCCTAATTCAATCGTGTTGTTTTTAATGAACGCATTTAAAAGTGAAAAAAACTAAGGTATGTGCTTTAGACTACACAATTTAAGGGAAAACATCAAGTAGGCGAGATTAATAATATGAAATACTAGTTGGTCTTTGTGAAAAATTCGCAGAAAATTTTGTTTAGTAAAGAAATACCGAAACAATATGGAAATAAGTAGTTCCTATGTATTATGTAAAGAAGGAATTAATATTTTTTCCTCAGTAGATTACAATATTCCATTAAACATAATAGACCAAAATATTTGTACAAATTGCTTTGCTGGGACCTATTTTTAAACGCTACTGGAAAGATAATAAAAGTAATAAAGATAAAATAATGACCCAATCGTGGGATTTTCTAAATTATTCAAAAAAATAAAATGTAAGAACAAACAAATGTCTTCAAGAAATAATAAAGTTAATATATCAGCCAGGAAAATTTAGTAGATTATTCTACTCCTAAATGCAATATATTTAAACAGGGAGACATTATTAAGTATACCATAACTAATGGACTGTATCTTTGTTATTAATTGTCCGATTTTTCTGATTTTTTTTTTTAGATAATATAGTAATCTTTCTAATTATCGTGGGTATTATCATTTCTAATTTCGCATGTGAAGGAGAAGAATATCTTTAAAATAAGTGGTCAATCATTGGATTTGATGAAGAATTGACGAAGTTATGGCGTATCGCCAAAAAAACACCTGTTAGAAATAATATATAGGATATAAATTATAAGTAATAACTCATTACAAAGAGGATGAAATGATGAACATTTTCCTCGCTTACAATTTAGGCCCAATTTTTATTTTTTTTATGTATTTTACTCCATATGCAAAAACACTTCAATTAGTCGACTCCAGCCGACTTAAGTTGGGCGTTACACATTGGAAATCTGACGCTCAATCTAATTCACTCTCCACAAAAAAGTGCAAATCGCGCCTAAAAAACATTACACTTCAAAAATTGTTTGAAATCGGCAGAAAAGTCATGTGAGTGGACAGACCACATTTTTCATTTAAATAATTAATGACATTTTATAGATTATAACTCTTCCATTCCAAGGTATATTGTCCTTTATTGTCAAGTCAATTTTTATTAATTTGGTTGGATTTTACTGTGTTTATGCCAATAGGCCATTTTTCAATAAATTATTGACTGTATAGGTGTAACCAAAATACCAATATCAGAAAATTCGTTTCTTTTAATTCAGGAGGCTTTAAAACGCAGAATTTTTGCAATCCACATCGACATTATTATATATTTATCAGTACTCTTAGCAGATAGAAAGTAAAAAGAACAAATGTCTTCTAAAGATGATACCATCAATGCTATTAAAATTTTAAAAAAATAATAATTCAATTAATAAATAAAGCTCTTTATAATGGTTGTTTTCTACTAAGAGATTTATTATAATTGATATTAAGATAATAATTAGTTATAAACGAAATGAAAAAAAGATTACTGTTTCTTTATTGCTACTATAAATTATTGATTTAATGGTTGAGGATTGTTTTTTTATTTTGTTGGTTTGTTATACAATCCTTCAGGGGACAAAAACAGGTTCCAGTGTTACCTAACATGTTTTCCACTTGTACATAATGTCTTATTTGACGATTAATACCTCCTCAATATCTATGTAACGTCTCTTTATTTTAAGTATATTACCTTTAATTGGTGTCCTTAAATAATTATATAATATTAATAAATAGTCGGCACGTGTGAATAATTTGTATGGGAAGTAATGACAATGCAATATGGAAATAAGTTAATGCAATGCATTATGGGAGAGAGCATTTAATTTTCATATAAAATAATGTAATAGACCTAAACACGTATACAAAATACATTCGTCTGCATCTTTACTAAAAATTGTGCCACTTCGATGATTTTTTTTATTTATTTCGTAGGAAATTGGGAAATACTCCCACTCATTATGGGTATGAACAACCATAAATTTTATAGTATTTTCTTTATGGCGACGTGTACCGCTGCATTAGGCTAGATGAAGCATTTCTTCCTTACATTTATAGTTCTTGAAAATTCTAATTTATTTTAAATATTGTATAATTTAGTCCTTAAATTTATTTTTATTTTTTATCAACGTATTTAGCTCTTCTCTATTGATTTCTATTCTTCTTCTGTTGCCTTGATGTAGTTTATCAATATGTGTTTTACAGTCAATTGTCAGCAACTGGTACAATTTTTTTTTTTATTTATGCCTTTAGCGTTAGCTGTAAATATAAAATACTTTTTTCAATTGTTTATACATACTAAGTTTTATAAAAAAAAATTCACAAAAATGTAGATACATTCAAACACCTATACAACACATATAATGTAAGCACACGCATGCATATACAGTGGCTCACAGTGAAATTGATATATCTTGTAAAAAAAATAGAAAAAATATTTCAATGGTTACAGTAAATAAATAATACCAGAAACTCATCAACAGATTCATTTATAATCTCATTTTAAATATTCACAAATTCAATAAAATTAAAATATTCCACTATGATTATTTTAAAAATCTGGATAATTTTATCTCACACTAAAAATGGTACATATCAGTTCTTATTAACTTTTAAATAATATTAATTTAGTTCAACACCTTGTAGGTAGGCCATTATCTTATACTACTCTTTTCAGTCTGTTTATAATGGAGTCGACAAATGTTTCAGTGGTTCTGGGCTTAGCCTGTTCCATTCTTCGAGAAGATATTTTTTAAAGGAAGGAGATGATCCGGAGTGGCGGTCCTAAAGAGACAGAGAGATAGTGGGAAAACTATTTTATTTAATAAAACCAACGTTTCGACCCGACTTTCCAGGTCTTCTTCAGGGGAATGCGTTTATCAAGGTCAGTTAAAACAGAAACTCCGTACTGCATGCTCTCACTCCTGAAGAAGACCTGCAAAGTCGAAACGTTGGCTTTCCTCTAAAATATACAACGGTCTATATTTTTAATTTTTTTTTTTGCTAATTATTTCGTGTTTTCTAATTTCTACCTCCAATTTTGCCCACATGTGTTCTATCACATTACTATCTGGTGACTGTGGTGGAGTTTTTATAAGTTTGGGGAAGTTATAAAGTACCCATTCCTTAACTAACATGGCAGAGGGTTTGGGGTCATTATTGTAATAAAACAAAAACATTTTTTTACCACAAATTTTCCACAATTCCTTTCAAGCTTCTTCTTAAAATTCTATGTAAACATGTTTTTTTGTAAACACTATACATTGTGAATATTTCCACTATGAAGTGAAGATTTCCTACACCCGAATCCGCCATACACCCCCACACCAAGAAACAGAATATAAAAAAATAACATAAATCATAACATAATGTAATGAACAAAACAAAGAAAATAACAATTTACTCGGTTGTTTATTGATTAAAATATTTGTTTTAAAATTATTGTTTTTAATTTAATATGAATTGAACTATTTATTTATTCTATAATTTTTATCAATACCCGGCTGTTTCATTTTGATTGTGAGCCACTGCATATATTTTTTAGTTCTGAGCAAATAAATTATAACGTATGTTTACTTCTTAATTTTTTTCCTTTGGCTTTTCAACTATAAATACTAAGTGTATAAGTGTTTCACCTGTGATGGAAATTACTATCTTTAAAATTCATTTTATTTAATAAAAAAAATTATAAAGACATACAGACAAAAACACATTTGAAAAATATTGAAGGAAGCTACTCGAATGTTCTATATATCATAGGTGATAAATATTCAGAACGCATACTTTAAAAAAAAAATATTTTTTATTTGTGCCAACGTTTCAACCCAAACACACTTGAACACCTTCAGTGCTCAAACCACGCCCTGAAGATGAACCACATGTTTGGGTTGAAACGTTGACAAAAATAAAAAATATAAAATTTTGTTTAAAAAACACTGCGTCCTGAATATTTATCAGCCATGATATGTAGAACAGTCGATTGGCTTCCTTCAATATTTTTCAAATGTGTTTTTGTCTGTATGTCTTCGTCAATTTCTTTATTAAATAAAATTAATTTTAAAGATAATCATTTTAAAGATAGTCATTTGCTTCACAGGTGAAACACTTAAACACTTAGTCTATTTAGTTGAAAAGCCAGAGGAAAAAAATTAAGAAGTAAAAGATACTTTATAATTTATTTGCTCATAACTAAAAAATATATACAGTGGTTAACAGTCAAAATGTTACAACCTGGTTATTGATAGAAATTATAGAATAAATAAATAGTTCAATTTATATTAAATTAAAAACAATAATTTATTTTAATCAATAAACAACCGAGTTAAGTGTTATTTTCTTATATTCTGTTTCTTCGTATGGGGGCGTATGGCGACCATTTATCATTTGAAAAATAATATATAAAGATGAATCATACATTACTCTAGATAATTATAAATTCAATGCCATAATAAATAAATAAAATATTTGAATAAATTGAAAACTTCAACATTATATAAATAATGTATAATTAACATTTATAATATTAATTCGAAAAATTTAACTCCTATTGAATTAGTGAGTTAATATTCAAGAAGAAAAAATGAAGCGTGTAATATATATATATATATATTAAAACATTGGTGCCTTGTCATTGTGTACTGTTGTTGAATTTACTTTCCATTGGTCGGCTTGGAATATTCCACTGTTAAGGTGAAGGCCATATCTTCCACATGCCATGTTAACCTGCCACGGGAAGAAATATCGGAGTGTCTGCTTCGTGCGGTGGTACATAATATTTTATGTAAAATGGCCAAAATTCTATTTTCATTTTATCGATTAAATTCTTAATTTATTTAATATTTCTACCTTAATAAATTATATTATCTGTAATGTAAAATCGATCGGGCAAAGTTTGAAATGAAGTGTGCTCCGTCGCTCCACAGTGTGGCTACTTGAACTTCCGCATCGCCTCATACCCCCAAGTTCAATTGATTTTATCTTTAAAAACTTTTTTTTTTTTTGGCAATGTCATTTATCACGACGGTGAAATAAGCTGGTGTGATGTCTCATTAATTATAAGTATTATATTAAATAAATTAATCGAGTAATCATTCCACACTTTCTACTGCTTATAATCATTTATCTCTTTGTTCTTATTATTGTCATTATTCTAACAATTGAATTTTACTTTAATTTTTTTACCTACACTACTTATGTTTCTCATACCTTGTTATCTGGTTCTTTTCTTAGCCCTGATGATGGCCTGAATTTCAGTTGGAAACGTCGGCTAATGTCAAAATAAATAGTATCATTTATTTTTGGCTTCTTATTTAACTGATCACCCCAACTATTCTTCTCTTCATTAATCGAGTAATAATTTTACTAATAAATAACTTCAGAATATATTCGACGTAGTTTTTAAATGTAACAAGATAGTCATATTTTAAGTGCTCACACATTTAGAAATTTCACTGGCCTTTTAAAATGACAGGTATTGCAATAAAATCAATAAATTTTGTCTGCGAAAATGATTGCTGATAATTCCATTTTTATTATTTTCGTATCTCAATTATTATTTTCGAGGCTATTGAAGACATCTATGTCTAAAATACGTGTCTAAAATTCGGATACTTGTATGTATATATATCATAAGACTTGCAAACGCTATTGAGTTAAATTTGGATCCGAAATGAAAAGTAACATCTGAGAGACTTTTTTTTCGTTTGAAATTTTCCTTATCATCATAGGTCGTCATTGTCCTTTTTTTCAAATTTCGTGAATAGCTTCATCTCATAGTAACCTACAACTATTTTATTTACAAAAACTATCGGAATTGGAAAGTTTTCAATCTGGAGATCCACAAACTTTGTCTATTTAATTAGGTACTAAAAACTAATAAGCACCCATTTACTTTCTACTGGGATCGTAAGATAGTTTGATGACATAATTGAAAAAATAGGTGACCATCAAAAATATTGTGCCGTTTGGCCTATATAACTTCGTTATTTTGAAATCGTGGGGTCGATGTCGCGCCAAACGGCCCAATATTTTTGTAGGCCATCTTTTTTTCTCGATTTTGTGCCAAAATTATCATACGATTCGAGTAGACAGCAAATGGGTATTTACGAGTTTTTAGTAACTAACTAAATTACGAAATTTGCCGACTTCCATGTCCGACTTCCATTGAAAACGTTCAATTTCTGAGAATTCTCATAAATAAAATAGCTGTAAGTTAGGATGAGACGAAGCTATTCACGAAGTTTCAGGTAGATTTTCATAGTTTGATAAAAAGGAGTCTTTACCACGAAGTATCAGACATTATCTTTATTTATCGATCTTAGAAAATTAACACCACCATCTATAACCAGTGACCTTCAACTTATTTTTGTTTGTTCATGGAATATTTTTCACTACAAGGCCATTAAGTGAAAAATATATGGGTAAGTGAAAGTAAAAATTAAGTAAAGAGCGTGAATTTTCCGAGACATTATTTATTATAAATTAATATAAAAATATTTTTCGTTTATTATTTTCAATAATGAACCATTGTGATCGACCAAAAATTCAAAAATTTAACCCCCTCTTAAAATTTAAGGTTTCACGTTTCAGGCTACGTAGAATTCGAAAAACGAATACAAATTGTTTGTGTCCGTCCGCCGTCCGCGCATTTTCTCCGAAATTACTGGACCGATTTTTTTCAAATTTGGATTTAAAATCAGAGGTCAACTGAGGATAAACCTCCTCCATCGCCATTAATATCCGCCTTATACTTTCAAAATGGAGGCCGAAAAACCTCCGTTGCTGTTGACTGTAGCGCCTAAACGAATGTACCGATTTCAATGAAACTAAGCTTAAGTCTTTTTCTCGACGCACTTTAAATTTATCTGTATAACATACTTCAACGAAAAGAAACTGGAAAAAAAGTTACGAGGGATGGTAAAATTAAATTCCGAATAACTCAAAACGTTTACACTTTTTTGTAGGCAATGTATGATTTTTTTAAAGTTTACGGAATTTCCAAAAAAATCGTTAAAATCGGACAATTAGGAGCAAAGATATGGTCCCTAGTTTTTTAATATATGTTCTATTGCAAATGTTTTGTTTTTTGGTCCTTTGTTTTGGTTTTTAAATTTTGAATGTGTACTGAAGTAATACTTTTTTTTTTAGTATGTTACTATTGATTAAAAAAAAAGGTTTAGTCCAATAATTGTAATCACCTTTATTTATTTTTCTTTGTAACTAGGATGGTTAATTTAGATGTATAATTGTTTGGAACTAATTTGCAGTGTTTTTATATGTAATAAAAGCTATTATAATTGAATTATCTTATTTAATTTTTTTCTCTTTCGTAAATGCATAAATTATGCAATAAATGTTAATAAAAAAACTAAATTGAATAAATCTCTCTGTTATGGAGGAAAAAGCTAGAGTAATTCGCTTACAGTCGGCAAATTTCTATTGGGAAAGCCCATTGCACGGGAATCAACAAATTCAAAATCAACTGGAAAATGTTGCTGAAGAAGTTAAAGAGGCCAATCCTGGAAAAAGGATAAGATTGGGAAGTTCTTTGCCCCTGGAATTCCCTAACCTTCATCGCTCCTGCGAACTGTGCTAAATTTCTATTCTGAATCTCCTTGACAACGAGGTGTGTTAATTCGAAAATATATATGCATCTTTTGCACATTAGTCGCACCAGTTACTTTTTGTAGCTGTTATAGAAAAGTATTAGTTACATTTGAATCATTGTTGTTATTCTTCTATTATATAAACATCTTTTTACACATCATATTTTATATGATAAAAAAAATTAGTTATTATAAATGAATAAATAATTTAACAACAGAGAGAAATTAGAGGTTACAAATGGAACAAATCAAACCACACAAACTTGTATCTCTAAATCTTTTATATATTTGAGGTTATGCATATTGCAGAGAATTTAAAAAATGTATAACTATAATACTGATCGTAGGAATTTGAATAAGTTTTACACTGAAACGTTGAACATGTTTATAAATCTAGCCACAGGCCGATCTACTGGGGAGGGGAGGGAGGTTTTGGGCTGAAGCCCACCCAAAATGGTAAAATGTAACCATGTTTTATGGAAAAAAATTATCTCTTAAAGTGTTATTGCTCGTGTAATTACATTTAATAGGAATACATTCAAGAATCACTTAAACACCATTTAATATTTAGTTAGTATATTTTTTAGTATACGTGTTTAGTAGTTAGTACCTTTCTTCGTTTCTTAAGGCTTGTTAAAAGCAAAACATGGTCTGTAATACCAAAAGAAAAAAAAAAAATATATATATAGGGTATTTCAGGGTTAAGTAACCAAACTGAAAATATGAATTAAGGATCTCAAAACAAGATAAAAAAGGTATGTCTGCAAAAGTTTGTTTAGGAGATATTTACACCTAAAGATTTTCGTTGTGAATACAATAATCAGTTTATTTATATAAATTACCTTTTATTTAATTACTAATTAATGAATAACCTGTTTTCCCCTTACAAACTAATGCATGCCGGATGTAGTCATGTTGCCTATCGTACCATAGTCAATTTTTATGGGTGATAAATATTCAGGACGCAGTCTTTTTTTTTTTTAATTAATTTTTTATTTGTGCCAACGTTTCAACCCAAACATATGGGTCATCTTCAGGGCTGAATTTTTTTAAAAATACAATCAAAGATATAATATTACACGACCGATAATGGTAAATAATAAACTATAGTGATTTGATGGTACATGAATCTTAACTAACATTACAATGCACTTATTAAATGAAATATGTAAATAGTCATACATATGTATTATTCAATCATTCAATTTTTAATTGCACTGAAATTTTACCTAAGTCATTTTCATTTTTTAAAATATCATAAATAAAAATATATTTATATTCTGTGTCTGTCATTTTACTCTTGAATATTAGGTCAGTTTTGCCTCGTTGTGAA
Organism: Nezara viridula; assembly: GCA_928085145.1. Lineage (NCBI taxonomy): Eukaryota > Metazoa > Arthropoda > Insecta > Hemiptera > Pentatomidae > Nezara > Nezara viridula. Next base: position 1,114,926 of record OV725080.1, read on the forward strand.
GTCGTTCATTCTAAGATAACATAATTATTAGTTTAAGGCTTGTATGAAAAAATCGTTTTTGTATTATTTTATTATATTTTCAGAAGAGGAAATAGTTAATTAAAATATAAAATAAAAAAAAAAGCATGAACAATGAATGGAAAAAAAATTATATCTATATATTATACTCATATAAACTAACCACCATATTTATATATAGGTTTATTTATTGTCCTAAGGATTAACGAGTACGCTGTGTATATAGCAACCCAATATAATTGGGCACCAATCTTTTATATTTTATATGAAAATAAACTGTTTCTCTCTTGTAATATTTATAATTTTTTTTAGCCTGGATAATATACTACTGACGAATACTAATTATGAATAACTTTACCAATGTATAATAAATAATCACTTAAAAATTAATATTACATTATTGCAATTAAAAATTCTATTATTATCTTCATTTTTTTTTTTATTTTAAATAGATGTAAATATTAATAAATAAATAAAAAAAAATACGTTTTTATTTTTTTTAACATATTAATTATTTTATTTTTATTGAATACATGCTGAAGGCTCTTGCAACACTATATTAGTAGCTAGCACGTTACAAACATGACGTAGCAAAGCGTTTTATCAGTACCTCGTCGAATTTACATTCACTCAAGGGTCTATTTAAAGATTTGATGTTTATCTTTTTATAAACCGTTTCGTAACCGTTCGTTTAGTGATATTTCGTCGATACGTTTCTTGTGTAATTATAAAATACAATTTCGGCTTCTAACCATAAATTGTTAGTTTTTTTCACATTCTTTGGACGCAGTGCAATTCCCACTTATCTTTTAGTAATGGGTCATATATTTTATCCAAATTTGTTGCAATAAATTTGAAGGTCAGGCCACAATCTTACACGCAATGAAATAACTGGTTCTTCTTCGCAGTTTGTTTAGCTCAGTGAAAGACTAAAGACAAAGACATAAGTTGACAGAATGACTAACTCCAATTCCAACATTTCTCTGTAAAATCAGTTTAGTGATATTTATAGTCGGAAAATTTATAATCTCTGTACAGAAAGTGAGTAGCTTTGATTCCAAATTAGGTGATAGCAGTGTTGAAATATAGAACTGTGAATAAAGGTGTGAATTTTCCCCCTTGAAATATCCCTAACAATAATAATCAAAAATGTTGAAATTGGAGTTAGTCATTCTGTCAACTGAAAGACTCGTATAGTGTATAGTTTTTACAATTTTAAATTAATTTAATTTTTATTTTAATAACATCTGTCTCTATTACCTAATAGGTCCTTCGACTTTCAGCACAAATTATTATCGATTCTTTTATTTTGATAAAATATTTTTTATATCATTAATATTTTTGTTCTCGAAACACTATTATCAGAGCTATGAAGTGCTCGTAACCAGTTCTATACATTTTTGTTTAATTTTAAATATTTTTTATTATTATATTATTTTATTTTGATATAATTAAAGACAGTAAGTTCATTCACACCATATAAACCATGAATAAAAAAAAATTAACTAGAATAACAGAAAAATAATAATGCTGGAAAAAAAAATATAGATATATAAACAAAAACGAAACTTGAACCAATCACAATAATAAAAGGCTCATAAATTTAAATTTAATTGTAGTTCATGGAAAAGGGAAAGCAAGTTTCTTGTGTAGAATAGTTTTTGTCATCATTAAAAAATAAATCTTGCCTAGTCCTAACGTAAATGATGAAAAAAAAAGTTGATTTTGGAATCAGGTAACTTTGGAACTAATCAAATATTGGAATACGTCACAATTGAAAAGTTTAGTCATATATATTTATTATAATTTTTATTTTTTTAACCTTTTTGACAGTTGAAAAAACATACACAATATAAGAAGTTAAATGTAGCGGATTGCTTATTCATCTTTATTTCTACTAATTTTTAAAGAAATTAATACTTGAATTTGTCTGATTTTTCTCCATTTATTGTATCATATTGTCAAGTACAAATGAATATATGTTAATATTATTGTTCAAATATTATGTTAAAATACAACTTTTTTATTTAATGAAGTTATGTTTTATATCATTTTTTATATCTAGTGCAAAATGTACGTAGTTTTATTTTATTTGAAAAATTGAATGATTTTTATTTATTAAAGTTTTTAAAATATTTTTTGTAATGTTCATCGATAGCATATTTTCGGAGATATTACATATTTTAAAGCCATAAATTTACTGTTTTATATACTTCTGTCCCAAATAAATACATTCATTTTTTTATAGCTTTATTAAATTTAAGTTCCGGAATATCTTGTTTCATCTATTGAAATTGTTGGGGATTTTTTTACCTATACTCCACCGGTCCCTGTGTGCGTTTTATTATTTTTTGGGAAATCACAAATATTTTTCTTTTCTTTTTTTCCATTAACTTAGAGCATTTCTATTCTTACATATTTCTCATATTTTGTTAAAATATATTTACATATATATGTGCATATTTAGCATTTTTATTTAACATAAAATTCCAGTCGCTTGTTATTAATATACAAGATCATTTAATTAATTTCGAATTGAAAATATTCTTTTCATAAATTATTAGTCGAATGTCAGGAATCGCCTCGCCCAAGGTGGATAAAAAATGCAATTTATTATGTTGCTTTGATTTTCTTCCCACGTTCTAGGTCTTAGGTTAGGATCACTAATAGGTAAACTAACTTTAAAAACAATATTTGTTTCAGTATTTATTATAATAATAATATAGTGGACAATAAGCACATTGATCAAAATTTTAAAAAAATAATATAAAAACTATTCTGAAGTGACATAAGTATGATAAATCTAGTAAGAGAAATTATTATGAACGTGAAAAATTTCGAATCCAAGTTAACAACGAAAGCACACTTTTCAAGATCCTCTTAGTTAAAATAACCAAGTCTTACAAAATAGTGTGTGTATATGAAAAGCCTAGCTCAAAAATCGATAGACTGTGGTACAGACCCCTTTTTATCGAATTATTAACATCATAGATTTTACAGTTTTCTTGAAAACGGCTCTTACGGCATTAAAATCGTTATGCCAATGTACAAGTAGGCAATTTTTAATATAATTTATGTTAAATCTTCATTGATTTAGCGTGTCAGGGTTTAAATACTGAATTTTCAAAATCGCTTTCTCTAAAGTAGCTTTAATATATATTTTTTTAAAGTATGAACAGTCTCTGGTCGTTAGTAATAATAATCAATGACTGAATATAAATTTGAAATAATTTGATAATTAACAGAATAAATAAAGGAGACTCGTTTTTTTAGTTCAAAACAAATTTTATAAAATATCATTAATAATATATAGTAAAAATAAAAATATACTTATTTATTTTGACTATTATTATTTATTTTTTACTGATCACCCCAACCATTATTTTCTTCAATTATACCCTCTAGTCAACCATAAATCCACAATTAATAATATATATATTTATCTCTACAACACCTGTGTTTGTTTCTGCAAATTATACAATTTTATATAAGCGGCAAAATAATTAAAATTCTTATTATAAAAGTATTATTATATTTAAAATTGATTTTATCAGTGTAAAACTCTTGTATTCATTGAAATATTATCTCATAACGTCGATTCGATTAAACACTTCATTCTGAAAATTTAATGATAAAATATTTTTCCAAAATTTTAGGGTTGGGTTGTTATTCCACTTGATGAACTATTTATCGAGAGAGACTGTGTTTATTAACAACTTCATAACAATTGCAAGTTTCCATCAAATCTCATCCCACCCAATCTCGTCTTTCTGACTTCTATCCTCCTCATTACCGATCTACTGTCCTTTTTAACCGACAAGTCCTTTTTAAATCGACCTGCCTCTTTCTGTAACTTAATTCCGATCTCTATCCGCCATACTTCAAACACCTTCTGCACATCAAGTCTGATTAATATTATATATCATATCAGTTTCTCAATATGTCAATTGTTTTCTAAATTACTCTCTTATGCTATTTTTCACGTATTTATTATTATTATTTTTAATTTTATTTTTTTTGTAGTTTTAGGTACTGTTTAAATATTTTTGTCCTTGATGATATATTGTTACTTAATTTTTATTCATATTACTTAAATGCAGTGTTATTTTAATATCATTCTACAGAGACTTGATCTGAGAATTGTAAAGAATTTTTTTATTTCACAAAGTAGTTGAAGGTAGTTGGAGAGTAACGAAAATGGCTAGTAATGAATGGCTAGTAAATTGTTCACCTTCAATATAAGCAAAAAATTATTCTATGTAGGACAAGGCCCCCCCCCTCACCCCACGTGCTCAATGGCTACCTTGAAACAATTCACGTGGCGGCTGGAGCGGGGACACGTGTGCCTTTGAAGAATCGATAGGGGTTTGTTTTCGATAGTGCTTGAGCTGGATAGGGGTTGTGCCGGCTCTGGTTTGAGCAATCGATCTATCGCAAACAGTTCTCGGAAGACGATAGGTGCGGAGGCGTCTTGCGTCACTGGCCTATTTGCCACTTGTCAAATCCGGCTGATAGATTTCTTTCAACATTTTCAATTAGTGAATCGAAGGCTGCTCTACCGGCAACATTGTTTAAACATGTATATTAATAACATTTAATAACAGCATTTACTCTCCCAACAATTTTTATTTATTTTTATGACGTTTTGGGATCACTTTCTTATTACTACTTCAGACAGTATCCAGTATCCTCTAGGGAGAGCCTTGTCAGACACTAATATTATATAATATATAGTATCCCTATTATATACTAATATTATATAATATATAATACTATAGTCAACCATAATGCCATAATTAATAATATATATAGTTATCTCTACAACACCTGTGTTGTGCAAATTATATAATTTTATATAAGCGGCAAAATAATTAAAAATCTTATTGTAAAAGTAATATTATATTTAAAATTGATTTTACCAGTGTAAAACTGTGTGTATAAAACTCTTGTATTCATTGAAATATTACCCCATAACGTCGATTTGGTTAAACACTTCATTCTGAAAAATTTAGTGATCTGTTGCGTTGTTATTCTGTTAAATATCAAATTATTTCAATTTTATATTTAGCCATTTATTAATATCACAAACGACGAGAGACTTCATACTTTTAAAAAATATATATATTAAAGCTAATTTAGAGAGAGCTATTTTGAAAATTCAGTATTTAAACCCTGCCACGCTAAATCAATGAAGATATAACATATATTATATTAAAAATCGTTGATTGTACATTGGCATAACAATTTTAAAGAAAATCGTAAGAGCTGTTTTGGAGAAAACTGTAAAATCTATGATATCTAGATGTAATTCTAGTTAGCCAATTTTAGTGACCATCTTGCTGTAACATCCATTTTCAATGACTTTTGAGCTAGGCTTTTCATATACACACACTATTTTGTAAGACTTGGTTATTCTACCTTAGAGGATCTTGAAAAATGTGCTTTCGTTGTTAATTATTCGTTGTTAAGTGCTTTGAGTCCACAATATAATTAAGGGATGAATTATGAATATATAAAAAGAAAAACATGATGACAAATCATTAAAAAAATAAGATGATAGAAGGAATGAGATACTGTGTGAAGATGGGATAAGAATGTGATTCCGAAACTTCATAAAAATAAAGAAAAAATGTTGGGAGATTAAATGACGTCATTAAATTTTATTTATATACCTCAGATAAAAAGGATCTCCTTTAGGTGGGACTTAAATGAAGAAATTGTTAAAACAGTTTGTATGACGTAAACATCGTCAGTGCCATTATATCAAAATTACTAAGGTACATTAAAAGCTTCGTAAGCCAATATTTCTGTTTCGCGTTCTATTTCCTCCATTCTACAGCTCACCTGGTCAAAAAAGTACAGAGTACAAACAGCTCTACATTCAGGAGCTGTTGATTTGATTTATTTTCATGTTTGTTTTACAGATCTTGGAGATCCTTTGGCGCCTTAATCAGCCTTCTCCGACACTACCTGCCTTGGGCTATTTCTTTCCAGTCGTCTGCCTGCATCTCTATTACACCTTTGTTGATTCGATCTGGTTTTTACCTCCCACGTGCCTACTGTTGAGGCATTAATTGTTATTTAGATGCTTCCAGATGGATTGATACGAGCTACATGCCGCGCCTATCTTAACCTCTTTGCCTTCATATCATGATATATAGACTGATCTGTTTCAGTAAACAGTTCTTCATCACTCGTTCTCCTCCGTGGTTTAGTAACGTTATCCCAGTACTGGCTTTATCATAATATTTGCACCATTGATTTGCGATTTCTAGGATTTTTTTTTTGGATTTGAATAGCTTTGAGGCTTATCAGTCTTATCACAGGCCTCGGTGATTTCTTGATTGCTTCCAAATCTTCTCCATATCCTAGTATTTTAGGATACATTTCGACGTTCACTTCTGTGATATCTTTATCCGCTTCAACATTGCTTAAGTTTCTCCCTTAAGATCTGAACTACAGCTCTATTATGATCTATCTTCATGATGAACTACTTTCCATTAGGTTTGAAGCTGCTGCTTACGGGTGTAGATTATCGTCACGAGGCTTAAAACTGGGTAGGGACCGATTTGGAAAACCTGAAAAAATGTAAAAAAAGAAATTGTTGAAGTTGAGGGAATTTTTTTAGTATGTAATTTTTTTTTTTAAATCCGAAATAAATATACAGTGGATATTGTTTATAATGAATGACCTTGAAGGGAAAACTTTGTCGTTATAAACGACCACTATATTCGATCATAATAGTGGTTAAATAGTTGACTGTCGTATAATAATGAGAAGAAGAATAGTTGGGGTAATCAGTCAAATAAGAAGGCAAAAAAAAAAATTAAATTAAAAAAAATAAACATTATCATTTATTTTTGCCTTCTTCTTCTCACTATATACGTTTATCTTTGACCGTCAATAACGGCTCTATTCATTTTATTCAAATCAAACTGAACTAGGGTAATGAATAACATTTTTTTTTTTTTTTATTTCTTTATGACATTTACAACTGTATTACATAAATACATCAAGTAAATTTGGACATAATTGATATAATGACATGAATACACTTGTAAAGTAACTACTCAATGGTAGCACTCTAATGATATGACTACATTAGGAGATCACGGGGCCATCTTCTTTTCAGACGCCTCGGAGGGTTATCAGGAATTGAAGAGGAAGCAAGATTAGAACCGAGAGGGTTGGATGATTCTGAAGTTTATTATGGAAGGATAGGTATCTGGATTGGGCCAGATCTGAAACATAAGGAACATTAAGATTTTTATGGATAATTTTATTAGTGACAAAGTAAGGAACATTGAGGATTTTACGAAGGATTTTGGATTGTGAATAACATTTAAGCAAAATTAAATTGAAACAGTACTTTTTTGAAAAGAATAATATAGAAATACTATTTACTATTTGTAATATACACATCTGAGTCAAGGTCTGGCTGGCAAGAAATCATTCGTTGGAGACTCGTGGTGCTCCTAAAAGAGCATTATTAACAGAAATGTCACATTTGGTATCATATAGATAATTATTATGTTGTTAATAATAATAAAGAAACTAAATTACTTAAGAGAACCTATTATTAATTAATATTACACTTTGTTTTATAATAGAGAAAAATCAGAGCTTTATATGTCAAGTATCAACTTTTACCTGCTCCCAGGTTATGGAAATAAAATAAATGACTAAAAGGTTAGTTTTTTAAAATAAAAAATTCTAATCCAGTTTTAAAAAATGCCTCCTCTAAAACATTATATTTGTTATTTAAAAAATTGATTTTTTTTTTTTTACTCATAACATTATATAGTCTATTTTCTTTCATTTATCTATTTATTTATTTAGAAATATAATAATCTGTCACATGGATAATAATTATACTGAGATATGAACGCATTCACACCATATATACAGAGAACATAAAATTAACAAAAATAAAGTACAAACAATAAAAAATAAAATAACCTAGACATGAGTAAGTTAAAAACATTAAAGCACGGTCATACCTATATAAAATCAGGCAGGTAATCCCGAGCCCGGCTTGTCCCTCCAACATAGAAGGAAAAGCAGGACTCCAAGAGATCCCTCTGCACCACGGGCGGATCTAAGGAGGGGGAAGCTTTCGGGCTGAAGCCCTCCCCCCAAAATGGTAAAATATAACCATGTTTTATCGAAAAAAATATTTTAAAAATATCTCTTAAAGTATTATTGTTCGTGTAATTACATTTAAAAGGGCTTTAGGAATCACTTGAACACCATTTCATACAGGTAGTTAGTTTCTTTCTTTTTTTCCAAAGTAATTATCGTTATTTTTATGAAAAAAAAACTTTCGGGCTGAAGCCCCCCCCCCAAAATTAAATCCTGGATCCGCTAGTGCCCTGCACTACACTGTCAAACGCGTCACTGGTACTAAAGCCAGTGGAGATTAAATACTTTAGCCATAAACACTCATGTCTTGAGTGGAAAATCTACCCACTGCCAGAACTCCAAGATATATAATACTAGAAAAGATAAATTAAAGATTTTTAATATTTGTGTCCCCAGACATCTTGGTCAGGGAAAACTACCATTTATTAGGGAAATGTCAGGGAAAAGTCAAAGCTTATATAATATTTTAATATACTTTGTTTATCGTAAATAAAATGATATCCCTTTTGATGTATCATGTTTGTAATTGACGGCTAATTAGCGGATATGTGAACACGGGCGCTAAACCTTTCCCTTTGCAGATATCCATACAATAACCAGTCAAGGGCAGTCTCACGTAATCTGTCTTTTTCGTATTATTCATTATCATGAAAGAGGATAACACCTGTACACACACAATTCAGACGACATGTTTGATGAAAAGAGTTTAGCGAGCAGAGGTTGGGTTTGTGGTGCAACAGAGAGCAAACAGTTGCTCGTCACTGGCGCCGGGACGCGATATCGCCGCCTCGATAACGAACCCGATGTCACCGCTTTACGCAACCTGCTTCCAGCTGGCTCACGGGCCGAAGTGCGGAGTACGCCCTTATCGATGGCCCAAAGTCGACTTGGGTAAAACGGAATCTTCCACATCTGTTCAAGCCTGAAGGAATGTTATGATGATTATAAGATATAACAAATATTGTTAACTAATATACCCTAGTAGGAATCATGACAACAGATCATAGGTGGAGAATCTGCGGCTTCTAGGCCGCATATGGTCTCCGTGAGCCAGCTTAATCCTCCTAATGTTTTTGCTCGATATTTATTAATCTAGCCCTAGAATTAATTAATATTTAATTGTTTTTTTTCCTGTACCACTACAACCCATGGGTTGTCTACAAGTCTTGGGAGAAAGAGAAGTATAAGCACTGTTTCTTGGTCTACGGTTGTGCAAGGAGGTGATTTGACCGAGATCACGCTCAACCGCCAGGTTTTCCCTTTAATCAATTATTTAATTAATGGTACCCACTTTGTAGAGGTTAGGTGTGGCCCAGGAGGATTCTCCTACTCCGGGCCATGAGCCGGGATTCGAACTTGAGATCTTGAGCATTGGAAGCTTAGTGCCCTACCACTGAGCTACCCCGCTCCCTATTTAATTATTTAGGTTACGAAAATTTGAAAATGAATAGAATAAGTTAAATATGTGTATATGGGTGTGTAGTTATTCAAAAATAAAAACAGCACCTATAAAATATAAAAAACTATAAAAGACAGGGATCTTGGATTACATAGTCACATGACACGAAAAATATTTATCAAAAAAAGCATTATTTTTAGATTTTTTATAATTGAAGTATGTATTTAGGCAATTATATTTATTACAATACATTGCATGAAAAAACAAAAAAATAAAATCTTTGCAACAGTTAATTGTAGTCATTTTCGCTAAAAGAACCTGTACTTTTAGGTGATTGGTTTGAAAATCTTCTTTACACAACTTGAGGTGAATCTCACGTTTTTGCCTAATAAACTTTATATATATATATATATATATATATATATATATATATATATATATATATATATATATTCATATTACTAAATTTTTATTTATATGCGTTATTTATCTAAACTCCTTATTTATTGAATTGTTTTTGTTCTTGTTATTTAAACTAATTATTTGTTTTTTTAATTCTTTTTTTTGATATAGTTATCTTTTTATTTATTTATATCATAAAATCGCATTCTTGAAGGTAGCTAGTCGACTGTTCTACATATCATGGCTGATAAATATTCAGGACGCAGTATTTTTTAAAAAAGAATTTAAATTTTTTATTTGTACCAAAGTTTCAACCCAAACATGTGGGTCATCTTCAGGGCGTGTTTTAAGCACTGAGGATGTTCAAATACTCGGTTTTCAAACCACTCCCTGAACATGACCCACATGTTTGGGTTGAAACATTGGCACAAATAAGAAATAATTTTTTTTTTTTTTAAAAAGACTGCCTCCTGAATATTTAGCATCCAAAATCATATTCTGATCATATTTAAATGTTTTTATAATTGTATACTTTCACGTTTAGCATTCTACTATTTTATTCTGAACTGTTATTATCCTTATACTTTTATATGTATTGTTTTACTGATGTTATTTTATATTTTGTAATTTTTAGCCCTAAAGATGACCCACATGTTTGTCGACTGATATTCCTGACAAATTTTGTTTCATCCTTAAAATATTTAATAATTTTTATTTTAAATATCTTTGAAGTAATTAATTGGAAACATACTGTTGTTTCTTCACAGTATTTTCCTCCATATGTTCATCATTGAATATTCAAGACGCGATACTCTGACAACTTTTGCATTAATGGTAAAGTTAATTTGCAACGGGAGTTCCCCAGCCTCCAGTTCCCAGAACGAGTGTCAACACCGAATTCCCAACTGGAAGGCAATAGTCTAGAAATAAACTTGGACATCCGCTTTGAAAAAAAATTTTTTTCTTAGTTATCTCACATTAAAATGTTATACTGAAGTTATTTTAAAAAAAAATAAATAAAATATTTCTCATTTTATTTTTGAACTACTTTAGCCTACTGTTCTATTTATGATGGGTGATAGATTAGTGAGGACGTAGTCACTTTATAGATTTTTTTTTGCCAACGTTTCAACTAATGCTTTGTGGGCCATCATCGTGTTAACTAGCACTGCTGACATGATAACATAAAATAGTTTGTTTCAACTATTATTGAATTCTTTCGAATTATTTTTATTATATTCCTCAAATCTCCCATCTGTGTTCATATTTTATTATATTTGTATATTTACAAATATTTGTCTTTTTTTTTTCTATCGACTTAGAGGATTTCTATTTTTACATATTACACATATTTTGTTGCATATTTGTGAAAATGTATTTACATATATAATGTTAATATTTAGCTTTTTATTTTACTTAAAATTCCATTAGCTAGTTATTAATATACAAGACCATTTAATTGACCTTGAATCGATGGTATTCGTTTTGTCTAAAGCTTATGGAGCTATGAAAAATTGATAATATTATACAACAGATAATAGTTATGGATGAGTAATAATAATTAAAAAATAACCAATATAGACATGTTAGTTCACGTCATTCAACGTTAGTTATTATTTTATTGTTATATTTCCCATCCATCACTAATTGTTATTATGAACTATTGCATAATGTTATATCTCTGATGATGTGAATTTTTCACTCCTGATGTCCCAGAAGCTTAGATTTAAATGATGGGGAAAAATATCTTTAAAAAAAGACTGCTTTGCTGACTGCTTATCATCCATGACTTCCCAGTGTAATGTTGTGGACATTAGAACATTTTGAACACAACGAGTTGATTCTTTAAATAAATGCTGATTAACGAATTAACCTGTTTTTTATTACAATCTCTTATTTTACTTATCTTGTATATTACTTTATCTTTTTAGCTATCTATATATATTTTATTTTTTTCTACTTTGGTTATTTATATTTATTTTCCTTTCTTATGTACATATTGTGTGATTAATACTATAACACTAGTACCAATGCCCTTCAGTGTGGCAGACTTTATTAATACTCAATAATATAATAAAAAAAACAACCAAAAAATCCTCATTTTTAGTTTATATTGAGGTTTATATTCATAGAGGTGGTAAAAAAAAAAAATTGTTTTTATCATGATAGTAAGTTTCTAGTCGCGTATTTCATTATGCAACAAGATATTTGGTTTCTTGTCTGGTTGTTGTCAAATACTTGTGGCCTATTTTCGTCAATTTATTTTTAAAAGTAAATATATATATTTCTATCATGTCCTTGTGGTATATTAATAGAACCAGTTTGTTCGACTAGGGTTATGCAGATCGATTATAAATATTTCTATAAATACATCGATATAAATAGTCAAGAGGAGTCAATAGACTTAGCCGTCAGTTCGAGAGCGACGCTTTGTTGACTTGTGTATTATTAATAGCTCGGTGCATTCCGTTGTCGTTTTCAATATAGTGGCCATGTCCTGTAATATAATTATAAAAAGAGGAGGTGGATCTATGATGGAATAGTAACCCTCTTAACTGAATACAAAAGTTGAATGTGGATCGAGGTAAAGACGTTTTTCCATCCCTCAACTTGATAATACAGCAATAGTAACATATTATACAATAATAAATATAGAATGGCATATTGTTGTGTATTAATTGTAATGATATGGACTTATTCATTGGTAATACCAGAGACCATTTGAATATCATCTAGTATTAAACTAGATATTGCAGAATATCATACAGTATATTCCAGGATTTAATTTTGGAGTGTACTTTTTTTTTTTTAATCTTAAATATTCTGGAAGGAAAATAAAGTCTGCAAGAACACACAAAATAATATTTAAGTGATTATTGGGCCTAATTATGAAGGCTTGTCAGGATAAATAAAAAAAAAAGTTTACGGAAACAATAATGATTTTATAAGGACACATTTTTTTTTACTCATTACACGCTTTACAAGTATTGCTCCATTTTGATGAGTGGAGACCAAGATCTAATCATCAGACTATATACTAACTATTTTGTTGCTTCTTTTTGTATTTATAGGGTTTTGACTACGGATGTGTGTGATACAAATTGGGTGCTCCCGGTGGAATAAGTGAAAAACATATTTTTTTATTGACTGTAGTGCAAAAACGGTTCTAAATATTTTGATGAAACTTATCTATAATTTTTTCATAATTGTCCTTTTAATTTTTGTACATGTACTAAATTCCCAAGAAAATTCAGGAAAAAAATATAAAGAAAAGTAAAATATTTTGGGGCCTAACTCGCTTAGTATATATTCTATGATAAAGTTTTAACCACATTTTAGCTTGTTTTTTTTTTTTAATATACAAAATATATAAAAATCGTTCACTTTGGACAACTATTAACGAAGTTACAGCTATTCAATTTCGTATGTAACATTACGAGCTCATATCCAGATGTCAGATAGGAGTGAATGAGGGAGAAAAAAGAAAACTAAGTGAAAGTAAGTAAGTTGCTCGTATCACACAAGCTTTACTATTTCCTCCATTTTTAACAGAAAGTAATGGTGACAAAATTAGGCTATGGCAAAAATAACTTGGATTAGCAATATTAGAGGATATTGAAATTTTTACACTAATCTACCACAAGCCGGTTTACATTGCTTTAGTTTATCAAAGAAATCGTACTCAAAACTTTTCTTTGATCAATTTTCAAGAAAATAAATCTAATTCAATTTTTTTTTTTTTCTTAATTGACATATTTAAAGATATAAAAACATTTCTGAAATAGGTAGGAAAGTCGTGCGAGTGGACACACCAGATTTTTTTTACTGGTGCTATTTTTATTTTTAAATAACTACGCACCCACCCATATGTATATATTCATTTCATTTTTAAATTTGTGAAACTTATATATTAATTAATTATGGTGCTATATTAATTAAGATCGCGCAAAACCTAATGGAAGCCGCATTTAACTTGCGGAGGCTACATGCGGCTTTTAGATCGCAGGTTCCTCACCTGTGGTATAGCCAAGCGTTTACTATTGATGTCAGGGCCGCAGGTTTACTTTCGGACACACTCGCCACTCTTGGAACACTATCTACAATGTAATCAACAGATCTATTCATAAAAAGGTTTCCCAGCAGTGTTATATTTATAAACAAAAATATTTATTTTGTGTACTTTCTCATCTAGTCCGGATATGGATTGATCTACTGTTGTTGCTTTTTTGCTCGTGAATTTGTTCTATTAGCACCTTACCTTAACTCAATGTTACTATAAACGCTCAGTATATGTTAACTAGAACGAATGAATGAATGAATGACATGGTGAATGACACTCTCTCTAGGATGATCCATCGTTCATATTTAGAAAGATATCCGGAGGTGAGGCATCCTTGGTCCATTGAGGTCGCTGACTCAGAGCTCAATCAGTTCCTTCTCTCAATGGAATTATTGAATCACCAAAGTTGTTTACTTGGTTCTTATTGGTCCATTTTCGGGGTGTGGGTTCGAATAATCAATAGTTTTCCTCATGTTTCAAAGGGGAGATTCTAATTAAAGGAAATTTGTTCAATAATTATTAACAAATACAAATACTTATATATGTTGGGTAACAGGAGCGGAAATTCAGGAATATATACAAAAAATATAATATTAACAAAAGTAAAATAATAATTAATTAATAATAAATAAAAACTATGTCAGGCATAGTTACTATACAAATCTATACAATCAGGCACCTATGTATATATATAATATATATATATATATATATATATATATATATATATATATATTATATATATATATATATATATCATTTTACTCAATGAAGAGTATAATTGTTGTGATATAAATGTACTAAATAAAAACATGTTTACCCCGTAGCCTATTTGCCCACTGGCGCTATCTCATTGATAAGAGATAAGAGATAAGAGATAAGAGATGCATCAACTGCTGTGCCTGGTTCTACCACTTCCCAGATAGTGAGTGCTCACCGCATCTCTCTCTTCTCATCGCGTCATAGTTTACATCGTCATAATGGAGTCAGCATAGAATTTTTATTTGGGGGGGGGCTTCAACTCGAAATTTTTTAAAAAAAGAATCATACTAAATCTGTATGAAATGATGTTTAAGTGATCCTTCAAGTCCAAAAAAAAAAATAATACATATTATTACAACAATAATAATATGTTTAGGGGTACTTTTTAAAGATTTTGTTCTTAAGACATAGTTGTATTTAATAGCTTAATATCTCTCTATTATATAAAAACGTATTTAGTGATCGTGAATTTTTTTTTCTTATTCTCAAAGATTAGTATTGAGATGTTCACTTTATGGGACGGAGTCTTTTGTACTGCATTTTGAGAAAGTTATGAGGAGTTCAAGTTTTGGGATTATATGTACCTTGAAACGTAAAACTTGAAATTTTTAGGGAGGATTAAATTATTTTTCTTGGTCGATTTTAAAGTAAATATTTCAGAATCAGCGTAGCAGTGGAACCAGGATTTAATGAAAGAAGAGGGTTTTTGAAGGATAAAGAAATAAATTGAAATTAAAAACAAAACAATAAAACCGGTAATTACAGGAACAATAAAGCTTTTAGAGATAAATTTATTGTATTTTTTCTTGACACGTGCTTACATTTTGCGTTATTATATGTACGTTATAATTTAGAAACAGAATATTATGTCGTTGTTTTAAGTATTTAGTCCACATCACTCCTATAAACAAATATAATAATAATAATAATAATAATATTTTATTTATTCTGGGACAAGTCCCTTTAGAATAAATAATATATAGAACTAAATAATATACAGGAAGACAGAAATGTGGGCTAAGGAGTCTTATAGATACATAAATAAAAATACAGAGTAATTGAACAGTCTTGGTGGGAAAAAAAAATATATATATACACATATACATATATGTTGCTTTCTAATTTTGATCAGTTGATAATATATACACCAATGAAAAAAAACTAATGTATTTTTCCATTTAGGAAGGGCTTCAGCTGGTATGGGATATCGAATGCCCAATTTCGATAACCGGTATTATAAACAATTTTGAAATATCAATGTCAACATACGAGTAAATATTGATTCTCTAGCACATAAGCGCATACAAATTTTCCTCTTTAAATTAATTAATGGAAATATCAATTCTTCCAATCTGCTTGGTAAAATTATTTTTCTAGTTCCTGCCCATGTTCTTCATCCTCTACTTTTTCCCAGAAATTTCTATTCAACCAATTATACCTTCCATTCATCCATAGATCGGATTCAGCTAATTTATCCGCATACTGCATAGATCTCTTTGACAGTTCGTGGCCTTGGTTTGAGAAGGTCCTAACTAACAAATTTGGGCGAATTGAGTTTATTTTTTTAGTTAGAAGAGTCTCTCGCTTGCTATTCAACTCTACTTAGAGACTTTCTCGATATTATCTCACTGAATTTTATATGAAACAGTCAAGATGAGTAACTTTTTATATTATAACTTTTTCCAATCAGATTTATAAATAATTCCTAGCACTTTCTGAAAACGACATTTTTATATCAAAATATCTGTAGTCGATACTATCGAAGTAGATATTATCGCTGATAATATATCGAATATCACAAGGAAACTATCGATGGCCATTCGTAGCTCGAAAGCACATAGGGCGAAGATTTCCACTCAGATGAAAAAGTTCTCTGTTTTGTGAGAAATTCCAAGATTATGAGGGGAAAAGGGGAAAACAATCTTATCAATCAAAACGTAATCCGAACACTATACAAACAATAGGTATTTAAATATAATATTATGTATTATTTTGTACACATTTGGGAGAAATAAATTTTTAAGTTCGTTCTCAGGGAAAAAAGAGAAAATCTGACTGAACAAAAGAGAAATTAAAAAAAAAATATGATGGAGACACTAGTTAGGATATAGATCACAATTAGTGTTGCCCAAATGCGAGACAGGGACGAGTCTTGGTCTTGCAAACTCAGTCTTGGTCATGGTCTTGGTCTTGCGCAAGACTCTCGCAACAGTCTTGCAATTACTTATTAGCTTATTACTAGAAACCTAACTAAGCCCGAATGAAAAATTAGAAAAGTTAAATGCAAAATTATATTGGTTATACCAATTATTAACATATAGTAACTAAGATTATCAAGTAATAGTAACTATTTTTCCTTACTTTTTATTTTAAAAAATCGGTTTCTTTACTAGTCCTTGTCTTGGTCTTGCAACAGTTAGATGACCTTGGTCCTGGTTTTGCAAAGTGCAAGACCAATACCGATTTTGGGCAACACTAATCACAATCCACTTTCGACTTCTCTGGAAAATTCTAACTACCACCTGTTGGAATTGTTTTCCAAAGAAATAATTCATATCTTCTGGGCTGTGTCCCACAAGGAATCACTAAACCCACCCTCGAAGCTAAGCAATAATTTTGAACCCTGATGAAGCGAACCTGTGGACCGAGGCAGTTATTGATGTTGCCTCTAGGATTTTTTTTTTGCACCAGTTCATGTCTATTTCGTAAAACAGTGCAACAGTGCATCGGCCCGGGTTGCGCAATCGAAAGATATTGAGGATTGCGAGCGTTCGAGAAAAATATGGAACGTTGCCATTTTTTAATTTATAAATAGCTGAACCTTTTTTTTTCTATTAATCCATTAATAGGTCAGGCTATATATATATTTCAATAATATGTTTCCAAGACGTTTAGGGAGATATAAATGGCTAGACCTTATAAAAAGGTCAATAGCAACGAAATTAGTCAGCTCTTTTTTTGAGACTCTTTATGAAGATATTTATATTTAATTTGAAATAATTATAATAATTTGAAAAAAGACAGAAAAAAGAAAACGATAAACAAGAAAAGAACCAAAAGTAGGGTTGCCACTCAGTCTTGGTCTTGCCCAAGAGTCTTGCAGTTACTTATTAGCTTATTAATAGAGAGATATTACTGTAAATTTTTAGATAGGAGAAACCAAAATAAGCCCGAATAAAAATTAGAAGAGTTAAAAGTATATTGGTTATACCAATTCTTTACATATAGTAATTAAAATTGTCAAGTATCAGTAACTATTTTGTTTTAACTTTTATTAAAAAAAAAACGATTTTTTTTAACAGTCTTGGTCTTGCAACAGTTTGGCGGTCTGCGTCTTGGTCTTGCAAAGTGCAAGACCAAGACCGATTTTGGGCAACACTAGTTTCGGAGGTGTGTTCAGCTTGGAGTTTCATTTAGAACTGCAATTCTACCACATTTCGCAAGACCTGTAAAGTCTGATCGAAACGTTTTCTTTTAATAAAGTAGTTTTACCACTATTTAGTCTATTTATGACCGCCACCCCGGACCATCTCCTTTCTCTATAACACAACGGTCAACTATTAAGTATTCAATACAGAGATATTACTGTAATTTTTCAAACAAGGAAAACCTATCTAAGCCCAAATTAAAAACTGGATGATTTAAATGCAAAAGTATATTTGTTGTACCAATTCTTTACACACAGTAACTAAAATTGTGAAGTATTAGTAACTATTTTATTTTGCCTTATTATTTATTTTATTGCTTAATTTTTATTCACTAAAACAATCTTTTTTTTTTTTTTTACCAATCTTATCTGGGTCTTGCAACAGTCAGGTGGTCTTGGTCCAATTTTGAGCAATACTAAAAATTAATGAGGCTGTTCCGTGAAATTAATATTAACTGATGTTTTCTGGTGGGAATCGAACCCACACCTTTCCGAATGGGATACTAGGGGACCCTCGCCACAACGTGCTCGGTCGTTACGTCCTCGGGAACGTCACATGTAGTATGTATTTATTTTGGCCGCATTATTAAGGCTTGAAGGCGAGCGTGACTCGTATCCACTAATGCACTTAAGAATAAATCTCCAAGAATAAACCCCTCCCGTATCACGTGGATATGTGCTGTGGCAATGATCTACTGCCCTAGGATTTTACAAGGTTGTGAAATATCAAATATTTGAACTGCGATGAAAATTAATTTCGTAATATTGCAAAGCGATGATTATAATATTAGCACTATATAATTATATAATTAATGATTATAATATGAGTAAGTGACGTCTAATATTTGGCCTTAAAGGAGAGCATTTCCCAAAAAAAGGCCTGGATGATACGAAATATGAAACTGTTTTTCAATCTTTAGCTGACTAACATCTGACACCCCGGCTCGGAGAGTAAACAAGGTGATTTGAACAAAACGAATGCACCTGGCGAAGTCATGAAAACATGTTGACTAATCTTAAAATTTTCCAATCTACTTGAATAAAATTATTGCATTGTTTTTTCATAACATGTTGTAAAACATATCATAAATTATAAATCAGATCAGTCATTTACCTTTATTTATATATATATGAAAGAAGACAAACATTATTTGCGAATAACTAAAAAATTACACTCTTCCCTGGGTTATGTCCATGCTTGCATAAAAGATTACTAAATTCTCTTCCAAAATGAAAAAAAAATCATCGAAATCGGACAATTTTTAGAAAAGATAAAACTTATTGAAATTCGTACACATGTTGGTTCCAGACGTTAATGAAGATTTAAATTACTTTTTTTCCTTTGTCGATTATATTTATCGATCAAGTAACAATTGATTTCTTTATCTTTCGATACGTTGCATTATTTCATTCTCTCATTTATTTGACATTTGATAACAATATCCTGTGCGAATTTTTCGCTACTAGTGTTAAAATAAAGGAAGATCAGAAAATAAGTTATTTTTATGTTAACACTATTTTTTATTTTATTTTATTTATTCAGAAATATTACGATCTGTCACAATTAGGACATATATCTATATATATATTTATTATTCATGATATGTAAATGTAATGTAATGTATGGAAATTTAAATTATACATAAACTTATTTATTGAAAAATATTTAATCTGTCACAATTAAAGACATTTATATCAGTGTTCATTGAGCACATTCATACAATATTTACCATAAACAAAACAGAAAAATAATAATAATAAAAGTAAATGTATATAAACAAAAAAAATATATTAAAATAATCAAAATAATAACTTAAACACGACCATACTTTTATACAATATATATACAGAATTTATTCACTCAGGAGAACATCAAGCCAAGTGATAGCGCTTCTCACTCAGCCGCATTATTGCTATTAAGGACCAGTTTGTTCTTTTTTTTTGTTTTTTTTTATCCATAAATAAAACAGAAATTCACAAAAAAATGTTCTACAAATATTAGCTCCACCAAAAATATACTTACGTTCTTCCGATGTACTCCAGGAGCCGAAAAAATGATTTTATTAATTAAAAACAAAATTTGTATGTAAAAATGGCACGTGTGTATAAATTTTGATATTTTTTTTGCCATTATCAATATTTAACTTTCCCGGAATGAACGTTTTTATTTTAATTGATTTATTCAGTTCAATTTTTATTATATATTCATTATTGAAATGAGTATTATTTAATTATATATGCTTCCTCACTACCTAAGGTAGGGAAGCATTGTGTTCGTGCGATAGATTAAAAAAAAATGTTGTTCACACTCGAAAATTTCCACTCGCATTTTAAGTTTCAGACATCAAGGATCAAATTTGGTTCGGTGTCTGTCTGTCAGTACCTAGTACCGTTCATCCAAGTTTCATGAAATTCTCAGGGATTATGTTGATTGCTGCCTAGATGGTCCCATATCAATTTTATCAAATTCCATTTAGCACTTCTGCTTACGCACGGGCAAACGTATTTTTTAGATATGCCAATATTTCAGAAAGGGCTCGTTCGATTTGGCTCAAAGTTAGATAAAAGGTAGACTTTGGTGAAAAAATGATTATGTGTCAATTTTATTGAATTCTGTCCAACACTTTCTCTTATATATGGACTACTAGTCCGCCGTCCGAGCATTTTTCCGAAACTACTGGACCGATGTTTTTCAAATTTGGATATAAAATCAGAGGTCACCCGAGGATGATTCTCCTTCACCGACATTATTTTTTTTTTGTAAATATGTTCTTTATCTTAATGAAAACTTCTAATCAACTTAAAACTTAAGAAAAAATATAATGAACTTCTAATAATGTGTATATTTTTTCCTTAGGATTATGAGTATACAACTGCATTTGGCAAGTTCGAGACTTTATTTAAAAAAATTAATTGCAATAATTTAATTTTAATAAAGTCTTGAAGTCTCTGTTAAAATATATTTGTTTATTCATTTACTCAACCTTAAAATCCTAAACAAAAAATATATAGCAGAATATATATGTATACACAGCTATATACATAGACGATGCTATTTGGACTATTTATACCGTTGAGGTGACTAGCTCACCTATTTGTCGAGTTGACTCGTTGCCATCTCCCCCCCCCACTACACTACACCTACCTGGCGACTCGCTCCAACCTTTTTTTTTTTACATTTATCAATCCTGTCGCTCTTCCACAAATAGATATATAATTTATTAGGTGCTTCCCGAACGACCATTAAAGTAATACATTGGGACTAAAAATGTCCTAGATGAACTTGATTTGACCCTGGGGGATTTGACTCACGTGAATTTTATTGTAGGTACTTTTCTGGTCGATGAATATGAACCTATTTTTTGGAAAGCGAATATAATAGACCGTGGTACAAATCTCTTTAAATCAAATTATTAACATTCCTCCAAAACTTCGTGAGTGCCTTAATGTTAACGTAGTTTACAACATTTATATCTACGAAAATTCTTATGTCGATGTATAATTGTTTGTCTTTTTAATTCTATTCGTTTAAAAAAATTAACACTGTGATCGTATCGTCGACACCATATTAAAGTAACGAAACTTTGGGTAGGTTAAATTCGTTACTTTAATATTTTCGAGATGGGTAATTAGTCGACTGATCAATTATTAGAATGAACAAAATTGTCAGGATTTACAGTCAAGAATTTTTGTTAGGTTAGCCGACGTTTCGAGCGTGTTTCGAGCACTGAAAGTATTCAAGTACTATTTGAAGTAAAGTGCCCTGATGGTGAGCCACATGTTTGGGTTGAAACGTCGGCATCAATAAAAAATCTTTAAAATTACTGCGTCCTGAATATTTATCACCTGTGATATGTAAAATAGTCGATTAACTTTCTTCAATTTTACAATATAATTTTTTTATTTATATAAATCATATTGGCAAGTTATTATTTATTAGTTATTATTATTACACAATGGTTTATTATTTCCAAACAACTATACATCTCTAAAGAAATATTACCTTCCTAGTGACAAAGGAAAATAAATATAAGGTGAACCCAATTATTGGCCTAAACATTTTTTTTTCATCAAATATTAATTTACTATAAAAAAAATCTAGACATCATATCTTTGCTCCAAATTGTCCAATTTTAATCAATTTATTTTTAAAGGAAATTTTGTATACTTTGAAAAAAGCAACATTCAATTTAAAAAACCACCACTCGTAACTTTTTCCAGCTTCTTTTCGTTGAAATATGTTACATTGATAAATTTATAGGGCATCAAGAAGAAGGGATTACCGAAGTTTCATTGAAATACGGTACATTCGTTTATGCGCTAATGTTTAGCAACGGAAGTTTTTCGGCCGCCAACTTGAAGGGAAAAGGCGGATAGCAATATCGATATTGGAGGATCATCCTCGGATGACCTCTAACTCTAAATTCAAATTTTTAAAAAAATCTGAGTAGTTTCGGAGAAAATGCGCCTACGGCGGATGGACAAATAAATTGTTATTCGTTTTTGGAATTTTACGCATCTGAAACGTAAAACCTCAAATTTTGTGAGAGAGTTAAGTTTTTGAATTTTTGTTCGATTAAAATAGATCATTATTTAAAATAATAAAACAAAATTAAATAAATAATATGAGAACCTATTGTTTATTTTTTACAAAATGATAATTTTAAGACAACAAATATTTTTCAAACTTGATATAAGAAATGTTATATTTTTCGTGTAGTCTGACCAGAAATATCTCTTCTTGGAAGAAAAATGAGGTTTATTATGTTTCTGAATTGACATTTCCAATGGCACTTTTATTTTATTGAAGACAACAACCCTCAAAGCTGTTTTTCTCCCGAAGCCGATCCAAATTTGTTCCCTATTTTTATAAATTTATGAGAAAAACAACAAACGTGTTTACTCCATCTGTTATGTATTTATAGACGGATCCTTCGAAATCTAAAATTAAATTCCCGGTCGGTTTAGGATTCCAGAATTCCTGAGATGCTCGGGCCATGTTGTCAACCACACCCCGCCCATGCTCCATTGCCTGTTTGATATTTATCAGGTGTTTGTGAGCTGGAGTTGTTTGTGCGAGCGGGATCTGGGTCAAACAGATGAGGGTGACTCAGGATAGGTGTGGAGGTGGTGGGGAGTTCGTCCGAGCCTAGCCAAGTCATCTTGTTTGTGTTTGCCTCGCTTGGCAACTCCCGAAGGAGGGAAGGGTTCTGTCTCCCAGGTGCATTTTTAGAAGTAACTTATTTAGTAACAGGTAGTAAGTTAACATAGGAAAATTATTAAAAAAAAAAAAAAGAAGATAGATTTTGGATTGAAACATATAAAGTTGACAATTTGCTACAAACTTTATCTTTACTTAATAAATGTTTGTTAGATATTCTCATCAGATCTTGTGTTGGGTTTCATAGTATTGTTGCCCAATCGCTCTCTGTCTTGTTCTTGCGTAAGAGTTGCAGATACCTTATAGATATTAGCTTATTGCTATTTATTTAACATGATACTTTGGAATAACGCTACAGAATAGGTACATTTAGATGTTTTATTAAAATGAACATAAACATAGTAAAATCTAACAAAGTTAATAAAATTAACTTGACAATACATTTAATGCATTGCTAAGAAAGTGATGAAGCCCCCACATTGGAAAGGAAGAGTTGTAGATTAAAAACAATCTATTCAATTTCACCAAGTTCTTAAATAAAAATTCAGATGAGTCTAGTCACATGTCTTTCCTACCATTTTTTTTTTTCA
The DNA here is from genome assembly GCA_928085145.1 of Nezara viridula. Classification (NCBI taxonomy): domain Eukaryota; kingdom Metazoa; phylum Arthropoda; class Insecta; order Hemiptera; family Pentatomidae; genus Nezara; species Nezara viridula. Next base: position 1,138,887 of record OV725080.1, read on the forward strand.
ATTTTAAATATGTTCATTAAAAATAACATAATTTAATTAGACTAATTTTCTTGATAACTGATCATAGAAATCATTAGAGCACGATTACTTTGTAAAATAAAACAATATAAACGGACAACTGGACAATTATTAAAATCATTGCATAAAATTCAATACACTGGAACATTGCTAAAACTGATCCGATTTAGACAATTTTGGTTTATTACTTTCAATAATGAACAATTATGATCGACCGAAAAATTCAAATACTTAATCCCCTCTCAAAATTTGAGTTTTCACGTTTCAGGATACGTAGAAGTCGAAAAACGAATAAAAAATTTTTTGTCCGTCCGCCGTCCGCGCATTTTCTCCGAAACTACTGGACCGATTTTTTTCAAATTTAAATTAGAGGTCACCCGAGGATGATCCTCCTTCATCGACATTACTATCCGGCTTTTACTTTCAAAATGGTGGCCGAAAAACCTTCGTTGCTATAGACTGTAGCGCCTAAACGAAAGTACCAATTTCAATGAAACTTCGCTAAAGTCATTTTCTCGACGCCCTTTAAATTTATCTATATAACATACTTCAACGAAAAGAAGCTGGAAAAAAAGTTGAGAGGGATATTAAAATTATATTCCGAATAACTCAAAAAGTATACACGTTTTTATCGATGTGGTTTCTTAAAAGTTTACGGAATTTCCTTAAAAATAAAAAAAAAAACTCCTTAAAATAGGGCAATTAGGAGCAAAGATATGGTCTCTAGTTTTTTTTTTGTATGTTCTACTGCAAAGGTTCTCCGTTGTTTTGGTTTTTGAATTTTGAATGTGTTACTGTCGTTTGTCATTTTTCAGAAAAGGGAAATCTAACTAAAATACGAATGAAAAACGGGAGAATTTAAATAAAAAAGCATAACTATGTTAGTTCTATTAATTCTTTGCATTTAGTAAATAAAATTGTCTTGTATTACTAACTATTTTGCCCTAATTTATTTTTATTTTTTTTTTTTTTACTATTCTTGGTCTTGGATTAAGCGGTGTTGGTCTTGGTCTTGCAAAGTGCCAAGACCTATTTTCGGTAACTCTAGTTATCAGAGCTCAATGGTAAAGAAAGTAGCAATAAAATTAGTTGTGGTTTGTTATAACCTCAAGAAATGCATTTAATTTTTTTTTATTCTGTGCTGACATTTCATGCTTCATCAAGGCTGAGGAAAGCCAAAATTACAAGCAAACAACAGGTATACTAATAAATAAATTCTAATAAGTGAATCAAAATTAAGTTTTGTAAGATAAATTAAAATGTATATGAACAGCATAAACATATATTTATTTTAAATTGTAATATTTAATATTAATGTATTGTAATTTTGATATTATAGTATATAAAATTTGAATAGTTCTAAGCGAAAAATATTTGAGGCTATGGATATTGCACACAAGTTAGATAAAGATACTAATTATTGGACTGGCTGTAAAAATTTGAATATCTTTTATATTGAAACATTGAGCATCTTGGATAAATCTAGCTAATTTGTTTTTTTTTATCTTCATTTGCATGATCAGCTGTTTTTGATAATAACCTTATTTTGATTAGCATTTTCATATGTATGTACATATATTTTTCTCATTATTATAATGATACTTTTTTCTTCGCATTTTTTTTTTTTTACATATTTATGGATTTTGATTGGATATTACATGTTTTTTCATCTGTCCTTTTTTATTTTCTTGATCAGCAGTTAGATTATAACCTTCCTCAGTTGTGTTACCATGACTTCCTTCCAGTATGCGAGTGGATGCCATGGAGTGATTTGACCTCGGGTTTCTTTTCTTTTCTTTCCTGATGATGCTTGAATTGGCAAAACGTTCTTTACCTTCATTTTGGGGACATGAGGCCGTATGGCTGGAATTTTTCCAATTATGAGCAAATAATAATAATGGTTATCGATAGTCATAAGATCCAAAATGTTATACATATTAAGATATATCAAAATAAAAACTACAACTATTTATTCAAGATATTTACAACTGTATTACAATAAAAATACATCAAGTAAATGTGTACACAAGAATGTAATCAGTTGAAAACGGTTGTTGAGAAACCAGCCACAGGTAGCAATCTAATAATATGTCTACATAAGGAGATCACGAGGCCATCTTCTTTTCAGACGCCTCGGAGATCGAAATAAAAAATATCGATATATATATATATATATATATATATATATATATATATATATATATATATATATATATATTAATAATTAATAATTAATAATAATTTTCGCAACATCCCTAACCTACGATAGCGTTGAGAATAACTCCAAAGAGTATCAACCCAACTTATATTGGAACTATCGAAAGTGGCCAAAGGAATGTCAAAATTGAGCTTTGGCATCCTTTCTTGAAGTCTGTCCGTTTTTATACTTTTAGTCTGTTTTAAATCCTACGTCCTCAGCCCATTGACGTATTACTGAGGTCGATGCTTTAGAGAAATATTTGAATGAAATTGTCTTCTTCCTAATAAGGTTCGGTGCATATTTATCAGAGAGAAGATTAAAACAATAAAATAAATATTGGTCGGCGTCTATTTCTTTTGAAGTGCACTATTCTCCAGGTAGTTATTGTATTATTGTCCTGAATATATTTTTAGGTCTAGATTAGAACTTTAGTGTTATCAACTTTTCGAGTAAATAATATTATTAATATCATGAAACGGATTGATACGAATAATGACGGATTGGTGAGAACGTATAGGAGTCCGATATATAGAAATTGATAAACCCCGTAGAAATTAAAAAATAAAGTCTTAAATCGTTGCAAAAAAAAAAAAAAAAAATAGTAATTCTTCAATACATTTATTTATAATTTCAATGTAAATATGTACAAACTCAATGAAATTAATATATTCAACTGTGAATATTTAAAAAAAAAATAATAACTAACGAAAACGAATAATTTTACTTCAGTTAAAATTATAAACCTCACTTCTTACTAAGTTTTGAATACTATTAATTTAGTTCGAGACCTTGTAGGTCAGTCATTATTTTCTACCACTGTTTTCGGTCTGTTGGTAATCCAGTCGACAATTTTTTTTTTTTTTTTGCTGAATTTTGTGCTTGGCTCGTTCCACTCTTTGAGAAGATATTTTTTAATATCTTCTTTGATAGAAATTTCATGTTTTCCAATTTCTGCTTCCTATTTCGCCTTCAGATGTTCTATCACATTTCGATCTGATGATTGTGGTGGTATTTTTGTAACTTTGGGGCAGTTATAAAGTAGCCATTACTTAATTAGAATAGCAGTGTTTGGGTTAAAACTAAAACGCAATTTCTTTCAAGTTTTTTCTTATAATGTCTATGTAAACATGTTTATTCACTACATCATGTGAATATAAATTAAAGATTTCCCACAGCATAATCCGCCATACATGCTCACACCAAAGAACAGAACTGAAGATATGAGCATAGTACTAGGATATTTATTGAATACAATAAATGATTGTAGCAATTGAACTATTATTTATTAAATCATTTCTATCAATATCCAGTTGCATCATTTTGATTGTAAGCCATGAGAAATAACATTTATTAAGTATCTTTTCTTAGCAATACCTAATATTATCTAAACTGCTTCGTATCCCAACTATTATGTGAATTAGTTTTATATTATAACTGTTTTCAAATGATGAAGGATCCAGGCTATCATTGAAATAGATTCTTACATATATTTCTTATATGTATATCAGATACTCATGTACATATATATAGTATATTACTTTACTATATACTTTTTGGTTTTGGACTAAATAAACCATTGCTAAGAGAAACAGGGCTTTAAAATGCAAGTGATTGTTATGCAAAAGTCGGCCTTGCCCCGGTTCGAGGAAGGGTTGGTTATATTTGGAAATGGCGAAATAAAGAGCTTGCCCGGAGGCAACACGTGCCCCGCCCTCCGCTGTTCGCCCAGTTCCTGTTTGGGCCTAACCTATAGGTGCTAAGTATGTTTGGGCCTAACCTATAGGTGCTAAGTATGTTTGGGCCTAACCTATAGGTGCTAAGCGTGTTTGGGCCTAACCTATCGGTGCTAAGCGTGTTAAGTCTCTTGGGTGTGTTAAAGTCGAGCAAGTGTATTTTATTTCGGGGCTAAATATGACTGCTGTGCACTTGGTTTTACCACGGTCAGGGTATGTACCCATTATAGGTGTAGACTTCTCATTCTGGTTGGGGGTGGGCGACAGACCCCCTGCCAAAAAAAAGTCACGTTATTTTACATTATGTATACAAATTATGAGTGATAATTAATGTAAATAGTAGTCCCGTGCGAAAAATTCGCACAGTATGTTGTTATCAAATGTCAAATGAAGAAGAAAATAAAATAATGCAACGTATCAAAAGATAAAGAAATCAATTGTTACTTTATCGATGAATATAATCGAAAAAGGAAACAAAAATTAATTTAAATCTTCATTTTTGTTTGGAACCAACATGTTTACAAATTTCAATAAGCTGTATCTTTGCTAAAAATTGTCTAATTTCAATGATTTTTTTTTCCCTTTTGGCTTGCCGATCAAAAACACCATCGATAAATAATATAAACTCTTCCTCTCTCGATCATAGAGGCCTCAAGTCGACGAAATGAGACATATATTCAATGACAGTACTACAATTAACGTAAGGTTGTGTGGATGCGAACCCTATGCCTTGCGTTATCTCGAAAATAGTACGTTTTTGGGCTTAAAAACGCAGGATCCGATATTTCTTGAGGAACTATCCGGGTCTTGCTGTACGCATCAAAATCTTCAAGGTCCAATTTTTCCGTATCGGTCTACAGACCTACCACCATTGCAGTATTGAAGCCTAGCAAAATGTTTGTATCAACTTTATTTATTTTAGAAAGAAAAAACAAAAGTGGAGAATACGATTCGCTAACCCTCCGTGAAATTCTGAATCCAACGGTACCCCATTCATGGTATTTGAGCATGACAGGAGCTTATATTTGGTACATAACTGATTTCGAGCCTTACTGTAATTATATATGTGGAGATGGGGATTAAAAAAAAAAAAAGAACAGATGAAAAAACATTTGATATCCAATCAATATCCATAAATATATCACCAAAAAATAAAACAATTACTAAGAAAAAAGGTATAATTAAAATAATGAGAAAAATATAAATACATAGATATGAAAATGCACATCAAATGAAGGTTATTATGAAAAACAGCTGATCACGCAGATGAAGATAAAAAACAAAATCAAATTACCTAGCTTTATTAGCAGTCCGTGGTACAGATACCTTTTAATGAAATTATTAACATTCGGTTGAAACTTCGTATATCGTATATACCTCATATGATGAAGCTAGGTGGTCTTTAAAAATATTGAGCCGTTTGGCCTGACCTACATTCCCAAACTTTCAAAATAACGAGGTTATAGAGGCCAAACGGCCCAATATTTTTTTAAGCCACCTTGTGATCAAATTATCTTACGATCCATGTCGAAATCAAATGAGTATTTACGAGTTTTTAGTCCTTAATTAATTAGAAAAAGTTTGCTCTCCTCCAGAATGAAAATGCCCCAATTACGTGAATCTTCTTAAATAAAATATTTTTAGGTTATGATGAGATGAAGCTATTTTCGAAGTTTCAGGCGGATGTTAATAATTTCATTAAAAGGGGTCTGTGCCACGGAGACTTGTCCAATATGTGTTCACATTAACAGAGGTGCTCAGAAGAGAGTTTTGAAAGCTTTGAGGGGGTGCATATTTTGGTGGGTTTTTGAATTTTTGAGGAGTGCACATTTTGGTAGGATTATGAATTTTCTGAATAAAAAGTTCTAAGGAACAAATGGAAAACATGAAACAGCCCGTAGCAACTGTAATTGTATATCATCTTCGATTTTTCTAATTTTGCCTTCGATTGCTCTGTTTTTATGAAAAGGCAAGCAATAACATATCCTGGGAGCAATAAAATTTCTCTTGAAGTATCCATTAGCGGTAAATTTTCCTTAAATATCCCTTTATAAAGTTTCTTTTTTTTTTATTCCAGAGTAATGACTTTTTTTTTTTGTTCTCTCCGTTTAGGCTATCGTGTGTTTTTTCGGGCCGAAGAAGAGAGCGGGAGATTAATTCCAGAGTTAAAAGTCCCTCTGATATCTGGACACGAACTCATAGTTATTTTGTCATGCTAACATCGGTTTACCTGGTTCCTCGACCACTCCGCCCAGAAGTAATGGAGGTTATAATAAAGTTTTTTTTTTTTTTTTTTAAGAATAATCTTTGTTATAAATAAAAGTCTCTAAATGAAAATCTGGATCCATTCTGAAGTGCCACGTCATTATCTCTGCCCCCTGAGTCGACAGTCCACTCCATTTCATCAAACCTTATCCCGCTTGCACGGTTCATTATTCCTATTGCATATGTATTATGTTGTTGATAGCCTACTTAGTATCGGGTGTCCGGATGACAGTGTAATATTGATGGCATTATCCCACTGCCTCCTGGATCGCGGGGGAGTCAGCTGTTTGTATGATAATGTCAATGAAAGCATTTTGTATTTGCGAGATAGCTCACTTATTATTATGGATCCAGATGGCAGGGCGATACTGATGGCATTAGCCCACAGCCTCCTGCATCGAAAACTATTTGCGGCGGTAATACGATGACGCCCCCGGCCACTGCCAACTCGATCGTCAGAGCCGCCTCCAACGCACGCCCACGCTGTTCGCTCAGAGAGGACCGTCATCGCTTCGCCAAATATTTTTAGATTTACCCTCAATAGCTTCGGTTCCTTAAGATAGAAAAAAATCTTTAAATTCTTTATTTAAATCCTTTTAGCGAGCTGTATTGTCAGTCTTTCTTCAATAGTCAAGGAGCTTTGGACATCACTTATGAATCTAGTGCAGTTTATAAAGGTATTTGTGGTTTCTAGGGGTGATATGGGATGTTCATTGTAGACTACGTATAGCATTAGCGGGTTCAGGATTTAATTTTTGCAACTTTTTATTTGTTATTCGACGATAATATAACGTTTAATGTTCTGATATAAAATTTTAAGAATTTATATTGATATATTATTACTGGCACAACGGTGCTTGTAGTAAAAATTTTAAAATCCTACAATCCAAAATCCTTCGTAAAATCCTCAATGCTCCCTACTTTGTCACAAACTTAATTATCCATAACGACCTTAATGTACCATATGTTTCCAATTCATCTCAATCCAGATACCTGTCCTTCCATAATAAATTTCTGAACCGTGATAACTCTCTAAGGCGTCTGAAAAAAAAAGGGCCTCGAGACCATCTAATATAGAAATATAATTGGTGTGCTACCAATGGATGGTTTATATATTATGCTGGCTTCATGTTGTATATATCATGTTACTTGTTCATATTTACTTGTTGTATTTATCATTTATACAGTTGTAAATTTGAATAGTAATAAAAAAAAATTCTCTTGACATGTACTTAAATTTAGTTAGTGTCTATGCGTTATAATTTAAAAAGATAACATATTGCGACAAATTTTCAATTTTAGGATGGCTTTAGCCAAATAGACGACGGAGCCTAAATTTAAAAGACGGCTCATTCGGTTTCGTCATAATATCTCTGGCACCTGCTAAACGATGATAATTATTATAAACTACGCGAAGCATTTTCCATCATATTTTTTATTTAAAAATTCCTCAAACTGGTTATATTTTGAGTTAAAAAAAAAATTAAAATGTCTGTTTCTCTAAAACTCTATTGACCGTAAATTGTACTTTTTAAGGGTTAAAATTAAAGAAAAATGTTATCAGATTTTACATTTTATTATGTGTTACAACGTAGTTTATGGTTCGTATGAATAAAACTTTCCTTGTTATTGGCAAAAGTGCACTATGTCGTGGAAATACGTGGATTTTGAATTTCGTTTAAACTGACTCAAGGCTTGCAGTTTCATGTTGGATTGAAACAAACCATCTTTAAACCGTGTAATTTTTTACGTAATTGGTCCTCCCTTTTCAATCGGCGCCATTTCTAAAGTCCCTTACTTTCTGTTGACAGACTAGTCAGTGCGATTGGAATGCTGGCAATGAATAATAAAATAGAGCACGACCAAAAATGTTTTTTTTTTTTTCAAAATCCACACAAACAAAAAAAGACTCGTCTTTTGGACTCTTATACCATTCTAGGGTGTTCAGCGATCAACCCTTGAAACATCCAAAAAATGAAGAAAATATTTCTATATAATTCTGGACTTCACCACCATTTTATTTCTCTCGATTTTGAAGTCAAATTTTCTTGCACTGTTAATCCTAGAAAGCAGTAAAGTGTGGACAGCTTTTTATTTTTTTGACCAGAACTTGTGATTGTTTTCTAAATTTAAGGGAAACAGCCTGGTGGGGGAAGTATGAGGAAGAAATCAAGATCATTTTTTATTTTTATTTGTATGGACTGTATAGGGTTCAGATCACTGAAATTAAATATTTGTCCAACAACAAGTGATTATATTGAATATAATGGATACAAACAAAAAAATTAAATTTTTACACTTGATACAGCTTATGAAAGAGAAAAAAAATACAATTTTGTAGTTTGGCTTACAAAAAAAAAAAAACTATTTTATTAAAAGCCAACGTTTCGACCTGACTTTGCAGGTCTTCTTCAGTGAGGTGTGTTCAGCTAGGAGTTTCACTTAGAACTGCCTTTATATTTTTTTTATTTTGTTTATTTTTTAAACACCAAGTGAATCCACATTCACCATAATACAAATTTTTGTCTGAGGCAAAAATTAATTGACTTTCAACCCTGCTATGCCAAACTACAAAATTGTATATATTTTTTCTCTTTCATCAGCTGTATCAAGTGTACAATTTTTTTTTTTCTTTTTATTCATTATATTCAATATAATAACTTGTTATTCCACAAATATTTAATTCCAGTGATCCATACAGTCTACACCAATTGATACATAAACCAACCCAATATTACGCAGTTCGAGGTCAATGGGTAATATTTGGATTTAAGGTAATGGTTTACACATCTGCCACACATTATTATAGAAGTTAGTTATTTATTTTTATTTGGCTGAAGTATGGCAAATCTCTATTATACAGTGCCGTAATTTCGAAATAATCACGAATGTCACTTTACGCGTGGTAAACAAGTCGTGTTTTTGTCTAAGCGAATTCTTCAGACTTAGATAAGAATTGCATTGGTTTATTTGCCTTGGCTTTCTTCCAGACTCGAACCAGTGCCAGAACTGTGATATTAATCATAAACGGAAAAAACTGCAATTAATACAATATCTTTTATAGGTTAATCTTGTGACTCAGTGGATTGGTGTTTCGTGTCCCCCCGTGCCTCGGTTCGCTGAGCTTTCTCTTGTTAACCGAATCACTATTGAGTCACTGAGTGAAAAGATTATTTGAATCGTTCATATCAAATAACTCTCAGTTATAAAATATCTCTTTAAAGAACTATCATTTAATATTTGATATTGTATTGTGCAAGCCTGCTGTTTGACGAATTTGGAATTTCGCTTTATTGATTTCGACTTGGACCCTCTTTGACTTGGTCTATTCATGTATTGGGCCGGTCGTTAAAAGCGATACAGCTATACCAAAGTAGAAGATAATACAAGATTTGTATACAAAGGTCCCATGAATAGGTGCTGGGAATCCCATATGGGCTGTGCTTGGAGATATGAGGGACTTCCCAGAAATGTTTATCAAGCGGCCTTCGCATCCGGTGAAAACCGATCTCGAAACATTTCGGAATACTAAATGCTCCGCGAATCGCCGCCTATATTGATCACCATTCTTAATATCTTATATTGTCAATGTTAAACAACGTATTACTAATATATACATCCCCACATATATTATTACAGTAAGGTTCGAAATAGATTTTGTACCAAATATAAGCTCCTGTCATGCTCAAATAGCATGAATGGGGTACCGTTGGATAAATTTCACGGGGGGTTAGTGAATCGTATTAATTACTTTTGTTTTTCTTTCTAAAATAAATAAAGTCGATACAAACATTTTGCTAGGCTTCAATAATGAAACGGTGGTAAGTATGTAGATCGATACGGGACTAGTTGGGCTTTGAAGATTTTGATTCGTACAGCGTTTTGAAGCTCAAAAACGTACTATTTTCGAGATAACGCAAGGCATAGGGTACGCATCCACGCAACCTCATGTTAATTGTAGTACTGTCATTGAATACATGTCTCATTTCGTCGACTCGAGGTCTCTATGATTGAGAGAGGAGGAGTTTATATTACTTTTTCGATGGTGTTTTTGATCGGGAAGCCATGTCATCGTTAATTCTTCACCATATCTCAAGATTGAGCCACCAATTTCGAAGGCTTTCTTCTCCTTCAGGCGGGCAAAATAGTCCAATCACCCCGAAAATTCAGGCATACAAGTTATTAAAGAAAACAAACTTTATTTGCGAATAACTAAAAAATTACACATTTTTCCCTTATGGGGTTATGCCCATGATTATATAAAATATTATTAAATTCACTACAAAAGGAAAAATAAAATCATCGAAATCGAACAATTTTTGGCAAAGATACTGCTTATTAAAATTTGTAAACATGTCGGTTCCAAAATTAATGAAGTTTTAAATTAATTGTTGTTTCCTTTGTCGATTATATTTATTTTGGGTTTAGATCGCCTAGTCTTATTCTTAATCAGACTAGGTTACCCAGCCGCACCACGTGGCAGCACGTTTCTCTGTATTTAAGATGGAAAATTAAGGTTAAGTTTTAGAAACCGAAACAGTAGCGGCTATATATATGTTTTATTATTATTTTTTTTCAACTGTTCTAGCTGATTTCGAATAATTCTAGACCAGATTACGGTTAAGTTAAAAATCAATAATTTCTTAATGGTTCTGGTATTCTTTCAAAATAGTGGAATCAAATTAACATCTGTCAAGAAAGTCAGTGTCATTTCCTCACTATATCGTTGGCACCATGTTAAATTCACGAATTTTCATTGTTAAACTGGCTCTTATTCGTTACATTAACATGGTCTCGAAGATATATTCTGCAAATGGAGACAAATAATACAAACAAATGTGTAAGGAAAAACAAATATAATTATTAAATACAAAAAAAAAAAATAATTCAATCGAAACTCCATGCTTACTCACACCTGTAAGTCTCTTTTTTTTCTCGTTTTCTTCACACACCCTTTATATCCATTATTTCTCATTATTCTTCCTTTTTCTTTCAATATTTTCTTGAGATCCGTAGGAGTATATTCATAATTATACGGATATTATCCATCCTCCATATTACATTCAATTTTTCTTTATTTACAATAACATACAACAAGTGTTACCATTTATTTACTTCAATTAGGATCTTGTTACTTAGTTATTCTTAGTTTATTATGTTTATTGTTCTTAATATTTGTATTCACACTGTTTATAATTTTATATAAGTGTATTCAAATTGATTATAATTTGTATATAAATATTATGTAACTTCCACAATTTTCTATATCCTTTTGTATCTTGTTCGTTTTAGTCCTGAAGAAGATCTGGCTTTAAATAAAATGTTTTTTTTTTTCACTATTTTACTTTTTTTATGACCGCCAACACGGACCATCTCCTTTTTATTAAAAAATAAAAAAATATACTTTACAAGTATTGATGCAGTTTGAAGGGTGGACACTATTAATATAACGCTGACAAACCCCGAGCACATTAAGACCCACTTGCCGGATTAGCCCCTCCGTCACTGGTACCAGTAGCAGTATCTAGGTACATTCCTGGGCAATTCTGAAAATTTCATCTATGTTGGATTAGTAGTAGCTTATACCCGTGACATGGCTACATCAAAAACTGTCACGAAACTAAATCTGTTCCTTGATATCTAAAACGTGAGTAAAAACTTTCGAGAAGATAATACTCCTCAGTTCCTACTTGAATACAAACTTCCTTACCTTCGGTATAGAGGAAGTAAAATAAAACAATTGAATTGTTTGTGCATTAATTCTATTCAATTTCCATAGTATTTTTAAATGAATAATATGAAAAATGTTTTTGTTTTCAAAGGAACTTTTTGTTTGAAATTTTGTCTAGATCGTCCTCACTTTGGTGCTCTCTCTTAGTCTCCACTGGATTCCCATCCTAGTGATGTGGCTGAGAGAGAAGCGCTGGGATCTCTTGGAGTTTTGCCTTAACCTCCACACGTGAGAAAAGAGCCGGACTCAGAGCTCCCTTGGCTGACTGTAAATATGTATTTTCTTTTTTTTTTTTAATGTTGTCCCATGTTTGATGTATTCTGTTATTCCAAGTTTTCTTTTGTTATAATCTTGTTTTTCTTTTATTATGGTATGATTGTTTTTCGTACGTCCGAAATACTCAATGCCCTTAATTGAGGCAAAATGTATTTATTTTTTTCAATAAAAAATAAATATTAAAAGATCGTCCTCCAGAGCTTGGACATCAAGAACGGAGACGGCCTGTATACCAACTATTGATGGATTCATTGTTGTGTAAAGGCTTCCAGATGGATTGCTCCAAAATGTATGCCTCACCCATCTTAACCTCCTTGAATTCATATCATGAGATATTAATTGACTCGTTTCTGAAAGCGGTTCTATATTGGTCCTTCTCCTCCATTCTTTAGTACTGAGGTTCCAGATTTTGCTCTCAAATCTAGTATCGATTGATGAATCTCTTATGTTAAAGATATTCGGGAAAATCAATTGCAGTGATTATATTTTCTATAAAGATGTAGTAATAAAAAACAAATTCTAAATTATGATAAAGATAATGCAAGTTTGTTAATGTTAATGATTCAATCCTTTCGAGTACCTGCGCGACGAAAGCGGATGCAAATTTTTCGTTGCCATGGTTGATTTATTACTTTATTTTACATAAAGTTACACAACAGGAAGGAACTGCTCGGCTTTGCCCACCGCCGAAACCTTGTCTTAAATATACAATTGGCTGTGGATTGTTTGTTCATATACAAACAATGCATTATACATATTTCCTGTAGAATTATAGACACGCAGTTCCACGTGTCTGTAACCAAGATAAATATATATATATATATGTGTTTAAAGTGAACTGACTCTCTGAATAGGATAGATAGGATAGATGCCATTGTTAGAATCAGAGGTCTTAAAGTTTTTGATTTGGACCTGCGGGACTCGGCTTTTGGTGCATACAATTTCGGAACTCAAACAAAAGTGTTCTAAAAACAACAGTGACAAGGGCTACCTCAGGAGAATTTTTGACAGCCTAACTCTTGTTCCATATATATATATATATATACAACTTTTCCTTAATCGACCTTTAAGTATTAAATTTAAACTTGACTATTTATTGGGAATAAGGTCATTTAATATATATATATATAAACTTCTGGGTTGAGCGTCCAAATTACTACTCGAACTTAATTGATCACTTGAAGCAATGGAGAGTATTTGGTTCAATACTAGCAAGGACAGGATATAGTCAGTGGGTCACCGATTTCAAAGACATTTTTTTTCGGTGATTCTACATCGAAAAATATTCGACACGTGTTCGTTCTAATGGGTCGTAGGAGCAAAGGAAAAAATATTTTATATAATTTCCAAAAAAATGTATATTATTTATTTTTATCTTTGCTTTGCAAGATTTTTAGGTTATTATATATATATATATATATATATATATATCAATTAATTTTTTTCGAAAATAGCTTCATCTGATCGCAACCTACAAATATTTTATTTACAAAAATTCTCAGAATTGGGACGTTTTCAATCTGGATATCAGAAGATTTTGTCTATTTTTTTTTAAATATATTTCCGCCGTAATTATTATAGTTATAAACTTCTCCATTGGACATATGAAATATCTTTTATAAAAGATCTCCTTTTTCTTTATTTAGCACTTTTAAATTGAAAAAAAAAAACAGTTATTCAGGTATAATCCACATTAAAAAAAAAATAATAATAATAACTTTTTGCACTAGTGAAGAACACCACGAACTTCAATTGTTCTAGTAATGGACAGGGAAGCGGTACCAGTAATGGACATACCTCAGAAAAATTCTAAAATCTTTATTTAACAATAAAGATAATTTAACATAAATGTTCAACTTATTCTTAGCAAAGTTGTTGGTAGGAAGATATGAAACACACTCATCTCAAGAGCATTATAGAAACAACAACGATAGGCATTTTAAAATTTTCTTTTGGGAACTTTGTTCATACAGTTGGCCAATAGAGGGAATTGTTCTTCAATACAGAAAAAACTGGAACCTTTAAATCAACAAGCAAACTTATTATTTACATTTAAAGTCCAATATGTCCATCAGTGGATCTCCTGTTCACAACTATTAGTATAACCGTTGGAAAGCTTGTAGCTTTTATTCGTTTTTGAAAAAGAAAACCTTCACAATAATTTTTAATTTATATCTTTGGTTCTAATTTTCTTACGAAAGCTTTTGTAGCATATAGAGCCCTAAATTCATAATAAATTTTAGTGTGAATCGTGGGGCCGTTCTGAAGTATAATCAAAATTGTTATCGACAAAATTTCGAAGCATCCAGCCTAGGTAAACATTTCGAGCAGAATTTTAATTTTCGTACCCGGGCACGGAGCATAAAAGCACAATGCCTCAACCCCGAACTACTCAGCTCTCGTCAAGTGCTAAATTAATAATTAAAGGAAAAAAATGTTTTGTTTTTTTAAGTAATTTAGTATTACTAATTAAATATGCATATAAGTAACACTTATATATTTTTTTTCTTTAAGTAATTTAGTACTAATTAATAAAGATACATATAAATGATATGTGTCACTACACAAGTGGTGTAGTGAATTGACTCCAATATTGGAGGGTCTAGACTTGAGCTAACTCGCTCTTTCCCCTCTCTCAAGATGGTACCCTCTGAATTTTCTCCAACCCCTCACACTGTCCCTACCTCTTTTCTTCAAAATTCACCGACTGCGAGCTATTTAAAATTTTTTCTTCCCTAAAGTAAAATGATCATATACATATTATAATATTTAAATGTCTGTTGATATTTGTAATTAATGTTTTTTTATTGTATGTTTCAGGTGAGTACAAGGCACAGCCTTAATAAAATATTTCTACCTGCTGAAACGTAAGTTTGTCCTAAATTAACTATATTAACTAATCCAAAACATGATTATTCAGAAAGAATTTACTCACGAATAAGTTTAAATAACTTTTTTTGTTTGATCTATGTACTATAAAAAGTAACAACAATTGTATTTGTCAAATTTACATTTCATAGATATAATGTATTCATAAATATAAATCATATCGTTTCAACTATTCCTTTTTGTCGTATTGAAGCCTCTTTTATGATTTTAAACTCTATATAAGATACTTTTTTCTTCAATAAAATTTATATTAAGTATTTTTCAGTCATTGAATTTTTTCTGTATCATATCAAATAATTACTTTGTTTTTATATATATATATATATATATATATATATATATATATATATATATTTTTTCTTTATGGAACTATGAATAATTTCTTTAAATGAAAACATATCGTCTGTTTTTACCTGAAGATAATAGTTGTTGTTGTTACTTTAAATCATATTAATCGATACAATAACTTATAAGGCCAATATAAATAACGAAAATCCTTTTATACGTAAAAAAATAGTTTCACTTAATGCAAGGTGTCCAAACTTTACAGAGCAAAAAGTAATGTAAAGATGATGTATGAGTAAATATATTATAATTATAACATATATCCAGGTGTATTATGATTGATGATGTTAGGCTTAGATCATTAGCACATCGGGCTAACATATATATATCATCAATAGAAATGAGTTACGTTAGGAAAATTGAATAACCAAAGTTCTTTAAAGGTAGATTTGTTTTTATTTTCTACTTTTAATAAATTAAAAATTCCACTTTAATTCCATCCAGCTTCTTTTTTCAGACACAGTCCGGTATCTTGGTTTTCTCTTTGACCAAAGACTAACGTGGAACCCACATACTAGACTTAAAAGACAAGAACTTAACCGACAATGCGGCCAATTATACAGACTACTGAATTGAAAATCTCAACTTTTAATTGACAAAAAAATTACTGATCTAAAGGACAATCCTGAAACATATTTGGACCTACGGGCTTGAACTTTGGGGGACAGCGAAATTTTCTAACATCAAACGGGTACATAGATAATTTCAGTTCAAAATCCTCCGAACAATAGTCGATGCTCCGTTCTATGTAACCAACAAAACCCTACATCATGACCTGGATATCCCGTTTGTCCTAGACCTTATCCCTGAAAATTGTTTCCAAATTCCATCAGAACCATCCAATCATCCAAATCGACTACTACAATTCCTATCTAGTTCCACTCATCCTTCTCGAAGGTTGAAGCGACAGTGGCCCAGAGATCTTTTGTAGTATATATCTTGGAGTTCTGGCAGTGGCTAGATTCTCCACTCCAGACATGAATGTATGTGGCTAAAGCGCTCTCGCTCAAAACTCCGCGCAGGGATTTCTTTAAGCCCTGCTTTTCCCTCTATAGTTGAAGGGGGTTTCTCTACCTGATTGTATATATTGTATATAGGTGAGACTGTGTTTTTATGTTTTTAATTTACTTATCTTAAGGTTATTTTATTTTTTTATTGTACATAGTTATTGATTATTATTTTACTTTTTTTAATTTTATATTCTCTGTATATATCTTGTGAATGTGTTCATATTTCACTATAATTATTTTCCACGTGACAGATTATTATATTTTTAAATAAATAAAGTAAAATGAAATATTTAGTGAAAATCCTAACTATTGTTCCTCACGATTTCTGAATTTTTTTTTGCCTTATTATACTTTTTTTTTCAACAATGATTCGATTTATAACCAAATTTCGTTACAAATTGTGACCACTTTATTCCCTCCTCCACCCCTCTCCTGCCCCCTCCTCCTACACCCTAAAACACGCTACGAAATAGAGTTTAATGCGGAATTCATTTCTTTTATTTGCTGCAGTTTTTCATACCAAAACATTTGCAGAAAGATACTTCCTATTTACAGTTTTAACCGCTAACGGACGATTGTAATAACGAGGTGTATCTATTAGTTTCCGGTAAACACATCGACCAACGTCATGGATAAAATCGATTCCGGTTGATTGCTTGAGAGATACTTCCAGGAACCCGGTTATCGGTTAGATATCGGCATGTGAGTTACAGATGGCACATTGTCACTTCGATCACTTCTCAAAATGGTGTTGTTAAAACTGGCGAAATGAAAAGTTGTAAATCATTTAATAAACAGTCTAAGGTTCGAGAAGGTGTCAAGTGCTCGAGCCAATTTAGAAATGAAATTCATTCCGTCAGATAATTGACTGTTTTGTCATTTTTTTTAAACACACTTAGGCATTTGAATCACTTTCTGCATTGTTTTCTTTCCTTATAGAGGCCTATTTACGAGTTGAACTGCCTTCATCAAAGATCTTGCTCGAAATATTGTAGAGTAGAGATCGCCATGGACATTTCAGGTTTTTTATTTTCTTCGCCGTTTATCTGTGGGCATTTAGAATGGCGTCTCATTCATCTCTTTTTGCAGTAATCGGTTTTTCTTCTTAGCCAAATTTCGTCAGCCCGATTTTGAACAGATATCTTTTTCGAAGAAGTTTCTTTTTCGATGGAACTATTTGCTTGCCTTGAAGAGTGCCCTATTCATTTACATGTCTCTTTCCTGGGCGATAAATATTCAGCACATAGTCATTATAAAGTTATTTATTGGTGCCGACGTTTCAACCCAAACATGTGGGTCATCATCACAGCACTTTAGGTATTGAAATACTAAACTTACTTGAATACCCTCAGTGCTCGAAACACGTTGTGATGATGACCCACATGTTTGGGTTGAAACGTCGGCACCAATAAATAACTTTATAATGACTGTGTGCTGAATATTTATCGCCCAGGATATGTAGAACATTCGACTAACTTCCTTCAACATGTCTCTTTGCTAATTTCCTCAAATGTAAAATTAGAACTTAGAAATATTTTTTTATATACATACAGAAATATTGTTTCTAAACCTAACCTTATTACACATCTATGGCTTAAGGTATCATCTGCTCGTACATCTACAGCTATATATATATATATGTATATATATTAATAACTTTGAGTTCACTTAAGTTAATAGTCCGTGATACTGACTCTTTTTATCAAATTACTAACATACGGCTGAAACTTCGTAAATAACTCCATCTCAACGTGATCTACAAATATTTTATTTACGAAAAAACTCGGAATTGTGGTGTTTCCAGTCTGGAGGTCGGCAAATTTTTTTTATTTAATTAGGTACTAAAAACTCGTAAATACCCATTTGCTTTCCACTTGGATCGTAAGATAACTTCAGCACAAACTCGAGAAAAATGGTGGCCTTTAAAAATTTTGATCCGTTTGGCGTGACCTACACTCCCGAATTTTCAAAATAACGACGTCATAGAGGGCAAACGGTCCAATATTTTTTAAGCCACCTTTTTTATCAATTTTGTTGGGGAGTTTTCAATCTGGAGATCGGCAAACTTTGTCTATTCGATTAAGTACTAAATATCTCATAAATTGACTTCCCACTTGGATCGTAAGATAATTCGATCGTGAAATTGATAAAAATAAATAAATAAATAAAAGGTGGCCTACAAAAATATTGTGCTGTTTGGTCTATATAAACTCGATATTTTGACAATTTGGGATTGTAGGACACGCTAAACGGTTTAATATTTTTGCAGGCCACCTTTTTTCTCAACTTTGTGTTCAAATTATCTTACGATTCAAGTGGAAAACAACTAGGTATTTAAGAGTTTTTAGTATCTAATTTAATAGACAAAGTTTGCAGACCTCCAGATTGAAAACGGCCCGATTCTCAGAATTTTCGTAAATAAAATATTTTTAGGTTACGATTAGATGGGGCTATTTACTAAGTTTCAGCCGAATGTTAACAATTTGATAAAAAGGGTACCACGGGCTGTAAGGTTAAGGTACTGGTTAAGAAAGTGCCCATTAGATATTTGAGATTTAATTTTCATTCATCAAATTATACAGAAAAATAATAAATAAGAATAAAACCTAAAAATAAATAAATAAAAAGAACACATACATGCCTATATGGTTTGTCATTAAAAAAAAAGTTTGTTCTATAACTGACGCTTCGTTTTTGAAATAAGATTTCTAAGAGGAACAAATCATACTATAACAGCCCGTGGTATAATACCTCTTTTTTATGAAATTATTTACATCCTTCTGAAACTTCGTGAATAGCTTCATCTCAACGTGATCTACAAATATTTTATTTACGAAAATTCTCGGAATTGGGGTGTTTTCGATCTGGAGGTCGGCAAACTTGGTTTATTTGATTATTAACTAAAAACTCGTAAATACTCATTTGTTTTCCACTGAGATCGTAAGGTAATCGAAAAAAAGGTGGCCTGGAAAAATATTTGGCCGTTTGGGATGACGCCAAACGGACCAACATTTTTGTAGGCCATATTGTTTTTCGATTTTTTTCTCAAATTATCTGACGATTCAAATATAAAGCAAGAGGATATATACGAGTTGTTAGTACCTAATTAAATTCATAAAGTTTGCTGATCTTCAGATTCAAAACGTCCCAATTCTCAGAATTTTCGTTTTTCTCAGATATTAGATGGAGCTATTTACTTTTGGATTGGATCTATTTCAGGCTTATGTTAACAATTTGATAAAAAGGGTACCACGGGCTGTAAGGTTAAGGTACTGGTTAAGAAAGTGCCCATTAGATATTTAATGTTGATTGGCTGGCAAGAGATGTACTCATTGCCGAGATATAGATGGCATTGCAGATTTGCAGACTGCAGCAGGCTCCAACAGTCCGCAGACAGCCTTCGATGTTGCGCCTCCTCGGTCTAGACAACTCCTTCCGCCACGATGTCCAAGGTCCGGGTCGATGTCCGCTCAGAGTCTTAGTGCGGTTCTTTATTTATTTTATTTTTAATCTGCTCTCGATCCATTAGTGGACTATATCGGATTAAAAAAATATAAATAAATAAAACAAAAGGCTTATCTAGTCCGTTACAATACAATTCCTATTGGTAGGCTATAAACAATCAAATATGAATATTTAGAAAGTTTCTACAAATAGATTCCACTCTTGATAGGTATTTGTGGAGATTATAGGACTAAATAATACCAAAGCAGCTATTGAAGGACTATAGTCTTTTGTTCTACAATTATTATTATTATGTAGAGATGGTTGAAAGTAATATAATATTAGAACGAATTGGTCGGGGGGTGCAGTCAAATAAATACAAAATTAAAAAAAAAATTATTATTACGCCGACGTTTCGACCTATCTTGCAGGTCTTCATCAGGGCTACAAAAGATACAAAGATAAAAGGTACATGGTGAAAATAAAATAAATGAATTTTAAGAAGATATTAAATAAGTATCTTTTGTAAAATATTAAAGTTTAAATATTTGTATCTAAATATTAAATATTAAAGTTTTGTATCTTTTGTAGCCCTGATAAAGACCTGCAAGGCGGGTCGAAACGTCGGCGTAATAATTAAAATACCATTTCTTAACAATTTAGTATTTATTTGACCGCACCTCCCGACCAAATCCTTCTCATATTATTATTATTGAAGAGAAATATGGTTGGGATGATCAGTAAAAATAAAAAAGAGCAAACATAAATAATAATATTTAAGCTTAATAATAATAATAATAACGCTATGCTCCTATGCTCCGAAAAAACTTAATGAAAATAGAAATATAAAAGTTTACTGGGATCAAAATATAATAACGGACCATAGGGTATTGCATAACCATCCGGATGTCTTGGTTATAAAAAAAAAAAAAAAAAACTGAATAAATTACAGATATAGCAGTACCTTGTGATACCAACATGGCAACCACCAGGGCCGAAATAATTAGGAAATACAAGAACTTGAATTAAAAACGCTATATGATTTTATTTATTTATGTTTTTGGTTTCTTTTTCTTTTTTTCTCCACATTCCTTTTTGTCTATTATTTCCTTTTTCCTTTTCTTTCAATCTCTCCTGTAGATCTGTAGAAGTATATTCACATTTGCATATATTATATATTACACTACAACAATTGTTAGCATCTATTTACTTCAGTTTAGGATGTTGTTACTTAGCTTACTCTGTTTATATTTTAATGTACTTACTGTTTATAATTTTAATAAGCTTATTCACATTGTTTATAATATTTTGTCTAAATATCATGTAACTTCCACAATTCTCTATCTTTATGTATCTTGTCCGTTCTAGCCCTGAAGAAGACCTGCAAAGTCGGGTCTAAACGTTGGCTTTTAATAAAATAATTTTGCCACTATTTAGCCTATTTGTGACCGCCACCCTGGACCATCTCCTTCCTTTTTTTTAAGTGTTTTAGTGTTTTTAACACTATATGGAAAAAATGAAGATCACGCCAATAATGATATCTTCCAATGGTTTAATGTTGAAAAGCATAGTAGAGAGTACCCAAGAACTTGATCTTGATTGAGCGCATTTAAAAGCAGCACAAAAGCCATTAGCTCGAAACGTGGAGGATTGTCAGAAAGTTTCTAAATACTTATTTTGTTTACTTTTTACGTTCATCTATATTCCCTTGAATGTTTTTTTCCGCGATGTGGATGCTTTTTCAGAAATCTGAGAAAGCTAAGACAGTAAAAAAAAAAAAAAAAAAATAGAAAATATTATTTATATTTGTTATTTTGACTGGTCAACCCAACCATCCTTCCCCTCAATTATTCACTACTATCAACCATCATCCCACAATTATTATTATTATTGTATTATATTATATGTATAATAAATATATATTTTTTTAATTAGGTTTTAAGACGCTCTCGGAGGCATTACATAGGTATTACGGGTGATAAATAGTCATGACACTGATATTTTAAGATTTTTATTGTTGCCCAAAAAATGAAAATCTTTAAATGACAGCTTTCTGACTATTTATAACCCGTAATACCAAAGCAACTTATCCAATGCCTCCTAGAGCATCTTAATACTTAATTTTTAAAAAAAGTATTTATTATACATATAATATAATACAATAATAATAATTTTGAATTGATGGTTGACTGTGATAATTGAAAAGAAGAATGATTGCGGTGATCAGTTTAAAAAAAAAATTAAAAATAAATAAGGTATATTTATTTTTACTTTTTTTTGACTGATCATCCCATCCAGTCTTCTCTTCTACAATCATAATAATATTAATATGTAATAAATAAACTCACTAACTCTATACGACTATTTCTAATAAACATTTGAATAACTTGAGCAAACTAAAGTTTTTAAAAGCTAGATGGCTAGTGCGAATAATTCGCGTAATTTAAATAACATTACCAATGGGTAGTTTCTGTTCATGTTGAGCATTTCATATTATCAATTTAAATATATTTTTAAAGAAGGGTTATAACCATCTGCTCATCATTTAATTTATTTAAACTTCTACTTTAAAGCTGAAATATTTGTCTACCAGTATACAATACTTCTGCAAAACCGTTTAATTTTAAAATTTTTATAAATTATGTTTAAGTTTTAAATAGTATTTATTTTTGGTTTTAGAAATATCTTGAAAATGGCTGAATATTAATTAGTACTAACGCAACAGGAATAATAAAAGCTATTTATTTCTTAAACAGATTATACTAGTCATAAAAATATGAGTTTCGTAAACAAAAACAAAAAAATATGTTTTCTACTTGTTTATTCTTCAGACGATAAAATTTCTAATTTAATATTTTATTCTTCGTCGGTAATTAATTCTTCAAACACTGTAACCAGAATTCTTCTGAATCTAAAGATAAAATAGTAGATAAGAAATTTTCTTCATTATGAGAATGCGATGGAAAACTGATACTGTGTGATGAAGTTTTATAAATTAATTTATTATTCTATCTATTATAAAAATTATCCAACTATTTAAATTATTTTGTTCGAACAAAATTTCTTGGAACTTGAATTTGAATAAATTGAAAAAAAACAACATAAATTGTGATTTTATCGTTTAAATCCCGATTTCGATTTATTATTTTCAATAATGAATCTTTGTAATTGACCAAGAACTTGCCTCTCTCAAAATTTGAGGTGTTACGTTTCAGGATTCGTAGAATTTGAAAATAAAATAAAATATTTTTTTTTTTCAAATTTAGATTTAAAATCAGAGGTCTCCCGAGGATGATCCTCCTATATCGACATTACTATCCGCCTTTTCTTTTCAAGATGGCTGCCGAAAAACCTTATAGACTGCAGCGTCTAAACGATGCCCTTTAAATTTAGGTGTATGACAAACTTCTAAGAAAAGAAGCTGAAAAAAAAGTTACAAGGGGTGGTAAAATTAGATTTCCGAATAACTCAAAAAATATACACTTTTTTGGTATATTTGGTTATTTAAAAGTTAACGAAATTTCTTAAAAAAAAAAAATCTTTAAAATCCTACAATTTGGAGCAAAGGTATGGCCTCTAGATATTTTCTTATATGTTATACTTCAAAGGTTATCTCCTTTCTTTTGGTTTTGATTTTTGAAAGTGTTACTGAAGTAATGCTATGTTTTTTTTTAGCAATTTATCTTCTATTTATTTTTCATTGTTACTAGGAAAGTAATTTTAACTGTGGGTAAATGGATGACTGTCGTGAATAATGAAGATAAGAATAGTTGGGGTGATCAGTCAATTAAGAAGGCAAAAAAAAATGATAATATTTATTTTGACATTTGCCGACGTTTCGACCTGAAGTTCAGGCCTTCATCAGGGCTAAGAAAATAACCAGATAACAAGGTATGAGAAACATAAGTAGTGTAGGTAATAAAAAAAAAAAGAGATAAATAATAATAACCGTTACACAGTGTGGAATGATGAAGTAAACATAATCAAAAAAGGTGACATAAGTATTAAAATTGGATTCTTAGAATAAAATGTAAAACAGAAAAAAATTAATATGAAGTGAAAATATTAATAAGAAATGAAAATAAATAGTAAAATTAAGAAAGTAATCTTCTGTTTGGAAATAATAAACCATTGTGAAATAATTTTCAGCGTTTTTTACTTCAAAGGTTGTTATTAGTTTTAAATTTAATTAACTCTTAAAATATTTTTTCTTATTTTAGCAGTATTAAATAGTATCTTGAATATTCCCATAACTCTCTTATATGTCCAAATTATCAATATACATAATGAAAGTCACCTATGGTCCCTACCGTGAATTATTACCTAAATATATTTTAATATTTCTAGATTTTAGGTATATAATATATATGTTATATTATTAAAGTATATAATATCGAACGCCTTTTTAGCTTTTTGAAGTAAATTCCTGAGTATTGGGTTGAGGACATAGACCACCGCTAATTGGAAGGAGAGAGGCCTGACGGAGAGCCAATCAAACAATAGAACGCTGACCCT
The DNA here is from genome assembly GCA_928085145.1 of Nezara viridula. Lineage (NCBI taxonomy): Eukaryota > Metazoa > Arthropoda > Insecta > Hemiptera > Pentatomidae > Nezara > Nezara viridula. The sequence goes on from OV725080.1 coordinate 1,163,313, forward strand.
TAGTGTTGTTGTTGCGTTCTCTCTGTCCCTCCGGGCTTTGTTGTTTGTTGTTGACCCCGAGAGTTCTTGTTGTTGTTTACTTCTTCGAGTGGAGCGTAGTTAGGGCCATCTTATCCCATCGAGGAGCGTTAACCTCTGTCTAAAACATTTCGGAGGGAATTATCTGTCTGTGTCCACAATCCTTATTGTCCGCCTGTTTTTCTCCGTATCGACAAATAACGATGTTTTTTATCATTATTTTTCTGTTATTTCGCTCTTACAGGAATCTTTTACGTAGAGAATGGATTCTCTTCGAAGAAGACAAACATTTGAAACGCGCAATATAAACCTCAAAGCGTGCAAAAAAACGTTAGAAGTAAAAGCCATCCTCCGCTGGTTTAAAATACCAGTGAAGTGGCTGAGGGAGAGGCGTAGGGATCTCCTAGGCCTCCCTTTTCCCTCCACATGTGGAGGGGACAGGAATCGTTCGGAGATCACCTGGCAAATTGTAAATAATGTATGTTTTATATAAGGTGTTCGTTTTACTTTTATTTCTATTTTTATTTACTTATGTGTATATATATATATTTTTTTTTCTTTACTCTTTTGTTCTTTCTTCTTATTCTTTTGTTATTACTTTATTTATTTATATTTTTGTATATACGGTATGAATGCAATCTCTGAACTCTATTATAAGTGTCCTTAACTGTGACAAATTGTAATATTTCTGAATAAAGTGTTTTTAATAATAATAAGAAGTAAAAACAGTAAGAACTGCTTAATTTAGTGCCTTTTTACTCTCATAAATATGGGATTTGTTGTAGTTTCTTCTAATTACATAACAGTTAATATCAACTTCTTGAAATTAACAAACGTCTGCCAAAGAAGTTCAGTACAGCTTATACGCCTATTGGTTCTGAATGAACTTTTTTCTTTTTTTTAAGATAGAAAATAACTTTTTTCTGGGACATAATCCCTTGAGAATAACAAAATACAACCAAATTAAAAGATTACATCTTGCCAAAATCAAATCAATCGAAAAAAAAGAAATAATGTAAAGAAAATTTAAGGTAAACATTCTATATACAAAACAATTAACACTGTGACAAGATACTTAAAGATATTTGCACTGATAGACCAGTATACACTTTTAAGAAAACAATAAAGAATTGAAAAATAAAAATATATTAAATTCTTTATTAAAATATGCTTTGTGTTTCTGTTGAGAAAACAGAAAGCTGAATCTGACAATATAAAGTGCCTGATTAATATATAAATACATTATCATTTAGCATTGATATTTGACAATGAATGGCATGTAATAAATCTGACTATTTTTGGGATAGGAATTGGAATAGGAGGGTTATGAATGTGGATATGGATGGGGAATGTCGAATTTTGATAGGGAGGGAATTCCAGAATTGATAGAGCGATCAATAAAGGAGTTTTGGAATGAGGCAGATCTGTGAGAAGGCATGTAAAGGTTAGAAGGTCGAGATCTTTTAGACTGGGAATGAACTGGAGAAGGTTGAAGGCGTAAGAAGGACGATGATTGTTGATGATCTAGTAGAAAAACGTACCTAGGAAATATTGTCTTCGGAAGGCCACTTTAACTCAGCGTAGTGGTGAAAGACATGGGAGTATCTTGGGACCCCGATCACAAATCTTACGAAATACAAAACTTTTGAAATATTAATAATAAAAAAAATATTTTACCTCCAATTAGATAAAAAATATTTAGAAATTTAGCTAAAACGTCTCATACAAAATTAGTTAAAACGAAAGTGACGAGGATATATGGATTTGAAGGATTTGAAATCGATAATAAAAAATATCTAAATCAAAATTTTTATCTGGACTTTTTAAAAATCACTTGATGATGTTTATTAAGAGCTATTTTTATTTTCGATCATAAGTGATAAAAATCATATCCTGATCATTATTTTTCAACAATTTTTTTACAATGAGCAATAATAATAATTCTTGAGCAATACTTAGAAAAATATTTTTTGTTTTGTAATCTCTTATATATTTTGAGGTGGAAAATATTGTTGTCAACTATTATTATCAGAACATCTTTATTTCCGAAATTTATTTTTATATAATAGATAATTATATATTTCAAACTCTGTATGTAGGTTACAACTTCTTTAAATAATAAAAAAAAACAAATCAAATTTTAAAGGTGAGTCAGAGGCACCAATGATTTCATTTCATTCAAAAAAATATTTCATATACAGGTAAGTGAAAGTAATATTTATTAGATGTAACCTTATCAAACGAATTAAAAATTTCGTAATATTATATTATTGATATAAACACCCCTTTCCATATGTTCACTGCTCACCGCATTTCACAACCATTTTATTTCAACAATTAATAACATAAATTTTAATTATTATAATGGTTATAATGGCTTAGACTATTTGTACACTATTCTCCAAATTTCCTCAAACTTGCGACAAATCGAATGAAGTTTTCGATATATTGGTGTATCAAGAAAGAAACCTTTGTACATCCGAATGCAAAAGTATTTTTTAAGGTAGTGGATGAAATTGGATACCGCCTTGATTATTTGTTGACCAATTGCTCACTTCCCTCCAATTTTAGGCCGAATTGCATTTTGTAGTTTTTGAAATATAAAGGTGTAAAAGAAAATACGTTTATATGACCGTATCTTAATATGAGGGGCAGTTTTATTATGACCGTATAAAAACCTTAAATGCGAATGAAAATTTTTGATTATGGGCACAAAAATATTTTTAGCCTCCCGTACAAATACAAAGCTTGCCCACCTTCCGTAATGAGGGAGAATGTATTGAATGTATTTTGAAGAATGGTTATTTGTTGGAAATATACTGTGAGGTTAGTGGGATGGGAGAGGTATATTTCAATATATTGTGAAGTTAGGGGGCACAATGTCATCATCAAAGCTTGTTATTATCTGTTCCTGTATAGGCTGGGACCCTATAAAGCAGGATCCGAGGGTTTAAAGGAAAAGTCCTCCTTAAGATAGCTGGAGGCCACGGAGGATCAGAGCATAGAGGCAGGACAAAAGAAGGATTACTTTAGAGAACTGGCCGCTACTCCAATATACAAAGGATAGGGTGCAAAGGATAATATATTTCACCACGGTCCATCAAGGATCTGCTCTACACCAATGACGCTGTTATTGAAAAAGAACTTCATAGAGGACGTTATATATATATATATATATATATATATATATATATATATATATATATATATATATATATATATATATAGCGTTTTTTGGCAGATAGATTAAAAAAAATATTTCGACTTCGGATTGAATGGCTCATTAAACTCTTATAAATGTTATTCCTGCATAAGATAAAAAATATTTTGAGAGCTCTTTGGCTTGTTCTGTATCTCGTAAGTGAACGAACCGCTCTTGACTGCTAGAGTATTGTTTAGGCACATTGTTGGCTACAGCTTCTTTAACGCCTTTGGTCTCCTCAAAGTTGTTTAAATATTTGAACCAACATGGATGCTAATAGTTCAAGAAACAGGATAATCAACACTTAATGACTTCTCAGAGACAATTAGAGCTTCTGAAATTATTAGATAGAGAAAATTACAAATGTATGGTTAATTTGTGGGGATGATCAATATATATCACATTATCCTTGTCATGGAATCTCAAAGGTTCTGTAGAAATGTTAAACTAAGGCTGTATAATAAGGTCAATTCTGATATTTAACAGAAATCTAGAAAAAGTATTGAAAGATTTGGTAGGAAAATCTTCGCATGATAACCAGAGCTATCTAGGATCACAGTATTAATGACCAATAAAGAACTGTGTACAGGAACTGGTCAATTGAAACGTAATGATATGAAGGCAAGGTAGTTAAGATATATATATATATATATATATATATATATATATATATATATATATATATATATATATATAGGGCGGAGCATTTAGCTCTGAGCAATTCATCTGTTAGCTTCTTCACAACAATGAATGTATCAAAAGAAGACAAAAATCACGTGGAAGCCCGAACAGCAGATGAATTGATCGAATCAACCAAAAGAGTAGATAACTGAAATACTGAAGAGTACTAAGAAATAGCACAAGATATACATAGAGATGAAGAAGGCAGGTAAAAGTCTGTGATGTCAGCAGAAAAAAGACATGTGTGTGTGTACTGCATACAGAACTCAGCCAATATTTCATGATATGAAGGCGAGGAGATGAAGATGGGCGGTATGTCGCTTCGAACAATTTTTACTAGACTTATTGCAAGATCTAATGGCAGATTTATTCAAAAACTGTAGGTAAACTGTTGATATTCTTAAATCACTGTCTTTATCAAGTAGCATAGGATTAATAAGTCCTGCTATCTAGACTGGGTGCATTTTGGGTGGAAATTTGACTCAAATAAGTCAAATTTTTAGGGTTCTATTCAACGGAAACATTGAAACACCTACAAATTTCACAAATGTTATATTACACTCAGTAAGGATATAACGAAAATTTAACTAATCGAGTGCGTTTTCAAAACTGACGCGTTCAAAGTTCCATTCAACCTACCGGTAAACAGATTAAATTTTTTTTTTAATTTTCAGTATGGCGTAGTAAGAAAAAATAAATCGCTTTACACGACCTATGAAGGTGTGTCCAACAATGACTCCAAACAGATTATTGTTGAGTCCATTTTGCTTTATTTAACGGTTGAATCTTATCTAAATTTATATAGATATTAAAAAATATATATTTTTTTGAAAGATCTTTATGCCTGGTAAAATGCTAGTTAGGAGAGCTGACTTGCATATTATTTCATATTTAAAACTGACGCGCTTAAGTTGTTCGAATAAGGATTTGCATTCAACTGTCCCCGTAAACGGCTGGGGTTTTTTCTAAAATATTGAGCATGGCTAAGTCAGTGTAAATAAATTAACTAAGACGATCCAGGAAGATACCTTGTCAAAAACTGAGAGGAAAAAAGAAGTTCGCACTTCTCGAAAAGCTTATTGGATTATATTTTTAATAGGTTCAAATGTTCACAATATTTTACGAGACATTTTTTTCAGTCATTAATTTAGTGATAATTTAATTACAACAAAAAGGAAGAAAAAGTTGTTCGATCGATTTGTTACTAATTTTCAAGTAAAATAATGAACAAATTAATTAGTTAAATTTCGAGCAGGAGATTCCGTCTACATGCCATATTTTTTGGTTTATTATTTTCAATAATCAACCATTGTGATCGATCAAAAAATTCAATAACTTAACCCCTTCTCAAAATATGAGGTTTAACGTTTCACGATACGTAGAATTCGAAAAAGGAATAAAAAAATTTGTCTGTCCACCGTTCGCGCATTTTCTCCGATACTACTGGACCGATTTTTTTCAAATTTGGATTTTAAATCAGAGGTCACCCAAGGATGATCCTTCATCGACATTACTCTCCGCCGATTACTTTCAAACTGTAGCGCCTAAATGAATGTAGCGATTTTAATCAAACTTCGCCAAAGCCATTTTCTCGACGCCCTTTAAATTTATCTATATAACATACTTCAACGAAAAGAAGCTGGAAAAAATGTTACGAGAGATGGTAAAATTAAATTCCGAATAACTCAAAAAGTATACACTTTTTTATCGATATTGTGATAAGATGTTTCAAAGTGTTGGGGCCAGGGATACTTCAAAATCGAAGTACAGATCTTTCCCCGGTGCGTTTCCTCAATGGTGGGAAAATTCGAGAAAAATTAAAAAACGTTGGGAAAGAAGGAGAAAAAAAATTACTGAATAATGAGACCTATAAAACATTAGAGAAAAAACAAATACATGCACAAGAAAATATTTAAAAAAATAGAGATATTTTAATAAAATTAAAAAAATGGAAAATAAAAAAAATCCCCTTTTGAATGTTTACAATTTATTGAGAAAGAAAAAGAGATTTAAATTTATATAAAAGTTGAGATAAACAATACTTAAAAGCTACGAGAAAAGTAAAACACAAATACAACATCCAGAGAAAATAAAAGAAATTAACCATTATCAATAAAGAAAAAAATCAATTTCTAAAATTGTAAATAAAACAAGAGAATTTTCCAAAAGAATGAAACAAATTTAGGGAAGAAACCAGTTAACTAAATGTTCAAATGTCCTGGTGAGAATAATAAACACAACAAGCCAAGTTGGAGGTTCTGCCTCCAACCTGTTACCTTCCGATCTCCAGCTGCCGAGTAATCGATGGTGGGGTCGTATCGATATGTATCGATTACTACAGCTGATCCTCGAAAATGGCGCTAGGTGAGATGTTGCGAGATCAGACGGCCTGGAGCTTGGTGAGATTGGTGGGGGTAGACTTCCACTACATGGGTCTAATGTCGACAAGAGCAATCTCCAGACTTCCGAAAAAACAACAGGGCACTGATACTAGGCCGGTGGGGTTTAGTTAACTGGAGCGGCTGGTGAGAAGGTGAGAGAAATTGTCCACTACGTGGGCCCATAACGAAGGCCAGCTCCAGACTGCCCCGGCCGTATTTTGAAGTCTTAATCCTTAAGACAGGGTATTACTGCCGGGCTGGTGTGTATATACCACGCGATAATACATCGCAAACGAAGCCAAACTAAACTATAATATAAACTTGAATACATTTTAGGAACAATTGTCCCTCAAACTTTTACAAAAAATAAAATAAACATTTTCTTCATTAACATTTAAAAGGGTAAATATGGTGAGAGAAAAAAATATAGATCTGCAAGTATGCGGCGTTAACACAAAGGTATTCAAATTTCCTAAAAAATGAAAGAAGTTTCATCGAATTCAAAGCCCTATTAGTATAGATATCGCGATTTTAAAATATTTTTTGCTTCCTTACTACCGAAGGTGAAGGTTCGTGCGACAGTTTAAAAAAAATTTTGTGCTCAGAATCGAAAATTTCCACTCGTGTTTTACGTTCCACACATCAAGAATCAAATTTGGTCTGTAGTCAAATCGATGTGAGGGGCATATCTCCTAGTACCGTTCATCCGATCTTCATGAAATTTTCAGGGATTATGCGGATTGGTGTCTAGATGGTCCCATATCAATTTTATCAAATTCCATTCAGCACTTCCTGTTAGGCACGCGCAACGTATTTTTTTTTAGATATGCCAATATTCCAGAAATGGTTCGTTCGATTTGGCTCAAAATTGGATAAAAGGTAGATATTTGTAAAAAAATAATGTAGTGTCGAATTTTATTCTGTCTACCACTTTCTCTTATGGTTTTTTAAATGTTGACGGAATTTCCTAAAAAACATTTGTTAAAATCTGGCAATTAGGAGCAAAGATATGGTCTCTAGTTTTTTTTTTAGATATTCTGCTGCTAAGGTTATATATATATCTTTTGTTTTGGTTTTAAAATATAAATGTATTACTCTTTATGTATTATAAATGTATTAGAAGTAATGCTCTTTTTTTAGCATATTTCTAATGATTAAAAAAAAGTTTAGTCCAATAATTGGAATCACCTTTTATTTATTTTTATTTATGACTGGGAAGGTAATATTACTTTAGATGTATAATTGTTTGGAAATAATAAACCATTGTGAAATAATTTGCAGCGTTTTTTTTTTTTTTTTACTGCAAATAGTTGGATATGTTTAGAAGTTACATAATAGATTTCATTACCTTGTAAATCCTCTATGTAACTAGTTTCCTTATTGTATTCTTGAATTCGCTCTACTGTATTAAAAAAAAATCTATATATAATTCGTATGAGAAATAATTAATATCTAACAAAGTCTAGGAAGTAATGTTTAATGAATAAAATACTTTTTGAATAATGCATCTATGGTAATTGTATTTCTATTTTTTAATCGATGATTTTGTGATGAAGATAAGTAATGAATCAATTTCATGGTCGATGAAAAGAAACTGATATTTCTAATAATTAATTTCTTTCATGAACCTACATAAAGTATCATTGTATCTTTGTTGTATTGTTTAATTGTTTACCTCAACGTAAGGCAGACAACCTTCGGTAGGAAGTCTAGACTTGGTTTCCGTATCTGATAGTGCCCAAGGCCCAGGATTAACTTATACGTAAAGATGATCGTAAACAACAATAAGTAAAAAAAAAAAAGAAAGAAAAAATATTGTTTGCTCGCGGCAGGCGAATGGATGCGCCCAGGCCAAGTCAACTGTAAAAGAAAATTGATTAACAAATGTAAAACCGTATAATGTTTTAAACACGATATTATTATTTTAAGATAATAAAAATACAGTACAACTATATAATGTAATAATGTAATAATTATTCTTATTACCCTAATATTTAATAATTATTTTCATTATCGTAGAACAGTTCCATTATTTACCACTTTCTAAAGGTTCTTAATTATAAGAAACTTCTTCTCTCTTTTAATTTTCAAAATTAGCTAGATCCTAGTTTAAATGTAAGAAAGATATTAGTTAAAAATTCAAAATATCTTTTCAGACTTCTGCAAAATTTACTGCGAATTCCCGACCATAACAGTTCTAGACATTAGCGAATGCCCCCACCCCGAGAATATCGTTTTCCCTTCTCCCAATTATTTGAAGTAAAAAAAAAAAATTAAAATATATAACAAATAAGCTACATGAATAAATAAAATATGTGAACTAAAATCGATTAAGAAAAAACGACTAGCTAAGGCCTTTTAAGTAGGTACATAACTATTTTATCACGACCTAAATATTAATATTATTTAAATTTTCATTCATATTTTGGAATTATAGAAACATGTCCTTGGATTTTATGATTCATTCACCTTTCATCTGGATATCTCCATTTTCATGTGATTTATTTTTATATTCTATGCTATGAAGATGGAAAAAATATATTTAATAAGTACGAGTGTAAATATATTTTATAAAGAATGTTATTATAGGCATTTTTACATAGTCAGACTGCAAAAACGTTTTATTTTTATTTGGTGGTTGTACAAACTGATATATAAAACTAAATGTATTTTTCAGTTTTTTACATTATCTATTCATTTTTAGCTGAAAAATGGTTGTCTCCCTCCCTTCGTTGTTTAATGTATACAAATTGTAATATATCCAATGGTTTCGATCAAATATTTTCGTGTTTATCAAAAAAAAAAAAAATATAACCGTCTAAACCTATACATATAAATTTATGTTTATTGAATTCTTGATGGTTGGCCGTTGTATATATTATTGAGTAAGGAGATGGTTCGGGGTGGCGTTCATAAAAATACTAAAATAGTGAGCAAAAAAATTATTTTATTTCTAGCCAAACTTCAAATAAAATATCTCAGAAGAAGTTAGTCGTGGGTGCAGTATTAAAAAAAATACTTTATTATGTAATAGTATATTTGTTGCATTATCCAACGTTTCGACCTACGTTGTAGAGGCAATCCGTCTGGCTCTGCTGAAGCCAGTACTGTGACTGGCTGTCTGATTATCAGTTTTTAAAATAACAGTTTTTTTATATTTTACTGTTTTTTTTTTAGGACCACCTCCTTAGTCAAATCAATTTTTAAATTTCCAATATTATATTTGTTCTCCAATCCCTACAATCCAAAATCCTTAGTAAAATCCTCAATGCTCCCTACTTTGTCACAAATAAAATCATCCATAACGACCTTAATGTACCACATTTTTCGGATTTAGCTCAATCCAGATACCTATCCTTCCATAATAAACTTCTGAACCATCCGAACCCTCTTGTTTCCAACCTTGCTTCCTCTTCTATTCCTGATAACCCTCCGAGGCGTCTGAAAAGAAGATGGCCTCGTGACCTTCAAATATAGAAATATAATTGGAGTGGTACCAATGGGTAGTTTCTCTTAATGTTGTACATGTCAAGTTACTTATTTCATATTTACGAGTTATATTTATCATTATACAGTTGTAATTTTCAATAATAAAAATTAAAAAAAAAAAAAAATTCCAATATTATATTTGTTCGTTTCAGAATAATTATTTTGAATTTGTAGACATAACATGAACTACAGCTTATATATTTTTTGTTTATGTCCTACCACAAGCAAAATGGAAAGTCTGCGCCTATGGTGCTTAATCAAACGCTTATACACGGTTTTTGATTAATATCAGTATTTCCATGATTTTGGTCTGAAAACTGTAAATGAGCCTTTAAAAGACTAAAGCTAAAACTGTGGCTCAGATTTCCCTCTAGTCAGTATAGGAGACCCTACTACACTCGACTAACCTTAACCTCAATGAAGGGCCGACCTAACGAAGCCGACTGCGCCTCGTGGAACCTCGCCCTCTTCCAAGTGCGCCTGTGGATGAGGCGAGGTCACTGCCCCCACAGCGAGGCCTACCAGCGATCGATTTCCGCCCTTCCGGCCTATCTGTCTGCCTCCGCGATAGTACTCCTGTCTGGAAGTGGAGGGGAGGAGGGGGGAGGGCTGTCGTCTTGGTAATAACTTAGTTACATTGTTAGTATATTACTTAATTATTAGATAATTAATTATAATATAAATAAATATTTGTTCACGGTATCTACCCTATAGGATCATTGGCGATGTACTGTTTGTTTTTCATTATATTACTTTCACTTAGCTATATATGAAACGTATAGTTAAGGAAAGTATTTTCTAATATTAATTTTCAACGGAAATACACGTTTTGAGTCCCCTGAGTCCAAATAACCAAGTGTCCCGCAAAATAGTCTCTGTGTGTGTTAACAGTCTAGCTCAAAAATGAAAAGTCGTACGAAAATGAAATTTCATATTTAACGTTTTCATATGCCAAGGATGTTACAGCAACTTTTTCGTTAAAATCGGCTAACCGTAAGTGGCATATCATGGCCTAAACAAATGTTTACAATTTTCTCGAAAACGGCTATAACGATTTTGATTAAATTCGTCATATCAGAGTAAAATAAAACAGTTTTAAATAAAATGTAGTTTTTATTCTGATTGATGTTTTCTAGCCGGGTTGAATGGCTAATTTTCAATATCAGCTTCCTCTAAAGTATCTTTAATTTTTTTTATTTGAAATAATTAACTATTTCGTATTAATCTCTAATATAAAAGATAGTTAAATATACAATATGGAAGAATTTGATAACTAACTAAAGGAGAAATAATATTAGAAAGATTAGAACACGCTTCCATACGTAACATGAGCTTAATATTCTATAAATATACAAATGCGGTTTTCATAAATGCTATTATCGGTATTATTTAATATACAATTGTGTAGATTGGAGCGATATAAATAATAAAATATGTGTATATATTAGGGTATTTATACCAATAAAAATACCGATAATGAAATATAGCTTCTATAATTTTTACTTTCTCTTCCCGATTGTCTGGAAATACTTATTTCTGGTAAGAAGAGTAAGTGAAAAATGTGTGACGCACCGCATCTGATTTTTTTTTATACTTTTTGGCCCGGGGGCCACATTGAGAGAAAAAAAATGTTAAAAATAATAAAGCTTTGCAACAATTAATTATAGTCATTTTTGCAGATGACTATGGGGTACTTGATTGGATAAAAAATCAGATGTTTTTACTCAATTTGAGGCGAATTTCAAGTTTTTTTCTTCAAATAAACTTTAACTTGTTATTATATAGATTTAAAACTTATTAAAGTAGGAAATTTTTGTAAAAGTGTAATCAGTAGTATAATTGGAGGTTGTTTTTTTTAAAACAGTACTTAGCATAGTTTAGCCTCTCAAAAGTCCTCTTTAAACGGTTTTATCAGTCATAAACTCTCTTTTTATTTAAACACAATTTTACCTAGTTTCCGATGAGGCAATCTTTAATTACTTAAATTAAATATTTCTTTAGTTATCACATCCTAGCCAAAAAAAAACATGAGTTATTTAAAAAAACACAAAAGTTGGATTTCTTACTTTTCTACTAAAAATCGGCCCATTATTAAATTATAAACATTTTTGTAGCTGTTGATATCTGCTGTCCCTCCTATAAATATTTCGCCCTACTTACGAGACACATTGTGTATGTATTGTTTTTTATAATTATGGCCAGGAATAATCTTTTTTTTATTTTTTTATTGTTGATATTCATAAAGTACTTAGGCTGAGAATATATTTGATTTTTGAATTAGTGAATACTGTAAGCTAGGAAATGGTTCAGCATTTCATCCTCTCTGTAATAAGCTATAATTCAAAATTGTCTTTAAACGCGACGTCGTTAGAATTAAATGTCTTAAGAGAGGAGAAAAGTAAAAAATAGTTTTGAAAGCCAAATGATAACGAAGTTAGTTGAAGATATGGATTAAAATATTTCACATACTAAAAATCGGATCTGCATACTGTAAGCGAGGGAAATGTTAAGCATTTCAACCTCTTTATAATGAGCTATTATTTATAATTCATATTTCATATTGTGAGGTAGTATCTCTTCAAGCCTGTGTCATTATTTCTAGTTTGTGCATATTTGCTGGTTGTATTTGTATACTGTTGTAAATTCCATTATATAAACAAACAAAAAATATTATTAATCTCGCATAGTTAATGTTTTCACTTATATCGTCTGGTCTAAAGTATACTTAGTTGTTTTTTCTATTTTATAATTTATTATTTTTCCAAATTTCTTAAATTATTAAATACAAAATTTCTGATTTAAACTTATGTGTATCCACTAAAGTACTGCAGCAAAGTTATCGGCTATTGAGTTGACAGAGAGTTGGATGCCTACGCTCTGACTATTAGGCCATGATGGAGACAAAGGGCCTGAAGGTCTAGAACGTTCCGGGCCCGATGAATGGGCCTCAGGTAGTAAAAAGTTAGGTAGTACATCTCACGTCATTCAGTTGTCAGTAGTAGCATACCTTTGGCCATTGAGGTAGCCGGCGCTAAGACAGGTAGGGCGGTCGCCATTAGCGCCGCGGCTCAGGGGATGAAATACAAACAGTATTTTTGAAAACAGAATTCCCTTTCCACATTCCACTTTGTGATTCATTCATGTTTATCTTTAGACGTCGATAAACAAGTTGTCAATTACAAATTATGATTTCTAACATCAGTTTCATTTGCTGTTTGTCATGAAAATTACTATTTGGCTATTCCTCGCCATGTCAGAGTTATAATTTCAATGGCAGTTCTATTATTTTATCGAGAAATTTAAGAATCTCATCAATTCTGGACTCGATTTTTTTTTTTTTTTTTTTTTTTTTTTTATTTTTTTTTTTATTTTTATTTATTTATTTATCGACTTTGGATTTAGTTACTCGGTCTCTGAGAGCTGTTTGGCTTGTTCTGTATCCTGTAAGCGAACGGACCGCTCTCGACTGCTCGAGTATTGTTTAGGCACATTGCTGGCTATAGCTTCTTTAGCGCCTTTGGTTTCCTCAAAGGTGTTTAGATATTTGAACCAACATGGATGCTAATCGTTCAGGAAACAGGATAATCAGCACTTCTCAGAGACAATTGAGAAAATGACACATTGAGGATGAAGATTGAGGAAATTACAAATGCATAGTTAATTTGTGGCGAGGATCAATATATATCACATTATCCTAGTCATTAAATCCAAGTTGAGTTTTACATGAAATACATTTTAAGTTATTGAAATCTCAAAGCTAAGGTCAATTCTGATACACAGCCTGGAAACCTGAACATTAAACACCTACCTAGAAAGATATATAGAAATATTTCAGAGGAAAATATTCGCACTATAACCAGGGCGATCTGGGATCAGAGTACTAATTTAGTGTTCCTGTACAATTTTAATAATAAATTTAAATTTAATTATAATTTTTTTTTTAAGACCCTTCTGATTTTTTATCTTCATTTTGTTCAAAGCTTATTCTAATCTCATAGAGGCAAATATAAATATTATTTTTAAGTCTTGATTAATTAGCAATTTTAAAAGTAACGTTTTCAATCTCAAATAAAAATACGTTCTGTCCCACTTTAGGTTTGTCACGAAAAATGTGATAACAATATCAGGCGAAAATTGAGGCGTGATTGATTTATTAAATCGGTTGGATATGTTTATGTATATATTAATATAATATAATAATAATATATTAATATAACTATTTAAATAAAGATGAGATTTAAGTATTATTAAAATGGTTATAGCCAATTAGTCGACTTTCTTAATCGATTTAAGTTTACACATGTTATTCGTTCTCGTAGCTTATTTTTTATTGATTTTAATTTTTTTTTTCTGCCTATTAAATTATTTTGGAGGGGAGGGCGAAACAATATCCTCGCCCCTCAACTCTCTCCCCTCTGGTTAGATTTAATATTTTTCTGTTGCCAAACTTATTAAGGCTGCAAATTTATATTTTTGTAATGGATAGATATATTTTTTTATTAATTACGCCTAATTTAATAATAAAGACTAATTAAGAATATTCCAAGTATTTGTTTTGTGATTTTTACATATTTTGTGCTTTAAAGGTGTTCTGGCCAACAGGTACATATTATTGTTTGAGTTGTAAATATATAAACTATTCAAATTTACGGTAAATTCTAATTACATGTGAGTTTTTTGAAATGGGCCGATGCGAAGGAGTTGGTTTCATCATATGTTTACCCTTCGCCACGAAATTTTATGCAGTTGATTGCCACAAGGACAATATTGAGTCTTGAAGCTGATAAGGATACTACGTTCCAAATTATTTTAGATATCTACTCTTGCTCTTAATTAACTATTCTTGTATGATTTATTTATATACAAAAGATTCCTGTCAGATTATTATTAAAAGATTAGTATCAAATTCCTAAATAATTTCCATCGTTGAAATTCTATCTTATTTATTGTTCTGATATTTATGTATATGTGGCTGGCTATACAAGATTTCTGTGTGGATTCCAAGAGTTTAGTAATATGAACTATGTATTATAGTAGTGTTTTATTACGTTTTCCAACGTTTCGACTTACTTTGTATGTCCTCTTCAGGGATATAGAAAAAGAGATGCAAAGAATAAATATTAATTGCTACAAGGTAAAATTAAATAAGATATTAGTTGGTATAAAATCAGTACAGGTTACCACATAACAGTTTCGGATCTATTATAGCAGGTAACAGTTATTACGTATCCCATGATAATGTATAACCTTACAAAACATAATTGACAATTTACTTTAAATTTTATTTTTTTAACGGTGTTAGTGCAATATGAATAAATTGAAAGAGTGTCATTGTCTGAGAGATCTGAAGGGAATTGTACTTTTAGAGTAATAATGAAAGCCAAACATAGACTGATATTTTATTTATTTGAACGGTGAACTATTTAATATTTATTGTTTGTATATTTTTAACTCGATGGAGACCTACAATGTAGATCGAAACGTTGATAAATATAATAAAACTCTACTATATCTATTAACCGCACACCTTACGATCAATTATATCCGTAAGATAACAAACAAAACAATTTTTACGCATGAAGCTTTGTCATTGAGGTGATGGTTAAAAACAGAAATGGACTTCTGGGAATCTATTTTTTTCCAGAACCAGTTAAGGTAGGCCATGTTTTTCACAGGTAGTAAAGGCGGAACCAATATAAGTTGACTTCTTCCTCTGTGAAGACCCAAAGGTTAAGATATATATATCTTAACCTAAACGTTTTAAGAAGGCGGGGGTGTACTTATTGCACTCACCCCACTTATGTTAAACTTTGAACTACACCGAACGGCCATGTTAAATGGACTTACCTGCATTACCTTAACTGACTCCTACCTGGGGAGTCAACAAGTTAGCATTCTACTTGAAAAATACCAAACTTCTAAGTTATTTGTTTTTATGTGTGTTTTTTTTATATTCTTTCATGCCTGGCCTTTTAGGCAATACGGGGGTGAGGGCGGATAATTTAAAATCCCCTCCGGTACCGGGACGCGAACTCGTACTTTTTTTTTAATCTCTCATAAGGTTATCTGGTTGCCGGGCAACATGGGCAACAATAGTATAAGGGTCTAAGGAAGGAATTCTGGGTAGTCTAAGGATCCTGGGCGCAATTAACTATTGAGAATCGATATCTTATCCTTTAGTGCTGATATGAGGTCCGTGTGAATGAGACCTTTTGCTGAAATCTGTTATTGTCCCCTAAGTCTTGACAATGGCTCTTGTTGTGTCCACTCAGTGCCTTTTAGATAAATACTTCTAAGCTATCAGAGATATCTCGCATGGCTATCTAGGGATACCTTTGTCCCCTGAGTTATGAGAAGTGTCAATACATGATTCACTAATTGGCAAGTTAACAAACTAATTATTATATATATATTTTTTTTATTTCTTAATGATATTTACAACTGCATCAAAGAAATACATTTAATAAATTTGAACATTTGGATATAATGAAGTGAAAACACTTGCTGGGGAACTACCCAATGGTAGCACTCTAATAATATGTCTTTATTAGGAGATCACGGGGTCATGTTCTTTTCATATAAAGAATCGAAGAGGAAGCAAGGTTAGAAACGAGAGCGTTTGGATGGTTATGAAGTTTATTATGGAAGGATAGGTACCTGGATTGAGCTAAATCGGAAACATATGGTACATTAAGGTCATTATGGATTATTTTATTTGTGTCAAAGTAGGGAGCATTGAGGATTTTACGAAGGCTTTTGGATTGTAAGGATTGGATACGAGAGGAATTCGATGGTTTAGTGGAGCCCCATAGCTCACTCCGTAAATCCAAATAGGCCTTACTATAGTCATATATATGAGTCTTTTGTAATTAATTGTAGTTAAGTTTAGAGCGTTTGTCTAGTAAGTGCTGAAATAATGGGAAACGTCGAGCGGTTTCTTGTCTTTTCAGTCTGGTATGAGGAATTATTAAAATAAAAGTTAAATTATTATTATTTGTTGAGGATTAATTCCATTGCGTAACTGTAATATAATTTAATCGCGAAATCGATAAAAAAAAGTGGTCTACAAAAAATTTGAGTCTATATAACCTTTTTATTTTGACAATTTGGGGTTGTACGTCCCGGGAAGTGCCTCAATATTTTTGAAGGCAACATTTTTTCTCGATTTTGTGATCAAATTATCTTACGATTCAGGTGGAAAGCAAATGGTTTAATATTTACGAATTTTTAATACCTAATTAAATAGACAAAGTTATTATATAAAGAATGTTGCATTTGTAAAAATTAAGTTCCAGACTATGTCGGGCTGTCATGTTTTTAAAAGTACACTGTCTTCTATAACCCCTTTGCAAAAAATGAAGGGATGTCAGAATGATATTAGCATTGTTAATTTCAGGTCTGAATTTCTTATTTCTTCCTCTTCTCCAAATTTTGATTTTATATATACCAAAAATCAATGTATATGTAAATATATACATAGTAGAGATTGAAAACTCCCCAATTCCGAGAATTTTCCTAAATAAAAAAACTTTTAGGTTACAATAAGAGGAAGTTATTTACGAAGTTATAGAAGGATATTAATAATTTGATAAAAAGGAGCCTGTACCACTGTAGTCAAATGTTTTTATCAAGCTTGTCGAATAATTGATCAGTTTTTTAAATACTGAACTTTAAAGTCCTCTTTAAATAGTCTTAAGAGTGACAAACTCTAGTTTAGTTTAAAGTAAATTTTCTCTTGTTAACTATGGAGCAATCTTTAATTACTTAAATCCAATATTTTTTTAATTTTATAATGAAGGTGTTGAAGTACTTGAACACCTTCAGTATAACATTCAGGGTAACATGCCCCTATAATCACTAGCGGATCCAGGATTTAATTTTTTTTTTGTGGGGAGGGGGGGCTTCATACCGAAAGCTTTTTTTTTCACATATATATATATATATATATATATATATATATATATATAACAATAATTAATTTGAAAAAAAAAATAAAGAAACTAACTACCTATATGACATGTGATTAAGTGATTCTTGAAGTCCTATTACATGTAATTACAGGAACAATAATACATTAAGAGATAGTTTTTAATATCTTTTTCTATAAAACGTGGTTATATTTTACCATTTTGGGGGTCTTCAGCCTGGAGGTCATATATCCCGTATATGACCCATATGCTTGGATTTAAACGGCGGCAACAATAAAAATCTTAAAATGACTTCATCCTAGATCCTTTATCACCTAACCTCCTTTTTTATATTATAACTAGGCATAGATTGTTAAATTTTCAAATTTGAGAAAGTTAAAAACTTAATCAAAGCATATTTTAGTTCAGATTACTTAAAATTATTTTTAAAAACGATGATTAGCACATTGACGTCGAAATGTGGTTTTGCACAATATTCTCTCAGTCGCAAACCTCAGTCTGGGAATTAAAAATGTATAGAAAAACAAATAGCCAAGTTTATAACTCGTGACTAATAATGATGTTACTCGCAAAAATCTACGTGTTTTATTTAAAACTAATAACGTTGCTAAATTTAACAGTGATAGTTTTCTTAGGTACCCAGTTTAAAAAAAGCTGATTCATCAACATGGAATGATAATGAAAAGAATAGTTTTTAAATTTTTACTGTAGCATTGGAAATTTTTAAATAGAAATAACATCATTAAGTTCTCAATGATTCTTTTGAAAACAATAATTTTCCACCTTTTGACTTAATTTTAAGGTGTCAAATAGTGTTTTAATTTTATTCAAGAGATTACCGATTTCGAGCTGAGTGAGTGGCCTATTTTAAAAATATTACTACTCAATGTACGCAAAATCGAAGGCTTTATGTTTATTTCAGGAGTTTTTTTCTCATAGAGAACTCATTTCAAAGATGTAGGAAAATATATATGAACCTATTTTTGTAAAAATCAGAGCGTTTGTTGTCCGTAATTTTTCTCTACACCACTTAACCAAATTATTACTTTTAGGTACTCATTTCACGCACAATTTAACGTTCTTTAGTTTCTTAAGGAATACGCTGCGATGCACCGTTAGGAGTTACCTACCAAAAAAGCTGGCTTTTTTGGCTGTTGAATGTTTTCACTTAGATTCTCGCCTGGCGTTAGCAATTTCGATTTTTACTAGTTGTATATATATATATATGTGTGTGTGTATATGTATATACATGATGAAAGATTACAGCTTTTACCACTTTTTTTAATGATATATTTTCAGTGTTGATTCTCAAGTTACGAACCGAGTCTAATAGTTTTTAGATATAAACGTCATACGAGAAGGAGTTGATAGGGGGAGGGGCGGTCCAATAATTTAGTATTTATTTGACTGCACCTCTCCCGCTCTCCCTCCTGATCAACTCATCATATTATATCACGGTCAACCATCTCTACATCATTATAAATGTCATACATTTTCAAAAAAATATGTATCTATTTATTAAATAATGTCACCCTCCCTAACTATCTATCTATATCAATACATGATATTTAAATATCGAGTTTTGCTTTTATTTTTTGTTCATTTTTATGTTATTTTTTCAAAGTAAAAAAAGAAGCAAACATGCGTACATTGTATGCTTATTATTGTGTGGTTATGATAATTATGTGAATTTTTCTACTTCTCTAACAAAATGGAGGTTAACTAGCAATAATCACTGTCACTTACAATGTTTGTTTTCGCCAGAAGCCATGTCTTCTTAAATAAGAAATACCGTAATTTATTTATATGGCATTATAAATGAAGGCTGGCCAGTTGAAGGAAATATGACTCTTTGATTTTATTTTTTCTGTGTTTTTTCCTCGTTGGCTGTTAAAAAACAATGCCTGTATCAATAAAAAACATATCGATATCTCGAAGTAATTCTCGTTATCGCGGCGGCGTGGGGAACGTAAACAAACACGCTGCCAGTTCGTGCTTCCTCCGGTGACCGACCGACATTCCTCTTCTTGTACAAACAGCGGATGATGGCATCCTCTATAAATACACCCTCGGGATGCCTCGCCTATTTCCAGAAAGTCTTTTTTTTCCTCCTCCCGGCCCTCGCGATAGGAAAGACCGACTTGAAATGTCGCATCTATTTTTAGAATAGAAACGAGCTTCCTGGAATAGTTGGTGGATGGGACGCCGTTAGGGGGCGGGGCCAGGCGGTGGTGGGGGCGAGGAGCGCGGTGGAGGGGGAAGCGAAGGGTGAAGGGGTGGGGATGGCGGATCCAGTTCAGTGCTTCAGCGACCCCGCTAGTGCGAGAATGGAGACTAAGTCGCTCTGGTCGCCGTCCATCATCGCTGCCGCTGTCACCTCCCTCTTCAAGTTGCCCGCCAAGAAGAAGATGAATAAGATTAAGGTATGTGTTGTCCTTCTCATGGATAATTTAAACCCGTATTTTTATTATATGTATATCTATCCATCTCGTGGATTATATATGCTTATATATATATAATCTTCAAAGCTATTGTATCCCTATCTGTTTATTTGTTTACAACGTCCCGTGGCCTATTTGTCGGACGGAGGGGGATTGCATAAACCGCGCCCCCCACCAACTGTGCCCCACTTGTCACTTTCACCTGGTGCATTTTTAACATTCCTAAGCATTGCCGGCTCTCTCTGGACCCAGTAACAATCCTCTACGCTTTCCACAACATTCCTTCCCCTGTTTACGGTCTGTAATCGCTCTTATCGCCTCCATTACCTCTCCTATTAATCTAGGATTAAACTGTTTAACTAAATTGTTGTCTCCCCCTCCCACCGAAATATAGATTAACAACTCTACAATAGATAAGATATTATGAGATTGTTGTTTATACTATTACACTAATAATCGATAACATCAATAATATTTTTATTAATAATTAATTATGTTAATATCCTGAGATAATGAGCTATGAGCGAGAGTCCTGACTTCCGGCCAATGTTTTCTTTAGAGATAAAATATTATTGTAATTTGATTAATTGTTCAAATTAATATTTAAGATAATAATCCTAATAATAATACTTTTCATCACAAAATATTACGAAAATTAGAACCCTTACATATTAATATTTTCTGTTCGTAATTAATTGTGTTGATTGAGGTTTCATTTATAAATTATCGAATCTAATTTTATGATTTTTTTTTATTCAAAATAATTATGTTTTAAAATTGTGATATTAATGATAAAATATTTGTGGAGTGCTAAATTCATGAAATTAAATTAAAAATATTTGTAATATTTATTATTAATTTGATTTTGTTTTTTTTAAACTAATCTTAAGTGTTATTTAATAGAAATAAAAACTAATTCGCGTGTCTATCATTATTATTCTATATATATATTTTTTTTTATTTATGGAATATTTTTTAATAATTTTTTTTTGGACCAAAAAAACAAGATAAATTAGATAGGCTATCTTACAGTAACACTATTAGCGGGCTGTTGTTTTGGTTTTTATCTCATTCTAGGAACAGACTATCTGATATGTCCTGGAATGGTGAATGAAACTGTCTTTACTAAGTTCACTTTTGGATATTTTTGTCAACAATTCTGTAAAATGTCAACAAGAAGCGTGAAAATTTCTTAAGCAGTTAGGATGTCATAAAATCCCAAACTTTTTATTTATTTTTTTGAATCGTTTTAAGGTTATTAAGTAAATGGAGAAAAAAAATCATGAAGTAAATGAATAATCAAAATATTTTTAAAATATCAAGTTAATAAAAGCAACAAATCTCGACTATTTTTAAGCTAAAGCATGTGGCTATTCAGTTTAAAAATAAATAAAAAATGCCTAATTTCAATATGTATAAAAATATTTGGTTATTTCACAATTTTAAATATACTGTCTTCACCAACTCCCTTCTTTTGATCGAAATACATCTTCAATTTTTAACTAAAATCTCATTATTTTGTCCAGTAATTTTAATGTAAATAAAATTAAAAAATGAACGAATTTATGTTTTAAAAAATAATCCATTTGTTTATCTCTAGGGATTAAATAAAATGCTTATAGTCTTATAATCTTGAGAAGAATGAAAAATAAAATCAAATAGTTGGGGGCGGTAACAGTTCAAAACACAATGTATGGAGTTTTAATAGTCACTTGAGAGATCAAGAAAATTAATTTAGCGTAATAGATTTTTAAAAAATCCACTCAGTTAAAACAATTTTGTAATTAATAAGAAATAATTTACTCCACACTCCACCTTTATTTTGACTGTCAAATTGTTAAATTGTTTGTGCTTGAAATTATTTTGTATACTTCTTAGATAATTTTAAACAAATTTTGTTTGTTTATGTAATATTTCTCGATAAATAAAATTTCTTAAAGGGAGAGGACTTACTGGATATCCCAACGCCTGTGATTTTACACATTCTCTCCCTGTTAAATGTTAAATATAAATACATTATATATAATGACTATATATATATATATATATATATATATATACACAAGACAGAAATAGCCGCCTGTTGATCCGTATTATTCGGGAGGTTCAGCGTACAACGTAGACTAGCCGAGAGCGAATGTGGGTCATCGGCATCGAGCGACCTGGATAAAGCAGGCGGTTGGAGTGTGGTGTGTCGGTGCATTCAGTCCGGTCCGGGCTGCATTGCGATCTCTCTCTCTAGGTATTGTCTTGTTGTGTAAGCTATTTACATAACATCTCTTAATTACGTGGAATTCTCATCGATTACGCAAGTGTTTCTCCTATAGCACCTTCCGATCTGAGAAGTTAACAATAAAATAAATTTTAAAAAATCCAATATTAAACGTAACTAATCATAGGTTTTAGAAGGAATAATTCCTCAAATAATGAAATCTAGCATCGTAAGACTTCAATGTTAATAATATATACTTATCCTTAGCCTTAAACGAATATATTCAAAATAAAACTATTCTAACCAATGTTTAGATACGACTTCGACTTATCCGAAATCAATCTAAAAAAAAAGGAAAATTATATGTGTACATAATATTATCAGTAGTCTCTCGTTGTATAATATCTCCTGATATCCCCTGATTAAGATCTGTAAAATGTGCCTAAACGTTGACACAAATAAATCTACGAATCTCTAATTATTAATGAGTTTTTGCTTTAGTCTCATATTTATGCCTTAAAGTAAAAAAAAACAAAAAAAATTTAAAATTCAGGGAATAATTATTAAACACTAAATTGAGAATTAGTATGCATATTATATTTTTTAAATTATTTTAACTAATTTGTGAAAAAGAAAATGTACTAATAATTATTTGACAAATTGTTAAGTGAAACATAATTTAAAAAGCGTTTGCATAATACTTATATCATTTATTATAATTTTTTTTAGTTTTGGGTAACTATTTATTTAGTTGTTTAATTTAGAGATATTGATACTGTTAGTACATAAGGTCGAATGTAATTATTTTTTACGTTTATTATATTGTGGGTAAATGGTTGACTATCGTGAATAATGAAGAGAAGAATAGTTGGGGTGATCAGTCAATTAAGAAGGCAAAAATAAATGATAATATTTATTTTTGCCTTCTTATTTAACTGATCACCCCAACTATTATTCTCTTCATCATTCGTTTATTATATTGGTGCTAAAGATGACATTTTGTAGTCTGCAAATGCAATTAGTAACCTGCTACTCAGAGGGAAGTAAAATTTTTAATTATATTAATAAATTATAAATAAATAATCAATTTTATGCTCTATTAAAACAAAACAAAAATAAACTGTTTTTATATACGACATCATGCACTACAACAGTAGCGATATTAATTTTTGATAAAACTTTATGTACGATTTAGTCATTCATTTCCTTTGAGCTTGAATTATTTTCATAATTGGTAAATGGTTGACTGTCGTGGATAATGAAGAGAAGAATAGTTGGGGTGATCAGTCAAAAAAGAAGGCAAAAATAAATGATAATATTTATTTTTACATATGACGACGTTGAATTATTTTCATTATCTCAGTTTTTTTTTTTTTTTTTTAATGTGAATTGTAATTGTAATGATTTCAGGATTAAATAGGTTATTCTTGAAATTTTGAATTACATATATTTATAAAAGCTCGCTCGTTGGCGTTACGATATAAAAAATAATTGCGTCTCTAGACAGTGACTACTGATACCTGTATAGCTGACTCAGAGATAAAGCGGCAGACCGAACGTAGTGTCTGCGGCATGCTGTGGATGCTGAGGTGGCTAGATAGGCCGCACGTGTCGTCTAGTGCGCGATGCTTTGCGACAGGTTCAACGTGTCTTAGCACATCTCACATCATAGCTGGTTGTTTGAAACATTTCATCTTATCAGGATGGTATTAGTGAAAAAAAAATAACATAATCAGTCTGTGTTGTTTTTGATATTATTATTGAAATCTGGATAAGAGAGATACAATATTATTTAATTTTTAATCTTATTCTGCTGGTAAATTATGTGTATTATAATAAATTGTGACGTGTGCGTTAGGATTTATTTAAATAATCTCTAAATATGCAGTGTAAGTGTGCCTGCTCCTCGCTGTTTCCTGGTGGATGTGATTTGCTCGATTGTAAACAAGGAAAAGACGCGCTGGAAGATATCTCGTTGGGTTTTCCTCTTGGCATTTCCTCGTTTGTGCGTTCTTTACCAATCCTTGTTGTAAACATTAAGTAAAGAAGTTGTGACAGATCGGGACTTATCCTTCGCCATTAAGGCGGCCAAGGACCTAGTTTTTAGGCGTCTAGCCGTCGGCTCTTTATCGCCCCTGTTTGGTTTACGACCGCCAGGTAGCGGTTTACGACGTCTGGGGCTTGTAACAATGCCTTCGAGCTTAGTCAAGCACTAAAACATGGCATAAGATTACGGTAATCTGTGTTGTGTTGAAAGAAATGGACACTCATCTGATGGTGTTTATTTACGAGGGACGGTGCTAGTTTTGTGATTCCTGAATATAAATAGAAGAGTACAGGTGATGTCTGGTCCAGTTTGGCACGGAGTTCGAATCCTTTCGGTCGCTCGCTATTCTCGTTCCTTCTATCGTAGCGGCGACTCTACGTCATCGGTGTGTACGCTACGTTGCTCACTAGTGTATCAGGTTATTTATATCAGTTCCCGAGTAATAGTTGTAATAAAAGTATCCGTTACATCGTCATTCGGAAGGAAGGCCATGTGGTGACCTCCAGACATCTTTTTTTTCGCGTCTACTACCTTCGCTTTTAAAGTTATACGGACCGGCTAGGGCCGTTACGTTGGGAAATATATCTCTTCACTGAAATACATGGATATTCAATTGTTTTTTTTTTTTTTTCCTTCTCGGATACACTAGCTCCCCTACAACGCGACCCCCCATTGTTAACGGATCCAGTTCCCTCAACTGCCCCGGTACGCTTGCTTGAGAACTCCCAGGACAAAGGAACGAGACAGTTGGCGAGGAGCGGATGATCTATTGAGGCCCTCGAAGGCGGGGCGGCAACCTTAAGGACACGTGGAGCCGCACCTGCCTCCCCCCCTCTAGGGCGAGCACCTGGGACCACGTGTCCCATCGCTATTTTATTCGTGTCCTCGAGGATATAATCCTTCTTTCGATATAAATTTCCAAAGGGCTCGTAAAGTCCCCGAGACTTTATTTCCTGGAAGTAGGTTTATTGCGCTATTCGGGGCAAGCCGCGTGGGCGGCTATCGACGGGCCCTTGCACGTGCCGAAGGGCCGATGACGTAGCGAACCGGGCATGACGTCACCACCACCGTCACGGATGACGTCGCGGATCGATGGAAGGGACCGTACTGCAGCCCACCCTACAGTCCCTAGCGCGTCACTCCGCCCTCCGCCGCGGCCGAGCGAACTGGTGTCTGACGTCGTCTGTTGGAGTCAGTGTTGATAAGTTTATCTTTTAATGTATATCTAATAATAATAAAATAGTTCTGTAGTTGTTGACAGTTCAGTTTTCAGATGTTAATTATTGTCCTTAGCGATGATGGGAGGATATGTTGTGGCTCACTGTTTACGGTGGCGCGAACTTGACACAGATCTCGCTCGACCTGTCAAAGGACGCCTGAGGCCCTCAACCGTGGCAACATCGGCCGCTTTCGCGGCGTAGGCCTCCGAGCTGGGGAGGAGAATACGCAGCTTCTGTTCTGTCCTGTCTCTTCTTACACGGATAATTTATCGAGCGAAAACAAGCGTGTTCAGTAAGAAATAGCGCCGAGTCCTGAGCGAATAGACTTATTTTACCCTTAAAAACGCGGCCAAATTCGAAGAATTTTTAAAAAAATAAATTTTGCTTATATTTAAAGTTTTAATTGTGTAATAATTACAGAAGAATAATATATATTTTTTCAGCTAAATTTATTTATTGTTGTAAGACTAGGTTTTAAAATAAAATATTAAATTTTATTTTTGAGCGGTTTGCCAAGAGAAAAGGTATTACAGAACGTTTATTTAAAAAAAAAAAGTACATTTAATAAATGTAACTGTCCAGTAGATTTTTAATATTATTAGCTGGCTATTTATTTGAATTTTAGTTTAAGATAAACTTTTTTTACAAAATTCAAAATTTTATTAAAAAGCAAAAAGAACAGAACCTTTTTCATTGAAACTGTTCGTTTTGTTAAAACAAAAAAAAAAAAATTTCATTATTAGTTTTGTATGGCATTTTTAGTGTTGATCATTATGAAAACGACTAACATATAAAAAGGGGTGCTTGAAGGCTGAAATGCTTCCACCAGAACAACTTCATATACTCAGTTGTTTTTTTAAATTAATTGTTGATAGTGCAATTAAATAAATGGAAGTGTAAAAAAAATAAAAAGATCATTATAATGAAAATAGCTTTATTCAACAAAGAAGTATATTATTGTTTTATTAGAACAACACTTTCGCTTTAACCTGAAATATCTTTTGCACTCTGTTATTTAAAACTCCAGTTCCAGTATACTAGAGGGGCTTGGAGGTCTCGAGATCTATGAATGGGCCTTCGAAATCTATTTGGGCCTAGCCAAGGTGAGCATCGCGAAACCTCTTTGGCAGAGAGCTGCCTCTGAGGTCATAGATCAGTCTTTGTCAGGTGCCAACTTATATTTTTCCTCTCCTACCTCGGTGGAGGGGATGATTCTCTTTGCTGTATTGTTTTCCTTATCGGTTCACTTCCAGTGACGTCCTTCGCGATCGCCGGGGATTCCCAGCGTGATTTCTATACGTCATCCTGATTACATCCTTCCTCTCTGTGTTTTTTTCTTCAGTATATAATTTTTTTGAAAAATAACATATGTTAATATTTTTGACAAGGATTGTTCCTTTTATTATATTCAATTTGAAGTATCAAGTTATTTTATTTTTTTTAAATAAATTGTAAATAACACTACAAAATCTAGTAAAAAAAGAAGAAGAAAAAATTCGTTTGGAATAATAGACTTTTTCATTTTATTTTATTTTTCTTATATGGCTATGAATAACTATAAAAGAACTATTTAGGGTATTTCGTTGTTTATTTTAATTGCAGTGAAGTCCTGAGCTTTATAACAAGTATCTATTCCTACGTAAAAACATACTATGAATCCGATAGTACTGACATCCTGGACAAAACTTAAAACTAGTGTGTAAATAGCTTTATTTCCAATACATTTTTCCTTTTTAAGGAAAGATAATCGAGTGGAAATTGAAAATAAATTTAGTTTATAATTGTGGGTTGATGGTTGAATGTCTTGAATAATGAAGAGAATCTGGTTGGGGCAATCAGTCAGAAATAAAAAAGCCAAAATAAATAATAAATCTTATTATTTATTTTTGCCTTTTTATTTCTGACTGATTACCCTTACCATCCTTACCTTCATAAATTTAGTTTATTGCTCTAACTAAATATACACCATTTATTCTCCCTACCAAACTCTAATAATCTTTTTTTTTTTTTTCTAAAGCGCCCTTGTTGAAGTTTAATTCATTCCTGGCCCTATTTTAGCTTCATTATTTTTTAAAAATTCTTTTAAATAGTTATTGATTTTCGGAAATAACTTCTGCAGATAAATATTGTATTTGATTATATCTTAAAAAATACTGTTTTTGTTAAAATATAGTTTATATTACAATATATGAATATAAGAAAATGTACTTTTTTTTGCTTTTCCTGGAATTTCAACGAAGATTATTGCTTATTGATCATGTTTATGTCAACAGTAAATCGACTCTAGGAGATCGGGAGACCCTCCTAAGGCACATCCGGCCTTTATTGAGTTTTATCATTGTTAAAAATATTGTTAAAACAAAATACTATATATCCATACTGCCTCACTGATTAATCTAGAGACTATCGTGATTGAAGTCATTCTTGAATCCTTCATTCGCGACTGACGGTCGGGATTGAAGGGGGCAGCCACACGCAGGTGTGTGGGCGGGGATATACAGGTCACCCCTTTCGCTTTCCTCTCTGTTGGGGCTGTTGCTATTTCGGGGGCGACGGTCATCGATTTCCAGTCTGTCATCTTCAGGTCTTGTGTAGTGTTATATTATTTATTCTTATATTATAATACATTTTTTTTTTAGTTTATCCTGTAGTAATTTGTCCAAAAATATATTAGTAATAATTGTGTATAAAAAAAAAAAAAAAATGATCATTTGTTAATAGAAGTATATGTAAGTAAGCTCATAAGCAGAGGTTGAAACTGAAATAGAAATGTTTGAAACATATAGCTAAAATATATTTAAAAATATAAGTTCTAAATAATATCTTTTATGAATTACTGATAAAATTCAGGTTTTTTTTTTCAATTTAACGTTTATTTATTTACATTAAGAAAAGTTGCATTTGATGAGAAATGAGTAGTCATTGAGCATAGAAGAGAGATATAAGTATCTTTATTGAATAGTCTAATTTTTTTAAATTTACTTTTTAGCGAAATTAATTTTTTAACGGTACTTTTAAGTATATAAAATTTAAAAAAAAAAAAAAATTCTATCTTAATTAAATAAAAATCACAGAAAAACGTTCTAATTCTCAAAATAATAATAAAAAAAACAATTAAAGCTATAAGTTGAATTTTCCATTTCAAGCCCTTCTCATAAATGTTGTAATGATTTATTAAAAAATTAAATAAACAATTTTAAATTGCATCTACCTTTTATAAAGATGTTATATTATATTTATTTATAGTATTTTAATATTATAATAATATTGTAATAAAGGTAATAGTTTTATTACAGTTACGGCGGTAATGGCAAACCCGCAAGACTGATGCGCAATGCGTAGTAACGCGGGCTTATAACCGATATACTGATTTTTAAAAATAAATAAATAAAATAAAAATATTAATTGTTAAATAATATATTATTTTTACTATTATTATATTATTGTATTATTTTCACTTGCTGTGATTTCACGCTCTAGTGCCTCAATAGACAACTAAATATAATGAGAAGCTTCTAAAATATTTTAATTTTTTTTTATTATTGGGCCTATCCTTATTCAAGTATTATAATGACTATATTATTTACATAAACAACTTCTGGGAAATCTTTTAATTAGAACCATATTTTGAATGATGGTGAATATTAATTAAAAAATCATAAGAATGAATTAAAAATTATTTATAATAATGAAAACGCTCGTATAAAATGACTATTTAAAAAAATATATATTATCTTATCTAACAATAATATGTATTATTAATGCATATATTGCGGTATTTAGTTTTGTAGTGAAATTAATATTCTGAAGCTAATCAAAAATAAATCTGTTGATGTTTATAGATCTGAATGAATAAGGGTATATTGAAGGATATTTTACATAACATGGGTGATATGTATTCAAGTTTTTTTTAAATTGTTATTGCAAACGTTTCATTCCAAAGTTGTGGTTGAACCTGTACCAGTACCTGAACACCTTGATTGTGCTAACATGTTGTGATGTTGACTCACAAGCTTGGATTGATACTTTAGCAATGAAATTCTTAAAATTCTGTTTTTAAGATTTTTATTCCTGTCTATCTATCACCCAGAATCAAAGTGTATTTATCAGATCTTGCTCGTTCTTTTGATGTGTTTTTTTTATATTAATCATAAAGCTGTTATATATATTTCATGACTATTTGGAATATCGCAAATGTTTTATTTACTTATATTTACTTTTTGTAAATTCGTGATTACTATCCAAAATGCTGTACGTTTCGGACGAGGTTGGAGCCGCGGGGAACACACGCACCCGATCCAATCGATTTTCTGCTTTGGGCTGAGGACGCAGGGCAGACTCCGCCTACGCAACCTCTTCCGAATATTACGCCATTCTCTCGCTCTTTTGCTCGATATCGTGTAACATCCGCCCGACAATGGGAGGATAC
Source organism: Nezara viridula (assembly GCA_928085145.1). Lineage (NCBI taxonomy): Eukaryota > Metazoa > Arthropoda > Insecta > Hemiptera > Pentatomidae > Nezara > Nezara viridula. The sequence goes on from OV725080.1 coordinate 1,193,361, forward strand.
TAAACAAATAGTGAATCGTATATTTTCACGTGTAACTAGTGTGTTGCCAGATATTCTCAATGTCGAACTAATTTTGTTCAACCTCGGGACATGTTTGTACCATTTAGGAATCTGCGTTATATATATTGATATAATAGTTTTATCAAAATAACAAAGATGTATATTTTTAAAGTGTGATATAGTTATCATTTCTATTACACATGGATTGGTGTTGACCTTTTAAAGTTATCGATGAATATTCTGCATAGGATAGCCATATTTGTTGATATCATTCCCGACTTCCCGTTACAGAAATAAATTATTCTTCATATCGTTTCATATCTGTTGTAACATCGACTCAAAGGTAAAATTTTGAAAAAAAAAAAAAAATGTTTTTTCATTGACATTAAATTGTCAGAAAGTCGTTTTTATCATAGCGCGACTGCGTAATGTAATATAACCAAAATTTGAATGAATAGAATAATTTTACTGTGGTATAATGAATTTTAAAAATTATAATATTTGTGAGTAAAAGTTATCATGATAATTCTAATTATTTTGTCTCTTTTATAAAATTGTTTGATTTTCATTAGTTGTTCCAATCGTGATATATTTTTAATTTAATAACAAATAACAAACTAACAAATCCTTTTTAGATTGTAAAAGTTTCTTTGTATTTCTAGTGTAATTAATTTTTTTCTTTTTAATTTGGTCAGATACTCGACGTTTCATTGACATTTAACAAAATAAATTTTCTTTAATTGTTCCTAATATTGTTATATAATATGTTTATCATCGTATTTTTAAAAAAAAAATCTTGATTAAACTCATTTTTTTAAGAACATTTCTTTAGTTTGCAGCAATAGTTTTTATAATTTATTCAAAAAATAAAAACTGACATTTACACAAATAAAAACATATGTCATTTGTAATAATTAGTAAAAACTTTTTAACGAAACTTTAGTTAATTTTTTTTTTTTTTGTTACAGGTGAGTAATGGCTACTTTACATCGTACTACAACTGTCGTGAGTAAACTTAACGTTTAGTATATTATTTTTAAACGAACCGATCTCAGTTTTATTTATTTTTAAATAATTATTGTCTCTAGATTGTACAACAGATGTTATCTGTTTTTATGGACTTCGTTGTGATTTAGTTAACACTTGACGAAACCCCTATAATGGTAACTGGGTCACTACAGGTGATATTACCATCGCTGAAGCGTCACGGGGAACATAACAAACCCCCCTCCCTCCAAGATAACTGCGCAGAAGCGACTAGAAAGTGGCCGTCCCGCCAAAACAGTGGGGGGAGGGGGGAGACCGTTACCTTCCCGCCAGGAAGAGAAATCAACTTTCTCCCTTGTGTTGTGTCTGCCTTGCTCTGTAAACATAGCCCCCCTCTTCCACATACTTTCTTATATTGTTCTTTTCATATATATCGAAGACATATAAATATATATTGTTATATATTTTTTATTATATTCGAGACATTTTTGTTAGCTGTTGGTATTTTTGTATATTTAGGTATTGTTAGTCGTTAGCGCTTTTTACACGCTTAGTTTACTTTACGTCGGAAAAATTTAATCATGTATTGTGTTACATTTTGTTTGACCCAATTAAAGCAGCGCTCTTTGTGTTCAGAAAGCATACTATCTTTCAAAACATGCTATCTATATGTTCATTTTTCTGCTGTGTTATTATCAGTGTGCTCTTCGTTGTATTAGTTTTATAAAAGAATAATGTTGAGTTGGGTTTATATATATATATATATATTAAAATTAATTGAAGCAATTAAATAATATTTCTCAATATATACCGAATACATGGAGTTGATTCATGATTATTGGAAATGTTAATTAATTCTTCATCTTTTTTAATAAGAATGGCAAACAACACTCCAAGTAAAATCTCAACACCTGACGAAATATGATTTTAAAATTTTCTTTTTGGACAGTTGTCAATTTAGGCTATTGTTGTTCAATATAGAAAAAAATGGAATCTTTTAATCATCGAGGATTCTTATTAGTTACATTTAAAATCCAGTCTGTTTAATCAACTTGTGCGTTCGCCCTACCTTCTTCTTTGTTCGGTTAAGGTATTGAACTTGATGATGAGCCGAGAAGGTTCGAAATGAACGGAACTGTTACCAAATGCTGATGTTTACAATGCTCGGTTGTCATGGAGATGACCTCTCAAGGACCCCAGAATGGTGGTCGCATGCGGCTGAGGTTGCGAGGTTGCTCGCTCCAGACTCGCTGGCCCCAGCTCTCTCTTCCAACCTTCCTCCTTTCTACCCCAGGGTGAGCTATCTGTCCTCGTTTATAGTTTTAAAATTGAAAGGGTACGTCAGAAAACAAATATTCTGTTATTAATTAACTTCAATGGGAAATTTCTGTGTCAAACAACGTAAAGAAAACGGAGATAAATAGTTTTTTTTTTGTGTCGTAATTACTATGCCTTAATCTTATCATTGAAACTTTCAAATTTTATAAATGAACCAAAAGGATCCTCGTTTACAGTATGTTGGTCCGAATTTTAATTTTTGAGATATCCATATGAAAAAACACAATTAGTCGACTCCAGCCGACTTTACCCGAGCGTTACACATCGGACGGCTCAATTCTAATTCACTATCCACAAAAAAAAAAAAAGTGCAAAACGCGCCTAAAGAAGGTATCACTTCAAAAATTAAAGATGGCGGATAAAGAAAAATCATTGAGTTCCCCAGAGAGACCATTGAATTTGACAACACAAAAAAGAAATATATTTGTATTAGTGATACTATCTTTAAGTCAAACATACTTAGATTTAATTTGAAAACCGTACAGTATGATATTGAGTATTCAGTGAACGATCAGTCACAAACAGTAGCCTAATCTTGAATCTTGTTTATTTTTATATTATTTTTCAGTAGGAAAATCTAGTTAGATCCTTTCCTCATACCGTAGCTCTGCTTCCCCTCACACTCATGATTTTTGCTTCTTTGGATTTGATATGTTAAAAAAACGTAAGAATTGTTTTAAGTAAATCGCTACAATTACATATGTTTGATCCAATCTATTTGTGGACTTTGATCATTGTTTGGATGGCAGAATAAAAATAACAGATGTATCTTATATTTGTAATGTTGTAAAGGTCGAGTTATTTGGGCATCTACCAGGTTATTTTGATCCATCGTTGCTGCTTTGACTTACAGATTAACCTTGAGTTGTGTCATCTTGTTATTAGCATACTATGTAAACAAATTTCCTTCGAGATGTAACGAAATATGAAACAAAAAAAAAATAGTTATTTAAGTGGGTAGAACAGAAGAATCTAATCTTATCCCTTCATCTTTTGTGACGTAGCGCGGTATATCTCTCTACCTTATTGAGGTATCTCATTTAGTCATTTATTTATGTGACGCCCTTGCCAGGTGAGCCATATCCGACCAAGGCCTTCTGGATCCTCGGCCTCGCTGAGATCTAGGGAAGTGTGTGACACGGATGTAAACACGGACTGATTACGGAAGAGAGCTGTAGGGTGTGTGTATGTGTAGGATGTTTGTGTTTTGAGGCCTTCTATATCAGCCTTGTTGAATAGAGTGGAGGGGGCCCCCCGACCTCAGGCAATGGTTAACTAATAGGTCTCATTGCATTAGGATGCAGTTGGCAAGACTGGCTCCGATGACGAAACTTATTTGTCGAACCCTTGACCGACTGACCTCTCCTCCCTGGCGTTATATTCAGGCGCTTTCCTTCTTTGAGCGCCGTATTTCGAAACACTCAACGGTTGCATTATATCACGGTCTATTGTTGAACTAAAACTATACAATATTGTATTTATTATCAACTATGAATATTTTCGTATGTCTTAAAAATTGGCTTACAGCAAGCCACGGTATTAATTATGCATTTATCACTGTTCGGCCTTATGTGATAATATTTTAGCGAACTTGATCAGCATAGCCTCTATCGAAAAATCTTTCAAATCATCCTTTATTAGGTAATATTTATTCATTTTCCTCTGCTGAGGTAATATTTATTTTCCTGGACTTGCTGGAGATACCGAGGCCTTAACTAATAATAGAAAGGGTAAATAAGCAAGAAGGCAGGTCAGTTGGCGGGTTGCACCAGCCCTTGCGACAGAGAGGCCGCCATGACGACAGAGAGGTTGTGCAGGTAACCCGGTTAGGAGCGGAGTCCTTTACCCACTTACACAAGGACCTGGGTTGCGCCAGCTCTGACGTCACCAGCTGCCTCCAGCTCCCATCTTGTTTATCTTCCGTCTTGTGCCTCCTCTTAGCTCTTTGGATTGGTTGTCGATCCAATCCGTATTATGTTGAATATTTTGCCTTTTTTCGTTTTCTTCCCCTTTTTTTGTTATAACGATAATGATAATTCTACTTGAATGGTATTATAAAACGACCAGCTGTGCTATTCCCTTGCAGTTATATTTAGCCGAATTCATTATGCTTCATTGAATAATGATCGGTTAAGCCAGAACGGAAACGGGGTTATCTGCCAGTACGAAGGAAGGCAAGACTAAGCGGATGCAGTGCCGTATAAATAGTGAGGCAAAGGGCGGGGCCGAAGGACAGGCATCAGCTGTGGAGTTGAGCCGGATCTCGCTCACTTTGTTATCGTTAGTGAACGACCTTCAACAGCCTTCGCTGCAGGCCGGTTGTCTAGTGGTCGCACTCTCCTGCAAGGCTGCATCTTAATGGCGGTCACATCGGATCCTGGATCGAGGGGCAGGAGGTGGTGGGGAGGGCAAAATCACTTTGATTTCTGCTCTTCGTCAGTAAAAAACAAAACAAAAAAAAACATATCAGTCCTTTAAAAATATAGATTGCGAAATAATGATTTTTAAAAACATTACTTAAATCCTTCCAAAATTATCAAAATCGGGTCTATACTAGAACCTGAATTAAAATCATTACAATAATTGGACGCCATATACAAAAATGTAACTAACGAATGCTTACTCCACATATTTTTATCAAGATCAAATCTAATCATATTTTCTTTTTAGCATCGATTTGATTATAAATTTTATCAACATCAAAATTGTTTATTGAAAATACCTGACCCAAGAGATGCATAAACATAAAAACAATTTTATTAAAAATAGTATCCATTAATTTATATTTGCATATTTTGCGGTTTGGTTATCTTCTGTATTTAACGTTCAATTATTAAAAAACTGATATGTTGTTGTTTCCTCGAGCCTTATCGAAGCTTGTTGCATCGTTGCACTTTAGCCAATTGCCAAATCTTGTTTACTTTTGTTCTTTATTAATTTACACTTCTAAAAATGATTGATAGGATTTTATTAGTTGATGAAATCGTTATCTGGCCGTTTCATTCATGATCTCAAATATGGCGTATCGATTGTGATAATCTCGATAGGAGTAACAATGATAGAGGACTATCGATTAATATCGGTAACAAGCTTATCCCATTTGAGTTATCTAATCACCTTCACAGAGCAGAGGCCTATATTGCGTAGCCGTTTTTATATACGCACTTGCAACAGCACCGCCGAGGTATAACATTTCAGGTTTGGGTTTCACATGCTTTAATTGTCTCTATTTCTTTTTTCTTTTATTTTTTTTTATTCTCATGGACGACGGGAAGCGAATAAATAGATTGCGTATGTAACGCGTGTTAAAAAATTTACGTCGCAGAAAAATAGTTACTTTAACGGGTCTATTATAAAGTAAATATCATAGTTAGGCACTCCACTTTAGGACTTCGATTGGACTGTGATAGATAATTATTCATTCCTCATTAATTTATTATTGAAGGATACACTCATACTGTATTGAGAGGATACATAATTTCGGTTAAGTCATCTTGCTTAATAGTTCGACCAAGAACAATACTTTCTTACGAAATACTGAACCCAAGACTCTCAGAAGGTTCTTCAAGTACATATTTTTGAGATGCAAACTTCTTTAGTCGAGTTTTGCACTTTTTGGTGAAGAGTGAATTAGGTTGATCCATCAGATTTCGTTCGGAATTAACGCTCGCGTAGAGTCGATTAATTAAAATATTTTTACATATGAATTAAAATATCTCGGAAACTATAAATCTGGCCTGCATATTGTAAGTCAGGAAATTGTTCAGCATTTCATTCTCTCTGTAATAGGCTATAAATTAACATTGTATCTTAACACGAGTCCGTGTTAGGGACTCGAAAAGGAACATACGGATTAAAATGTTTAGCATTTCATCTTCTTTGTAATGAGCTATTATTTATAATTTATATTTCATATTATTAATCTCGCCTTGTTGATATTTTGGCTTATATCGTCTAAAGCACACGCCATAGTTTTTTTTTTTTTTCATGTATTTTATTTATGTACTTGTTATGTATTCGAGAGGCGATTTATAGATATCTAATGCGTAAGTTATACCATTAAATAATGTATTTTAAGTGTAGATTGTTGCGCAATGTTGAATTGTTGGCGCTTGAAATTGTGTTTTATTGATAAAAAAAAGAAAAAGAGAAACCTCTTTCCGACGGTCCTGTTATCAGCTGTTTGATAATGTAATTGTTATCAGCTCAAAACTAAACATTGTTAACCTTGTCTTAACCAATTAAATCTTCTCGAGGTTTTTGACCCTGTCAGTTTCGAAACATTTCTGCCTTTTATCTACGCCTCGTTCCAAATTGAACGCAATATTACCTTGCTTTAACACCTACATATATATATATATATATATATATATATATATATATATATATATATATATATATATATATTACATTCTATCCGGTATAGGTTCCCACAGAGATAGCAAGTGCTTACTGAATTAGAAGATAAACTGACGTGGGAATGGAATAGCTGTCTTATTTCTCGTGTAGTCGTCTCGCCTCACTCCTTCCCGTGCCCTTTTGACCAGCTGTTGACAATTTAATCATTCCTTCTTGTATTTACCAAATTATATAAGTCGAATTTTCCATTATATCTCTTCCGAAGCATGATCTCTCCTAATCTCGAGAGTGAAATAAAGATCTCTGTTATATTGCTAACACGTGGTTAATATCGGGTAAAGATGGTAAACAAGATTAAAAACCCCTACATCTGCCAGATAATATTGCAATAAAACACGCTTTGTGGTTTAAAGTTTAGTGTTTAATTATGTGATAAAAAAAAGATAAAAATAATCCCAGTTTTCAAATAACTTAGTAATTACTTATTATGTGAGAATTTTTTGTTTTATCATAATCATCAGCTGTGTATATTAGTCAAAATTTGACTAATATACTCAGGAGTTGCTGTTGTAAAATATTCTGTCAAAACTGTTTTTAGATTAAAAAATATTCTTTAACAATTTTATTTTTATGACAGAGCAAAAATATTAGTTTGAATTTTTTTTTTTCAGTTTTGATAAATGAAATAAAATTAAAAACAAAAAAAAAAAAAAAAGGTACTTTTTACCATGTATATTAGCGCTCTCTAGGCACAGATGAAAGCAAATTTTGTTAACTCATTGCCTATAGGCTTCCATATTACCACAACTAATTTATCATGATTAAATTTGTTTCATGTTTAATTTTTTTTTTTTATTATTAAAAACACTTTATTCAGAAATATTACAATTTGTCACAGTTAAGGACACTTATAATAGGGTTCAGAGATTGCATTCATATCGTATATACAAAAATATAAATAAATAAAGTAATAACAAAATAATAAGAAGAAAGAACAAAAGAGTAAAGAACAAAAGAGTAAAGAAAAAAAAATATAGTAAAGAAAAAAAAAATATAGAAAAAAAAATATAAAAAAAAAATATTCATGTTTAATAAATCAAAAAAAAAAAAAAATATTGATAAAAAGTACTAGTTGACCCATTGGAATCATTTTCCCCATCTGAGCTACTGTCGATTATAATGGTTCGTTAAAAAAATAAATAACCCAAAGATATTTATAAATAACAATGCACTTTATTAATAATGGTTTTGATTTATTTTTCTTTCGGAATTTTGACAATTTTTCTATTCTCAACTAAGCGCAAATATAGTTTCCTTTTCTTCAAAATTTATATTCAGACTTGTTTTGATTACATATGTGCTTAGCTTTCTCACTTAAATGTTGAGGCTCAATCACTGGTTGTGATGTACAGCTAATTAAGATACGGCATACCCACAAAAGCATTACCTTTGAGAAATAAATATAAATGGAGATAAAACGACTTTGACCTACTCTGCCGATCGTGTGAATGAAGCCCGCCATTACCTAACCATACAGAAATACATAATTGGTCGTGTGGCCATTGTCGGCGGTCGCAGGCCGTTGATTCGTGACGTAAACACAGTCGCGGCACAAGGTTGGGGCAGCCGGAGTATTGTCGCCGAGCCTCGTCCCAGTTGTCGGTGCTGTACCTGCCGCGGTCACGTGCGGGTTTCGAACCCGGCCAGTTGACGTCCACCGGTCCCTCAGGTGGAGAGAACACTCGCACGGCCGAAGAGAGGCAGTTGTCCAAACAGACGTCATCGGACTGCTTCCTGACGCAGGCGCACCGTTTCCTTGACGTCAACTCCATTAATCCTCCGGTAATTATGGAGGCGTTGTACAGCAGTCTAGCGCTGCCTTCTCGACCGCGGGGGGGCCATTGCTTGTTCTTGATACTGCAATACTCTGATAAGACGATTCCGAGATGAAGCCCGAACATATCTTCAGCTTCAAGTGCTTAAAGGTAGGTTGTAATTGATGCTACTTGTTAAAAATCATTTATCTTTTCAGATATCTAACAATATATGTAGTAAAAAAAAAAAAAAATCGATAGTAATGTCTATGTATTACTACGACATTATTGAATCAACGTTTCGGAGGTCTCCTCTATCATCATTCTTCCAATCTATTAAATGTTATCTAAAACGTGCGTTTGATTCATATATAATATAATTTTTTTAAATTACAATTTATAATTTTTTATTTACACATATGAAATCATTAAATGTACAATAAATGAATTTAGATTTAAATATAACTTGATGATTCAGTCACCCAGGGATGATATAAATATTAATTGTTGGACCAGGAGATCCCATAACCAGCTCCTCTTCTGCTTAATTTTCTTTGTAATTTATTGTGGATATCTTTCATAATGTGTTCATCGTCAGCATGCCTCAACGTTTTTTTTTTAAAAAACTTATTTATTGAAAAATATTACAATCTGTCTCAAGAACATTTATATTAGTGTTCTGAGATCACATTCATACTCCATATACAATGAATAAAATAACTTATACAGAAAAATTATATATACAATAAATAAGAATAAAATAACCTAAAAATAAATAAATAAAAAGAACACTTACATACATACCTATATAGATCCCCTTATAGTAGATTTGAAATTTGTTTTACTGCTATTTTTGCAAGTCCAAATAAGTTTTAGCATGTAACATTATATTTTCACTTTAGGACTAAGTATAAAATTTAACATTTTTTAAAAATTATGTTAATTATATAATATTAATTCTAGTTGTTTTGACTCTGATATAAAACTGTATTATTTACAGTAACGTCATTGTTTGTTATGCAGATGAGCGATATAATTTATTGAAGCTTTAGTTTATTTAGGTTTTTTCTTTGTTTTTCTTTATATGAGTCTTTCAGTTGACAGAATGAGTAATTCTGACTTCATCATTTTTTATCATTAATTTTAGTGATATTTCTAGTGAGAATATTTTACCACTGCAATCACCTACTCTTGAATCAACTTAATCATTGTCTGTACAGATATAAATTTTCCAACTAGAAATATCACTAAAATTGCTTTTATAAGACTTTCAAAAGTCTTGAAATTGGAGTTAGCCGTTCTGTCAACTGAAGGGTTATATAGATTATACCCGTATCATTGGTCTGACCGAAGGTTATACAGTGTCTCACTGTGCAATCTGTGAATTGTCAAGGAAAATTGGAGAGCACGTTTAACACGAAGGGCGTAAAGATTTGTTTCCAATGTTTAATCTAATCATCTAATTTTATTATGTAATTTTTTTTTTTAATGGACTGTGATGCTTATGTTAAAATGTCCTTAATTACTTGAAACTATATTTTTCCCGTCAACTTGAGGTATTTCGAACAGAAGGCGCTTCCCTTCGCCCTGCGCCCCCTCATCCCTTCGCCCTTCCTCCCTCTCCCCCACCCCCAAGTTCCTGGAAGGACGAGATGAAAGAGAAGCGAGAGGTCGTGGGTAAGGAATGTTGGAACCAGTTGGTCACAACAAGGGGCCCGTTAAAATTCCAGGCATTCCGTTCTTACTCGCTCCACTCCGTTCCTCTATCTTCCACAGTTCCAGGCATTAACCTCTTTGGAGCCTCTGGTCGATATTTCACCCTTCGATCTATCGATACAAGAGCAAATATTTACTTATTTATGAGCTTCGTTGCTTGTTGTGTAACTATGTGTAAACAAGTTATCGTTAGTCATGTTGTTTTTAATATATTTATTATTTACTATTTCACCACGATGATGATCTGTATTAATTATCGTATTTTCTATGACGGTTTTACCCTTAAGAAGAACTGAGTGAGTGAAATAGTTTTTTTTTTTTTTTTTTTGTTTTAATACTATTTTGCCATGATGTCCAAGAAACTTGTTATTCTTAAATTAACATTTCTTTTTTTTTTATAGTAATATACTACTAGAGTAGAAGACAGTTAGTAGCGTGTAGTGTAGTGTAGTGTAGTGTAGTGTAGCGTAGCGTAGAGGTATGGTAGCGTGGCGAGGTGAAGGTACCCGGCCCACCTGCGTTTTCTTACACAGGTTACCTTTAATAGGGCAGATGCTGTCTGAGGCGCGCAGATGTCTGGCCTGCGCATCTGCTACAAAACAAAACGCCATGTTTATTTTTCTTTTAAAGCGTTTCCTTCTACTAAAGCGATCTAAGAATAAAATAATTTATTTCCCTGTATATTGAAGTGAAAACTTCTTTAAGTGCGTTATGCATTTTTTTGTGGAAAATAAATTAGATTGAGCCGTCAGATTTGCGATCTGTAACGCTCGGATAAAGTCGGCTGGAGTAAAATATCTCAAAAACTGCATATTGTTAGTATCTTAACGCGACGCTGTATAAGAGAGGCGAAAAACGAAAAAAGAATGTCTAAAACTAGTTTTTGGAAGATATGGATTAAAATATTTCAGACACTAAAAATCGGACTTGTACACTTTAAGCGATTGTATCCTCTATGTAATGAGATATTATTTATAATTGATATTACATATTATAAAACTTGTTGATGTTTTCATTTTTATCGTGTGGTCTAAAGCACATACCTTAATTTTTTTTTTATTTATCTGTTTTTGTCTTAAGGCGTAAAAACCTGTGATCATCAACTCCTAAGCCACCATATTTTTCAACTATTAAAGTTTGTAAAATATTTAGGCTATAATATTAAAATAAGACTATTATAATAAGTTTACGAACAAAAAATATTTTAATAAATCAGATGGATTGTTTACTTTTTAATAGTTCATGAAGATTTTTTTAAATCTAGCTTCAAAAATAAAAAGATTATTTTTTTAAAGTATATAACTATATTACTATAGTTCGTTTAAATTAAAATTATCAGGGTTTGTTGTTCGTTCTGCAAGAGATATTTATTTTATTTACATATTACAATCTTTTTATAGTAACTATAGACAAGTTCTTAAACTGAGCGCTGAGCTCATCTATTGAAACCATCGTTGTATCTTTATTATTACCTCTATGTTTTTATTTCTGAGTTTGCTTATTTATATTCAGTTAATTTTCTATTTATTAATGTTTTGAAATATAAATATTGAGTAGATGTTTCCTAAATTGTGTTTAGTAACCTTCCTGCAATGTTTATTATTAGCTAACATGTGTTTGAAACCACGAAGCTCAAGTATTGATAAATATTTGCTATTGAGAATAATCATAATCATTATTACCAAACCTTAAGAAGCAGATATTATTTTCGTAACAGACTTATTACCGAGACGAAGGGTCTAGGAACTGGTTAAAGTTCCACCCGGCTAGTTCCTACGGTATCTTCTTCATTGGTTTAATCACATATTTGTAAGAGCAGTTTTGTTTTGTGGAACCTGTGAGATCTGTCTCAATCCGCTAGCCCAAACATGTTTACGAAGCCCGTAGCCTGTAGCCGCGGATAAACAAAATGGATGATGAATATTTAAAAGGCTGCGAAGCAGGGGCTACATCGGGAACCTGAGGCCTGCATCCATTAACCATTCCGCCTAAGAATAACTGCATCAATCTCAAGCAACGTAAGATCAAAGCCATCTCATTTTCATCTCATCAACGCCCCTCCCCTCTCCTTCACATCTCTTTGATGATTTCAATAAATAAATATGATGATTCGAAAAACAAACCTGACACGGGCGGAGGGAAAAGCTGGGAGCTGGGAGCCCGCCGAATGGAAATGAAGTTAGCGACAATGCTTAACCCTCTGCGCTACCTTCCTCATTACAATTGCTAATTATCTACGTCATATCCTGTCATTAAAATTATTATTTTTTTTTTTATTTACGTCATTCATTAAGTATATATTTCTGAGTACCGTTTCTAAAAACAGAGAATTGATAACAAGCTGATTATATTGATACTATCTACTAAGACAAAATAGATTGCAATACTTGTCTACTGAATCTATATTTCATTGCGAGAGCTGTTATACAGAATGTAAACTGATTTTGAGTATGTAAATTTAATTGTGGAATAAAAACACTGAGTTTATAATCTAGCCGATACATCGATGAGTTGAGAAACTTGTTCTTTGTACACATATATATATATACTGATATTTTAAGTTATGATAATCTAAAACAAGTTCGGTTCGAATGTTTCTTCGCCGACGAGCATAGGATTCCTACTTACATCATCACTTAAATAAGTCGACCACCCACCCTGATGACCACGTGATCGGGAAGTCATATCTATTCGAAGGTCTTACTTGTACAGAATCGATTGTGTTCGCTTTGCAATAACTATTTAAAAAAATATTTCTAATTCTCTTCTTCGTTCATAATTAGTTAAAATGTTTTTTTTTTACAAAATTTAAAACAACAATACTAATAAATAAATATTATTTGCTGACTGTTATTATTTTTTTTTATTATTAATGAGGAAGACCGTGACGACGTAACGAAAACACAAACATTAAAAAAACAAAGCATAAATATCGATTAATTCAGTTCGATTCTTCAAGGGGAAAAAACACGGCTAATATTGAGGATTATAAATGGTAATGGTAAACAAGGTTACGCCAAGGATCCCGGTAGAAAACAGATATCTTCCCAATGTCGTGCTCGTTATCCACCGTGTCAAGGTATGACATATTTTTTCATTAATCTTTCGATAGCTAAGTTATTATTATTTTTCAGCGATGCCCTTAAAAAGATATATTCTAGGAGAAAACCTCATTAAAACGGGAGATGTCAGTAATTCTAAATATACACAACTGACGGAGCTCTGTGTAAATATAGAGGCACTGCCATTGATGAACAGATGCTCTGAGTCACCATGGTGACCCATGGGGTGCTCCTTCTATGTCCGCTTCCATCTAGATCATAATTTTATTTTATTATTATTATATTTTTGTATTTATATATTAAAAAAAACAAAGGTTGATTATTCGCTTTTGGGAATTAACTTACTCTATTTTTATGCTTTTTATATACTTCAAAATTATAAATACAAATAAAATAAAATTATGGATTATAGTCCCCTTTCGATGCTCCAAGATGGCGGCCGGTTTCAAGAACACATTATTCATAGATTCCCGATGAATGCCGAAAGCAACCGATTATTAACAATGATGTTTACACGAATTGTTTTGACTTATACGTGTGTTCAGGTTAAATTAGGTTATATCGTTAGTATATTTAAACAAAGGGACCTTTTTCTGAACTACGAGCTTATTCATTGATCAAAAATTTTAGTTATAGCATTAGACACAATGATTTTCATATATATCAATTATAATCACAACAATCTAAAAAAAATTCTGAATTCACAAAGGGGAAATTCGTCAAAAGTTCTTAGTGATTTGAGGTTATGAATCGTAACTTAACGACATTTTACAATATGTCTATTCTAAACATCTGTTGTAATGAGTAATCGATTTAATGTACCATCCGAAGCTTGCAAAATACATGGGAAATGAAAAATGTATAACGAAATATTCACTTACTAATTTGTTGAATTTCAGAAGAGATATAAATATAGATAAGAAGTAAACTGACTGTACATTGATGAATAACAATACAAGTCTATAGTTTGTATTAAATTCGATCCGCCATATTCATCGAGTCTGCTGAACCATTTATGATCCAATCAATGTATAAAATAACTCCATATTTGAGTTTAGGTAATTGGAACCATGTCACATCTCATGTAGCGATCGAACCTGGTCAATACATCGACTTCATGTTTACATCTTGATATTGTTATCCAAAGAGGTAGAAAAGAAGAGGTTAATTGTCGGGAAAACATGGGTACCTTAGATAAGAGAAGAGCGGGCAAATATCCATGACGAAAGGTATCACTCAACGTCACCTTTTTCTTATCTCAATTGTGAGGATTGCCTGGGGGGGAGGGAGGGGAAGAGAGGCTATTCCACGTGCTGAGGCTCTTTGCCAAGGTTTCAGATAACGAGCTATTGTATTTTCTAGTTTTTCTAATCGCTCTTTAATCTTCATTTTAAGATACTGTGAGTAAAAAAAATATATATATGTATCATAAATTCTAGTCTGTTATATTGTTATCGAATAAAGGTTTATGAGTAGGAGATATTCCAATTTTTTTTTAATCATTTGATGTTGTGTAATTTTATAACAAAGTTAACTTCATTTTATATATTAATTGATCACTTTTTCATGTCTAAAGGTGGTACTTACACAGAAATGGTACACGTGATATTGTTATTATCAGAATGTGATTTTCAGTCTATTAGTTACATGTTAAAAATTCGAGTTATTTCAACAATATCGTAATCGTGTATCTCAAACTTGAAATGAAATAAATCATTATAATTTTATAACTCACCTTTGCAAATTATAATTAATTTTAATTTTGTGATGAGGCGAAAATAAAATACTAGAGCAGCTAATTCGGAATGTTGCATTGTGGTCTGATTTTGTAACGAAGGGGCGAGATATCTAGGTTTTTGCTGAGCAGTGGAGTGCTGAGCTCTGGTCTATGGGACACGTGGCTTGCAACATCGACATTATATTAATTAATAATCCTTAATTATTTTCATTAATACATATTTATTTGTGTATATTAAATAATATTATTTGCAAATAATACAGCTTAAAGTAAATAAAAAAAATATCTCAGGTTTTCAAAAATCACATTAATTTTACCTTACATGAAATTCCGATACGTTTTCACATATCTAAGTCTACCCGAAAATAAAGAACATATATTCAATTGTAACATTACATTACAAAATTACCATTTAATCCTTATAAATACCCTTTCGTACACGCTTAAAAATCTACCTACCTACATACAGTGTAATTCTGCGAGAAAATATATGGCTTGTCATATTGTGGAATAGAATTTTGATGGAAATTCGAATTTTATTTAGCCAAAAAAATCTTTACTTATTATTAGTGAATGTATTTTTATTTGTGTATATTAGTGCAAGATTTAAGGTATTCACAGAAAAATTCTTTCAACAAAATTATTTGAGTATTAATTTTTATTAAATTGATAAAAGGGCTTAGGTTATTTAACACCATAGTACTTAGAAATGTTTCCAGAATTTAATAAATGAATTACTGTTATAAATTTCCAAAACACGGAACAGATGTGGCGGGTTCGTAGATAAGTTTGCCAAATAAGGACAAATTAGACTAGTGTTGCTCTTTGGATTTAGCAAGCTCTACGCAATCGAGTAGGCCTTAGCTAAGGTCTCATTGAAATTACTTGCATATAAGATTTTAGTCTGCTTTGAATTAGTCCTAATTGAATTGACGACGAGGAAAAAGAGTGTTTACGTTGCTTTTTCAGTTTTAATTGGCCCATTTTTATTTTTAGTTGTTTTTTCTTCTCTCCAAATATCGCACGTGTTGCCTTTTTTTCTCAGATATTTTGCTGTTCTTGCATTCCCCCAGTAGATAATTGTGATAAGGAAAAAAAAAATAGAATTCTAATCGGTTTTTTAGTTCTTTAAATATTATCTGGTTTAATTTAACAATTGTGATATTAACTTTTAATATTGTTGTACAGTAAAGAGAGGAGCGGTGTTCTTTTTAGTTGTGATGGAATGTTAAAGATCGAGGAGGGAGAGATTATGAATGTTAATGGGCGGAAGTGGACCATAGAGATTATCAAGCGGATCTTGTGTTGCCTCTATCGATACCTAGAGCTGTGTACAAACAATCTTAAAGATCTCTTTGTAGCTTTAACTTCTCCCTCAATCCGTGTTCATTATCTTATCTATTTCTAGGAGAGGACGCGGCAGGTGTGTTGTATATCCTAACCTAATTTTAAAAATAACATTTAGTTTGTATTCTTAACTCTCCTTAATGTTTTTTTTTTTTTTTTAAATAATCTTCCTGATATATGTGACTTGTTATAAATAGGAACAACACTTTTTATGTGCAATTGTAATGAGAGTATTAGCATGAGATAAGATGGAGCTGAGAGGAAAACAAAGAGGACAGAAAGTATAATGGAAAGAGAAAGGGTTTGTCATCTCTAAGGGAGGCTTTGATAGGTGTCTGTGCTCGATGAAATATTTATTCGGAGAAAAAGTTGTGTAGCTCGCTGCATTGGACACTTCTTTTCTCTTCTCTTTTCGTCTTACCTTTCCTAACCTCCTTAGTATTGCTTACATCATATATGACTCATCAACACCTGCACTGATTTCTATTTTAGCTGGTCTATGTTTTGAACTAAAGCTCCTACATGCATCTTCAAAAAGTATTATGACATATAAAACGATTGATGGCTGTGGCAGATCCGGGAGGCTGTGGACCGGATCATAGGTACAGGAAGAGGTCGTTTCGGCCGGAAGCTGTTGTCCTCCATGAATGGGAAAACATGGCTATTGATAACGCTGATAAGGATGCTCCATTGATAACCTCACTACAAATGCTCTTCATTCATGAGAGTTGTCTGCTATATGAGTAGACCCGCATAGGCCGACGTATTATTTTTTTATTTCATTTCTGTATCATCATGCTGTAGTCTAGACAGAATTCTTAGTAATCCTTCCATTCAAATTTTTTATTTATCAATAGTCATATAAAAATTCACAGCCTCTCTTCTCTAAAATGTAATATTTTGTTACAAATGTAATAAACAAAACTATTAATTTGTTTTTTAAGACTTTATTGTTTTCTTTAGAATATTTTGAATTTTTATTACCTTGCAAACACTTTTTCATTAGCATTTCATATCGTCATCAAAAACAACATCTACTGTCGTTTCGCTTGTTGACGTCAATAGTATTATTTTTAACTCTAGCTATCAGAAGTTTTATTGCTCTTAGCTGGGTATATATTAGTATTTTATTGGTTATTATAAAGATTTGCGTCATATTGAAAACAGTAAACATTACCTTGAAAGGAGAGCGCTCCTCTACACATATATCATCTCTCAAAGCGAGCATTACACGTTTTCCAAAATGGGCCAAAAAAAAAATTACATGTTTGTGTTTCAGAGAAATCATTGTTAAAACTAAAGTAAAATATATTAAGGTCACAAATATTTAAAACATGCCCAAGCTAATCCAAATATCCCATTTAAACGATGGTGGCTGCCCTGGTACGGTTAATGTGTTAGCATGGGTTTTGAACTTGACGGATACACTGTTTCCTGACAAATTTGTTTCTATTAAAGTGTGTTTACGTATTACCTAACCTATAGTGGGTGCAAGCATAGTAGCGTCGATTTTTTTCATATTAATCCAAGGAAAACCTCGCGAACTCTAAGCGTTTTCTTGGGAACTCAACAGATATTTTCTGTAGATATATTTTCTTTTCTCTTTTTTCTTTATAAAATAAATTAAACAAATTAAAGCACAATATTGCTCTATAACAGGAGATTACCAGGAGTTTGTGTAAACGGCGTTTAGGAAACATAAAACCCAGCTTTATCGCACTTGTAGTTTGTTTTGCCGCCTTGAGTAATAGCCCTCAGGTAGTAAGGACCCTCGAACCACCTGCCTTTTGATAAAAAAGGCCCCTCCCCCCCTGACCATTTCTTCAATGGCAGGATATCATCCTCCAGGATGTTCCGTTTAAAGGACGCGTATCCTGGAAGGAGCTGTAGGCAGAAAGCCTTTATCCTGCCTCGTAAATGCTCAAAGCGCCTATTGGCTAGGACCTTGGCACTAGAAAGCTATAAAATGCACGCTCCTAGAGCGGAATTATTTTTAGTGCACTGCCACGTGGATGCAGTTAACTGCACGTGCCGTCTCCCGCCGTTTTAAATCTATTCACTTGCAAATAGACTCATCCTTCAAATTTACATTTACAACAATCGTTACCATTGTACTATCAACGTTCACTACGTAATTAATTACTAAAGGCGAGAGAAAAAAAAAACACTACAATACAAACCAATGTTTAGACTAGATCTTAAATTATAAATAAACTAGCTGATGTACCCGTCGTCGACGGGCGTATGGTTAAAATTTGAGAACCTTTTTGGGAGGGGGGAATCCAAATTTAATATCATAAAATTGGATGAAGAGATTTGTCTTGAAATTGATAAATTGAAGAAAGTAATTCTTATATAATTACTAATCGAGTACAAATAATTGAAATTGTTTAATTTTGAGATATCCAGCTTAAAAATTATATTGTTCTCATGATTCTATTATGCGATGTAAATAGTATTTGTTCAACTTAATTTAAATCTTATGAATTAAATTGCTATTAATTAAAATTGAAATAGCTATAGACCTACAAAATGTAATCAAGACGAGATTGGAGCTGAAGACAGAGCGCCAACTAAACCTTTCGGTCTACTAATTTCACGAAGGAGGATACTCCCTCTGATAAATAACCTTTTTTTAAAAATAACCTTAGTGGAGGTTATTGCCTGTCCTCGTAGCCAGCAAATTGCTACAGTTAGTTCTCCGTTATCACTTTTGTTTATTATAAATATTTACATATTTTCGTAAGCGATTGTCGCACTTAGTTTTTTTTTTCTCTTGTGTTTCCAATTTTAGCTCTACCTTTTATCGTTTTATGCCCTTAGATCGTTAATCATGTCTTTATTGGCGGTGGATCATTCTGAATATAGCAATATAGGGGGTTCTGTCTTCGTCAACAAGTTCGAATTATTTGTATCTTGATTATTAGGGATGATTTTATTTTAGATTTTATTACGGTTATCGATTGTAGAAATATTCAAAGTGTTGTTGATCGAAAATTATTCCAGCCAGTTGTTCGAGAAGGCCGGTCGCTGACGGACGAAGGGATTGCGACCTGAGGATACAATGCGTTGGAATGCGCATCGAGGTTGCCGCCTCGAAGGCATTCGTCCCCCGATGATGGGGCCTTTCGGTGGCCGTAGTTTCTCTGAATCGATCCCCTCCTCCTTCCTCGGGATTCCTAGAAGGCGGTCGCTCCTGAACGACAAAGAGATACCTGGAACCTCTTTGTTTACAGAAGAATGCCCTCCACCTCACACTTTACAAGATTAGCAATATTCCCACATGGTGTGGTGTCTTCTGTATATGTATGAAGGATGATTTCTTCGAACCTTCAATTAAAAAAAAAAAACCTTTTGCCAAACGCAAGGATTTTAATGTATTTATTGAGTAGTTATATTGATTGGGGGTAGATTGCTCAACACTTCTTCATAGGAAACTGACTTGTTTTTATTTATTGTTGTTCTGTAATTTAGTGGCGCCGTGTTAATTGAGCCATTATCGTGGAGGTTTGCTTTGGAAGCCGATTAGTCATGATTTCTCGAGAGTGGCCTCTTGTGACGGCAATGGATGTGGCCTTGGCGAAGCACTGACCTTTGTACTCTCAACATTGCCAGTTTCCAATACTATACCTCTTTTATTGTGCTTTGTGATCTCTTTGGCGTTAGTTTAATCCATTATTTAATTAAATTAATGTTAAGCTCGTTGTCCTAGGTGCATGCTATTGTTGTACCTCTGTTTTCCAGTTTTCTATTTATGTAATCGACCCGAGAGGAAATGATGTAGCGGCCCTAAGAGAAGGTCAGCTCCGACATTATTTTATCGGATCCTTTAAATACTTGACAATGTGAACGTTTGCCATTGGCAGGTGGGTTGGTTTGGCTTGGATCGCAGACGACTCGCTTACGGCATATTACAATAATAGCTTGGCTGACAAAATTTTTCTTGTTTTGCCTCCGCGGCGCCGCAGACGAAATTCTTCACGAAATGCAGCCGTCCTCCCAGCTCGCTGCACTCGCTATTAATACCCCAGCCCGCCGCCGACACCGCTAGTGCATGCTATTTCGGTAGTATTAGCGAGTACCGTTGTGGGCGATAGTGAAAGGGGCCCGGTACATTGTTGATATGGGCTGAGGACGCAGGCGCCGTGTGTTGCGAAACCGCCGCCAGATGGAGCTATCACGCACTGGCCGCGGTTCGTTATATCTTCTGAATCAGTCGGTTCCTATCTCTCAGCTCTCTCGGTCCTCGTTCCCGCCATGTTGGCCTCTCTCTTCACCCATGTGAGTTGAATCCATTCTATTATCCACATATAACAAGTAAATTTGTTTTAATGGAAAATAACATTTATAAATTACAGCCAGATGCTTTAATTATTAATAACTACCTGAGGTATCTAATGGCAATTAATATATTTCCTTTTATTCTTAATAATAATATTTCCTCCTTATTATTTGTTTGTGTTTAAAAACTTGTAACAATTATACTCTTGCCTAATCTCTGTTTAATAAATATAAAACTAAAATGTTTATTAGCCTGAATGAGTTGAATTCGATTGAATGCATGCACTTTCAATTAGTCTGATTTTAAAAATTCACTTTGCCTTAGATACATCATACAAGGGCCTAAGGCTATTAACATGGCTACGACCCTTAGGCATGGAGTAATGATCAGCCTCGAAAATTTTATTTAATTACAATTATAGTCCACTTAAGAGAATGCTTTGATCTAAAGATGTGTTATCTAGATTGGGTTGGAGAGGAAGAACTTAACGTGTAATTTCCGTTAAAACATTGATCGCAAAAACATTTGTTAGTATAAATCAAACAGAAGACTCATTCTGTTTTATAATTTTTTTTCTCATCATTTTTTCCTCATTATCTGTAATCAATGTATCTTTGAAACAGGTATATATAATACAAATTAGTTATTTATTGTTATTAAAATTTAAAAAAATATCTTCAATTCTTGTTCTTTAATTTAAGCTATAGCTATTTATTGTTTTTTTTGCGGGGGGGGGGGGTTGAAAATATTCGATTCTCTGTTAACATAGCATGTTTTATTTTGGTTTATTGATTCAAGTGCATCTTTTCATTTTGCATGTTTCTCATTGTTGACGAACTATGTCTATTAATCAACATAGAACACATACTGTCCATGACTGTTGTTTAAATGAGCCTTATCGAAGATGGGAGATAACGGAAATGGTGGACCACTCCGTGCCCGCCATTATCAATTCCTGTGACAGGAAGTTGCTCACTACACCACACGAGCTAGTGGCCTCGATCTGCCCGTGAATGATATGTGCGATTTGACCTTGGCCTGACCTAATGGCAATTTCGATCGTGCAAATTTAATGACAATCGTTGTCGGGTGATGATATCAGAATAGATGGATTAGATCACTCGTATCCCACGCATCTTCGAAAGGGAACCTCTACAATCCAGTCAGCCGTGGGACCGGAAACGACCGCATTGAGCAGAAGGCGTCAAAGGTAGGCGTTTCCGGTTGGCCAACACAAGGCAAAGGATTCTCGTGACGTCAGCGCCCATCTGCCACGCATCTTCAACCACTACTTTATATAGGTTCTTACCAAGGGTCAGGAGTTTTTCTATCTTGTCACATTAGTTTTAATAATTTATCGTCAAAGTATCTTTATGGTTAACAATGTATGTTATTTTAGTTTAGTCATGTCGAACATTTTAATACTGTTGTGTTAGTTGTTACGATTATTTGATTAAGTTGTTCTGCCTCTAGCCCGCTCTGTGTAAGCAACCTGCTCCTTATCTCTTATCACAGGCAGTCAGGCCCCGCCGCGGGAAGCCGGCTAACGGGCCAGAGCCGACGGTGGTGGCGAGGAGCTGGTCCCGGTCCTCCGGTTCACTAACCCCCGAAAACAGAGGTCGCCCCCCCCCCCACCTCGAGGCCGGTCAGTGTACCCGCTCCTGCCGGCTGCAGAGGTCCTCTCGCCACTTCCTGACTGCGGTGGTGCGGTTTTTCGAGTGTCGCCGAATGAAGAGACCCATGAGTGTCAGATTCTTAGCGGCTGATGTAAGTGTCGTCACGTTCAGTTCTTTCCATCATGTCGAATGAATACGGATCAAACAAGTCTCTCCCTCAGTTTCCTACCCGTTGAGCCCTGGTTGCGGGATAGAAGATATGGCGGCTGACGGGATTGCAGGAGGCCTGGAGGGAGGGAAAGTGCAACAGATTCTTGGGGTTCTTATCCTTGGGTTACGTAAGGGCCAGGATGGTGGTTGCCAATGTCCTTGCTGCGAGGCCGCCAGTCTCTTGCGCTTGCGTAACCAACTTCTCGATTCATATGTCCTGCCGGATTCCTATTGTCCTCATTTCATCCTCCGTTGGTTGAAGATCCAATCTTAGGAAGGGTATGCCATATCATTCCATCCTTGAAGTCACCTATTCAAATCCCTATTTGTTCTCGTGATATTTTATTATGGTTATCATCCGAAGCCATTGACCATAAATAGGATAAAGAGGTTGTATTGTAGTACGGAACCTCGTAAATTGTGAGCTGTAAAATAAGCCTCGTGGAGTCGATAAAGATGGAAATGAAGCGGATGGCAATTAAATAGTTAAATAAAGATAGCTTTGCTCTAGAGAGAGAGAGAGAGAGAGAGAGAGAGAGAGAGAGAGAGAGAGAGAGAGAGAGGAAGAGAGGAATCGTAAAGCCACGTGCCGATCGTAAAGTCTTCTCTCTCTCTCTATCTCTCTCTCACTCTAACACAATCGCTCGTCGCTGCCGCTGATGCTCTGATAACATGGACCTCCCATCACACGTTCTTACATCTTTATCTAGGTTTATTGTTTATGTGTATATATTTTTTTTTTGTTTACTATCCACTTTAAAGATTATCTTCTTAATCTGAATGAATCATTTAGAGTACAAATTCAACGGTTTACGATTCGGCACTAAAATATTCAGAAGTTAAGTATTTATTTTTTTAATTGTAGTTTTTCAGAAAACACAGGCATTACTGCAAGCATTGATCTGAAAATATTTGTCGTATGTCATATAATATAATCCTCTCTATCAGTTATTTATAGATGTTTCCTTGACGTCAGTAAACATTAAATACTCTTGTAAAATACTGTTAAAGATTACCGCATCATTAAAGTCAAAGATTGTATATATTTATTTGTTTAAAATACTTATAAGTATATATAAATTTCTTATCAGTGGCTAACCTAAATGCGGCCTCTAATGACAAAGAGGTTGCACTACTTTGATCTAGCGTTACCGAACGGCGGGAAGACCAGACAGTGAACGCCCAGTAGGGCCTTGAACTTTGCCTCCCATCCGCGATTAGTCACCGACAGACTGGGTGGTCCCTCTTCTCTTTTTACTCGATCTGAATAGTTTTTGTTTTTATTATTCTATTTATTAAACGCAAGGTACACAATTGGAGAAGCTTCAGGCTTTATCATGGCTTAAAGGAACAATTTACTCAATAATTGATAAGCATATCATACTGGAAAATATCTCTCCAGTTTAGTATTGGCTTGAAACCTGCTTGTTCATTCCTAGTTCTCTCACTTACTGAGAATATAAAAGCCAGGCCTCAATATATTTCTTTTTTCAATGACTTTTATTGTGATAGCAGGTTTCTCTTTCGTTTGATACCTCATTCATTAAAATCGATGACTCCTGAGAACCGGAAAAGGGATACTATTCTATTATAGATATTGGTGACTCATCTTGGTTGTATGTTAGACATATTCATCAGATGCATACTATTGTAGAAGTGTTTCATCATTTAAAAGACCTTAACCTCTTTGTCATGACTAATAAAAGTGAAACTTGACCAAGACGACCTCTTTGCCTTGACCAGCCCTGTTTAAATCTACTTTAAAGGGCCGAAGTGGCGCCCCCTGCATCCCAGGAAGGGAACATGTGCCCGGGATTCTTGTTGAATGAGTCACTCCTAATTGCCCGCCCACATTCCAAGGGGGCCTCCCACCTCCAGTGGACTCTGTTCTCTTCTGTCAAAGCAATGCATTATAAAACTATTTCGGTTTGTTTTAACAATTATACGTTTTATTTTTATTGATTTATTTATAAAACTATTTCGGTTTGTTTTAACAATTTCACGTTTTATTTTTATTTATTTATTTTCTTAAATAATAAAATCATATTTTATATATATTATTTTTTCATTTTGCAGAGAGTGGGTACGTTGCCTGTGATGTCTAGAGCAGGTCTCGACACACCCAAGATCGTACCTGTTCAACCGCCAGCAAAGAGATCTACGCAAGACTTCATCTTTGGCAAGGTCATTGGAGAAGGGAGTTTTTCAACTGTCTACCTCACAAAAGACGTTCATTCCGCCAAGGAGTATGCCAGTAAGTTCTCGATATTTGGAAAATTACTTATCGAATCACTATATATATATATATATATATTTTTAAACTAATTATTATTATTATTTATTTACAGTTAAGGTATGCGACAAAAGGCACATAATTAGGGAGAAAAAGACTGAGTACATTAAACGTGAAAGGGACATCCTGAATATGATCAGTTCAGCCGGCGTCCCTTTCTTCGTCAAGTTGTACTGTACCTTCCAAGACAATGACAGCCTCTACTTCGTCTTGTCCTATGCGAAGAATGGCGAACTCCTGCCTTATATTAACAAAGTTGGTGCTTTTGATATCGAATGCACAAGATTCTACGCTGGCGAGATCTTGCAAGCATTGGAGCACCTTCAAAGGCTGAACATCATCCACAGGTGAATACATGTTTGAATCACTTTATGATAATTACATTCTTAAAATATATATGTAATATTTTTGTATGAGATGAAAATACGTAACCTTTTTTTTTTTTAATATAGGGATCTCAAACCAGAGAACATACTCCTCGATGAAAAGATGCATATCCTCATTACTGACTTTGGTTCAGGGAAGATTGTTAAAAATGATGACCAGTCGGAAGATAGCGAGGACGAGACGAGGAGGAGGAGGAACAGTTTTGTCGGAACGGCCCAGTACGTAAGCCCTGAGCTGCTGACGGACAAAGTGGCCCACTATGCCTCGGACCTTTGGGCGCTCGGATGTATCATATATCAAATGATTTCTGGTCTTCCTCCGTTCAGGGCAAGGTGAGCTTTCACTTCACTTTTATCTGTTCTCTTATTACTTTTACCAAAGGATAATCTGTTTAGAAATTTTATATCATCCAATATTTTAGTTTCCTCTCTTTTTTTCAGGCATGAATATGCTATTTTCCAAAAAATTCTCAAACTTGAGTATGAGTTTCCTGAAGAATTTGACTCGCAAGCTCAGGATTTAGTTCAGAAACTCTTAGTACTAAACTGCAATGAGAGATTGGGGGCGAATGACAAGGATGGATATCCATCGATCAAATCACACCCGATGTTTGCTGGTTTGGATTTTGCCCGATTGCACCTCACCACCCCTCCCGCTATCTCGCCTTACCTACCTTCTTCGGATGTTAGCCTCGATTACAAGGTAACTACCTCTTATTATTGAATTGATATTTTATTGAAATAAAGGAAATTATTTCATATTTTTTATTAACAAGTTAATTTAGTCAATATTAACTGTATTTTGTTGTTAAGGTACCCGACCACCTTGAGCCAGGATTGGACAGCCAGCTCAGTCGACTACTTGGCCTTGAGCCTGAATCCGGAAGTCCTAAGTCGAGAAGAAGTCAAGCTGTAGAAATTCTCTCGAACAAGGAACTGAGGGCATCAAAGCTGGAGAGCCAGGCAGCCGAGTCTAGGTGGCACTCTCTGGTTGAAGGAAGGCTCATCCTCAAGCAAGGGCTTGTCAACAAGAGGAAGGTAAGCAAGCAATTTCACAAACAATTATTTAATCCTTAAATTATCGTTATTTCAATTTCAATGTGCTTTGAAGTTTTTAAACTTTTTTGTATAATAAAAGTTTGCTGATAAAGTAATTTCTTTGATAGGGTCTCTTTGCGAGGAAACGAATGCTTTTGTTGACCGAAGGCCCACACTTGTATTACGTCGACCCCGTATCGATGACACTGAAAGGGGAAATCCCATGGTCCGATGAGATCACACCCGAACCGAAGAACTTCAAGATCTTTTTTGTCCACACTGTGAGTGTCCTTACATAATAAAACCTTTATTGATAGTTCATATTAAGTCAATTCTATTTAATTGATAAACCACAGTTCAATTAATCCCAATAATAATAAAATAAAGTTCAATAATAAAATAAAAATCTTGTTCACCCATTAATTTAATCAAGTAATTTTTATTAAGATACTAAATGCAGATTCGTGTTTGCTTGATAAAAAACATACTTTTTTTGAGATTTGGCCAGTTGCTGCTAAATGATAACTGTGTCCCGGGTGGACTATATATACCACCATAAAGAAATATTTTTTAAATTTTGTTTAAAGTTTTTTAACTTTAATTGAATAAGGTGGTGTTAAAATTTAAATGAGAATGCAATTAAGATTCATTAGTTTGTATTAATGTTTAATTATATTTGATAATTTATTGTTATTAATGTGTGACATATAGATTAATAGTGTTTTTTGTTTGTTCTTTTTACAGCCTAATAGGACATATTACCTTGAGGACCCTGAGGGATACGCCCTGGATTGGTGTAAAGCGATAGAAGAAGTGAAGGCTTTCTGCAGCGGGAAGAAAGTATAACCTCAAGCGCTGCCGCAGGAGCCGCAACCATTCGACTGTGATACTAGCCTTAAGAAACACAACAATAAGGGTCTTTGAGCGTGCGTTATTGATTTGTATAAACAATACGCGCCTAAACGAAAGCACATTGTGTACAATCTGTATTATTATATAAAACTCCTTGTACTAAATGTGTTTGATTCTCTCTCTCGCGATAGGAGGTTCACTATTTGTGTTGACGCATTCCAGAGGAGTATATTAGATGTGAATTAGTTAAAATATTGTTTAGACGTACAAAGGTCGATGTACATTGTGTATATATATTAATTTATTTATTACCGTGATTGATATTATGTGAGTAGTTAGGAAATGAAAATCGAGTGTTGATTTTTTTAAAATCGACTTAGGAAGAATTTGATTTAGTTCAAATTTGATTTAGACAATTTATTATTTAATATAGTTGTATTTATTGAGTTTTCTACTTTGCAATGTAATATTTTTTATAAAGTGGCACATAATCTATTTATTACTAGTAATAATGATTTTTAGATAATTTGTTATTTATCTCTGACGAGAATTAGTTGAATTGTATTTCATACGGGATAAATGTTACCAAACTCTATTTAAAGAAACTTACCTTAATTATTTCACGACGCGAGAGGGAGATGTGTACTATGTAATGTTTCACCTATAGATAATGTACCTCTACTGACAGCTTGTTTTGCTGACGTTTGGGGTACTTTGGTGTATTGTGAAGTCTGTGAAATGACTTGAACTAGGGAAATTGTTATGGAATAGGTGATGTCATTAAGACAAAGCCAAACCTGTATTATTGATACTGCCCTAAAACGGTTGCCGGCAACCGTTTTATTATATTGTGTGAGATGTTAAGCTAATTTTTTTAAACTTTTCTTTTGAATTATTATGTTCCTTTCAAAAAGAGGGTTGGCTTGTTGCAACATTATTTGATTCATTGGCATGTTGATTTATCACAATTTCAGGAGATAGGAAAAAAAAAATCCTTTTGTAATTTTGGTAGTAGATTATTTATTCTAAATTTGTCAGGAAAAGTTACTAATTAATAGATTATGACTGACCCTCTTGAGAACTTATTCTAAATAATAAATATATCGTAGCCTTAACATTGACAATTTCATTTATAGAATAATTTGTGTCCTATATAAAATAATTTAATTATTCACTTTAATTATTGGTTATTGTTAAATTATTTTCCGCTAGTCAGCGTCGTCGACTAATGGAAAATTTACTGTTTTCAATAACTTAGTGAACTGCAGTATTTTAAATATTTATTTCTTTATGTTTGTATATGATAATAATAGAAACATTAAAAAATATATAATAAAATAATATGTAGAATTTAATGGCCATTCTTCTCTTACCTGTTATCAAAATCCTTATCCTATTTCAATCATTCATGAACAATAATCTGATAATAAAAGCTAGTCATAGTACTCATATTACTCTAATATTTTTTGGAATATATTATGTTTATTATATTATTAGAATACTTCATCAACTTTACGAAACTAGAATAATGAAATGAAAATGAAAATTAATTTTATTCTGGGACTAAAGTCTAGGAAAAATACAAATAATATAAAGAGAAAAATAAATAAATAAAATAACTCTTATCAATTAACTGTTGTGAGCAATTGTAATCACATAACCTAAAAATTCTTACAAGCTTGCGGAAGTTTTGAATGTGTAATAGGTGGAGGAATAGGAATTGTTTGAAGGAATTTGTGGACGTGGCTTGGCATCAGAATAATGTAATTAATGTTTAAAAAATATATATATATTTTTTTCATAAACACTTTCTTTCTTTCTGCCACACCATATCTGGAATATGGAGCAGTTAGTCTACTCGATATTAAGCCTATTATAGCCATTATGAGGAAAGGTCGAGATTCATTCTATGACTCCACCATAAAATAAATTACAACATGACTAGGACGGAATGAAGTGCAGGCTTGACAGAGGCTGTTAACGTGATACCTTAATGCACTGCCACTACGGCTTCTGGGAATTGGCACATGTCAGCTGTAGATTAAGGAAACAACTTGGCCATTACAGAATAGCATATGGTCTCGGTAAAATAATTTTTTTATTTAGTATTATACAGTTTACCACACTGAAGGGCATTGGTAATAGCTCTATATTATTCATTCACACAATATATACATAAGAAAGGAAAATAAATAAAAATAACCAAGCAAGAGAAGAAAATTATATATATATATATAAATAAAAAGATTAAGTAATATACAAGATAAGTAAAATAACCGATTAAAGCCGAATGATAATAAAATAAATAAAACATTCACACCTATATGAAATATTTACATTGGCCCAGGGGACTCTGAATCAAGCTTTGTTCCCCAATTGTGGAAGCCAAAACAGGACTCCAGGAGATCCCAATGCTTCCCTCCCAGCCGCGTCACTGGTATATTCATTAAATTCACCTGATTCTGACTAAAACTTTATATTGTAAAAGTGATTTGGATAAACTCAGGGACACAACTTCAATCTTGACTTTAAAAATTTTCAACTATTTTGCGTACTAACCAGTAAGAAGAAAAACTTAGTTGTTAACATTTATTATTGGGATTTCTGTGAGTGTTTTTGATATAAGCCAACCAACAGTGGTCAATAAATACCAATATTTTTTCTTTGATTGTCGCTCAAACATGGCATCTAAGTATGCCTCTTTTATGGCAACCCATGCAGCTGTTTACACAAGAGCTTCATACTAATTAATTAAAATAATTCCAATTTATCTTTAAGAATATTGAAAGGAGGTAAGGTAAGCCTAATAACATAATAAAATTAAATAAAAATATTTAATTATTGACATATGTTAAGCAACACGGATGAAAGGAAGAATTTTCACTCTACTTAAGGTGACCCTTCGTTGAACTGCAATTTAGGATAGCAAACAAAAAATGTTTTACTGCAAATATTTTACGATTTATCATTAAACAGACCAACATATTACCTATTATTTTTAACTTTATGATTTTTACAAATATAAAAAATTTTGTCATATTAGCATAGCCGCCAGAGGAATTGGAGTGATGAAGAAAAAAAAAGTAAAGAAATAAGCCATTTTTTATTTTAAATTAAATTAAGGATCTATATGTTCATTAAGCAATTTGTAGGGGGGACCAGCCCCCACGTAGGGGGACTTAAGCCTGTGAGCACCTAGTTATCAGCGCCCATGTATGGAATCACTTCCTTACCACAGCCCTGATGCCATTATACTTGGGCCCAAAAATAGACCTCATCTCGGACAAAGGTTTGAATGTAAATTAGGAAAGTGTATGTTATTCTAAGTAATATTAACCTTGTAAGCCATATTCCACACACGATGCATTAAAAAATGGTGGCTGGTTTTAAGAATATCAGACCAGTAACTTGTGTGTATGGATTGAAACATGTAAAAACCAAAATTGCTTACACGGACAACCAAAACTTTTTATAGTAAAAAATCTCTTTTATTGTTTTTTCAATTATATCACTTAAACAGTCCATCGAAGCTAAAAATGCACACTTTAAGAAATCAAAGAATGTTAAATTGTGCATCAAACGAATACCTAAATGTAATAATCTGGTTAAGAGGTATGGTTAAAAACTCAAATTTTTATGAAATTTGTAAAAACTGAGACATAAGGTAACACAACCTGACTATATAGTGGATATCCTTAAATAAATAATTAATTAAGGACGAAAATCTGGTGGTTGAGCATAATTCCTCACCTCATCAGTATCTACTATAATAAATAAAAAACAGCTTCATTTAAAACTAAATTAAGTTTAAAAAAGTTTTAATTAAAAACTTTATTTTGTAAATAACAAATATAATTATTGCTGAAGACTGTCAATTCACCCACTATTATTTATGATTTAATTGTTATTATTTGTATGAAATAAGTCTTATTTTGTAACTAATACAATCGCAATCTTAAAGCAAAAACTGTGATCTCTACAATGAACCTTTAGATGTTACACCAGCATACACAATGATATAAGACATCAAAACAAGAATATTACTGTTGTATTTTCATTATTTCAATTTTTTTACATTAATTTTACACTTCATATAATATTTATGTAGTGGGGAATAAACACA
The DNA here is from genome assembly GCA_928085145.1 of Nezara viridula. Lineage (NCBI taxonomy): Eukaryota > Metazoa > Arthropoda > Insecta > Hemiptera > Pentatomidae > Nezara > Nezara viridula. The sequence continues at coordinate 1,224,522 of OV725080.1, forward strand.
TATAAAGTAATTATGAATAAATAAAATTTTTATTCAATAAACTGTTATAGTTATAAATTTTTGTATTGCAATTTTATGTTTTACTGTTCCAAATAAAAGCATAAAGTTAGTTATCCACAGTTTTTTTTTATAATTTAAGGATTAATTATCTAGTTATTAGAAGTGTTTAAGTATAATATTCACCATTGTTGAACAAATCAACTTTCTTAATGTTTAAGATCCCTCTGATGGTTTGTGTATGCTGGATGATTAAGAAACTTTTCATTATAAGCAGGAATGTAGTAACTGACGAGCAAGTATCTATTTTTTTTTTTTTTTTTTGTTTAACAAACACAGAAGATCAATATGCAATTAAGAAGAAACATGAATTTTGTTATATCTTAAAGAAATGTATTATTATTATTATTTATTTGTCAGCACTTTTACAAAAGGGTTTTTGTTTACTTGAGAGGGAGAGAATCAACTCCAACCACCTGGACGCTGAGAAAGCTTTTTACAATTCTGGCAGTATTCAACAGCACAGCTTTCCGAGCTTCATTTATTACATGAGATAAGAGGCCCAGACAGTCAATAGTTTCCACAGTAGACACCGGTACCAGGTCATTGCTAGAAATCGCGATGCCACTAACTGTTTCTTTATTAAGTTTATACAAACTTTTTAAATCAGCTGCTAGACTTGATACTTCCGAAGCACAGCAATGTCTATAATCTCAGCTATCTATTATTATTATTATTACAGCTACCTATTATCTATTACAGCTAATTATTATTATTTATTATAATTATTTCATCTGTTTCAGACCTATATTGTAAATTGAAAAGTATTAGTTTTATAAACTAAACATTGACTTAACAGTGCAATGTATTCCATATCTATAATTCATTCTTTTGTTGTCATGTATATCAATTTACCTTATGCACTTACTTGTATTCTTTACTTAGTAAATATATATTATAAATAAGAAAAATGTAGTGTAAAATATCTATAGGTTATTTTTATTTCTCTTAAATGGTGTATGTAATTTTGTAAAATATATAACAAATAAACTTGTGTAAAAGTTTTGTTTATATATCACAACCCAAATTTCCTACAACAAAAAATAAAATTTGAACTTCAATCAGTTTGTTTTTCTACTTTCCATTTCTTTGATTCAAAACAAAAATAATAGAAGTAAATAACGCTAAATTAAGCTATGCGGATATAAATAAAGTATAATAATATGTATCTCTATTATTATTTATATTCTTACTACTCCCTTTATCCTTAATTTACTTGTATTGATTATGATTTTGTTATTTATTTATGTCTATAATATATACATTTATTTATTTGTTGTATATCTGATTTAATTTCATCATTGATGAACATCCAAAATTTTGCATTGAGAGTTGTATTTTGCAGTAAAACAATGATTGGATGCTGATAATTTGTTCCATGATATAAACCAAGTAAATCAATTATAATCAAATTGTTCTGTAGTATTAACAATCAGCACAAGAGAATTTTCTGAAAGTATTTTCAAAATGCTAAGATTTCGACTATCAAAAGATTTAAAATAAAGGCCAGTATCAAAATTTAAATGAACAACATCTTGAAAACTGAGAATGAATTATTTATTGTGAACATGAATAATTTGATAAATAGAAAATTGTAGAAACTTACCTTCAACATTTGAAAAAAAAAATTAGCAAACAGTTTTAGTTTGAATTAGATATACATTCATAATGCATGAATATGTAGTTAATAATACATATAGAAATGAGCATCAGAGTTTGATTATAATGAAAGAATAGGGTAAACTAAAAATAATTCTTCACAGAAATACATTTATTTGTATTCTTCTATTATGTTTTATTGTATATATATTAAAATACATAACAAAATTACTAAATATCCATAATATTTATAAATATAGTTCACTGTCGATGTCACTAGAGGTATTCAAAACTATACTTCACTCATTCTATATACTTTAGAGAAATATATTTATTTGCTTTCGCCTATTATGGTTTACTATATATTTAAAAATACATAGCACAACTACTACATATCAGTATTTATAAACACAATTCACTGTTTATACCTCTAGATTTATTCAAAACTTCACTTCACTCACTACATGCACTTTTGAGAAACTAGCGATAAATGATTAAAAAAATTATAAAATAATATATTGCTTAAGAAATGAAAGAATCAGATACTAACTTACTCTAGATAACACTTAGGACAAGTGAAGGCCTATCACGCAAAGAATTAAATTAATAAACATTTAAACAATAGAACAAGACGAAAACTACAATTCTAGTGATCATTTATAAGTTAAAACGAATTTTGAATAATAGTTTCTATAACCATATCAATATAATCAAATCAACCAATCAATTTTATCAAACCAGTTGGATAATAAGGAAGGATGGTCCGGGATGGCGGTCATAAATAAACTAAATAGTGGCAAAACTATTGTATTAAAAACCAACGTTTCGACCTGATTTTGCAGGTCTTATTCAGGGCTAGAACGGACAACACTAAAACGGACTTCATTTGGATAATAGTTTTAAAACTCAATAAAAGAGAGCAGCACCATCCAATAAGTGTACAGTGACTTAATAATACAGTGCGGTCATATGGATTCGATTTCTGATTGGTTGGCCATCTTGGATCGTCCCTTGCTATCTGCTTGCTCTTTAGGCACCTCAAAACTGTTAATTTTTCATATTTTATTAGCAGTATTTTAGTTCAGAAGCTTAATTTTGTTGTTTAAGTGATAGGTTTAGTTTATTAATAGATAGTTTTTATTGAATAGTTATACGTTTTAGTGTTTTCAATGATTGTTTTGGTTTCTTGTTCAGTGATAGGTTTCATCTTTACAGACTTATTTTATTAGTGATATTTTATTTAAAAGTTTAATTGTGTTGTTTGAGTAATAAATTTAGTTTACTAATAGGTAGTTTTTATTGAATAGTTGTACGTTTTAGTGTTTAAAGTGATAGTTAACCTATTCATGTTCAGTGATAGGTTTCATCTTCACAGACTCATATTTTATTAATGATATTTTGTTTGAAAGTTTAATTGTTTTGTTTTAGTAATAGATTTAGTTTATTAATAGGTATTTTTTATTTAATAGCTATATATATCAGTGTTTAAAGTTAAAGTGACAAGTTTGGTTTGTTCTTCGTAGACTTAAAATTGTGTGTATACTTTAATTTTTTACTTTATTTTATTGATTTTCCTTTTTAATTCAGTGGTAATGAAAGAAAAAGATGGAAATCAAGTTTGAAACTTGGTTATATGAAGACAGTGTCTATAGTTGGAGGCTATTAGCTAACACAATTTTCATCTTGAAGTTATTAGTTTCCAGTATAAAATTGAAATTTTGTTTTCCTTTATAGTTATTGTTACTTTCATCATTAAAATATGAGTTTCATTTAAGGTCAAGATTTTAAGGATCATCAACTATACTCAATTAAACTATGATTTAAGGATCATCAACTACACTCATATTTTTAATATTGAAAGTAACAATAACTATAAATGAAAACCAAATTTCAATTTTATACTTGAAACCACTGATTTCAAAATACAAATTGTATCAGCTAATAGCCCCAAACTATAAAAATATCTTCTATAATCAAGTTTCAAACTTAATTTCAATCTTTTTCTCTCATAACCACTGAATTACAAAGGAAAATTAATAAAATAAAGTAACAAATTAAAGGATTAAGTCAATTTCGAAACCTATATGAGCCAAATCAACTCAGAGGTGATTTAAGAGGATTTTTCATAGAGAAAAATGAGTTCTGTTGATGAAGAACACGTATTTAATTGTAACAATATTAAATATAGTATTCTTAAGAGGTTTATTGTATTTAGACTTAGGATAAATTCAATAAGTAAAAAGAATTTCCCTCATATGTCTGTTTTTAGCAGTAAATATGTAAATGTATATGTGCAGCATTTATAAATTTAAATTTCTTTGTAAATAAATATTCTGTTTCATCTTTTTTTTTTTTTTATATATATTCCTTTGTTGATTAAAAATGTTTTCTTTTTCAAGTTAAATTGGATAGTTCTTCAATCAATTGATAATTTATTGTATTTTATCCTTACAGTTTTATGTTTCACTATTAGTTATTTTTACTTGGTATATCCTGTGTGATAAAATTGAAAATATATTATAGCCAACAATCTCTAATTTCCCAAAAAACTAATGAAAAATAAATAAAATAAGAGATGCAATATAAAATATCTACATTATGGTAAGAGGCAAACCATTTCATAAAAAAATATTTTATATCAATGATCAGAAATGAATCTATACATCGAGGATCAAATTTTGAACTATTTAAAATTTTAATTATAGTGGATTTATAATAGTTAGTGTTGTCCAAAATCAGTCTTGGTGATATACTTTGCAAAATCAAGACTAAGGCCTGCCTAACTTGTAAAACCAAGACCAAGATTGATAAAAAAATCCTTTTTATGAATAAAAATTAAGTTAAAATAGTCAACCTTGAAATAGTTGTAATAGTAAAACTTGAAAAATTTAGTTACCATATGTAAAGAATTGGTGTAACCAATATCCTTTGGAATTTAACTCTCAATTTTTAATTTGGGCTTAGGTTTCCCATGTCTGACAAATTACAGTAATATATCTATAATAAGAAGCTGATAGGTAACTGGAAGACTGTACTAGACTTGAACAAGACCAAGACACCTCATGGTCTCGCATTTGGGCAACACTAGTTGTGGTATTCAGTCATAAGCAATATAAATAAATTATATTTATTAAATTTACATTAAATAATTTATTTTTATTAAATTTACATTAAATAATTTATATTTATTAAATTTGCATTAAATAATTTATATTTACTAAATTTACATTAAATAATTTGTATTTATTAAATTTAGATTAAATAATTTACATTTATTTAAAGTTTTTTTTTTCTAAAGGTGAATATTAAGAAGAAAAATAAAAATAGTTTCATGATTGCTGACTTAGAATTGAGTTTCTGGTTTTCCAATGAAAGTTAATTTTCACTCAGTTTTTGTTTAATGTTTTAATAATTAATTAATTTGTTTGTGAAATTTGCCAATGAGAGAGTAAGATGAACACAATGGAAATCTTAATATGCCGAAGTTTATTGGAATATATTTTAAAAGAAATTAAACAGAAAAAAAAAACAAATATTGTTCTTTGATTTTATTATTTATTTTCGCGTGATATAAGTGATTCATATGCTTCATACAGATTGTTCAACTTCAATTCTATCTCCCAAACCATTCTAGTAAATAGTTTGTTACAATAATTACTTTTTAAATTGAAATAACAAAGACAGACTATTCAAATATTAGTTTCCCGCCGATCCAATATGGCCGTCCCCTCCGTATGACCGCACTGTATTATTAAGCCACTGTAAATAAGTGTACAAAATGAAATAATAGTTACAAAATCGGCTAAAAGAGGTCAGCACTACCCAGGAAATACGAAAACGGTATTTAGTTCAAAAAACTGTTGAAAGATAGCAGCACTATCCAGGGAACCAATGTAGGGACCTCGCTGCTCGAACGTGGTTCTTAAAACTGCCGCAAGAGGCCAGCACCATCCAAGGAAGCAGTAGAAACTGTATTTCTAGGAGCTGCCGCTAGATAGCAGCACTACAAAGACTCCTGGTCGATTCGAAAAGTGAGCTCCTTCGACTCCCCACTATCCTGATACAAATCGACGAGTTTCTCGCTAGAAATTCGAATAAAATTCGTAGTTCCTATGTTCTGCCAACAGATAGCAGCACCACCGCTATCAGGACTGCCTCGAAAAGTGAGCTCCTGTCATTTTATACCTTCCTGATACAAAATAAAGATTTTCAGCTCGGAATTTGTGCGTCAGACGCTTCTGGGACCAGTTATTTTTGTTTTTCTTGTTTATTAAAGCTCTAAATTAATTAGAATATTTTAAAATATGTTAGAAAAATTTAAAATAATTCCTTTTTGATCTTATTTCACCCCAAATTTTCACTATTTGATAAATTTTATGTAGAATTTATTTTTCAAGCTGCGAATTTATCAAAATATTTTGAATTGATCGAAAAATAAAAAATATATTCTCGTTTCGTCCAAATATAATAAAAATAACGGCAAATCTTCTTAATATGTGTTATTTCAACCATTTATTATATTAATAATACTTTTCTTTCCCTATAATATCTCATGTTTCTTATATTATACAGTTATGTTCGATCTTGTCTATCCATGATGCGAAATGATCGAAACATTTTAGAATTGTTCTGAAAAGTCAAAATTCTTGTTCTTTTTTCCAAATATTAAAAAATAATGAAAAATCTTCTTAATATGTGTTATTTTAACCATTTATTAAATAATAATAAATACTTTTCATTCCCTATAATATCACATGTTTCTTATATTATACAGTTATGTTCCATCTTGTCTATTCATGGTGCGACAGAACATCGATGATATATTTTCTCGAGGTAGGCAAACATTGTCTATTTAATTAGGTACTAAAAAATCGCATATACCCATTTGCTTTCCCATTTGGATCGTAAAATAATTTTGGCACAAAATCCAAAAAAAAGGTGGCCTAAAAAAATTTAGACCATTTGGCCTACGTAACCTCGTTATTTTGACATTTTTGGTGGTGTATGTCACGCCAAACGGCTCAATATTTTTGAACGCCACTTTTTTTCTCGATTTTATTAATACCCATTTACTTACCTACTTGGATCGTAAAATAATTTGAGCATAAAATCGAGAAAAAAAGTGGCGTTCAAAAATATTGAGCCGTTTGGCGTGACATACACCACCAAAAATGTCAAAATAACGAGGTTACGTAGGCCAAATGGTCTAAATTTTTTTAGGCCACCTTTTTTTTGGATTTTGTGCCAAAATTATTTTACGATCCAAATGGGAAAGCAAATGGGTATATGCGATTTTTTAGTACCTAATTAAATAGACAATGTTTGCCTACCTCGAGAAAATATATCATCGATGTTCTGTCGCACCATGAATAGACAAGATGGAACATAACTGTATAATATAAGAAACATGTGATATTATAGGGAATGAAAAGTATTTATTATTATTTAATAAATGGTTAAAATAACACATATTAAGAAGATTTTTCATTATTTTTTAATATTTGGAAAAAAGAACAAGAATTTTGACTTTTCAGAACAATTCTAAAATGTTTCGATCATTTCGCATCATGGATAGACAAGATCGAACATAACTGTATAATATAAGAAACATGAGATATTATAGGGAAAGAAAAGTATTATTAATTTAATAAATGGTTGAAATAACACATATTAAGAAGATTTGCCGTTATTTTTATTATATTTGGACGAAACGAGAATATATTTTTTATTTTTCGATCAATTCAAAATATTTTGATAAATTCGCTTGAAAAATAAATTCTATATAAAATTTATCAAATAGTGAAAATTTGGGGTGAAATAAGATCAAAAAGGAATTATTTTAAGTTTTTCTAACGTATTTTAAAATATTCTAATTAATTTAGAGCTTTAATAAACAAGAAAAACAAAAATAACTGGTCCCAGAAGCGTCTGACGCACAAATTCCGAGCTGAAAATCTTTATTTTGTATCAGGAAGGTATAAAATGACAGGAGCTCACTTTTCGAGGCAGTCCTGATAGCGATGGTGCTGCTATCTGTTGGCAGAACATAGGAACTACGAATTTTATTCGAATTTCTAGCGAGAAACTCGTCGATTTGTATCAGGATAGTGGGGAGTCGAAGGAGCTCACTTTTCGAATCGACCAGGAGTCTTTGTAGTGCTGCTATCTAGCGGCAGCTCCTAGAAATACAGTTTCTACTGCTTCCTTGGATGGTGCTGGCCTCTTGCGGCAGTTTTAAAAACTACGTTCGAGCAGCGAGGTCCCTACATTGGTTCCCTGGATAGTGCTGCTATCTTTCAACAGTTTTTTGAACTAAATACCGTTTTCGTATTTCCTGGGTAGTGCTGACCTCTTTTAGCCGATTTTGTAACTATTATTTCATTTTGTACACTTATTGGATGGTGCTGCTCTCTTTTATTGAGTTTTAAAACTATTATCCAAATGAAGTCCGTTTTAGTGTTGTCCGTTCTAGCCCTGAATAAGACCTGCAAAATCAGGTCGAAACGTTGGTTTTTAATACAATAGTTTTGCCACTATTTAGTTTATTTATGACCGCCATCCCGGACCATCCTTCCTTATTATCCAACTGGTTTGATAAAATTGATTGGTTGATTTGATTATATTGATATGGTTATAGAAACTATTATTCAAAATTCGTTTTAACTTATAAATGATCACTAGAATTGTAGTTTTCGTCTTGTTCTATTGTTTAAATGTTTATTAATTTAATTCTTTGCGTGATAGGCCTTCACTTGTCCTAAGTGTTATCTAGAGTAAGTTAGTATCTGATTCTTTCATTTCTTAAGCAATATATTATTTTATAATTTTTTTAATCATTTATCGCTAGTTTCTCAAAAGTGCATGTAGTGAGTGAAGTGAAGTTTTGAATAAATCTAGAGGTATAAACAGTGAATTGTGTTTATAAATACTGATATGTAGTAGTTGTGCTATGTATTTTTAAATATATAGTAAACCATAATAGGCGAAAGCAAATAAATATATTTCTCTAAAGTATATAGAATGAGTGAAGTATAGTTTTGAATACCTCTAGTGACATCGACAGTGAACTATATTTATAAATATTATGGATATTTAGTAATTTTGTTATGTATTTTAATATATATACAATAAAACATAATAGAAGAATACAAATAAATGTATTTCTGTGAAGAATTATTTTTAGTTTACCCTATTCTTTCATTATAATCAAACTCTGATGCTCATTTCTATATGTATTATTAACTACATATTCATGCATTATGAATGTATATCTAATTCAAACTAAAACTGTTTGCTAATTTTTTTTTTCAAATGTTGAAGGTAAGTTTCTACAATTTTCTATTTATCAAATTATTCATGTTCACAATAAATAATTCATTCTCAGTTTTCAAGATGTTGTTCATTTAAATTTTGATACTGGCCTTTATTTTAAATCTTTTGATAGTCGAAATCTTAGCATTTTGAAAATACTTTCAGAAAATTCTCTTGTGCTGATTGTTAATACTACAGAACAATTTGATTATAATTGATTTACTTGGTTTATATCATGGAACAAATTATCAGCATCCAATCATTGTTTTACTGCAAAATACAACTCTCAATGCAAAATTTTGGATGTTCATCAATGATGAAATTAAATCAGATATACAACAAATAAATAAATGTATATATTATAGACATAAATAAATAACAAAATCATAATCAATACAAGTAAATTAAGGATAAAGGGAGTAGTAAGAATATAAATAATAATAGAGATACATATTATTATACTTTATTTATATCCGCATAGCTTAATTTAGCGTTATTTACTTCTATTATTTTTGTTTTGAATCAAAGAAATGGAAAGTAGAAAAACAAACTGATTGAAGTTCAAATTTTATTTTTTGTTGTAGGAAATTTGGGTTGTGATATATAAACAAAACTTTTACACAAGTTTATTTGTTATATATTTTACAAAATTACATACACCATTTAAGAGAAATAAAAATAACCTATAGATATTTTACACTACATTTTTCTTATTTATAATATATATTTACTAAGTAAAGAATACAAGTAAGTGCATAAGGTAAATTGATATACATGACAACAAAAGAATGAATTATAGATATGGAATACATTGCACTGTTAAGTCAATGTTTAGTTTATAAAACTAATACTTTTCAATTTACAATATAGGTCTGAAACAGATGAAATAATTATAATAAATAATAATAATTAGCTGTAATAGATAATAGGTAGCTGTAATAATAATAATAATAGATAGCTGAGATTATAGACATTGCTGTGCTTCGGAAGTATCAAGTCTAGCAGCTGATTTAAAAAGTTTGTATAAACTTAATAAAGAAACAGTTAGTGGCATCGCGATTTCTAGCAATGACCTGGTACCGGTGTCTACTGTGGAAACTATTGACTGTCTGGGCCTCTTATCTCATGTAATAAATGAAGCTCGGAAAGCTGTGCTGTTGAATACTGCCAGAATTGTAAAAAGCTTTCTCAGCGTCCAGGTGGTTGGAGTTGATTCTCTCCCTCTCAAGTAAACAAAAACCCTTTTGTAAAAGTGCTGACAAATAAATAATAATAATACATTTCTTTAAGATATAACAAAATTCATGTTTCTTCTTAATTGTATATTGATCTTCTGTGTTTGTTGAACAAAAAAAAAAAAAAAAAAAAATAGATACTTGCTCGTCAGTTACTACATTCCTGCTTATAATGAAAAGTTTCTTAATCATCCAGCATACACAAACCATCAGAGGGATCTTAAACATTAAGAAAGTTGATTTGTTCAACAATGGTGAATATTATACTTAAACATTTCTAATAACTAGATAATTAATCCTTAAATTATAAAAAAAAACTGTGGATAACTAACTTTATGCTTTTATTTGGAACAGTAAAACATAAAATTGCAATACAAAAATTTATAACTATAACAGTTTATTGAATAAAAATTTTATTTATTCATAATTACTTTATATGTGTTTATTCCCCACTCCATAAATATTATATGAAGTGTAAAATTAATGTAAAAAAATTGAAATAATGAAAATACAACAGTAATATTCTTGTTTTGATGTCTTAGATCATTGTGTATGCTGGTGTAACATCTAAAGGTTCATTGTAGAGATCACAGTTTTTGCTTTAAGATTGTAATTGTTTTAGTTACAAAATAAGACTTATTTCATACAAATAATAACGATTAAATCATAAATAATAGAGGATGAATTGACAATCTTCAGTTATAGTTATATTTGTTATTTACAAAATCTTTTTTATCTATTATAGTAGATAAGGACAAAACTGTAAATTAGATAATTTCACTTTCTCTTTGTAAATTTTTTAAAATATTTTATTATAAAATTCCTTTTGCCACACAATTATTTTTTAAAGGTATTTATTATATTATATATTATATTATTTATTATATTATATATTTTATTATATTATATATTTATTATATTATACTTTTTATACTAATACTTTTCAATTTACAATATAGGTCTGAAACAGATGAAATAATTATAATAAATAATAATAATTAGCTGTAATAGATAATAGGTAGCTGTAATAATAATAATAATAGATAGCTGAGATTATAGACATTGCTGTGCTTCGGGTAGGTATTTATTATATTATATATTATATTTATTATATAATTAATTAAAGTATTAGTATATGAAAAGTATTATATTTTAAACGACAAAATTGCTCAAAAATAAAAAAAGGGAGTATCTTAAAAATAAAATAATTGAAATTGAAACTAATAGAATCGAAAATAACGTAAGAGACATGTACAAAGGCATAAACAGATCACGTAAATATGTAGGGCCCGTAACGTCTGGAATTAGGGATGATAATAACAATATTCTGACCGATCCGGTTGACATATTGAATAAGTTTAAGGACCACTTTGACAATATTTTAAATTCGGGAAATTATGATCTGTGTCCTCCTTCTGAGTACCAGAGTGCTGAACCATTAATAGAAGGACCAAGTAAAGAGGAAGTTGAAGTAGCTATCGGAAAATTAAAATCATATAAAGCAGCGGGAATCGATAATATTCCTACTGAACTAATTAAGGCATGCGGGGAAGCTGGAGTTTCTAAAATACATCGGTTGGTTAAAAAGATCTGGGTGAACGAGAAATTACCTGAAGAATGGAAAGAATCTATTCTTATTCCGATTCACAAAAAGGGTCCGAGGACGGATTGTAATAACTATCGAGGAATTTCACTCCTTCCGGTATGTTATAAAATATTCACTTCAATCTTAACCAGTCGAATTACGGAATACGCCGAGGAAATTATCGGAGACTACCAATGCGGATTTAGACGGAATCGTTCGACTATTGATCAAATATTTTCTTTACGGCAAATATTAGAGAAAAAATTGGAGTATAACGGCATTGTTCACCAGCTGTATATAGATTTTAAAAAGGCTTACGATTCTATTGACCGCCAGAAACTGTATAATATTCTAATCGAGCAGGGGATTCCAAAAAAACTAGTAAATCTAGTCAGGATGTGCTTGACGGAGACACTCAATAAAGTTAGAATCGGTAATAATTTGTCCGAAAAATTTGAGGTTCGTTCGGGCTTAAAACAGGGGGATTCTCTTTCGCCTGTCCTGTTCAATTTGGCATTAGAACATGCCATTAGGGAGGTAATGCGAACCGAGAAAGGGTTGGATCTGGGCGGGACAACATCCGTGCTGGGCTATGCTGATGATCTGGTACTGTTAAGCGAAGACGTTGAAACTATAAAACTAAATACGACAACGTTAATGAAAGCCGGTAAAGAACTAGGACTCGAAATAAACGTGGATAAAACAAAATATATGGTTAGCTGCAAAAATGGCGATACTACTGGTGATATCGATATAGATGGTAATATGTTTGAACAGGTAGATAAATTTAGGTATCTAGGTTCTACGATAACTAGAAAAAACGAAATTGAAGAAGAGATTAAGGTTAGACTGAAGGCGGGGAATGCTTGTTATTTTTCTGTGACAAAACTACTTAGTTCGCGCCTCTTGTCCCGAAACTTAAAAATTAGAATCTATAAAACAATTATCTTGCCTACAGTTCTTTATGGATGCGAAACTTGGCCGCTTACATTAAGGGATGAGCAGCGTCTTAAGGTTTTTGAAAATAAAGTATTGCGTAGAATATTCGGACCGAAGAAGGATGAGTTAACCGGAGAGTTCAGACGGTTACACAACGCCGAATTGCGTGAGCTGTATCCGGGTAATATAATTGAGGTAATTTCATCGCGGCGAATCAAATGGGCTTGTAAAGTTGTTGGGCTTAGTAACGAGAGAATTCCTAAAAGGTTAATATGTGCGGTGCCGAATGGTAAGCGTCCGAGGGGTAGACCGAAGCGAAGGTGGGAAGATTGCATTAAAGCCGATCTGAAGGGACTGGGTTTGGACGGCGAACGGTGGAGGGAGGTGTGTAACAAGCGATTGGTGGTGTCGGCATCGAACCTTCGGGTTCTATTTTATATTTTATTTTAGGTTTTTCTTCATCAAAACCTTATTACATTAACATCTAGGTTTATTTATGAACATGCATGACTACTGTATTTAGGCAGCAAACGTGAAAGATCACACTACTAGAATTAATTACTTTTATTAATTTACCATAATCATTATTGTAAAATAAAATTTTACTAAAACAAATCTTGGACTCAATGAAATAAAAAGGATCTCAGATAAAAGTTATGAATAATGTGAGAGTTAAATCTAAGTTCTTGTTAGGTTTCATGAAAAAAAATTTGTTTCATGCTTATATATAGTAGTGTTCTATAAGGTAAATTTCATAAAAATCATTAACATAATTAAAAAAGGTGACTGAAGGTATTCAAGAACTCAAGTACGAGTACTTGAATACCTTCAGTGCTCAAAATATGCCACGATGATGACATTTATGTATGGGTTGAAACGTCGGCACCAGTCAAAACTTTATAATGACTGTGTCCTGAATACTTATCAGCCATGATATGCAGTCAACAGTCAACAAACCCCCTTCATTAAAAATAAGTAAATAAAAATAAAATTAATCATCATAGCTCAACCACAAGAATATTGCAGACCAACAGCAAACTCATGTAACAATGAATCTCCTAATACTTTGAAAGTTCAGTTATGATATTTATATTTAAGGCGAGATGAAAACAAACATTTTAATTATAGTTCAATCGTTCATCAGGTCAATTAAGATACAGAAAGGGAACATTTTTTCTGTTATATTCTTCAAAGCAAGCTATATTATCTCCATTTATTTCTTTCATTATGCAATATGAAAAAAAAAATATAAACAATTTAGTCCAGGTAAACTCCTCTTCTAGCTTATTACCTTTAATTTTTAACTCTTCATCCAGTAGTCTCGCCTTAACAAAACATTTTTTTACATCTTTAATTGACTCTAATGCTGTAACAGTTGTACCAAATTCTTCAGGCAATGTCAAGAATAAATGACATATTTTATCAGTTTCATCAAATTGTGTTCCCATGTCCACTAATTCTCTAATAATAGTATCAAATTTCAAGAAATGATCTTCCATGCTGTCAACAACAGAATATTTTAGATTAAGTAACTTACGCCATAATGTCAGTTTAGAAAAAGCTGTAGTTCTCACAAAAACATCCTTTAGGGCCTTAATCATTAACTTTGCAGTTGTACAATCCTTCACTAAGTCAAGATGTTTGTCAGAAAGTCCTTCAATAATGATAGCTTTAGCTTTGGCATCATGTAAGAGGAATGTTTTCTTGGTATTTTCATCATTCGGTATTTCTTTTGTTAGCACATCCTTAATCTCTTCTTTTCCCAATATTGCATTGATTCTAAATTCCCAATTGCTATAATTTGACCCGACTAGAATAGGAACAGCAGAACTTACTTTGGCCATTGCTTCTTTGTTCTTATAATCACACACGATTACATGAGCATCATAAACTGGGTCCATAACGTGTTAATAATGGTTATAGTTTCTTTACGATACAAACACAGACAATAAAGAAACATTTGTTGTGGAAGGACACTACAAACATAGAAGCCATATCGAGGGAGTATACATTGTTGTGATCACTGACGGCACATCTGACAGTGTTGCCAGTAACAGTGTTGTAGGTAGAATATACAATAATAAATAACATCAATTAATTAATCCTAACACGAACAACTGGCTAGCAGATGGCTAATGACGGTACATACTAATGGACTATTACTTTGAGTATTAATTGTATTTGATATCAAAGAAATAATAATACAACGATTTTGTAGAACAACGGTCAATTTTGTTTATACATCCTATTATATAATGATAATTACTTTGGAAAAAAGAAAGATACTAACTACATATATGAAGTGGGGTTTCAGTGATACTTAAGTCCTAATAAATGTAATTATACGAACAATAATACTTTAATAGATAATTTTTAAATATTTTTACGATAAAACACGGTTACATTTTACCATTTTGGAAGGAGGAGGGCTTCAGAAAGAGAACCTCACTCCCCGTAGATCCGCCTGTGATGGTATCTAATGTATTTCACAGCCACCCATCAAGAATCTTTTGTACAGCCATCAGCGCCACTAATTATAGAGTACTCCCAAGACCATTCATGGGTCGTTTTGGTGCAGCATTTTTACTATAATTTACCAGTTTAATTTATTTAGTTTTAAATAGAAAAAGTTGATTCATATAAGTACATTTATTATTATTCAACGGAAGGAGAACTTGAGAGCCACATTGTATTTATCTTTGGCCTTGTACCTGCTCTTGCTCTTGGTTTTGGATGGAAGGTATCCTTTGCTGGTGGAATTGGCAGACTTTGACCTGGTAAGGCGGGAAGACACTCTTAGGGAGCTACTGCTGCTGAAGGATTGTGACCTCATTCCCTTCTTCCTGACCGAGGAGTGGAAGAAGTCGGTGCCGTTGAAGTGTTCCTTGACATGGTCCTTGAGGATGTAGACATCGCTGGGGTTGTAAGTGCAAAAGTGGCAGAGTATAGGCCCGTTTAGCCAGCCCAGGCACTGTCTCAGCGACGGCAGCTTCACGAAGCCCCTCTTAGAGAGGTGTTTGATCACTTCTATTGTTTCACAAAAATAATAATATTTTTTCAAAGTCAACAGTAATTAAATGTAGGAACAAGTTCCGATCTGCCAATCTAAGGTACAGCCTAGTTTCAAGATCACTTCGAGCACTGTTAAAGTGAATCCCCAAACAACCCGAGTATATTCGAAAGTAGACGTAAATGACACACCACGGCTAAGAGCTTATCGCGATAGTTGATTGTTGGTCATTACAAGAAATGAAAAAAAGCATTTTTCCAGTAACAGATAAAAAAACCTAGTTATAAAAAAATACCTATTATTCAAAATGTCATTGAAGGACCTCCATTCAATAGCGTATCAAATCTGGTTGTAAATGAGGCAGGATTTATTTTTAATATGTAAAAAAAAGTTATAATTTAATATTTATCTCTTACTATTCCGCCTCCCTCCTCTAGTAACTCGTCTTGTCGACTAGATTATACGGGTCCAGGAGAGAGGGCGGAGGATTATGCCAGAGTTAAAGGTACAACTCGAACTCATGATCTTCAGTTTATCAGGTAGCCAGGCAACGTGTATTTTGCATAATTACAAAATTACAGATCCAGTATCTCTGAACCATTCCGAGTCTACCTAACTACCGATCAGTAAGTTTCAGACACTAACTTAATGTTAATAAGTAAGTTATTTGTTTTCATCCATGTTGGATTCAATCGACTGATAGATTTCATCACTGGAATTGATGCTGAGTTTGCCTGGACTGCTGAATTCCATCCATGGTTTCCATCAATGAGTATAGAAACGGTCAGATGGATTTGTCATCGATGAGCTCAGCGCTTTAGTTACATGTCTATCGAGTACGTTTTCCATCATCATGAAAAACATACCATGAAAAAACAAATTTTTTGTCTGTTTTCCTCAGTAAACGCTCGGTTGTTGTGCAGTTAAAGAGAAAGCACTACAAATTATTACACAATATTTAATTATTTTCAAATAATTTAACACCAAAATAACATTACTTTCCATCTAACATAAAGGAAAATAAATAGAAGGTGATTCCTAATATTGGTCTAAATATTTTTTTTTCATCATTTATAATTTGATAAAAAAAATAGAGAACATTGCTTCAGATGATGTAAAACTTTCAAAAAATCACGGATATAAGCTTTGCAGTAAAACATATAAAAATCATTTAGAATACCATATCTTTGTAATGAATCGTTCGATTTCAACGAATTTTTTTTTATGTTTTAGAAAATTTTGTAAACTTTAAAATAACCATATAGACCGTGGTACAGCTCCCTTTTTGTCAAATTATTAACATTCGCCTGAATTCGTAATCATCTGATCGTAACCTACAAATGTTTTATTTACAAAAATTCTCAGAATTGGGGAGTTTTCAATCCGGAGGTCGGCAGGCTTTGTCTATTTAGGCCAAGCGCACCAGTGATGTACATTTTAAGGAATTTTTTTTTACTTATGCCGCCGTAATTATTACAGGTATAACTTCTCCATTGGACGTTTAGGATCTCTAGAGTCTCCTTTTTTCTATTTAGCACTTTAAATTTTAAAAAATATTCAGTTATGCAGGTATAATCTCAATTTAAAAAAACAGCTTTTTGCACTAGTGACGGACACCCCGAATTGTTCTAGTAATGGACAGAGAATCGGTACCAGTAATGGATACACCTCAGAAAAATTATAAATTTTTATTTAACAATAAAAATAAGACAACATAAATGTTCAATTTAATTTTTAAAAAACTGTTAGAAGGAAGGTATGAAATACACTGATCTCAAGAGCACTATAGAAACAACAATGATAGGCATTTTAAAATTTCCTTTTGGGAACTTTGTTCATACAGTTGTCAATTGAGGGTGTTGTTCTTCAATCTAGAAAAAACTGAAACCTTTAAATCAACAATGAAGCTTATTATTTACATTTTAAGACCTAACTGTCCATAACTGGTGCATTCAATCTAATAAGGAACTGAAAACTCATGAATACACAAGTGCTTTCCACTTGAATCCTTAAATAACTTGATCAAGAAATCGAAAAAAAGGGTGGCCTACAAATATATTGGGACTTTTGGCCTATATAACCTCGTTATTTTTATTTTTTCAAGGCCACTTTTTTCGACTTTGTGATCATATTATCTTACAATTCAAGTAGAAAGGAAATTGCTATTCATGAGTTTCCAGTACCTAATTAGATAGGCAAAGTTTGCCGATCTACAAATTGAAAGTGCCCCAATTTCGAGAATTTTTTAAAAAAATATTTTTAGGTTACGATGAGATAAAGTTTTTTTTATGAAGTTTCAGGTGGATGGTAATAATTTTATAAAAAGGGGTCTGTACCACGGAGTAATATAGAACACCAACAAAAAGTGTATAGTTCTTGAGTCAGTCAGAAATCTAATTTTACCACGGCTTGTAATTTTTTTTCATGCTTCTTTTCGTTGAAAGTTATATAGATAAGTTTAAAGGATATCGATAAATAGATTTTAAGCAAATTTAATTGAAATTGGTACATTCGTTTAGATCCTACAGTCTATACAAACACAGGTTTTTCGGTCGTCATCTTGAAAGGAAAGGGCGGATAGTAATGTCGAGATAGAAGGATCATCCTCGGGTGACCTCTGGCTTTGATTCCAAATAAAATAAAAAAACGGTTTAGTAATCTCAGAGAAAAGCCGCGGACGGCATAAGATTGACAATTTTTTTATTCAATTTTCGAATTCTAAGTATAGCGAAACGTAAAACCTCAAATTTTGAAGAGGAATTAAATTTTTTGGAAGACTACAATGGTTCATTATTGAAAGTAATAAACCAATTTAGCTCGAAGTGATCTTGAAATTAGCCGCCATCTTGGAGAAGCTAATCGGAACTAATACCTCAATGTCTTCTCTATAGGTTACCTTCAGATCTTAAAAAGAATCTTGTAGTGAAGGAGTTCCAATGCCAAATGGTGTTCATACCAGTGCCGCAGAGGTCGTGGCTGATGACGTGCAAGTGGAGTCTCTGCTGCAACTGGAAAGCATGGTATCCGAACCTATTGCAATATCTTGCTTATCTAATGTGTATTAGCTACAATCGTTATAGTGAAAACTAGCGCTAATGTCGATAGAACAACTATAAGAACTAATACAAGCGATATTATGAAAGTACAGCCTTGGCCAAAATTATTAGGCACCCACATATTATATTAAAACAAACTAGTTTTTTTTTTTTTTTTTTTTTGTTCTTTTCCTTACCTTGCCATTTAGGCTATACGGGATTTCCCCGGGCCGGAGGGCGAGGGTGGGGAATTTAAAATCCCCTCCGGCACCGGGACGCGAACTCGTACTTATTTTTGTCTCTCAAATCTTCATATATCTGGTTGCTGGGCAACTCGCGGTGCTGTGCACACGGTTTAGCCCATTCGGCCATCCCGCCCCAAAGTAAAGATTATACAACAATACTTTTTTTCGTAAGACATGGATATATTTCACTATTCTTTTTGGGGAGGAGGGAAGTAAACCTAAACCCGTCTCCCCTGTAGATCTGCCTGTGGTTCAATGAACTAGTATAGTTTAAAAAACAAACAAAAATAAGCATAATATTTGTATTTTAAAAAGCATGCCCTTCAAAGATAATGCACAACGTCATGGCAACGAGAAGTAAACAAAAACATGTTTATTTACCAATCTATTGCTATGAATACATTGAAATACGTTAGCTATTCATTTCGTCCCACTAGCGATAGAAAGTTTTGTTTTTTTCACCTCCTGTGGTCCACATTTATGAAAACGATATTTCATGGATCACGTTTATTACAATTTATTGTAATTCACTTTAATTTATTTACAGCGCATTGAATTCACTATACAATAAACTGGTCAACAAAATAAGTACGGTGGCATAGATCTTATTTTCTGCCCTCAAAAATGAATGTTGAATAACGAGGTGTCAAAAGAAAGGGAATTTCATGCACAAGTGACCAAAATATTCCGTTGCTTAAATTTGTACTAAAACTTCAACAAAAGTTATTAAAAAAAAGAAATGTTTCAAAACTAGAAATTAGAAAGCCGACGGTTCCACATCTTCGTAAAATAATGGTGTAGTAGACAGCCCCCTGTATTACTCCTTTATGTGACATTGTGTGAGGGAATGAGAAGGAATATATAATATATAGGAATGTGAGGTTGCACTGTGAATTGTACTCAATTATGCAGTGGACAAATTATTCATAGAAAAGTCTCATATCACAACAATCGATAAAGAAGGACGCTGGAAAAAGGAAAGCAGGAAGCAACAGCTGAAGAGGCACTTGAGGCTAGGACACGGAGGCGAGAGGACGCTAGGCCTGGACAGGAAGAAAGGAGGTTCTCAGAAGAGAGAGATACTACATTGAAGACTAAGAAATCAAGCCTACAGTTATAAGACTTTTATACATTCATTTATTACAGTTGTAAAATAAATTGTTTTATTATACAGGAGTGAAAAGTCATTTATTTATTTAGTTGTCCTATATGCCTCACGATTGAAGAATAACAAACCAGGTGAGTCAATTCATTCAAAGTGTATTTACTAAGTCCCACATTTCAGATATATATATATTCTTATTATTTCTTCTCACTCAGTGTCACAAAAGGTATTAGATTCCCAAATTCCCAACGACAGTTAAACACCCTCAAAAAGTCTATATCCAGTGCCGGGGTTTTGTTTTAATATTCAGGAGTGTAAATAACCTAGTTCCCAATAAAAGCGGAAGAATATTTACTATTCCCATCAAAACTAATAATTTACATTTAACTTTAACAGGTTATTTACAATGGCCTTTGCGTTTTGAAACTTTTATGTTACTGCTTTAACCATCCCCCTTTTAAGTTCAAAAATTCCTACCAGTAGATAAATTTTTTCAATTCGATTTTGGGATCAGACCTGGTCTGGCTCCTGTTGGGGCCCTAGCCTGTAGTCTGTAGTGGGGCCCCCTTATCAGGACTATATATCGATAAAGGGGCATATATATATATATATATATATATATATATACATATACATACACATATAATAACGATAGTTGGGACTTAGAAAGGGGGCCTCGAAATCATTTTACGGCAATAAAAATATACAAAATATTTATGTTGGGGCCCCAAATTTTTGCGAAAATAATCGAATACAAAACAATCATTTTTTGAGCCAAACATACCACATTACTTGATAAATACAAAATAACAACAATCGGGGCTCTCAAAGGTGGCTCCCCTAATCTTTCTATGGCAATAAAAAATCACAAAACATTTATGTTAGAGGCCTTTCAGGGGGGCCTCAAAAATTATAAGAAAACTAAAACAAAACAAATATTTGTAGCCAAACATAATAGGCTGTATATAAAAAAAAATTGCCATTTTATTAAATTCAAGATTTCAAATATTTTAATCCTATTTAATACTTAATAATCCCTTTAGAACATTCTCTGAACAGCTGAATCAACTTGTGAAATTATTAAATATGATGAAGGTGTCCTTGAACAGCGGGCGTTGGTATGAAAATTTTAGCAGTGGAGGTAAGACGTTGGAAAGGAAAAAGGGCTCCAGGCGACCATAAATGGATATTGATAAGGTTCTGCAGGAAGCTGTTGAGTCGAATCCGTCCACGAGTACTCGTGAACTTGCCATGGAGTGTGGTGTGTGGAAAGATACTGTTAGTCGCCATCTACTCTTCGTGGGGAAGGTGAAAAAGAGCAGTAGACAGGTCACTCACGAACTTACCCCTCAGCAATCAACTGATAGGTAAGAAATTTGTGAAAATTTATTGAAAAATCCTTGGCTGAAAAACTCCTGCCTCATCCACCATATAGTCCAGATCCTGCACCATCGGATTACAACTTATTTAGATCCATGGCCCATTTTCTTCAAGCGAAAAAATTTGATAATTTAACTGAACTTGAGATTGCAATCCAAGAGCTCTTTGATAGCCATCCCAAAGAAAGTTACCAGAGGGGTTCGATCAATTGGCTAACAGATGTCTAATGACGGTAGATAACAATGGACTATACTTTAAGTATTAATTGTATTTTATATCAAAGAAATAATAACACAAACATTTGGTTAAAAATGGTCATTTTTTTTATACACCCTATTACAATAGTGCTAGGTAAATACAAAATAACGATATTTCAGGCCTTCCCACTATTATTCTACAGTGATAAAAAAGTAAAAAACATTTATGTTGGGGTCCAACTGAAGGGGCCACAAAACAAATAAAAAACAATTATTTTTTAAGTCAAACACAAAATGGGCTTGAAATACGAAATGACGATATGTCGAGTCCCTATCATTTTACGGCGACAAAAAACACATTTGGAGCCCTTCGGAGGAGACTTGAAAAATTTCAGTGATAAATGAATACAAAACAATTATTTTTGGGTCCAAATATACCACATTATTTGGGAATTTAGGTAAAAAACCAAAATGAAAAAGTTTGAAAGGATGCCCTAAATAAAAAATGGTAAAGTGTTAAGTAAAGGAGGTAAGTATTCCGTCACAGTGGCACGGAAAGCTGTCAGCCAATTTAGTCCTCAAGTTCGCTCCTCCCTTCTCATTCATCATCACTAAAAGGTTAATCAAAACTGTATAACTGAATTTTTTAAATATAATTTGAGCATAAGTAGTTATTTTCTATAGAGTTAAGAAGCAAAATAACGGACTTATTCAACTCCTTTTCAATACATCTATCGTTAAGCAATCGAAGAAACAACATTAAGAAGCTCTATTACTCCATTAGTTACTAAATAAATCATTGTTAGATTGAATTTTTAGTAGATTGTAAATACATTAATTTTTAAATAAGACTACAATTACCAAAATTTTTTTCCTCCCCCATATACTAAAGAAATAAACCTGCCAACATCATCCATTACTGTCAAAAGATCCAGATCTTGCGCTTTAACATCTTTGATTGAAGGTATGTCTTTCTTTGGCAAAACTAAAAAATGCAATTCTGCTTTCGGATGTTTTTCTTTAATTACTATAACTTTATCAGTCGCATGCACAAAAGCCTTCGGTTCCTCCATCCAAAATAGAAGATCCCTCTTCATGGGAGGCCTATAAACCACCAGAAATTAAATTTTATGAAAGGGCCTTCCCATTACGCTAAATGATAGCACAAGTTATTACATTCTTGGAACTCTCCTTTGTGCTCCCAATATTTCATAAAGTTGTAAAATCTCATTCATTCTATGATTTGGTAGAAATAATAATTAAAACACTGTAGAGTTCACTCAATGATAATAACTAAAATGTCTTAACTAAGTACTAATATAAACAAATGAACTATATGCCAAATTAAATTCTTCTTTTTTTTTTTAACTTTAGGATAACAACTGAATATATAATACTGAATAAAATATACATTTATTCCTTGAACTTAGTTTTTGTTATAATATTTATTCTTTAAAAAAATAATGTTTTGTAGTAGTGATGCATTCATTACTAAAATTTCTAAAACATATGAAATAGTTTCTGACATATGTTTAGAAAAAAAAAAAAAAGTAAACCTCAATACAATTTAGCTAGGCTTAAACATTTTTTATTGTTTCAACAGTTATTTTTATGAACCAATAAATGTTTGTTAAGAGCATTGACATTCTTCGGCATGTGAGAACATTTGTAGCACTTTAACGGAGTTGCCAAGAAATTCTTACATTGCAGTGTCGAAGGTAGATCTATTCTTCCGTACTTCTCCAAATCTTGAATCACTCCTGCAACAACAAACATTGATTCAATAAAGAAAATATGTCAAAAATAAATATAAATTGCAAATCTACAGAGGAAAAAAAGTCTTAGATAGTATTTATTTACAATGGGTCATTAACCTTGTTGCTTAATGGCCAGAAAATAGAGGAATTAACCTCTGAGGTCTGAAAGGGAGCAAGGATTGGCGCAACAGTCCATTACAATTAAATGCAGTAATATTCAATTCAATTTATATTTTTATGATAGCTTTTTTTCCTCTACTACTTTAACACATCAAGTCAGAAATATAAATATTTTTACAACAAGAAAATGATACAGTATAATGGTAAATTAGCCCAAATTGATAAATTAAATCATTCGGAAGATTTAATTTTAAAAATAATATCATTTTCTTCATTAAGTAACTAATAAAAGTATTTTTCCTCATCAAACAACAAAAATAAATGTTAGTGTTTACAGAAAAAACAAAATATAATAATTGTTAAAGACCAGTGAGAAGAAATATTGATGGGAGTAAGATTGTTGGTAGTTAAATGGCTTAGAAATATGCTAACTTACTTTCTGATTCAACAAAGAATGGTGTTGTAAATGAATTCCAATGTCGTATTGAATTCATTCCAATGCCACAAAAATCAGTACTCAGAACATGAAGATGAAGCCTATACATCGTTGGTTCAACATGATATCCCATCCTGGAACCAGTATATTATGGTCACTTTTTTTATAATAACTTCATTTTTATGTATAATCCAATCTAAATAAAAAAATAAGTTAATTTAAAAAAGTTTTTCCTTATCAGGCAATTTTAGACTGCTTTTATGTTCTTATAAGTTCAGGATTTTTTTTTTACCATTGACAGTCTCTATTTTATTTTAAAACTTTATTTGTAGAGAAGCTTCCGGTGTCTGTACACCATATTCATCTCTATAATAAAAAAATAAAAATAAATTTACAAAAATATAAAAATAAATAAATTAATTTTTTTATTATAACCTTATAAATATCTACGCCACCATTGATTTTATCAAAAAAATGTGTATGATAATTTTAATAGAGATTTTAAAGTACTTGTTTTTCTTAATTTTTTTCTAGTTCTTCCCTACCTCACCTTAAAAGGCCTAAAGGCTATACAGGATTTTCTCGAGCCGGAGGGTGAGGGCGGGAAATTTAAAATCCCCTCTAGCATCGGGATGCGAACAAGCACTTTTTTAATCACATAACTTCGATTATCTGTTTGCTGGGCAACTCACGGTGCTGTCCATACGTCCATTCGGCCACCCTGCACCCAGTTTTTAAAGTACTTTATTTTTGCAAAAAATATCATTTTTCTGTCCTTCCTCCCAGCCCCCACCAAAACCCGATGTGGGATTCTTTGTGACTTTTTACTAGTAATTATGGGGAGGGTAATAAACAATATCTGACAAGTTTCATCTTTATTTTTTTAAGGCTGTTTTATCTCCTAACTTTACTGGGCTACCTTTCAAAGGTATTGAAATCCCAAAAAATCTCAAATTAAGGGTATATAGTGCTTTGATAAATTCAGTTCTAATATATGGTTGTGAGACTTGGCCACTAACCAGCACCCTAGAAAAAAGTGTTAAAAGATTTCAGAGAAAAATCCTTCAAACGATAATTGGAGCGATCTGGGATCAAAGTACTAATACTTGGAGAAGAAAGACCAATAAAGAACTGCTTACAGAAACTGGTCAATCAATATTCCATGTTATGAAGGCACAGAGGTTAAAATGGGCGGGGATTATAGCTCGTCGTAATCCATCTGGAAGCCTCAACATAAAAACGAAGGCCTCAACAGAAGGCAAAAGACCATGTGGAAGGCCAAAAAGCAGATGGATAGATAGAATTAACAAAGATGCAACAGAGCTGCGTGCAGATAACTTGAAAGAAGAAAACCCAAGACAGGCAGAGATGGAGCAGGCTTGTTAAGGCAGCAAAAGATCAGCATGGTTTGTAATGAAAACAGAAAACAAAAAAAAATATTTTGTCATCAGATCACTGACAAATATTGTTGTGTGAATTATTCAGATGGGCCAACTAGTATTTTAATAATACATTAACCTTTAAGCGACGATGAGCGGGAAGGATGGAGTGACCTTGAGGACAGAATACTCATACTCACCACTTAAGCGTTTTTATTTTAGACATCGTTCAAAAATTCCCATAAACTCCTGTCAGAGAAAAAATATCTACTGCCTCCTAGGCACGAGATCTCCTCATTTAACGAGAAAGAGAACGAAAGGCTCTCGACTCATAAGACTCCACCGTCACCTGGATCCAATTCTTTCTTGACTCACATATGACTCCATCGTCATTAAAGGGTTAAAAATAAAAAATTTCTTTATAAGAGTTATAAATGCTAAAGTTAATGTGATATTTGCACTGTATTTTATTAGTCAGTTCTAGTAGTAGATCCAGGAATTTTTAAATTATTTTTTTGTTTAATAATGGTAATTAAACTGAAATAAAAAAAAAACTATCCATATGAAATGAGGTTTAAGTGGTCTGATTCATGAACTATGAATCATCAATTATTATTATATTAGATGGGAAGAAATAAATGAAGATGGGCAGAAATAAATAATTAAAACTGAATGCAGATAAAACCAAGGCTATTATGATCGGGTCCAGACATCTCATCAGCTCCCTTCCTTACTTTCCTCTACTTAACCTCAATAACTGTCCCATCCATTTTTCTCTACAGGTAAAAACCTAGGAGTAACCTTTGACCAAAACCTGTCCTGGAATAACCATATCTCTCAGATTACATCCATAACTGCTCTTAAACAACTCCTAAGATTCCGTGATTGTATTCCTCTAAAAACCACAGTTCCTTGTAACCTCCCTTGTGTTCCCCCACTTCGACTACGGCTGTTTAGTGTATGGAGGGCTATCTGCCAGGCTGGAAATGAGACTAAAGAGACTCATGAATTGTTTCATAAGATACATTTTCGGGATCCCCAGGCGTTCACATGTTTCACTCTGGTACACCGAGTTGAATTGGCTTTATCCTACTTCCCGACGACAATTCCTCCTTGGTGTTTTCCTTTTCCAAGTCTTCAGAACCAAAAACCCTCCCTACATCCTGGAACTCCTTACTCTATGCTCCTCTAGAAATTCTCTCAATACTAGGTCTCAACCTATAGACTTATATATTCCCTCCCATAAAGCTTCCTCCTTCAGCAAATCCTTCGTGCTGCTTCCTTATGGAACTCACTTCCTAGCTCCATGCGTCAATCCTCGTCCACAAATTCCTTCAAACAACTCCTGTTCCAACACCTACTCCTTATTCAAACTTCTCCTAACGTATTAAATTACTTGCATCTGTACAATGTTTAATTTCAATCAAGTTTGTTTTTGATATAACTTCAAATATATTTGCTATATTATAATTAGAAAAATTTCAGATTACACAGCCAAGAAACCAAATCCAGGTAAAGAAAAAAACAAAAAAAACATCAATTCTGTCATCAACAGGACAGAACAGCTAATCCAACATCACTGCATCCAAATATCGCATATTAGTATCTCTTTTTCTGTCCTCATGATACCTGAATTGGTGAAACGTTGATGGTTTTTTTTTTTTTTTCTTTTTGTCTGCATTTTGGAGACATAAGGCTTTGTGGTTAGGAATTTTTCTAAAAATACTTACATCTCTCGAACATTTACATGTACATTCTTCTCATGTCTAACATTTCTACATGTCTTAACATTATGTCTTCTCTAACATTTTATGTCCATTCATTCTCTCTAACATTCAACATTTAACATTGTCTTAACATTCTGTCTCTTGGTTAGTTTGTTACTAATTTATATAATTTACTTAAAAAATTGCATAGCAATACTTGTTATTAGGATAATAAACATCTGCAAACTACGGTACTTGTGAAGAATCTGATCGGGGCGGAAACTCCCTTCTTATCTCCTGTAAGCTGTTGTTATCCTTCTGTCACGTGTGAGTTATTCCATTGTTTATTTTGTCATCTCTTGAAATAGATATTATTACGCTGTGGGAATTGCCTCCTTCAGAAGAAGAAGCTATCAAATATTTTCAAAAGATCGGGATAATTCCAAAGGTGAAATTCTGTGAAGAAGTTCATGAAATGAAGTTTGACAGGAAGACCAAGGGGAGATGCTTTCATAGCAGTTGTAACAAAAACGTATCTATAAGAAAAAGAACATGGTTAGAGAGAGGAGCAAACATTACCTTTTCAACAGCTTTAAAATTTATTTATGGGCTGTCTCATCATTTAATAACAATACAGTGGGTAAAAGAGCAGCTGAAACTATCGAACAAAAATGTGATAATGTGGAACAAATTTTTCAGAGGTTTGTGCCCATAACATGTTATACAGGTCAACTAAAAAAGTTGGAAGGCTTGGCAGAGTCATTGAAGTAGATGAGAGTCTTTTTAATAAAAATAAAAATTTTTTATATGTACATATCTTGTTTATAAAGTATGAACGTATATGTGTTGTATGCATTAAGTGTTTATGCAGTATTTTGTATAAAATGTAAAATAAAAATTCTTACAATATATATATTATAATGTAAATTGATGTCAACATTACATACTGTTTTTGAATATTGGCGCGAAGGTGGTAACATCACGAACTACTGACATAATGTACAGATGGTGGGGGAAGCAAGCCTCATGTAATGGCAGAAGGTGACCAGCCAGTGAGTGAAGAGGACATAGGTTAAAGAGAAGGTGACCAGCCAGTCAGTGAAGAGAGGTTAAGAGAAGAGATCCTATCCTGGCTCCAGTGGGTAAAACCCAGTAATAACTTTACCATTTTAGAAGATCTAGTTCGGCAGGGAAAATAGTTATTGGAATTGCAAGGGAGAGGATTTCCCAGAAAGCTTGAGTTGAGTGGAAGAATAGTGTTACCATTTTGGGATATGTGTTTAGCAGAACATAAGAAAATGTGTGAAGAAAAATGAGTTCAGTGTCACAAACGAAGAAACATGTAATATATAAAAAGGTTAGCTTGCCATCCATATTTGACTTTATTTTAAAATCAATCAATGTTTAATTTTAGTATAAATGAGGATGTATGTTAGTTGTCAAAACCCAACCTGAGAATTTATATATGTGTGAAAAATAAATGTTATATTGAAAAAGAAACTGGTTGTTTAATTTTGGAGGGGACGAGAACATTACAATATATATATATACATGTTGTAAAATAAAAATGTTTTGTTATTATTACATTTGTTTTTGTCTATTTCAATTTCCATTAATATGAAATTTGTTTTTGTTTATTTTAATTTCTATAGATATGAATATAATGATAGGGTTTATCAGTGCTCAGACTATAAACATTGGTAGAAAGCAGCCCATCCTGACCAGATTGTTCTCAAGTACCCAAAATACCAATAAAAAATACAATATTAAAGTGTTATGAAGTACGCACCAAAATGAATTATTCCCGATATTTTCATAAGCTATTTCCCTTCCGAACATATCCATCATTTTCAGTAGTTCTAGATCATCTAAGGTTACCTCTCTGATTGTAGGAATATCTTTCCAAGGTACCACTAAGAAGTGCCATTCCGATTTTGGGTACTTATCTTCCAAAACAACAAATAAGCTGTTACTAAAAATTACTTGTTCCGGATCTAACATAGCTGTTAATAGTCTTTTGTTCAGATCTGACCTGAAAATAAATAGTGTTCAGAACATAACTATAGTCTTTAGAAAAGTTTAATCAAATAGTTGATAAAGGTAAAACTCTATTATACAAATTCTTTCTTATAAGCTAACTGAAGAGATACAGAAATCCTCGAGTGGGTTTTCGCACGCAGAAGTCAGCCTGTATACCTGTACTATATATACCAGTAGTTAGTAAAAACCCTACTTGCCGGGTTAATTCCCCTTACCAATACTACACCAATTAGCGTGTTAATGTTTTGATTGGTCAGTTGTTAAAAGCTGATAGTTGAGAATATTACTAATAAAAAATTTTAAAAAATTAAGGTAATGAGTAAACTATGAGGCATCCATTAACGAAAAAAAGATAATTTCATTACGTTTAATAGGTAGACGGTATAATAATATTAAAAGTAAGAAAAAACACATTTCTTTTTACAGTCTCATGTATTTATGTTTTGAAGCCTTTAATTTCAATGCTCGGCACCATATTCATCTAAAAAAATTTTAAATACACATTCAATTATGGTATATATAAACAATATACATATATAAATATACAATAATTATATGGAAAAGCCTAAACTTTTTTTTTTGTAAATTTAGACACCAATCTATAATGATTGATAAAATTTATACAACATACAAAATCCAAAAATGGATTGAATGAGCATTGTTAAGGTATGTGGAAATATAGGCGGAGTCCTGAGTGACAATTAACAAATTTAATGCATAAATCTACTTTTCTAATTTATTGTATGTTTATATATGCATATTGTATATATATATATATATATATATATATATATATATATATATATATATATATATATATATATATATATATATATACACATATATATATATATATACATATATATATATATATACATATATATATATATATATATATATATATATATAATAATTTAATGTGTATTTTAAAAATATTTTCTAGATGAATATGGTGAAGAGCACCGAGAGCTTCAAAACATAAATATATGAGACTGTAAAAAGAAGTAGAGAGCTAACATATTTAACCTCAAACCTGATAAAATGTATAATTTACATTCCTTACAAATAAATAGGTAAAATACAATTAACTTCTCACAGCTTACTAACTATATAATAAATAGTAGTATATATAATAATATAATAAATAAATATATTCTAATCTTATAGGACAAATAAATATGTAATAATAAATAAATATATTCTAATCATAGATGACAAATAAATATTTTTTTTAATATTTCAATCAATATTGACTGATTTTTAAGTTAGTTATTTACAAATGAAAATATTCAAGAGAAACTTACTATAACGTCATATAATTAGAAATTTTTATAAAATTGAAAACATTATAATGGTTATTAATCATAATTAATGGCAAAACTAATAATTTCAATTGAGTCTTTCTAATTTTTATTTGATTTATTTTACTGAGTTTTAAAATACAAAAATCAACACTACAATTGTTTTAAAAATATATAAAATAACACATTCTTACCTCGATTTTAATTCAATTGTTTCTTTCTCCTCAGAATTCTCCATTTATTAAGTACTAAACTTATTAAAGTTTAAAGGAAAAATGTTTTCACATATAATTTTTCAAACAAACAAGGGTCACAAAATTAATGGTTATGCCAAATCATAGATGATAAAAATTAAAAACTCTAAGAATTAGTGGTATGAATGTCCCACATATAAAAACTAAAATAATTCAACCCTGAGTTGAAAATAAATAAATCTTTACATCATACACCTAAAAGTATTTAAAAACTGATTGCTTGATTTTATTTTTGTGCATCTCAACCTTGTTATCATCTGGTTTAAATTAACAAACACTTTGATAATTTTTGTATATACATAATTAAACAAGCATTTAACTTTTATCTCATTTAATTTCATAAATATTTTTTATTCTACATGTTTAGCTAAGTGTAGTTTGAGAGCTGGCATATTTCCAGGAAGATAAGAGCATTTATGACATTTCAAAGGTGTCTTCAAATTTAAGCTACATTGTGATGTTGATGGAAGATTTACCCTTCCTATCGATTCGAGATCTTTAATCACTTCTGAAACATAAAATTATCAATAATTAGAAAACATATTACTTACTTAGGAAAAATACTAAAACATAACTTAAAAAGATATTGAAGTCAAATACAACTCAAGAGATAAGCTATAATATAAAATATATTTTATTCTAGTCAATAATTTCTAAATTCAAATATGATTTATATAACAATTACGTAAACTTATAAAATTGGAAAGGGGATTACAACCAGGAAATACTTTTATTCTGTGTAAGAAAATAAATGTATTCTGTGTGATTGTGTATGATGTCTATAAGCTGAGAAATACCAAACAGATCTTATGAAAAAAAAAACTATTTAAGGTATGTGGTTTATACCACACAATATAAGTGAAAACATCAACAAGACGAGTTTAATACTATGAAATATAATTTATGGATAATAGCTCATTATAAAGAAGATGAAATAATGAACATTTCCCTCGCTTACAGTATGCAAGTCTGATTGTTAGTTAGTTTCTGAGATATTTCAATTCATATCTTAAATAAAACTCATTATCACTTGATTTTCGACAATATTTCTTGCCTTTTCCCCTCTCTAACACAGTGTCGTGTTAAGATAAAATTTTAAATAATAGCTCATTACTAGAGAGCAGATTTTCGTGCAGTAAAAATCTGAGAACGTACAGTAAAAACTCAAAATGTGCAAACTAAAGTATAAAAGAGTCAAAATATTTAAATAAGTGTAATTAATACCTCAAACCATGCTAAAATCATTTACTTTATTTAAAATATTATATAAGTACATTAATTAGTTTGTAAGTTATACGCTGCATATATACATAAAAAACATATATTTCGACTCATCTTTGTATTAGCTCTCAACAAATTTTTATATTTAATTCAAAATAAGTCTGAATCATTTTTTAGATTAACAGGACCGTAAAACTTATAAAACACTGGATCATCTCTGTTATGGCTAGTTGAAATAAAAACTTATTTTTAGTTATTTATTGAAATTGCAATAAAGCATGTGATGAAATAATACAGTATTTCACTAGATTCTAGATAGATATTATCTATAAAATTTGAGAAGGAGTTAGTCGGGGGTGCGGTCAAATAAATACTAAATTAAAATATAATAATTATTTCAATTTTCGACTAACTCCTTCTCATATTATATCAACGGTCAACCATCTCTACATCATTATCTATAAAATTATTTATACTAAAATATAGATAATAATCCTCTGAAAGTAAAATACTTGACATGGTAAAATTTAACAAGTGCCCTACATATCGACTGAGCCAGTATCACAGATCTTATTGCAGATTGAATTAAAAAATGGCCGAGGGTGTACCTTACTTAAATTCATCTCAGCTTTGTGTACTTTTGTTCTTCATGCTTGCTTGAAAGTAATTAACAATCCCCTGTCCCTAGATTATTTTCAGTTGAGATCAAGGTCTTAATTAGACCACAAATTTCAAATTTTTAAACAGTACGACTGCTAAAAAGAAACAGACAAACCCCCGACTGTTCGTCTTCAGTTGACGTTAGGTTAGGGCCTTAATTACTAAAGGTTGTCTCAACTTTTCTAAGATCACTTGCCTCTGCCTACTTTCAGAAATACTTGCCCATTTCCACAATTTCATCTGCAGAGGGATTTTATGCCTAGCTGTCATGTAGTGACAATTGCGAAATAGAATACTTCAAACATGTTTTCCTAAAACAGTCTATAAAGAATCTTTATTCAAGTGGACTTGTTAATTCTTATATATTTTTCCTAATGTCTCAAATTTAAATTATGTTAGTCGTATTTACTTTATAAAATGTATTTCTATGTTTAAAATTTATTAATCAAATGAAACTCGATTGATTACAAGGATGAGGCATCCTTAATAGTGATGGGCAAAGCTGTTTAACATTAATAGCAGTTGCAACAGTTTCTGTTACTTTCAAAAAACAGTTTAAAAAAAAAAAGAAGAGAAGTGGTCTTCGAAGTAATTATCAATTTAAATGTTAGTGAAAATAATGAACAAATAGCAATTAAATAGGAAAAGGAGTTGCTAAAACTGTTTACGAAACAATATAGCTGTTTATAGGTTGCAACAATGCGATGGCCGTGTTTCATAGAAATAACTATTAAAAACAAAAAGGGTAGCAGTGCTTCTGCAAGGAGCAGTTTCGGAATAAGTTGCAGAGGACTGTGTCTATTTCAGAGGAATCTACCTGCTTTGGAGAGCTTTATCTGTTTAAATTAAACAGCTTCTCGAACTGTTTCGGAATAGTACAGCTTCGTTAGCAGTTTTATAATTTAACAGCTTCTGTGGCTGTTTAAATTAAACAGATTCAGTGTTTCCTTCTTTTTCAGTCGGGATCGCTGTCTCCACCTATTAACCTTTAAAGTGAGTTATCTTCCTAAAATCAGCACTGAGTTCATCGATGGCTTCGGATTGCTCTGCTTAGAGATCTATTCCATAGCATCGATGAGCTCAGAGCTGATTTTAAGAACAACTTGCTCCTTCCAAATGGAAGGTAATCCTTGTATCTGTTTAAAGAAAGTAACTGTTTAAATTAAATAGATTACTACTCGACAACCCACCACTAATCCTTAATCATGTGTAAAATCATTCTATATTGTAAAGGTTTAAAAAAATATTAACTTGTCCTTCTATCAAGCGGACTGTCATAACTAGAGATATCAAAACATTTGATGATAAAAATTACTTTCAGAAGGAATGAAAAACCCCGTTGTGTATGAATTCCAATGCTTCTTAGTCTTCAGGGAGACTGAATTGAAATCATCACTGATAACATGCATGTGCAGTCTTTTCATCGAAGGTTCAGCATGGTAACCAAACCTGTAAAAGAAATAGATTTTATCTATATTTTGATCTGATAAATAAGTAACCTAGACTTGTACCAGCAAGAAGTTATTAATATGCTTATGAACGAAACTAAGCCATTCAAAAACATCAAGCGATTTAATATTACAATAAATAAAAAAAAAAACAGGGGTCTATCTCAATGATTAAGAAACCGTGCTCCTAATGGAGTACAGATGTAGTAGGTAATTATTAATTTAGTAACACCAACTATTGATTGATTCTAAGGTCAGGAGACCTGGCCTAATTGGGAGATTGCCACTATACAAATATCTTTTAAAAGGGTCAAGATCCCTTGTTTGGGGGTACAAATGGGACTCCGAGAATAGCCAAGGATTGTTTTCACAGTATAACCTCCCTTTAATTAGATCATGATTTACAACTTCAGCAAACTCCCTACTGGTTGTTTTCAGTTAAAATCAGGGCGTTAAACTCTCAACAGATCCTTTACAGTGAAGGTCGGGATCTTACCAGATGGTTGTCACTTCTCTCTACTTTTAAACATACTCGACTATTCTCAGGAATTTGTTAATGGTATGATCATGAGATCTTGTGCAATTGATGAAAGTGGAGTGACATTTGTACAGTAGTACAAAGAGTAGAAACTAGACAGTCTAGCAAGTCTCTTTGCTCAACCATTGATCTCGAAACAGTACTACCTCACAGAATACTGAATCGAAGACCCTGCATAGGTTATAGCGGTATTTTAGATATTAAACATGAAATTGGTAACATTCAACTAAAATCTGAAGTGTTCCTATGGGTTGATTTAAATTACCAACATTTATTTTCATCACAAGAATTAATAAATAAACTATTGGTATCTAAATTAATATCCTTCAAAATCATTGCTATAAACACAAATATCAAAATATAATATAAGATTAAGTATGATAGCAAAATTACTTGAATTTCCTTCCACCACCTTTTTCTCTAGCAATTTCACGACCTTTCAAGTCCATTTTCTTCAATAATGGTAAATGAGAACCGGTTAAATCTTTTATAGAGGGAATATTTTTCCATGGCAGGACTAAAAAATGGACCTCGGCTTTAGGATAACAATCTTTAATAATGACAATATCGTAATCATTATGAATCTGCAAACGAGGATCTTTCATTGCGTCCAATAAACCGTAAGTCCATGCCATTATGTTTTCAAATTAAAAGAAAAAAAATCTTTAATATAAAATCAGGAGAAATGTCACAGAATAGTTCCCAATCTGCTGTTAATAACAAACAACATGCGAACAACAACCTTTACATGAATTAGACTAAGACTGAACTGTTACATAACCTACTCTCGGTTTAGGATCGTCGGTTGATGTAAAATGAGAATTGTCACTTTATATTTTATAGTTTTATGTTAGATTGTTACTCTTAGTTATGTATTTTCGAAATTTAAAGGGAATATTGCTAATTCACACATTAGTGGTGATATTCATTAATCTTTCTTTAGGAAGTAAAAATGTACCTTGTACTCCAACTGGATTTTGTAAATGTGAATTTCCTAATGGTATGGGAATAGATTTGATATCTCTTAAAGGAACACATTTTAAGTAAGTCTATAAAATATATTTTCTACATGCCATTTCTTATAAATCTTAGATTTATCAAAGCATTAGCAAATTCATTCTAGTAATATTAATACTGATTAGTGTTATTTTTTATTCTGATTCAGTTTTTAATAAATTTATAAAAGATGAGTGCTGATCCATCATCAACATTGTTATTTTTCTCTTGATTTAACTTTACTGTTTATTTCACTCTTGGTGGTTGACAGTGAAGTGTCACTGAATTTACTAGTGTTAATTGTGATGGATGACACCACAATAGGATTTTGACCACAAGAAGTGATTTCAGTTATGTATACTGTGATAACGAGCCATTTCCATTCCGCCTCTTATCAACCAACTTTAACTTTTATTATTTGTTCAGATTATCGAGACCATCATTTAATTAAAGCTGATAAAATCCCTAATTTTAACTGAAAAGGACAAGTTGGGAATTTGTCATAAGTCATGAATCAAATTCTATGTAAAGGAAGAGTATACCCATAAAAATGTCAATATTCAGCCATTCTTGTAATTCCATTTATAGTGTGAACGTGAGATCTTGTGCCTACTCGAGTGGAGTAACACTTTTTTTCTAATCATATTTTTTATTCACGAGGTTTAATCAAACCTATTCAAGCCTATTATTGCCCAGGCAGTATTCGAACCGTAAATGCTATTCTTGAGAATGATTAAGTGGGTAACATTTTAATAAGCTCAGCAACCACGGCCTTTAATGGAGCAAGGCTTATAAAGTAGTGTATTTTCTTCCTTTCATAAGTATCTTGCCTAGTTGACTGGCAAGTTTGTTAAGACATCATCCAGCGGCGTTCAAATCTTAACTGATGTGGATCAGGCTTGAGTAGTTTCTTTCTTTTTTTTAAATTTGTGTGTTTGGTATTAAATTCTATTTAGTCTATTAACAGTTTTGGAAGGAGGTGATTTGGCATACATTATTCTCTGACTTAAAGTTTTTCCCTGGTGGGTTGGGTGTGCCCCAGAAGTGTCTCTCGCCAGCTGATAAAATAAATAATTTTTTTCCACAGCCAGATTCAAACCCAAGATCTAGATTTAAAATCGCAGTACTTTATTCACTGAGCTACCCTACTTCTTCTTGAAGTGGTGTGTATTTAAATAATACTCAGTAAAAATCAATTTATAAGTAGCGGTTAGTTTTAGATTTTTTCACAAACTTCTTAATACGGTGATGTAAACCGTATTCATACAAATAACAAAAGTTATTAAAGCTGATGATTTTTATTTAGAAATTTTAAGTAATTATACTGATTAGCTCCAATTTCATCCCTATGATTAATATTTTGTGAAATAAAATAATATTTTTGTTTTTTATTAGTATTTCAGCCACCAAAGATGAATTCATACATTATTACCCTTGTAACAATACTATTATTCCGAACAATGTGACCACAAACGAATGTGCGGCTGGTGCTTCTGTAAGTAATACTTGTCATCTATTTTTAAAATTATTAATATCAAAATAGGACTAGTAATAATTATAAATATATATTTATATTTAGCTCTGCTTGGAGAAGCATATTGGAAATGAAACTAAATTTTTTAACTTGGGCTCGATAACTGAGAGTGCTTTCAAATGGGAGAACATAAATCTTAACCCAGAAATTAATTTTAACCATATCAGTTGGTAAGTCAATTACGTATATAAAGAATTTTATATGCTGCTTTAACTAAACTCTTGAAATGATATCTTGACTTTCTTTTAGGTCAACGAGGATCACTCTGGTGTGTGGTTCTTCAGAAACACCTGTGTTGGAAGTAGAGTCTGTTTTAAATGACCAAAAATTTGTGAGTTCTATTATATTATTTATTTTCTTTTTTAAATTTATTTTTTGAGATGTAGGTTAATTTTGCAGCTTGTAACCCTCCAGTGGGCACACCTTTATCTGAACACCAGTATGCGCAGGATGCATGAAAGTTCACCATGGTAGTGATTGTTTAAATTCTAATTTTAATATTTTGTACATTAATATGTATTTATAGAATTTCTAATAATATTTATTTATATAAAATTGTTGTAAATTAATTTTTCTGTTGTTTTTAACTTAATTTTGTGATAGGGAAACAAACATGTTTACTTTTTTATTTTTTGTATATTCAATGTAAGACAGGACATATTAAATAAAAGAAATATAAAAATATTTTATAAACTTTAATTTAATGAAAAAAAAAAAAGGAAATATAAATTATGTATACTTGATAACATAAAACATAAGGTTGATGATAAGATGACTGAAATGCCGGCTGGCTGATGGATTCAAGGCCGATAGAAAAGCGCCATGTTGGTAGACCTAGAACTGTGCCTACATAGATGAGCTCTTGGAAAAGAACGCTCTATAAAATTGCTCTGGATAGAGATATGAGAGATGGATTGAGGCTACTCCACGCCTAACATCACTAACGAGATGAGAAAGAAAAAAAAACACCATTCTAATTCTATTTCCATTTAATAAAACATGAAGTATATAATTTAGAAATTTATTTTAATAATTTTCTATCTCTAGGACAGTTGTTTTATAATTATTTTTATTTTTAAGTTTATTTCTTTTGCCAGGCATACACGATCCGGTATACCTGTGAGGTTTACCTCTACAGGTAAACCGGAGCGTCTGTGCCAACCGCTGCAGGTGACCGGAGATGAATTGAAATTTAGTATTTTCTATCTACACAGGAGTGTAGACCTGAACATGTGTGTGAGTCACTCGGGTATACCTATACAGTTTTTAATCAAGTAAACCAATCACGTTGTCTACGTGTTTGCTCGCTATCTCTCGGCTTAGCTAAAATCTTCTGGTTTACTATAGTGTATGTGAGCTCTAGCCTGAACAAATATATCTTTCCGATTTACCTGTGCTGGTTTACCTGACAGGTATACTGGAACGTGTGTGCCTGGCCTTTATAATTTTCTATTTGTTGCCATTCTCTGATATGTTTACTCACATTGCTATGTTTCTGTTTTAGGAGTTAAAACTAACTTCCGAAAAAGCATGCGTCGGAACCGTAACCAATGAAGGGCACTCAGTATTTTCGACATTCTTTATAATCGTTCTTGTACTGTTCCTCTTTTATTTTATTTGTGGATTTTTGGTGTTGAGGTTCATTAGAGGAGCTCGTGGCTGGGAAGCCATACCGAATGGTGAATTCTGGAAATCATCATGGAACAGCCTCAAGAAGGTATGATTGATTGATTTTGATTACTTTAAAATTCTCTAATCAAAATAAATATCTAGAAAATTTAGTTTACATATATTTTTAAAAATTATACAAGGGTAAATCTGTAGTAATTACTAAAATATAATTTTTACTTATAAAAAAAATATTATATGTGGATAACATGAAATTATTTTCTAACAAATAATTAAATTTACTAATTGTCTTAGATTAACAATATTATTGATCATCATTATTTAATTTTCTTCTAGGTTTTATAATAATGCATAAAAATTTTAATGTGCCTTTAAGTCTGGGCACGGAACTCAGTGTCCTTTCCTCAAGTCTGCATCGGCTGCTGCAAGGACCATGAATTGACAAAAAATAGAACTAATGCTTGAAAGCCCTCTTTATGTGCATTTAATGAGAACTGATTCTACTTGTTTTCAAAGAAAATTGTGTCTAATTCAAAATTCTGCAATTGGGTGTTACTTGAATAGAATAGGTTTTTGTTATAATTTTCTTACAAACAAAAAGCTTGATCTTAAGACAAAATTTAAATCTACTCTTTCCCTGTTTGCAATGCTCCCTTTTATATTAACAAAACATTTGTACCTGAATTGAAAATGTGTGGAATTATTTTAGTCCGTGGTACAGACCCCTGTTTCTCAAATTATTAACATCTGTCTAAAACTTCATGAATGGCTTCATCTTTGTTGCTATTTTGTATTGGCTATTTTTGTAGGCCACCTTTTTTCATGATTTTGTGATCAAATTATCTTACTATTCAAGCGGAAAGGAAATGAATGTTCATGTTTTGTTTTTTTGTACCGTATTAAATATACAAAGTTTACCTATTTACTGATTAAAAATGCTCCATTTCAGAGAATTTTAGTTAATAAAAAATGAAGATGAAGCCATTCACGATGTTTTGGATAAATATCAATAATTTGATAAAAAGGGGTCTGTACTGTGGACTATGTTTTGTATAACTTAGGTCATTTATTTATTAAAATTGTTTATCAATCCCGATAAATATCTTAAAATAATCAATTTATGAAATGAAAACAAAAATAAAAAATTGTATGCCTATACTTCTATAGTGAGCCATCAGTTTCATTATTTTTATAATATATTATTGGTTTTCCAGACATGTACATATTTCATGAGTGGCTGTCGAAACCGAGAAGTTTATGATACAATATAAGCACCCAACACTCTCAAGAAAATATCAAAGGAAATCCGTTAATTGAAGAATCTCACTCATGCAGATCAATGACATTCAAAAGCTATTATTTTGTTGATTAACATATGTTACAGGTACAGCTAAAAAACATTTTTGGGAGTTGTAATTCTTTGAAAATTTCCTTGTATGCATTACTCTGAAAGTTATTAATTGTATAGCATCATATTTTCCCCCTCCTAATTGTTAAGATGGATGTTTTTGTGCTTTCAATTTTAATTATTTATTTTTTTCATGATTATAGTATATAATTAATAATTGTCTTATTAAAACCAAATTCCATTCTCTTTTGGTATGTTAAAAATAAAAAAAATTGATTTGGAGTGTAATAGTAAATTAAAATTTGTTTTTGATACAATATAGATGAAGCTTACAATAAATATTTAGAAAGTAAATGATTAGCTACGATATTTTTAAAAATTGTTTTGTAGAATATTTTTTATTAATTTTGAAATATACGTTTGTTTATGATGCTCCCAATAGACTGATATGTGCAATAAGGCTTTTTAAAAGGTTGTGATTATAAAATTTATTGTTTTGAACCACATGCTTGCAAAATTATAATGTACTGGTCTGTATTTCAGAATGTTTCAATTTATACATCATGTATAGTCCATAATAGTTACCGAATAATAACATTTCTTTGTAGAAGTTAATAGGAAACTATTTTTATGTTAATTTATTGTGTGCATTATTGAGGAAAGAATATTGATTTTACCAAAAATCGACATTTAGTATTCAGAAATATTAGGCACATGTAGCATTAAGGTTATTTCATACTTTGTTATTGTAACAATAATTCTTATTATTGTAGGAATTAATGTTAATATAAACTATAATATGTTGCTTTAAGAGTAAACTGTAATTATTTATAATAATAATTATGATAATTTTCAATAACTATCATTTATAATTGTAATTTATAATTTTCTTTATGACAATCTAAAATTAAATCAACTAGTCAGTATTATCATATCTTTATAAACTCTCTTTTGTTTCAGTTTTAAAAAGTTATAATAGAAAAATCATATTTAAAATCAGCTGATTTTACAATGATAATATATTGATTAGAGCTCAGAGCACTTAGGCAGCACTAAATTGAAACTAACATTTTATTTTTCTTAATCCTTCAATATTACTTACAAAATATTTACAAATATATACATACTTTAGAATGCTACTTATATCATATTTTATTATACATAATTATTTATAAATATATTGTAAATAATATTGGGGGGTTACAGAGAAAAAAACAAAATTTTAATATCAACTTAATGTTGCACTAGCTCGCCCTCAACTACCCACTAATTGTTGTCTAGCTATAGTTTAATTATTGTATTCTGATATTTTATTTTAAATATCTATTGATTTATTTTTTCAATTAATTTATATATTTATATGTGTACAAAGCGTACACACGTAGAATTCTTCTGCACAGCTGATTGCATTTTTATAATTCTTAAATCATCTTGCCATAAGAAAAGTAAGACAATATTAATGTCAATAATGGTATAAATATCAACATATTTTTAATGTATACTAGGATTTTAATGGTTTTATTTTAAAATAACAATTTTAATAGATTAATTTGGGAATTATATTTTTAATATAGTTTTCAAATTACTCTGATCTTGAGATTCATTGACATACACATTTGTTCTAGTTAAGCTATTTTTGCCATGAAACTAACTTCTGTGATAATGTAAGACTAATTAAAGAAATATTTTGTTATGGAAGTAAAATTCTTAAAAATTATATTAATTTAATTACAGTTATACATCTAATTATGAATAAAAATTCTGTTATTCTGTTCTTCATAGATTTTCATCTTCCTAAATGTTTCTCCTTATATATTAAGATTTTAATTTTCTTATACTTACTTTTTCTTGTACCTGGGACTAATAGTAAATATTGCTATTCCGAATCAATGCAGTATTTAAAAAGAGTGAAATGAAGAGCAAATATTCAGATCTATTCATTGAATTCACTACTGTATAATTTACAAAATCCTCATCAAGCCAGTTCTTACTTGATGATCCGAAACAAATTTTAACAGTCGAGGATGAAAAATCAATCCTTATTTTCAAAAGGAAAATTAATAATACAAAGGATTTTTGGGTCTATTGAACAAGGGGGACAAGAAGGCGACACAATGTAGGATACATACCTAACCGTCAAGTTGAGGTGTGATGGCAGTATAGGATGGATCTCTCTATGGAACTTCAGGAATTCTAAAAAAGGTGAGTAAGTATATTATTTTCTGTTTAGAACTTCTCCAATAATTTAAACTATTGGAGGCGAGGTGGCGGTGGGGCTAATGCGCTTGTAAAACAAGTGTTGTCCAGCAGCCTGAGAAACGGAAAATCTCAGTGCCAGGGGCTTTTAACTCCAGCATTAATCCCTCACCTTCTCCCTAGCCCGTAAAAAAAAAAAAACCATATAGCTGAAAGATACCAGAAAAAAAAAAAATTAAAATTATTGTATGTTCTGAATCAATAATTTCACATCCTTATTTTGATGTGAGGCCTTGATGGCCAACAGTATCAGGGCATTATTATTATCTTACCTACCTCAAGTCAGAAACTGCATTAATTCAAATCCATCCTGGTAAGGTCGAATTTATTTCGTCGCGGACTCACAGAATGAATTTCTACCTTTAAGCATTGGCTAGAATAGATTAATAACTCTTTCTAACTGGAGTACATGGGATTTTAAACGTCAAGTAAACATAAAATTGTTTTTTGATATTTATAAAGTTGAAAAAAATTGTAAAGTGTTTGATTGATAACTCTTTTATTTTTTTATTGACACTCAATAATTAAATGCTGGAATATATATATATATGTATTACATTTATTAACTATTCCTGTAAGGTTGACAAGCAATACAATAGTAAGTCTCTTAAAAAAGATAAATTTTAATTTATAATTTTCAAATAATACTTAATAATTTCATAGAATTTAGAGCATGGAACAATTTTTTCATTTCATGTTCCCTAAAAGTACTTAATGATTTTAGTGTCAGCTAGTAGGATTAAAAGTGAATTGATGGGGTGACCTCTTTGGTGCTAAGGAACCGTAATGGGTATTTGACAAGATATCCGTCGTTATGGTAAGTACATACCGAAAAAATATCAGCCTCACATTTCCCAGTGATTTCAATTAAATGAATGTAACTTAAATTGGCAGAGGAGTGCT
Source organism: Nezara viridula (assembly GCA_928085145.1). Taxonomy (NCBI): domain Eukaryota; kingdom Metazoa; phylum Arthropoda; class Insecta; order Hemiptera; family Pentatomidae; genus Nezara; species Nezara viridula. The sequence goes on from OV725080.1 coordinate 1,267,746, forward strand.
TTCGATAGATCTTTGGTTCCAGATTAGAAACATTCTGACGATTTATAGACCAATCTTATTATTCGCAAGCAACTGCGCAGGTACATTTAATTAAATATATAATGACATAATTATATATTTAATTACAAATAATTAGTGATAGTGTTTAACTGTTATACGGTTGGTTTTTTCACATACAACTATTTTATAAATTTATCATACAGATTAATTAATTTTTAATTAAGTTTAGGAGCTCTTTGAAAATAGCAGAGAGAATAAGAAACTATGGTCTATATAAGTAAAATTTTGGTAATCTAAAGGAATCAAAGCTCTGTGAAAAATTTGTCAAATGTTTATTCAAGTTATTTAATCATTTCCTTCCTGTACCATGGCCGTCTTCTTTTTTAATAATAAAAAAATAATTTTTTATTATTAAACAATTTTTAATAATAAAAAATCTCTTATTTTTCCGTCTTATTTTTTAAAATAATAAAAACAACTTCTGTATTGTTAAGTTTATTCATCCCTCTATTAAAAAATTAGAATTAAATTGGTGTTGGAATATAATTTTTTTTTTAAAATATGGTCAGGTAGGACCAGGGATGCGCATCCCCCAAGGTGGATGGTGCATGAACCTTCTCCCTCCATTTGATTGCTCTCCTCTTCTTAAAAACAGTGCAAACATAGTTAGAACTTAAAAATTCGTAGATTATATACAATTACACATCCTACAGTCTATTCTATGCTTCCACTTGTTTTTTGATTTAAATTTTTCATTTCCCAAAAAAAATTCAAAATCCCTTCAAAATATGCCCTCCTCAAACATTTTGAGGGCGCAACTTGCGCCATGAAACCCCTTCTGTTCACCCCTGGATAGGACAAAAGGTAGTGATTTTAGCCGTCTCCGATCTTGCTCTGTACTGGTGATTTTCGCCAATTATTATAATGTAGGAGTTAAATTTTATTAGTTTACCCAAGCGAAAACTGACACATTGGATAGCTTTCTTTTTCCCTAATGCAATCAAATTATAAGTGACAAGCAAAACATGTAATTATTCACGGAAGATACAATACAACATTATCAAGATAGTCTATCACAATTACTGAAGAAGCAATTGACTTAATGAGTGATTAGCTTGTCCCACTGGAAAATATCGTTTCAGTTAAATAGTAAGGCAATATGGTCCAGTAATCTTGTCATGAGAAGAGGATTTTTTTTTTATTGGATAACCCCCTACCTACCATTTTTGGCATACGGGAGGGCTGTTCTAGTGGTACAACCAAACCTATTCTCACAAGAATGGGAGGGTCGAGTTTCATTCCGTGGGTCCGCCACGGAATAAAAGTCAACCCCTCCCAGGCCGGATTCGAACCGAAGTCGCTAGGCACGAGAATGCTAGACCGGACACTCCAGCACTCTCGTCCATCACAACCTCTGACAAGAGGGATCTAAGTTACATCAAGAAAGTTTTTTTATTGTATAGCATGTGACTGAGATACAAAATCCAAATTTTTAGTGACATATTTATCATCCTGAAATTACTGAATAGAATGCAAATATTTATTTTTTGAACATCCCAAAGTAAAACCTAGCCAAGAAGACCTAATATAATATAATATTATAATATAAAATGTAGTATTAATTGATGCATGAAGGAGGTGGATTGACGGATTTGCTTGGTCCTAGTCCTTTAAAAAGGAGGAAACTGAATTTGTTTATATTTCCATTCATTTCATTTACAGTTTTCCTATACGCTTACGATTAACCGATAATCATCCACTGTAAACTTACCTTTAGTTCGAGCAGCCGCTTTTGTTTCCCAAAGAGGTAGGAATGTTCAGGTTTAACGCTCGTTCACGAATTTCAACTAGGTCTTTTATTCAGCGGATTTTGAATTTCAACTGTTATCTGATTATGTGTTTTGGTTGATATTTAACTAGAAAGTTTATCAAGTTTTTGACCGGTTAAGTAAGTTTTCTGAAGCTACAGCAATATACATGTTAGATGAAGAATCAATTGAATATAAATTTCATTTAATTTTTTTTTCACATGGTCCAAAACTGAAATTACACAATTAACTTATTTTTTCTATTATATTTACATATTATATTAAATTATATTATATTATTCAATTGTTTGCCTATTCAATTGTATAACTACTTCTTTTGGAAGTAGTATTTTTTATGAGTTGGGTTTATTTATTATTATGTGGTGTCAAGACATCATTAATGACAATCACGAATTTATTTTGGTATTTTCTTCACTTCAGACTTTTATATAATTTAGGAAAAACTATTTCCGGTATATCCTCTGATATAAAAATTAATGTATCTACTTAACCCTAGAGTGGTCGCGCACTTTTGACAAACCTAACAGGTCGCAGGGGTCTGATGTACTCCAATTTTCTTCTTTTTTTTTCACTGTCTGAAAATATTTATTTTATTTGTATCATAGTTAATACTTATTTGAGCTGTTAATGAGTTTAAAAAAAAAAAAAAAAAATTGTGGATTCTTAACATATATTTTAGGATAGAAAAATTATATTGAAGAAGAAATACCTAAAGCTGAAAAAAGAATATTCCAATGTATTTCCATTAAATATTTACTGTAAATAAAGATATTTCTAACAAAAAAATTGGCTATATTGTGAAAGCAGGTTATATTTAAAATATAAAAATCATATATTTTCACAGACATTGCAGAAAAAATTCCATGATTTCCACAGGTAAACTTTTTGCACTTCGAGCAGAGAGTTCTCATCTTGTATGATTTTCTAGGACAAATTTCGCATCTTTGCTTTTTTTTTTCTTCTACAGTTTCTGAAGGATTTTCTGGTTGTTCCTTATATAATCCAAGGTATATCGTAATTCTAGAAGGAAGTTCTCTGGGAAGAAGGAACATGTTTGCAATTTGTTGACTTTCCAAGTTACTTGGAAGCTACAAATTATTAATAATAATATTTTGAGCCATGCTCTAAATGAGAAACAAAAGCTTAAATTTGTTTTTGAAGGAAAAATACAATTTTAGGTAAACAAAAAAAAAATTACTGAGAAATTTATAGTCAAACGCGTGGGGTCCAATGGGTCCCAAGAACTCAATATTTCAAAACCTGCACGAATCAATGTAAAGACGGAATACAGATATGTAAAGGTTTGCCGAAGATAGGAAGGTACCAGGAGTGGGGGAAGTACATGTTCAGTCAGGATTATTTGGCAGAGCAAAACATATCTTCTGGGGTCCACTCTAGGGTTAAAGTAACTTTCTTGAGTGTTTAATCAAATTTATAGCATTGTTATATGTTTTAAAACATTTTGCTATCTGATATTTTATTTTAATGATTAATTTTACATTATTGTAAATTTAAGAACCAATATGAAATATGGATGCAGTATAACAACGAATTAACACCTGATGGTTGTTTATAATTGCATTTTGGATGTTCCTAGTACATATTTTCTCGTTTAAATGTCCTTTCCTCTATATCCATGGTTGTTACAATTGTTTTCTAATTGTGAAAAGAATTCACCAAATTAAATTTATCTTGCTGAATACCCAATTTCTAGTATTTCCAAATTCTAGAAAGACTCTACTTATTTATGTATATGTACATTTTAAAAGCAGGCGGAATGGTCCAAGGGGCACCTAGCTCAAGAATACTATTTTAACTATAATTAAAATCTTATTGTAGCTAATATAAAGTATGACCATTCTGTGCATTATGTGTATCTTTACCAAAAAATATAGACTTGTCAAGCTTAAATTGTAAACTTTTCTATTTATTTTCTACGGAAATATTTAGTTCTTATTTATGCATCTAAATTATTACTATTGTTTCTAAAAATTTAGTTTTAACCTACAAAAAAATTCTCTCTTTTTTTAAAATTTCCTATTAGAAAAGATATTGAATTTTTAATAATTATATTATTGCTGCAGAAAACAATGGCAGATGTGTGTGATATTTTGGATATTGACCGCTCTAATGGTGGAGAGGTCACAAAAGAATCTATTGTCGGTCCGGAGAAAAAGAACAAGAAATTTGGAGCAACAAAACATTCTAAGAAACCAGAAGGAATGGCACGAGAGCTATTTGCTTTATTGTATCATGACAAAAATGATCCACCTCCTCTTTTTCCGTCTGATACAGGTTTGTATTTTGACAACCATTAGGATTAAGTTGTAAATCGCAGTGGTTTATGAAAAAATAACTTTTTATAAATTTAGATTGTTTTATAAACTAGACCACATAAGCTCTGATAAGGCTTTTTCAAAAGATTATCAAAGTCGAGGAACATTGAACATGTTAACTACTTCAGAAGGGCTGAACACAGCTTGAAATTCTTTTAACGACTATCCCCTCCTCAGCAGATGTGGCCTGTCAGCCTATTAGAGGTAACTTATATCTGCTGGGCATAGAAGTGATCATGTATCCCTTGTATCTTAGCCAAGAATTGTGATATTTTCAAGATGTCAAAAACTTACCTTTCACTTGGTTTGATTGCTAAGTAATAAATTTTTGTAGGAAAAATTTGATTTAAAAAAATCAACATCTTAATTTTGATTTTAAGTTGCCAGTTTTAACTACACATATGAGCATATTATATTAGATATGGCTAATTTTAGATTTCATTAGTGATTTACTTATTTTACGAATTGAGTAATTAGGACTCTTGTGCATTAAAAAAAATGGACCATTATTATTTTTCATTTCCAGTCTTCTATAATTTCAAAGACTATTTGACTTACTTTTAAATTGATGATGATATTGCATCCTTTTGAAAATTAATAAAAAAAAGCTGCAAATGATTTCACAATGGTTTATTATCTCCAAACAATTATACATCTAATGTATACATTAACCTTCCGAGTACAAAGGAAACCAAAACAAAAGGTGATTCCAATTATTGGTCTAAACTGTTTTTCTTAAATCATTAGTACTATGCTAAAAAAATAGACTTTATTTCCGTATACATTTAAAATTTAAAAACCAACCAAGGATATACATTGGGAGTAGATACCACATAAAAACAAACCAGAGACCATATCTTTGCTCCTTATTGTACGATTTAAACTATTTTTTTTTTTTTTTTTAAGGAAATTCATAAACTTTTAAATAAAAAACAAAAAGTAAAAACTTTTCGGAGTTATTCGGAATTTAATTTTAAACATCCCTGTATCCCTTTTTTTTCCAGCTTCTTTTTGTTGAAGTTTGGTTCTATAGATAAATTTAAAGGGCGTCGAGAAATGGACTTTAGCGAAGTTTCGTTGAAATATGTACATTCGTTTAGGAGCTACAGTCTATAGCAACGCTGGTTTTTCGGCCGCCGTTTGAAAGTTTAAAGGCGAAGATTATGGTCGATGAAGGAGGATCATCCTCGGGTGACCTTGATTTTATATCAAAATTGGAAAAAAAATCGGTCCAGTATTTTTGGAGTAATTGTGCGGACGGCGACGGACCAAAAAATTTTTATTCGTTTTTCGAATTTATGGCATCATGAAAACGTGAAACACTCAAATTTGAGAGGGGTTATGTTTTTGAATTTTTTTGTTGATCACAATGTTTCAGTATTGAAAATAATAAACCAAAATTCAATTATAAAAAATGAAAAAAAAAAGTTATCAGAATGGATTTAAGTTGAAGCATTAAAAAAAAAATGATCTTTTTTCAAATTTCTGAAAGTGCCAGATTTTCATCCTTGATATGAGACCATTCACAGATAAATACATTACACAGAAATTGGTGAAAAAATGAACAGAAAATCATCAAGTGGTTTCACCTTAACAAATTAAGTACTTTTAAAGGGTTTGAAAATAAATATATCCCCTATATTGCGGCGCTTTTCTGATAAATGTGGTCTATAAATCCTTTATATGAAATCAAAGCTGATTTAGGAATTTGCATGACTCCTGAATACTTTGTAGGTACAAATTTTAGAAAATTTTGTAACTTGCAATCACTTGGACCCAGATTTAAAAATTAGTGAGAACGTCGTTAATTTCCTCAGGAGACATCAATAGTGCTGCTACCTGTTGTAGAGATTGCGAATGATGTCTTTATTTTCATAATCAACCTAGGTATAATTTACAAATTTTTTTGTCGAGTCTAAGTAATCATAAGTTATTGTACTAACTTTACCTGGAGAATTTTTCTGTTCAAAAGTTAATTAATGAATAATTCTCAGGTTGTTATAAATAATTATCATTGTTTTAAGGGCAAGGTTACAAGAACATGAAGGCAAAACTGGGAATGAAAAGTGTTCGACCTTGGAAATGGATGCCGTTCACTAACCCTGGGCGGACGGACAATGCTATATTTCATCATTGGAGGAGGGTATGCGATGAAGGGAAGGAGTATCCTTTTGCGAGATTCAACAAGGTAACGAAGATTTATAACAGGTTTCAGGTTTGTCTTAATGATGAGTAAATTTATAAATATTTTTACAGAAAGTTGAAATACCTACTTATACCGAAGTTGAATATAGTACTTATCTTGAGAAAGAAGATTGGAATCAAGCTGAGACTGATCACCTGTTTGATTTGGCTGGTAGGTTCGACCTAAGGTTTGGTGTTATGGCTGATCGCTGGGATACAACAAGGTTCCGAAAGAGGTCTATAGAAGACCTGAAGGAGAGGTACTATGGTATCGTAACTGCCTTAGCGAAGGTAAGTTTATTGTTTTATAAAGTAACTGATATACTTGTAAGAGAACTCTCCCCATCATATATTTATTTTGATATAAAAAGGTTATAAGAAAACGTTTTTATTTTCAGAAATATTATTATCAATAAAGTCTATTTCCATCACAAACAATTGAAGAAGCTAAATACATTATAATGCTCATGTTATATTAACACATTACTTTATTAGCTTGCTGTATACTGGCACTGGTACCAGAGTTGGGCAAATGGTACTCTGAGCAGCGAGTACAAAGTATTTTACTCAAATTGAATCACTATAGGGAATTCAATCACTACCCCAGTTAATCGTTTGACATCAACTGAAGTAGTGATTAAATTCTTTGATACTTAAAAAAAGTCAATATTTTAGTATAATAGTTAGTACTCAGTACTCGAAGTAGCATTTGTCCATCTCTGATTGGTATTGGTGGGAGAACTAATCTGTCAAATAGGCCATATGGTCCTAATTGCCAACCCCTAACGGCTACCTTGCAGTTGCCGCCGCATGCTTACCAGAGTGAAAATTATGTCCACATTTCCAGGGGCCACTGAGAAATAAAAATTAACCAACACTGGTGGGAATCGAACCCACAGCGTTACTGCACTCTGAGAATCATGCTCCACGATGCTCGATCATCCTGTCCTCTAGCTTGTTCCATAGAAAAATATATCTTCAATTAAAGAATAAACATCAACTATCCTCAGTGCTAATTCCATGGAAGGAATCCATCAATCAATTGTATTTTAGCGGGATGTTAATACTCCTGGAAGGTTGGAAAACAAAAAATATATTTGGAAATATTTACCTAATGAATTATTGGGTTTCAAAACAGAATAGAAAGTAAACTAAATATAAACATGTAATATAAATTGAGAAATAATAACACTTAGTTTACATCCAGCTGACATAATGGAACCACTGAGCTATCAGTGATTCTATGGATGAATAAAGGAACACACTAAATTCCTTATATGGATCCATTGATGAGTTTAGGAACAGTCTGATGCCCATCAATGAGCTCAGTGCTGAGTCTGAGAACTCAACCATACTGGTTCTACTTCTGGCAGGTGTTTTTCATATTGATCTTTAGTCCAATGATTTCATCATACACTTACTCTATTACTAAATATGCATTAAATAAGTGAATCATACTGGACATTTCACATTTGGTGGAATTTTAAATTGGATCAGCTGAATCAGCCGTTTAAAATGCTGGAGCAGGAGTTTACTCGAGAGAGTTTCAGTTCAGTGCTGTGGTGGGTGAGGATGGTACAAATTTTGATGGTGAGATAGCAACGATCCTCATAGCTCTAAGAACACTATCAGGAAGGCAAGTTCAGAGCGCTGTTCTCTTTGTCGACTTGTAAGCAGCAATCCTCTATTACTGACGTAAATAAATGTCTGTCGAGTTCTATCTTGGAGTGCAAATCCCTTCTCTACGATCTAACATTCCGAGGCACCAATGTGGTCCTACAGTGGATGCCGAGCCATTGCGGTATTCCTGGAAATGAGGAAGAGGATAGTCTCGCCATGAGGGGAGCAGAATTGCCACAAACAGTCCATCCAAAATCCTACGATTCAATTCGGCGAATGGTGAGGATGGTAGTGAAGGAGGAAACAAAAAATATGCACAAAGACAAGGTGGAAGGGAGACGTTATGGATGTTTGATGGAAAACCCGATCCCAGCTGACCTACCAAGAAGAGATGCAGTAGCCTGCTTCCGCCTGGCCACTGGTCACGACTATCTACAAAGTCATCTCCACAAGATAGGCGTGGCTGAGGATCCTAGGTGTAAATTATGTGAACAAGCGGAAATGGATGCAGACCACCTAAACAAATGTCCTGCTTTGACGGATATTAGGAATAAAACATATGTAAATGATTATATAAAAAAATCAAACTTATACTGGGCAGCAAGATGTCGGATGGTCGAATGACCAATGACTATGGCATAGGAAAAAAAAAAATTTTTTAAATTACAACTAATTGGATAAGTTATAAAACAGACGGGAATAATTCCGTTGGAACAAAATCTGAATCATACTGAAGTTGGGAAGGAACTACCAGTGGTGGCTGGTGGGGGACCATTACCGAGCGTGATGAGTGATTATCCTTTTATGGACTACCAATTTAAAATTTTGACAACTTGAAGTATACCTAATACTTCTTTGATAAATGAGTTTTTAATTGATATTATTATATTACTATTAATACCTTATAAATATTATTATTTTTGGAAGTGAAGATTGGTTGTGGTGTTCAGTGAAAAAAAACAAAAAAAAAAAAAATGAATAAATAAATTATATTTATTTTTATTTATCGCCAAACTTTCGAGCCAAAGTTCAGGGCTAAGAAAAAACCAGATAACAATGGGTATGAGAAACTATTAACATTAAAAAGAAAATAATATGTAGGTGAATCACACTAGATTTGCATAAAATATTTTTTGTTTTTTTATTATTTTTATATTTTTTTTTTTACTGAACGCCCCAACCAATCTTCTCTTCAATAGTTCAATAATACAGTCAACCACCAATCTATGATTATTATTATCTTTTTATAGATTATTCTTTTTTATGTTTTTAGGTTAAGACTGGTTATGGCCTTCCCTCAGAGGCCAAGGAGTATTTCTTTGATGCAGACCATGAGAGGAGAAGAAAGGAGCAGCTCGAGAGACTTTTCAGCCGAACTCCGGAACAGGTTTGCACTTTGATAGCCATTGATCCATTTATAGCCAATGATTGGTTGTTCACCTCTTGTGACTTTATCGAAGAGTTAGATAAACAAATTAATTTTCTCTATTTATGAAAAATAAAAAAATAAACAATACTATTCAAAACATAGTATAAATATTAACTTCATGAGTTTATTATTAATTTAATTATTTAAAATTTAGATGAACTGATTCAACTTCTATGGAATTTCATACCTAGACAAGTCATCTGTTGATAATATAATGAAATAAAATTTATTTTTCACCATTCTAAATAAGTAATGTTTAATATTGCTCCCTGCTTGAAAAATTGTCAACAGAAACTTACCAAATGAATCAACTTATATTCAGACATACTTATTTGTATTTCTGATTTAGGTCGAAGAAGAACAAATGCTTCAGGCAGAACTGAGGAAAATAGAAGCAAGAAAGAAGGAGAGAGATAGAAAGACTCAAGATCTTCAGAAGTTGATCACCGCTGCCGACAATCAGGAAGAACCTAAGAAGACGGAACGAAAGTTTCCAAGAAAGAAATTTCCCTTCTCAAAGCCAAGAATGGACAATTTGGTAAGCGTTATTAACAAATTGCATGCTAATTTATTAGTTTTTTAAAGGTTTTCAGTGGCAAAGGAATGATAAATTATTTTATTGTTGGAAATTATTATATTTGCTATTAATGCTTTAGAGCTCATGGTCAAATCAAATTAAAAGCAATACAATTATAATATATGTATAGGCCTGTATTTCTATTTGAGAAGTGTAAAAATTTTGAATACTTTTAAAAACCTCAAGATTTGTTGCAATGAAACTGCGATCAAGAAAACTGATTGCAAATTTATCTCATTCTAATTTTGTTTTGTGTGGATCTCCACAGCTTAGTAATTAAAAAATAAAAAAAAAAATTAATTTTTTTTACTTAATTTTTTCCTCTTTAATATGCATGTAATTAATTTTATTGAGCATGTTATATTATGATCATCAAGCATGTTTGCAAGTTATTGAAATAAATGTTTGTAAGTGGGAAATCATTTTGATCTCTTCATTTGATTTAAAATAGAAGCATGATAGGTTGCCATGATCCCTCAACATAGCGTTATAGTACAGAACAAAAATAAAATAAAAAAATAGAATTAGATTAATTTTCTTGAAAACAGAACAGAGAAATGATTAGAGTACGATAGTTAGGCCCAGAAGATTTTTCTTATCCTTATAACCTTTTTTTCTGAATCTTTTTGGGAATTCACTATATGTATGAAAATTGAAAGGCCTTTAAGCAGAAGATTATAGGACAGTTTCATTAAAACCATTAAAGCTGTTTTTGTGCTTCAGTCTCTGGAAAAAAGTGTTTTTCTCTTATTGAGCCCTAATCATTTCAAAGTCATTGGTCAAAAGAAGCAATAAAATCGGTCCTCTCGTTCCTGAAATAATCTTGGCACAGATAGACGGACAATCCAATGACTGAAAATATGTTTTTTGGACTCAGGGTGCTCTGAAAGGTTATGATCTGTTGAAAATCACTCATCGGAAATTTGAACTGACCACAATACTTTCCTTACCTCGTAGAGATAGGAAAATAAAAAGGAATAAACACAGGCTTATTGAAGTAAAAGATATACACAACTTTGGTCATATGACTTTTTTTCGTATTTCCACAGAATACCCCCATTGTAAATATTTTATAACTTTCATGATGTATATTGTTAAATACAATGACTAATATTTTTGTTATTCTTGAATAATAATTATGATCAATGTTTCTCTCAATAACTCCCCTCATTCATTCATTTCTATTCCTGGATTTACGTTTTTCTACCATCACTATAGCTACAATGTATCTATAATGTGAAGTGTAGTGGACTCAATTATTTTTTGGACCAAATATCTTTGTAACACTTTATTTTCAAGTCCAGGACAACTGGCTACAAATAGAACCCTTAAATCACAACCATGTCCAAGAAATTTCCAATCAACTAGTGGTTTCAGAATAAATATTTTTTGTTTAGATGTTAATATACGTTAGTATGTTTTAAAGTGTCAGTTAAATGTTTTTATAACAAAATCTAGTTATTGTGTGCTTCTATAAGATTGATTGAAATATGTTATAAAAAAAAAGTTTACATTGCATTATCTTATTATGTATCAAGTGTTTTGCCAACTACATTGAAAGAATTAATAGCATGTATGTATAAATATTAATATTAATTTGCCTTATTAATGTTTTCGTTTGCAGTTGATTCTAGTTAATCTCTTGTTCTTTTGTTTTGCCGGCATGAGAAGAAATCGCACTTTTGTTATCGTTATTGATGAATGAAGATTCTTGGATTGCATGTTTCGTTAGCTCTATTTATATTTTAAATCATAGAAATAATTTAAATATTTTGATTTTGGTTTGTAGTTTGGCGAACTGTCGGGTATTAAGTTTCCAGATATTAAAGGGAGTGGCGTGACATTAAGGTCTCAAAGGATGAAATTCCCGACCACCCTTGGCCAGAAGAAGATGAAAGCCATTGAGCAACAACTTACGGAGTTTAATATAGGTAATGTAATAATTAGGTTTGTATAATTATTTAATTATCAGTTAGGCCCTACAACTCAGTTAAGGCTCCAGTCTCTGATATGGAACATAGTCCGCGCCTCATTTGCCACTCCATCAAAATCTTGACTTTCCTCACCATCTTCCTTCGAACAACCACTCTGTCTGCACGTTCCTTAGTTAGTTTTGTCTTGCCTTCAGACCGCTTAAAAAATCTATTTGAATTTTTGTGGCTTTTTTGAAAAAAGCTAAAGATTTCCATTCGCACTAGCCTGCCAATTCGTAGCAGCAACGTTTTGAAATTTCATAGAAAGATGAGACCTATATACATAAAAATTGCATTATTTGAAGAATGTTTTTATTCAAGTCACTACAAAACTGCACACCTTCCAGATGTCAAAAAACATTTTATGCAGCGGTTGGGGTTCCATAAGAAAAAACACTATAATTATGACCTGTATCAAAAACTGTCATCAAAAAATATTAAAATTGTGATGTTACATGAAATAAAGTCAAGTAACAGCTTGCTCTCCCAAAAAAATGTCTTTATTTTTATGACATTTCGGGATCCACTTTATTATTCCATCTTCAGACTTGCAACTTTTTTTTGGGAGAGTATACTGTTACCTAACTTTATTTCATATAACATATCCCCACATATATTATTACAATAAGGCTTGAAATAGGTTTTGTACCAAATGCAAACTCATGTCATGCTCAAATACTATGAATGGGATACCGTTGGATTCAGAATTTCATGGGGGATAGCGAATCGTATTCTCCACTTTTGTTTTTCTTTCTAAAATAAATAAAGTCATTTTGCTAGGCTTCAATACTGGAACGATGGTAGGTCTGTAGATCGAAACGGGTCAAATTGGACCTTGAAGATTTTGCTTACAGCAAGGATCCTGCGTTTTTAAGCCCAAAAACGTACTATTTTTGAGAAAATGCAAGGCATAGAGTTCACATCCACGCAACCTTACATTAATTGTAGTACTGTCATTGAATACATGTCTCATTTCTTCGACTTGAGGTCTCTATGATCGAGAGAGAAGGAGTTTATATTATTTATTGATGGTGTTTTTGATCGGCAAGCCATATCATCCTTAATTCTTCACCAAATCTCAAGATTGAGCCACCAATTTCAAAGGCTTCCTTCTTCAGGCGGGCAAAATAGTCCAATCACCTCGAAAATTCGGGCAAACAAGTTATGAAAGAAAACAAACTTTATTTGCGAATAACTAAAAAAGTGCACATTTTTCCCTTTGTTATGCACATGATTACATAAAAGATTACTAAAGTTCCTACAAAAGGAAAAAAAATCATCAAAAATGGACAATTTTTTAGAAAATATATAGGTTATTAAAATTTGTAAATGTGTTGGTTCCAAACATTAATAAAGATTTAAATTAATTTTTGTTTCGTTTGTCGATTATATTTATCGATAAAGTAACAATTGATTTCTTTAGCTTTTGATACCTTGTATCATTTTATTTTCTTATTAATTTATCATTTGATCAGAATATCATAAGAATAAGAATTTTTCGCAGGGGTCTTCTAGTAAATAAAAATCTCCCTTAGATTTTATGAATAAAGTAAATGAATTTTCACGGGAAATAGGATCGATAATAGGGTACCACCAATCAATGGTAGTCATAGTTTTGAGAAAATAAAAAAGGCTCCAATGGAGCGAAAGAAAAAAACTGAAAAGAGAAAAAAGCAAATAAACAATTTGATCGCTTAATGGTGTGATTGTTTTTAAAATATCATTTCAAAACTGGTAAAGAAATATCTGGAGATCTTGCAGATAGCAATCTGGTAAATGAAATGATATTTAATAACATTTTTCCCGGTTATGCAATTTCTATGACCTTGACTGTAACTAAATTTATTTTTGTTGACCTCTCACAAACTCAATCCTGGTTTAATCTACTTATTAGAAATGTTGGTATTTCTTCTCCTAGTTGTTAACATGTTATTTTTATTTCCTTAGCTTATCCTATTTGGTTTAAAACCTTTTCATTAAAATATTCCTGTTATTTTGTGAATATTTTCTATCTAGTTACCTTGTCCATTCCTAAAATCAGAACTTCTTACCATGGACACATACAAGATTAGATCAACTTGCAAAGGATATAGGAATTCTTTATTTATTTACCTTATGCTGATAGATTTTTTTTTTTTTCACTTTTCTCAAATGTACATATAATTTTTTTCCCTTCCAGATTTGAATCCATTACCGACTGAAGAGATTTGCCAACACTTCAATGACTTAAGGAGCGATGTTTATCTTCTTTGTGAGCTAAAAGCAGCAATATCTACCTGCGAGTTTGAAATACAGTCGTTACGACATCAGTATGAAGCAGTCAATCCCAATAAGGTAAAGTTGCTGTTTTAGTTATTTTTGTTTGTTTTATTGTTTTTTGTTTTGTTGAGAAAAAAGTTGGAATATTTGTTATTTAGTTTTGCTTTAGTTCCACCAACAAATATAAACTAAAAATTTTTTATTTTTTTATTTCTTAATGACATTTACAACTGTATTAAATAAATACATCTAGTAAGTTTGGACATAATAAATATAATGACATGAATACACTTGCTGAGTAACTACCCAATGGTAGCACTCTAATGATATGACTACATTAGGAGATCACGGGCCATCTTCTTTCCAGACGCCTCGGAGGGTTATCAGGAATTGAAGAGGAAGCAAGGTTAGAAACGAGAGGGTTGAGATGATTCTGAAGTTTATTATGGAAGGATAGGTATCTGGATTGAGCCAGATCTGAAACATAAGGAACATTAAGGTCTTTATGGATAATTTTATTAGTGACAAAGTAAGGAGCATTGAGGATTTTACGAAGGACTTTGGATTGTAAGGATTGTATGCGAGAGGAATTCGATGGTTTAGTGGAGCCCCATAGCTCAACTCCGTAAGTCCAAATAGGTCTTATTATAGTCAAGTATATGAGTCTTTTGTAATTAATGGGAAGTTTATAGCGTTTGTCTAGTAAGTGCTGAAGTAATCGGAAACGTCGAGCGGTTTCTTGTCATTTCAGTCTAGTATGAGGATTCCAATTAGTCGTTTGTCCAGGTGGAGTCCTAGGTATCGGATTTGCTCAACAGGGATAAGTAGAGTAATGTTAAAGGAAACTGTAGGACAGGCAGTCGTTGGTTTACAACGAAGGGTAAAGGTAATTTGATGGGATTTATTGGAGTTTATTTTAATTCTCTAATTTTGACACCATTCTTCAAAATTTATGATGTGTGATTGAAGCATTTGGGATGCAATTGATGGGTCATTATTTACTGATAGGATATATATGTCATCGGCATATGTGGTGATGACAGTGTTGGGATAGGTAGGGATGTCAGCTGTATAAACTGTATACAGGATAGGAACTAGAATAAACTACAAATTAAATTTATATACTGATACCTACTGATACTAATACAATCATTATTCAATATTAAGCAAGATTTATTTTTTCTTTCCTAATATTATCTTCCAGTTTGTCGCATTATTATTTTTAATAAAGAGTTTATAGATGGGATCAAATATACAAAAAAAAAAAAAGATCTGCTTGTTTCATTAATGACTTTAAACTTTTTTTATTATTATTTTTTTTTTTTTTATGAATATCCCTATATTCTTAATGGTCATTCCATGGACCTTGATAAATTAAATTTAACCTATCATTAGAGTACAAATCATGTACTCCTTGATAGTACCAAAATTGTTTATTGATAAAATTAAAAATAAAAAATTTGAAAATGAGTTGACTTGTTTTGGAATTATATGCCTCATATATTATAATATTATTAATCTATATTATATTAATGTTTATATAATATATATTCCCTCGGTCATTAATATAACCATGGGCAAACTGTATTGTAATAAATTTTCTTAGGTAAATATTGTAAACAAATAAGTAAATTAGTGTCAAAGATATTAGAGCTGGTTTAAAGAATATCTATCAGTGTACAATATTTCCTAAAGGTCTTTTTTTGGTATGCAATGATTGAACCATATTTTTGAAGATCTTCTCCAGGTGGAAAAGTAGTAACATCTCAAAATGTCAGGGAAAAAAGTATGAAGGAAAGGAAACTTTATTTTAAATAACTCAAAAAGTATACATTTTTTGTTGTTGTTAATTTATGATTATTTAAAAGATTATTAAAGTACCTACAGAAAGAAAGAAAAAATTAAAAATCGGGCTATTATTAATAGGGTGTATAAAAAAAAATGACCATTTGATCAAATTCAAGATTTCAAAGGACTTTACATATATTAATCCTATTTAATACTTAATAATCTCTTTAGAGTATTCTCTAAACTTGATTAATCCCATTTGACTTCTTCAAAAAAAAGCCTCAGTTAAGTTATTTGTTTCCAAGAAGAAACATGACAGTGTCCTACGAAATTCTCGTAATTTTAAGGTATTACTGAAAAAAAAATTTCACAGCCGCTGAAGCAACTAGTAAAATTATTAAATATAAAGGGGAAGGTGTCCTTGACCAGTGCTTTGCACTACGCAGCATTGGTTAAAAAAATTAAGCAGTGGAGATATGTCAGAAAGGAAGGGCTCTGGGCGACCATTAATGGATATTGATGAGGCTCTGCTGGAAGCTGTTGAGTCTAATCCAATCACGAATACTCGTGAATTTGCCAAGGAGTGTAGTGTGTTGAAAGATTCTGTTAGTCGCCATCTATTCTCCATGGGTAAGGTGAAAAAGAGCAGTAGACTGGTCCCTCACGAACTTACTCCTCAGCAATCAGCTAAGAGGTTAGAAATTTGTGAAACTTTATTGATAAATCCTTCTGATATGAGACTCCTGCCTCATCCACCATATAGTCCAGACCTCGCACCATCGGATTACTACTTATTTAGATCCATTGTCCATTTTCTTCAAGGGAAAAATTTGAAAGTTGAAATTGCGGTCCTGGAGTACTTTGACAGCCATCCCCAAGAATGGTATCAGTGTGGGATTGAACAATTGGCTAGCAGATGGCTAATGACGGTATATAACAATGGACTATACTTTGAATATTAATTGTATTTTATATCAAAGAAATAAAAATACTAATATTTGGTTGAAATACGGTCATTTTTTTTATACACCGTATTAGCATGGATACGGCTGAAAAAATTGTCTTTTAAAAAAATTTCTTTTCTTCGGTGATTACAATACAGAGAAAATAATTGATTCCTTCATGTTATGACGCATTCCATTATATCATTTCCTTATTATTTTATTGTTTGTTCAGTAGCCAATATTCTGTGCAAATTATTCGTATGGGCCAACTAGTTTATACACAATTGTAGTCTAGTATCGCAAATTGTCTAAAATATCACTTCAGATTAAAGTTGATTGAATAGTAAAGCTTAAATTAAGCCAATCTCTTTGTTTTATTTTTTTCATAGTGTTTACCAAAGCTTGAGGAGATATTTTTGACAGAAACTAAACCTGGAGATGTTGTGATAAAGACTGATACAATTACCAATGGAGCGTCTACCTCACAGGCAGTTCGTAACATGACCATGTGAAGTAAGATATTATTGATGATACTTGGATCAACTTGTGTTATTGGTTCAATCGTTATTACTTCTCATTATATTTTTGTTTATATATATATTTTTATGTAGTAAAGTTTATCTTACATTATTTCTTCAAGTGCCATTAAATCTTTGAATGAGCTGTGAATTACAAATAATATTGAATAAATTTATTTTTTTCAAAAATCTTTTACCATTTATTTTTCAATGTCCACTTTTTATTTTCACTAATATATATATTGTATATAATAAGAAAAAAAAAATGATTCTCAGTTTTCAACGAAAATGAACATTTAAAAGTTCCCCTGAGTCCAAAAAACCAAGTCTACCAAAATGATCTTTGTGTTATTGAACTGTCTAGCACAAAAACGAAAAGTTGTATGGAACTGAAGTTACATGTTTAAAGTAAGTATGTTACAGCATCTGTCGTTTAAATTTACCTACCGGAAGAGCTAATCTATGTATCAATATTACACTTTGATTTATACCAAGTAATCTTTTAGAAAATTAAATTAGTGAATAATTTGATGAATTTTCCTTTGTGAAAGCCTAACATTATCCATTTACAATTAGTCTGACAACTTTTGACCTGTCCACTGCAGGCAATGAAAATGTTGTAATATCATTTTAGTAAACTTTATAATGGAAAATAACAGTTTAATTACTAATAGTCCTACAATACATAATTATTTATAGGTTAAATATTCAGATGCACCTTCAAATCTCTCTAGGTATATATGAGCCTTTTGGTTGACAGAATGATTAACTCCGATTTGAACATTCTTTATTATTAATTTTCGTGATGTTCCTAGTGGCAAAATGTATACCTTTATTCACACTTCTACATTTCAACTCTGCAATCACCTTCTCTGGTCAACTTCCTCACTGTCTGTATAGGTATAACTTTTCCAACTAGAAATATCACTAAAATGACATTACTCAAAAATGTTGAAAATTGAGTTAGTCATTCTGTCAACTGAAAGGCTCAGAGGTTGAAGTTATGCAGTATATAAAAGCAGATGGAGAAACTAGATTTTTATACGATATATATTAAATAGACTTTTTGTAATTTTAATGGTCTTAATGATTTGGTATTTGTAAGCTTTCAACTTAAGCTCTGCTTAAAATGCACTTCAAAAATTTTATAATAGCCAGAAAATAATTTCTATTCAAAGAAGAGTGGTAAGTGAAAGTTGTGTGTTGTGCGCACATTATTCTATATATTGAATTGTTAGCACTGGCCAACTAGTAAATATATATATATATATATATTTATATAAAAATTGCTCATTAGTTTAATCTATATAGCTTAAATATATCAATAGTAAGCGTCATTTGGAACTAATAGTGTTTATTTCAGTGAACCAACATCAGAAAAGGGATTTAATAATGTATTGTTGTGACTGATAAAGAAGAGCTTTCGTGAGTGTCTGGGATCTGCTTTCATCCTCAGCAGGCTCTTCATCTAAATCTGAGCCATCTTCCACCTAACACAAGTTTTTGTAAAGTGCTTCTCTACTGCCACTTTTGTCTTAACATTGCTCTGGATCCATTACTATCCAGATATTGTCATAACCAGTGCCGGTCTTAGAGCGGGGAAATTGCCCATGGACACCAATCCGAAGGGGAGGTGCCCTTCTCTCGTTAGGATTAAAACATAAATTATAAAGTGTATGAGAATAATTAATTTTAGCCTATTAATAAAGGAACTGAATTGTAGACATGCTGAATGAAATAAAATATTATTTAATATAAAGCAGCTTAAAAAAGTAAATCTAATTTTCTGGAAGAGTTGATGCCGGGGGCCATCAAATGTCTAAGGCCGGCACTGGCTATAACCATTAGAATAGCATTCAGACTCAACAAAAACCTGTTTAATCTCCTCAAGAGATTGGAAGATAACAATAAGGATTTAGTTACCGTAGGTATCTATAGAATATTAAAGCAACAGGATATTGTAGGTTCTTACATCTTTATAAACACTTGGGTATTGTGTTTTAATAGTCTCATTTTTACTTCACTTACCTGTATATAAAATATATAGTAAGGGAAAGTATTGCGATCATGAAAATTTTTGAATCTCAGTTTTCAATGAAAATACATATTTTGAGATCCCCTAAGTCGAAATAACCAAGTCCTGCAAAATGGTCTGTGTTAACAGTCTAGATCAAAAATGAAAAGTCCTATGAAAGTGAAATTGTATATTTAAGATTTTTATATGCTTGGGATGTTACAGCAACTTATTTAACATTCACTCCCCTTTTTCTATATTTATTTATCTGGCTCGACAGGCGCCTGAACTGCCCATTGGCCCTCCTCAACAGTCCTTTCCAATCATTTCTGGCAGTAGCAAGTCTGCTGAAACCCAACCACATCAAGTCTTCCAGACCACGGATCCTTCCACCTTCCCTTCTGGTCTTCTACTGGGTCTGACTCCAGTCCGAGGTTCCATAATATAATTTCCTCACAGCTCTACCTTTATCCATTGCTGTATAATATGTCCCAGCCATTTTAAGCATTGAATTCGCTTGAAATGAGAAGTCTAGTCGTAGATCTCTTTGTTCTTCCTAAATGCCATATACCCTTCTCTCTAACTGGCCCCCATGATCGCCTCAACACTTTTCTTTCAAAACTATCGATCTTTTCATCAGCAGGCTTTTGCTAGGTCCAGGTAGCACAAGCATAGGTCGTACAGGTCGGATGATTGTTTTGGTAAAGATCAGATGAAAACTTTTGGTAACCCTACTTAGTAGTTTCTCCGGAGGAATCGTCTTGAGGTCAAATATGCTTTGTTAGCCCCCATTACTCGATTTTTTATTTCTTCTTCTTCGAAAACCTGATCATTAACAATGGAGCAGAGGTACTTAAAACTGGACACAGCATTGAAACGCATAATGTCCCACAACTAATGCCATGGCGGATTTATAGGTGTTTTCTTCCTGAGCACCATAATTATGTTCTTACTCATTTATGGATATCCCCATTCTTCCAGTCTTCTCTTTGCAAACATTTTCACAGTCCTCCTTGATCGCCTTGAGGGAACATCCAATCAGCGCCACATCGTCATAATTCCAGCACTTGAGTCATTTTACTAAAAATGGTGCCACAATCCCAATTCGATTTATGTAAAATAACAGAAGAAAATTTTCTGAGCAGTATTCATAGGAGCTAAGTCCCGCGATAGAAATTAAAGTCCTGTGGAAGCAGCATTCCTTCTTTAGTAAGAGGAATGAAACAGATTCCTTACCAGCTATCTGGCATTTTTTTTCGTCTCCCAGATATTCACTATCAGATGAGTCAAACTCCTCAGCCATGCTGATCCACCAACTTCAAAAACTCCCCCATACTTTCTGAAAAATACTTATTTCTGTTAAGAAGAGGGTGGTAAGTGAAAGTTGTGTGATGTGTTACACTGCACCTGATTATTATGTCATGGCCAGTGAGATGGCTTTCTTTGTAGACATTTTTAAGTCAAATTTTTATATCAATATAGTAATATTGGTTAAAAATATCGATATTTGTCTCAGTTTCCTAATATCAGGTGCAGCTGTTGAGTTTTCATGGTGTCTGATAGGAATACCCATCCCATCCAAGTTCGATTGTGCATGAACCTCCCCTCCCCTCCCATGATATTTTGTTGCTCACCATTCCTTAAAAACAGTGCAAGCTAAGTTGAATCAGAAAAGTTGTAGATTGACTTGCTGCCGTCTTTTCCATGTTTTCCCTTTGTGCCCTGGTTTGAAACTTTTCATTTCAAAAATTCTAACTCTGTCGCAAAACCTTGTTGGACCTAATTTGAAATTTTTTATTCAACAGAACTGCAAATACTTTGTATACTCTACTTAACAATGAAGTGCCTCTATAATTGTCGCAGTTTGTTTTTTCTATTTTTTTGAAAACAGGGAATATGATAGCAGTAGTTCATTCTTTAGACATTTGTTCTGTTATCCAGACTTCCATCATTAAGTTGTAGATCTCTCTTAACAAATGCTCTCCGCAATTCTTTACCATCTCTGCATCCATACTATCCAGACCAGGACATCTATTATTCTTGAGTGCAGCTGCTACTTCTAAAAAATCTTCATAATCTGGAGGCAGTGTTACACCAAAAAACCTAAGATGGCTGGACCAGGTAGAGGAAAGCCTGAAAAGGATGGGAATACGAAGATGAAGAATGCTCGCTCGGGATAGAGGAGACTGGCGAAGGATCATAAGAGAGGCCCAGGTTCTGACAGGACCGTAGCGCCAATAATAAATAAATAAAAAATAAAAAATGGTTCTGATATGGTGTCCTTTTTTATGGTCTTAAAAAATCCTTCCCATTTCCCTAAGGGACTTGGCATACTAATCATTAACATTTTGAATACCAGGTATTTGTAATAGGTAGATCTTTGGAGCTGGAGTGGTAGTACCTGTTACTGAAAATACTCCTTTTTGTCATCTCTAGATATCAATCTCTGAGGAGAAAGAAAAAGAAATAAAGCCATCATTTAGTTTTGGTTCTCTACCTAACCCCATACCTTTTTATTATTATTTTTATTGTAGATCGTGTTGAATAACTAGACTGTAAAACATTTTATTCAATTTCATATATATTTACTTATTATCACCTTCAATATACACCTATCTTCTATCCCGTTCAATCCGTCACAGAAATCTTCCATTTTCTTAAACAGAACTGGAAGCCTTCAGTCAGCTCCTTAAGGATCATTGCTGCTTTCTCTGTCACAGATTGAATGGGCTCAAATCTTGTTACTTTTATTGCAGATTGATGAATTGTGGTTTTTACTTATTATCTTGAAACAAAGAGGAA
Source organism: Nezara viridula (assembly GCA_928085145.1). NCBI lineage: Eukaryota > Metazoa > Arthropoda > Insecta > Hemiptera > Pentatomidae > Nezara > Nezara viridula. The sequence goes on from OV725080.1 coordinate 1,290,019, forward strand.
ATAGCCCAACTTTACTGGGTCCCTGAATCTCAAAATATTAATCAATATTACTACACTCTCACTGCTGAAAGATAGAGTGGCATGTGTCCTGAAGGAGCTGCTGCAGAAGACTTCCCAGGAGATTCCCATGGAGAATTGTAAGGATAGAGGAGGGGTGTATATTAAAGGTGATATTAAGTAAATATGTATGAGATCAAAATAAATTTTTTACAGCATCAGTATCGTAATTTAATAACCATACCTCTTATTTTTAAATGGTTTTGATACATTTTATATTTCATCAAAAATTTGCACCCCAGTTTTCATCCAAGGATTTTGAACTGATATAAACTTTTCATTAAAGTTCTATTGAAAATGATCTTGTTTTCCAAAACATAAATAAATCAGCACTGTAGTCCAGGACAAAAACTATATACAGCGGCTTTTTATACTTCTTAGATTAAAACATATAATTTCATATTTCAAAGGAGACTTACTTTTTTTTCTAGATTCATTATTTTTGATAAAGTATTTTTTGGAGAGGAGAACATCTAGGTGGAACTAGGATTTTTTTAAAGGAGATCAAGTTCATAATTTTGACACCCTTTTCTGTTGATCCCTTTTCATTAAAAGTAAAATAATAACAGTATTTTAGGTAATAGAGTTCGAAATAAATATCATTTCATAACAGTAACTCAGTTTAATGATTGAATTTCAATAAAAATAATCAAAAAGAAGAAACAATTTTTTTTTTCACCTAACCTAAAGATGAAATTTCTCCATAAATTATGGCACCCAGGGAAAGTGCCCCCTTAGCCTTTTTTGAACTAGTTCCTGCTCTGCAAGAGACCCAAAAATATGTAGGTAAATATAGAAACATTTTTTTATTTATTTTCTATCCTTTCCATACTAAATTTACTTAAGATGGTTAAAGTAAAATGAAATTATAAGGACTTTTATTGATCTTTAATCCTTTCTAGATGATTTAATATAACAGCAGTTTAAGACATTTGTAATGGATTTGAAGGATGGAATAACGAGACAGGTGATATCATTAAGTTATTAACCAGATCAATAAGGTTTATCTGCCAGGTGTTTCTTAAATGGTTGAAGGGTTGCATCAGTTGAGAATGAATAATCCAACGAGAACCAACTTGGAAAAGTCTTTGCGTAAAGCTATATTACTATCTCAAGTGTTCGGATTTTTCCCTCTTAAATTGAATTCAACTGGGTTTTCTATCTCTGTGCCTATAATACTCGTTTCTGTTTCCTTTGCAATAATACTTTATTTTTATACGATTGTGACTTTGGATGTAATCAGAGGAGGTATCCCATTGATTAGACTTTTAGCCCAAATTATTCGAATCACCGGCCTTGGTTACATCGCTGTTTGCATTTTAGTTCCAATCAAGTACGTTCAGTTGATGAATCATGTTCTTGACGATTTGCGTTGTGTAGATGTTTTCCTTTCTCAACAAAAATCTTTCGTTGATGACGTTTCTATAACGTTGAACGTTCTCTTCATTTTATCTCAGCTGTTGTTATATACAAGTTTTAGATTGATTACTGGAATAACGCGTCTGGAATTTGGTATAATGTATTTACTCTACATCGTAACCCACGCTGGTGACTGCCAGTATACAGGCGTCCTTTGTATTTTTCTTCGTCGTTTTCGAGCCCTCAACAAATGCCTGAAGGAAATTCAGTTCTCAAAGGAGACTTTAGTTAATGAAGTGGTTCTTTTATCAAATATCCACTGTCTGTTGTCTGAATCTCTTTTCAAAATTAGCAAGTTATATTCTCTCCAGTTTCTGGTGTTCGTAGTGATAAATTTGTTCAGGTTGATTGTTTTTTCTTTTGGCGTTTACAATAATCTGAGTTTGGGCAAAGTAACCATGTGGATATATATTTGTGGTTATTGGGTGTTAGTAGCGTTTTGGGGGGTTGTTCGTCTGATAGGGAGTATAACTGATGTCACTAGTCAGGTAATAATTTTCATCTTACCTTTTCTTTATATTTTTGTTTTTATTTTCACGAGATTGCGGATATAGTGTTCAGTGGCTACAATCTACAACTAGTACAACTCATGGTTAGTATAAGCTGGGGATTATTACTTGAACTGAAGCAATATTTTTCTGTAGAACAAGCTGATTACCTTTCAATTAACCTACTTTTTTTGTGTTTAAAACATGTATTTACACCTTCCAGCTCTATGTTGACAATCAGCAAATCTTCTAAAAGTAAAACAAATAACAACATGTAATGTATGGGAAAGGACAGTACTCAGCAGGCCCATCTATAAACCTCCTCAACCTAGTGGCAACTTGGAGCTAGAGGTACAAGAAGAAATACAATATACATAAGTAGAATGTAAAATGGAAGGTAAAACAACAAACCTAATCAACCAAGCCTGGTCTATAAAGTCTTCAGAGGGAATTGGGGCTGGGGTGTGCTGGTCGAGCGGGCTAACGCGTGTGCACAGCGCAACCCGGATAGGAAATAATACCGAGTTCGCGTCCCAGTGCCAAGGGGAACTTATAACTCTGGTATTAATCAACCGCCCTCATCCCATGGTGTGCGATCCCCCCATCCCTCGTATAGCCTAAAAAGGCGAAGAAGGTAGAACAACAAAAAAAACAATGAAAAAGAGAGATTTGGGGGAATAGTTATTAGAAAAGTACTAAGTCATTAGAAAAGTCCTTATGTATATAATTATGCTTTATTTCAAATTATGTATTTCAAACATCATTTAATATTACTCTTTAAAGTAAAGTTCATTGTTTTCAACTACTTTCATCCACTATCGGATCCAGAATTTAATTTTGGGGAGGGCTTCAGCCCGAAATTTTTTTTTTTGTATACATATATTAGGATAATTACTTTGGAAGAAAGAAAGAAACTAACTACCTATATGAAATGGTGTTCAAGTGATTCTTTAAGTCCTATTAAATGTAATTAGACGAACAATAATACTTTTGGAGATTTTTTTTTTCATAAAATATGGTTATATGTTACCATTTGGGGGCTTCAGCCCGAAAGCCTCCCCTTCCGTAGATCCGCCTGTGTTTTCACCCATCTTGCCACCAGTAATTGGATTTGATGGCGGTCCTTTAGTTTTGATGCAAAGGATTCTTCACATCCAATTTTTACGTCCTTGTAATTGTCTAAGCTTTTTAGAAATGAGCCCTTAATCTTAACAAACGGTAATGTGATGGTGCAATGCCTGGGCTATAACTCAAGATGAGTTGAAAAGTTTACTGCTTTCAGTTTCGATAATCATTCCTTGGGCTATTGCCGTGTTGTAATATGGCGTGGGTTATGATAATAGGTACTTTGCACTCAAAACTGCCAAAACTCTCTCTAGCTGTCCAAAGTAAAGGCTTGAGAGTCCATTGTCCGACCATCAAGAACAAGCTCAAAATTTAAAATGCCCCTTAAGTTTCACCAAACCCAAACCCTCACTTATTTTCCAAACCGATCTTGACGAATCTCAGGTTGTGCAACTTCATCTGGGAATACCCACTGCTTATGTTTGGCAGGGTTGTTAAAACGATCCACTTTTCGTCACTTGTGATAATTTTTTCCAGAACCTGTCAATTTTCGAAATTATAAGCAAAAAATATTTTTTTTTATTCATTTATTGAGCGTTACAACAATCTGTCACTTGGACATTAGTTATAGTGAGCTAGAATAACATTTGCACTATATGTACAGAAAAATGTAAAATGAATAGAAGCAAAATAATAATATAAAAATATCTATAATAAATAAAATAAAATAACTTAAAAATAAGAAAATTAAAACAAACACATGCATACTTATATACACTATTTATAATCAGGCGAGGGAACTCCGAGTCGGGCTTGTCCCTCCAACTATGGAGGGAAAAGCTGGATTTCAGGAGAACCCTGCGCTACTCTCTCAACCGCTCCACTGGTGCTAAAGCCAGCGGAGATTGATCGAGAGCATTTTAGCCTCATACAGTCATATCTTGAGTGGAAAATGTGGCCATTGTCATTACTCCAATATATACAATCTACAAAAGGTCGCGGGGCCACTGCTGTTTCAACCTTCTTGGAGAATTATAGGGATGGGTGGTGCTTGATAGGGATTGTGCAAGAGGATTTAGATGATGTGTAAGGTTCTGGTCTAATTTGGAGAATTTTTCTCGTATAAGATCTAGGACAAATGGGATGTTGAGGTCATGATGTAGTGTTTTGTTGGTTACATAAAAAGGAGCATCGACTATTGTTCGAAGATCTTTTGGCTGGAAGGATTGGATGCGTTTGGATTTCATGGATTTCAGTACCGTCTTGCAGATCAATAACTTGTTTCCAATAGAAAGTTTAGATTTCCTGTTTAGTAGTCTGCATAGTTGGCCGTATCGTTGGTTAAGTTGCTGCCTTTTAAGTCTTGTATGAGGGTTCCACGTTAGTCGTCTGTCTAAGAGAAAACCAAGATACCGGAGTGTATCTGAAAATGGAAGCTGGATGGTAACAAAATATTACAAATATCAACTCGTTGCTGGTCATTGGTCTCTTTCATGTCATGTGGGTCGGATCTTGGTCTTCAATTGCACACGCCCAAGTTTCTAAGATGGCGAGCCCCTTCTGCGGTCGATAAATCAGGAGTAGTTGCATGTATATCCTGATTGACACATTCAAGAAGAAGGTCATCATCAGTGACAGATGGGCGATCTGATTTCCAAGGCGAATACTATTGTAAAAATGACCGAACCAAGGTGCGTCATTAATTCGATGTATGAATCTCCCATCTTTCATTCTTCTTGGATAGTTCTTCATCAGTCTTTGCGCTTAGACCTTTTTTTCTGTAATGTCTCAGAAGACTACGAATCAATATTTTTTCTTCTGACAGCGCTCCTGTTTTTAAAAATGTAAATGACCGCATAAAGCTAACTCAAGTCACAATTTGTATATAGTATATACTTCATAGTAAACGACCAAGAAAAAAATAAAAAAAGTTAATTCCTCCTCAAAATTTGAAGATTTTCGTTTCATGACATGATGATTACAAAAATCCAAATAAAATAAAAGTGTCCTCCACCATTTGTAGATTTTCTCTGATGCTTTTGAGATTTGGTATCACAGTATGAGTTCGTCTGACGTCGATCTTTTCAACCCAAGAAACCAAGGAGGAAAAAGCTTTTTCAAATAAATTTAAAATAAAATGTCCACGAAGTTCGTGAGCCACATATCTTCTTCGCCCCTCTCTGTAGTTTCGGTGCTAGAAGAGACTGATAAATATATAGGTTAATTTGAAAGCTTTCAAAAATTATTTTTAATACATATTTTTTTTACTGCCTATGATACAAACTCTACTTTGGATGGTTCAAGTAAAATTTAGTTAAAATACGGATGGTTATTGATCTATAATTCTTTATTGATGATATAACAGTAATTTATGAAAGGTAGGCCATTTATAATGGATTTGAGTGATGGAATAATCACACAGGAGGAATCAACATTAAGCTATTAACTCGATCCATCCGGTTTATTTGTTAGGTGTTTCTTAATAAGTATGCCTTCTAAATCCATCGAAGGGTTGTATTAGTTGAGAATGGATAATCCATCGAGTACCAACTTGGAAAAGTCTTTGCGTAAAGTTTTATTGTTATCCCAAGTGTTTGGATTTTTCCCCCTTAAATTGAATTTCACAGGGTTTTCTACCTCTGTGCTTATAATGCTGGCATCTACTTCCTTTGCAGTAGTAGTTTGCTGTTATACGATAATGACCTTGAAAGTTGTTGCAGGAAGTGTCCAATTGATTAACCTCTTAGCCCAAGTTATTCGAATCACGGCGATTTGTTACATCACAGTCAGCATTGTCGTTCCGATCAAGTACGTTCAGTTGCTGAATCATGTTCTTGACGATTTGCGTTGTGTAGACGTTTTCCTCTCTCAACAAAAATCTTTTGTTGATGACGTTTCTATAACGTTGAGCGTTCTCTTCATTTTATCTCAGATGTTGGTGTATATAAGTTTTAGGCTGATTACTAAAGTGACGCGTTTGGAATTTGCTTTAATGTATTTATTCTTCATCGTAACCCACGCTTGTGAGTCCCAGTACACAGGCGTCCTTTGTATCTTTCGTAATCGGTTTCGAGCCCTCAACAAATGCTTGCAGAATCTTCAGTTCTCAAAGGATACTTTAGTTAATGAAGTGGTTGTTTTATCGAATATCCACTATATGTTGTCTGAATCTCTTTCCAAAATTAGCAAGTTATATTCTCTCCAGTTTTTTGTGTTCGTAGTGATTAATTTCTTTAGGTTAATTGTATTTTGTTTTGGCCTTTACAATAACCTCTGTTTGAGTCATATACTTCAAGGCCATGTATGGATATCGATCTCTATGTATTGGGTGCTATTAACCTTTTGGGGAATAGTTCGTCTAATAGCGATGATTACTGACGTCACTAGTCAGGTAATAATTTTTATCCTTAACTTTTCTCTACAATTTTGTTTTTATTTTTTTTCAAGGGTTCAATCTGTTGTGCAATCTACAACTTTTCTATAGAGCAAGCTGATTAACAAATTAATTAAGGAGAAGAAAAAAAGGTAAAGACTGCATATATAGGATAAAAGAGCATAAGGCAAAAAATGTAAATTTAGAGTGAATAGCATATTAGGATCGCCAGGAATCAGTATCAGCATTGTCAACTTATAAGCCAATTTTTTTTAGATTACTTGTTTGTTGATAAGTAGGTACAATCTGTCTCAATTAAGGACACTGATAATAGAGTTCAGAGAGCACATTCACACCATATTTACGAAATAAAAAAATAAATAAGGTAATTTCAAAGTAATATACAGCGAAATAAGAACAAAATAAAATATATGAGGGAAGAAAATAATAATAATAATAATAATAGTAATAACGAAATATAAATAAATAAAATATAATTAAAATGTTCTTAAAAAAATAAAATAAACACCTTAGACGCAGGCATACTTATTTACAATCGGCCATGGGAACTCCGAACCAGACTTGTTCCCGCTCTTGTGAGGAAAAAAGCCAGGCTTCAGTAGTCCCTGCGTTTCTCCTCAACCACCTCACTGGCATTAAAAGCCAGCGGAGTAAGGGCGCTAGAACCACAGACACTTATGACTGGTCATTGCCAGAACACCGATATATGCATGTTACAGAAGGTCACGGAGCCACTGCCGTTTTAACCTGCGAGGAGGATTGTAGGGATGGGTGGTGCTAGATTGGGACTGTTCATTAATTCTCCAAGTATCCCTAGATTATATTCTTAAATCCTCTCCACCGTCTATCGTCAGAGGCTCAGTTAACTGGAAACTCTTGCATGAATTCTTTGTTGATAAAATTGATGTTAGAATAACACTGAGAACTCCAGAAGACCTTGACAATTCGTACATTCCTGCACCACCATGGAAATTTTTGAGGTGGGCACATTTTGACGAAGTTTTGAACTTTTGAGGAGTGCTTATTTCGACGGGGTTATGTATTTTCAGAATGAAAAGTTTTAAATCAAAAGGCAAGTGGACGCATAGACCAGACTCTAGGATGTGTAATTGTATATATTCTACCAATTTTTAAATTCTACTTTTGCTTGCACTGTTTTTAAGAAGAGGAGCGCAATAAAATATATTGGGAGGGGGGATGGGCTCCCACGGTACTCTTGAACCAGACACTTCATCGATCGCCATCCCTACAATTATGGCCGCAAACAATTAAAACAGGAATTGGCCACCTTCAGATCCCAATATTTCAACTCATATCTTACAATTTTCTCTGTTCATGACAATTCTCTGGAAGATCAAGAAAAAAAATATCTTAAATCTTATATTTCCCACCCCCTCCGTCGAGGATAAGATGGACAACGTCTGATGAAAACATAACACCTTTCCATTACATTTACCCTGCATCCAGAATCCCATTTCATGCACACCATAACACTAGAAGAATTCCTTACTTCACCCGTCTCTCTTCCCTCGCTACCTAAGGAAGTTAATCCTTCAGGCAGAGGTCAAACATCATGCATAAAAGATATCCCTCCCTGAAATTCCCAAATTTCTCACCTACATGTACAATAGCATCCGACAAACCACCTTCTTTTCTCTTTTATGGAAACATTGCAACGCAATCCTATTTCTAAAATTAGGCAAACCTTCCAACAGCTGCAACAGCAGGACATCCTATAGATCAATTAGCCTTTCTCCAATTTTTTGAAAACATCCTCCTGAATCGAATCCTTCCCTTTACAGGATTCCTAAATCTTGCTTCTCATCAGCACTCCGAATGGTTGATCATATTTCATCAGCCCTGGAAAGCAAGTGATATTGTTCAGAAGCCTTTCTGGACTAGCGAAGTTTGTTGACCAGGGTGGACGCCTTGCTGCTTTTCAAGCTTAAAACCCATCCATCTCAGGCTTTATATCTAGTCCTTCATTCCTATCTCTTAGTCTTTCGAGTTCGGTGCGAATTTCAAGAATCACTATTCAATAGAATGCGGTGTTCCTTAAGGTATTGTCTTGGTTCCCGTCCTATACCTTTTTACCGTTGCTATCTCTGCCAATCACGATACCTTCACGATAACATTTGCTGATGTCACGACCATAGTATTATCCAACTCAGATTCTGAAATAGCATCTTTGAATCTTCCATGTCACCTCTCCCTGATTGAACATTGCCGTATTAATTGGTACACCAATGTATATTAATATAAATGTAAATATTTCATTTTCTCCCTTTGATGATCTTGTCTTTCAATACATTTTAACTGCATACCGCTTCCTTTTCTGACACAGTCCTTGGCTTCCTCTTAAACAGATTACTAATGTAGAATCCAATTACTATACTCAAAAGACAAAAAATAACTCGATGATCAGACCAATTATATAGATTACTTGCTAGAAAATCTCAAGTTTCAGTTGACAACAAATTAGTAACCCACAAGACAATGCTGAAACCCATCTGGTCCTAGGTGCTAGAACTGTAGGTGACCGCGGAATTTTCTAATATCGATCGCATCCAATCCTTCCAGTCCAAAGTACTTCGAACAATAGTAAATGCCCCATTCTAAGTGACAAACGAAAACCTACATCATTTGTTCTAGACCTTATCCAAGAATAATTCACCAGAATCTCACATATGATCCAAATCCCCTTGCACAATCCCTGTCTAGCTCAGCCCATCTCTACAATCTTCTAAGAAGGTTAAAACGACAATGGTGTGCGACATTTCTGTTATATATATTGTACTTCTTGTGGTTAAGGGGCTCTCACTCAATCTTTACTAATTGTACGAGTCACTAACGGATCCAAGATTTAATTTTGGGGGACTTCAGCCCGAAAGATTTTTTTGTAGGTATATATTACGATAATTACTTCGGAAGAAAGAAACTAAGTACCTATATGAAATGATGTTTAAGTGATTATTTAAGTCCTATTAAATGTAATTAGACCAACAATAATAATTTTAGAGATATTTTTTTTCATAAAATGGTTATATTTTACTTCAGCTCGAAAGCCCCCCTCGTAGATCAGCATATGGTACTAGTGAAGCAGTTGAGAGGGTAGCGTAGAGATTTTCTTTGTAGAGGAGTTCTGTTTTTAAAAATTTGAGTTTTTACTTTTCACGATAAATATACTACAAAAATTCAAAATAAAACGTTGTCCGCATTTCGTCCGCTGTCCACTATACTTTCCACCCAGAATAGTGGGCCGATTGTTTTGATATTTAAGAACGAAGTGAGATGTCGTCCTAGGAGGATCATCTCAACCCAAGAGACCAAGGAGAAAAAACATTTTTCACTTTAATTGGGAATAACATTTCCTCAAAATTCTGCACATTTCATCTTTACCCTCTCCCTGGTCTGGTCTTGCAAGATACCGAAAAGAATATCCCTTAATTTTGAAGATTTCGAAGCTTTTAATTTTTTTTTTTTTTTGTCTATGGCATTAACTATACTTTGAATGGTTGAAGTAAATTGTAGTTAAAAGTAGGACGATTATTATTATTCCGAAATGATTTTAAAGTAGTTTATGAAAGGTATAACATTTATAATGGATTTGAATTATTGAATAATCAGACAGATGATGCATCATTAAGCTATTAACACGATCAATCCGGTTTATTTGACAGGTGTTTCTTAGTAGGTATGCCTCCTAAATCCATCGAAGAGTTGCATTAGTTGAGAATGGATAATCCATCGAGTACGAACTTGGTAAAGTCTTTGCGTAAGATTATGTTATTATCCCAATTGTTTGGATTTTTTCCCCTTAAATTGAATTCCATAGGATTTTCTATCTCTGTGCCTATAATGCTGGCATCTACTTCCTTTGCAATAGTAGTTTGCTGTTATACGATAGTGACCTTGGATTTAGTTGGAGGAAATACTATCCCATTGATTAAACTATTAGCCCAAATTATTCGAATCACCGGCCTTGGTTACATCGCTGTTTGCATTTTAGTTCCAATCAAGTACGTTCAGTTGATGAATCATGTTCTTGACGATTTGCGTTGTGTAGATGTTTTTCTTTCTCAACAAAAATCTTTTGTTCACGACGTTTCTATAACGTTGAGCATTCTCTTCATTCTATCTCAGCTGTTGTTGTATACCAGTTTTAGGTTGATTACTGGAGTAACGCGTCTGGATTTGTCTTTAGTTTATTTATTCTTCATCGTAACCCACGCTGGTGAGTCCCAGTACACAGGCATCCTTTGTATCTTTCGTAATCGGTTTCGAGCCCTCAACAAATGCCTGAAGGATCTTCAGTTCTCAAAGGATACTTTAGTTAACGAAGTGATTGTTTTAACGAAAATCCACTTTCTGTTGTCTGAATCTCTTTTCAAAATTAGTAAGTTATATTCATTCCAGTTTTTGTTGTTCGTGGCCATAAGTTTGTTTAGGTTAATCGTTTTCTGTTTCGGTATCTGCACTTATGCCCGTTCGAGCCATGTTCCTCAATACTATGTGTGGCTGTGGGTCTGTGCTTGTTGGATATCACTGACCTTTTTAGGAATAGTTCGTCTCATAGGGATGATTACTGACGTCACCAGTCAGGTAATAATTTTGGATCAATACCTGCCTCGCCACACGTATTTAATACAAATATTAAGAAATAATTAAGGATTGTGTAATAGTTTGCAGCATTTGCTTTTTTTTTTAATGTAACATACTTATACGAAAAAAAATTTATATACTAGACAGCGATTCAAGCAAAATATACTCTTCAACAACTAAATATCATGGACCGAGACTATGGTGACCATAGTAAAGTTGAAATTGTTTATCAGTTGTTAACATTAAACCACCATTGTTTGGTCTTAGTAAGCAACTCGGAAATGACCTTTTTAATAAAGTATCGTTATTGAAAAAATATATTGTTTGGGAAAAGGTTCGACCCTGGTTCAGGAGACCCTCCTGGGGCACAACCGGCCTCTATAAAGTGGGTATCCTTAATTGAATAATTAATTAAGGTAGAAAACCTGGTGGTTGAGCTTGATCTCACCTCCTTGCACAACTGTTGACCTAAAAACAGGGCTTTCCCTAAATAGTACTGATCCCAAGACCCTTCATATGTAGTGGTACAGGTTTTTTGGGGGGAAAAGTTAATTTTTTTTTGTCTTAAGACCTATCAAAGCAAGTCCTATTTTGACAGTATACTAGTTGAAGTTAAATCTTGGGCATCACCAAATTAAATCCGTTTACTACTTTAATTACCGAAATTTTGTCTCCTTCAATGAGTTTTATAACGTTTAAAAAAAAAGAGCTGCTTAATTGTATACAATCTGCTGATATAAAGTTTTTAAAAAATGTGTTATAATTGAAATCATAAATTAGACGTCAAATACACCATATTCGCTTTCAAAATGAAACGAAATTATGTACCTTATTTCAGCTGAATACTATGCCACCTAATTAATATTTGCATCCACTTATCATTATGTAAAATTAATTATTGTAACTACAAATTTAGATGATCCTCCCTCCCTCCCCCCGGTCAATGGTGTCCCGCTTTACCAATGTTAACATCTGGTCACTTTACGAATTATATTAAATAATCATGAAATTGTTGAGTATTTTATGTATGTTGTTTTACCAATGAGAGCTTGATTGATGTTGATTTTGATAAAGCTAAGTGAATTCCCAAATATTGTCTGCTTACTGACTGACAACATCGTTACGGCCACTTTTCTGTTGGCTCGAATCCGAAACGTACGACTCAGATTATATCGAGTGGCGTTTAACACAAGCACGATCCGCCATTAGATATCACCAATTACTTTGGACTCAATGCCGCTCCATATCTCCGCGTGTCATCTAGGCATTGATCCATTTGTACCGTATCGCTCCGTGACCGAACAGGCTAGTAAATATGATGAAACCGGATGTGAAGAGATCCTTGCGAGTCCTCATGCAGCCTGCTAGAATGTTCGGTTTGTTTCCGATATTGTGGGATGACAGAAGAAGCTACCGGATATCCGTTTCTTTGATCATCATCTCTTCTCTCAAATGCTTAGTATACACTATTGTCACGGTAGTCTATTTCAGTGTCGACTTTACGGGAAGTGAAAAGATCGTCCTCAGCACAGAGATCGATTGTATAAGCATGCTACTAATCAATGCTGTTCCAATCGTATCCATCTGCGAACTGGCCTGCACTCTACACGAATTCAACGAATGCATTTTCTTCTTGGAGGCGGCCGAACTACAACTCCTTCAGTTAGGAAAGTTCGTCGACTACGACACCAGCAGAAGACCACTGCTGACTAATACATTATTCATCTTTACGGCTTTGGCCGCAAGGTTTGCAAAAAACGCCATATGCAATCCCGCCGGCCTCGTGTTATCAGGAGCGCAAGTACTGATAAACTTCAGCCTCGTTGGTCACATGGTAGTTCTGGTTTATTGGTACTTCGGCGTGGTGGGTATCCTGACCGACCTGTTCACGGCCTGCAACCAGGAAGTCAGGAACTACGTGAAGGACTTGGTCGTCCTGAAGATGCGGAAGGTGGAGAGGCTGGCCCGAGCTCACCACACCCTCTGCTTGTGCACCAACACCCTCAACGAGATCCACGGGACCCAGCTCATAGCCATATTCCTTTCTTGTTTCGTCATATCGGTTACTGAAATCTATCGATGTGTCGTATTCATCGATGTAGGAGTCGATGAGAAAGTCGATGTGGCATTCTTCTTAGTGTTAGTCGTAAAGCTGTGCTGCATAATCGTTTGCTTTAACCTCTGCTTGCAAATTGTAACTGCTTGTAAGGCGTGCTCAACTGAGGTACGTTTCTTACTGTTATTATTGATCGGTAGTAGATGAATACTATAATCTTTATTACAATATTTCAGTTATGAAAAAATTAAATTCTATTATATCTAACAAGAGGAGGATTTGGACGTGGGATTACCAATTCTAATAAAACTTTTTGATGATATTAGGTTAAAAAATATTAGATCCATGTCCAAAGGTTATTACCAATGCACCCTAAGAGCCGTAAAGCAAATACTCCTCAGTATTTTATCTTAATTTAGCGCTACTTTAACCGAGAGCATTATTTTTCTTCTAAATCACAGCAAAAACTATAAGATTTTACGTTTTTATAGAAAATAAATAAAGTAAAACTCCTCAAAAAATTTGATTTTATACTACCAATTCTAATTTGTTTACGTGGCTCTGGTTTCGTTTGGTTTATAAGGCCCTAAATGCTTGATAATTTTAGTATTTATTAGTGCAATTATGTTGAAGTTATTCGAAGTTCACAACCCTTGGAGAAATTATGAACAAAAATTATACATTTTTTGATTGCTACGAAAATTCGTATTTGATAATTTTTCGATGTTTAAAATACAAATATCAACTTAGTTTCTGCTTAAAAAAATATTTAAATCTATTTCACTCTGCTGGTTGGTACATATTGTTTTAATGTGGTATACCATACTCATACTATAGCTATATTCCAATAATTTTTTTTTTCTAAAATAGATGAGTATCAAAAGTAAGATTGCATGCATAAAATAGGTTGCCGTGACCAGGTTAAGAATAGGACACACAAATTTAAATCATGTACATCTCATTCCTAAGTAGCCACCACCAAATTGTCAACACTGCAATAGCCCTCTCACAATCAATCATATTTTCCAAGAATACACTTATTATACTTCAAGCCTAAATCGATTATCTCTAAAACCGGATATATCAGCAGTATTATGCTGTATAAATCAAACATATAAACAGTGATAAATTTTCTTAAAATCCATAGGCTATTAAATCTATATATATAAAAATGAATGTATGTCTGTCTGTCCGTCTGTTTGTCCTTAGTGCATTACTGAACCATTCAACGATCGCCATGAAACTTTGGGAAGTTTTTCCGTACACTCCTGGGAAGGTTTCTGGCATAGTACTTCTGTCTTACGATAATTTTATATATGTAAAAAAAATAAAAATGTAAATGTTTTTCTGTTCAAAGCAGACAAAAATGTGTCGCTACACTAAACTGTAGTGCCAAAACGGCTTCATCGATTTTAACGAAACTTGGCTAAAGTCTTCCCCTTGAAACCCTTTTAATTTATCTGAATAACAAACTTTCCCGAAAACAAGCTGAAAAATGTTACGATGAATTTTATTTGACTAAAAAAGTACACATTTTTTGACTGATAATACCCACATTTATTTGAAAGATTCCTGATTTGCCGACAAAATAAAAAAAAGATGTCATCAAAATAGATAAGCATTATCTCCGAAATAAAACTATTTCTAGCGGCCGTAGGAGTAAAGTGGGTTGTTTGTTTTTTTTAGGAAAAACAAATTTCAGATTTGTATTTCGCACCTCGATAAAACCTCAATTATCAATTTTCACTGGTATCGAAAAATAATTTTTTTTTTTCAATTGAAGCCATTTTACAGACAAATTTGTTTCCGAACTTTTTAAAAATGACAGATGTCCTTTGCTATTAATCTACTCATATGTGCTTTCTATTTTCTATCATTTTCATTTTGCCAGGCTAAGCCACAACAGCGCGTGGCCGGGTAAAGCTAGTAAGATATAAAAATAAATATGATTTTTATTGTGCTTTCTTTTTTTGATATTTATTTTAATATATTTCATTTTTTAAATATCTTTTTCATTTATTATTCTATATATTTATGATTAGTTTTTGATTATTCATTATTTTTTTCTCCTCTAAAGAGTTTAAAAATATAACCGACTCACTGGCGTTGATGTTTCTAGGATTTTACGCCTTTAAGCCTAAATAAACAAACATGCACAAAATAAAATGTCTAAATTTGGTCCAAAAAATAAAATAAAGCATGTAATATACAAATTATAAACGATATACACACCTAGATTCCATTAAATATGTTTAACCCCGCCTATGTTGAATATGTTTTGTTTTTTAAATTTGACTCCATTCCTTCCAAAAAAAATCGACTGATGTATGCAACCTAAAAATTCAGGCACATCACAGGCAAGAAACAATAATATAAAAAAAAGTATTTTAATTTCATAAAGTATTTTTACTCTACTCTTTGAGCGCATTAGCAAGCACTCTCAGATATGAGTCTAATATTTCTTGACCTAGAATCACAAGAAAAAAATAATTTAAATCAGTGACCCCACATCCGTCCGTATGAAACCTCTCCTTAAGTATGAAAACGATTGTTGCATGTCAGTGTATGTTAATTTTTAAATTTTCACAAATTTCTTCGGGCTGTAGGCGCCTGGTGCAAAACTAATTTTTAGAATGTACTTACTATGTACAATGTATGTAACTATATTTAAGCACTAAGCACTTATATTTAAAATGGCGACGCTTTCTGATGGTTGGGATGTTGGAAAACTTTTCAATATTGTATCAACAACTTAATTGTATCAACTACCTTAATTTATGTAGCCATTTGTGATCATTTGACTGGACTATATTTTTAGTTTTAGTTTATATAAGAAGCTGGATGAAGAATCTCATTTATTTAGATTAACTTAATTTAAGGTATTCAGTTTAAGTGTAATTTAGTAATAAGTTTGTTTTTCAATGCAGGCTAAAGAATTTCACACTCTACTGTATCAGCTAATGCTTGATGACAAGACCAACGACTTATCAAATAACGTGAGTTTATTCTTGTTACAATTAATCTAATTATTAAATACATAATAATTTATAAACAGAAATATATTTTTTTTTATCTTAGTCAGTAATTCCTAAACTTTATACCAGTTAAACAAATAATGTCTGTAACATTCAATTTGCTTAAGAAAAATGAATACCATATTTTAGGAGGATGTTTGAATGTAAATTAAGAAATTGTATGTTATTTTAAGTTAAATAAGCCTTGTCTAGTTCCTTAAAAGCAGAAGTCTATTAATGACAATGGCTGAATTTTCAAATGGCTGAATTCAAAGTTCCTACGAAATTGAATTATTTCCCTAAAATTAGAAAGTTTGGTTTTAGTTGCAATGTTTGAAATTTAGTTGGTCAATGGAATTCGTAAACGACAGACTGCTTAGTAGTAATTATTTTTAAATTAGCTTTGTATTGGCAGACAAGCTTTATTTTACTCAAAATACGAAATTCTTTTGTAATTCACATTCAAACACTCCTAAAATTGTCGTTTTTTTTTTACTTCAGAATATATTGAACCCCCCTGACTATGACTACAACACAGATATAATGTTGCTTCTGTACTAGCTTATCCATTGCAGATCTTGTTTTTTCATCTCTTTATTCAAACATTTAATAATTTTTTTTTAAACATTTTAAAAGGCATGTTCTGATGTAAATCTAGTTGTTTGTATCCCATATGAAACGTTACATTGGTGGTACAGGCATCACAGTTTGGCATGTACCATTGATCTAAATAATTCACTAACTGTTTTATTTAATATGAAGCAGCTTAAAACACATATTAATTATTTTGAAAATGTTTTATGTACTGTCATTTTCAAGTTAGATTCTCTTAAAATCAATTTCTTTCTTGGTTGCAGCAAAAGTTATGCCTCCATATAGCGATGAAGAGAGAAGTCGTGTTCACCGCTTGTGGGTTCTTCAAATTGGACTACACTCTAGTACATTCTGTGAGTAAAATTATAAAGTATATCCCGTTAGGAGAAGGGAAAATTTATAGGCGTAATAGTAGATCTCAAGAACTACAAAAGGGATTGATGTAGAGATGGTTGACCGTTGATATAATATGAGAAGGAGGTAATCGGGGGGTGCGGTCAAATAAATACTAAATTAAACAGATAGTAATTATTTAATTTTTGCCGACGTTTCGACCCACTTTGCAGGTCGTCTTCAGGGCTACAAAAGATACAAAACATGGTGAAAATAAAATAAATGAATATAAGTAGATATAAAATAAGAAGAAGTTGTCAGATACAGAAATAAAAAGATGATATCAGAGATATAGTGGGTGACAATGTAGTTAAAATATCAAGTATTATATATGTAGAAGATACAAACAAATGGAAAATAAGTATGAATAAAAATAGAAAATAAAGGAGAATATAGCATGTAAGTTAAAAGTAAACAGATTGCGATAAAAAATAAGGAATACGTGTAACTAATAGAGATTACATTTGATAACTGTGGGTTAACAGATAAAGAAAATGAATGTTAACGAATAAATAGATTGAAAATTGAATAAGTATTGTTATAGTAAAGTTAAAATAAGAATAAGATAACATAATAATAAGATATCAGTGGATAACAAGCTAGTGGAGGTTACATTTGATTGTAGGTAAACAGATAACGGGACTAAAGGTTAAGAAGTAAAGAAATCAAAAGGATTACATTAGTGTGATATCGTTAGGATAGATTATTAAGTATAAATAACTCTATAAGAAAACAACACAAAAGAGATTATTCAGACGTCAGTCCGATTTTAGGCACAAATAGGAAACTTAAGTTTTGAGTTTTTTTAACCAATTCATATTTTTTGTTGAATAAGAAGCAATAACTAAATAGGTATTTAATTGGAGTAATTAACAATTGCGAACCTTAAATTCGGCCCGCAAGTATCTTTGATCGTCTCACGAAGGTGTCTTTGTTTGATTTAATGATAACAGCCGAATGTTGTCGTCTTTTATGACGTCAGCTATTGCCCCATAATACAATCCCTTTTCATGCATTTTTGAAAAAAATACAACGTATTCCCTTTATGGAACATCCTTATTAAAAAATTGTGTATTTACTAATTAGATTTTTATTATAACGGTTATTACTTTGAAAGAAAAAGAAAAAAATACATAAAATAATGTTTGAGTAGTTTCTTCAAGCCCTATTAAAAAAAAAGCTTTTAGTAATAACATTTTTATTGACACGTGCTTTCATGTAGTGGCTGTAAATACGCATATACTGTATATTATCTTCTATAACTGTGTATAAAAGATTTGTTTATAATTTGGATAATAAATAATTTTAAGTTATCTATTATCTTTTTTTTGTTATTCGAGTTTTTCAATAGAAGTTGGAATAATTGAATTTATAATTTATTTTAGCAAGCCTTTTTTAGAATTGCGCAATCGTCTATCTAGTTTATGTATTTTTTTAGATTTCTAATAATACGGGGGGCTATTTTCTAGTGGAGGGGGGCGCTTTGTATGCATATACTGTCTGATTTGTAATTATGATGTGTAATTATTGCTATTCGCAGTTATTTTTCTTGGTAATCCGAAAAAAAGGATTATTGTAGGCTATGGTGCAAAAAAAAGTATTTATTTTCGAGAAAGGAATTAACGTATTTGGGAAACAACTGACGAAGAATATGTAATAATTCCAAGATAATGAATATTGGAAATCATCTATAAGAAAAATAATATCGTGAAATAGCAGCCAGAGATGTAATAATTAAAGATTTTTATGTATTACTATTTCTTTTTTACAGATCTATAATATATGTACAAGCTCAATTCAGGTTTCATGATGTGTAGCCTAAATTTCGAATGTAAATCTGCTCCTGCTATATAACTGAACGTGGTTAAGGTTAAAGTACTTAAATGGCGGGAAAGTTAATAGTAACTGGCCCAAGAGATCGGTCGCCTTCGTTCTCTTTCGGAGAAACACGAACGCATTCGGGATTCCAGGAACAAGTGTGATCGAAGTGATTGTGAACCATGCGTAATCCGTGCGGAACTCTTGTGAACTAGTACCTAATTTCTTTCTCATTCCACATTGTATATCTAATACAATGCCTCTTGTATTTTAAGAATTGAATTTTTTTTACAGATGATAGCAGCTGCCACTACATATTTAGTAATCCTCATTCAGTTTGGACAACCGAGACCGACATACGGGATGTCGTCCATTCCTCACAGCTCGATTACAGACTCCATCAACGCCACGATTCCTTCGACAATGATAACCTAGACATTTCATACGTAGTTGTTATTAATTTGAAGCTGTACTATAAAACGTTATGTATTTTGAAAATATAAGTCTTGTTGTGTTTACTCGAGCTGAAGAATTTTCTTGAAACACTTCCAACAAACAAATCGATTCCGGATCCATTGTCCTAATGACTTTATGAGATTCACATCCTCACTGCCGAAGGTAGGAAAGCTTTATATTCGTGTGGGTAGTTTAAAAAAATGTGTATCCTCAGAAATTTTCACACGCGTTATACGTTTTAGGCATCCAGAAACAATCTTGGTTTCGTGTCTATCTATTGTCAAATCCAGGTGTCTGGGATTGAAACTTTCAGATCTTGATTAGGTGATCTGTTCTCCTACAGAACCTGTCGTATCTTGATCCTTTCCAATACTCGCTGGAATTTTCTGGAACGCATTTCGCACGCTTTCTTTCCAGGATATTCGAAGTCTTCCTGTCGGTCTTCTTCGTTGCTCGGGAGTCTCCTAGTCCTTCCTGGCGACTCCACTCCCATTCATCTGGAGGAGATGTCCAAACCATCTGAATTTGTATTCTTCTAGGGTAGTTTTCCGCTGGTTGGACCTCGAGGATGGTAGTATTGCGATGCGTAGTCTTATCATTCACCTTCCACGGAAGATATTACACATGTAGTGGCTAAATCTATTTTCTGTTCATCGAAATGAAAGTTCAGAACTCAGAAGAATACGTTAGGAAATAACACCGATTTGTAGACCGGTATCTTCGTACTCTTTTAACCTCTCTTCAATTGAAACATTTCCTGACATGAACATCCCCCCTAAAGCGGACCCTATACGATAAGTCATGAATGACTGTAAGATTTTTTAATCAGGATGTCTCTTACACGTATCAATTAGACTGACGCATTTTAGCTCAGTTGACGTTGAGATAACAGGCAGTGTGGATCTGGTGCATTGTCCATTTATAATAATGTATTTCATTAAAAAGGCTTATTTAGCAATTTTATTTTATAGCATCGGACACAAAGGGAAGAATGGAGATATAATAATTACTTCTTAATGCCTGAAAATTGTTTTGACCAAAGTTAGAAAAATATAAGTCAACTACTTATAAAAATTAAGGAAAACTACTGCGAAAATAATAAATTTGTGGAGAAAAATAGAAAACGAACTGACAAATATACACAACAGTTAAAGATTATTTTTTTTTAGATAAGTAAAGTATGAAGCTTCCACTTTTTAAAAAATTTATTGCCCACTTCACCATTTAAAAAAAACAATAGTTGAAGATGGTTTATAAAAATAAACAAGGGATATGAAAAACTATTTTAATGAAAATCAGGAATTTATAATGGTCATGGGACCAAGGTAAACTAACCTATCTAATAGTGAAGTTATTCTCCACACCACTTTTACCACGGTCTCCCCTCCACTTCTTGTCATTGAACCTTTGATTTTCGGAAATCCGTCAGTTACATTCATCAATACTTTGATCATAACCTTACAAGATCAATCAGAATGTCAATAGCGCCACGGAATGCCATTCCGAATGACCGTGAATGCCATTCCGTGGGTCCGCTTAAAGCTTAGGAGTTCTTTTTTTTTTAATAATAATAAATTCTGCCACCTAAGGGCAATAGGTATTATTGCTGAAGGTATGTAGCCATTAATACATTATGAATTCAAAATGCAATTGTATTTTGTATCTTAGTTATTTTGTTGTTATTTTACTATTATTATGTTAGTTTTTATTTTTGTTTTTAATGTATTGAATTTATACAAACATAAATAAAACTTACTAGCACACATTTCACAAATGCACCAATGTTTGAGAATAAAGTATGTTAAAATTAATATTTCGTATGAAACAACAATGCCCAAAGAGCTTACTGACAACCTAGTTTAAGAACTGGCCGAGGTATAAATCGATAAATCAATAAGCTGTCAGGAGAGCTATCTTCCTCCAGATCTAAAGAAGAGCGTTGTTCTTCTTAAATATAAGTTTTAGTAGATTCTTCAAAGTCAGAAGAAAAGGTCACATCAAAATGCCGGATCTCATTAGGCGTAATTTAAACAAGTCTTTACAAAGCGTCTTCATTATCCCTCAGCTTTTCGGACTTTTTCCTCTCAAGTTGGGTTCCAGAGGATTTTCTGTTTCTCCTTTAATCCTTATAGCATCCGTATGCTTTGCAACATGTATTTCCGTTTGGACCATATCCAACATAATATTGATAACTATATTCCTAAGAGAACCAATCATTCACTTCCTGTCAGTGATGACGCGTACTATATTCGTAGTTTTTATCGGAGTCTGCATCGTAAGCTCTTTAAAGTGTGTACGTAAGATGAATCACATTTTCGACGATTTGTGGTGCATTGATAATTTTCTGTCAATGTTTGGTAAAATCGTAAAAGATAGTTTCTCCATGACTTTCAGTATAATATGCATGATGTTACATATAATTTTATTTTTTGTTCAGAAATTTATTTCTGATGTGCCCTTGGAAATGGCTAACATATATTTGTCGTTCGTTATCACTCACGCGGCTGAATGCCAGTATATCGGTATGTTGAGTATCTTCCTTAATCGCTATCGGACGCTCAACAACTGCATGAAGAAGTTGCGGTTCAGGAAAGGATACTCGAGCCACGACACCGTAGTTTTGTCGAACGTCCACCTCCTCCTGTCCGAATCCCTTTACGAGATCAGCAAACTGTACTCCCTTCAGCTGCTGTTGTTCACGGCCATCAGCTTGGTGAGGTTCATCGTGTTCCTCTTCAGCATCGTCTTCCTGAGGCCGTACAGCGTGCGGGGGTTGTTTATTCTCGTTTACATAGTTTTCCCTTTTTGGCTTCTGCTTTCATTTCTAATGTTTTTTCGTGTAATTAGAATGATTGTTAACGTTACAAGAGAGGTAATGATATTTAAAATTACATTTTTTAGTTATTTTTATTCTATAAATATATTTATTGAAACTATATTAAAAATATAACAAGTAAACATGAATGTCCTGAGCCGACTTGTAGAGAAACTACCCATTGGTAGCACTCCAATAGTGAATCTATATTAGACTTCTTTTCACACTCCTAGAAGGATTACGATTATCGGGGATCGAAAAGAATACAACGTTAGAAACTTGTGTGTTTGAATGGTACTGAAGTTATTGGTCCGGAAAATAATGCAGGGTTTTGGTTTAAAAAGAAAAAAAAAGATTTACAAATGTTTTATTTAATCAACATAGTCTCTACTACAATCAATACATTTCTGTCGACGTGTCCGCATCTTTTCCATTCCTTCAGGATAGAATTTCCCATCTTTAGAATTGATAAACTTCAAAAACGCATTTTATAATTACCTTTGTCCATTAAATTGTTTTCACGTAAGTAGTGATCTAGCTGTCTGAAAAAATTATAAAACGTAGGCGAGAGGTCCAAAGAGTAGGGCGGATGCGGCAGAGTTTCATATACAATCTCGAACAGTTTTTGTGACGTCCCACAAGAGAAATGTGGCCGGTCGTTGTCATGCAACAATGCAACAAAATGGATAGCATTAATTTGGTTACTATACGATTCGGCATTGATGGTTTTTCCAGAATTTAATAAGCGGTACTGTATTAAACCAAGTGAAGCCCACCAAACACTAAACATCACCTTTTTGGATGAGTTGGGGATTTTGTAAAATGTTCTGCTGTTTTTCCTTTGTCGAGCCACTGTCCAGAACGTCGTAAAGCATTTACATTTCATCACAATTAACAATTCTGGGCAGAAAAGTGTCGTGTTGTTTCGGCTAAGAAGCGTACTACAAGTTTCATAACGCTCTTTTTTTTTTTTTTTTTTTTTTTTTTTTTTTTTTTTTTTTTTTTTTTTTTTTTTTTTTTTTTTTTTTTTTTTGGCGGTCGTTTGATGTGTGTGGAACCGAACTTTCAAGCTTTTTTACCTTTCCAATTGCCTTCAGGTGGCCATCGACGATCGATTAAATATGCTTGTTTCCCTGCAAGTTATCGAACAGTTGTTCTGGAGTTTTCTTCCACCAAAGTCTGCAGAACATCGTCATCAAAAGAGGAAATTCTTCCACGATCTTCTTTGTCTTCAAAGCTGAAGTCTGCCTCCCGAAATATTTTGAACTATCGTTGGACAGTGAACTCAAATATGCTGCTCTCGCTCCAGATCTGATCGATGTTTCTGGCCGCCTGGGTCTCATTCCGGCCTTTAAACTCGTAAAACAAAATTTTACGAAAATCACGCGTTGGCATTTTAATAAAAACTGAATTATTTCCAATCAACGAAATGCTACAGAGCTAAACATACATTAATAAGTGTTGACATTCATACAAATAAATAATCCAGAAAAGTTAAACAGTTTGTTATATAGTGGAGTATTTTAAAGAAAACTCAAAATCCTGCATTCTTTTCGGGACAACCCAATAATTATAGAAAGGTAGGTATCTGGATTTCGCTAAATTGGCAACATATGGAACAATAAGGTCATTATAGATAATTTTCTTTTTGACAAAGTAAGGAGGATTGTGGAATTTACAAAGGATTGTAAGGATTGGATACAAAACTCAACTCGTTAGGCCAAATAGGCCTTATAATAGTCAAGTAAATGGGTCGTTTATATTAATGTGAAGAGTACATCGTTTCTCTTGTAATTGTTTAAGTACCCGGAGTCTAGCACTTTCTTATCATTTCAGTCTTGTACGAGGATTCAAAGTAAAGCATATGTCCAGATGGAGTCCTAGGTAGCAGATTTGTTCAGTATTATTTACACTTCCGAACCGAAGATCAATTATATATGTTTGGTATTTTAGTTGATTCGAAATTCATTTATTGTTCAGTCAAGAATCGTTAGTTAAGACCTCTTCAAAATTTAATTCAGATGAAGGTGAGATATTTTGTCAGGGATATTATTGACTAAATGTACTAAGAAAGGATGTTATAAAAATCAATAAGCTTTTAGTTGAGCGCGATTTATATCTAAAGAGTAGACGTTCTTCCTAAATAGATCCATTTAGCCCACTCATTAATGCCAGTAAAAAGGCTCACGATAGAATGCCGAACCTTGGGAAGTGTAGTTTGGGCAAGTCTTTGCGAAAGGTATTTCTTCTGTCCCAAATTTGCGGAATCGTGCCCCTCAGGTTGGGCTATAATGGGTTTTCTTTTTCACCTTTGCTCCTTATATATTCCCTTGTCATTTCAATGTCTATTACCGTTTGGACGTTCCTTAACATATTCAAAGGATCTTTCTTCATCAACCTTCCATTCATCCAATTCATTGTTAAAATTGTCCGTGTTATTTTCGTATCGTACTCAACATCATGCATTGTAACTTCTTTGAAGTTTGTGCGTAAGATAAATCACGTAGTTGACGATTTGTTGTGCATAGACATTTTCTTGTCTCAGTATGGTAACGTTGTAGAAGATGAAATTTCCATTATTTTCAGTATCGCGTGCATGTCCCTTAATGCGTTAGTATTCGCGGTCCAGATGTTGATTTCAGACCATTTGCACTTGAATTTTGCTAATATTTATTTGTTTTTTATGATTAGCCATGCTTGTGAGATCCAGTACGTTGGTATGTTGGACATCTTCCTCGTCCGGTTTCGAACTCTTGTCGAGTGCTTGAAGAAGCTGAGGTCTAGAGATGACAACATGGAAGCAGCAGTCATCTTGTCGAACGTCCATCTTCTTTTGACCGAAGCCCTTTCCAAAATGGCGAGAATATATTCAGCGCAGCTGCTCTTCTTCACCGCGCTTACTCTGTCTCGATTTATCTTATTCCTGTTCAGTATCGTCTTCCTGAGGTCGACTACTGTACATGACATGCGTGTGTTGATTTATTTAGTTTTTCCTTTTTGGCTCTGCTTAGCATTATTGAAATTTTTGCGTGTGATCAGGATGATCATTGTTGTAACAAGGAAGGTAGGCAATATTAATTAAAACTATAATTTTTAAATGTGAATGTCTCTTGGAGTTTTACACAGATCTTTACTATTTTATACATTGCATCTTAAAACATTTAGGTGTGAAAATAGATTTATAATGACTAAATAATACTACAATCGGGGCTGTGCAAAAGTGGGTTGTATCAAAATGTTTGAGGTGCGCACATCTTGACTACCACTGCCCTCATCTTGAATATTAGCTAAATGTTTATATCGATTTTTTTTTATTTTTGAAACAAAAACAAAAACTGAGAACACAATGTGTGGATTCTTAATACAACAATACCTCATGAAAGAATTATGTTAATTGGTAACTGGAGAAATAAAGAAATATGCTTATCCAGGTCAAAAATGAATCTTCGGAAATAACAGTCAGAAGATATACATATAATATATCGTTGGAAAGCGAAGAATTTTAGAAACAATAATATCAAATAAATAAAGTGTGTGTGTGTGTGTGTGTGTGTGTGTGTGTGTGTGTATGTAAGCAGTCTAGCTCAAAATGAAAATTCGTAAGAAACTGATATCACATATTTAAGATAGATATATGCCTTAGATGTCCTGGCAACTTTTTCCTTAAAATCGGCTAACCGGAAGTGCCACTTTTTATCAACGCTGAAACACATTTTTACAATTTTCTCAAAAATGACTCTAACAATTTTGATTAAACTCGGTGTATCATTGTATAATTAAGTGATCTTTAATATCATTTAGTTCTTATCCCCGTCGATGTCACTTTACAGGGCTTAAATGTCCAATTTTCATATGCGTCTTCCTCTAAAGTACCTTTAATATAGTTTATTTTAAATAATCAACTATCTCTCATTATTAAAAGTTACGAAAAAATGCTAAATATAACTTTTAAAAGAATTTGATAATTGAATAAAGAGAAAAAAATAAAAATGCTTATCCAGGTCGTCTAGTCCGAAGGTATGCGTATAATATATCATTGAAAAACGGAGAATTTTATAAAAAACAATATCGAATATAGAAAGTTGTAGAAGATAAAGGAGAGTGACATAAAAAATATAAATAATAATAATAATTTATAATCAATAATAAATAATTTCAGAAAACTAACTTTATTTAACCTAAATCACATGCGTCAAATGAAATTTTCTTACAAAATGTAAACTTATAATTTTTTTTTTTGTTTGAAAAAAGGATTAAAAATCCACCGAATCTTTAATCCTAATATTTAATTGTTATTGTGTGAAAGAAGAAGTGAAATATAAAACTATTTCATGGATATGTTTATAACCTTAAATACTTTTGCTGTAGTTTAATAACTCTAGATATGATATTATATTTAAATAATTAGGTAACTATCGGCCGTTTATTCCAAAAATAATCATGTACCATTTTAGTAAATTAAATTAGTGAATAATTTGATGAAGTTTTCCGTAGTGAAATCCCAACATTATGCACTTAAAATTAGTATGATAACTTTTGACCTATCTGCTCACTGCCTGTATAGATATAAATTTTCCAATTAGAAATATCACTAAAATGACATCACTCAAAAATTTTAAAATTGGAGTTAGTCATTCTGGCAGCTGAAAGGCTCAGAGACTGAAGTTTATAAAACTAGATTTTTATTTCCCACCGTAGATATAATTAGTATTGCCCAAAATCGGTCTTGGTCTTGCACTTTGCATTTTTGGAATAAAAATTATGGCAAAATAATTACTAATATTTGACAATCTTAGTTACTATATTTAAATAATTGTTATAACCAATATACTTTTGCATTTAACTCCTCTAATTAGGGCTTAGTTAGGTTTCTCCTATCTTAAACATTACAGTAATATCTCTATAGTAATAAGCTAATAAGTAACTTCAAGACTGTCACGAGACTATTACGCAAGACCAAGACCATGACGAAGACTGAGTTTGTCTCGGTCTCGCATTTGGGCAGCACTAGATATAATAAATAGACTTTTTGTAATTTGTAATATGGCCTTAATGATTTGTTATCTGTAAGCTTTAGCTCCGTTTAAAATTCACTTCAAATATTTTATAATAGCCCAACATTCCCAGAAAATAATTTATATTCAAAGTAGAGGGGTAAGTGAAAGTTTTGTGTTGCACGCACCAGATTTTTTTTTCTTGGAGAGGTGCTTCAAAATGATGGTTAAATCTTTTGATTTTATGTAGTATTAGCGAAATATGAAAAACTAAAACCGAAAAAAACACTTTGAAATTAGATTTAATATCTGAAAATATATTCGCAATTTAAAAAATAAGATTCTTTTTCTATACAGGCTGATGAATTTAACACTTTGCTTTATCAGATGATGCTTGAAGATAAAAACAATGAATTATTAAATAATGTGAGTTATTATTATATTTGATAATCATCACTTTATCATACTTATGATTAGTAATATTAATTATTATTATTGTTCGTAGCCTAAATTATACCTTCATATAGCGATGAAGAAAGAGGTTGTCTTCACTGCATGTGGGTTCTTTAGATTGGACTACACTTTGGTTCATTCTGTAAGTAAAACCCTGCAGTTTATATTATATTATATATTATATAATACAATCATAGTTGTTCCTCAACCTCTGATTTATTGTATACTTTCAGATGATAGCTGCTACAACAACGTATCTGGTCATCCTCATCCAATTCGGCCAAATGAGAAGGACTGTACCAATTCCGAACCTTCCTGCCTCAAATACCACAGGGCAATTCAACGCTTCAAATTATTTCCATCATTCATAATATAAAAATCAAATATAGAATGGAACTTAAAATAACATTTGTTACAATGGTGTGTTCTGGTTACTTTATTTATATTTTATTTGTTCATGGTACACATAGCAAGTTTATTGACGATAGAAATAAATTAGCTCTTTTCTACTAGGGAACTTTTCCTATTTTCTTAATCAATTTTAGTTTACATATTTTATTATTTATTTGAACCCTACCGTGCCATTGAGGTAATACGGATTTTGCAGATCTGGGCAGATATTTTATTTTATTATTACATATTAATACATATTTTATTCATTCATGCTTATTTATTATTGGTTTTAATATTTTTTGATCTCAAATTGTTGAGGAGGGGGGCGATACGGTATTCTACCTCCCTCAATATTTTTATGGGGGCCCCTCTTTCTCTTGAAGTCGGCGCCTATTTTTGACAGATTTATATTGGATCATAATTTTTAAATTATATGTTTACACTAGTTGACCCATTCTAATAATTCGCATAGTATTTTGTCCTAATGAACAAATAGCAATATACAAATATAAAAATTAACAAACTTAATGCATTACAAGAAGGAGGAATTCATTTTTTTACTTATTTTATTGTTACTTCGTCGATTACAATGGTTCATACAAAAATAAACATTATAATTGGCTGCATCTTTGCTAAAAATAGTCCAATTTTAATATATTTTTTCGTTGTTATAGAATTGAAAAACCTTTAAAATAATTCCAAGTATAACTAACCTTAAGTTTTTTGGGGGGAAAGGAGAGGGAGTTTATCCCTTCTTCGGCTTTTAGGATATACGCGGCAAGGGCGAGGGCAGGGGATTAATTAATAGCAGAATTAAAAAGCTCCCTGGAAACGGGACGCGAACTCGTAACTTTTTTTCTAGCTTCTTTTCGTTGAAGTATGTTACATAGATAAATTTAAAGGGCGTCCAGAAAATGACTAACGAAGTTTCATTGAAATTGGTACATTCGTTTAGGAGCTACTGTCTATAGCAACGGAGGTTTTGCGGCCGCCATTTTGAAAGTATAAGGCGGATAGTAATGTGGATGAAGGAGGATCATCCTCGGGTGACCTCTGATTTTATATCCAAATTAGAAAGAAATCGGTCCAGTAGTTTCGGAGAAAATGCGCGGACGGCGGACGGACAAAAAAATTTTTATTCGATTTTCGAATTCTACTCATCGTGAAACGTGAAACCTCAATTTTTTAGGGGGCTAAGTTTTTGAATTTTTTGGTCGATCACAATGGTTGATTATTGAAAATAATAAACCAAAATGAAAATGTTAATTCGTTCAAAACTACTAACTTCCGAAACTTCATCATCGATTGCATTGAGATTTTGATATAAAGTTTAAATCAAATTCAGGATTGTTTTTTTATACATTTCAATACCATCCGGCTTTCAGAATTTCAGATTCAGAATCATTTTTATACGTAATGCTTTTTTTGAAAGATAAATGATTGGGGTGATTTCATACGTAAACATTATTTCAAAACAGAAAGCGACTCATATGTTATATTTAAAGGTCAAATCTCCCGCGTGTTTCTACGCTTTACTACTACCTCTATCTGCAATATATATAAAGTGATAAATGGTTTAGATAACATGGATCGATTCTAATTTTACAATCAATGGGGTCTAATCTTAATGCGTCAGAGTTAGTTGAAGCAACGAGGTATTCACAGATTAATATTCAATTTAAATGATTTACTTCTTTGGAATTCCAGTCTTCATCCTGAAATTATCTAATATAGACTGAGAGCCTATTACCGGTTTATGTTATATCTTAAATCGATTAGTAAATGATTAAGTCAGGATAAAAATATAAAACTCTTGGAAATGAAAATGGGTTTCTGAAACGCTGAGAATATCTGGAAGGAGTTAAATAAGAAATTAAGAAAATATGAATATGGAGTGAATTTAGTTTTCTTAAAACAAAATCCCGGCACTGGATATAGACTTTTGAGGGTGTTTAACTGTCGTTACGAATTCGGGAACCTAATGATTTTGTGACACTGAGTGACAAGAAACAATAACAATATATACACCGACAGGCAAAAAATTCCACCCACTTGTTGCCCATTAAGGAACCACGTTGGAAAGGTTGGCTCTGGGAAAAATTACAGGCTGCATATCTTTCGTTTCTTCTCCACACCCTTTCACGCCCGTCTGGAGATCGAAGAGCGAATCTTGACTCATCTGTAAAAAGTACAGCACTCCATTCGTCCATAGTCCAATGGCTGTGTTCTCGAGCAAAAGCCAGCCGTGTTACTCTGTGAGTTCTGGTCAACTCTGGTCCTCTTACTGGACGAAAAGCCATTAATCCATACTCATTTAATCTTCTCCGAGCGGTACGTTCAGAAATTTGCACACCTCGAACTTCTTCGAGCTGATAAATCGCTTGAACAACGGTAAGGTGCCGGTTTCGTAAAATTCTCAAAGTCAAAAACCGGTCATCCCGTGGTTCTGTTACCCTAGGCCGTCCAGAACTGGGCCTTCTATTGTAAGAACCAGTTTCCAAAAACGCCTGACGGCGTCTCATAAAGTTTCATGTGGAACTCCGATGGAATTAGCTGCATATCTAATGGAACGTCTATCATCAATAAGTGCAACATCCTCAGCACTAAGAGGCATTTTTAAACTTAATATTGAAAAAATTAAAAGCCGGAGACTAAGAAATGTGTTGCAAGAAACGGCACTGAACTAATGATACTGAATAAACATTTTGATTCCATAGAAAGTAAACATTGGAATCTAGAATCATTTCATTGAATTAAGGATTAAGGGTTATTGTCCTGTATATTAACATTCCTAATTGAAAACAAACAAAAAGATTACCTATTTATTCATTAAAAACAATAGACTAATCCAAAGCAGAAATATTTTTAGATGAAAACATGAACAAATCAAGTGGGTGGAATTTTTTGCCTGTCAGTGTATATCTGAAATGTGGGACTTAGTAAACACACTTTGAATGAATTGACTCCCCTGGTTTGTTATTCGTCGATTGTGAGGTATATAGGATAAATAAATAAAAGGACTATTCACTCCTGGTATAACAAAAGAATTTATTTCTACAACTGTAAATAAATTGAATATATTAAAGTGTTATAACTAAAAGCTTGATATTCTTAATCTACAGTGTAGTAGACTTCTCTTCTCAACTAACCTGCTTCCTTCATGCCCATTCCTCAAGTACCTTCTTTTCTCTTCGGCGTCCTTCTTCAGCTGCTGCTACCTCCTTTTCCTTCTTCCTTCTTCGTCGATTCTATATCGATAGCAGACTTTCCAATGAACAATTTGTCCATTGCACGATTGAGTACAATTCATAGTGCAACCTCACATTCCCATATATTCCTCCTCATTCTCTCACTTAATATCACATAAAGGAGTAAATACTAGAGGCCATCTACTACAGCATTTAACAATATGGTTTAAAGGAAAATTGAAAAAAAAGTCGACAAAAAAATACTTTTAGGATGATCAATAATTTTTGATGGGATCTTCTGTGCTAGAGAAGTTGGCTCTTGGACATAAAAATATGGAAAGATACCATACTTAAAATCTAGATCAAGAAACTCATTGCATTTATGCCTACCGCTTTTAAACAAATTTATATATTTACCCAGATTAATTTATCTGGAAATCGATTAGAACAATGATAAAAGTACGATTTATTTGACGAACCAAAGCAATGTCAGCAGGCATGTGTACCATAATAAAATTAATTATACTGTAACTTTGCTAGAAATGGTCCGATTTAAACGATTTTATTTTGTTGGAAATTAAAAAAAGCCTAGTGCCTAGTAGTGTTTGGTAAGTAATAAAACATGAATAGAAAATAGAAAATAGAAAATACGAATTACCATTTCTAATATTGTTTCGATTAACTTTCAAAAGATACAGTTTTCTTCACTTTATATATTCCTTTATCTATTTTTTTTCTTTTGGAATTCATTACATGTACAAAAATTTAAAGGACTTTAAGTAGGAGATTATAAGAAAGATTCATCAAAATCGTTACAGAATTTTTTTGTTTTACACTTTATGTATATTTAGAATTTATATTTTGCGAGTTAGGCCCCAAAACAGTTTTATTTTCTTTATATCCTCTTTTATCTAATTTTTTTTTTTAATTCATTACATGAATAAAAATTTAAAGGACTTTAAGTAGGAGATTATAAGAAAGATTTATTAAAATCGTTACAGATTTTGTTTTTGTTACACTTTATGTATATATAGAATGTATATTTTGCGAGTTAGGTCCCTAAACAGTTTTATTTTCTTTATATCTTCAATTATCTAATGTTTTTTTGGAATTAATTACATGTAAAAAAAATTAAAGGACTTTAAGTAGGAGATTTGTTTGTGTTACACTTTATGGTTATATAGAATGTATATTTTGCGAGTTAGGCCCCAAAACAGTTTTATTTTCTTTATATCATCCTTTATCTAATTTTTTTTTTGGAATTCATTACATGTACAAAAATTTAAAGGACTTTAAGTAGGAGATTATAAGAAAGATTCATCAAAATCGCTAGAGGATTTTTTTGTGCTACAGTGTATGGGTAAACATGTTTTTCACTTTCTGCGCAGGCGCTATTGTCCAAAGAGCGCTCATTTGTTTACATACTCCATTATGTTTCCGGAGAAAACAGTTCATCAGAAATTTGGTCCGATTGCAATCCTTTCCTAACCTAATAACGGCAGGGAAGTTTTAATAATGTCAATAAAGAATATAAATTAGTTTAAAAATAATTTTATTTCGAATTACATAATTTTTATTGCGTTACATATTTGCTATTTTATTCAGTTTTCCTTTGAGATATCTGGATGAGAATTACGCCGTAGGTTGTCACTGCACCTGCCATCTTGACTCATAAGCAGAACACATAATCATTTTAATGGATATTAGTATGTTGCATGGTTTTATCTTTAATTTTGAATACGTATAATACAGTATTAACTACAAAAGTTCATTTCAACAAACCAGTTCGTTACTAATGTTAGAAATAGTTTTTATAAGAGTCTGTAGCGGATCCTGGATTTAATTTTAGGTTTCTTCAACCCAAAAAAGAAAATAACTACCTAAACGAAATGATTCTTGAAGCCCCATTAAAAAAATGTTGTGGGCTTAAGACGATAGAAGTAAAAACATCGGCAAGACAGGATTAAAATTATGAAATATATAGATTTTTTGTTCTATATTCCCAATTATAATGCATGCAATTATAATTGTGTATACATTTTTTTTGAGAGACATTTTAGTAAATGTTTAAAACAGTGGTTAATATTTGGTTAGTTCTTGGCTTGAGTTTAACAACTATAGAAAAGCGACTACGTTATATGCAACTTGAAACATAAACTTGGATAAAATAAACTCGTTATATATTATTAATTTAATTCGTTAATAATAATACATAGATACTTACCGCCACAAGTAACGTTAAATCTAATTTAAAGAAACCAGCAGCTGTAAATACTACTTCTCTTTTCGAAGATATTTGCAGTTGTAAAGTTTTCTGTAATAAAAATCAGTAATATTATCAGCAAATTATAATTTTAATCAACACTGAATACAATGATTCCTTCTGAAAAATTGAAATATGGAGGTTCTAACGTCTTTTCTAATAAATTTAATAGGTATCAAGTCACACCATCATAACAAATTATTCCACTTTGAAACTATGAGTATTTAAAATGATTAAATGTCACATATATATTGCATTCGAATATATAAAACAAATAATAAACGAACTAAACTTTTAATATGTGTGCATTTATAAAAGAACTTGTGTCTATGTACATATTTATGAACTGGATGATGTTGAATTATTATCACAATTTATATTAATATTATTATTAATTATATTTATTGTTTATATATTGCTATTTATATTCTTATATTGTATGTATTCGAATTTTGTATGGAGTTGGTATTTAGAATTATGTATATGTATGCTCATAATGTCTTGCGATTTATTTAATATTTATATTCATGTATAATTTTGGTCTTGAGTTATGAGAAGTGAATCTTGTTCATTTCATAGTACGATTTGTAATTAAAATGTTTGGCCAACCGGGCTGACGGGCAAATAGCCGATTCCTTAATGTGGGTAAGCTATACTGTAATATCACAAACATTTTTTTTTAATGTCAGATTTAAGTAAGGCATATTGTTATAATGTAATTTATAGGGGGTGTTTCAGGGTTAAGTAACCAAACTGCGAAAATGAATTAAGGATCTCAAAACAAGAAAAAAAAACACCTATGGAGACATGTCCGCATACGCTTTCTTAGGAGAAATTCACGGCTAAAGATTTTCGTTGTTATGGAATAAATAAAACCTATTTATTTGTTCTAACAACTTTATTAATAAAATTTAAACATTAAATTCATGTTAAATGTTGTTCAAAGTGATTTCCTTGAGCATTAAGACAGGCTCGGCATCTTTCTTCAACAGCAGCAGTGGCAGAACGGCACTGGATATGTGTTATTGTTTCACAAGATTCAATTATCCTTCTTCGTAAGGAATCGCATTGACCAGACTTGCCTAGAATTTTTGTTTAGTGCCACTCCAAAAAAAAATTCAGTGTTGTCAGCAGAGCGTGCAGGCAAAGCCACTGTTCCTGCACGGCCAATCCGTTGATTGGGATAGTTAACATTTAGGCATTATCGTGAACCTCTTCTGTAATGAATTTAATGTTTACGTTTACTTAACAAAGTAGTTGCAACAAATAAATAAGTTTTATTTACTTAATATAACCTAAATAATAAATAACAATGAAAATCTATAGGTGTGAATATCTCCTAAACAAAGCGTTTGTGTAAATACCTTCATAGGATTTTTTTTTATTGTTTTGAGGTCCTTAATTCATATTTTCAGTTTGGTAACTTAACTCTGAAATACCCTTCATAATCAAAATAAAGCGCAATATTATGAAAAAAATTTTTTTTTGCTGTACATAAACAGAAAACGTTTCAACCAAAACAAAAATAAATTAACAATTATTTATAAAATTCCAGTGACCCTAATTATTTACTAATTTTAGTATGTTTAAGACGGAGTTTGAAAAATGTTGGCACGTAACGTAATATTTACAAGATAGAGGTGAAGTTTTTATTTATTTTTTTCTGGACGGTTGAGAGGGTCGTATAAAATTAAAAATACAGAATGCTTTATTTAATAAAATGATTATCTAAATTAATTAATATAAAGATTATCTATCGTTAATATTTATAAATTCTACAATAGTATACAATCCACTATAGGGTTATTTTAGAAACTGTAGGTAAGACTAAAATATATTTATTTATCTTTACCATAGCTAATGTGGTGTCCATTAATGCTACTTTCTACTCCATATTCACAAATATCCCTTTATCCCTTTTCTATTTATCCGGACATATTGAAAAAATAGAGAACTTACATTATTCAATAATAGGCCAGTTTCGTCACACAGCATCAGCTGATATAGTCTGCAATTGAACTCCTTAACCTGAAATTTAAAAATAACTCCATTCATTTTTCCAATTTTTCTTTCATGAAGTTCTTTTGTTCATAAACCTAAGGCCGTTTCTACACCATTGCTTTATTAAGTTTATACCGTAGTTATTTTACAGGACGACGTTTCGGACAGTAATTTCGCCATTTTCAAGTCTGAAAATTTCTTTTTTTCAATATAAATACAATTTTTAAACCATACAATTTAAAAATAATGTATGGTATAGACAACATATAGAATGGATCCGAAAGGCCACTAGAACGATCTACACAGGTGGAAAAAAAAGTTATTGGTTTTATTGCAGTATTGAGCTGACACGGAACTATTTACTGCCGAGGGAGGCGGGGTGGCCGAGCGGACTAACGCGTTGGGACAGCGTCGAGCGTTGCTCTGCAATCTGACAACCGAAGTTTCCGATAGAATACTAATTACGAGTTCAAATCACGGTGCACGGTGGGGCTTTTAACTCGGCGTAATAACCCGTCTTGACTTAAGACAAGAAAGGGGATGAAAAAAAAGCTATCCACAGCCGCATAACACCCACAATGCCTTACTGGCAGGGTAAAATTTTTAATAAATAAATAAAATAATCCATGTCGTGGTGGAGTTACAAGGTGGTTATGAGAGGGTATCTGTCGTATACCGTTGGGTGGTTTATCGAGACGAAGCTAAGATTGTATTAAAATATTTGATTGACACGAGTGAAACAAATAAAAAGTAATGTATTAAAAAATTAATAAATACCTCAATCATAACATTGTGAGTCCTACTTAAGATGCTATAGAACTTGAAATATAGTAAAATCAACCAGGCACACAACACGCACTTCATAACTATTTTATGATAAATGTCGGAAAGCGGGGTATAAACCAAAAAGAAGCAATTGATAGCTAAGCCCACAAAATATGAGAAAAAGTAACTCAGAAGTTGGAGGGAATAAATATAGTTCGCCATATTAGCGCAGTCCGACAGTCGCCTGCATATCTTGGTCAGTCTGATGACAGTCCTCAATGGACGAAGCTTGAGGTACATTAGTCCTTCGATTTTTTGATTTAAAATTGTGAAACGAACTAGCAAAATATCCAGCAATCCTACAAAGTGGTTAATGACGACCAGTGTAAGGAAGAAGGTCCAATAGAATATTGCGGTCGTGAAAACCTCGTCCTGGAATGAAATCTCGTCCATTATACCAACGACTAAAACGGAGATCGCGAAGTAACAAGTGCTTTTAAAAGAAACACATTTACTAAATTTAGTAAAGTAATCATAGAGAAGAGTGTCTATGTCTTTCAAATCTCGAAGCAGTACAGTCAGGTGATTTGTGGACAGCGAATAACAAATCGCAGACACAAATAAACTGACAACCATCGTAAGTAGTTGGATGGCTAAGAGGAGATCAGCCAATAGCACGTCTGCCACGTTTATTAGATCCATAGTTAAGTAACGGATGGCAACGAAGAGCAAGAAAAACAAATGAGCCACGCAGCATGCTGTCAACCAAGGAGAAACATGGAACCCCTTCCTGCCTAGCTTCAAGGGGAATATGAAAAGACATTGGGAAGCGAGAAATAGTTTATCGAAAGACTTTTCTATCCGCGACATGACGAGTACTCAACCTGGGCTTTTACTGAACAATAGTGACTCCATAATAGTTCTAGTTCTGTCATTCACTTAAACGGCTTTTAGTGATGACTATTATCACAAGTATCGCCTTGAATTTAAGAATATGTTTTTAAAATATTAACTAAAACTTCTTTCTAACCATAAATTACAAGAATCAACAAAGAATATAATTAAAAATCGATATGCTTTTAGTTGAGCGAAATTGAAATCTACTAGTAATTGAAATTCCTAGATATTTAGTTCATCCATTGCTAGGAAACAAGTGTTCTCACAACAGAATGTTAATCCTTATGAAGCTTAGTTTCGCAATCGGATTCTGCCTTCAGGTCTAAGAATGCAATATAGATGCTGCGGTCATTGTCTCTTGATGTCTCTAACACGTTAGAGAGAACTTCAGGGTAAAGATCTGATCCTATATTCGCCGGTTATGTCTATAACTTCTTTGTTTTTCCTGCAGAATAGGGTCAACCATAGGTTTGAACCGGCTATAAACATTGAAAGTAAATATCTGTAAACAAATAGATCTGTAGTTGAATCAATCACTATTATTTCCTTTCTTGTGACTGGAGGTTGTAATGTTAAACTCCCATTCCTGAGGAATTCTTTCGTCGCAAAATCTGAAAAACTAGTTCTCCATATTTAGGAAATTTGACTACATAGGCTCAGCCTGCTGCATTCCTTGTCTTCATCCTTGCAATAGCCTTTTCAACCTCCTCCTTTTTATTGGAATGATTTTCATGATACAGGTCATTTACAGCAACTCTTTCTTCTCTGACACCACCGCTGTTGTTTAATATGTCATCATGCTATCAATAAACCAAAGAGGTAAAGGGGG
Organism: Nezara viridula; assembly: GCA_928085145.1. Lineage (NCBI taxonomy): Eukaryota > Metazoa > Arthropoda > Insecta > Hemiptera > Pentatomidae > Nezara > Nezara viridula. The sequence continues at coordinate 1,327,973 of OV725080.1, forward strand.
CGGGGTGGCCGAATAGGCTAAAGCGTGTGTAACAGCACCGCTAGTTGCCTGGCAACCGGATAACAGAGATTTGAGATGATATAAAAAGTACGAGTTCGCGTCCCGGTGCCGGAGGGGATTTTAAATTCCCTGCCCTCACCTCCCGGCCCGGGAAAATCCCGTATAGCCTAAAAGGCGAGGTAGGGAAGAACAAAAAAAAAAAATAAAAAATAAAAATAAACCAAAGAGGGATCTCCTTATCTCTTATATTGCTTTTATAATTCATGGAAGCACAAATCAGCCGTAATTCAAGCTCCACTCAATGTGGTTCCAAAAATGACAGAACAACGATTGGATGAAATGAAGAGAACAATCTAGCATAAGATAAGTAATTTATCAGAAGCGGTATTACTACAAAAGGTTAATAATACATGATTTCGGTCGGTGAACTACGTCCGCTGTAGGCTCGATGGCCGGCAGGAACAGGCCGCCGCAAAGAGAACAACTTGGTCTACGAATGTTGTAAGAATGGTCTAAAGAACAAACGCTCTTGGCACATCCTAAATACCAGACCCCATGGCCTATCATTTGTGATGGGTCAAGTAATTGTTCAGAAGCGGTATTACTAGAAAAGAGTAATAATATATGATTTTATTGAAGGCATTATCCTAGAGTCAATGATGCTGTTTACAATCAATAACATTTCGGGATATATTAAGAAGTTCAACACTTCTGACCAGGCAACGTAGGACGAACTAATACCATATTCAGCGATCATAAACCTTTAGTACATGCCATGTTACAAAACCCCTTTAAAGCATCAGTTACGGAATGGACTTAATCCGTAACAACTATTAATATTAACTTTTATTTAATTTAATCATTTAATCATTCATTGACCTTCATCAAAGCCCTAGATAGGCAGGTCAAGCTATCTCTGATAGCTTAGAAATAGTTATCTAGAATGTACTGACTGGACAGAAGACACTTATCAAGACTTAGGGAACTATAACCCTTTTCAGCAAAAGAGCACTTTCTCACAGACTTCATATCAATTCTAAAAGATAAGGATATCAATTCTTAATAGTTGATAACTTCATTCACACGCTTCCTAGACCGACCAGAATTGATTCATCCCCCCTACTATCCCTGAGCATATAACCCCTATGATCCTCAGACCAAATCAGTGATGCAGTTACATTCTTGATGTCTCTTTACTGCAGGAGACCTGGAGTGAACACATGTAGTCAACTCATTTATCCATAGTATATTACTCTGTATTTTAGATGCCATTCGTAACATAATGAATAAAGCATTGCTTATAAAGTCTGCACTGCCTCCGATTCGTTAACTATCGACATTGCGGTGTTAGATCGATTATTACATCAGCTGATTTTCAACTGATATTCATAATGTTAGACAAAAACGCTATCGCAGATCCAATATCATTTGTGCAAGTATTGGGTCTTGGAAATGATCTCGAATGGCTCGATACTAAAGCCACAATAATCTATTATATTAATTTTATTTCTTTTTGTCTAGTCCGGGTTCTCCATGAAAGTAATCTGTCAAGATAAAAACGTGAGTACCTAACATTGTAGTTGACGTTAAGTAAATATTAACATCTTACTTTAGATTGAAAAATAATGTTGTATAAATCTATTATAAGTTGTTAGATATTCTTATAGACGTTCTTTTACAAAAAATATTTTCAAATGTATCGAACAAACGAATATTCATAATAAATACCTCAATCGTAACATTTTGAGTCCTACTGAGGACGTTGTAGTACATGAAACATAATAAAAATATCGAGGAACCCAACACAAAATAATTAGAAAAATAATTATAAATAGAATCCGGCAAATACACGAAATAAAGGCAAGAGGAAGCTAAGCCAACAAAATATGAGAAAAAGTAACACAGAAGTTGGAGAGAATAAATACCGTTTGCCGTCCTAGCGCAGTCCGACAGCCGCCTGCAGGTCTTGGTCAGTCTGACGACAGCCCTCAATGGAGGGAGCTTGAGATGCATCAGTCCATCGACTTGTCGATTTAAAATCCTTAAACGAACAAAGAAAATATCCAACAATCCTGTAAATTGGTACATCACGACCAGTGTGAGGAAGAAAGTCCAATAGTCCAGTACTGTAAAGAGTACTTCACCCTGGAATGATAACTCGTCTATTACACCGATTGCTAAAACGTAGGTAGCTAAGAAACATGTGGTTTTAAAATGGACACATTTATCAAATGCAGTAAAGTAATCAAACAGAAGAGCGTCAATGCCTTTTAGATCTCGAAGGATAAGAGTCAGGCGATTTGTTGATAACGAAGAACAAATCACAGACAAAAATAAACTGAAAATCATCGAAAGTAGTTGGGTAGCTATGACGAGATTGGTCAGATGCATTCCTACCGTGTTCGTGGAATTTTTAATTAAGGAAGGGATGGCACCACTGAGCAAAAAACATAAATGAGCCAAGCAACATGTCATCAAGCAAGGAGAAAGATAGAACCCCTTCGTGTCCAGTTTCAAGGGGAAAATCAAAAGTATTTGCGAAATGAGGAAAAGCTTCTGGAAAGACTTTTCTATACACGACATGATTGGTAAAGAACCTGGGACCGGATGAGACTGTTGTGACTTTGTGTAAAGATCGATCCTATGACAGTTAGTGTTCTGTCACGTTCATTTGAAATGAGGCTTTTAGTGATGATTATTATCACAGGCATAATAAGGATAGTCTAAAATAAAATGAAAACTTTAACATCAATAGCTATCGGCATAATTTGATTTGTGTTTACGAATATGTTTTAAAATATCGACTAAAACTTCTGTTTTTATTGTTTCTGTTGTTGTTTTCTGTATATAAAGTGTGAACGTGTTCATATCTCACTATAATTATTGTCCACTTGACAGATTATTAAATTACTAAAATAAAAACAAAAAAAAATGTCTTTTTAACCATAAATTAAAATGATTAGCAAAGAATGTAATTAAAAATCAATATGCTCTTAGTTGGACAAGATAGAAATTTACTTATCGTAATTTCCTGATATTTAGTCCATTCATTGCTAGGAAACAAGTGTTCTCACAACAGAATGTCAATCCTTATGAAGCTTAGTTTCGCAATCGGATTCTGCCTTCGGATCTAAGAATGTAAGATAGATGCTGCGGTCATTGTTTACAGTTCTTCAAACTTCTCTAACACGTTCTTCATGGTAAAAATCTGATCCTATATTCGCCCGTTGTGTCTAAAAAATCTTTGTTTTTCCTGCAGAAGAGGGTCAACCATGGGTCTTAACCTGCTCCAAACATTGAAATTAAATATCTGTAGACAAATAGATCTATAGTTGAATCAATCGCTATGATGACTTGCTTTCTTGTGGATGGAGGTGATGTTGAACTCCCATTCTTGAGGAATTCTTTTGTCTCCAAATCTTCAGAAAAGCCTTTATAGAACACCTAATAATATTGGTCATATTGTCTCAGTCTACTGGATTTTCTGTCTTCATCTTCGGAATAGCCTCCTCCATTTTAATGGAGTTATTTTCATGATACAGGTCATTTCCAGTACCTCTTTCTTCTCTGACACTACCGCATAGCAACCACTGTTGTTTAATATGTCATCATGTTATTAAGAGACCAAAGAAGAGGCTCCTATATGCCAATAATAGTATCTCTTATATTACTGTTAAAATTCTTGTAATCACAAATCAGTCGTAAGTCAAGCTTCACTCAACGTGGCTCCAAACAAAAGGCAGAACAACGATCGGATGGAATGAAGATGTCGAGTATTGTATATAGTCACCAGAAGGCCTCGACAGAGCGAGTTAAAATTAGTGTAGTATGACTTAGAACACTAGCTTATCCAGGATTTAATTTTCTGGGGGGCTTCAGCCCGAAAACTTTTTTTTTCATATACATAACGATAATTATTTTGGATAAACAGAAAGATACTAACAACCTATATGAAATGGTGTTTAAGTGATGCTTGAAGTTCTATTGAAAGTTCTATTGAATTAAACGAGCAATAATACTTTAAGCCAAATTTTTTACTATAAAACATGGTTACATTTTACCATTTTGGAGAGGAGACTTCAGCCCCAAAGCCCTCCCCCCGTAGATCCACCTGTGACTTAGTGGATGAAGGAAAAGGCTTAGACAGAATGACTTCAATCAGGCAAATGAGCATCCAAATCACTCTTGGTCTGCGGGGTAAGAGATGAACCTTAACACTCCACAAAAACGAATACCATAAACGGAGGGATGAATCTCACGACTTTTTGGGAGGATGACACACTAACAGGGGGATGAATCTCCAAACTTAAGATATAAGAATACAAGCGAACGGATGAGCACACAGACCTTGTATGGAGAGAAATTAGGAATAAAGGTTAATGGAGTAGACTGGAATAAAAGGAAGTTTAATGTAGAACCAAGAATCGTATAAAGAAAATACTGTTCAAACTGCTGGGGAGGTCCGTAACTCAAAGAATAGATACACGAAGAGCTGTCTTTCTCTTCGGACGACTGCGGTAATCATTACGCCATGATTAAATCAACTATCAAGAGCCGTTACAGTTACTGTTATTTAAAAACATTGATCAGTATACCTTATCGCCATTAAACTTTATTATTAAAAAGTATTATAAATATATATACATATTTACAATTTAGAACTTTGTTTTTTTTTTACATTACAATAATAAAATATAATAGCGCAACTTTTGGATGCATTGAAAGAGCACGAACGCGTGGCGCTGCCAGGTAGCGGTTCGGTGAACTACGTCCGCTGTAGGCTTGATGGCCGGCAGGAACAGGCCGCCGCAAAGAGAACAACTTGGTCTACGAATATTGAAAGAATGGTCTAAAGAACAAACGCTCTTGGCACATCCTAAATGCCAGACCCCATGGTCTATCATTTGTGATGCGTCAAGTAATTGTTCAGAAGCGTTATTACTAGAAAAGAGTAATAATACATGATTTTATTGAAGGCATTATCCCAGAGTCAATAATGCAGTTTACAATTAATAACATTTCGGGATATATTAAGAAGTTCAACACTGCTGACCAGACATCGAAGGACGAACTAATACCATATTCAGCGATCATAAACCTTTAGAATATGCCATGTTACAAAACACCTCTAAAATATCGACATTGCGTGTTAGATGGATTATTATTTAGCCATGAACTGATATTTACAATGTTAGACAAAAACGCTGTCACAGATCCAATATCCGGAGACGTCCCACAACGCTTTTCCTTATCCCCCAACCTTTTTCCATCTATATAAATGACCTTCCATTTTCTATTCTGCACTGTCAATACCACCTGTATGTCGACGACGTTCAAATTTACCTCTCCTTCAATCCGACCGACTCCTCAGGTGCCATCCTAAAATTAAAGAACATATTAACAGAATAAGTGCTTAGGCAAATCTCAACAGGCTCACTCTGCACTCCGAGGAGACGAAAGCCATCTTGATCGGATCCCCCTCACTCCTCCGATCCTTCCCGGTATCTCCCAATCTTCTGCTCACCTATCTTATTCCATACTTGTGTTAGAAACCTAGGAGTTACTTTTGGTCAAACCCACTCCTACAAAACACACATCTTCCAAATTGCCCGTTGCACTATCTCCACCCAAAAACAGTTCAATCGTCTACACTATATGCTTCCATAGAAGTCTCATCAACTCCTAATTTCCTCTCTTACTTTCCTCTCAGGAAATTTCGAAGCCAAACTTATCTAACTTAACGCATATTATCTAGTATTACATCGAGTTGAATAGGCTCTATCCATCCAACCACCGTATGTACATTCTTGCCACCTTTTATTACCAGGTCATTAGAACTCATCGATCCTCCTCTATTCTTCACAGCTTACAATTAAAATACTCCATCCATTCCCGTCCCATTAGATCTCGTACTACCGACCACTATCCTTCTCGTCACTGAACTATTACGTTTGACAAATCCTTTGCAATTCAAGCCGACTCCCTTTGGAATTCCATCCCTGCTGATATTCGACATGCACAATCAGTTTCCTCTTTCAAACCTCTCCTCTTCAAACACCTATTCCTTTCTCAATCCGAGTTTAATTTATTTATGACTACACAGCATATATGCATTCTGTACTTGCAATTTGTTCTAAAAGAACAACAGTCCCAGAATAATAAAATATATTTTCATTTCATTTCATTATCGCACAAGCGGAAAACCCTCAATTGGAAGAGTTTAAACAGCTATCAAGATGTATAAATGTCTAGTAAGTTGTTGTATATTCTTATAGGAATCTTGACGTTCATTTAGAAAAAATCTTTTTAAATGTATCGAGCAAAAGAATATTCATAATAAAACAACTAAATACCTCAAACGTAACATTGTGAGTCCTGATCAGGACGCTGTAGAACGTTAAACATAATAAAAGTATCGAGAAACTCAACACGACATATGTACCAATATAGAGATAAATGTCGGAACTTGGGATATACAAAAAACAGATGCCAGAGGTAGCTAAGCTCATAAAATATGAGAAAAAGTAACTCAGAAGTTGGAGAGAATAAATATCGTTTGCCATCGTAGCGCAGTCCGACAGCCGCCTGCAGATCTTGGTCAGTCTGACGACAGTCCTCAATGGAGGGAGCTTGAGATGCATCAGTCCTGCGACTTGTTGGTTCAAAATCCTGAAACGAACTAAGAAAAGATCCAACAATCCTGTAAACTGATACATCACGACCAGTGTGAGGAATAGTGTCCAATATATCAGTACTGTATGGAATATGTCATCCGGTGATGATAGTGACTGGTCCATTACACCAATAGCTAAAACGTAGGTAGCTAAGAAACATGTGGTTTTAAAATGGACACATTTATCAAATGCAGTAAAGTAATCAAACAGAAGAGCGTCAATGCCTTTTAGATCTCGAAGGATAACAGTCAGGCGATTTGTTGATAACGAAGAACAAATAACAGACAAAAATAAACTGAAAACCATCGAAAGAAGCTGGATAGCTAAGACTACATCAATCAAATGCATGCCTTCCGTGTTCAAGGGATTTTCAATTAAGGAATACATAGCACCACTGAGCAAACATAATAAATGAGCCAAGCAACATATCATCAAGCATGGAGAAAGATAGAACCCCTTCGTGTCCAGTTTCAAGGGGAAAATCAAAAGTATTTGCGAAATGAGGAAAAGCTTCTGGAAAGACTTTTCTATACACGACATGATTGGTGAAGAACCTGGGACCGGATGAGACTGTTGTGGCTTTGTATTAACATCGATCCTATAATTGTTATAGTTCTGTCACGTTCATTTTAAATGAGGCTTTTAGGCAGGACTATTATCACAAGTAAATAAGGATAGTCTAAAATAAAATGAAAAGATTAACATAAATACTGACACAATTTGATTTGGGTATAAGAATACTTTTTAAAATATTAAATAAAACTTCTTTTTAAACGATAGATTAAAAGAATCAGCAAATAATGTAATTAAAAATCAATAAGCTTTTAGCTAAGGGAAATTGAAATCTAATAACCGTTCTTCATAGATTTATATATTTAGTCCACTGCTAGGAAACAGGTATTCTCACAACAGAATGTTAAAACTTATGAAGCTTAGTTTCTTGATCGATTTCTGCCTTCCTATCTAAGAATGATAGATAGATGTCACCTGTTCTTTTGGGCCTAGAGGCACTCTCTCTCAGTATTGAACCATTTTAATTGACCAACAAATTCAAAAACTTAATCCTATCTCAAATTTTAAGGTTTTAAAAAGAAGAAGAAAAATAAATTATATTCTGGGAATAAGTCTCCTTAGAGTATCTACAATGTACAATTTAATGCCAATTGTCTGGCATTTAAAATAATTTTTTTTTTATTTGTTTATATTTAATGCAACTTGCACCTGCGCACATGCTCATCTAGCAAATTTGTTATGTTTGTACTGTCTTGGTGTATTTGCTTGATTTGGTTTTTAATGATATAGTAGTAGAGGGGAATGGGGAGGAGATTGGAGGAGGGGGGTTGGTTATGTGGTGGGGGGTGTGTTTTTTAATTTTGTGGGTGGGGTTGGGGGGGGTGTTGTTGTTTGGGTGGGGTGGAGGGGTGGTGGTGGGTGTAGGAGGGTTTATTGGGGGAGGTTTTGGGGGGGTGGGGGAGGTGGGTGGGGGGGGTGGGGGGGGGGGGGAGGTTAGAATGGGAGTGGATGTGGTTGCTGGGGAGTAGGTTGGGGGGGGTATGATTGGGGAGTGGTGGAGGGTGGGTTGGGTGTTGGGGCGGTGGGCGTTTGGGTTTGGGGGATTGCTGGGTGGGGAAGGTGAGGGGGGGGGAGGTGGAGGGGGTTGGAGGGGGGTGGTTTTTGGGGGTGAGGGGGCTGGGGGCTGTGGGGGGGGTGTGGGTGGTGTGGTGTGGGTGTGGGGGGTGTGGTTATGCGTGGGGGGGGTGAGGGTGTGGTGGGGGTGGGGAAGGGGGGGGTGGGTGTCGGGGTGGGGGGGGGTGGGGGGGGGGGGGGGGGGGTGGGTGGGGGGGGGTGGGGGGGGGGGTGGGTGGGGGGGTGGGGGGGGGGGGGGGGTGGGGGGGTGGGGGGGGGGGGTGGGTGGGGGGGGGGGGGGTGGGGGGGTGGTGGTGTGGGTGGTGGTGGTGTGGGTGTGGTGTGGGGGGTTTGTTGAGGTGGGGGGGGTGTGGGAGTGATGTGGAGATGATAATGTATTTGGTGGGGGGGTTTTGTTATGTGAATTGTGTTGGTTTTTTATTGGGGTGGAATGGGAAGAGTGTGTTAGTTTGGTTTTTATTTGTCGAGTATGTAAGGAAGGGTTGTTGGTTGAAAAGGTTTCGGAAAAAGGAATTACACTAGGTAAGTATTGGCGACGGAAGAGTAGATAGAGCCACTTCAATTCGGTATACAAACTGGAGACGTGGGAGTTCCTGGGGACTCCATAAATGAATCTAATGAAACAATTTATTAGAAGTTTTACATTTCAGGATACGTAGAACTCGAAAAAAATAAATTGGGGTAAACATTTCGACTTTGTTTACTTGTGTTATAGATTACACGTAATTCTTATGAATTTAAAATGTTAGACCTAACTACGTAATATTATAGTTTAAATTATGTAAGTATTAAAATTCCACTTGGGAATGAAAAATAATATTATTGTCATGACTATAATATGTAAGTTGTTAGATATTCGTTTATATCAGTCTTGATTTTCACTTTAAATAGATATTTTGTAAATGTAACGACCAATTAAACATTCATAAAAAAAAAAACTACTAAATACCTCAATCGTAACATTGTGAGTCCTACTCAGTACGCTGTGGAACTTGAAACATACTAAAAATAACACGGAACCTATTACGAAATATTGAAAAATGTCAGAATTCGCAATATTTACAAAATAAAGGCAATTGGCAGAGAAGCCCACAAAATTTGAGAAAAAATAAGACAGAAGTTGGGGAGAATAAATTTCACTTGCCAATCTAACGCAGTCGGACAGCCGCCTGCAGATCTTGGTCAGTCTGATGATATTTCTCAATGGAGGGAACTTCAAGTGCATCAGTCCTTCGACTTGTTGGTTTAAAATTGTAAATCGAACTAAGAAAATATTCATCAATCCTACGAAATGGTCAATCACGACCAGTGTGAGGAATAAGATCCAATAGAGCAGGAACGTCGAGATTACTTCGTAGTCGGATGATAACTGGTCCATCACACCGACAACTAATACGTACATCGCAATGAAACATGTACTTTTAAAAGACATACATTTATCAAAATCAGTAAAGTAACCATTCAGGAGAGTGTCAATGGCTTTCAGATCTCGAAGCATAGCAGTTAGGCGGCTTACTGAGAGCGAATAACTAATCACAGACACAAATAAACCCACAACCATTGAAATCAGCTGGACAGCTAATACTACAACAATTAGGTTCATGTCTACGTCGTCCGTGGTATTTACCATTAGGCAACGCATTACACCACCAAGCAAAAAACATAAATGAGCTATGCAACATGCCGTTAACCAAGAAGAACGTTGAAATCCCTTCGTGTCCAGCTTCAAGGGAAATATCAAAAGTAGTTGGGAAATGAAGAAAAGTTTCTTGAAAGACTTTTCTATACACGACATGATGGGTATTGAACCGAGGATCGGATGGGACACTTTCAACCTGTGGTTAACATCGATCCAATAATAGTTATAGTATTGTGAGGTTTATTTGAAAGGAGGCTTTTAGTAAACTTTACGAACGATAAATTAAAGAACTATCAAATACTATAATTAAAAATCAATAAGCTTTTAGTTACAATGAATTGAATTCCAATATCTCTTCTTAATAAATAGATGTATTTAGTCCACTCATTGCCCGAACAGAATGCAAAACGTACGAAGCAGAGTTTCGTAATTGAATTATGTCTTTATGATTAAGAATGATGGACACAGGTCGCGGCCATTGCCTCAGAATTGACTTTTTTTAGGGTGAAGACCTTGATTGATCATTGGAGTCTGGGCAGAGATCCTATAGCTAGAAGCATTTTAAAAAGTAGCATTTTCACAAACAATATTTCATACCTATTACCGAAGTAGGTTTAAAAATTGAGAGTCCCTTTCCAGGCCTCATTGAATTTACTAAATTTACTGGAAATAGTCAATGCTCCATATTATGTCACGAACAAGACCCTACACCATGACCTTAAGATCCCATATGTCCATGACATCATCCCATCCAGATTCTCCAACTTTCACCAGAACCTCATTCATCATCCCAATCCTCTAGCGCAATCCCTATCCAGCTCCGAGCATCCATACCATCCCCCTCGAAGGTTGAAACGGCAGTGGCCTCGAGATATTTTGTAAATATGCCTTTGGAGTCCTGGCAATGGCTTCTCCACTGACAGCTTCTCCACTCATGTCCTGAGCGTCTGTGGCTCTTGTGTCCTCTTTCAGTCTCCACTGGCCTCTAATACTAGTGATGCGGCTGGAAAAGTAGCGCTGGGAGTCTTGCTTTGCCTTCCACGTGTGGGGGAAAAAGCCTGGCTCGGAGATTCTTGGGCGAATGTATATATTGTTTATAGGTATGATTGTGTTTAGAAGTTTTTATTTTATTTTATTTGTTTATTTTATTTTTTTATTTTTATTTAACTTCTTCAATATTATATATTATTTATTTACTTCTTATATTTATATTTCTTTCTTTATTATTTGTATATATTGTATGAATGAGAACTTTTAGCCCTAATGCTTATAGCCCTCCAGCAGTGGCTGATTGTATTATTATTCAATAAACAGATTAAAAAAAAAAAAATTACTGGAAGACCTGGAGCTCACACATTAAAATAAAACGAAAGACTTTAAACTAGCGACTTCAAATATTATATTCTCTTCTTTCAAAATCAAAATTGATGATCAGACAAATATATATATATATATATATATATATAACTGCTGAGAGATCTGTTGGGTCTAAATAAGCTTTGTCATTCTGAAAGGTTCCACCATTGGTATTTGATTTTAACCGGCTCTCTGGAATGGAAGGATATACTTTGTAAAGCACATATAAGACAAATATTGCAATAATTTAATAAATGAGCAATTGTTTTAATTAATTTATATAACTTTTTATTTTCATTCCTAATCAATTCCTTCGTCGTCCTAAACTTTTTGGAAATGCTTTTTTAGGTCTTGAACTAGTTCTGGTCCTTCATATTTAAGAAATTTTGGAACTATATTGTCTCGGCTAGTTGCTTTCCGTCTTCTTCTTAACAATAGTCTTTTCAACCTCCTCCCCCCCCCCTCTTCAATGGGACCATTTCCATAATGCGCCTGGAGTCACCATCAGACAATTCAGTCTGGTATTTAGGTTGTTCAAAGAGAACGTCGTTCATTAGACCATCACTGCAATATTGAAAAACTAGGTTTCTCCCTTCATCCCTTCGATCGTCGTTATACCATTTTTTGGAACCACGTAAATAACAATTGAGTGGAGCTTAATTTACGGCTGAGTTGTGATTGCTAGACTTGTAGCAGCAATTTAAGAGCTATTTCTATAAAGGAGTCACTTCTTTACTTCGATGGCTTCTCCAACCCGGGGTGCGTCATGGCCTCCTCTAAGAGCTCCGCCATCCAGATGATCACTTTCTTCCGGATTGACCCATCTTGAGTAGTATATAAGCAGAGCTTCCAGCACGATTTCTTCTCTGATACCAGCGCATAGAAACTACTGTTGTTTAAAATGACACTTTATTATCAAGATAACTCTACAGCTTGTACGAAGATATCAACATAATTCATCAAAGTGGGCATGCTCGGCATAGTAAGATGCGTGGCACGTCGTAAGACTGAGGAGAGGATACCCATAAACGTTCTGGAGGGGTGCTGGACTGAACTAGGAGAAGAGGAAGACCCAGATTAAGATGGATCGACAGTGTGGCTGCTGACACGAGGATAATACTACACCAACAGAACTGGAAAGCGGTGGGGAGTGACCTAACTACATAGCGAAGCTCTTAGAGGAGACCATGACCCACCTCGGGCTGTAGAAGTAGGTAAAAAAGTGATAAAGAGATCATACAGGGAGCTCCTTCATAGCAATAGCTGTTATATTGCTGCTACAAGTCTTGCAATCACAACTCAGCCGAAAATCAAGCTCCCCTTAATTGTTATCTACTTGGTTTTAAAAAATGGTATAACGACGATGGAATGGAATGAACGGAGAAATCAGAGTCCTTGAATATTGCAGGGATGGTCTAAGGATGATATGATGACGCACTCCGAAAGACGCCTGCATATTTTGGTCAATCTGATAAGAATTCTCAATGGAGTGAACTTGAGGTGCATCATTCCTTCGACTTGTTGGTTCAAAATCCAGAAACAAACTAAGAAAACATCCATAAATTCTGCAAAGTGGTTAATCACGACCAGTGTAAGGAAGAAGATCCAATAGAGCAGTACGGTTGAGAATATTTCGTCCTGGAATGAAAATTGGTCCACCACACCAACAGCTAAAACGGAGATCGCGAAGAAACAAGTCCTTCTAAAAGAGACGGACAAAATTGATCAAATTTTGTGAAGTAATCAAACAAAAGAGAGTCGATGCCTTTTAGATCTCGAAGCACAGCAGTCAGGCGATTTATCGAAAACGAATAGCAAATAACAGACACAAATAAACTTAGGTCCTAGGGAGAAATTACAGTCCTTGAATATTACAGGGATGGTCTAAGGAAAGAAGTTCTCTTTGCAAAACCAAAATACCAGACTGAATTGCCTCTCATCTGTGGTATGGGAGTTACTATTACCAATATATCAGCTAATTGTATAGGAGGAGTATTACTTAGAATATAATTGAATTTTATTGAAGTCTAATGAACAGCTGCGTAAGATTTGTAATTGGGGCCCCAAGATACTCCCATGTCTCTCACCACTGCACTGTGTTAAGGTGGCTTTTCACGTAATTCCGAAGATAATATTTACTAGGTACATTCCTCTACCGAATCATCAACAGCTATCGTCCTTCTTACGCCTACAACCTTCTCCAGTTCAGATCCTCAGTCCATTCCCTGTCCACAAGATCTCGACCTGCTAGCCTTTACATGCCTTCTTATTGATCTGCCTTATTCCAAAAGTTCTTTATTACTCGCTCTGTCAATTTATGGAATTCTCTGCCAATCAAAATTTGGCATTCCCCCTACATATCCACATTTAAAATTCTCCTATTCCAATTCCTATCTCCAAAACAGTCGACAGATAGTTGCTAACCATTCGACAACATACATTTATTTCATGGCATTTATTGTCAAATATCAATACTGTTCTTTTCTTGGGATAGTAATTTTCCTATAGGGTTTCTCTTAATCTTGATGTCTTAAAAGCATCTATTGTTTGTTTATAACTATTATCTTTTATACACCATTAAATTCTTGTCTATCGTTACGTTAAGAAATGATGATGGTATATTTATATATTATTCAGCATTTAAATGATAATGTATTTATATATTAATCAGGCACTTTATATTGTCAGGTTCAGCTTTCTGTTTTCTCAACTGAAAGGCAAAGCTTATTTTAAGGAAGAATTTGATATATTTTTATTTTTTCTTTATTGTTTTCTTAAAAGTGTATACTGGTCTATCAGTGCAAATAGCTTTAAGTGTCTCGTCATAGTGTTAATTGTTTTGTATATAGTTTCGTTTCTTTTGCATATAGAGTGTTTACCTTATTTTTTCTTTACATTATTTCTATTGATTTTATTTTGGCCAGATGTAATCTTTTAATTTTGTTCTATTTTGTTGTTCTCTAGGGATTTTGTCCCAGAATAAAGTTATTTTCCATTATTATTATTATTTTTAAAATCTGTCACAATCTAGGAATCTAGGGCATTCAGAATTATGGCTCTATGTGTTCCATTCATACATTTTACATACATAAAAATTAAAAAGCTATATAAAGTATAAGCGAGTTTAAAGCTACTCGTATTGTATATTATGCAATAACAATTGTTACCATTTATTTACTTTATTTTAGGATCTTGTTACTCAGTTTGTTCTGTTAATATAGTTTATTGTTCTTAATAATTCAATGTACTTACTGTTTACAAAATCGATAAGTTTATTCACCTTGTTAATAATTTTTATCTAAATATTATGTAGCTTCCTCAAGTTATCCTTTTGTATCTTGTTCGTTCTAGCCCTGAAGAAGACCTGCAAAGTCGGATCGAAACGTTGGCTTTAAATAAAGTAGTTTTCCCGCTATTTTAGTCTCTTTATGACCGCCACCATTAAAATTATTCCCCTTTTGTTGTATGTCATTTGCGATGGTGTGTCAATTCCACAACTCTTTCGATTGAACGGACTGAATTTTTATTTAATATTGTTTTTCAAAATTGTTGTTAATCAAAAAGTTTGTTAACTACAGATAATTTTGAAGTTATGTCAAGTAATCTGGATGAAAGACCTCTGTATAATTGTATTAGTTTTTGGCCAATGTTCCTCATGTAAGTAATGTTCTTCATATAAAATCAAAAGTACCTAATATTATAGTTGAAATAATGTAAATATTAAAATTCCTCTTTTGATTGTAAAATAATGAACAGCAAATTTAAGTTGTTAGCTAATAGTTCATAGAAATATTAATGTTGATTTTAAGTAAATATTTTTTAAATGTACTAATAAATACCTCCATCGTAATATCGTGAGTCCTACTCAGCAAACTGTGGAACATGAAACAAAGTAAAAACATCGTGGCACCCAACACGAAATTCATACCTAAAAAGCGATAAATGCCAGAATCCGAAATATATACAAAATAAAGGAAATTGGCAGCTAGGCCCACGAAATATGAGAAGAAGTAACTCAGAAGTTGCAGAGAATATATGTCATTTGCCATGATGACGCACTCCGAAAGACGCCTACATATTTTGGTCAATCTGATGAGAATTCTCGATGGAGGGAACTTGAGGTGCATCATTCCTTCGACTTGTTGGTTTAAAATCCTGAAACGAACTAAGAAAAGAACTCCACCCACCATCCCCACTGGCAAGCCCCGCCCGCGTCCCCTCATCCTCTATCCACCTCACCCACATCTTCCCCACCTTCCTCTTCACAAAACCTACCCCATTCCATCCCCCAATTACCCGGGCCCCGCTGCCCCACCCCTCTAGCCCCCTTCTCATCTCCTCCTCCCCCTACCACCACCCCTCTCCCCCAAACACCCACTTATCCTACCACACTCCTTCTCCTCTCTACGCCTTCAAAAACTCACACTCCTCCCCTCCTACCTCCTCAAACCACGTCACCACTCCACTCCCCACCCCGCTCCACCCATCACCTCCCTACGCCACTATTCTCCTAATGTCACTCACACTCCCACTCACCTCCCCCTTCCCTCCACCCCTAGAAAACCCTCTGCAAACCCCAAAACCCACCTTCACCCCCCCCTCCCCGCCCCCCACCCAGCCCCCCCCCCCATAATACAGCCCCGTGCTACCCTTTTTCCCCCAAACCCGTCCAGTCACAAGGGGAAAACCCAGCGTGAAAATGCACACTCGCGACCACTCAAAACCCAGGCCAAAACTACCCGATGGTGTCCATAACCGTAATAGTGAAACCAAGGCTTTCACTAAATATTATCGATCCTATAATAGTTCTAGTTCTGTCACGTTCACTTGAATGGAGGTTTTAGTGAAGGCTATTATTACAAGCAAAGAGTTGTAGTCAATTATAAAATTAATTACTCCAACACCATTAGTCGTCGGCACAATTTGATTTGGGTTTTGGAATTTTGTTTGCAGAAGAAATTAAAAAAAATGTGTTATTCTTTGCAAAATAAAAAATCTGATGTGTCCACTCACACGACTTTCCTACCTATTTCAGAAAAGTTTACCTGTTTCAGAAAGTTTTAGAAATCCATCTTTACACATGTCTATTAATAAACAAAAAAAAAATTGAATTACATCAACTTTACTGAAAATATATATGAAGGAAATAGTGAAGCTTGTGTGATGCGGGCAAAAGATTTTCTTACTTTCAGCTAGTTATGTTTTTTCTCTCATCCACCCCTTTCTGACACGAGGATATGAATCCGTAATCTTACATCGGCAATTGAATAGCAATAACTTCGATAATAGTTATCCGAAATGTACGATTTTAGTTTTGTAGGGAATTTCATTATCTTTAAAAAATAAAAAAAACAGGCTTCTGAAAAATTGACCCGATCGCAATACTTTCCTTACCCAGTATAGGTTGGAAATTAATAAATTAAAACATGTCTAGGTTTCGATAGTTAGATGGTTAGATTTCGATGTTTTTTTTTTTTGTTTTGTTGGGAATTTAATTACCTCTCAAAAGTTATATTATAAATTTGACCATATATATACTTAGCGAGTTAGACCCCAAAACATTTTTCTTTTCTTTATAACTTTACGAAGTAGACAAATCACTACTTTCTCTGATGGCATCATTTTTCTCGTATGGTAAGTGGCAGTAGGTCGGAGAAACCAAAAACTATTCAACCAAGTGTTTGCCTTTGGAAAACTAGGATTACTTTCGTAAAACATTTTATGAATTAATTCAGAAAATTTTTTTATTCAACTAATACAAGTTGCATCCATAGCACGCACAGACGCTCGTATACTGTTGGTCAGTTAAACGTCCTGCTATTAAAATCATAATAATCCGTGGACAATCAAGAGTTTAATCGAGTACTATATTCAAAGCAAGGGTCGACTAGTTACCGCTATATAACGATTCTTAGCTCAAGTCCTTTCCATACTATGAAGATTTTAAATGGGAACTATCAGACTATGTAGTAATTAACTTTGATAAATGCTCGGCCAATATGGCATTCCTTTATAAGAGATCTAAATGGGAAAAATAGAATAGTGCAGTGTAAAACTGTAAAAAAACAGCTTTATTATATCTTTTGGGTTTATTGGATTCAATCAAATAAATGCATCTCCCTTTTGAAACATAAACTTCTATAACCGAAAGAAGAATAAGTCGTCATCCATCCAGATGACAACTCTCTTCTGGGTAACCAGAGAATATAACTGTGTCTCACGAGGTTGGCAGGTCTTAGCATGGGAGATACCTCTCCATATTCTTCTGTAAGGAGATTTGTTCAAATACGTCTACAAGAAAGAAGGGAGAAGGGAAACCTCCGAGTGAAGATTGAGGAACAACTTCATTGGATGGAAGACAGTACTGAATGAAACCACTATTTTCAGGAAAAGAACAGACGGTGGGTCTCGACCAGATAAGGATTCAACAATCCAATAATTCCAATAATACTTAAATGAGACACGACTACTACTAATAATAATACTATAATAAGACACGATAATAATTAGACACAATACTATTATAAGATACGACTTGAACATTGGAAGTTACAACCTGTAAACTCTTCATCGTTCTTTTTCCTGATGATGACTAGTAGCTGATAATGGAGGAACATTACAGGCAAATGTATATATCTGAATAGAAGAGCTGGCAAAAAGAAATATGGTTGTTCCAAGTTGTTAATTCCAAGACCAAGTGTGTACAAGACTCCAGAGCCAAGAAGAATTTGAGGATTCACATTAATGAGACGATGATACAGCAGATTCCCACCCACAAGTTCTTGGTTGTAACTATGAGTGAGGACAGAAAATTCAACAATGAAATTAATGGAAACTGACCAAAAGGAAGACCGAGAATTACTTGGGAGGATATCCGGCTGAAACTTCGTAAATAGATTGATCTCATCTTTCAATCTGGAGACCAGCAAACTTCTTCTATTTAATTAGGTATCAAAAGCTCTTAAGTAACCATTTCTTTTCCACTTGAATTCCAAGATAATTTGAGAAAAGAATCAAGAATAAATGTGGCCTTCAAAAATATTGAGCCATTTGGCGTTGCCTACACTCCGAAAATGTCAAAATAACGAGATTATATAGGACAAACGCCACAATATTTTTATTGGTCACCTTTTTTCTCGATTTTGTGATCAAATTATCAAACGATCCAAGTGGAAAGCAAATAGGTATTTACGAGCTTCTTATACCTAATTAAGTAAATAATGTTTGCCGACCTCCAAATTGAAAACGCTCCAATTCCAAGAGTTTTCATAAATGAAATAGTTGTAGGTAACAATGAGATAAAGCTATTTACGAAGTTTCAGGCGGATGTCAATAATTTGATAAAAAGGGGTCTGTACCACAGACTATAAAGGAAAAGGGATCGGATCGGTTTATCAGTCAAAGTTATAGCGTCTTATCTAAACAAACATACAATGAATATATGGTAAAAGAACGTAAGATAAAGGATATGGATTCAAATTTAACATCCATTTAGCAAGATATAACATTCCATGATTTAAATTGTTCTATCAATTGTGGTTGTGTATATTTTGAACATAAATATGAGCTAAACTTTGATTGCAAGATTTGATTGATAGAGGTAAAAAAAAAAAAATAAATACCTCAATCGTCACATTGTGAGTCCTACTCAGAATTCTGTAGAACTTGATAAATAGTAAAACGACCCAGGCAGTCAACACGAAATTCATACTTAAATAGCGATAAATGTCAGAATCCGGGATGTAGACATAAAAAAAGCAATTGACTGCTAAACCCACAAAATATGAGAAAAAGTAAGACAGAAGTTGGAGAGAATAAATTTCATTTGCCATGACGACGCACTCCGACAGCCGCCTGCAGATCTTGGTTAGTCTGACGAGAATCATCAATGGAGGGAGCTTGCGGTTCATCAATCCTTCGACTTGTTGGTTTAAAATCCTGAAACGAACTAAGAAAATATCCAACAATCCAACAAAGTGGTAAATCACGACGAGTGTCAGGAAGAAAGTCCAGTAGAGCAGGAAAGTCGAGAATACTTCGTCCTGGTACGCCAATTCGTCCATCACACCAACAACCACAGCGAAGATCCCGTAGAGCCACGTGTTTTTAAAAGAGACACATTTATCAAATTTAGCAAAGTAATCAAACAGAAGAGAGTCGATGCCTTTTAGATCTTGAAGAACGACAGTCAGGCGATTTGTCGATAACGAATAGCAAACAAAGGATAAAATTAAACTGACCATCATCGAAAGTTGCTGGATAGCTAAAACTAGATCGGCTAAAGACGCGCCTGTTGTGTATAAAGGTTTTCTAATGAAACCATAGATAGTGCCGCAGAACAGAAACAGTAAATGAGCCGAACAACATGTCGTTAACCAAGAAGAACGATAGAATCCGTTCTCGTCCAGCTTCAAGGGGAAAATCAAAAGGATTTGGGAAATGAGGAAAAGCTTCTTGAAAGACTCTTCTAAACGCGACATGATGAGTATTGAACCAAAACGTTTACCGAACATTAGTGATTCCTTAATAGTTCTAGTTCTGTCACGTTCATTTAAACGGCTTTTAGTGATGTCCATTATTATGTTTAAACAGGTATAGTCTGAAATAGAAAGGAAAATTCAACTCCTTCAAAATTCAACTAGCTCTTTACTGCTAAAATGATTTTTAAAAATTTATTTATTCAGAATTATTATAATCTGTCACTATTAAGAACATTTATAATAGAGCACAGTTCAGAGAGCACATTCACTCTCTATTCACAATAAATAATAGAGAAAAATAATAATACTGAAAGTAAAAAATAACAAATAAAACTGAAACACGAGCATACTTTTATACAATATTTACAGAATCCATTCACTCTGGAGAACTCCGAGCCAAGCCTTTCTCCCCACACGTGGAAGGAAAAGCAGGACTCTAGGAGATCCTAGCGTCTCCCACTCAGCCGCAGTACTGGTATTAAGGCTGAGCAGAGGCGTAATAATCACACATACATGGATTGTCTTGGCATGGATTCAGGATTGACTTGTAGATAATTAATTTGAGAAAGTTCAGAGTTTCTGTTCAGTATTCTGTATAGTTGGCCGTAAAGTGATTTTTAAAACAGAATAGTTCAAACAGGAGACTTCGGCAATTCCAAAATGGAATTTTATTAAGAATTGCTAAAAACACTTAAACTGAAATAGAAAAATCTGATAAATTACAGGCCTTGTTAAATTTTCCCAGCGTAACTGAATTTATAAACAGGAGAACAATAAAATTCTATGATGAAGGTTAAAATATTTAACCAACAGTGAATTCAATATTATCAGATATCCGCCGGCTCCTCGGCCATGGCAAAATATAGATGCGAGGTAGATTTTAAGTTAGTCTTAGAAGAAAATTATCAAGATAGAGGTGAGCACCACCATCCTGATCAGTATTCAAGAAATAAATATTACAAACAGGACTAAGGAAGGCTCAGCAAGACGTTAAAATGTATCTAATGATACAGCACAAGGAACATCGTACAGTATATATAAGAAACAAAACTTGTTAACGCCGCATACACTCGTATCTTTATTTTTTATTTTATTGTTATTTTGTCTCACCATTTTTACCCTTTTTGAATGTAAATGTAATAAATGTTTATTATCTTTTTGTAATAGGCCGAGGGATATTGGTCCCAAAAATGTATTTTGGTGTATATTATTTATATATTTAGGTTTATGCGCGATGTTTATTGCATATTTATATGGACCAGCCCGGCAGTAATACCTAGTCCTAAGGATTAAGACATCAAAATAATGCCATAATACTGTCGGGATGCGGTCTTCTGTCAGTCTGGAGCTAGCTTTTGATGACGTTGGATCAACGTAGTGGGCGGCTACTCCCACCCGCTGCTCCAGGTTCACCTCAACTCAACAGCCTAGCACATTTTTTTATAACAGCTGTTGGGCGCAGCTGAGTCATCAATCGAGATCGATATACATATCGATACGACCCCACCATCGATTACTTGACAACTATTTCTTAAGGTTAAAAAAATTGTTGTGCTCAGAATCGAAAACTTTCACTGGCGTTTTACTTATACTTGGTGTTTCAGATATCAAGGATCAAATTTGGTTCGGTGTCTGTCTGTCTGCCTGTAGTCAAATCGATGTAACGGGTATATCCACCTACTACCGTTTATCCGATTTTCATGAAATTTTCAGGGATTGTACGGGTTGGTGTCTAAATGATCCCACATAAATTTCATTAAATTTTAACTAGCACTTCCGCTTACGCTTGCGAAACCCCATTTTTTAGATATGCCAATATTTCACATTTTCCTATATATGGCGATATTGGCAGTACTCATACTCAAAAGACTGAAAGATTTAACTGAAAAAATCATAGGAGAATATCAGGGATGCTTTAGGCCTAAAAGATCAACAATTGACCAGATATTCTCTCTGAGACAGATAATGGAAAAATGTTATGAATTTAACATAGGACATGCACCTTCTCTTTGTTGACTTTTTAAATCTACGATAAATGTAGGCATATCCAAGAAACTGTTCATACTTACAAAAATCTGCTATTTCTTTATTACTTGACAGCTAGACATCGAAAGTTCACCGGGTTGGAAGCGAAACCTCCAACTTGGCTCGTTTTTTTACTATTCTCCACCGTCACGAAAGACAATAAATTAATTTCTTCGCTAAAATTAATTTTTTTTCTTTTGGACAGTTATTTTTTTTCTCTTGATTTTGTTTATAGTTTTAGAAGTTCGTTTTATTTATATATGTTTTTCCTAATGTTTAATTTGTTTTTGTTTTTGTATAAATTTATAGCTTTTTTCACCATAATAAATATTGTAAACATTCAAAAGGGGGATCTTTTATTTTCCACATATTTAATTAATTGAATATTTTAATTTTAATATTTTGATATGCATATTTTTTTTCTCTTTTACAGGTCTCATTTTTATTCACTCCTTTTATTTTTCTCTCTTTTCCAACATTTTTAATTATATTCGAATTTTCCCCACCTTTGAGAAAACCCACCAGGGAAAGATTTGGACTTCGATTTTGAAGTACCCCTGGCCCCAACAAAACTGTATATATAAAACTAGGGATATGAAAAAAAAACAAAAAAGAAAAAAAACTGACCAATGAACCATAGGAATTATTCTCACATGCCAAATAACAAAAATTTATTCTTAATAATACTTTCTATTTATTTACTTTGTATCAATCTGCTAATATAGCCTACAGTCGTTAATCAGCTTTAAAATCGAAATATAATATCACTTTTAATAATGTAAACTCGACAATACTTACCTCTTTGGAATTCCAAAGTCTTTAAATTTAAGTCATTAGTATTGTTTTATGCAAAATCTTAAATGAAGAGGTAAATAATTAAATAAAAATAGATTAGTTTAAAAAAAAAAAAACTTTTATTTCCAATAATATATGATCAGGCATTATGTTACAAAGTTTTTCTTTTATTTTTCTTGAGATATCTGGATGAGAATCACACAGTAAGTAGTCACCGCCCCCGCCATCTTGAGAAAACAAAAACAACTATATAATCAACTTTATGTCCACCTTACACGGTCAATATTATTGAATGAATAATATTGAAGCAATATTCTTGAACGTTGTATACATAGTACAAATGTCGATATAATTGTTACAATATATTCCTCAAGCGGTCAATATATTCGATATTGATTCAATAATATTGACGTGTAAGGTTGGCTTAAGGAATATTATTATATTTTATAATAATGGTTACTAATTAGAAATAGATATTTTCGGAGAAAGGGAAGTGAAAATAAAAATAACAGACAGTAGAAAATATCAATTAACACATGTTTTTCACAGCTCTGTAATATATTATATTTATATTTTTTTTCACAAACCTTGTCCTTTTACGACTCTATATTTTAATAATTTATTTGATTATAATAAATGATCAAGTAGCTTTAAATATTTTTATTTCGGCAAGAGTGCCACTGATCAAGAAGGCCGCGATATTTATTGAAGTGAAAACTTCTTTGCACTTTTTTTGTGAAACAGAGAAATGTTCAGCATTTCATCTTCTCTGTAATGAGCTGCTATTCAAAATTATATTTTAATCCAACACCGTTTAAGAGAGTAGGAGAGGGAAAAAGATAGTGTCCAAAACCAAATGATAACGAGTTTTATTGAAAATATGGATTAAACTATTTCAGAAACTAAAAATTGGACCTGCATCCTATAAGCGAGGAAAATGTTCAGCGTTTCATTCTCTTATAGCTGTTATTTATAAATATTCAAGCTGTTATTTATAATTTATATTTCATATTCTAATTCTAATTCTCGTTTTGTTGATGTTTTCACTTCTATCGTGTGGTCTAACTTTTTTATATTTACCCACCTTACTTTTTTATATTTCATTTTGGGTATTTTTTTAAGTACTGATATATATACAAATTTTAATATTTATATTGCAGTAATATCTACAATAAATATTAAAATTATCAACGCCGTACTTCTCGATTTTCGAACGTATTAATATTTAGTAGGCTGTCAAACCTAGTTTCATGGCATGCGCCTTTAATATGGGAGCAGGTTAGCCCGCAAGACGGTTCTGTTATGCAAGTCAGGAAGGCTAATTTTAAGGCGTTACGGTCTTCCTTTAAGGTCTTTGTTGCTGAATAAAATTAGGAGATAATTTTGGAAAACGGATTAAATGAATAACTCTTTACATTGTGAGAAATAACAAAAAATAACTGAATTAACATAATTTCGTTTATAAGGTTATATGTAGTCTACCGAAGGAAACAATATATAAAGGATGTCCCGTTAATAGAGGGGAAATATATATAAGGTTAATAGTAGACATCAATATCTACAAAAAAATTCATATAAACAATATTCGAAAAAGCTTTTTAATTTTTATTAAAAAATGTGTTTTAGGCAATTATGTTTATTACAATACATTCCATATCACAAAAAAAAAGAAATACAAATTTTGTACCAATTAATTGTAGTCAATTTTCATGAAAACATAGTTATTTTTAGGTGACTCGATAGAAAATCACATTATTTCTTTACACGACTTGAGGTGAATATAAAAATTTGTCATAATAAACCTCAACTTAATTAACATAGACTTAAAGTTTATTAAACGAGGAAGTTTTTCTGGAAGTGACCCCACACTTGAAGAGTGATAAAAAAAAAAAAACAAAAATAATTTATGACTTTTTTTTAAACGGAGCTGAGTTTGTCCGCTCAATAGTCGTCTTCAAATAGTTTTAACAATGACAAACTCTACTTTCATTCGAAGAAAATTTTATCTAGTTTACTATGGAGCAATTCATAGATATTTAAATCAAATGTTTTTTTAGTTATCGCTTCCTATTCAACAAAAACGGGATCCATTTTAAAAAGCACAGATATCAAACTTCCTACTTTTCTACTGGTAATTGGGCGATTGTTCATAAGAGCTCTTTTTGTAGATCTTGATGTCAACTATCAATCTTTTACGTATTTCTCTCTACTTACGGGACACCCTGTATAATTGATACATAGTTATAGCAAAGTAAATATTGTAAATATTTACTCTATTTATGACCACATATACATGTATTCAGTACTTATAATTTGTTCTTAAGAGACAACAGTCTCAGAATAATAAAATATATTTCCATTTCATTTCATTTCAAAGTAATGAATAATAATAGAAAAAACCTCAGCCAAACTTCAAGTATCAAATATGTAATTTTTGTATTTATCTGTTCTCATATTAATTTTTTTTTGTTTTAACATTTTTTTGCACGTGTCACCACAACAAAACAGCCTAGATATGTTGGTATCTTATAAATTTTTAACTAATATTTTTTCGATGTTTTCCCGGAGGAGCTGGTAAGTGTGAGACTCAGTGCCTGTATTTCTTAGGTTGCTTACCATTCTTCATTAGATATCGAAGGTCTTTGTTTATCCAATCCATATGGTTTGAAAACTACTATCTTTTATACACCACTAAATTGTTGCCTATTGTTACAATAAGATTATGATGTATTTACACATTAATCGACATTTAAATGATAATGTATTTATATATTAATCAGGAACTTTATATTGTCAGATTCAGTTTTCTGTTTTCTCAACAGAAACACAAAGCTTATTTAAATGGAGAATTTAAAATATTTTTATTTTTTAATTCTTTATTGTTTTCTTAAAAGTGTATAGTGATCTATCAGTGCAAATAGCTTAAAGTGTCTTGTCATAGTGTTAATTGTTTTGTATATAGTTTCGGTTGTTTTGTATATAGAATGTTTACCTTATATTTTCCTACATTATTTCTTTTTTTCTATTTATTTTATTTTGGCAAGATGTAATCTTTTAATTTTGTTCTATTTTGTTAATCTCAACAGATTGTGTCCCAGAATAAAGTTATTTTCTATCTATCTATCTATGTAGATGTAAATAGTGTTATCGGAGCCCGTATAATATATTAAGCACGTGTTACGTATGGACGCCTATTCTAACATTTCGACTGAATTCGAGTGCGCTCTCGGGTTTCTTCGGTCCCTCTTTAACTGCTATTCTCCGTTATGATCTCTTACTTCCCTTTAGTTAATTATCGAATTATTGCATATTTCATATTTAACTATTCTTTATAGCAGGTTACAATATGAAATAGTTAATTATTTCAAATAAAAAAAAGAATAAAGCTACTTTAGTGGAAGACATTATGAAAATAAGGCATTAAATCCCTCTTAGATAAAATAAATGAGAATAAGAGCTACATTATATTAAAAACTGAACACCTTTATACCGATATGATGAATTTAATCAAAATCGTTAGTGTTTTTTTTTTTTTTTTTGTTTGTTTGATGATATAAACTGCCACGATATAAGATTCCAGCGATATAGGAACCTTATATATGCCATATCAGTTCTGTTCGACTTCACACACACACTCATGATCGCAGAATAACAGCATACAGTACACAGGATACAATACACAGGATACAATACACAGGATACAATACACAGGATACAGTACACAGGATACAGTACACAGGATACAATACACAGGATACAGTACACAGGATACAATACACAGGATACAGTACACAGGATACAATACACAGGATACAGTACACAGGATACAGTACACAGGATACAATATACAGGATACAGTACACAGGATACAATACATAGATGCTTACCCCAACAAGTAATTTTAAGTCTAGTTTAAAGAAACCTGCGGCCGTGAGTGTTACCTCTCTTTTTGAAGCTATTTGCAGTTGTAGAGTTTTCTGAAATAAAAGAACAGTTATAGCATTAGAGAATTGAATTGAATACAATGACTGTTCCTGAGAAATTTGAGACGTCTGTGTTGTTTCAAAGTCTTCTGAATTCATGAATGTATGATCCTTTCCTCATTAGTAATGGATAATTTTATTCTACTCTATCCTGCCTGTTAAGCAATGAAAGAGAAAATAATATCCTTTCTTAGACTATTTTCGTAAACGATGGTTATAATATTTTTTCTTGATTTAATAATTGAAATATAACTCATTGAACTTATGATGGGTATCAACAAGCTCTCTTTCCATGCGACCAATAATAAAAAAATGATTCCAATAAAATAGATGATACATGTATCTGTATTAAATCTTTTTTTTTTATTTATTCATGATATTTACAACTGTATTAAAAAATTAAATACATTAAGTAAATTTGATAACAGAAAATAATAACATGAAATGACTTGTTTAGAAGCTACCCACTGGTAGCAAATGTATTTACAATAAGAGATCTCGAGGCCATCTTCTTTTCAGACGTCTCGGAGGGTTATCAGAAATAGAAGAGGAAGCAAGGTTAGAGACGAGAGGATTCGGATGGTTCTGAAGTTTATTATGGAAGGATTGGTATCTGGATTGGGCCAATTCGGAAACATATGGAACATTAAGGTCTTTATGGAAGATTTTATTTGTGACAAAGTAAGGAGAAGTGAGGATTTTCCGAAGAATTTTGGATTGTAAGGATTGGATACGAGAGGAATTCGATGGCTTAGTGGAGCCCCAAAGCTCAACTCCGTAAGTCCAAATAGGCCTTATTGTAGTCATGTATATGAGTCTTTTGTAGTTAATTGGAAGGTTAGAGCGTTTGTCTAGTAAGTGTTGGAGTAAGCGGAAACGTCGAGCTGTTTCTTGTCGTTTCAGTCTGGTATGAGGATTCCAAGTAAGACGTTTGTCCAAGTGAAGTCCAAGGTATCGGATTTGTTCAACAGGGGTAAGTGGGTTATTATTAAAGGATACTGTGGGACATGAGGTCATAGGTTTACGTCGAAGGGTAAAGGTGATTTGATGGGATGAATTAAATCTTAAAAAAATCTTGATGCTTTCTTAAACGAAATGACAGTACAACTAAAAATTATTATAATTGTATATCTGTATAAAATTATCTAATAGTTGATATATTAATGTCCTTAGATATAACAGATTGTAATATATTTCAATAAAGAATTTTTGCTAAAAAAATATAGTTGATATATATATTATTGGTATTTCAATGGGTATCTCACATATACGAACTCAAGCTTTCTCCTTGATAAAATAAACGAATGTGGTGCGGTTATCACACAATTTTCACTTTCCGTTCTATTTTGATTAGGAATTATTTTCTGGCAATTTTGGGAAATTAAAAAGTTTTTGTAAGTGCATTTTTAACGGAGCTAAACCTTATAGTTAGAATGCAACAACTCATTAAGACCATTTAAATAATACAATCTCTATTTATCGTTTCGACGGTAGGCAATAAAAACCTCGTATCGTCGTCTGTTCCACTGAGCTATATATGCCTAGAGATAAATATACAACTGTATATTTAATATATACATAATAATTATGGATCGAACTATTATTAGTTGGGAATGGAGTTACGCGATTTCCATTGCCTACCATATGAAATTGATATGTCAAAAGTTGTAAGTGAACAACTCGTATCGTTGTTCACTAATTGTAAGTGAATAATGTTGTGATTTCACATAGGAAAAAATCATCAAATTATTCACTAATTTAATTTTCTGGAACGTTACATGATTCTTCGGTGTAAAACGACTATAGATGCCTAATTATATAAATATAATATCAAATCTAGAGTTATTAAACTACAGCTAATGTATTTAAGGTTATAAACATATATTTTACAAATTCATGTAATATTAATATAATATATATGTATTATATTTAATATAATAAATTATTTGTTAAACAATTCCATTGTCTTGATTCGGTGGATTTAATAACTAAAAGTAGACTTACCTTCTTCTAAGATGGATATATCAAGTATTTCCTTGATATTAAAGTTGAATTATAACTCATTGATGTTTCAGTGATAGTAAAACATACCTATAGGTATCGGTATAGTTACAGTAACTTAAGCCCTATATATTAAAATAGAACTTACATCATTCAATAATAGATCTGTTTCGTCAAATAGCATCAACTCGTACAGTCTGATATTGAATTCCTTGCTCTGAAATTTAAAAATAACGTTTCCCAAAAACATATTTATACGAATCTAAAAAAAAAATTAAAATTAAGTAAAAATAACATAATCATTATGCAGGTTTCTTACGATTATTGTTATTATAGCGCTACAACCCATATGGGAATCTTGGCTTCCTTCAACATGCATTATAACCATCTATTATCATCTATTATATATTATCAGCATTATGACCATCTATTATATATATCTTACAATCTATGGTTAATTGGTTAGAAAATCCCACCTCTTTCATAATTATTTGAACTGTCTGTCGACTGGGAACAGGTGAAATTGGGGAGACAAGAATATTGTAGAAGTTTTAAAGGTTGGTGGAAAAGTATCTTTTATAAAAAAATCTGAATTGAAGGACCCTAAACAAAAAAAAAAAAAAATACTTTGCTGAAAATCGACAGAGAATTGACGCTCGAAACAAATACAGATAAAATGAAATATATGGTTAGCGGTAGAAATGGTTACAGTTTCGGTGAAATAGATGTAGAATAGAATACATTAGAAATTCAGGAACTCATTGAAGACTATTAGTAGAAAAAAAAACAACCATATTTTTGAGAAAATCGTTCAAAATAATGAGGGGTGCCTATCCTCCCCTAAACCTTCCCCCGCCCCTCCTAAGATATTTAATTCCTCTCTTCTTCTTAAAAACAGCGCAAACGAAAGTAGAATTTAAATATTCGTATATTATACAAGATTATACATACTGCGGTCTGTTCCATGCCTCCACTTGTCTTTTAATTTTAAACTTTTTATTTTGAAAATTCATAACGCCGCCGAAATGTGCTCCCCTCAAAAATTGAAAACCCCGTCAAAAATTGTCCCCCTCATAAATTTTGATGGCGCAGCTTGGGCCACGAAACCCCCTTCTGGGTACCTCTGAAAATAATCTAACCGACGAAGGACAAGTCTTCTTATTCGGCGTTACGCCCCACTAGTTGAGTCATAGCCTGCTCAAGCTTAGACCGCCAGTCCTCCCTGTTCCGTGCTGCTGCTTCCAGTTCATAACACCGAGCAGAGATCTCGCGTCTTCCCAGCGAAGTCTGGGGCGTCCAACCCGCCTAGTACCATACATTTGCCCAGCTAAGATCTCGTAAGGAACTTCGTTCGGATCCATCCTTATGACGTGACCAGCCCAACGAAGTCTTGATACCTTTACGAATGTTGTTACGTCTATTTCTTTGTACCTCGCTCTTAACTCAGCATTCGTTCTTCTTCTCCATGCACTTCCCTCATATATACCACCATATATACGGCGAAACACTTTTCTTTCGAAACGGATAAGGAGATGCTCTAGGGCTTTAGTTGTAGTCCAACATTCTAAGCCATATGTAAGAACTGGTCGTATAATTGTCTTATAAATTCTCACTTTCGAGGTCTTAGACAACACACTACTTCTCAAGAGTTTATCGAGGGAGAAATAGGTGCGGTTTGCGGAGAGGACCCGTCTTCGGATTTCTTCTTCAATGCAGTTATTACGGTTGATCTGGGATCGCAGGTATATGAATGATTCCACTCTTTCAAATCCATGGCAACCTATCGAGACATGACTCCCACCATGGGTAGGTAGGGTGCACATATATTTCGTTTTTTCAACATTCACCATTAGGCCCAGTCTTGCTGCAGACTCCTCTAATGCTTTAAAAGCTTCTCTTATGACGTTTATAGTCCTCCCCGCAAGATCCAAGTCATCCGCAAAACCTAAAATCTGGACTGTCTTGTTGAGAAGTGTTCCTATCACTTGGATTCTAGAGTCCCAAAGTTAAACACTGAACAGGCCAGGCCTCACACCTGTCCTCGTTGTGAATCCTCTTGGTAGCATTCCGTCCACTCTGACAAAGCATACGCTGTCCTCCATCGTCATTTTTACTAGACGAACCAGTTTGCTAGGGATGCTCATATCCACCATTGCCTTATATGCTTCTACTCTGTTCACGGAATCGTAGGCTTGTTGGAAATCAATGAACAGGTGGTGAGTATCTATCTGGTATTCCCTTGTTTTCTCCAACAGAATTCGTAGGGTAAACATTTGATCTGTCATAGATCTTCCTTTTCTGAATCCAGATTGATACTTTCCGAGCTCTTTTTCGGCAAATGGAAGCAATCTATTGAAAAGTATGATGGATAGAATTTTGTATGCGGTGGGAAGGAGAGAGATCTCTCTGTAGTTATTACATACCGATACATCTCCTTTCTTATGAATAAGACAGAACGGTGCTCCTGTGTTACGGTTTGACACATCCAAGCTCAAAAGCGAAGAGATTCAGACAAGGTTCACTGCTGCAATGGATACAAAGATTAGGACCATTGACCATAATGCAACCATTGATAATCAATGGAAAGAGTGTGAAACAAACTGTGGTAGCAAAGGGAGTAATTGGGATCGAGGAAAAGCGAAGGAGAAAACCATGGTTCGATGAAGAGTGCAGGATACTAAATGAAGAAAAAAACCATGGGCATACAGAACCATGATCCAGAAAAAAATACCAGAAGATATGTAGAGGAGTATCGTGCAAAAAGAAGAAGGGAAACTCACACACGGAGACGGAAGAAGCGACAGTGGGAAACCAAGAGGCTTGCTGAAATAGAAGCTGCTTTCAATAAAAAAATTAGGAGGGCATTCTTTCGAATGATCAATAAAGACCGCAGAGGATTCCATCCCCTGAATTATGCCTGTAGGGAAAGCGATGGCGCGCTGGTCACAGAGGAAGCTGCAATCATGGAACTATGGGCAAACCACTTCAAAAATCTATTAAATAGAGGATGTCAAGACGATACACTCCCAAGTGACTTCCTGGAAAGGGAAGATGAGGTATTTATAAAGCCTCCAGATGAAGAGGAAATACATGATGCCATTGGGGAATAAAAGAAAAACAAGGCTCCAGGAATCGATAATCCCAGCTGAGCTCTTTAAACGTAGTGAGGATGAAATAATAAAATACCTCCAAGAGTTATTGATTGATATATGGAGAGAAGAAAGACTACCTGCTCAATGGAACAAAACGGTGATTTGCCCATTCATAAGAAGGACAAGTCAACAATAGAATTTAGACGGCTACACAACTCGTGATAAATATAATTGAGGTGATAGCTTTGTGGCAAATAAGACATATATAATGTTGTTGTGCTTTATTTTATTAATTACTTTAACAGTGGCAAAAAAATTCATAAAAGATTAACATGTGCTGTTGGGCCGATTCGTAAGGCTGATAAGAGAATTGAAGAAGGCTGATAGGAGAATTGAAGAAGGCTGAGAGGAGAACTGAATAAGGCTGAGAGGAGAATTGAAGAAGGCTGATAGGAGAATGGAAGAAGGCTGATAGGAGAATTGAAGAAACCTGATAGGAGAACGGAAGAAGGTTGATAGGAGAATTGAAGAAGGCTGAGAGGAGAATTGAAAAAGGCTGAGAGGAGAATTGAAGAAGGCTGAGAGGAGAACTGAAGAAGGCTGATAGGAGAATTGAAGAAGGCTGATAGGGGAATTGAATAAGGCTGAGAGGAGAATTGAAGAAGGCTGATAGGAGAATGGAAGAAGGCTGATAGGAGAATTGAAGAAACCTGATAGGAGAACGGAAGAAGGTTGATAGGAGAATTGAATAAGGCTGATAGGAGAATTGAAGAAGGCTGAGAGGAGAACTGAACAAGGCTGATAGGAGAATTGAAGAAGGCTGATAGGGGAATTGAAGGCTGAGAGGAGAATTGAAGAAGGCTGATAGGGGAATGGAAGAAGGCTGATAGGAGAATTGAAGAAACCTGATAGGAGAATGGAAGAAGGTTGATAGGAGAATTGAATAAGGCTGAAAGGAGAATTGAAGAAGGCTGAGAGGAGAATTGAAGAAGGCTGATAGGCGAATTGAATAAGGCTCGAGGAGGCCAAGGCCTGTTCCTTCTTCAGGGCTGTAGAGCCACGGATGGTAAAAAGATCGGCAATTTCAATAATATGACTTATATTATTAAAGAATTGAAGCCTTATTCAGTAATATATACCTCAACCATAACATTGTGGGTTTTGTTCAAGACGCTGTAGACATTGAATGACAGTAAAACTATCCAGGCAGCGATCACTAAATTGGCGGCTAAATAAACTTTCTGATAAAGTTCATCCGTGCAACAATTGCAGAAAAAAAAACAGTTGGCAGCTATGCATGAGAAACATGAGAAAAAGTAGCACAGAAGTTGGAGAGAGTAAATTTCGTTGGCCATACTGACGCACTCCGACAGTCGCCTATAGATCCTGGTCAACCTGATGAAAATCCTTAATGGAGGGGGGTTGAGGTGCATAAGGCCTTCGACGTATTGGTTCAAAACGCTGAAACGAACTAAGAAGATATCCATTAAACCAACAATGTGGTCCATCCCTATCATTATATGTAAGAGAGTCCAATAGAGCAATACGGTGGAGAAGACTTCGTCCTGGAATGTTACCATATCTATTACGCAGAGAACTAAATGTGTGATTCCATAGAAACAATTGAATTTAAAAGAATCACGTGTATTCAAAACAGTAAGGTGATCGTACAGAAGAGAGTCTATGTCTTTCAGATTTTTAAGCATAACAGTCAGTCGATTTACTGAGAGCGAATAACAAATCACAGATAAAATTAAACTGAGAACCATTAAAAGAAGCTGAACATCTAAAACAGAATGAGCAAAAGTTATGCCTAGCGTATTCGCCATGGGATTTATAATTAAGAAACGAATTGCACCAAAGAACAGGAATAATAAATGGGCCACGCAAGATGTCGTCAACCAAGGAGACAGGTGGAACCCTTCCTTGTCCAGCTTCAAGGGGAAAATCAAAATCAGTCGTGAAAAGAGGAAAAGCTCCTGAAAAGACTTTTCTATACGCGACATGATGAATATTGGACCAGGGACTGGATCAGAACGTTGTAGACTGGCGTTACCATCGATCCTACTATATTACAGTTCTGTCATGTTCGTTTGAAAGGAGGATTTTGTGATTGCTATCATTAATATCAAAGAGTTATAGTCTATATGAAAATGAAGACTTTGTATTTGAAACTTGTCAGCAAGCGATAGTTGTTTTAACACCCAATGTTTTAACACGGATTTTAATGGGATGAATATAGAGATTAGATATCGACATATATGGCTGAAATCAATGTTAAAAAAATATAAGGTTTTAAAGTTATAAAGGTATCTATGAAATATTTTTATATTTCACTTCTTCTTTCACTCAAGTACAATGAAATAGTAGTTGGTACTGTTGGAATATCACAAGGGGAAGATTCATAAAATTATTCACTAATTTAATTTTCTAAAAAGTTGCATGACAATATTTCGGAATAAACGGACGTTGATACCAAATTATTTAAATATAATATCAGATCTACAATTATTAAACTGCAGTAAACGTATTTAAGGTTATAAACATGTGGCTTATACATTCATGAAATGATTTTATATTTTACTTCTTCTTTCACACAAGTACAATGAAATTGTTTTATAACAATGGTATTGCCTTGATTAGGTGGATTTTGACTACTTTTTTCAAACTTATATTTTAAAAGTTTACATTTATATGGTTAATTTCATTTAATTTCCTTTAAAACAAGTGATTTACGTTAAATATTATTAGTTTTCAAAAATTATTATTTATAATTTTTTTGCTATTGTCCGTTACCTTCTACAAGTTTCTGTATTGGATATTGTTTTTTTCTAAAATTCTCCGCTTTCCAACGATATATTATACATATACCTTCTGACAAATATTTCCGGATATTCACTTCCGGAAGGAAGTGGAGTTGTGGAAAAACGGTCCCACGCCATATACCATGTTTTATTTTGGCCAGATGTAGTCTTTTAATTATGTTCTATGTTGTTATTCTAATGGGACTTTGTCCCAGAGTAAAGTTATTCTATTCTATTATTATTATTATTATAATACCATAGCGGCCACGAGCATCTACATGTCTCTGGAACGGGCTTTGTAGTAAGGGGAAGAGCCAGGAATCTGGGAGGTAATAAATTTCGTTCCTGTAAGACCCAGGATTTGTCTTTTGCGTCTGAAAGGCAGGTTCCATAATTATACATTCCTCAGCTTCTAAGCACCCACGGAAGTGTCTCCTGATGATGAGAAGGAGGCATTCTATGACCAGTTAGACAGGACACTCGACAGTTGCCCTAAAAATGATGTAAAGATCATAATAGGAGACTTTAATGCAAAGGTTTTCAAGGAACTAGTCTTCGAACCAACTATTAGAATGCACTATCTATAACGATCAGAATGGCTGAATGCTTATAAACTTTGCTGCATAAAGGACCTGGTTGTCGGCAGCACGAACTTCCTTGGCAAAAACATCCAGAAAGGAACATGCCACTCTCCTGACGGAAGTACTGTGAACTAAATAGATCACATCCTGGTCAGTAGGAGTCACAGATTCAATCTTATTAGTTGCAGATCCAACCGAGGAGCCAATAATAGATTCCGACCACTATCTGGTGATACCTAGGATCAGAGACAGGATATCCAATGCAAGAAAAAACAGGGGAAAGAAGATAGAAAGAATAACGACATCCAGGCTTAAGGATCCAGAAGTCAGTGAACGCTACTGCCGAAGGTTGGATGAAAGGTTGACAGGTTCAGACTTGTCAGTAGGCTCTGCAGAAGAGCAGTGGAACACCTTATCCCGAATCGTTAAATAAACAGCTAAGGAAGTTGTAGGGATAGAGGGACTAGCAGATAGGTCTCCGTGGTTTGATGCGGGGTGTGCAGATGCTACGAACATAGAAAACAAAGCCTACAAAAACATGCTTCAGAAGCGGCACACGAGAAGGACCACACAGGAGTATCGAGACAGAAAGACGGAGGAGAAGAGACTATATAGACGAAAGAAGAGAGAATGGGAAATACGACAGCTAGAGGAGCTGGAGGAGCAAAGGAGACAGAATGAATCAAGGGCATTCTAGAAGGCGGTGAATGGGAGTAGGACATCATTCAAAATTAGGGTCCGATTGTGTCGGACCAAAGAAGGCTCTATGATCACAGAAAAGGAGCAGATTTTGGACCGATGGTCTAATCACTTTCATGAACTTCTAAACGAGGCTGCAGATGGTCCGGGCGATTTTGTAATCCCAAGTTCTGAGCATGACCTGGACTCCCCAGACCCACCGACATGTGAGGATGTTCTTGAAGCAGTCAACAGGCTGAACAACAACAAAGCCCCAGGAGAGGATAGAATACCTTCTGAGCTTCTCAAGCATGGTGGCGAGAAATTCCAGAGAACCCTCTACGACATCACCCTCGCCATCTGGATGGAATTATCGTGGGATCTCACTTTTTCAGTGTGCATATAAGATCCTCTCAAACATTATCTGCTGCAAACTCCTCCCGTTTTCTGAGAGAGAGTTCGGTAAGTATCAGACAGGGTTCAGAGGAGGTTCAGACAGTTGAACAGATGTTTAGCCTCAGTATGATACTGGAAAAGTCTCAAGAGTACAGGATGATGACCCATCACCTGTTCATTAACTTCCGGAGTGCATATGACAGCATCAAGAGACCTCAATTATATGCCGCTCTGCGTGACCTTAGAGTTTCCCCGAAACCTGTCCGCCTCATCAAGATGACTATAGATGATGCTAGGTGCACCGTTCGGGTACAATCGGACCTGTCACCTGGATTTGTTTCCACACGAGGAATTAGGCAGGGGGGTGGGCTTGCCTGCCTGTTGTTTAACCTGGCCCTGGAGAAGGTGATGCGTGACTCGGAAATCCAGACTACCGACACCATCTTAAACAGATTAACGCGTATAGTCACGAGTTCGCATCCCGGTGCTGAGGGAGTTTTTTAAATCCCCGCCCATACTGCTTGGCCCGGGAAAACCCTGTATAGCTTTAACGACGAGGAAAGGGAGGACCCAAAAAAAAAAACAAACAGATTAACGCAAATACTGGAATTTGCTGACGATCTCGATCTAATGGCGCGTTCCTTCAAGTCTCTTAAAGCTGCATTTTTAAGGTTGGCTGAAGCGGCAGAAGCTTTGGGAATGAGTGTGAATCGGGAAAAGATAATGTATATGCGAGCAGGACCTGAAGCCGAGACCGCAGTAAGAGTACCAGTGGTTATGGACCCATTTACGTTCAATGTATGCACTTTATCTATCTGGAAGCTATTGTAAGATGTGGAAATAGAATATCCCTTGAGGTCAACCAGCGAATAATAAGGGCAAACAGGTGCTATTTTGGCCTCAGCAAACACCTTAGAAGCTCTTCCACCTCCCGTCTTACAAAGTGCCTCTTATATAAGACATTCATTAAGCCTGTTCTCACATATGGATCGGAAAACTGGACCCTCTATAGCAAAGAAGAAAAAGATTTACTAATCTTTGAAAGGAAGATCCTTCGGCGTATCTTTGGACCTGTTAAGGTCGGTGATGATTAGAGAAAGAGGACTAACAGGAACCTATATGATCTGTGTAATTTTTTGACGCCTTTAAAAACAATAAATATACAGAAACTCCTCAAAGGTTTTAGTTTTATATCTCTAGTTCTATTTTTAAATTGTCACTTGTCTTTTAATTTTAAACTTTTCATTTTTAAAATTCATAACCCCATCGAAATGTGCTCCCCTCAAAAATTGAAAACCTCGTCAAAAAATGTCCCCCTCATAAACTTGCGACATGAAACCTGCTTCTGGACACATCTGAAAATAATAGAACCGAGTCAACAATCGAATTTAGACGGCTACATAACTCTAAATTGCGTGAATTGTACTTGATAGATATAATTGAGGTGATAGCTTTGTGGCAAATAATAGACATATATAATGTGTTGGTCTTTATTTTATTAACTACTTTAACAGTGGCGAAATAATTCCTAAAAGGTTAACATGTGCTATTGGGCCGATTAGTATAGACCGAAACGGAGATGAGAGGATTCCGTGAGTGCTAATTTTGGGAAGTTGAGTTTGAAGAGTAGTCGATGTATAGAAGAATGGTCAGCGCATTATTAGTGGTATCGGCACCAAACCTTATGAAACTAGGCGTTCAACCCAAGGTTCACGTAACCTTTTATTATTATAACTGTGTATTATAATATCATCTATATCTAGTACAAGAAATAAATTACACAGATAATAGTAAATTATATCACTTAAAAATGTATTACATTTAATTTTATAAAGCACAACTTCTCAAAAACCTATGATTTTCACACATTTAGTGAGTAGTTTTTAAGTAAAAGTTAGAATCGCAGCAGGCAACTGATGTATTTTTGCATTATGAAAAACATTGCAGATTTGGAACCATACGGGAATCAAAGCCAATCATTTATAAAACAATTTTGAGACCAATTATCACTTACGCAGGTGAAACGTGAGTTCCGTCTCAGGAATCGGTAAGGATCTGGGAAAGGAAGGTCCTATGAATTATATACTGAGGCAGGATGTAAAGCTGTCTAATGGAAGATAGTAAATAACATTGAACTTTCTGAACTATAGCTTCAGTTGACACTTACGAAGGATGGCAGAAGATAGATACAAAACCAAAAGCAGGAAAAGGAAGTCCAGATTAAGATGGAACGATGATGTGGAGGATGAATTTTAGAGGATAGCAATCGGACAAAGGAGAAGGAAATATAGGATATAGGAGGAGATAGGAGAATTGATGAAGGCTGATAGGAGAATTGAAGAAGGCTGATAGGAGAATTGAAGAAACCTGATAGGAGAATTGAAGAAGGCTGGTAGGAGAATTGAAGAAGACTGATAGGAGAATTGATGAAGGCTGGTAGGAGACTTGAAGAAGGCTGAGAGGAGAATTGAAGAAGGCTCGAGGAGGCCAAGGCCCTTCTTCAGGGCTGTAGAGCCACGGATGGTAAAAAGATCGGCAATTTCAATAATATGACTTACATTATAAAAAAATAATATATACCTCAACCATAACATTGTGGGTCTTATTCAAGACGCTGTAGACATTGAATGACAGTAAAACTATCCAGGCAGCCATCAATAAATTTTCGGCTAAATAAACTTTCTGATGAACTTTATCCGTGCAGCAATTGCAAAAATAATAACAGTCGGCAGCTATGCATAAAAAATATGAGAAAAAGTAACACAGAAGTTGGAGAGAGTAAATTTCGTTGGCCATGCTGACGCACTCCGACAGTCGCCTATAGATCCTGGTCAACCTGATGAAAATCCTTAATGGAGGGGGGTTGAGGTGCACCAGGCCTTCGACGTATTGGTTCAAAACTCTGAAACGAACTAAGAAGATATCCATCAAACCAACAATGTGGTCCATTCCAACCATTATAAGTAAGAAAGTCCAATAGAGCAATACGGTGGAGAAGACTTCGTCCTGGAATGTTACCATATCTATTACGCAGAGAACTAAATGGGTGATTCCATAGAAACAATTGAATTTGAAAGAATCACGTGTATTCAAAACATTAAGGTGATCGTACAGAAGAGAGTCTATGTCTTTCAGATTTTTAAGCATAACAGTCAGTCGATTTAATGAAAGCGAATAACAAAGCACAGATAAAATTAAACTGAGAACCATTAAAAGAAGCTGAACATTTAAAACATAATAAACAAAAGGTATGTATAGCGCATCAACCATGGGATTTATAATTATGAAACGAATTGCACCAAAGAACAGGAATACTAAATGGGCCACACAAGATGTCGTCAACCAAGGAGACAGGTGGAACCCTTCCTTGTCCAGCTTCAAGGGGAAAATCAAAATCAGTCGTGAAAAGAGGAAAAGCTCCTGAAAAGACTTTTCTATACGCGACATGATGAATATTGGACCAGGGACTGGATCAGAACGTTGTAGACTGGCGTTACCATCGATCCTACAATATTACAGTTCTGTCATGTTCGTTTGAAAGGAGGTTTTTTGTGATTGCTATTATTAATATCAAAGTGTTATAGTCTATATGAAAATGAAGACTTTGTATTTGAAACTTGTCAGCAAGCGATAGTTGTTTTAACACCCAATGTTTTAACACGGATTTTAATGGGATGAATATAGAGATTAGATATCGACATATATGGCTGAAATCAATGTTAAAAGAATATAAGGTTTTTAAGTTATAAACGTATCTATGAAATATTTTTATATTTCACTTCTTCTTTCACACAAGTACAATGAAATAGTAGTTGGTACTGTTGGAATATCACAAAGGGAAGATTCATAAAATTATTCACTAATTTTTTATTTATATTTTATTTTATGCAATTTGCACCTTCGGAGCTGCGCATCTAGCAAATTTGTTGTGTTTTTATTGTCTTGGTGTAATTGCTTGATATTTTTTTTATGTTGATGTTTTTATTGATGTAGTAGGTCTCTTGGCCATTTTCTTCTTAATCTTCGTTGCTCAGGTAACAGGGAGCAGGAGATAGAAAGAACCAGAGGATTGGAGTGATTTTGGGTTGAAGAATGAAATGTAGTGTATTTGTCGTGGATGTAGGATTTTACTGTTGGGGTGTTTAATTCGTTATGTATAGTAGTGTTTGAAATGTACCAAGGTGCGTTAACAATTTTTCGTAAAATTTTTGATTGTGCTGTTTGTATTTTGTTTATGTGTGTTTGTTTTGCTGAACCCCAAAGTTCTGCTCCATATGTCCATATTGGTCTCAGTAAGGTGTTGTAGATAAGTCGCTTGTTTCGTAAGTTAAGTGAAGATCTGTAGTCCAGAAGATGTGAAAGTTGGCTATATCGTCTAGTAAGTTCTTGTCTTTTTAATTTCGTATGTATGTTCCAAGTAAGTCTTTTGTCTAAGTCGAGTCCAAGGTACCGTACATAGTTCTTTGAAGGCACTGGATTATTGGCAATCGTTATGGGTGGACATGAGGCTTTCCTAAGAGAGAAACTAATGTGGGTGGATTTTGTACTATTAATTTTGATTCTCCAGTTTTCAAACCACTTCTCAAGATCATGAAGATGGTTTTGTAGGGCAATTGATGCGATAGTAGGATTTTTGTGTGAAGTTAGAATAGCAGTGTCGTCAGCGAATCAATAAATGGTGGTATCAGGGTGCTCAGGAATATCAGAAGTGTATATAGAATAGAGGATTGGGCTTAACACGCTACCTTGTGGTACGCCTTTGTGTTGGGGAAAGAAGGAAGATACCGAAGAATCTACGGAAGTACCGAAAAATCTATTAAGAAAGTAGGATTGAAGAATTAAAAAATAAGTGGAAGGGAAGTGCGGTTTTAGTTTCTATAATAGGCCCTTGTGCAAGACTCTACCAAACGCTTTCTCTATGTCGAGAAAGACGGCTGAGCAATATTCCTTTTTTTCAAAAGTCACAGAGATAGCATCTACTATCCGATGGCACTGTTGCACAGTAGAGTGATAACAGCGAAAGCCAAACTGGTGATTTGGTATCACTTCATTATATTCTAGAATAGGCTTTAGAAGGTTTAGTAATAGTTTTTCAAATATTTTCCCCATTATTAGAAGAAGTGCTATAGAACGATAGGATGAAGGAGAAGTGGTAGGTTTTGAAGGTTTGGGAATCATTTTGATTGTGGAGAGTTTCCAAAGGAGAGGAAAATAGGTAGTGCGTAAAATGGAGTTATAGATGTGTGTAAGAAAGAAAACAGCTTTTCGAGGTAGGTGTCGAAGAATAAAGGGAGTGATTAGATCATAGCCAGGAGCTTTTTTGTTTGGTAGTCTGTTGATTTCTTTGTAAATTTCTTTTGGATGAAATGCCGGAGGGGGTAGTGATAAGGGTAGTGGTGTTGTCAATTCTTCTTCTATTGCGCTAGTGAAATTATTGTCCTGTATTGTGTTAGTCCCAAATACTTGTGCAAGATATTTAGTGAATTCATTGGCTTTTTCTTCGCTTGTTATGGCCCAAGTGTTGTCTGTACATCGGAGGTCTTGAACGTCGGACGTATTGAAGGTCTCTTTTCTTTAGTATAAGTCTTGTTGTTGTCCATATTGATCCATTTCTATTGTTTATTGTGTCTATATAGTCTTTATAGCTGTCATTTTTAAATTTTAATAGTTTTTCGTGAAGTTTTCTAGTTAGTTTGTTGAGTTCTTTTTGTATGATGGATATCTAGTTCTTTGCCATAGGGCTCTAATCCTACGTTTTTCTTTTATAAGATTATATATTGGCTGAGGTAGGTAAGAAACTGGTTTAGTATATGTCTTTGGTGGTCTCGATGAATGCCAAATAGCCTCTTGTATAATTTTTGTTAGGTCGTTGACTGCATTGTCGAGGTCGTCAGCTGTACTAATTAAAGTGTTTAACGTAATTTTGTTGTTCAAAAAATTTTTAAAGTCGTCCCAGTTTATATAACCGTTAATTAATGTCGGGGGTTTGGGTTTAACGGAAGGGTTTTTCGAAAGTTCAAGTAAAATTGGGCTATGATCAGATGAAAGGTCAAGGAGAGAGGAAACGTTGGAACGTGCATGTGGTAAGGAGCTAGTGACAAAGAAATCAAGAAGATCGGGAGACTTTGATATTGAAGTAGCCAGTAAGTAGGTTGAGATAGCGAAATTACAGAAAATTTCAAATCTTCGATACATTTTTGTAGTCTTTTTCCGCGAGTATTGGACACTCTGGATCCCCACCTTGTGTTTTTAGCGTTAAAATCTCCTCCTACAATGAATGATTTTCCCATTGTCGAGATCACTAATTTAATTTTCTAAAAAGTTGCATGACAATATTTTGGAATAAACGGACGTTGATACCAAATTATTTAAATATAATATCAGATTTAGAATTATTAAACTGCAGTAAACGTATTTAAGCTTATAAACATATGCTTTATACATCCATGAAATGATTTTATATTTCACTTTTTCTTTCACACAAGTACGGTGAAATAGTTTTTTAAACAATGCCATTGCCTTGATTAGGTGGATTTCGCCTACTTTTTTCAAACTTGAAAATATTTTAAAAGTTAACATTTATATGGTAAATTTCAATTAATTTCCTTGAAAACGTGTGATCTACGTTAAATATTATTAGTTTTCAAAAATTATTATTTATATTTTTTTTTGCTATTCTCCGTTACCTTCTAAAAGTGTCTATATAAGATATTGTTTTTTCGAAAATTCTCTGCTTTCCAACGATATATTATACGTATACCTTCTGACAAGTATTTCCGGATATTCATTTTCGATCTTAATAAGCATTTTTTTTTCTCCTTTATTCAATTATCAAACGTTATATTTATCATTTTTTCGTAACTCTAAATAATGTGAAATGATTAATTAGTTAAAATAAACCATATTAAAGGTACTTTATATAAAAACGTATACGAACATTGGGCATTTAAGCCCTGTAAAGTGACATCAATGAGGATAAGAACTGATTGATATTAAATAACGCATCATTATTCAATGATACACCGAGTTTAATCAAAATCGTTAGAGCCGTTTTTGAGAAAATTGTAAACATGTGTTTCAGTGTTGATATAAAGTGGCACTTTCAGTTAGCGGATTTTAAGGAAAAAGTTCACATCTAAGGCATATACACATCTTAAATAAGTAATATCAGTTTCGTATGATTAGCTAGGCTGCTAACATACACACACACACACACACACACACACACACATACCATTTCGCGGGACTTCAAAACGTGTATTTCCGTTGAAAATTCAGATTCGGAAATTTTCACTATCCCAATAGTTTCTCTTACCATGTATTCCATATAAAGGTAAGTGAAAGTAAAAAACCTGCACCACTACAACCCATGAAGTGTCTTGGTTTCAGGTATGTGAGGAAGTACTGTTACAAGGCCGATGGTTGTGCAGGGAGGTGATTGGGCCGATGTCACGCTCAGTTTAATTATTTTATTAAGAGTACTCACTTTATAGAGGCTGGATGTGCCCCAGGAGGGTCTCCCAACACCATGGTCGATTCACGGCCATCAGCCGGACTTGAACCTGGATCTTGAGACCTGGAAGTCAGTGCTCACCCACTGAGCTACTCTGCTCTCTTACGTAATTTTTAAGGATGAAGTAATTGACTAACTCATTTTTAAATAGAAGAAATACGAAACTGAGAATGAAAAGCAGAAGAGAATACATTTTTTTTTAAGAAGAAGCAGATGATCGAGGAACATAACGACTATCATAAGAGTGGACGAGGGACCTTACACATGAAGATGAGTCGATTTGGAGGTATGGTAAATATCTTTAATCTCATTTAAATGTTGTCTTTTAATTTTAAACTTTTCATTTTGAAAATTCATAACCCCATCTAAATGTGCTCTACTCAAAAATTAAAAACCCCGTCAAAAAATGTCTCCATATATAATGTTGTTCGGCTTTATTTTATTAATTACTTTAATAGTGGCGAAATAATTCATAAAAGATTAACATGTGCTATTAGGCCGATTCGTAAGTATCTAAGCTGTAGACCGAAGCGAAGATGCGAGTATTCCGTTAGGGCTAATTTTGTGGAGTTCAGTTTAGAGAGTAGTCGATGGACAGAACAATGATTAGCGCATTATAAGCACAACTTCTCAAAAACGTTGGATTTCCACACATTTAGTGAGTAGTTTCTAAGTAAAAGTTAGTATAGCAGCAGCCAACTGATGTATTTTTGCATTATGAAAACATTGCAGATTTGGAACCAAACGGGAATCAAAGGTAATCATTTATAAAACAATTTTGAGACCAATTATCACTTACGCAAGTGAAACGTGAGTTCCGTCTCAGGAATCGGATAGGATCCGGGAAAGGAAGGTCCTATGAATTATATACTAAGGCAGGATGTAAAGCTGGTTAATGGAAGATAGTAAATAACATTGAACTTCCTG
The DNA here is from genome assembly GCA_928085145.1 of Nezara viridula. NCBI lineage: Eukaryota > Metazoa > Arthropoda > Insecta > Hemiptera > Pentatomidae > Nezara > Nezara viridula. The sequence continues at coordinate 1,372,564 of OV725080.1, forward strand.
AACTATACGAGCCTTTCAGTTGACACTTAGAAAGGATGGGAGAAGATAGATACAAAACCAAAAGCAGGAAAAGGAAGTCCAGATTAAGATGGAACGATGATGTGGAGGATGAACTTGAGAGGATAGGAATCGGACAAAGAAGAAGGCTGAGAGAAGAATTGAAGAAGGCTGATAGGAGAATTGAAGAAGGCTGAGAGGAGAAGTGAAGAAGGCTGAGAGGAGCATTGAAGAAGGCTGAGAAGAGAATTGAAGAAGCCTTGTCGAGGAGGCCAAGGCCCTACCAGGGCTGTAGAGCCACGGATGATAAAAAAATAAATGCATCGACAATTTCAATAATATAACTTACATTATAAAAAAATAATATATACCTCAACCATAACATTATGGCTTTTGCTCAAGACGCTATAGACATTGAATGATAGTAAAAACGTACATGCAGCGATCATAAAATTTACGGCTAAATTAAGATTAACTTCATAAGCCCAAGAATTGAAAAAATAAAAACAGTGGGTAGCTATGCATATGAAATGTGAGAAAAAGTAACATAGAAGTTGGAGAGAGTAAATTTCGTTGGCCATACTGACGCACTCCGACAGTCGCCTATAGATCTTGGTCAACCTGATCAAAATCCTTAATGGAGGGGGGTTGAGGTGCACCAGGCCTTCGACGTATTGGTTCAAAACTCTGAAACGAACTAAGAAGATATCCATCAAACCAACAAAGTGGTCCGTCGCAATCATTATAAGTAAGAGAGTCCAATAGAGCAATATGGTGGAGAAGACTTCGTCCTGGAATGTTACCATATCTATTAAGCAGAGAACTAAATAGGTGATTCCAAAGAAACAATTGAATTTAAAAGAATCACGTGTATTCAAAACATTAAAGTAATCGTAGAAAAGAGAGTCTATGTCTTTCAGATTTTTAAGCATAACAGTCAGTCGATTTATTGAGAGCGAATAACAAATCACAGATAAAATTAAATTGAGAACCACTAAAAGAAGCTGGACATTTAAAACATAACCAGCAAAAGGTATGCCTACCGTATCCAGAAGATTTATAACTGAGCAACGAATTGCACCAAAGAGCAAAAATAATAAATGGGTCACGCAAGATGTCGTCAACCAAGGAGAAAGGTGGAACCCCTCCTTGTCCAGCTTCAAGGGGAAAATCAAAATCAGTCGTGAAAAGAGGAAAAGCTCTTGAAAAGACTTTTCTATACGCGACATGATGAGTATTGGACCTGGGACTGGATCAGAACGTTGTAGACATGCGTTACCATCGATCATACAATATTACAGTTCTGTCATGTTCGTTTGAAAGGAAGCTTTTTTGATTGCTATTATTACAAGCAATGAGGTATAGTCTATATGAAAATGAAGACTTTCAAAAAAGCTGTCAGCAATCGATAGTTATAAACAAATTTTTTTCGAATGATTTAACAAGCATTTTAATGGGATGAATATAGAGATTAGACATTGGCATATATGACCGAAATCAATATTATAGAAATATATCACAGCCGAATCAAGTTCAAATTTTCCGTTTACTTTCAATAATTGCCGACAAATAAGAAAAAATATATATTAAACATTTACATTCGAGTGCCGCCACCAATTTACAAATCTCACAATCAATTGAGATTTAATTAAGGCATATATTTTTAGTTCCTGCTACTGCTTGCGCGGTGCCCATGGAAAAATTTAATTGATTTAAGGTAAACTTATACGTAGCCGATACGTGTAGCTGAGTTAGGCTTTGAATTCAATGCAATGTTTCTAACCAACGGAAGCAATAGAAGAAGAACTGACAATTTTAGGTTTCAAAGCTCGCTAGGTAACAAATGTTGTGAATGAGTTCATTTATCAATATAATTATTGTCTCCGTGAAAGAATATTATATGTCTAAATAAATAAATTTAAAAAAAAATTTAACAATCTAGTATCATCTCATGATTTCATAATAAATAAATAATTAGACGGGCATTAACAAATTACATAATTTATAGTTGATAAAATTTAATTTCAATAATATGAAATAACAGAACTAATATATACCTCAATCATAACATTGTGAGTATTATACAAGACGCTGTATAAATTGTAAGGTAGTAAAAACATCCAGGAACCCAACACGAAATTTATGCCGAAATTTCGATAAATGTCAGATTTCGAGGAATAGAACAAATAAAAACAGTTGGCTGCTAAGCCTACAAAATATGAGAAAAAGTAACTGAGAAGTTGGACAGAATAAATTCCATTAGCCATTAGGACGCACTCCGAAAGTCACCTGCAGATCTTGGTCAGTCTGATGAGAATTCTCAATGGAGGATACCTGCGTTGCATCAGTTCTTCGACGTGTTGGTTTAAAATTGTGAAATGAACTAAGAAAACATCCATAAATCCGACGAAGTGGTACATTCTAATCAGGATGAGGAACAAGGTCCAATAGAGTAGTATGGTCGAGAATACTTCGTCCTGGAATGATAGTATGTCAATTATGCTGGCAACTAAAACGGAGAATCCAAAGAAACAATCGAATTTAAAAGAATCGCGAATTTTAGAAATATTAAGGTAGTCGTACAAAAGAGAGTCTATATCTTTGAGATCTCGATGGATAACAGTCAGACGATTCGTTGATGACAAATTGCAAATCAAAGACAAAAATAAACTAAGGACCATCAAAAGAAGCTGGATACTTACAATGGCATCAGCCAAAGGTACACCCAATGTGTTCATGGGATTTCTAATCAAACAACGGATGGCACCGAAGAGCAAAAATAATGAATGGGCCAAGCAACATGTCGTCAACCAAGGAGAACGATAAAACCCCTTCTTGTCCAGCTTCAAGGGGAAAATTAAAAGGAGTTGAGAAATGATGAAAAGCTTCTTGACCGACTTTTCTACACGTGGCATGATGAGTATTGAACCTGAGACCTAACGAGACAGTGGTAACTCGATCCTATCCTGCCTCGATCCTGCAGGTAAGATCGATCCTATATAGTTATAGCTCTGTCACGTTCATTTGAAAGGATGCTTTTAGTGATGGTTATTATTACAAGTAAATAGGTACAGTCTATAATAAAATGAAGACTTTTAGTCTCAACTTTACAAACTATCGATATGACATTGCATTTAAGGAAGATGGAAAATGAATGTAATTGTTAAAATAGCCGAGATAGAAGATTGGAAGTTGAAACCTGTCAACAATCTATATTTATAAGAACTATTTGTTTTTTGTTTTTCTCCCGGTGGTTTATGATGGATTTTAATGGGATTAATATAAAGATTAGATATCGACATATATGAATGAAATTAATATTAAGGAAACATTTCACAGCCGTATCAAATTCAAATTTCCCGAATACATACGATAACTATAGCCAAATAAGAAAATAAAATGTATTATATCTTAGCGAACTTCGAGTGCCGCAATAAATTTACAAATCTTATCAATCTATTGTGTTTGAGGAGATTTAATTAAGCCATTTGACACTGAGTGGTTCAGCAGTCTTTATACCAAACTTATCAGCAAGACTGTGAACAACTTTTTCATCGGGTGATTCAAATTCAAAGGGTAAGTCATAGTAGTGCAATTATTCATTTTATTATGTAAATATATATACATACACATTTATAAGTATATATGTGTTCAAATTTACAGGAATGAAGTATTTAATTATATTTTTATTTGCTGCTGCCGCTAGTGCGGTGCCCATGGAAGAATGGAATTTATTTAAGGTAAGCTTATAATCAGATAAGTACAGCTGAATTAGTATTTGAATTTTGAATGCAATTTGATAAATTTACAAGGATATAATTATTGACTAAATTATCACACATAACAAAGGCAAAATACGGAAAGAGATACAAAACTGAGGATGAAGAACAGAAGAGAATGGAAATATTTCTGAAGAAGAAGCAGATGATCGAGGAACACAACGAGAAATACAAGAATGGACGAGAGACTTTCCACATGAAGATGAATCGATTTGGAGATATGGTAAATATCTTTAATATAATTTAAATGTTGATTTTTAAATTTTGATTAACTTGAATTAATTTCCTTGCAGACGGAGGAGGAGTTGAGTGAAAATTTATATAGATCATACGAAAGTAACCAAAGGGATAACCAAAGTAATGTTTTTGTTAAATCAAGAAGACTTAACCAACTTCCGGACAGTATTGATTGGAGAATGAAAGGGGCAGTGAGTCCCGTACGAGATCAAGGGAATTGCTGGTCGTCTTGGGCTTTCAGTGCTGTATGTATTATTAAATTTACACTCATGATATTATATTAACAAAAATAAGAAAAAAAATTATCCAAGGCCAACGGTTGTTCAGGAAGATGATTGGGCCGAAATCAGACTCAACCGTCACGTTTCCTCCTTAATTGGTTACTTAATTAAGGTTACCCAGTTTACAGAGTCTAGTTACCTCCCAACTACAGGGTCGATCCGCGACTGATGTAACAAAATAAATAATTATCTACAAACAGCCGGACTCCTTGGACATAAGTATTCAGTGCCCAAACCACTGATCGTACCCATCCCCACATTTTATTATATATATATATATATATATATATATATATATATATATATATATACATATATATATATATATATATATAAGTTAAGCGTCGGCGGGCTTTGAAAATAAAAAAAAAAGAAGGAAAAAGGATCGAGAAACAATACTCACGGCTTCTGATAAAACACTGCTTTATTCGTTCAATAATCTGCCTTATATACAATTGTTATGTTTATTTACATTACAAGATGGTATTAAGGCTGATATCGCCAGTCTCCGGTCTTTATCTCCCCCCCACCAGTTTACGAATAGGATTTTCGGAAACTTATAAATTCCTAGATCGGAGCCACCGGTATCAGCCTTAACCCTTTACAATTATTCGTACCAATATAAACTTAAAATACACCAAAACTCACTTCCACTCCGCTGGAACGAGAAATAAATAAAAAGAAATAAAACACAGAAAGTAAACACACAACGTCTTATTAACAATGGAACAGAACTCTTAATCCTATAAAAATTACAATCGCCTCTACTGTGTTGCTATATCTTTATTTACAAGAACAACAAAACAAAAAAAAATGACATCATCAACAATAAAAAAAACATATTTCTTATAATACGCGATAAGGGTACTACGAATCAATTGGTTTATGTACCGGTTCTAACATTGGGAGCTTCAATTGTTCAATATGAACAGTTCTCCTCTTCTTAGGTTCGTTAATGCTTTCAATGGTTAGCAGATTATGCTCCCTAATGGCAACCACTCTGAATGGGCCCTCGTACCGTAACAATTGTTTCCCTCTGTTGGTTCCAATTCTACGGTACACTATTGTTCCGATTTTTAATTCTCCCATTCGGTCACGTACCTGCACATTCTGCCGCGCTACCCGCTTCTCCTTTTCCCGCTGAATTCTCCCCGTTACCTTTCCCCACGTCTTTTCTACCTCTACCCTAGTACTCTGGATTTGCTCTACGAGATGTTCATTGGTCGTTGTTTCCCCCCAATCTCTCCTTGGCCTGCGCATCCCGAATAGTATTTCCACAGGTGAAAACCCCGTTACGGAGTGGATCGAATGGTTATAAGCTGTTACGGCTTTCTTCATCGCAACATCCGGCTCCAACCCTTTCTCTCCCTGATATACACGGATGTGGTCACTCAACGTGCTGTGCAATCGTTCGATTCCTCCTCTACTCTTAGGGTGTCCCGGTGTGTTATAATGCCACACAACCTCTAACCTTTTCACCTCCTCCCTAATCGCGGTATTGTCGAACTCTCTGCCCCCGTCTGATGTGATCCTCTCGGGAACTCCGTAAAACTGTATCCAGATTTGTAGGGCTTCCGCAACTGCATTGGCAGACTTGTCCATGACCTGATGTGCCATGGCTACTTTACTAAAGGTGTCGATGATCGTGACCCACTTGAACCCTTTCCAGGTGAATGTATCAATCTGGAGGTCTTGTAGCGGCATATTCCCTGTAGGTGTCTCTTCCTGAACTCCTCTGGGGGGGTGTCGATCATACTTTGTGCGCATACATACCTCGCATTTCCCGATGATTCCTTGGATAGATTTTTTCATTCCCCACCAGAAATACTTTCGCCGTAATGCCTGCAACGTCTCGTTGACGCCTCGGTGGTTGGTCTTCCCCTGGTGGTATGCCAATGTGACTGCTTGTTGTTGCTCCTCATCCTGTACGGTTTCCACTGCATACTTGCACCGGATGATCGTTCTATCCATGCCTATTCGCTCGGATCTCCACATCCGCTTTATTTTCTCCCATACCGTGTTGTTCCCAACATAGAGATGGTGTGTCTTTCCCGGTTCCGTGGCGTCCTTCAGTGCCGTACGGATTTGCTCCTCGCTCACCCCGGGTTGCGACCAAATGACGCGAATCCTACTTTTCCCGTATCTTCGGTAATCTATTTTCATGATCCCTGTTGTCCTTGTTTTCCAGATTACCTGTCTATGCTTGTCGTTGATGATTTCGTCTATTTCCTCCATCTCCGCTGGTCTTTCCTCCGCTGAGCTATCTTCTTCCGGGGACCCCTCCCTGTCCTCTATACTGACGGTATCATCTGCCCCTTCACCCTCAGGAGTCCATTCCCTCAAGAATTGGCGCACGTCCCGCGATGGACCTCCCCCATCCTCTTCTACCGCGTTGATCATGATGGCCCTAGAGAGCCAGTCTGCCACCACGTTTTCCTTTCCCGGCTTATACACCACCTCCATGTTGTACTGACTAAGGAATTCTTTCCATCTCGTGACCCTCGCAGAGGTTTCCTTAAGTTTTCCTACCCACTGAAGGGGTTTGTGATCGGTGTGGACTCGAAACTTCCTCCCAAATATGTATGGCCTGAAATGGTCGATGGCCCACACTATCGCGAGTAGCTCCCTCTCTAACGCGCTGTACCGTGATTCCGCGCTCGTAAGTCGTCGGCTCGCGTATGCTATCGGACGTTCACCCTCACTTCTGCCCTGGGACAAAACGGCCCCCAACGCGTATTCGCTCGCATCGGTGGTGATGTTGAACTGCTTCTCAAAATCCGGGAACGCCAATACGGGGTCTGCCTGCAACCTATCCATGCATTTCCGAATATTATTTTCCATTTCTGGTGTCACCACGATTCTCGCGCCTTTCTTCAGCAAGTTATTGATAGGTACCAAGTATTCTGCCATCTCAGGTACGAATCTTCTATAATAATTCAGCGTCCCGAGAAGCCTACGAATCCCTTTAACGTCCCGTGGCACCGCCATTCGTGTGATTGCCTCTACCTTTGCCGCATCCGGTCTGACCCCCTCGCTAGAAATAGTGTGGCCTAAAAAATTGATCCGCGTTTGTCCCAACAGGGACTTCTCGCTTGACAGTTTCAGCCCGAATTGTCGCAGCCTTTCGAATACCGACCTCAAATGCCCCACGTGTTCGGCTTCCGTTCTGCTAAAAATCAGCAGGTCATCCATATATACTTGACATACGGAGTCGTCGATACCCCTCAAAAATTCGTCCATCAGGCGTTGAAACGTTATGGGCGCATTCTTCAGACCAAACGGCATTCTGGTGAATTCGTAATGCCCCCTTTCGAATGTAAACGCCGTTTTATGTTGATCCTTCGGGTGCATCCGTATTTGGTGATATCCCGCCTTGAGGTCCAACGTGCTAAACACCACAGCCCCACTCAACCTATCGAGTATATCTTCGAATCTGGGGATCGGGTACTTTTCGTCTACCGTGTTGTCGTTCAACTTACGATAGTCCACTACCACTCTGTATTTTTCCTTATTATCCCCCGGCGCTGCCTTCTTTTTCACCGCCCACAGGGGACTATTAAATGGCGAGGTGCTATCGACTATGATCCCTTGCTCCTTTAGGCTTTCCAATTCCTCCCGAATATGCTGCCTCAGCGCCTGCGGGTATCTCCTTTCCTTTACGTAGGTTACCCTATCTTGCTTCAGTGGAACTTCGTGTACCGTCTTCCCTGTTACCCCCAATACCTCGCCCTCCCTGAAGAAAATATCTACGAACTCCGCTTGTAACGCCTTTCTCCAGTCCTCCACCCTGTTCACCGCTCCTATCCGCACCCTTCTTTCTCTCGCGACCCCTATACATCCAAATTTCCTCTTTCCCAGCCTAATACTCCAAGCTCCTCTACGGTTTCTAATGCTTACCCCTACCTGTCCTAACAGATCACACCCTATTATGACTTGGTACTCCCGTGTCATGCTCTCTACCACATGCACCTTTAGCTCACCCTTTTTCCCTGCCCACCGATCAAGCGTAATTGTCGCTTCCCCTTCTACCTTACAGGGACCACCCAGAGTGATTAGCTGGCAGCCACAGTTTTGTATCCGGAGTACCCTCTCGCTCCCGCACACTTTCCCCAACGCCCCCCGAGTCAAGATAGTACTCGAGCTCCCTGTGTCCACGAGACACTTCACTCCCCCGTCTACTTCAATAATCGGCAACCAGCATGGCTTACCTCTAATACTGTTGCAGGTTGCTGTGCGGTCGCCTCTCTGCTGACACCCTCCTCAGATGCCGCCTCGCTTCCTCCTTACCGCCGTCGCTCGTCGCTGCTCGCTCTGTTGGCTGCTCCTGCCTCCTTCGCCTCCACTGCTGGCTGGTTCATCAGTCTCCGTTCCCGACGTCCCCGACTCCTCGGTTGCCTCTTCCGAAGATCCGTCTCTCTGCTGCATCCTAGCTCGTCTTTTCAGCTTTTGAGCGTTCACCTCCATTGGCTCGTCTACAGGTCTCTCTCTCCTGCGAAACATGTAGGGGCACTGTCTGGCAATATGCCCTTCGGTCCCGCATTCGAAACATCTAGTGCGCGGACATTGTGCTACCAAATGTCCTGGTTTCCCGCACCCGTGACATTTTCTGTCTTCCCTCCGGGGTCCATTCCTAGGCCTGGACTGTCCGGATCTTCTCTCGCCCGTCGTGGCTTTTTCTCCGTTCGGGTGTTTCATTTCCCTCTTCTTCCACCCTATCTGGGCTGTCCGGGGTCGTCTGTCACTCACTCGGGTCCACCCTGGTTCCTCTACTTCCATCCGAGTCTCTTCCTCTCTTGCACTCAGATCTATCATTTCTTGGGCACACTCGAGGAACGATCGCTCTCTAGGCAGTCCGTCCCTCCTCCCAGTCTCCTTAGCCAACTGAACCTTGAGTATTGTCGAAAGGAATTCCATCCTAGCTTCGACCTCTCCCACACTCATGGTTTCACGCATTTTCTCAGTTATGCGGTTGTACTTCGCCACTAGTACCCCCGCATACTGTCCTCTTGTCTGGCGTTGGGACCGACGCTCCCTGAACATTTGAAAGATATCTTCTTCCGGCGTCCATCGGCCCCCTCCGAAAGCCTTCTTCAAACGCTCCTTGATCACTGGCCATGGTGTCTCCTCGTCCGCTTGGATTTGGTTGAGGATGTTCCTCCTCACTCGGCACACGAGAGCTGCCTTCAGTGCTTCCGCGTCTCCCAGGTTCACAAGGTCCTCCGCCACCTTTGCTTCGATTCTTGACATGAGGCGGTCTCCACCTTTCAAGAAGTGATTAAGCTCACCTATCTCGCCCCCGAATCGTTCCAGGTCTGCGATTGCTCTCCGTAGATCCTGCGTGGTCGCTGCCCGGTAGCGTCTGCCTCTACTATGATGTGGCGTGTGAGAAGCGGCATTGGGCCGTAGGGTTGGGTGGGGTGAGCCGGGATGCGGTGGGGATATGATGGTCAGGGTCTGGGTGCTGTGGGTGAGGTAGGTTGAGGAGGTTACGGGAGGGGCGAGAGGGAGGATGCGGAGCGTGACGCTGGACGGTGGGGCAAGGTTGGGCTGGGGGGAGGGGCATTATAGCAGGGAGTTTATTGAAGGGAGGATGAGAGAAGGGGACCGGTGGTCGTGTTGTTGTGTCTTTTTTGTTGGTTTTGTTTGTTTGTTTTTTTTGGGGTAGGACTGGGGGAGAAGGTTAGGGGGGAAGGGGGGAGGATAATGGGTCGGATGGGAGGAGGGAGGGGGGTGTGGGCATGGGGGGGGGGTGGGGGTGTGGGAGGGGTTGGGGAGTGGTAGAGTAGGTGGAGGTGGTGGTAAGAGGAGGGTCGGAGGGGAGGGGTGGGAATGGGGTGAGGGGGGGGCGGGGGAGGGCGTGGGGTGGAGCGGTGGGGTGGGTGGGTGCGGGTGAGCAGGTTTACGGTTCTTTATCTTATATATATATATATATATATATATATATATATATATATATATATATATATATATATAGAATAGAATAGAATAGAATAGAAAAATAATTTTATTCTGGGACGAAGTCCCTTCAGAATAACAAAAAAGTACAGAAATTAAAATTTTACATCTGGCCAGATAAAAACAAACATAACAAATTAAGATAATGATAAGTCATTAAAGAAAAGAAAAGAAAAAAATATTGGTTATACATACTATATACAAAATAAAATATAAAAATCTATATAAAAAACTCTTGAAACCATACTAAGATATTTAAAACTATGTACGATGTTAAAATATAAATAAACCCTTTTAGAAAAAATAAAAAATACAGAAAAAATAAATGTATATTCTTCTTAACAGTAAAATCTGTTTCTGTTGAAACAGAAAAAAAAAAAAAAAAAAGAGAAAAAGAAAGTCGAATCTATAATAAGTATTCAGGTCATGAGCTATATGTGAATATGGTCTTATATATAATGTGTAATTTTACATAAAAGATTAGCTGGTGCCTGACTGTTTTTGGGACAGGAATTGGAATAGGAGGGTTTTGAATGTAGATAAGGATGAAGAATGTCGAATTTTGATTGGAAGGGAATTCCAGAAACTAACAGAACGTGCAATAAAGGAGTTTTGGAACGAGGCAGATCTGTGAGAAGGAATGTAAAGGTCGGAAGGTCGAGATCTTGTGGAGAGGGAGTGGACTGAGGACTTGAATTGGAGAAGGTTGTAGGCGTAGGAAGGACGATGATTGTTGATGATATGATAGAGGAATGTACCTAGGAAATATTGTCTTCGAATGGAGGGGAAGAGCCACTCTAACTCAGTGTAATGGTGAGAGACATGGTAGTATCTCGGGGCACCAATTACAAATCTCACGCAACTGTTCATTATTCTTTTCAGTCTGTCGCGGAGCTCCACCGAGAGTCCATCATACACCACACAGCAGTAGTCAAAGTGGGGGAAGATGAGAGAGGAAACGAGGAGTCTGCGCGTATGTTGAGGTAGGAGATGGCGGAAGCAATGGAATAGTTTGAGGGTAGAGACTGTCCGTCGGGAGATGTGAGAAATATGGTGACTCCAGGAGAGGGTTTGATCAATAAATAGTCCTAAATTTTTTACAGAGGAGTAGAAGGAGATTGGCTGGTCACCAAGGTTTAGTATGGGAAAGTCCGTATAGGATCTAAGGAGGGGCTTGGAACCAATGACAATGGCCTGAGTTTTTGAAGCATTTAACCTTAATCCGTTTAATTTTGCCCAGGCACAGATTCGATCTAGGTCTGCTTGGATCTTAGTAAATGCTACCAATAGCTCAGGGGGAGAAAAGGATAGGTATATTTGAGAATCGTCTGCATAAAGGTGGTGGGAACAATGGAGAATTGAGTCATGGAGGTCATTGATATAGGAACTAAAAAGGAGAGGAGATATGCTAGATCCTTGGGCGACTCCAGAGGATAAAGGCAGGTAGGCAGATAGTGGTTGATTAGGAATGGAGACTGCTTGGGTGCGTTGTGATAGGAAAGATTGGAACCAAGAGATGGAGCTATTGGAGAAGGAGAGTGATTTTAGTTTGTTGAAAAGGATGGGATGGTTAATGGAATCAAAGGCTTTAGAGAAGTCAAGAAGTATAAGGACAGTTAGTTGTTTATTATCTATTGCAGTCTGAACATCATTAGTAATTTTGATTAAGGCGGATTGTGTGGAGTAGCCGGGACGGAAACCAGATTGGAGAGGATCGAGTTGGTTAGACTTTTCTAGGAAATTGGAAACTTGGGATTGTACCAATCTTTCTAGGGGTTTTGAGAGATTGGAAAGAATTGAGATTGGGCGAAAGTCTTCGGGAGAGGATGGATTAGGCTTTTTATTTAAAGGGAGTACAATGGCTTTTTTCCAAGAGGAAGGGAATATTGAGTTCTGTAGGGAGAAATTGTAAATGAAAAGGAGAACTGGGAGGATTTCGGGGAGACATAATTTTATCAATTTGACAGGAATGCCATCTGGTCCTATGGAATTGGTGTGGGATTTCATTACTGCGGTTAGTAAGTCAGTCGGGGAAATGTAGGAGAAATAAAAGTCATCATCATTAAATGATGACTCAGGAGCATAGTTGGAAGAGGAGGGAAGAGAAGAGGTAGAGGAGGCAGAAATAAAATGTGAATTTAAATCGTCAGGTGAAACGGAAAAGAACAGTGAGGAAGGGGATCTAGAAGGTTCACAGAGGGAAAGTTTGCGAAGGATTAGCCATTTAGATTTGGGATCTGGGGCAGATGACAGGGCTTCATGGAAGTAGGAAGCTTTAGCTCGCCGAATTCTTGTTTGTGTCAAATTGCGGAGCACCCTAAACGCTTGATAGTCATCTGTAAGCCTAGTACGTCTAAAGCGTCTGCGGGCAGCATCACGCCTCTTCTGCAGATCCTTGATTTCTTGACACATCCAAGGTGCAGGCCGACGGCGAAAGGTTGATGTTTTTATGGGAGCATGGGTGTTAAGGATATTGAGGAGATTGGAAGTCAGGATTTCAACCATGGAGTCGATGGAGGAGCAGGAATATATTTCGTTCAAGTCTAAGGTTTCAAGGTCAGGTAGTATTTTTTCACGGGTGAGAGTGTCTATCTGACGGAAAGTAAAGGTTCTCGGATGAATCAGAGGGGTTTGGATATTATATGTTATTTGGATCATGTCGTGAGACGATAAGAAGGATACTGGCAGTTGAGAAGAGGAGAGGAGATTTATTTCGGAGTCTATAATGAAGAAGTCTAACCAAGTGTCGGCCTTGTGGGTGTGGTGAGTAGGATAAAAAGGAACAATAAAGAGATGGAGGGAAAAAAATAGGTTTTCTAGATATATATATATTAATTTATTTATTTTATGTTATAATTGGAAAAACACCAACCACGTAGGCAAATTATGATTCCAAAACGAAGGCAAAAATCCCGTCAACCCAATTCAAGCACCAGCAGGACAGAAGACAATAATACTCCGAACATCAACAGCAAATCGCATACTGGAAGGAACGTAAGGTAACACAGCAAGGGAAGGTTATAATCAAACAGCTGATTAGGGGAAAAAAATTCTGACAAAAATTATGCGATATATAAATCAAAATTCATAAATATGTTGCATAAGAAAAAAACGCTGCAAATGATTTCACAATGGTTTATTATCTCCAAACAATTATACATCTAAAGTAACATTACCTTCCGAGTTACAAAGAAAACAAAACAAAAGGTGATTCCAATTATTGGACTAAACTGTTTTTCTTTAATCATTAGTAATATGCTAAAAAAAAAAATAGCATTATTTCAGTAACACATTTAAAATTTAAAAACCAAACCAAGGATATAACTTTTGGAGTAGAACACATAAAAACAAACCAGAGACCATATCTTTGCTCCTAATTGTCCGATTTTAACTATTTTTTTTTTTAGGAAATTTCATAAACTTTTAAAAAACCATAAAAATACAACAACAACTAAAAAGTAAAAACTTTTCGAGTTATTCGGAATTTAATTTTAACATCCCTCGTAACTTTTTTTCCAACTTCTAATTCCAGTTTTTTTTCGTAACTTCTTTTCGTTGAAGTATGATATATAGATAAATTTAAAGGGCGTCGAGAAAATGACTTTAGCGAAGTTTCATTGAAATCTGTAAATTCGTTTAGGAGCTACAGTCTATAGCAACGCAGGTTTTTCGGCCGTCATTTTGAAAGTTAAAGGCGGAGAGTAATGTCGATGAAGGAGGATCATCCTCGGGTGACCTCTGATTTTATATCAAAATTTGAAAAAAATCGGTCGGAGAAATTGCGCGGACGGCGGACGGACAAAAAAATTTGTATTCGTTTTTCGAATTCTACGCATCTTGAAACGTGAAATCTCAAATTTTGAGAGGAGGTTATGTTTTTGAATTTTTTGGTCGATCACAATGTTTCATTATTGAAAATAATAAACCAAAAACTATACGTTGAAGGGATTTTTGCATTTTGGAGATATATGGCTGTGTGGTTATAATTTTTCCAATTAAAACCCAACATTTATGGTCTGTATCTTGTTTAGTTTGTTACTGATTTATATTATTTATTTATTATTATAATTGGTAATTGGTTGACTGTCGTGGATAATGAAGAGAAGAATAGTTGGGGTGCTCAGTCAAAAGTTTTTCCTAGTAAAAAATAAATAATAAAAAATAAAAAGTAAAAAATAAATATTATAATTTATTTTTTGCCTTCCTTTTTTGACTGAGCACCCCAACTATTCTTCTCTTCATTATTTATTATTATCTGTTTATGCTATTTTCTGCAAACATATTGCAGTTATAAGTAGCCCTTTTCAGTTTTCTTTATGCAGCATCAATACATCTGGTTTTTGGCCTTATTTGTGATCTCTTCCTTACTATTGAAGCATTCGCTGTTTAGTGGCTTTCTTATTTCTGCGAGCTCCCTTTACTTTCTAGCTTTCACATCATGAGATTTCGATTGACCAGTTTCTGAAAGCAGTTCTTTATTGGTCTTCTCCTTCCTAGATAGCTTCGATTATCCTGTCTATGAGTTTACTAACAAATCTTCCAATATTTCTTTCTTGGATCCTGATTAATTTCCAGGTCATGAAGCCTAATTTGAGATTTCTTGATTATTTACTTTTGATTTATATTATATTTGTGGTTAATGAATTACAAAATGCTCTGAATCATTTAGTGAACACAGCCAGATATAACTGAACTTTAACTTTCTATAAATAATACTCTAGCATTTACTGATAATCTATATGCGTTCCACGGATTTTCTAAATCCTGAAATGATAAGAATTAACGATTATAAATCCTTGTGAATAGGCAAACTTACATCACTTGTTGCATTCGTATGCGGAAACTAAATCTTTCCTGTAATTAATTCTTTAATTAGATTGCTTTGAAGTCTTATCATACAAAGGCGAACCGGCACTTCAACAAAATTAATTTCGATAAAAATCGTTAGAATCTTTTAAATTAAATTATTATTCTTGAAATCGCCGTCTTATCATTTATTTATTTTTTTTAAATTAGATACCAGTTATTGGTTTAAAATTATATTTAAGTAGCTCTTACTGCAATGTATATTTAATTTAAATATATTGCCTGCAGTATATGATAAAATATTAATTAAACAAAATTTGAACATAAAAACTCATAAAATTAATATTGATATGGAAATATGAGAGCTTAAAATTTACAATTATTTTAATTAATAGTTGAGTTTTATCTGTCAGAATAAAAGGCTTTTTTTTTTTTTTTTTTTTTTTTTTTTTTTACAGGTACGGTATTTATATTTGTATGAAAAATGCTTGTCTTAACTAGAGATGCGTTTCAATATGGTATATAGGTATGAGCTAATGTGTCAAATGAGATTTTGAGATGGAATTTCTTTTAAGGTACTCAACTTTTTCTTCCATCCCCACCAGGGTTTTTAAGGTTTTTCAGCATCTGAAAATGTTGAAATGTGTATTTCAATGAAGTTGTTGAGAGAGAAATACCTTTTTGACGATCTCACTTTTTTTTCGTCAATTTATATCCACGCCATTTTGTTTAAATTAATAAAATGTTTAAAAAAAAGATATACACCGTTAGAAAGATATTCAGCAGTGATATATAATTCATAATTCTTTACAATTCCCTCAAGTATGCATTAATAAAACAATTATTCATTTAACTTGTTTATGTTTAGCAAACAAAAATGAGAGATTTAGTGAAGAATTTCTGTTGCTCATACTTATTTATTTTATTTTTTCATTGCAATAATCGATGGATTTTTTAACAAGCAGAAACGAAAAATGTACTAAGGGAAAAGGTTGTGTTGTAGAAATCGCTTTGCTTTAAAATACTGATAAAAAAACTATTGTATCATTTCAGTTAGGGTCATTGGAAGGACAGACTTTCAAGAAGAGGGGTGAGCTTGTTCAATTGAGCGCTCAGAATTTGATCGATTGTTCGAATGCTTACGGCAACTTGGGATGCAGAGGCGGAAGAGCAGCCTACGCATTCAATTACATCAGGGATAATGGAGGCGTTGATCTTGAACAGTTATATCCATATGAAGCGATCGTAAGTACGATCTATGGTCATCGAATAGAAACGAATCATACTTAATACTATAAACTCAAGTATTTTACTTTAATTCGAGATGGTCTTCTAAGTTGCGTTTTTCTTCGTAGGACGGACTATGCAGATTCAAATCTGCTTACATTGGTGCACAAGACTCCGGCTATACCAACATACCAAGGGGAGACGAAGATGCACTTGAAGAAGCCGTAGTCACCGTAGGTCCAATTGCTGTGACGGTGGACGGGAGTCGATCTTCTTTCGCTCATTACAGTGGAGGTTACTATTTTTGTTTAATTGTTTTTGAAAATATTTCCAAAATATTAAACTAAATCCTCTAAATAATCTGTTTTTGAGTTGACACTGTATTGATCTAGTCGTACAATATTATTATATTATTATTAATTCCTCGAATCCCTTAGGAGGTACATAGAGTGAATGGATAGTCGTTGTAACTCCATTTGATCATTTCTTCGAAAATGAATTACATGGCAATAAATGAAATAGGACTACTTTCAGCCGATTTAATTGCAGAAGCTATTTAAAGTTGTTCATTCTCTAAAACATTTGCGAGAAAATACAATAAAGTATAGATTAAGCAGTGAATAAGTAAAGGAGACAACGGGACTGTTTTAATTTACAATAATGTTATAGTTTTATAAAGGCATATCTGCAATCAAATTGGTTATGAGGAGATATTTTTCATTGTTTTTTTTGGAAGATTATTGTGTTCATTTCTTTTTGTTGAAATGTTCAAGGGGAGTTAGATGAACGACTTTGCATACCAAACAAGCGCCGTCACGAAGTTCTGCAAGACACCTCAATCTCCAGCAAGCTTCATGACTCAAAATCTGTTCAACAATCAGTTTCACTCTATACCTCTACAAACCTAAATCACCAAACACTATCATCTATCAAAAACCCTCTAATAATACACCTCCAACCCCATCCAAACCTACCAAAAAATACCATAACACAATTTTCAATCTACCACTCCCCCCTCTAAAATCCAATTCACATAAACCTCCCAACCAACCATACATAACTTCCTCCCAAAAACCATCCCAACATAAACACAATTACCCCCAATTATTTACCTAAAACCCTAACCCATCACAATCATCAACTACAATACTAATAATCCCCAATCCCATAATTCACCACCTTCAAAATATATCAAAAACCCATACCCTATCACCTTCCCTTCCAATAATTTCATACCCAACATAACTTTTACACACCCATCACCATACCCCCACCATAACCCCTACCGACTTAATAAATAATACAATCTAAACCCAAACAACCAAATCACACTACAAATACATCTCCACCAAATCTCTACATCATTCACACCCAACCACTTCCCCTTCCTCCACCCAATTTCATAACCATATTCAACCCCTTTCTAACAAAAACTAAAATAAACCTTCTCAAACCATAAAACTACAAAAACCATAAACACCACAACACCCACCATATACTCACATACCACCACTCCATATTACTACTTCACTTCACTCTTCCTTTCCTATACTATTATAATTACAATCAATAAATTACCTCCATTTTCTCCTCCTTTTCACCCAAACAATACATACCCTCTCAACCCACATTTTCCAATCCTACCCCTCAACAACAACCTCAAATACCAAATAAAACACATCATTAAACCACTCCAAACAATCAAATCCTTACCTTCCCTTAAAAAACCCCCCCACCCACATCCCCCACCCTTCTCAACTAACAAAAACAAATAACCAACTAAACACATCCAAATCATCCAAAAAAAACAAACACACCCTTAAACAAATACAAAAACAATACCACCAATTAAAAAACCCTAAAAAAACCCAACCACTCCAAAAACATACAAACCTCAAATTTACTTTTTAGGGCATCAAAACGATTACTTTCAAACATATCGCACATACCTTTCAGATAGCTGCTGGATGCCTTTTAAATGAAGTTATATCGAGTGTAACAAACCAGCTGTCTGTTTGATGACCTAGTTCGGATGGCTTAAATCGGGCTAAAAAGGGCTTATAAGCCGTCTTAAAGATATGTTTTAGACATCTCATATTTTGGTCAAGACATCCGTTAGCCACATTTTAGATAAATTATTGCTGGTTGGGTTTACTTTTGGTTATGCACCAAGTCATGTACATTGAAAGAGATTGGATAAGTTCATCCGATCCATTTTTATTAACTGAATTGGGATTTCACCTGACCCAGCAGATTTGTAGTTTTTCCTTTCTAAAAGTGAATTATTCCTTTAACTGATATTGTTAGAAAGACTTCCTGTTCTCAGATTTCTGTTATCCTTCTTATTGGTTGAGTTGTATACGCCAGTCTCTCTTCCTTGAGTAGGCTTGAAAAATACTGAATCCAAATATCAGGTAGCCAACATTTTACACAGTCTATGGTAATAAATTCGTGTTTAAACTAAATGTCACCAAAATAACTGTGATAAAATAATTAGAAAACTTTTTTTTTTGCTCTTTTTTGGCTTTAAGACTTGTAAAAGCAAGTTCTATTTTGCCAGTAAAATATTTTAATTGTCGTGGTAAGATGAAATTACACTTGATATTTATTAATTATTTATAGATAGATGATCACTGAATGTAACTTATATAGAACTTAAAATAGAAAGACTAATAGTTAAAAACTGAAGTGACAGTAATTTCATAACAATTAAATGAGAATAAGAGGAGAAGGAAACATTAGACGTCTTATGAAAATGGCATGTAGAGAAGATTCGAAAATCGCCAACTTTATTAAACAATAGAATAAAACATTAAGGGCCTAAATTATTGTAATAGATTAATTATGTAAAAATGACTGTGCACAGTCCTACAAATCTCAAAAACCATTCATGTTAAGATTCATAGAGGCAAAATAGATAAGTTCATTCATATTGAAGTACCCGTTAGTGATCTGCTATGTTGGTAGCGGTATCAGCATTGATATTATTTAATCAAAATTTCTAATATCTTCTAAGAAGGTTTTTTATTAATTCTTGGTTGTTCATTACCACAGATATTTAAAAATGGGATGTTTATAATACATTAGTTTGTATTGATCAACATTATATTTATTTGAAAATATGAAATCATTTTCAGGTAATGAAGGATAATTAAATACTGGAATAATCAAATACTTTTAATGATTAAATAAAATAGTTCATCATTTTACTTAATTATTTGTTTTTAAAGGGAGCAGCCGAGAACTGCTGAAGATTCTTAAAAATTCGAAGAGGTTGCACCAATCTTGGTATTCTAGTTTAGCTCAGGCTAAAAGAACTAGTGAAACAAATCCTGTAAGATTACCCCATTCTAAGGAATTTATCAGTAGAAGTATTTTTGCACTAATCTTATTTTTTGCCCTAGGCCCTTCACAAGACAGATCAAATTGGCTTGTTTTATACTATAAATGAAGATGATAGGAAAAGGGTATTTTCACTTGGTGGTTTCCCAAAACCTTTTATGGACAATGTAAAAACTTTTACTGAATCAAGCATAATGATACGGGAGCCTGCCCTAGAAATAATTGATTATATGAAGAGAGCGGACTACAGCAGGCCAACTATCAGATATGTTCTCTGTATCCTTTCAGTTTTCTAATATTATCAATTATTTTGTGCCTAGTAAAAAAATTCTTTCAGATTGTTAATGATTTTTAATTTTAAGCATTTTTCTTTTCGATCTTCTCTTCTGTTATTTCCTTAATCCATAGCTTTAGATGGAAAAGCAGGACTTGGAAAGTCTTTGACAGTAGCTCACATACTTCATTATGCCTTCAGCAATGGTTTTTATCTTCTTCATGTACCTTGGGGTATGTAATTATTTGTATTTATAATATTATTTTGTTAACTCAATTTTTGGTGCTACTGTAGAAGTGTTGCTCCATGATGACACTATAAATGGGAATAATAATCGATCATAAAAATGGTTCAGTTTTGACAATGTGTTCAAGTTATAACTTCCCTTTATTTCAATCGAAATTTATTACTCCATGACAAATTCTTAACTGATCCTTTTCAGCTAAAATTGGGTCCTTAATTAGCGTTAATTACATTGCTGCATTCGAAATCCACTTGCTCAAAACCATAATGGGTCCTTTCTGTTGTTATCAGGTTCTTTACTAGGTAGTTCGGTCACCTTCCTATTCTGTTATTTCCTGTATTTGATGTACAGTCATGTTTGATTACCTGAGACCAGAAGACAGGTTAGGGTACCAAATTAGTACTCTATATTTTTTATCGCATTTACCAAATCAACCTAAATTTCTTCTTATTATTCAATATTCTTTTCTACCTTTCGGTGTAGAGGTTTTTGTACAAGAATTTCCATACATCTCTGTCGAGGGCTCTCTCTCTCTCTGCTGGCCTCCCACCATCCAATTCCTCTAACTTTAAGAATATTCATGAGATTATCTTTTCAAATAATTCTTGGTCTTTCTCTAGGTGGTTTTCCCGCTGGTTTAGCTTCCGTAATTTTCTTTGCTGAACGGTGGTCATCCATCCTCATTACATGACTGAACCATCGAAGCTGCCCTTTTTCTATTATCTGGTTGAGGGATTCAATTTTTAGTGTAGTTGGTTTCATTATGTTGCGTATCCAGTCCCTCTTGGTCTTTAAGTACCTACTCGTCAAAAGATTTTTTTTTTGTTCAGTACATACTTATATATATATGTTTAGTTTCAAGGAAAAAGTTATAATATGACTCTTGAAATATAAAATATTCAATAAAGAAACCATTGAAAATTGTATAGTTCACAAAAAGATATATAATAATAAATAACCTTTATCTTTTTAACTTGTTGCAGTTTGGGATTGGTTTAGGAACAATAGGATAGAGTCCGTACCATCAACTTTTGTTGAAGGGCTTTTAGACTTTCCCGTGATATCAGCGAATTGGCTTAAACACTTTCAATCTCAGAATGAACACTTCCTCTCTGGTGAAGATGACAAGGTAATGTCTTAAAAAAAAAAATCTATATTTAACTGAATTTTGCCTTTACATGTTCGCACTTACTCCTTATTTTTGGATATTATTAGTAGAGGTACGCAGAAGGAGGTTGCACAATTGCAGAAGGTTGCACAATTTGCATATCAAACTTTTTGATGAGGCACATTTTTACAAATTTTTGGAGGGAACCATATTTTTATGAAGTTTCAATTGAAGGGGAGATGGGTAACCTGATTATTAGCATAACTCTTATTTTCTTGTTTGGAGTATGTTTATTTTATCTAATGACATAATTAAAGGAAACTTTTGCAGTTAAAAATAAATTAAGAGAAGTCAAAGAGATTTAACATTGACTTTAAATCAAAGTGAATCAAATGACTCATATCAAAGACGAACATCTGTAATTTTTAAAGAGTTGAGAAAAAAAAATAATTTTTGTAATGTAGCTTCAATTTACATCAAATCTGATGATTTATTTTTATGATTCAACTTGAACATTCTTGATTAAAACAATCAGAAACAGTTTGAGAATCTATAAAACAAAAATTCACTTTTTTTCCACTTTATAAAAATAATAGATTTCATTCTTTAATAAGAAGCAACTCATATGTACTTCTGATTTGATATAATTTGATTGTAACCCATAACATTTTTTTCACTTTTGAATAAAAGAGATAAAAGCCCATAATGCAACTAGAAATTTTCAAAATCATTTGGGTAAATTTACCATTTAATTACTATTTTAAAAAGATGAATTTTGGGACTGAGTTTTGATATAGCAAATGAATTTACATTTGTAAAGTAGTTGCTAAAACATAAGTCAAAACCTCAGCATTATGTATTTTTTTAAAAAGTTATTTAGTTGATATCTCAAAACTTGAAGTAGTATTTCAATGAATTCACTGAAGAGGACACTGTACGTACAGCTTATTTATGATGGTTCTCTTCTCCAGCTTGGCAATGGTGTCCTCAATGACAAAGAAATGCGGAAGACCATTATTAATAAGCTTGAAGAATGTCTATTAGCAAAACCAGTTATGAAAAAGAATAATAAAAATATATATAGATGTAATTTTATTTTAACTTTCTTAATTGTTTCCTTACAATGATTTTATATTCCATCAACAGCATTTTTGTAAAACCATGTCCTAATGTTTCATTTAGCATTTGATAACACTTCATATACTGTATCGCCTTCTTTGGACTATTTCTTTATGTATTTACTCCCATACCAGAATTGTAAGTTAGGATAACATATTTTGGATGTGAAGAAATAAACAACTAAACTATTTACTTATTATCACCCTGTTTTATCAGTAGTTCTTTTCTTAATGTTATCAGATAATAAAGACAAGCAAAGATTATGTGTGGAATCAAAGAGAAATGACCCCGGCCGGTAGTCCTCTCTCGGAGTTGGTTATCCATGGAATCAACAGGATCAAGTATGCTGGAGCTGTGGTTTCGGCTATCATCAATGAGCTGAAGTCTGCTGCGTCCGAAGGAAGGTGAGATTTTGTCATATTTTCAGTTATTATATCATGATATAAATAATAGACGATAACACTGTAATTTAAGTGTTGCATATAATAATTTTTAAAAAATGTTGCATATAATATTTAAAATATAGTGTGTAATGTAATTATCCACCATGAGTATTATAATAAGGACATCAAACAACTTTCTTATATTATTGGTTCTTACAATCAATTGCTACTGTTACTATTGCTCTCATTCACTTTCTCAAATCCTTAAGTTCATCATTCTATTTGTATTATTGTTTCCTATTTATTAGGACCTTGCATAAAATAAAATTACTAATCTGTTCTTTTAACTTTATTTAACAAACCTTTTAAGTTATATACTAGTTTGTTCAGTCCATGAGGAACACAAAGGGTGGGCTTATATGCATGTCAAACACCACAAGTCCGAAACATATATAAAAAAAAAAAAAAATCTACAAATATTTTATGCATTTAACACTCTTTTTTTCAGAAAAATAAGTATGGCAGATGTTAAGATAGTATTGGCTATTTCATTTGGTTTAAGGTATTTTAGGAATAATGGTAATATAATCCTGAACTCATAAGAACAAAAAAACAGTCTAAAATTACCTAATAAGGAATTTTTATTTAAAAAACAAATAGTACGAGTAGAAATACGTACTTGCACTTATGCAAAAATTGGTGCAAGCTTCCTTTTGTTTTTGCCCGAAAACCATTAATAAACTGGAGGATTCATAATTATTGTTTGTATGGATCTACTGTTATTGGTAGGAAGAATTAGTCCGGCAAGTGGGCCTCATGTTCCTTCTTACCAACTACTGAAAATTATCTGTACTTCACCGCCGCGTACCAACTTGAGTGAGAGTTAGTCTGTGGGCCAGACCCCCTTACCGTGCACCCCCCCCACATCCCTATAAATTGCATATCGTTGTGTTCCTTGTAACAATTTATTAAAAAAAAGCCAATGTTCCCACAAAAAAAAGTGAACGCACTGCCCCAAAATGGCGTCCAAAGATGGCGGATTGACGACTTTGACTTTAGTTAGTTTTTTGGTCACTGAGAATCAGCATTAAGCTTAATTTCCTCATAGTTGGTCTTTTATTAAAGCTGAATAGTTATAGAATAATAAAACATGAAGAAATATTAAAAAATAATTGTCTAAGGCTATGAAAAACACCAGTAAAGTCAATTTTTTTAACAAAAAAATTTTCAAGTTACAAATCAAGCGTCGTTTGTAATTAAACGGCCTACAATAACGCAAAACGTGCTGAAATAAACCATCTGGAGAATATATTTCTCTTTCTGAAACGCTGATTATTTTTTACAAATGTTTAAGTAGTTCCGTAAAAAATGCACTTATGCGGCAGAAAAGCGGTACTGGCGTGGGTGCCTACAGGCCTCTACCACACCATTCAGTGCCCATAAATGGCTTAGTTATAGTGATATAATAACATTTTTGGTACATTATATAGGTTTTATTAACGAACAAATATTAATGCAATAATTTTATAGTAAAAAAAAAAAAATTAATTAAAAAAAAAATTTATTATAATTTTTTTAAATTTTAACCTCCTTTATTTTATACGTAGGTCGTTTAAGAATACCTCAATTGTAAAAATGATATAATTATAATAATAAAACTTAATTAAAAAATATTTTGCTAAATATCTTGATTTTTTTTTATTTAACGTTTGCAATTTAACACTGTGTTTTGAATATTTACTGATTCTTAGAAGTAATTAAAATTTTTATATATTTCCCAGGAAATGAGTCATATTCATACCTTTTTTATAAACTAAAATAATATATACCTAATCTGAACTATATATAATGAATAGCTACCGGGTTGTTTAGTAAAACTCATATATCACTAATTAAAAAATTAATTTTTATTTCCTTTATTTTGTGCAGAAGTTGGACTATATCATAAATAAATAGGAAATTTTAATATTGAATGAATTATTCTCTATGCACAAAGAAAGATATAAAGGGTGACCCTATAAGTTCTTCTATAAACCAAAACTGATTGTTTGGATTTGATCTCAAAATGAGGAAAAACGTGAACTTAAACGAGAAAATTGGAAAAATACATTAAGCGAACGAGAAAGGAAGTGCCAAAACCTCGGAATAGATAAAAAGGACCAGTTATATCCATTATATAGCTAAATGAATGTATAGTAGATAGATGAACAGAATATTTCAAGATGCTGCTAAAACGGGATCAATTGCAGTTTGGATGATATTAAGTGGACGATGTAGGTTTATTATGGTGAAAACCACTTTATTTTCGATTGCTGAAGGTGCACCTCGGGACTATATTAACTTTGAAGATGAATATAGAGATGTATATCGAGAAAGTTATAGCTCATAGCTTTCCTTCTGTTTAGTGGATTTTCAAAAGATTTTTTAAGGGATCTAAAAGGAAAACGAGTTTTTCTGAAAGACAGTTAGATATTAGCATAATCCAAAGTGTGAGGCACTGAGCAGATAGAGAGCTATTTTTCTTTTTATGTGGACTTCTCTATAACCTGCCTTAAAGTGAAGACAGTCCCAATTTTCAACTTCTCTTCCAATGTGCAACTTGAGTTTCTCAATCCATATCGCTCCGGCAATCGACAATATTTCTTATTCCAGCTTCTACGATTCTTGTGTATAATTTGTTTGATACACTAAACAGGAATGGGTCTTGATGGGTATTACATTTCCTTGTATCTCCTTTCTTGTAAAGGTAAAAACCACAGTCCTTTCATATTATTTTCTAATATGCTTGTTGCCTATGTACGCGCAAAACTGTCAAAGCAGTTTGGTTTCGCCCTTTCCATCTTTCTTTGTGCAGAGAGAATAATACATTCAATATTAAAATTTCCTATTTTTTTATGATATGGTACAAATTCCTAACAATTCAAGAATAACGAGAAGAATAGCGAGCTACAACTAATATAAGATACCTTAAAAAATCTTTTGAAAATCCACTAAACAGAAGGAAAGCCATTAGCTATAACTTTCTCGATATACATCTCTATATTCATCTTCAAAGTTAATATAGTCCCGAGGTGCACCTTCAGCAATCGAAAATAAAGTGGTTTTCACCATAATAAACCTACATCGTCCACTTAATATCATCCAAACTGCAATTGATCCCGTTTTAGCAGCATCTTGAAATATTCTGTTCATCTATCTACTATACATTCATTTAGCTATATAATGGATATAACTGGTCCTTTTTATCTATTCCGAGGTTTTGGCACTTCCTTTCTCGTTCGCTTAATGTATTTTTCCAATTTTCTCGTTTAAGTTCACGTTTTTCCTCATTTTGAGATCAAATCCAAACAATCAGTTTTGGTTTATAGAAGAACTTATAGGGTCACCCTTTATATCTTTCTTTGTGCATAGAGAATAATTCATTCAATATTAAAATTTCCTATTTATTTATGATATAGTCCAACTTCTGCACAAAATAAAGGAAATAAAAATTAATTTTTTAATTAGTGATATATGAGTTTTACTAAACAACCCGGTAGCTATTCATTATATATAGTTCAGATTAGGTATATATTATTTTAGTTTATAAAAAAGGTATGAATATGACTCATTTCCTGGGAAATATATAAAAATTTTAATTACTTCTAAGAATCAGTAAATATTCAAAACACAGTGTTAAATTGCAAACGTTAAATAAAAAAAAATCAAGATATTTAGCAAAATATTTTTTAATTAAGTTTTATTATTATAATTATATCATTTTTACAATTGAGGTATTCTTAAACGACCTACGTATAAAATAAAGGAGGTTAAAATTTAAAAAAATTATAATAAATTTTTTTTTAAATTAATTTTTTTTTTTTTACTATAAAATTATTGCATTAATATTTGTTCGTTAATAAAACCAATATAATGTACCAAAAATGTTATTATATCACTATAACTAAGCCATTTATGGGCACTGAATGGTGTGGTAGAGGCCTGTAGGCACCCACGCCAGTACCGCTTTTCTGCCGCATAAGTGCATTTTTTACGGAACTACTTAAACATTTGTAAAAAATAATCAGCGTTTCAGAAAGAGAAATATATTCTCCAGATGGTTTATTTCAGCACGTTTTGCGTTATTGTAGGCCGTTTAATTACAAACGACGCTTGATTTGTAACTTGAAAATTTTTTTGTTAAAAAAATTGACTTTACTAGTGTTTTTCATAGCCTTAGACAATTATGTTTTAATATTTCTTCATGTTTTATTATTCTATAACTATTCAGCTTTAATAAAAGACCAACTATGAGGAAATTAAGCTTAATGCTGATCCTCAGTGACCAAAAAACTAACTAAAGTCAAAGTCGTCAATCCGCCATCTTTGGACGCCATTTTGGGGCAGTGCGTTCACTTTTTTTTGTGGGAACATTGGCTTTTTTTTAATAAATTGTTACAAGGAACACAACGATATGCAATTTATAGGGATGTGGGGGGGGTGCACGGTAAGGGGGTCTGGCCCACCGTGTAAGTATCAAGATTCATTTCTCAGGGCTATCAAGGACAAAACATTGACTGACCCAGACGGTAATTGAACCCACAACATTCTGAACTGGACACTTTTGGTACCCTTGACCATCATGTCTTCATATATGCCTGGGGAATAATTGATTAAGAATATAAAAATTTAAGTTGAAATCCAATTTAACCATAAATAACGCAACTAGTATTAGTAATGCAAACACATTGTTTTCAACTTCTCAGTGTAAAGTTGGTCCCTAATATAATCTCTCAAACTTAACTTAACATTGATCAGCAAACAATTGGATATGATTGATACGATAAGTCATTTACAAACTTTCTTGTTTAGGTGTAAGGTATTAGTCGCAGTTGACGGGTTTAATGGATTCTATAGTTCTGAATCTAAAGTCAAGGCCGAAGACAGGAGTAAAGTGCCTCCGAATAAATGTTCCTTAGTACACTGTTTCTTGGAAGCTACAAAACAGGACTGGGTAAGTGTAGTATCTAATTCTTTTTAATCCTTAAAGTATTAGCTATTATGATGGATAATTGATATATAAGTGTGCTTTAGCGTTACTGTTAACTTTTTAAAGTAATTTATATTAGTAGAAAAGTTATTGAACATTGCACCTTACTTTGAGGCAAATGGAACCCAATTTAAGTTTGAATATTTTAAAATAATTATTGAAATAATCAAAGATTTTTGGAAACACATGCTACAAATAACTAACTAACTAAACTAACTCGATTAGTAAAATGCACAATGGTGAGCAAAATTTGCCAAGTGAAATTCTGTGCGTTATCAGAGCCTTTTATAGTGAAAAGTGGCCTAAGACGGGGAGATGCAATAGTTCCTCTCCTGTTTAATATCCCACTATATCTGACTGACAGACATATATAGAATATGAACTAACAGAAAGTGACGCTTTATTGCAGATTTAATTTATACAATTTTCTCAAAAACTGCTTCAAAGATTTTGCTTAAGAAAACTATATCATAGGCGAGAGATGCGTGGGCACCAATAGTGTACGTGCACTGAATATAAAGGATAGCTCTGATATAAAATAGAAATACAATACAATAAAAATTAATGTTGCATTAAAAATAAATTTGCTGGTCTAAAGATGAAATAAGATATCGACAGCCAAACCCTGAAAGGACAATTTCTTTGGAAAATGAAGTTTTGAGCTTTTCCAGTCAATCTTGTGCTGGCGCATATTCTGATCCCACAAAATGAAATCTACGATGTTTCATTTCTTCTCTATGGCCTTTTGCAAAAACCTGTAATTTAAAAACTGTAAGTTACAGTGAAGGTTATAGAGATTGTGTTGTTACCAAAAAAACACAATGAAATGCTCAACAAAAGGTGGTCATGTGAATACAGAATGTATAAAGTTTTTTTGTGCATTGCATAGACTACAGTATCAATTATTTTTATTAATAGGCTAAAATTAATTTTTCTCATGCATTCTTTTTTTAAATTTCTAATAAGTGGCGGGCAATTCCAGCCCTGCAACTCTGTCAACTTCTGTGGACAAATGTCCGAGTTCTCCTGCCCCGAGGCCGGCACTGCTTACCATGGAACTAGGCGAAGTAAAGAAAAGAGTGGTAAGTGCGAATATAATATTGAGCAGACTTCAAAACAATCGAAACTTCCCGTTCAACTGCCAAATGAGCTTGACTGGAAAAATCTACATGCCGCCGAATTCCAGATATTCAGAGACGGAGAATTGATTTCATTAATTGGAAAATTTAACACGAGACA
The DNA here is from genome assembly GCA_928085145.1 of Nezara viridula. Taxonomy (NCBI): domain Eukaryota; kingdom Metazoa; phylum Arthropoda; class Insecta; order Hemiptera; family Pentatomidae; genus Nezara; species Nezara viridula. The sequence goes on from OV725080.1 coordinate 1,401,584, forward strand.
GAAAAATAACTCTAGTTTTATCTTTTCAAACTAGTGAATCTTCGAAATCGCAAGAAGCAAGTCTTACCAAAATTCGTGAATCAAATCATGTCCATGTGAAGTTGAATTCATTAAAAACAAAACTTTCATAAACTACTCCAAAATAGGGTGCATGCACTCCATCCGCCTCTACACTGGGAGACAAAAAAGTGAATAACCCATGTGATCAAATGCTCGCTTTCCAGTCAAATGTTTTACAAATTTTCACTTGAAGTATCATTTCTCAACATTTTGGATACTGACTTAGTTCCTGTCATGATTTGATCATTATTAACAAAGTTATGGGTCTTACTACAATAAATTTGATCACTTTTATCTAACTAATAGCTGTTTTTCAAAATGACTAAAAAGTTATAAGTTAGTAGTAATTGCTCTAACAGATTATTTGGGAGAAATACAATCGTAAAAGTTGCATAGAGCATTACATCTTTGTCTTATGCCTGCAGAAAAAATTAAACCGAAAATATTATGCTTCTAGAATACAAATTATGCAGTTTTTTTCGTCTCCTGAAAATTTTTTGTTTTTGTTCTTTCAGACTTCTACAGTGCGGCTGTCGATGTTTTTTTTTAATCAATATTCCTATATCCCAAAAATAAGATATATTGTTTTATTCTATATTCCCATATCCCTCACAGTAGGTGCAAAGAATTTAAAATTAATTATATTAAAAAGTTGACAATAAAAAACTTCCATTACAATTAAATGTTGTATTTCTTCTCATCCTGCTGACGTTTTGGAATGTTATCCTATCCTCAATTCATTTTGATTTCCATTTGAATTAAATTATTATAAAAGCTTTTGCTGGGTTATTTTTCAAAGAAAAATTAAGAAATGAGAGGTTCATTAGATTACTTTAAAAAAAAATGAACGTTTTAAGAAATATACTTAATTTCACACCACATTTTGTAATATTTAGATTTTTTTTTTTTTTTAAATTAATTGCACTTTTGGATTCATTGGCTACTTTTATACGGGAATCGATTACTTCTTGATTTCCATTTAAATCAGATTAGAGTTCACTTTGGAAATAAGCTAATCAACTGAACCTTTTATTTGTGTTATATTTCTCTGTCAACTTTATACAAATATAATTATTTCAAAAATATTTAAATATCTGTTATCAGAACATAGTAGCAGTATACCTGTTATATGAAACTAAACTGTTTGTAATTTTAGTTCTACAGTTCAAACATGATTAGTTCGCAGCCCTACGGTGAGCTCAAGAGACATTAAGTTGAAATTCAATGTTTGTTTTTTTTTCTAAATCTCTGATATTCATAAACACACATACATACATACACACACATATATATATATACATATATATATATATATATATATAAATAATAATAATAAGGCTTAGCGAACCCGAAGGTTCGATGCCGACACCACCAATCGCTTGTTACACACCTCCCTCCACCGTTCGCCGTCCAAATCCAGTCCCTTCAGATCAGCTTTAATGCAATCTTCCCACCTTCGCTTCGGTCTACCCCTCCGACGCTTACCATTCGGCACAGCAAATATTAACCTTTTAGGAATTCTCTCGTTACTAAGCCCAACAACTTTACAAGCCCATTTGATTCGCCGCGATGAAATTACCTCAATTATATTACCCGGATATAGCTCACGCAATTCGGCGTTGTGTAACCGTCTGAACTCTCCGGTTAACTCATCCTTCTTCGGTCCGAATATTCTACGCAATACTTTATTTTCAAAAACCTTAAGACGCTGCTCATCCCTTAATGTAAGCGGCCAAGTTTCGCATCCATAAAGAACTGTAGGCAAGATAATTGTTTTATAGATTCTAATTTTTAAGTTTCGGGACAAGAGGCGCGAACTGAGTAGTTTTGTCACAGAAAAATAACAAGCATTCCCCGCCTTCAGTCTAACTTTAATCTCTTCTTCAATTTCGTTTTTTCTAGTTATCGTAGAACCTAGATACCTAAATTTATCTACCTGTTCAAACATATTACCATCTATATCGATATCACCAGTAGTATCGCCATTTTTGCAGCTAACCATATATTTTGTTTTATCCACGTTTATTTCGAGTCCTAGTTCTTTACCGGCTTTCATTAACGTTGTCGTATTTAGTTTTATAGTTTCAACGTCTTCGCTTAACAGTACCAGATCATCAGCATAGCCCAGCACGGATGTTGTCCCGCCCAGATCCAACCCTTTCTCGGTACGCATTACCTCCCTAATGGCATGTTCTAATGCCAAATTGAACAGGACAGGCGAAAGAGAATCCCCCTGTTTTAAGCCCGAACGAACCTCAAATTTTTCGGACAAATTATTACCGATTCTGACTTTATTGAGTGTCTCCGTCAAGCACATCCTGACTAGATTTACTAGTTTTTTTGGAATTCCCTGCTCGATTAGAATATTATACAGTTTCTGGCGGTCAATAGAATCGTAAGCCTTTTTAAAATCTATATACAGCTGGTGAACAATACCGTTATACTCCAATTTTTTCTCTAATATTTGCCGTAAAGAAAATATTTGATCAATAGTCGAACGATTCCGTCTAAATCCGCATTGGTAGTCTCCGATAATTTCCTCGGCGTATTCCGTGATTCGACTGGTTAAGATTACAGTGAATATTTTATAACATACCGGAAGGAGTGAAATTCCTCGATAGTTATTACAATCCGTCCTCGGACCCTTTTTGTGAATCGGAATAAGAATAGATTCTTTCCATTCTTCAGGTAATTTCTCGTTCACCCAGATCTTTTCAACCAACCGATGTATTTTAGAAACTCCAGCTTCCCCGCATGCCTTAATTAGTTCAGTAGGAATATTATCGATTCCCGCTGCTTTATATGATTTTAATTTACCGATAGCTACTTCAACTTCCTCGTTACTTGGTCCTTCTATCAACGGTTCAGCACTCTGGTACTCAGAAGGAGGACACAGATCATAATTTCCCGTATTTAAAATATTGTCAAAGTGGTCCTTAAACTTATTCAATATGTCAACCGGATCGGTCAGAATATTGTTATTATCATCCCTAATTCCAGACGTTACGGGCCCTACATATTTACGTGATCTGTTTATACCTTTGTACATGTCTCTTACGTTATTTTGGATTCTATTAGTTTCTATTTCAATTATTTTATTTTTAAGATACTCCCTTTTTTTATTTTTGAGCAATTTTGTCGTTTCGTTCTTTGAGATTCGGAAGTATTCCAGATTGTCTTCGCTAGGATTATTTAGAGCTTTTAATTTAGCGGCTTTCCTTTTTTCGCACATGTTTAAGCAATCTTCATCAAACCACGGTTTGTTATTCTTATTTTCCTTTTTTCCTAGACACGAGTTACCGACCGCTTTAATATTATCCCTGATCTCTACCCATAACTTGTCAATATCCTCGTGGTCCTCGTCAGGAAGCTCTAAAGCTTCAAACCTATTCTTAACATCTAGCTCGAATTGGTTTCTAATTGATGGATTTTTTAATTTTTCCAAATTAAAATTCTCAAAATCGAAACGGTTTTCTTTTCTCTTTTTTATATTAAGTTTTTGTCGAAGTTTCGCGATTACTAATTCATGATCCGACCCACATTCTGCTCCGCGATAAGACCGTACATTGATTATACTGCTTTGCCAGCTGTGTTGTATCAAGACATGATCGATTTGATTTCGTGTTTGCGAATCCGGCGATGTCCAAGTATATTTATGAATATCCTTACGTTTAAACGTCGTACTTTTAATTACCAGGTTTTTCGAGATGGCAAAGTTTATCAGACGGATCCCATTATCATTACTATATTCGTGCAAACTTTCTTTACCAATCGTCTGAATATAAACTTCTTCCCTTCCTACCTTTGCGTTCGCGTCACCTACAATTATTTTCATGTAGTTTCGCGGTAGTTTATCATAAATCCATTCGAGTTTATCGTAAAATTCACTTTTGACTTCATCGTCACTGTCTTCGGTCGGACAATGTATGTTTATTAATGCGATTTTAAACCAACGTCCCTGAAATGTAGCTACCGAAATTCTATCACTAAAGAATTGTACGTCCCTCAAAGCGGATAGTAATCTACTCCTAATTAGAAACCCGGTACCTAAACAATGATTCCCGCTTCCTCCGTACCAAATAGTGTACTTTCCTTCCCTCATCGAGCCCTCCCCTGGCCAGCGAACCTCTTGTAGAGCCACGACATCCAAATTGTACCCATTTACCTCATTCGTGACCGATTTTAGCCCCCCTGCTGTGTTTAAACTCCTTACGTTCCACGTACCAATATTTAAATCCCTATATTTCAACTTGCGGCATGAATCCCCTAAAGCAGTCCCCACCCGGAGACCCGAACGGGGGACTAGTTTACCTCCGGATAATGAGCGTTTTACCTTAGGGAGATCCATGACTTTTTGTGTTTTATAGGTTATACCTTATATATATATATATATAGGTTATAGGTTATACTATATATATATATATATATATATATATATATTTTTTTTTTTTTTTAAATGATGAAATGTTTAATTCTACATCATCCACAATTCGTGAGTTTTCATTCCTGTACCATACATTTCATAGATGTAGGGATATTCTATATTCTCATATCCCTCACAGTAGGTACAAAGAATTTCAATATAATGAAGATTATTACTGTTTCTTAATAATGTCTTTGTATAGAACGTTTTATTTTATTTAAATATATATATATATATATATATATATATATATATATATATATATATATATATAAACAATTTTTGTTTACATAAAAACCTATTTAAAACCATTTTTCTTGTATATATGACTTTGCTTTTTAGAAGGGTGGTGCAGTGGTTGTGACGGTAGATCAAAAATTTGGTTGGGCACCTGCTAATCTTTCACCTTTCCCGCTCTACCTGTTGACCAAGAAGGTACGTTCCAGTTTTTAGTCATTAATACAGATTTTGTATTCAGTTTAATGTACTGAATTCTTCTAAAGATCCAAAAATAAATTGAAAAAATAGTGTTAATATAATTTATTTATATAACTTTTTTTTTTTAATTTGGATTTATTTATCATAATATTAAGTGTTTTGTAACTTCATTGTTATGTAATAATATTTGTTGTTAATTACTTACCTAACATTTTAAAAAATTTAAGAATTATTTCATCTAAAAGAATATATGAAAATTCTTAGTAGTATTTTCTCATTTATACCTTAAATTAAAGTAAGTATCTAAAAAGGTTCTTTTCTTTTTTTTTTTTATATTTTCCAATATTTTAGGTTTTTCAAAATTAAATTTATGCTGTAATTTAAAATTAAGATATGACAGTGCCATTTATTTGTTTTATATTTGTAGTCGAGAAAAACATAGTAAATCACTTTAAGAAATTTTATAACCTATAATATTCAGGTTATTTTAAATTATATATTGCATCCAACAAATTCCAAACAATATGAAACCTCCTTGGTGTCACTATGATATAAATATAAATATATCACTCTCTAAGGCTTCTAGGCTGGATGTGTCCTCTAGGAATTCAGAAAATGTTCTTGCTGCTTTTAGAAGAATTTAAAGAATACAACATAGTGTATACAGATGCATCAAAAGGTGAGTATTCCATGGTAGGATGCACGGTGGTCAAAAGAAACAAAACTTTTCTTTACAAATTGCATGAAGCCTACTCAATCTTTACGGGAGATGCAATTGCCTTAAAGGAAGCCCTTCAACATATCCAACCAGAAAACCACCAAAAAACTATTATTATATCTGATTCAATGAGCGTACTTCGGGCTATTAAAAATCAAACATCGAAACATGTGACGATAATTAAAATTTTAGAACTTATTTGGATCAGTAAAAGGGCAGGGAATGTAACAGTTTTCATTTGGGCTCCATCTCATTATCGTATACAGGGCAATGAAAAGGCAGATATCGCCTCCTGAACAGCCCGAACTAATGACAATAATGAGGTAAACTTCATTAATTATGTTCCTCGAGAGGATTAGGTGAGGCAAGAAGAAAGCTCTCCAAACTAGTCCAAATAAAAGCAAGCAGTGCTAAATGGTGCTGGAGTAACAGGAAATCAAGAAAAGAGGAAATAATCCTGAGCCACCTCCGAATTGGTCACTGCCAATTTTCACACGGCTACCTTCTCCACGGTTGAGAACCACTTAAATGCGTCAGACCGTGAACCACATACTCGTGAACTGTAAATACTATACTGCAACAAGGAAGAACCTTAACATGCATGTCGAGGAAATGTTATAGGATACGGAGAGAAAAATGTAAATCTTGAGTGATTTCTTGAAAAAAAAAAAATGGGATTCTACAATATACTATAGAAAATCTGAATGAAAAAAGAATTTCCAATGACCCTATTGGGTAGAGGCAAATTCAGTAAATAAATTAGATGAATTATTAAATGTTAATATGCAAATAAATGAATTATAAATGTTTTGAATATAATGTATTGATCCATAAGTTCACTCGGTTTTTGTTAGTAGTGCGAATTGTTTTCATATATTTCCAGTTTTTTTTGCCTTATCTGACAATAATGATACTTATCGGAAAGGTCAACGTCTGTAATTCTAAACTGTTGTGTTTGGTTTCATTGGCATTAGTTTTGTTTATGCTACACTGTAGTGAATATGTCAAAAGTGCATTTTTTATTTCAAAAATGGCAAACAAGCTTCGGAGACCCATCGAAAGATATGTAAGACATACGTGGACGATGCCTGAACAGAACGTACTGCTCAAAAATGATTTTCCAAGTTTTATCCTGGAGATATTAATCTTGAAGATGCACCCCGCTGCGGTCGGCTCACCAAGGTTGTTTCGAGTGATATCAAGGTTCTAATTGAAGAAGATCAATCGCTACAGATACCAGAAATTGTGGAGACACTAAAAATAGGTTTTGGAACCGATCAAAGGCATTTAAAACAGTTTAGTAGGTTATAGCACGAAAGGGACCAATTTCTCAAACACAAATAGTGGCGGGTGACGAAGAGTGGATCGTCTGCGACAATGTAGTGCACAGGAGATGAACAACTGCTGACGAGTCGTCTAATCCCACCCTGAAGTGCGGAAAAGATTTTTCTCTCCATATGGTGGGATTATCGCGGTGTGTTGTTTTACCAGCTGCTTCCACAAGAAAAATGATTGATTCGAAGATCTACTGCATGCAGCTAATGAAATCGGACCAACCATTGCAACAGAAACGTCCAGAACTAGTCATTCGTAAAGGTGTTTTATTCTACCATGACAACGCCGACCACACTCCGCAATAATCACACAGTAAAAGTTAGTGCAACTTGGCTGGAATCTTTTATTACACCCACCGTATTCACTAGAGGTTGCACCATCCATCGATCACTTATTCTGGCCCCTCCAAAAATCTGTCTACGGGAAATCGTTCGTTGATGAGAGAGATGTTTAAAAATGTATCTCAATCAGTTTTTCGCTTCTAAGGCCCTGATGTTTTATGAGAGCGGAATAATGAAATTGTTTCAAAGATGTCATAAAAAAAAAATAGCAAATACCTTAAGAATAAAATTTATTCTTTGTATGAAAAAAACATTTTATTTCTCCCTTCAAAAACTGAACAAACTTATGGATCCACCCAATATTAACTGATAAGATTTTTCTTCTTTTTTAATAGGAAGTTTTGATATTGGTCCTGAAATGTTAATTAATAAATTATAATTGCATTACAAGACCTTATTTTTGCCACCATCAAAGAAAAAATTGATGATCATACCGTTTACTTGATATGATTGCCAATCATAGCAGTTAATTCGCTCACATGTTCCCAAATTCCCAATCCAATAGACACTCTGTGTCTCTGTTAATCACCAATAATATCTACAATGATGATCGATATTTAATTTTATTATTCTTTTCCAAAATTTGTATTTACCCATTTCGCTAAAATTTATAAATCAAAATAGGAGCTTATACTGTTAATCATGCAAATAATATTTTGAATTACTGTTTCTATTGAATATGACTCAAACATTTTTTTCTTATTAGGGTTTTGAGCACTTGGACCCTTTCATCCCCGTGGAAGTGAAAGAACTGACGTCAGAAGAGTTCCACAGCATGTTGGATTATTACGAGGACCGATTGTGGTTCCAAAAAGGCAAGGGTCGAGATGAGCTTGCCTTTTTAAGTAATCGTAACGCTGGAGCACTCATGAAGCTTTGTTCTTCGTTATAGTTTCTTATGTATTCCTAGTAATGTATATATCAACCTTTTAATACCATCGAAGCGTTAAGTTATATGGATTTTTCTTGTTTGTTACTGAAATGGAACTGGAAAATAAACAGTTTTTCAGCAAACTAATATTGCTAAGTTTTTACTTACCTTTCATAATTTCTTATTTTAAGTGATATATATTTATAAATATGATTTAATGTTCCATGTTTTTTCTTGAGAATTATAATCTGCTGCATAAGTGAACTTAACACATAACTGAATTGTAAATAACAAGTTAATGGTTAATTGTTGAGACCTTTTTTGGCGGGAATAGGCAAATAGCCTTTCGTTTTTTATATATATCAGGGAACTAGGTAATTTACACTCCTGAATATTAAAACAAAACCCCGGCACTGGATATAGACTTTTGAGGGTGTTTAACTGTTGTTGGGAATTCGGGAATCTACCTTTTTGTGACACTAAGTGAGAAGAAACAATAATACATATATGAAATGTGGGACTTAGTAAATACACTTTAAATGAATTGACTCACCTGTTTTGTTATTTTTCAATCGTGAGGCATATAGGACAACTAAATAAAATTACTTTTCACTCCTGTATAATAAAACAATTTATTTTTACAACTGTAATAAATTAATGTATAAAAGTCTTATAACTGTAGGCTTGATTTCTTAGTCTTCAATGTAGTATCTCTCTCTTCTGACAATCTCCTTTCTTCCTGTCCAGGCCTAGCGTCCTCTCCCTCTCCCTGACGTCTTTCTCCAGCTGCTGTTACCTGACCGGACCTTTTTCCTTCTTCATCGATTGTTTATCGGTATGAGACTTTTCAATGAATTTGTCCACTGCACAATTGAGTACAATTCATCGTGCAACCTCACATTCCTATATATTATATATTCCTTCTAATTGCCTCACATAAAGGAGTAAATACAGGAGGCTGTCTACTACAGAAGTGGCGAAAAAAAAAAAAATAAATTTTAAATAAGCAATAAATAGATGGAGACATTTTATGAAGGATAAAAATTAATATAATTAAATGAAATTTCTAGAGTTTAATTCCTTTCAATAAGCCGAGTTGAAAATTCATTCTTGTCATAGTTTGAAATTATACTCCTTCAGATATGACTGTGCAAGTGTTGTTTCACTTTGACTATTAGGTAAAGATCTCATAATGACCCTATAAATGTGATTCCGAGATTGGTCCAGTACCAATTTGTTCGCTGTATAACCTCTCTTTAATTAGATAGGAATCAACGCAAAGTCCCTCTCCCTCTCCACAATAAAACTTCCAAATTATTTATGCCTTCCTTAATAACTAAAACCAGAGCCTTTATTATATTTCTGCTTTAGATTTATTCTCTCTCTCTCTCTCTCTCTCTCTCTAACAGGATAAACAAATCCTGAGTCCTTATCAGTTGAGGTCACCTCCGTCTACTTCTGGCCATTCTTGATTCCATTTATAGTGTGATTATAAGATCTTGTGTCACCTATCATAATGTGATTATACATTATTGATATAAATGCATATACATCAAAGGCAAAATGTTACACCTTGATATTGATAAAAATTATTGAATAAATACATTTTTTTAAATTTTATACTATATTTGCAACTGTGTTTTTGGACCAAATGTGCTGTCGTTCATTTTGTCTACTATTTTTTAAAAATTTATAAATAACTTAAGGGGTTTCAATAAATGACAAATAAATAAATAAAGATTTAATAAAACAAATAAAATAACATACTCGAATGAAATAAATAATCATTTCTTTAATTATCTATCATTTTGCGTTCAACTGGAGAAGTATTGCGTAATATCAGGTTCATCTTCTTAACTTTAAAATTATTTGCCTTAAATGGGTTTTTGATTAGACCAAACATTTGTTCAAATAAACCAACACAGTTTCCTGATGAACCGTGCAGAGTCCCATACACCATCACTATAACCAAACCATGTGGTTCGACAATGGTCTTTATCCCATCAGGACTTAGATTAGGTACAAAAATTAATTTATATTGCGACTGTAAATCCTTCAGCAGTGACAATGTATCTTCAGCCGAGTTCGCTTCTGAATTGTGTGATTCATCCTCAGATAATGGAATAATAATTGTGGTATGACAGTCATCCCAAAAATCATCCTCGGTAAGTTTCTCATCTTCTCCTTCATTAAAAACAACGTTTAATCGATTGTAGAACCATTCGGTAAATTGGCACCCAAGAATTTTCGCTTCAGCTGGTCCCAAAGGAACAACCTGTAAAAATAAAATATAAAATAAATTATGAAAGAATATTTAGTATTAACTCCAAATCGTTACTTCAATATAATGGATGGTTTCAAGATCACATTAAGCACACTTCAGATGGATTCTCAAAACCACCTAAGGGTGTCTGTAAGTAGATAGAGAAGACCGATCCCCCACACTTTGTAATTTATAATAAATTACCCAGTTTAAGAGGATAAATTTATAATTATTTTTAAATTTGTATATTATATTTACATCACGTATGGAATGTTCTGGTCCTAATCACATTCACGAGTTATTTAAAAATAACAGCATGAATTGAATTGTAGTATTGTCAGTTTTCAGTGGGAACTTCCACTACTTCCTATGAAATAAATATTGAATTGAAGATAATTTTTATGTTTTAAGCCTACAGTTATCTCAATGCTCATTAAAATTATAAAAAACAGAAAAAAATGTATAACAATACTTATGAAGCTAGGATTTAAATTAGATGAAAGGTGATTAAATTGAAGAAAATCAAAATCAAGTTTGAACGTTAAATTTTCTCTGAATCTCATATCATACGATTGAAATAACATGAATCAATATATAGGTGATAAATATTCAGGACGCAGTCATTATAAAGTTTTTATTGGTGCCGACGTTTTAACCCAAACATGTGGATCATCATTAGGGCTGAAAAATTGTTTAATATATTCAGAGATATAATATCATATGACAGATAATGGTTAATAAACATGACATTTTCATTGAAACGTCGGCACCAATAAAAACTTTATAATGACAGCGTCCTGCATATTTACCACCCATGATATGTATAACAGTCGATAAACTTCCTTTAATAATGAATCAATATAATTTCATATGTCAAGAAATGTCTACCATAGAATGTGGACAAGATTGCCATACAGCCATCACCTTGGGGTAGCGATTAGGAACCAGTAACTAAAAACTTACAATTGTAGAAAAAACAATAGCTATACCTCTTCTAACTCAGCTTTCTGTTGGTCGCAATACTTAATGGCTAAATCAATTAATGAATTCTTATCTATAGTACTCTCGAAAATAATGTCTTTGCTATGTAAGAATTTAAAAATCACATTTCTCGTTATTTTTTTTCTCGTCAATAAAGACTTCAAAGAAGGTTCATGAAGCAATGCTTTAATGGCATCTAAAACAAAATAGATAAAGATATATTATATTTTAAATGACGATAAAATAATACTATACACTATTAAATATTATATTAAACACCTACCTTCCTTTGTTTTTATTTCAACACAATTATTAGTCACAGTTGCACCTAAAGATAACAAGTCATTAAGTTGAAGGAACTCAGCTATTTCACGAACACATTTCTGCTCCTTATCGGATAACATTTTCTAACCCATATTAGTTAAATTTAAAACTTAAGTCAAAATTACTACAACACATATCTGTAAATGACAGATTGTCAAGTTCAACTTCTCAACATGTCCCTCCAGTGGAGCAAGTATAAATAAACATTTTAATTTCCAAAGAGGTAAAACCTGTCGATGATACAAGGTGACGTAATTTCCATTCTTATCTATTACTAAACTGGTGGATTAACTTTTCTGGACAACTCGATGAAGCTGATTTGTGTCGTTTTTCGATTGATTAATATTTGCAATATCGGGTGTTATTTATTAATTAAAGGGCCAAGCAGATAATGGTTCATGTTTATGAAATTTTAACTACAAAACAAAAAGTCTTTATTTGGTCTTTTCTACAACACGAGTAATTTTCGGTCTAAACTTAGCTGAGTTATGTGGATTTCTTTAAATTTAGTTACCTGTGTTTTGCTTTAAAAGGGACAGTTGCCTGATTACATATGTAAATACGAAACCTCATTTTATGGAGTGCTGATGTTTCAATTTTCGGTTTTGGGCTTACATATGGGCGTAATATATCAGGGTACTAAGACAAATTTTGGGATTCTATGGTATTTGCCTAAGAATCCTGATGCAATTCGTCCTGATGAAGGCCTAAAACCAAGGCCGAAAAGTATGTACATTGTAAACCTCTTGTTTGTACATAATTTGCTTTATAGTCATACATCAAACTAACTTCTATTGCTGTTTGATCCATGGTCAACAATATTTCCATTATTTTTTATTTAGAAAATAAAATAATTTCCTATACTTCAGAATTTTCGTATTTAAGAATTACGATACTATTTTTATGGCCTTAAAGAGCGGGCTAGCTCAGTGATTGCATTGTGCTCCTACTTTCCGAAACCGGGTTCGAGTTCCGCTATGGCTGGATTACCTTGGTTATGGCACATAATTATTTACTTTGTTACACCAGCCATGAAGTGAAAAACCAAGTGGTTGAGTGTGATCGCTGTCAAAGTACTGAATCCAAAATCCGTTTAGTGGTTGCAATGGCAATTAATAACATTGATATGACCTTCGTGATTGGGACCTTGCTGAATTTATTTTTGTATAATACGAAATAGAAATCCTACACGATAGTAGGAGTAGGGCCATTGTATCCATTCATGTAGGATACCATATACAATGAGACCCAAATTAGAAGGTAAACATTTATTCCTTGATTCCCTCAAGGATTCAAATCGACGTTATTTCTGGCAAAATACTGATTCGCTGCCTTAACGCGCTAGGTCACCAAGGTGTTATAAAAATTAAATTTATCATACCTATTGTTACCTGGTTTTATTCTTAGGCCTGAACTTTGGACCGAAACGTCGGCAAAAATAAAAATAAATATACTTATTCATTTTTACAATTTTTTTTACTGCTCACCTCAACCAATCTTCTATTCAATTATTTCCTGTTTAATGTTGTTAGAAGGAACAGTTATAGCAATAACGAAAGATAGATCACATTCGAGTTCATTGTCTTTGATAAATTATATAGTATCAGAGTGATTTAAAAGGTAAGCAATTTTATCTCAGAATTAACCAAGTTCCTTAAACATTTGAAATTATAAGTAATAATAACAAGATCAATTTTATAAGGAAATGCATTTTTTGTTTATTTATAGAAAACATAATCAACTCATCTTAGCTGTTTATAACATGTTTCAATTTTTTAAGTTCATTATTTTTGATTGGGCACCTGATTTTAGTATCAAAAATAAGAAGAAATTCTGCAAAAAATGAAATCCATATTGAGGATAAGGGATGAATATTGTTGACGTCTAAAAATTGATTGCAGCTGTCAGAGAAAAATTATATTGGAGACTAAGATTTAAGAAAATGGATATGGAAGAGTTTATTTATTTTTTAGAGATATTTTTCGGAAAAAAAGTACGAGTGGAGAGATATGAAATTGGTTAGTTACATTGTAGTCTTGCGATGTTTTGTACGCTTCAAGTACTCTTATCTTTCAAAGCTTAAGTAATCTTTGTATGTATTCTAAGTAAAACAGGCATATAATTTTAAGTTTAATACAGTTTTTATATATTTATATAATTTAAAAAGTTTCTTTTAATTGAGACGAAATGCGGTGAAGATTCGACAGAGCACTCTGGTGACGGACCCGGGATTGACAGTTCTATTAACTCGCACTTACCCCAGACCTTCAGGCAGTCTTAACTACACCCTCTCCACCACCTCCCCATAGCGCAGTTGAAAAATGTGATCAGTTTCTGTCAATAATTAATTAATATTTAATTTTGTGTCGATTAACTTTCGCGGTTTAAATTGAAGTTTTAGAATTGGTTGACAAATTACCCAGCTGTGAAAATGTCTAGAAATGGCCTAATTCAGTGATATTTAAAATTTCCAAGTTGCAAGTGGTGTTATACCGTTCTTCTCTATTTAATAAATCAATATGTGTTAAAACGTTAGTTTAGATTAAAATGCAAGCCATTACCTGGACTGGAAGGATTTTATCTCGTGCTATATGGAATGGCATTAATAATTATTCCACGAATTGCACCGAACCTAGCCCTCCACTGAAGAAATTTGAACCCCACATTCTTTCTGTTGTTTCGGGCTTTCCAAAAGAAATATCGCAAAATAAATTGAAGAAAGGACAGTTTGGAGATGATGCATGGTTTACAGCCAAGTTTAAAACTGCTGATGTTTTAGGTATGTATAAATAGAAGTTTGCATGTGCATTCTTTGTTTTACTATGATCAATTTAAATTACATTTTTGAAATTAAAATCATGCCAATTTTTGTTTGATATGTATTGTCAGTAAATTATTGATAGTTGAGCAATTGTCAAAAGTTCATACTGATAATATAGTGAGGTTATAGTTGTGTTTCTAACATAACATTTAAGTAAATAAATAATAACTACCTTATTAATGCAATTCATTATAATCAATCCAACATGTCAAAGCCTTATCATTTGCCATTAAAGTTCTGTCATCTCTAGAATGGTACACAGTTCTTTAATTTTCGTTTTATCTTCTTCTGAATACTAAATGTCTCTTAAACTTCTATGTAGACTGATATTTTTCAATGTGATTTCTTCTATAATTATGATCCTATTACTTTTACGGGTCTGCTATTCTTAATGTCAGGCAGCATTCTGATTTGATTCGCATTACTTTTATTTATTTGTCATTGAAACTGTTTTATCGAAGTTGTCATTCATCTTATTAAAAACTTTTAAAAGTCATTAATTTACTATTGATAGTAAGAAGAAATAAAATCAAAAAGTTACATGAAATAAATACGTGTATTGTTTATATTTACATAAAGTGATTAATCATATTGTTGGTTTATTCTATTTGTTTTATTTCATGAAATGATTTCATTGAATTTTAATTTAATGATTCATGTCAATCGTTTCTTACATTTTCCTGTTTAGATATTATATTTGGTTTATGGAGTTATATTTTCTAATAATTTAAAATGTTTTTTATCTTTGTTTCTCTTAATATAATTTAAAATGTTTTTTATCTGTCATGGAAATAAATACACATTATTTTTTTTTTTTTATCAATGTATTGTAATTGATAACAGCAAATATATTTTCAATTTCTGCTCATCCAAAATGAGCTCTAAAAATGACTAAAATAATTCTATTAAAAAAATGTTGACATTATGTAAAAGAGTCAAAAGAAAATTAAATATGATGTTGACAGACCAACCTTTGACCATAGTAGACCTTGTACTCCACCCCTCTCTCAGTTATTGTCTCTTTATTATCAACTTCCAGTTATATCTTCCACAACTCATAATTATTATAATATAAATGAATTATAATTACAATAATTATTCCATATCATAATTTTGTTAGATCGAAGTTCTCTTTTTTTAAAATTTATTTCATATGTTAATCTTTTATTTGTATAAATTAAATTTTTATACCACTTTTGTATTACAGAAAGAATATTTTATTTACATTACATTATTTAAAAATTACTGTCTCGACATATTTAAGTTTTAAATTAAAATACATATTTTATATTACTTTTTAAGAAAAGCTTTATGCAGTATTCTTCTCAGTACCCTAAAAATCCTATTAAAAACTTCTCTTACAATATTATTTATATTTTGTTTTCCTATAAAAACAACATCAACCAGCGATATCTACAATAAATTATACATAAAATATATCTCTAATTATTTAAGAAAAGTTTTCCGAAGTTTGAGGAGATTTTACTAGGCACTGATTGGTCCAGTACAGTATTCAAAACTTCAATATTAACCTTTGTAGATTATGTATGGTCTATCTTCTGATATTTTTATGAACATGAATATATATTGGAGAGTATCCCTGAACTCTCTGGAACTATTACTAAAATTTATTCCTTGGGTCAAAGCTAGTATATATTTTATCATTTATTTTTTCTAGAAATATATTAAGTTAACTACTAAAAATGGTAGAAACATTCGAATTTGGTGGAAAGTTGTTTTTATGTTGAAGATAGTTTATAAAGTATATAATTTTAGAATCCTATTTAATATATGCCTGTTTATGTACGGTGATGAACGAAATAAAAATGGCCGACTTCCAACTTTTTTTTTTCCCCTTTATTTTTTAATTCAAAACTGTCAATGTCCACTGACAACCAGTGAATGAGATAACTGTACAAATAGACTAGGAGAAAGGGCATGATAGGCATAAGGAAGAGAAAAAACCCAGTGGTTTATCTTTGGTCATGTTTGCGGTTAATTAAGGAGATCTCTCATCCAACTCCTTTTCAGCCTTCTGCAGATGTTATCGGCCATGTTTTTATTGGCCATGTCTTGGATGAATCTATTGGGATGACCATAGTGCTTGTTGTGAAACCTTTTGTAATAAGTTTGTATGTGTTCTGTGGCGGTTTGCATGCGTAAGTGTTTGTGGAGAGTTATGTTACTAACATACCAAGGTGCTTGAGTAATTGTTCTGAAGGTTTTGGTCTGAAATATTTGTAATTTCTGAATGTGAGTTTTTTTGGCAATTCCGTATATTTGTGATGCGTATGTCCAAAGTGGTTTTAGTAAGTAAGTGTAAGTGTTAAGTTTTTGTCTTAGATCTAGTTTTGAGATACATCCCAGTAGGGAATATAATAGTCTAAATCGTTGATTTAGTGTCTTTCGCTTTGCGGTGATGTGTGGGCCCCATGTCATCCTTCTGTCAAATGTTAGGCCTAGGTAATGTACTTTGTCAGATTGGGGAATATGTTCATTGTCAAGATAGACAGGAGGGCAGTTTTCGCGTCTGAGTGAAAATGTTATGTGTTCGGATTTGTTGTGATTTATTTTTATTTTTCAAAGTTGACTACCAACTAAAACTGAATATGATGCAGTCTTTCAAATAGAAATTTTGACTGTTTCTATGCACAAAATTCTTATTTCAAGCTATGCCTTAAAAAATATTTTTGCTTTGTTTTATTGTAATATTTGTGAGATTATTTGGAAGTCTATGGATCTGTAGACCGTCCGTTAGGAAACATCATCATTTTATTCCTTTTATTTTTCTTTCTAAAAATTTGGTTCAATTTCCTTTTTTCCTGGGTGGATATTTCTTGAGAAGCTGTTTCTGATCTTATATTTTTAAGACTATAAGCATTTAATATGTTTGTACTGGGGCAAAAGTGTAAATCATCTTCGTAATAAATAATTAATTAATAATGAGTTAATTGAATTCATGCTTTTAAATATTTGGATATGATTGGGACTGACTTATTAAGTGAAAGTTTATTAAGTCGAGCATTGTTATTTGTCAAAAACAATTATATAAAATAATACAAGCTGAGTGCGAAAGCGTGATTTCACAAATAGGAAATTCTTCAGATAACTTAGTGATTTAATTATATAAAGTGTTACTTAATAACTTTTCACAATAAATTGAAGACAAGTAAATAATAAAAATTACAAAAAAAATTAGATATGAATGAAAGATTATAATTCATCTATCAAGAAAAGGACAACCAAAGCGAATGTGAGAAGTTTAAGATTCTTGCAGGATCCAATTATTTTAATGGCCAAATTGAGTATTAAAGTTTTGTTTTTGTAAATTTATATTTATTATAAAATTAAATTAGTTTTTGTGTCTTTTACCTCAACACAGATTTTAAATCATAGAAAAAAACAGTTTACTTGATAATAGGATATAGAATAATATTTGTGCAACAATGGTTCACCTCGAAAACATTAAACTACAACGGAAAAGTAAAATTTATAAAGAAATTGGACATATGATGGTTATGCTTTTATCTATTCATATCTAAGATAAATTAAAATACATAGTTATCATAAATTATAGTAAGAAAATTTTGACTATTTAATTGACTGGCAATACAAATCTGAGAGATACAAAATTATTAAAAATAATTTACAATGATATAGAGATGGTTGACCGTTGATATAATATGAGGAGTTAGTCGAGGGTGCGGTCAAATAAATAAAAAAATTAAAATATATAAATTATTTTAATTTTTGCCAACGTTTCGACCCACTTTGCAGGTCGTCTTCAGGGCGTAGGATGTGGCACTGCGGGAGGCAGTTGAAACACTGGAAGTGTTAAGTGGAGTGAAGTGGAAGTGGAGGCAGTGTTTCAACTGCCTCCCGCAGTGCCACATCCTACGCCCTGAAGACGACCTGCAAAGTGGGTCGAAACGTCGGCAAAAATTAAAATAATTTATATATTTTAATTTTTTTATTTATTTGACCGCACCCTCGACTAACTCCTCAAAAAATAATTTACTGTGAGGGAGTAGATGGATAAACACACAATATAATTTTAAAAACTTAGTTGTCCAATCATTCGTGATCTCGGTCAAATCACCTCCTTGCACAACCGTTGACCAAGAAACAGTACTAACCTGAGACCCTTCATGCGTTGTGGTGGTACAGATTAGTTGTCCATCATATATTGGTTATGCTTCTATCGTTGAATAGTTCTAGCTTTAAGATATTTTTCTTTTATTTTGTATTACTATTATATTAAAAATATAAGCATTAACCCAATTACTCTTTTAGGAGTTGCTGACGGAGTCGGTGGATGGCGAAATTATGGCATAGATCCTGGAGAGTTTTCGTCATTCCTGATGCGAACTTGTGAACGCCTTGTTACCAGTGGCCGATTCCGTTCCGCTGAGCCTGCAAACCTTTTAGCCCATAGCTATTATGAGCTGCTCGAAAACAAACAACCTGTTTTAGGTTATATTTGTCTATATTTTTAGATTTATTTATTTTAATTTTTATCATTATATTAAAATATTTAGTAAAGAAACTTTAATTATTATTATTAGTGCTTCACAAGTTCCCTCTTCATTGAACTTAATTAATCATGTTTCTATTCTTACTTATTTCCTTATAATAACGTAAATTTATTATTTATTGAATTTAAATATATTTTTTTATATTATGTTATTATAATTCTGTTATATTTTACAGGAAGCAGCACGGCTTGTGTGGTTGTTCTGAACCGTGATACCAGCACCGTCTACACAGCCAATATCGGAGACAGTGGATTCGTGATAGTGCGCCACGGCGAGGTGGTCCATAGATCTGAGGAACAGCAGCACTATTTCAATACACCTTACCAGTTATCGCTTCCTCCACCCGGGCACAGCAGGCTCGTGCTCAACGACAGGTATCTTGTTTTTCCTGTACTACCACAACCTATAAAGGGTCTTGGGTTCAGTACTTCGTAAGGAAGAAGTATGTTTCTTGGTCTACCATTATGCAAGAAGGTGATTTGACTGAGATCACCCTCAACTGCCTGGTTTTCCTCTTTAATACATTATTTATTTAAGGATATCCAATTTATACAGACTGGGTGTGCCAAGGGAGGGGATTCCAACACCAGGATCGATCCTCGTCCGACAAAACAGAATAAATAATTTATGTACCATCAGCCGGTTTCGAACCTAAGACCTTGAGCATTGGAAGTCGGTATCCTACCACTGAGCTTCTCCACTCTCCTAGATATCTTGATAAAAAGTATTATTATATTGTAATGGTAAACAATGATCAAATTCAACATTATATATTCCATATCTAATATCATCTTATTCATAATATCATATCATCCATAACTAATATAGTGGGAGAGGAGGACTGTAAATAGTTTGCGTCCAAGGTTACCATCTCTAACCTCTAGATATCTCGTTTGTCTGATGACAACGGTTTGAAACTGGTCTAAGCAGATTAAAATTCATTTCATGGCCCACTGAATGAATCTCGACCTTCCTACTCTGCCTAGAATAGATTTGGTTGTACCTTAAGAACAATCCCCCCTCTCACCGAATTCCAGGAATGATGAGATAGAGAGTAACAGTATTAATAGGAAAAAAAAAAAAAGCTGTCTCATTTTTTTCAAATGCCTTGCAACAAGCTACATTGTATGTTATATCAGTCTACTATTATTATTTAAAAATGTATTTTTTAGAGCTTAGTTTAATAATATTTATATATATTTTTTATTTAAGTTGAATTTATGATTTTAATAATTTAACAGTTAATAGTCTAGTCACAACTATTAATAATATTCTGTAAATACACTACAGTTATTATATTATAATTATGTAAAGTTTTAATTTTGTAACTATATAACTTGTATTGTATTTTGTGAACTATCCAATATATAAATATATTTATTTATTTATATTAATTCTACTAAAAACACTCTAATTTTTGTTTGTTGTTTTAGAAATTAGATTTAGAATAGAGAAATTAGAAATTTAGAAATCAAGAACATGACAATTTGCCCTAATTTTAAGGTCTTGTGACCAAAATCATCTTAAATAGTTTTTTTTCTTTTCCTCTTTTATGTTCAGAGTAGTAAATTATTTGAACATTTATAATTTTTAATGTAGTTGTTTTAAGGAAGTTTGGAAATAATATAAAAATAAAGAATTAACAAACAAAATATGTGAAGAAACATTTTCAGATTCTAAAATTTTAACTAAATACTTTTTAATATCTATCCTATTGAACTTATTCCTCAAGGCGTCAATCATTTTGAAAATTGCAATTTACTTTTTAGAAAAGATATTGAATGATTATTATATACACTACCATCTGGGGAAGCCTTTGCACAAAACGAGAAAGTGTTCTTGTTTTATTTTTTAGTTTGTTTTAAAATTAATATAGAAACCTTGATCGTATAGTTTTGGATAAAAATTATTTTTCTATCAATTAATTCTGCTATCTTTTACAGGCCTGAGTCTGCAAACACTACCAATTTCCGAGTACAGGATGGCGACGTAATCCTCTTAGCGACCGATGGGGTTTTCGATAACGTCCCTGACCAAATCCTACTCAACGAGCTGAAAAGCGTGGAAGGGGAACGAGACCCCCTGCGCCTCCAGTCTGTCGCCAACTCGATCGCCTTGATGGCAAGAAAGCTGGCGTTCGACCAGACATTCATGTCCCCCTTCGCTAAAGCAGCCCGTGCCAATGGCATTAACATCATTGGTAAGTTATTATTAATATTTGTTATAAAACATTTTTTTTTTGGTCAGTTCTTATTTCTTTAGAATAAATTGTATCTATATTTATTTTTCTATTGATTACACTTCCTATTAATTATATGTTTTTTAGGGTGTTCAATCAAAAAGTAGCAAAGTAAAAATAAACTAATTATATTTATTTATTTTTGGCGATGTTTTGGCTCGAAGTTCAGGCCTTCATCAGGGCCAGGGCTCTTGTCCTGAAAAAAGGCTCCGTAACACCTATATTTATATATTTGACATATTAACCATCATTTCAGAAGGTTAATGTTTTATATAAAAACATTTCAGCTTTTAGTGTGAACTTATACTAACACTTGAAGCACTCTAAATCGGAAACATTTTTTTGTTGCGTGTTCATTTTTTTATTAGAATGGTTTTTTGGGACCTTATAAAAAAAAATCATTCATAGTAAATAATAAAAAAACATGATAAAATATTTGTTTCAGAATTTTTTAACGGTCTTTTGTTGGTATACCAAATCTTAAATATTTATCCTGGTAATTGCTACTCTTCAGTTATTTTTAAGTCAGCATCAGTCATTTTGATTTTTTTTTATCGCGGTCTCCTAATTTTCAGTCTACATCCACAGCAGCCTATAGAATTTTAAAAACAGATTACATAATAAAAAAAACATTCATCCCTGACTGTTATTGCCTTTGAACATAAACTATTTTCTTTTATATTTACACAAAAATATTATTATGAAACTAAAATACAACACGCACCAGTGTGCTACCAATCATTGAGTTGGACCTGGGATAACGCAACAGTGCGCTCAGTGTAATGAATAGATTAGATTTTTTAGAAAGCCGTGACTTTCCTCACTCCTGTAAAAGTCAGTCATCTAATATTTCTCCAAACCGACCTGTCTTCAGCCGCCCCTCTCCTTCCGACTCCTAAGATGGTTTTCGACATCTTCCAGCCGACATAGTCTAGATCCTCCCTCTTTTTCTTATTCTACCCTGGTATCCCTCCATCATCATTTTAGGGAGCCTGCTATGTTCCATCTGTCCACGTACCCAACCATCTTATCGTTTTCTTCTTAATACAGCTTCTTCAGCTGCCGAAGATTCCCTTCTTTGGTTGGATCATAGATATTACGTAGAATTATTCTTTCTCACCTGTTCAATAGCCTCTCTTCGTAGAGAGCAAGTGTCCAGGATTGGCTTCCATTTATGACAGCTGGTTGCTGGTTTTGAGAACTCATGGTAAATCTCTATTTCCAAAGATTTTTGTTAGGAACCAATGGCACCAGTGACCAACTGTTATCCTTGCCTTTATTTCTTCGTTTATGTTATTATCCTCAGTGGTAATGGAGCCAAGATATCTAAATTGTGGTACTTTTTCGAAATGGTATCTAGTCCTACTTTTCTTGCAGCTTCTTCACAATACTCAAAGGCTACTAAGATTGCATTGGATGTTCTTCCTGTAAAGATTACATCATCCGCAAACCCTGCTAGGTGTTGAGTCATTCTGTGATATATACATCATCCTTATCTTGTGCAGATCGATCTCTTGACTACTCCTAATCCCAAATTGAACAGTACTGCGGAAAGAGAGTCTCCCTGCTTCACTCCTTTCTGAATTTCAAATTCTTTCGAAAACTCTCTTTTGATTTTAACACCTTCGTTATCCTGCAGGGTCATCTTAACAAGCCTGATAAGTTTCAAGGGGCATCCTAAACCTTTAATCTTTTAGACATGTAATTTCTCCCTATGCTGTCATAGGCTTGCTTGTAGTAAATAAAAAGGTGGTGTTGATCAACATTCCTTTCACACCATTTTTTGACCATAACTCTCCTGGAGAAGAAAAGGTCTATTATAGATCGTCCAGGGCAAAATCCACACTGGTACTCATCTAACACCTCTTCGGCTCTCTCTACAATCTGCTTCATCAACGATGTTGACAAAACCATGTAGACTGCACAATAATGAAATGTCTCTATAGTTTTGGCGGTCCAGTCTGTTCATTTTTTTATGTATTGGTAGAACAACAGCTACCTGCCATTCTTTTGGAATTTCTTCTTTCATCCAAATCTCCAATATCAGTTCATATATTTCCTAGTGTATTTAACACTTCTGTTGGTGTCTTCACTGTCCTCATATATTTTAAATTTTACCTTCTTCTGGTAACAGATTGATTTTTCTCTCTTTTCCTAAATCCCATTTACTCCACGATTTATTCTCTCTTTAATGTATCTCACTGCATTAAAACTACCTCTTTGTTTTGAAGTTAGTTTTGTACATTGGCTCATTGGCTTATGTGTTAGCCTTTGGTCAGGACTTCTCAATCAAGGTGGAAAAAGCCGATTTCCTCTGAATAATTTCTTACCAACTAGCTTGTCAAATATATAATTTATATTTCTTTAAACCATTTTATTCAATTAACATTATTCCATCCACTGCTTACTCTAGGTCATAAGTTATTTCAATAGCAAGCTTACTTAATGGGTCTCTCTTTTAAGTTGTTGAGTCTTTTTTTTTTTTTTTATTTACTCTTCCTCGCCTTACGCCAAACCGGTTTAGGTGAGGGTAGCCTAATAAATAATATATCTATCACCATGCCATTTAGACTTTAGTGCTTCAACTGAAGTCCACACCTTTAGGAGTTTTGTCCATTATGGATCGCCTTCTGTCGCCTCCTCTCTTCGTCTAGGGGCCCCAAGATTAAAGTGTTCCGGTCCCACAGTTGTCTTCCACCTGTACACAAACTCTTTGAAGTATGGGTAGTTTTATTTTTTCATGAGGATGGGGAAATCACCTTATGATATAATAACAATATAATAGTAGGTAATTACTACGTGTACGGCAGTTTGTGGATCATAGCACCTGGGACGTAGAGGGTACACAGTTTGGCCTGAAAGCCCCTATGCCCGGGAAGACTTGCGAAACCCAGTACTCTGGGAGCACCCTTTTTGCGGTTAATTGCGAGTTTACAGTTGGAAAGAACTTTCTCTAGGTCGCTCCTTTTAGGATTGTCAATCATCGTCGATTCCATTCTCCAATGGTGTACTCCTGGTTTATTTGTTTCCGGCTATTGGGTTCATCTGCAATCCTCACTCGGAGACACTCCAGAACCCCTGCTGAGCCTTAGATTTTATAGCCGAATACTGTAGCATCTTCAAGCAGAATAAGGTCGGGAGGCACCCCTCCTGCCAAGACCTGCACTGCCTCATGTGATACAGTCCTGTAGGCCTTAGTTACCCGCTGCAGAGCCGTTCTCTGCATCGTCATCAACCTGTTCTTCTGTTTTTGTGAGAGGTTACGATACCAGGCAGGGGATAAGTTATTGAGTCACAACTCCTTGCTTCAAATGGTATTTGAATTATTGAAAGTTTACTTCATCTGCAGAAATTTCATTCATATATGATTCATCGCCCATTGGATTATCAATGGCTAAAATTAAAATATCAGAAAAATTATCTCTTATTGAACAATGTAAATTAATTTTATAGATTATAGTTTAAAATTTTTATTAGTTATTATTATTTGATGTAATCTTTGTCTAGGAGGTAAGCCTGATGATATCACTGTGCTTCTGGCTACGGTTGCCATGTAAATCGCATGCCTCTGCCATCACTGGAGACACCATCGTCAATAACTGTTCTCCTTCCTAGTCCTCTCTTCTAACTTAGTTGCGTGCACATTTGTGTATGCTCATTTATATGTATGTATACGTTGAGCTTGTAGTATCGATTCCAGTGTAATAAATATTAACATTATATGTTGAGAATTATATATTGGCTGGTTTATAAACAAAGTTTTTTTTATTGCAGTACCAAGACATGTAATTATGAAGTTTTGGTGTTGATGTAACTTATAGTAATTAATATATTTGTAAAGAAAAGTAAACAATGGACAGCCATAAATTTTTTTAACCAAAGTTGAAAGAGGAACAGGATATTTAAATAAAATTAATGATATATATTATCATTATTGTGTATTAGTATTGTATTTAGATGTAATTAATATTATGAATGGTTGCGTCTACAAAACAACTAAAGATTTATATGTTTGTATATTGTATGACTACCATGGCTATATTGTGTAAATATATTTTATTGAGTTGATTGCTACTCAAAATAAATTCCGGATATTATTTGTTGTTTTTATGTTAAAACCTTGTCATTTATTTGTACTCAACTGCATCTTATTTATATATATTGAATGAAATATATAAATTGCGGTAAAATATAGATGTCGTGGTTAGTGACCTATATTTCTTTGTACCACCTAACCTAACTAACGATGGCAAGACATCAATCAAGAGATAAATAAATGTATACTCTTTTATATACAAGGTATCAATCTATTTACTGATAAGAAATTTAGCTATTTTAAAAAATTCAAAGATTTTTGTTTAACTTGGCTAAATGATTTATTGTACCCCTCTCCACCCTTCCCCCCCCAAAAAAAAATTAAAAAGAAGGTACCCAAACATTTCTTTTTACATTTTAATTTAATTTATATCATTCTTGACTTTCTAGATTCATTCAGTTTAGGGATGTTTTTTTTTTCAATTTATATCCAGAAAAAAAAATGTAGAAGTTAGAACTCAAAGAATTGTTTTATAATAAATTAAATGTAATTTAAACTCGCAATTAATGAATTGCATAACTAGAAACAAGGCATAGTTATGCGCTACGGAGGTTTTGCATACTCCAAGCACCTTGGGAAATTGACTAAAATAAAAATTTTATTAGAATTATTGATCATTTTTATTGTAACTTCCAGTGAATATGATAAATAGGTAGTTTTCTTGGTTATTTACTTTTCTCAGAATCCCATTATAAATTTTAAACCATTGCCAGTCCAATTATCTTTTCACAGAATTCAATAATGAATTTTTCTGGATTCCATTTCCTATCTTCTCTGAGCATTGAATGCAGATTGAATTAGAAAGATTAGATTGAATGCCGAAAGAAAATCAATGCTTTTTGACATGAGAAAAAAAAAAAATTGAATTTTTTACAATGTTTGGCTCATCCTCGGTTTATATTTTAATTCATTACTTTAACTTTATCAATTAATTCTATTATTCAGTCTTTAAGGAAGGTTCGAAACTTAACCAGCCAGAAAATTGGATGGAATTCCATAGAGCTAGAAAATAAATAAATGAGGCTCTACCAATGGAATCAGTACAGAGCAGTATTTTGAAGAAAACTGCTTAATGAAACAGAACAAGTACCTACAAACCTACTGAGAAAGAAAACTGTTGCAGAGTTTCTGATGATAACAAGATACGACTACCTCAGGAAATATTTGCATAGAATAGGAATGAGACTATCACATTCTATGCAATTCGGGCATTTATATAGATGCTTATTGAACATCGTAGATACCATACTATCCAAATAACAACGAAGTTTAGCCCTTTAAGGTCATTATAAATGATATCCACTGTACATTAATTTCCAATTTGAAAAAAATTCCTTGACTCCCATTTCTTCAGGTCAGTCGCCACCCTGCTAATATATACTATAGATGGACAACCTGTTGCCTCTGTTTTTGCAAGGTCTTCACCAATCTAGCACTAGAATTAATTAACATTGAATTATTTAGTATACAAAAATTAATAGAATTAAGTTGAATATATGTATTTGCTTAAAAATAAAAATAGCACCAGTAATATATAAAAAAAATATTCCAGCCTCCATTATCACTCGCTAACCCTAATTCGTCCCCTAACAATAAAAGGATTCCTGCCTACGCTAGGGTAGGGAACCGTGACATCAGAGGTCGCATGTGGCTCCCAATGTGTTTGTGTGATATTTATTAATCTATTGCTAGAATTAATTAATATTTTATTGTTCAAGTAACAACAATTTCCAAATCAATAGCATTAACTTGAATGTGTGTATATGTATCTAGTGACATATAAAAATAGAAACCGTAAAATATAAAGAATTATTACGGCCTCTATCAGCACCACCTAACCTTATTGCGGCCTCTAATAATAAAGATTTCCCACCTATGCCATGCCTATAAATGTGCAAGGTATACATAAATTCCAAACAGTAAGATACAAGGAATCATGGGATATCATCCAGGATTATTACAAATTTACTTATTAATAATAATATTATTTTCATTATTAATAATAAAAATAAAATAAATTAAAAAACAATTAATTAACGTAAATAGTCAGCAGGTAGCTGACGAAGCAGATATGTAACAGGCTAGTTTTTTCCTATACATTTTTTAAAATATTTTCTTTACACAATTGTACATTTATGATACAATTCTCTTAATACTTACTGACTTATATAAATAATTATAAAATTATTTTAAAAACTTGAGGATATAACCAAGAGGCATTGAAACAATAATTTGTATGTGTTTATTAAAAAGCACAATATTTCTTCTTTGTACAAGATATTTATTGAGCACTAGCGACCATCAGTTCTGATTAGGAGCATCGGCCTGCCAGTCGAAGCCGCCAGGCTGCTCCTCGGGCAGCGGAGAGTAACCCCTTTCCTCCACAGGTCGGTCAAACAGTCTCTTCCTGCATAATAAGTATGATTTCTAATAAAGCGGTTAACACAAAAATGGAGTAATAAAAATATCATTTTGAATTTATCCTGGAAGCCCATGCAGGAAAAGGTGACTTATTTACACTAAGTTTCATCTATTTTAAATAATTATTTCCTTCCAGAAGAGCTAAAACCTAGCTTTTTGTTGGCCTAAATCCGGTGGAACACAAATTGGAGGTTAATTGAAAATGGATTTTTTGAACTTTTCAGTTATTGATTTACAACAACAAAATGGTGTTACTAACAAAAAAAAAAAAACTATTCCAAGAATTAAGTACATGAAATTGTGCACCATATGATGAGTAACTTTATAAATTTGGTCCAAGATTATGCTTAAAATTGACCATAGAAAAACTTAAATTTTTATACTAACTATGCCAAAAAATACAATCCAGTGAGTCTTTATCAAATGTCTGTTCTAAATTACTAGCATTTTGAACAATTTTGAAGCATTAAATATTATGTTTAGTTCAAACTTTTACAAAAAACTGGTAAATATTTTGCTTTATGACGCTTGATTTCGAAGACATAGAACCAAATTTATAATAAAATTGTATACTTTAGAATTCTTACAGTTTTCAATTATACTAGTGTAAATATATTACGCATTAAAAAATCATCTTAGAGAATTAAAACCACATATTTTGATTATGTTTGCCATGCAGATCTGTGAACTGGTATTTATGTTTATATATAATATTTAATTTTATCATTGTCAATTCATGAGAGCCATGAGCGATTTCATGGTCGAATATCAGCTTAGCTTACAGGCTTTCAAAAGAATTCCACAGCATATACATCCACGTGCGGTCATAGAAGTAGCATCATCTATTTCTTTTGATTCTTTTTGATAACGCTGATTCCATTTAATGCTTTTGTTTATCTTAAGGTTAGATATACAGTTATATTAAGGTTAGAAGAAAACTTTAACAATGTATCTCAGTTCAGTTTTAACTAATGTCAGGATAAAAGCTGTAATTATGGTCTTTATAAAAAAATATCCTCGTCAAAAAATATTAAAATTGTGACATTACATGAAGTAAAGACATTTTCACAGGAAATAGTAACGAGAACAGGGTATCACCAATCAACAGTAGTCATAGCTTTGAGAAAAAAAAAAAAAATAAGACACCATGGAGTAAAAGAAAAAACTGGGAGGAGAAAAACAAATGCACAATTTGACTGTTTAATGGTGCGATTATTTTTAGAACATCGTTTCAAAACTGACAAAGAAATCTGGAGGTCTTGCAGATAGCAATCTAGTAAATAAAATGAAATTTAGAAAATGATTAAAGGATGATGTAATTTCTATGACCGTGACTGTATATAGACCTAAGAATCAGTCAGACATAGCTCTGATGAAATGAATTTTTATACTAAAAACATAATTCTTGATGACTGACTGTTTTTCAAGCAGAATTCCTAGCTGAAATAGGGTTGCTTAAGACTTTCCTCTGAAGCATTACCTTTTAAAAGAAATATAAAAAATCAGTTAAAAACACTTACAAAAATTGAGGGGTCTTGAGAATCCTGATACCGCCACTCTGCAGCGGAAAAACGTCCTCCATTACATAATAGGTGTGCCCGACAGCCATTCCCATTAAGTCAACCAACACTGTGTTACCGAGGAGCACTGAGAAACCAAGCAGCACCCAAGGCAGGTATGGTGCCTGAAATAAAACACTTCATTACTTAACACTATATTCAAGGAAACTGTCAATAATACAGGTTTCGAATAATGAATATGGTGCACTTTTTCATCCAGAATTCAAATTGATAATGAACAGAAAGGTGACATTTGTGTGGCATTATAAGAAAATAGATAACATAATAATCTAACCTTAAAATAAAATAAACAAAGCACAAGTAAACAAATTAAATTATACATGAATATATATGAGTGTGTTCACATATTTGTACTGATGAGCAATATTGATAATATAAAAGAATCTGTAAGATAACAGTCAAATGAAGGTGACAGATCTTAAATACGAAAATTTTATTCTTACATATATTTGGAAGATTGAATGCTGAGGAGGTGGAGAAATAAATGTTGTTAAGAAAGATGGTTTGCGAAAGGAGGAAGGTAAGAAATTCCAAAAAAAGATAGCATACATGACAAAAGATTTTTTAAAGGGAACAGTTCTATGAGAGGGAATAAACAGGTCTACGGGCTAGGTCTCGAGTTAAATGAACTGACAGAGGAACAAGGAGAAAACAAATCAAGAAGGTAAGATGGCTCTTTAGTTGTAAAGGTTTGGAAAACGAATACACATAGGAAATATTGCCACCAGAAAACTGGATAGAGCCACTTTACCAACTGGAGACATGGAGGCACCAAGGGACTTCATTGATTAATTTCTTCAATCTGATCTCAAGCCCACCAGTGAGGAAACTAGGAGCTGGCAGATTTTGAAGAGCATAGAATCACGGAATCTCAAGAACTGTTTTAGGGTAGCAATAGATTTTTGGATAATTTGGGAAACATGATATTTCAGAACAGGTATTTATCGAAAATTACACTGAGATTTCTAACATAAGTATGGCAACAAATAGGTAATCCATTGAGGTTGAGTAGGGGATAATAAGGAATGGAATAATAAGGGATGGGTATTGTTGGGAGGTATTGTTGATTGTAGAATTAATTTCAGATAGCCCTGATGATAACACACATATTTGGATTGGAACGTCGACTAACCCAATAAATATTACCACAATTGAAATTCCTGACAATTGTGTTTCATCCTAATATTTTTAATATGAGAAGGAGTTGATCGGGGGGTGTGGTCAAATTAATGCTAAATTAAGTAAGTAGAATTATTTAATTTTTGCCGACGTTTCGACCCACTTTGTAGGTCTTCATCAGGGCTCCTACAATACAAAACATGGTGAAAATAAATAGTATTAATTTGACCACACCCCCCCGAACAACTCCTCATATTATATCAACGGTCAACCATCTCTATATCCTAATATTTTTAAGATTATCTTTTTAAAAAATTAATTTCTATTGAAAGTAGGTTGGTATATGAATAATATTATATGCTTTGACACTAAAAACAATAGAAATATCTGTAACACTGACTTTTAAACTTATTAAACAAAGACAAAACATCCTTTTTTTCAGGTTTTAATAATAATTCCAACTTATAAGAACGAATTCAAGATCGCACTCTCTAGCTTGTAAATTACCCTACCTCAGTTTTTTAAAAACAAAATTTCATTGTTTTTTCAGATATTCCATGTCTGTAGTACTATATGTGTCTGTTTTATTAAATAAAAACAACGAATCATACCTGAAAATTAAGAAGGCCGAAAAAGTTCATTCTTATCAATGGATTACGCCTGGACCAGACGTATACCAGCATTATTGTGAATGCCTGTCCTAGGAACAGAAGATTAACAAAAAAAGCACATATCTATAAAAAGCCAAGTTAAGGAAAACTGAACATTATATCAGAGCAGCATAATATAATGATAGTTTAAAATACTTCAGCAACAGATCTATTTTACAAAAGTCATATTACCATTATAGACTGGAAAGGTAGTAATAATGAATTTTCACAATCATTGTTCACAATGATTAACTGAGGAAATTGAATACAATTTTTAAAACCAACTGAACTGATAAACTTCTTTTACATGTTTCGTTTTTGAACAATGTATGATCTGTTTCAATATTAATTTATCAAAACGGATGAAAAAAAAAAGGCGATATTCACCTCATATAAACTTTAGACTGGATGAAAAATAACTCAGGCATTCAGTGCACAATGACCCATCTGCTAACCAAATATGACCCTTCTATTGAGTTGTCATAAAACCATTAATCATCCTCCTGAATCAATAATTAATTAACCATTTTTTATATCTTATGGGAGGTTGCTGAGGAGTTAGAGTATACAACTACTTAACAAGAGCTGCTTCACTTTGAAGGGTGGGGCAAGATTGAATGGTCAAACTACAAACAGGATTTTGAAAATGAACTTGTATTGACGTATTAACAGTACATATAACCTCAATTAATTTATATTACGATTTATAACTTCTGCTAACTCCCAACTGATAATTTGAGGTAAAATTGGTGCCTTAATTAACATTATGATATATTGTTCCTTTCTACTTCCACTCGCACAAAAGGAATAAACAAACCCTCTTTTAGATCGTTACAGTTGAGGTTTGGGGCTTAACCAGTTTGGTCACCTCCTTCTAATTTTGAACACAATCAGATTTTCTCTTAATTCCAATCATAATGTGAGCACGGGATCTTGAACCAACTACCAAAGTGGAGTAACACTTATAAAGGTAATACCCAATAAGTTTTCATAATACAGATTTATAAATTAAGGTTATAATAAAATCTATATGCCAGAATATTTACACTAATGCACACTTTATATTCACAGTACCCTAGAAGACAATAAGATAATGACCATAAAAGAACTTAAAATATATCTTGAAAAGGATACAACCATACAAACACCACCAAAAATAAACATCATAACAAAGTCAGCTGTACGCCTTCTGAAACTTCCTTCTTCTAACATTCGACAATATCGATATGTGAAGATCATGTTGAAGAAAAAGTTGAAACCAAATGTTCCAAAGTATAAAAATGTAGTCACCAGGCGCCATACCTAAAAAGTGAAAGAAAAATTTATATTTTTAAAAATTGCTTAACTGTAAATGAGTTTAAGAAGATACTCTCATTACCTGATACTGCTTTAAAATCAGTATCGGATTGAAATATAGCTGGAATGGGGATACAATCTCGAGTTGCTGAAAAAGAGATGATATATGTAGAGATATGTAAGCATAGA
Organism: Nezara viridula; assembly: GCA_928085145.1. NCBI lineage: Eukaryota > Metazoa > Arthropoda > Insecta > Hemiptera > Pentatomidae > Nezara > Nezara viridula. Next base: position 1,434,284 of record OV725080.1, read on the forward strand.
GTGCAATTGGTAAAGTACTTAAACAATAGATAGTGATTACCACTGCCAATGTCGTTAATACACATGCTGTTGTGTAAGCTCTAGTAACAACGGGCGTTTGCATATATTCTTGAATCAAAGACTGGTGAGCCATGATAAGAGAGCACTTAAAATTCGAAAATTAGAAGCACATAGGATGATAACTTATCACAAAAACTGTACACTTACAAAATAACTCTTTACAAAAATGATAAAATAATGTATCTCATATTGAACAGTCTTTTTGAAAGACATTAAATTAGTACCCTGATTCCCATCACATTCAGGAATCACGATAGAAAACTAAGAAAACGGTTTGACATCTGTGATCTCTGTTATCAATTCACATTATAAAAATAAAAATTAAAACGTAACCAACAACAAAGGTTGATGAATTTTCATAAAACGTCTATCGAAACCACTCATACAGATTCAAACTACCGATTCCTTTAAAATTAAAGACACAGAAACATCACTTTTTACTTAGTAATAACACAAACGAATCATCGCCAAACCATGACAAGTGTATCTAATTAGCATATGATACCGTCACTGCCATCAACATAACCTAACTGACTTTTGAATTAAATTGACCATATTTAAATTAAAAAATATTATTTGAAAAACATTTTTCACTGGAAATCTTTCATTTTCTAAATTAATTTTCTGGTCGTTTTAAAATGCAATTTTATAAAAAAAAAATCTTTGTTCCTTTGAATTTACTTTAAATAAGAAATGGAACCTCGTAATTTTCTTTAAGTTTTTTAGTTTTCTAGATTTTCTTTCTTTAAGATTGAATTGAAAGTGGTATATAAGAAAACAGTATTCTGATCAAGATACCTGCCAATCAGGAAAAGGATGTTTGATGAAAAAAAATATATACAAGTATTTTTGATGATAGCGTTAAGGTAATGAGATTTAATTTGAATAAAATGTAACCAAAATTTTCTTAATAGTTCTTAATGGTCTATAAGTTAATATCTGAATTTATTTAAATTTTGGCGCTTGCAGGTATCCCAAAGCCCAGCAGCCGGTAAACTTAGTATTGTAATGGCTACAACTTGTTGAGTTTAAACCGTATGTGCATTCATGTAATTCTTCAACAGTCCTTGCTAACTTTCAACCATGGTAAGTGCAATTAAAAATTAGTCATAAATCTGTAGCGATGATTTCTTATTGTCTTCATTTATGTGTTTTGTTTTATATTTTTAATGAGTCATTATTTCAAACTAATAAAATAAATGTTATAGATTTAACAATAGCTATATGTTTGAATGTACATCATATGTTTTAATTGCAATAGTATTCAATGTATTGATATGGTTGAGTTAAAAATGAAAGTGTGTTATATTCTAACTTGTTTCCATTTTTAAGAATAACAATATATTCCCAGAATTTTCAATCCACCCAAGTTACGACAGTAAATGAAAGTGTGGGCTACAGAGCTTTACGTTGCTAGATTCGTGTTTTTTCTTTTATTTTTGTTTTGATATTTTAAAATAATTTTTAAATCAATTGAACCTGCGGTATTTATCATGTTTTGTTACTGAACAATTTAGAATTTGTTTCATAGTGGTCACTAGCGGATCCAGGATTTAATTTTTTTTTGGGAGGGGGGGCTTCAGCCCGAAATTTTTTTTTTAAAACATATAGCGATAATTAATTTGAAAAAAAATAAAGAAATTAATTACCTATATGAAATGATGTTTAAGTGGTTCTTGAAGTCCTATTAAATATAATTACACGAACAAGAATACTTTAAGAGATAGTTTTTAATATTTTTTTCTGTAAAACACGGTTATATTTTACCATTTTGGGGGAGGCTTCAGCCCGAATGCCCCCCCCCCCCGTAGATTCGCCAGTGACAGTGGTTGAGATACAGTTGGCTGCAAATCAGTGCAATAACACTGGATATTAATTCTTGGATATAAAAATAGTTGATTGACCAGAATCGATTCGAAATTAGAGCTGGAACACTCGAATATATAAACTCCACGTATCCAAAAAAACAAGTGGACCAGAATAAATCCAAACTATAGATCTAAGCAGGAGTCGATACTGTTATGTCCATGTCTTAGTCGGAAAATTAAAACTTTAATTTTAATAGAACTATAGAGGCTTCGGAAATCAAAAATCATTTTTCTAGCCGCCATGACTTCGGTTCTTTTGAGCTTAAAGCGAGGCATCATTGCTTGTCAATGAGCTGGAATACTTGAAAAATTTAAAACGATAAATAAATCGTTTCAGTTGATGTGGAACTAACAGCACCCAGACTTCAAACTCCAGAATCCCTACTACTCACTTTCAAGGAACAAGTTTTAATTTTCCGACTTAGGACTTGACATAACAGTTTAACTCACAATCTGTAAAAATTTAAAATTGGTCCGATTCTTTTATGTAAATGAGGAAGTGGTGGACAAACAACGTAACACATTCTCTAGACATGTATCTTAATGGGGAAACAACGGAAGCTGTATGAAAACCTGGAGGATGTCAGAAGTACCGTCGACTCATAAATCATTCTCTGACTTAGCCATTTGAATGGATAGAACGAAGAAGAAGAAGGTCTCTGTTGATGCAGAACAGGAGACCATCTAAGCTGGAAGAAATGGAGAGGACAGATTTTAGTCTATACGGAGTTTTCTCGAGCCAGAGGGTGACGACGTGGATCAATTAAAAGCTTCCCTGCACCAGTACGCAAACTCGTAATTATTTTATCAATTTGTTTCATTAAGTTGCCGGACAACGCGGTGTTGTCCCCTCGTGTTAGCTCGCTCGGCAACCCTGCCCCCTTCAAAGATAATAGAGAGAACATATCTACCCAAACCCTACGGACTGGACGACGAAGCTCTACGGTAGTCTGGGGGATCTCATTAAGACGATTGAGCTCCTACTTTTAATTCCGTACCCGACCATTTGAGGGATCGAAGATGAAATGCTTTTTGAGTTGATGTGGTGCCAATTGAGACCACTAGCGGATCTAGGATTTAATTTTGGGGGGCTTCACCGCGGAAGCTTCTTTTTTTTCATAAAAATAACGATAATTATTTTGGAAAAAAGAAAGAAACTAACTACCTATATGAAATTGTGTTTAAATGATTCTTGAAGCCCTTTTAAATGTATTTACACGAACAATAAAACTTCAAGAGGTATTTCTAAATTTTTTTTCCCATAAAACATGGTTATATTTTACTATTTTGGAGGGGGGCGGGGAGCTTCAGCCCGGAAGCCCTTCCTCCCCCCCCCCCGTAGATCCACCCGTGGTTGTGGCTCTCAAAAAGCTCTTCTCCATGGCCAAGTAGGGCAAGCTTTAAATTAAGAAAAAAACAAAAGTATTGCTTTTCACAATCACAAAATTTAGCAAAGTATTTATGAATGCCGTAACGTCTTACTTACTGATGATCGATTAGCAAGTTTATATATAGCATTTCCAAGTCAATTTCAACCTTTTCCAAATCAAATTCAACCTTTTCCAAGTCAAATTAAACCTTTTCCATTTCAAATTCAACCTTTTCCAAGTCAAATTCAACCTTTTCCATTTCAAATTCAACTTTAGAATTTTTGTCAATTTTCGATTTTTTTCGAAATGAAGGCCACTTACTACATTATCGACGGCATAGCTTTTAAAAAATACAAAAAAAAATTTGATTACGCAGTTGCATATCCATTTATTTTAACATTTTAGATTTTTTCAGTGTGATATTTCTAAGTGATATTCAATTATTTCCAAGTCAAATTCAACCTTTTCCAAGTCAAATTCAACCTTTTCCAGATCAAATCAAACTTTTTCCAAGTCAATTCAACCATTTCCATTTCAAATTAAACCTTTTCCAATTCAAATTCAACCGTTTTCATTTCAAATTAATGTTTTAAGTTTTTGTAAATTTTATATTTTTTTTTTTAAATAATGGCCATCTCCTCCCCCCTCCAATATGAAAGTCTATTATTATGCTCTCCTAAGTAGAATTTTCACTTACGGATATCGATTTATTGTACCTATTCGGATTTCTTAGGGACTAGTATTATGCTGTCCTGTACCTAGTTTTGAAAATAATCTCCATTTTAAGATTACGTGACTGCGTTTCGAATCATTTAAGTTCTTTTGACAAATTCGATATGTGGGTGTATTTTTATGTTTCCCGATCAGTAAATTTTGAAAATGACATCCATTTTATGTTTACGCCACTGTGTTTTGACTTATTTAAGTTTTTAGAATTTATCCAATATAAAGATCTACTTTTATGTTTCCGGAGCCGTAGATTTTGAAAACGACCTTCATTTTAAGATTAGGCCACCGCGTTTCGACTTATTTGAGTTTTTCGGATTTTTTTCATATGAGGATGTATTCTTATGTTTCCGGAGCCGTAGATTTTGAAAACGACCTCCATTTTAAGATTAGGCCACCGCATTTCAATTTCTTTGAGTTTTTCGGATTTTTTTCATATGAGGATGTATTCTTATGTTTCCGGAGCCGTAGATTTTGAAAACGACCTCCATTTTAAGATTAGGCCACCGCATTTCGATTTCTTTAAGTGTTTCGAATTTTTATCATAAAAGAGTGTATTCTTATGTTTCCGGAGTCGTAGATTTTGAAAATGACCTCCATTTTAAGATTACGCCACTACGTTTCGGCTTATTCAAGTTTTTCGAATTTATCCAATTTAAAGGTCTACTTTTATGATGCCGGAGCCTTAGTTTTTAAAACGACTTACATTTTAAGATTAGGCCACTGTGTTTCGGTTTTGTTAAGTGTTTTTGATTTTTCCTTCGAATAAAAAACATAATACGAAGGATTAATTTCTTTTCAATAAATAAAAAAAATATCTACTCAAAATAAATAAAATATGTATTGTCTCATTTTTAATTTAATTTTAGTTATCTTTTTTAATATTGTGGTCTCCTATCACAAAATTATAAGATTTCGAACAATTAGCTGAAAAATCTGAATACGGAAGATTAAATTTATTACCAGTTGCTTTTCGGCTTTTTAGTTTGTATTCTGTGGTTAATTTTACTTTAGCTTCATAATATTTATTTATTTATTCATACTCGAAAACATATTGATGAAACTTTGTATTGAAAAAATCCAAAATGAAGCCTAATTAATCAAGATGCAGCGGCTTAATCATAAAATGGAGCTTAAATATTAGATAAATTTAAATATTAAAGATTAGAAAAATTTCAATACGTCTCGGATAACATATAAGTAGATCCTTATACCGAAAAAGTAAAAAAAGAAACTTTTATAATCCAAAACAGTGGCATAAACTTTAAATTGGGTCATTTACAAAATTGGGGAAATCTACTGCTCCAGAAACATAAAATTAGACCTTTATACTTGTTAAATTCTAAAAATTTAAATAAGTTGAAACGCAGTTGCGTAATCATAAAATAGAGGTCATTTTCAGAATCTACGGTTCCGAAAACATAAAAGTAGACCTTTAAATTGGATATATTCGAAAAACTTAAGTAAGTCAAAATGCAATGGCGTCATCATTAAGTGGATGTCATTTTCAATATCTACGGCTCAAGAAACATAAAAGTAGACCTTAATATTGGATAAATTCGAAAAACTTAAATAAGTTAAAACGCAGTGGCGTAATCATAAAATGGAAATCATTTTCAAAATCTACAGCTCCGGAAACATAAAAATACACCCTCATATGAAAAATATTCGAAAAACTCAACTAAGTCGAAACGCGGTGGCCTAATCTTAAAATGGAGGTCATTTTCAAAATCTACAGCTTCGGAAACATAAAAATACACCCTCATATGAAAAATATCCGAAAAACTCAAATAAGTCGAAACGCGGTGGCCTAATCTTAAAATGGAGGTCATTTTCAAAATCTACAGCTCCGGATACATAAAAATACACCCTCATATGAAAAATATCCGAAAAACTCAAATAAGTCGAAACGCGGTGGCCTAATCTTAAAATGGAGGTCGTTTTCAAAATCTTCGGCTCCGGAAACAAAAAAGTAGACCTTTATATTGGATAAATTCTAAAAACTTAAATAAATCAAAACACAGTGGCGTAAACATAAAATAGATGTCATTTTAAAAATTTACTGATCGGGAAACATAAAAATACACCCTTATATCGAATAAATAAAAAAAAACTTAAATAATTCGAAACGCAGTCACGTAATCTTAAAAAGGAGATTATTTTAAAAAACTACTCATACGATAACAGACCCACGCATCGAAAAATTAAAGATAATTAAATAAATAAAAAAAGGTTGAATTTGAAATGGAAAAGGTTTAATTTGAAATGGAAAAGGTTGAATTTGACTTGGAAAAAGTTTAATTTGATTTGGAAAAGGTTGAATTTGACTTGGAAAAGGTTGAAATTGACTTGGAAATGCTATACTTCTGTAGAAAATAAAATTTTCTGAAACTTTCTTCAGGCCAATTTTATGTAAAATTAAAAATACAAGTTTATTCAAAAGCGTGAGGCTGAAATCATTTTTCCGGATATAGTCGATATATGATGATATTTATCTCAAGAACTATAACAAATACGAAAACATGACTATGTAAATTCTTAAAAGAAATTTTATCAGCTCTGATTTAGGATCTAACTAGTTTTTTTTTTTTTACGAACATTTTCGAGATATAAACAAAAAAAAAATAAAAAAGGGATCTTAACAGCATCGCCCTACCACGAAGCGGCAAGCGTAAAGGTGGGGACTTTTAGTGTTTTTACCTCCTATATACTCCCAACGAATTCCTAAAATCAAATGCTTTCCGACTGTCCATGCACGCTACATGCTCCTTTTGTCATTCATTGAACTCTTTACTCAGTTTTTGACGAAATTGAGTTTAGTATCTAACTTTAGATCTTCACCTCCAGGGGTGTCCAGAAAGGGATTTTATGGCGCAACATGCGCCATCTTACTTTTTAAAGGGGGCGTATTTTGGGAGGTTTTTGCATTTTTGATTGGAGCATGTTTCAAGGGGGTTATGATGAAATTATATGAAGGAGCCCATTAGTGACTAAATAGGGTAGTTTTTTTGAAATCTCGAGTAAAACTTTGAGAATTGAATTAATAGTTGTTAGAATATATATGAAAATTTATTATGGATTGAAATGACTTTTATTAATGTGCATTTGTGTCTTAGCACCGAAGATTTTACCTGTATTTCTACCAAAATACATTTTATCTTGACATCCACATTGTATAAATATGTAATTATATAACAATAATTGGTGTGGGGAGCGGTTGTTTTTTTAGGTCCTCTTATAAATAGAAAATTTTTAGTGTGGGGGCTACATTAATAAGTGGGGATCTGGGGCGTATTTATTTCTGAAAATTACTTTTAAAAAAATTATATTTATCTAACACCATGTTTATTTATTGTTCATTTGAATAATTAGCTGATTGAATATAAATATGGAGGTCTGTACTTTATAAGAACTGTTTTTTGGTTAATGGTTATACAAAGATGTGTTTTGACCTAAATCACGCTTAATCTACCAATTATTCCTCTCAATTAATTTTTAAATAATTTATTAAACCGCCAGGTCATTGAGCATAGGATCACAGTGCCTTACTCCCTCTAACATAATGAGTTGTTTCCAGAAAAAAGAATTAATAAACATTCTGCCATATTTAATATATTTGTCGATTACTAAATTGTTATTCTTTCATTTAAGTGTATTAACGATTAATTAGATTAATTCTCTGAGAGAAAATAAAAAAAATATTCTTGTCTTACAAAGAAAAATGTTTGTAAATTTTCTGCCGAGAAGTTATCATTTAATTTTCATTAACATTTCATGCTCTGGGATTCGTAATACTTTCTGTAAGTGCGACCAGGGCCAGAAAAGTAATCTTTAGAATCCATGTCAACAAAGGTTCGGAAATATAACATTTTGTTTTTGACTTGTATCTTGCCAAATCTGAACTTTAAGGCATGTTACAATAAAATTGAATGAACTATTATAACTTAGTTATTATACTAAATAACTATAGGTGAAAGGTATTTTTACAATATAAATATCATGTTTCAAATATTTATTATATAATTCCTATATACAGCTTATAATTTTTTCAAATCATAAATGCATCTTTGATTAATTATATAGTCCCATACATGAGATGATAATTATTGATAGATCTGCCATAAATAAGAGAATATTTTATTTATTATCTTCTTCCACTGTAGTTGGGTTACTGATCTGGACCAAAATTACTAGATACGTCACAACTACAGCTAAAACCTGAAAAGTCATAGAATTAATACTAATCATTACATTGAAGACTTATTCTTTAAAAATAAATCAACAGTCTTGTCAAGTTCAGTTTAATGTCCGAGTACCACTAGAGTACAATAGATTATAGAAAGCAGGGTAAAGCAGATAGAACCATAAATGATAAGAAACATCATCAAGAAACTGTCAACAGAAGTATTTGTCCAGCTGTGAAAGTCCATCATAAGGGTATACATAAAGTGCTCTATAAGAAGTTATTTTTTTGTTTTGAATTTTTAGGTTGAATAAGATAGTGAAGAGCAGTATCTATAATATGTTAATAATTATCAATTCTCAAATCTTAAGTATATATATATATATAGTTCTTTTTTTGGAAAAACTCACCGAACTAATTGCGTGCCTACCTAGAGAGAAGAACCCACATACATTCAGATTTACTGAAGGCTTCATATGCAAATACAATACTAGTATTTCCTAGAAAGATAAAAGAACCTATAGTAGCTTTGTATTTTTTTTTTTTCATAACAATACATATTATTTATTATATATTTATACATTATTTGTAATTCGTATAACAAAATAATTCTAGATATCTTTTAAGCAACTAAAATATAATGATGTATCTAAAAGTTGAAATAATTTAAATATTATTAATCAAATGAGATAATATTTACATTGTTGATATTTTTATGTTTTCTTAGTACACCAGAGAGTGCAGTGTGAAAACTGTCAGCCTGTAAAAAAATATAAATATTTTTATTCTTTGATGAATATTTGGTGATTATATGTATAATTTATTATATTATATTTTAATATTTTATATTTATTTATTACATAGAATTTGCTTTTAAACTCTGAATGTAAGGAGCAATACATATTCTTAATATAAGAATTGCATATACAATAATGTGAACTAACTAATAATATGCAGAACTAAATTTTAAATAAAAAAATTATTGAATACTTAATAGTTGGCCGTTGTATTATTAAGGAAGGAGATGGTCCTGGGTGGCGGTTATAAACAGACTAAATAGTGACAAAACTATTTTATTAAAAGCCAACGTTTCGACCCGACTGCAGATCTTCTTCAGGGCTAGAACAGACAAGATATACAGAGGTATAGATATATTTTAGAGAGATATAGATATATTTCAAAATGTTGATATATTTTTGTATTCTGTCCGTTCTAGCCCTGAAAAAGACCTGCAAAGTTGGGTCGAAACGTTGGCTTTTAATAAAATAGTTTTGCCACTATTTAGTCTTTTTATGACCGTCACCCCAGACCATCTCCTTCCTTAAAAAAAATTATGTTTTCTTTTATTTTGTATTCTAATTTCACATGATACATTATTGCTAGAATGATTTCAAATTTACAAATTTTACAAAAAGTGCATATACCCGACTATTTTAAGCCTTATGTGGATATTAGAAATAGAGTTTGAAAAATTATCTGTCATTACATTGTAAAATTTTAAAAATTATTTATAAAATATGAACTTGTATCTCTTAGAAAGTTAATCTTATACTGTGGGACTTAGTGGAGGTCTCAATGTTGCCTGCCAGGCAAAAAGATAGAAGACGCCTGTTCTACAGAATGTCCAGAAAGGGCTCACGTGGCACAGGTGTAAGTTGCACCTTAAACATTTTTGTGGGGTTTCAGAGAAAATAACTGAATTTTTTATAATTTTAGTTATATTTGTACCAATTTAAAGAGAAGAGCAATAAATTTTCTTGGGAGGGAGCATGGTACACCTCTGCAGTATAGGTTCTTAAATTGTGATTGACAGATCCACAAGTTTCCTGAATGATAGAAGGAATCTATTTCAGGAATCTGGAATCTCCTGTAGTCCTGCCTTGACGTCCACATTTGGGTGGCAAGCCTTGATTCGGAGTTCACTGTGCAAATGTAAATATTATAGATACATAAGTATGAATGTATTTATTTAGTTATTCATCTATACAATTTTATTTCTGAAGAACAAAGTATTTTCCTTTAAGTATATTATTATCCTTATTATTATGTTTTTAAATTTTTATATATTAGAGTGCTGCCAATGGGTAGTTTCTCAACATGTGTTTCATGTCATTATATATTATATTTTAATTATATAATATCCATGTACGAATTTACTAGATGTATTGTTTTTATACAGTTGTAAATATCATATAAATAATAATAAGAAAAAAAAATTATATATATATATATATATATATATATAGTATGAATGGCCCAATTACTTGTTACCCTTCCCTTCAATCTGACAGATTGTATATTATTATACAATAATACTTGTTAAAAAAATATATGTATTCATTTTATGTTTTTATTCTAATATTGTAATAATAATTTTGATATACATACTTGAATGCACAATTCCATTTATTAAAATAACAAGTAAGACATTTTTACAAACATATATTATAGTGTTTATGAGATTATTAAAACTGAGAAACCCCATATTTATAGAATTTGGCATGAGTGGATTAAATAAAATAAAACTAAAGCTATCCCCATCAGATCCTAATCTCTTTTCCATTTTTTTCCTTATCTTCATTTATTTTTTCTCAACAACATTCCTACTTCGTTTCATTTCTTGGTCAAAAACCTCTGAGTCAACTTCAACTAATTAACATTTGTCCTTGATCAGTTTATCTAAAATATCTAGAAAATCCATTGTTATATTCTAACAATTCCATACATTCTACCAATCCTAGGTTTAAAAGCCTTAAGCAACTTTACTTCAGAAACATTATCTCATTATAATATTTCCAATCAATCTATATGTAATAATACAATCAAATTACACAGTACCTTATAATTATTTTTCTATTTTGCTAAAATGTACTTTTAAATCCAAAAGTAGGGAGAGATCAATATGTTACTTAAATTACTGATCAATACCTTTGGAACGTAACACTTACATATACATTATTTTATAATTACGTATTTCCTCCCTCTATTTCCATACCACTAATTCTATGTAATACCATTACTATATTACAGAAAATTATTACTGTTATACAATACTTATTTGGATCAGATTCATAAAACATAACTACAGAATTAACCAAAAAAAAAATAAAAAAATAAATGCTAAAGTTACAAAATTAAAATGCACACATATCAACCAACATAGTTTTATGAAAATAAACAGAAAAATATGGATAAATAAATTTTGGAGTATTAAAGAAATTAATATTGAATACAACTCTCCATAAAATCCTTAATGTTTCATATGTCGCTGATTTGGCCTGAACCAGATATCTATCTTTTTATGATTAACTCCATGATTTCTTTTTATGATTTCCATCAAAACACTTCTTCTTTGCCTTGTTTCCTCTGGATTCCTGATAATCCTTCTAGGCATCTGAAGGAGATGGCTTCCTGATCTTACTCAAAATTATTTAGGGATAGTTACCATTGGGTAGTATTCCAGAAATCTGTTCATGTCGTTATTCATGATTTTTTTACATTTGTTGTGTTTTTATCTATATAAATAAAATAAAGGTTTTGTCTGTACATTGAATTGAATCAACCTGTTTCATGATGTCTTCCCGTTTCATACATTACTGACACCAAATCCACTTTTAAAAATTTTTTGTCTGTCTATATGTCCGCATTGTCCAACTGACCGAAATTTTGTCAGGGGTAATCGCAGCAATGGCTAGTGGTAGACTTTTGAAATTTTGACGTTACATTTAGGTTTGCTTGACTTAAATGAAAATTGGCTTTAAATGGAAACAAAATATTTAACAGAACCAAAGTTATGAATTCTTGATTAATTTGTCTGGATATACTGGTTAGGCCACTAGCGGATCCAGGATTTAATTTTGAGGGGGCTTCAGCCTGAAATTTTTTTTTTCGTGAATATACCGATAATTATTTTGGAAAAAAGAAAGATACTAACTACCTACATGATTAAGTGAACCTTGAAATCCTATAAAATGTAATTACACGTATAATAATGCTTTAATAGATAATTTTTAAATATTTTTTTCCATAAAACATGGTTACATTATACCATTTGGGGGGGCTTCAGCCACAAATCTCCCCCTCCCCATAGATACCTGTGTGTTAGGCAGTTACTTACTTCGATTCTCATCCTAACCTACTCTACGGCGAGACACATTTAAAAGTTGTTCTATTCATCTGATGGGAAAAATTATCACAACTCAACGGGAAGAATCCGAAATTCCGAACATCTGTAACGCGTTGTCGCTTAAAACATACTCATTTTTCACCTTTGTCCGATCTTTAAGGTGTCATTCGATTCAACTTCCCGAACTTAACAAATGTTGTCGTATACATTTTTAGGATTAACCAAACGGATTAGCTGGAAACCGGGGGGGGGGGAGGGGGGGAGGGGAACTCCTAAAAATGTCATCCCGCCCGCCACAATATTCAGATGAAGTTCTAATTTTACACGGATGTAGGTGACTCAATGTCCAATGTTATTTTTCCAGCGATAAACTCAGCAGAGCTTAAAGAAGTGGAGAGCCTACAACTCTTTTTGATTATTTCCATCGACTCCACTATTTCCTGGCTTCATCATAAATAGAAATTAAACACTTAAAAAAAAATTAATGGATCGGTGGTGGTCGGATTTAGTCGAGTGGCACCTAAACAAATAGCCGAATAACAAAGTTTTTATTATGACTATTGCGAAACCTTGACTTCCTTGATAAAAAAATTCAAAATATTCCCTCCCCTCTCCACCCAATTTTATGAAATAAATTTGGATCCCTCTCCTCCCCCCATAATACAAAATCCATCTAAAAAAAAAAAAAGATTCTCAAATTTTAACTATACACTCCTCAAAGACGGATATATCAGGTAGTATTTAATGAAGTTGTAAGCACCTTTTGAGGTTGTGATCCTCAATCTTCTTACTTACTATTTATGGAGTGCTACCATTGGGCATTGATTTCTTCACATTTTCTGGATGTATTTATGTAATACAAATGTAAATTTAAATAAATAATAATATGCAACTCTCACCGCTTCCTTAGTCAATTCGCTAGTATGCGCAGTAGCGAGGAGCATGGTTAGTGACCAGATGAAGTTAGTGGCTGAAGGAAATACAATGGATAAGATATGTGGATAGTGGCTGAACCTGACGAGATTATAAATTACGTAAAAAGAGTCCACCGTCAGGATCAAGAACAACCTGAACATCCCAAACAACAATTGTTTGGAATACAGCTCGTTGACATCGTGGCACAGTTCGACCAGTTGCCAATGCTCCTCCACCTGATTCAAAAGAGTGGACTCTGTGTCTCCAATAGAGCTTGTCAATGTTAGAAACTGGCCTTTTAGGAAGTCTAGAAAATAAACGAACTGCATCAGGATTGTGTACATAATTAAGTAAATGAACGTGATGATAAAAAAAGACCAATAAATCGGATACTGAAGGAAGAGTCTTGTGTAGTTGTATACATCTACGAGGAATATAATAAACGTAATGACTGACCAAAAAATAACATTAATAGAAACATGTTTGCAATTTTTCTTATATAAATATCCAATACATTCGAGAAAGTTGTTAATTGGTTCTTTCTTAAATGTGAAAGCAGTAACATGGATGCCTATAGTGATGATATCTACAGAAGAACTAAATGCAATAAGTGCCATGGTATATGTATCGAACAGATTGAAACTCAAGAGAGACCTAACGGAAATTATCTCAACCAAAACAAAGCAGACATAAGCGATGTTTGAATACAGTTTCCAAGTGTCGCATATCTGCCAGTAATCTTTGTGAGGAAAGAGGAATATGAATTTGGAGAAAAGCAAGAATGGTTTGAGCAGAATGAAGTGTAAAGCCATTACGATATGTTAGACGGAAATGGTGATTTGACAGTTTATAAGGTAAGATATTATTGACCGAATTTTATGGTCTGACACCCAAGTGGAGAGTAAATAATGTTAAGAAGACAGGTCTGCTATAGCATTTGTAAATAGTTGGTTGATAGATATTGACGCATCACTTTTATATTTCGAATAATTTGATTTGAAGAAACATTATTTGACTTAACTTCAACCATATTATATAGAAAATGATTCCTAGACATTTTTTTTTTTTTTAAAGAAAAACTCTTCAGGCGCACTTAGCAGTTTAATATATGAGCATTGAATGACAGTGAGGGCGTTGTACAATTGGACTTCAAATCAAGTTCAAGCTTGAACTGCAGTTAACCATGAAAATCATGAAGGATTTGAATGAAACCGTCACACTCAGCTATGTAACATTCATTCCGATGAAGTCAGCTCGAGTCAACTAATTTTACATTTGTTATATTTATACTTTTTTCATTAATATAGTATGTTAGTAATAAAATATAATATTTTCGATCTCTACCGCTTATTCTTTTTTATTTTCATTATAATTTTATAATGGCTAAATTTAATCTGAGAGTATTTGATCGAATCTCTATGATTTGATCTGTATCAGTTATTCTTAATATAATTCTTAAAATTAATGAAAAAATATATATTTTTTTCATCGAACAATGTAAACAAGTATCGATGGTGTTTAGAGTATCATTATCAATGATGTTTAAAAATTTATATTAATAAAAATTAAATAAAATGTTTAATATTCTATTAGAACTATTGTAAAGTGAATATTTATAATTGATAAACGTTACATTTTTACACTACTTTTTTTTGTTATTTCATATATATTTTTTTCTGTTGGCATTACTGACCATGTAGATCTTTTATCACCTTGACAAGCTTGCTCTGTCTCTGCCTGTCTTGGGTTATTTTTTTCCACTTGTCTGCACGCAGCTCTGTTGATTCTGTCTATCCATCTTCTTTTTGCCCTCCACGTGTTCTTTTGCCTTTTATTGAGGCATTCATTGTTACGTAGAGACTTCCAGATGGATTGCTACGGACTACATACCCCACCCATCTTAACCTCCGTGCCTTAATATCATAGGATATTGATTGACCAGTTTCTGTAAGCAGTTCTTTATAGGTCTTTTTTATCCATGTGTTAGTACTCTGATCCCAGATCGCTCCGGTTATCGTGCGGGGGATTTTCCTCTCAAATCTTTAAACAAAAATTTTTAGGGTCCTGGTTAGAGTCCAAGTCTCACAGCCACATATCAGAAATGGCTTTATCATAGTATAGTACACTCTTAATTTGAGATCTCATGAGATTTGTTGGGATTTCAATATTTTTTGAAGTAAGAAGAAAGCTCTGTTTGCGCTAGTTATACGATGGTCTATTTCTGCCCGTTTGTCCTTCATTGAGGTTATTGTGGAACCAAGATATTTGAATTTTTCTACTCTCGATACTTGAATGATTTTCCTTCTATTCAGATCCTCTTATTGCGGTTGAATTTTCGGCTTATTATCATGCATTTTGTTTTGTCTTCATTTACTGGTAGGCCGATCTGCTCTGCCTCTCTTATCGGAGCTGTAGCGAGTTTCTTAATGTCCTCTTGATTACTTCCAAGGACAGCTATATCTATAACAAATATATTTATAACATATTAATGTATTACAACTATATTTTGTGTTATTATCGTGTTTTTTTAAATAAACAAAATTAAAATAACTATTATATATAGTGATATAGACATATCAAATAACTATAATATCAGATAAATATAAATAGGTATCTGAAATTATGCGTTTCAAAAGGTCTTTATCATTATCGAAGTTAATTTATTGTCAAATTTAAACTTCACAGGTTTAAACAAAGATACCGGAATTTTGTATATTTTCGTGAAAACTTTCTGATTTTGACGTCATATTCGTGTTCCTTGGCCTTGAAAACATAAGGTTGCTGAATATTAAGTTAATCCGACGTCATTAACAAGTTGAAGGCCCATTGTCCACGAAAAAATTCCTTTCGTCCCCCTGTGCGGCGCCTGTGGTCTGTGATTGTTAAAGCTAGAAGTCTGGAACAATCATGTCTCCCAAATTATCTGAAAATCTATTGCAACCCTAAAACAGCTCCTGAGATTTCGTGATTCTGTGCCCCTAAAAAGTCGCCAACTCCTAGTTTCCTCACTCATCTTTCCTCACTTCGATTATGTCTGCCTGTGTAAGGTGGACTGTCAGGTGGGCTTGAGATCAGGCTGAAAAGATTAATGAATTGTTACATTCGATTCATCTTTGGAGTCCTCTGGACCTCTCACGTCTGCAGTTGGTATGCTGAGTTGAAGTGGCTCTATCTAGATTTCCGGCGGCAATATTTTCTAGGTGTATTCCTTTTCCTAACCTTTACAACCAAAAAGCCATCTTACCTTCTTCATTTGTTTTCTCCTTGTTCCTCTCTTCATTCGTTTTACACGAGATCCCAGTCAATAAACCTGCTTGTTCCTTCTCATATAACCGTTTTCTTTAAAAATCCTTTATCATATATTTTATCGTTTTTTTTTTAGAATTCTCTTCCTATCTCAATATGCAAATCCTTTTCCTTAATCTCATTTAAAGAACATTAATTCTTCCACCTCCTTAACAATCGATCTTCCGAATACATGCAAGAATAAAATTTTGTTTTAAAGAGCTGTCACTTTCGTTTGACTGTTATGTTTCTGTTACTTACATATCATCAATATTGTTAATCGGAACAAATATGTCAACACTTGCTTACTATTTATGGAGTGCTGCCCATTGAGCAGTACCTCTATAAATCTGTTCACGTCATTATTGATTTTTTCAAAAAAATTTCTGAATGTATTTATTTAATACAGTTGAAAATTTCAATAGATGAATGTATATATAACTCACCGCTTCCTTGGTCAGTTCGCATGTGTTCGCAGTAGCCAGTAGCATGCTTAGTGACCAGGTAAAGTTGGTAGCAGAGGGAAATACAAAGGATAAGACTTGTGGATAGTTGCTGAACCTGACGAGATTATAAATTACGTAAAAAGAATCCACAATCAGGGTCAAGAACAACCTGAAAATCCCAAACAACAATTGTTTGGAATACAGCTCGTTGACATCGTGGCACAGTTCGATCAGTTGCCAATGCTCCTCCACCTGATTAAGAAGAGTGGACTCTGTATCTCCAATAGAGCTTGTCAGTGTTAGAAGTTGGCCTTTTAGGAAGTCTAGAAAATAAACGAACTGCATCAGGATTGTGTACATAATTAAGTAAATGGACGTGATGACAACTAAAGACCAAAAAACCGGATATTGAAGGAAGAGTCTTGTGTAGTTGTATACATCTACGAGGAATATAATAAACGTAACGACTGACCAAACAATAACATTAATAGAAACATGTTTGCAATTTTTCTTATATAAATATCCAATACATTCGAGAAAATTGTTAATTGGTTTCTTCTTAAATGTGAAAGCAGTAACGTGGGTGCCTATAGTGATGATATCTACAGAAGAACTAAATGCAATAAGTGCCATGGTATATGTATTGAACAGATTGAAACTCAAGAGAGACCTAATGGATATTATCTCAACAAAAACAAAGCAGACGTAAGCGATGATTGAATACATTTTCCAAGTGTCGCATATCTCCCAATAATCTTTGTGAGGAAAGAGGAACATGAATTTGGAGAAAAACAAGAATGGTTTGAGCAGAATGAAGTGTAAAGCCATTACGATGTGTTAGACGGGAATGGTGATTTGACAGTTTATAAGGTAAAATATTATTGACCGGATTTTATGGTTTGACACCCAAGTGGAGAGTAAATAATGTTAAGAAGACAGGCCTGCCATAGCATTTGTAAATAGTTGGTTGATAGATATTGACGCATCAGTTTTATATTTCGAATAATGTGATTAGAAAAAACATTATTTGACATAATTTCAACCATATTATAGAGAAAATGATTTCTACACATCTTTTGAAAAGAAAAACTCTTCATGCGCACTTAGCACTTTAATATATGAGCAAAGTAGAAAAATTCCTCTCCTCACCAATTCCACTTTCCCTACCACCAAAAGCAATTCATCCTTCTGAGGTCAAATATCATTTACAAAAATTATCTTCCCGCAAATCTCCTGGATATGACCTTCTAACCCCACAGATCCTTCATCAACTACCACCCCAAGCGTCATATTCCTCACATATGTATACAACTGCATCCTAAGAACTACCCATTTTCCTCTCTTATGGAAACATCCCACCATCGTCCTTGAAACCAGCCAAACCTTCCAATAACACATCATCCTAAAGACCAATCAGCCTACTTCCCCCCTCCCCCTTAAAAAATATTTGAAAAAATCCTATTAAAAAGAATCCTACCCATAATACAATCACAAAACCTTCCTACCAATCAATTTGGATTTCGTTTCCAGCATTCCAACGTTCAACAAGCACTTCGAGTTGTTGGCCACATATCCTCAGCCTTAGAAAGCAAAGAGTATTGCTCGGGAGCATTCCTGGACATTGAGCAAGCTTTCGACCGCGTATGGCACACCGGACTACTCTTCAAGCTCAAAACCCACCTACCCCAGTCCTTATATCTAATACTCCGATCCTACCTCTCTGACCGCTCCTTTCGAGTTCGTTGTGGTACAAAAGTCTCCAACTGCCATTCAATAGAGGCGGGAGTTCCTCAAGACAGCGTTTTGGGTCCCGTCCTCTACAGTCTGTTTACCGCTGATATTCCTACTCACCCCGAAACCCTCCTCGCAACATTCGCTGATGACACAGCTATCCTATCTTCCAATGTAGATCCTAAAACAGCATCCTCAAACCTACAAAGTCACCTTTCTCTTATTGAACATTGGTGTAATAAGTGGCGTATCCAAGTAAATAAATCCAAATCCAAACACATCACTTTTACCTTTCGGCGCCAGTCCTGTCCACCAGTCTACTTCAAATCCATACCACTTCCTCTTTCAGACATTGTCCAGTATCTTGGCTTTCTTCTAGATAAAAGACTAACGTGGAACCCACATACCAGACTTAAAAGACAATAACTAAACAGACGATTCGGACAGCTATATAGACTGATGAATAGAAAATCTCAACTTTCAGTCGACAACAAACTACTAATCTACAAGACAATCCTGAAACCTATCTGGACCTACTGACTAGAGCTTTGGGCATCAACAAAACCTTCCAACATTAAGTGCATTCAATCCTGTCAGTCTAAAGTCCTCCGAACAATAGTCGATGCTCCCTTCTATGTATCCAACAAAACCCTCCATAATGACCTTCAAATCCCCATTTGTTATTGAACTAATCCCAGACAAATTCTCCAAATTTCACCAGAAACTCATTTATCATCCAAATCCTGTAGCACAATCGCTATCTTGCTCCATCCATCCCTACAATACTCCGATAAGGTTAAAACGGCAGTGGCCCAGCGACCTTTTGTAAATAGGTATATATTGGAGTACTGGCAATGGCCAGATTCTCCACTCAAGTCCTGAGCGTCTGTTGCTCTAGTGCTCTCCATCAGTCTCCACTGGCTTGCAATACCAGTGACGCGGTTTTGAGAGAAGCACTGGGATCTCATGGGGTCCTGCCTTGGCTTCCACATTTAGGGGACAAAGCATGACTCTGAATCCTCTGGGCGAATGTAAATATTGTATATAGGTGTGAATGTTAGAGGAAGGGGTGGCCGAATGGGCTAAAGCGTGTGCACAGCACCGCGATTTGCCTGGCAGCCGAATTACAGATTTGAGAAGATTCAAAAAAAGTACGAGTTCGCGTCCCGGTGCCGGGGGGATTTTAAAATTTCCTTGATTGAACTTCAGTTAACCATGAAAGTCATGAATGATTGACTGTAGTAGTTCTAGCTTGAACTGTAATTGTACAACTGGCCCTATGTAACGTTCATTCGGATAAAGTCAGTTCGAGTCAACTAATTTTACATTTGATTTAAAATATCTCAAAAACTAAAATTTGGACCTCCATACTGTAAGTGAGGGAAATGTTCATCATTTCGTCCTCTTTGTAAAGAGCTATTGTCAAAATTGCATTTTTCCTTTTTATTCAGATTTCCGGTGGCAATATTTCCTAGATTTATTCCTTTTTTTTAACCAAAAAGCCATCTTACCTTCTTGATTTGTTTGCTGGCGAAGACTTATCCAAGTTTCATTGAAATCGTTGAAGCATCCAAGTATCATTGAAATCGTTGAAGCCGTATTGGCGCTACAGTATAAAGCGAATCAAGTTTTTCGGCCCCCATTTCGAAAGACAAGGCTTCATGATAATGAAACGTATACAAAAACACTTCTAAATATTACTGTGACGTTGTATAAAAAATTAAAAGAAATCTGTGAAGAACTTTCGGAGATTAGCCGTTTTGAACAAAATTTATTTTACATACTATTTTTTTTAAAACTTATTTATTGGAAAATATTACAATCTGTCTCAGGGACCACCGTTGCCCGGCAACCTGATCTATAAATCAAAGATATAAAAATAGTAACGAGTTCGCGTCCCGGTGCCGGTGGAGTCTTTTAAATCCTCGCCCACACCCCTTGGCCCGGGAAAATCCCGTATAGGCTTAACGGCGAGGAAGGGAAGGACCAAAAAAAAAAAAAAAATCTGTCTCAGGGACATTTATAATAGTGGCATGCTATTTAATATTTTTATTTATTGATAACACTAAAGCTCGTCTATATATATTAAACAAAAAAAGAAGGAAGAAAATCGGTTGAATAATAGAGGCGTAAAAGAGGCTGAAACGTTTTGTGTTTGGCTATTTATATAATGGTTATAAGGTTAGATTATTATGAGGTTAAATGATTATTGACTGTTAGCTAACAATTTTCTTATTTTTTATATTGCGACTAAAGTTTATTTTTATTCTTTTCAAAGTTAGGAATGTTTTGCTCTCGAGCACAGGCGAATTAGTTTTTTGTTGTGGTTAACCAATGGTGGTGTGGTCAGCAGCCTCTAAAACGCCGACGCAAACCCTTAAAGGATCGATGTCCTTTCAAAACTTTACCCGGAAGCGCCGATGTTCTGTGAGGAACTGCGAAACTCAGAAATTCGGAAGAACCCACTTCGCTTCTAACGCGGTCTGACTGTAAGGAAGTTCATACTTAAGGTACTATTTCGCTGTTGTTGCGTAGCTGTTTCGCTGAAACTGCTCACTGTGGTTGTTATAACCTGCCTATAACCTTCGAACATTTCGTTCTATCTTCGAAGATAAAAAAACGGACTTACTATCTCTTAAGGGGACCCTACACGGTAATTCATGAATGAACGTCACAAGAAGTTCCAAGATTGCCCGCTATCGCTTTGATCATGAAGACTCTTACACGTTCAATCATTACTGATCATTACTTATGTGAAGTTTCCACTTTTTTTTCTCTCCAATTTATTGTCTACTTGACTTTTTAAAGAAAAAATAGTTCAAAATGGTTAATAATAACATAGACTTATAGTTAATAATAACAACTATCTACTTTTATGAAATTATTTACTTAATAACGACACTTAGGTAAACTAACCTATCTAGTAGTAAGGTTAGTCTCATAGAAAACCTAACCTAACCTATCACTTCTCGTGAATGAACCTTTGATTTCCGGATGTTCGGAAATCCGCAGCGCACCACCATCAGTACTTCATTCACTACCTTACACGACAATTCGGAACGTCATTAGTGCAATTCCGATTGACCGTGTAGGGTCCCCTTTACAACCGTTGTTTTATTATTTATTTGATGTAGTTTGGATTTAAGTATATTTGAATTTCGCTGTAAAATTTTGTTGGTGGAATAAATAAATAATCTAGTTACTTCAATCTTAAAAAAATAATTTACTATTGGGTTTTTAAGTTTTAAATAATATTTCTTATAACTTTGCCAGACTTGAAAGAAACATAGGAAATAAAACGTATGTATAACAACGTGACTGTTATCATCAAAACAATGCTCTGATATGATAACATAACCTAGAACTTGTAAATAACCAAATAAAGTTAAGTGTTAATAATTAGTTTTGGCAAGAATAGGCGAATAGCCTTCCGCTTTTTAATCGGGGATTTAGGTTATTTACACTCGTGATTATTAAAACAAAACCCCGGCGCTGAATATAGATTTTTTGAGGGTGTCGTTGGAATATTCGGGTATCTTTTGTGACACGGAGTGACAAGAAACAATAAGAACATATATATAATGTGGGACTATATATATCAAAGTAAACACACTTTGAATGAATTGACTGACCTTGTTTATTATTCTTCAATCGTGAGGCATATAGGACCACTAAATAAAAGGACTATTCACTCCTGTCTAATAAAACAATTTATTTTAACAACTGATAATAAATGAATCTATTGAAGCCTTATAACTGTAGGCTTGATATTCTTAGTCTTCAATGTCCTGCCTCTCTCATCTCAGGTAACGTCTCCTCGTCTTCCTGTCCAGGCCTCAAGTGCTGTTCTCGGCGTCCTTCTGCCAGCTGTTGCTACCTGCTCTGACGTTTTTCCAGTGTCCTTCTTTATCTATTGTTTATCGATATTTGTCCACTGCATAATTGAGTACTATTCATCGTGCCACCTCACATTCCTATATATTATATATTCCTTCTCATTCCCTCACCCAATGTCACATAAAGGAGTAAATACAGGGGAGATGTCTACTACAAACTGCCGAATCACTAACAGCTCCACTGCTTCAGGAAAGGCCAGATAGGAGCTGATTAGATATGACCTTTAAGTTATCAACTTTTGAGTTTGTAATCCTCAATCTTCTTACTTACTATTGATGTAGTGCTACCCAATGGGTAGTACCTCAACAATTCTGTTCACGCCATTATTGATTTGTTCGCATTTTCTGGATCTATTTATTTAATACAGTTGTAAATTTCAATAAATAATTAAATGTATATATATAACTCACCGCTTCCTTTGTCAATTCGCAAGTATGCGCAGTAGCGAGAAGCACGGCTAGTGACCATGTGAAGTCGGTGGCTGAGGGCAATACAATCTTTAAGATTTGTGGATTGTTGCTGAATCTGACGAGATTATGAATTACGAAAAAAGCGTCTAAAGTCAGGAATAAGAACAACCTGAACATCCCAAACAACAATTGTTTGGAATACAGCTCGTTGACATCGTGGCACAGTTCTACCAGTTGCCAATGCTCCTCCACCTGACTCAAAAGAGTGGACTCTGTATCTCCAATAGAGCTTGTCAATGTTAGAAACTGGCCTTTTAGGAAGTCTAGAAAATAAACGAACTGCATCAGGATTGTGTACGTAATTAAGTAAATGAACGCGATGACTATAGGACACCAATTATCCCGAGATTGAAGGAAGGCTGTTGTGTAGTTGTATAAATCTGTCAGAAATATAACAAGCATAATGACTGACCAAAAAATGACATTAATTGAAACATGTTTGCAATTTTTCTTATATAAATATCCAATACATTCCAGAAAATTGTTAATTGGTTCCTTCTTTAACGTGAAAGCAGTAACGTGGGTGCCTATGGTGATGATATCTAAAGAAGAACTAAATGCAATAAGTGCCGTAGTGTATGTATTGGACAGATCGAAACCCAAGAGAGACCTAATGAAAATTACCACGACCATAATAAAGCAAATGTAAGCGATGATTGAATACATTTTCCAACTGTCGCATATTTCCCAATAATCTTTGTGAGGAAAGAGGAACATGAATTTGGAGAAAAACAAGAATGGTTTGAGCAGAATGAAGTGTAAAGCCATTGCGATGTGTTAGACGGGAATGGTGATTTGACAGTTTATAAGGTAAGATATTATTGACCGGATTTTAAGCTGTGACATCCAAGTGGAGAGTAAATAATGTTAAGAAGACAGGTCTGCCATAGCACTTGTAAATAGTTGGTTGGTAGATATTGACGCATCAGTTTTATATTTCGCATAATGTGATTAGAAGAAACATTATTTAACTATTATATAGAAAATGATTCCTAAACATTTTTTGAAAAGAAAAACTCTTCAGGCGCACTTAGCACTTTAATATATGAGCATTGAATGACATTGCGTGCCAGTTGTACAATTGTACTTCAAATCAAGTTCAAGCTTGAACTTGGCTTGAACTGTAATTATACAACTGGCCCTATGTAACGTTCATTCGGATAAAGTCTGCTCGAGTCAACTATTTTTATATTTGATTTAAAATATCTCAAAAACTAAAATTTGGACCTCTATACTGTTAGCTAGAGAAATGTTCATAATTTCTTCCTCTTTGTAAAGAGCTGTTATTCGAAATTGCATTATGGCGATTTATCCAGATTTCCGGCGACAATATTTCCTAGATTTATTCCTTTTCATAACCAAAAACCCATCTTACCTCCTTGATTTCTATGGTCCTTGTTCCTCTGTTCATTCGTTTAACACAAGATCCCAGTCAATAAACCTGTTTGTTCCTTTTCATAGAACCGTTTCCTTTAAAAAAAACCTTTATCATATGTGCTATCCTTTTTTGGAATTCTTTTTCTATCTCAACACGCAAATCCTCTTCCTTATTCTCGTTTAAACAACATTTATTCTTGCACCTCCTTAACAATACATGTAAGAATATAATTTCGTATTAAAGAGGTCTTACTCTCGTTTGAATGCTATGTTACTGTTACTTACATATCATCAATATTGTTAATTAGAAGCAATATGTGAACACACTCATTTATATTTATGTACAAATCAATATGTTTACCCGTATTTAATATATTTTAATTATAAGTGTTGGGACCAGGGGTACTTCAAAATCGAAGTACAAATCTTTTCCCGGTGAGTTTCTTCAAAGATGGGGAAAATTAGAGTAAAATCAAATTGTGATGGAGAAGGAAAAAACAGAGTAAATATGAGACCTGTAAAACATGAAAAATTCATGCACATCAAAACATTAAAACGTTGGCAAAAATAAAAAAAAATTGTTTTTTTTTTTATATTTCTTAATGACATTTACAACTGTATTACATAAATAGATCTAGTAAATTTGGACATAATAGATATAATGACATGAATACACTTGCTGAGTAACTACCCAATGGTAGCACTCTAATGAAATGACTACATTAGGAGATCACGGGGCCATCTTCTTTTCAGATGCCTCGGAGGGTTATCAGGAATTGAATAGGAAGCAAGGTTAGAAACGAGAAGGTTGGGATGATTCTGAAGTCTATTATGGAAGGATAGGTATCTGGATTATGCCAGATCTGAAACATAAAGAACATTAAGATCTTTATGGATAATTTTATTAGTGACAAAGTAAGGAGGATTGAGGATTTTACGAAGGATTTTGAATTGTAAGGATTGGATACGAGAGAAATTCGATGGTTTAGTGAAGCCCCAAAGCTCAACTCCGTAAGTCCAAATAGGCCTTATTATAGTCAAGTATATGAGTCTTTTGTAATTAATGGGAAGCTTAGAGCGTTTGTCTAGTAAGTGCTGAAGTAATTGGAAACGTCGAGCGGTTTCTTGTCAATAACAAAATTTAAATAAGACTGCTTCCTGAATATTTATCACCCAAAACATTAAATATAAAAATATTCAATTAATTAAATATGTTAAGATAAATAAAAAATCCCCTTCTAAATGCTTACAATATTTATTGAGATAAAAAAATATATACATTAGTTAAATAAACAATGGAAAAAGATTATTGAAATGCACTGAAATAAAATGAAACATAAAATATAATGTTCAGTGAAAATAAAACCAAATTAACCTTTAATAACAAAATATCAACCTCCAAAATTATAGAGAAAAAAAATAACTTTCCATAAGAAAACAACTAATATAGCCTAGAAAAAGATTAAAGTAATTTACCGTCTTTCGTGACGGTGGAGAATAAAAAAAAAAAAACGAGCCAAGTTGGAGGTTCTGCTTCCAACCAGGTTACCTTCTATGATGTTCATTAGCTGTCAAAGCAGTCGATGGTGGAGGGATCGATATGCTTATCGATCCTGATCAATGACTCGCGATGATTCATACAGCTGGGATCTTCAAAATGGCGCAGGTGAGGTGAGATGAGACGAGACGAGCCTGGCGCTGTTGAAAATGGTGGGGGTAGACGTCAACTACATGGATCCAATACAAACGAAGACGGGCTCCAGACTGACGACCCGGCAGTATTTTGTTGTCTTGATCTCTAAGACTGGGTATTACTGCCGGGCTGGTACATGTATAAATGCGATAACACATCGCAAACAAAGCCAAATATACAAATAATATAAACTTAAATACATTTCTAGAACTATTGTATCTTAGCTGTTACGAAACACAATAAATAAACATTACATTATTAACATTTAAAAGGGGTTAATGGTGAAAAAAAATAAACGACAGAAAATAAAGAAAGGAAAATAAAATACGTAGATTCGGGAGTTAACAATAAGGTTGGCTTATTATGTGGGTAGATGATTATGTTATGTTAGCAAACATTTTTTTTATTTTGCCAGACTAAATGTCCCAGAATTAAATTTATTTTTCTTTCTTTCAAAGCTAGGAAAGCTTTGACACGTTTTGCTCACAGGCAGAGGCGGAGTAGCTTTTGTTGTGGTTAACCAATGGTGGTGTGGTCATCAGGCTCTAGAACGCCGACGCAAACCCTTAGAGGATCGATGTTCTTTCAAAACTTTACCCGGAAGCGCCGATGTTCTGTGAGGATCTGCGAATCTCAGTAATTCGGAAGAACCCACTTCGCTTCTAATGCGGTCGGATGGTAAGGAAGTTCATACTTAAGGTGCTATTTCGCTGTTGTTGCGTAGTTGTTTCACTGAAACTGCTCAGTAGGGTTCTTATAACCTGCCTATAACCTTCGAACATTTCGTTTTATCTTCGAAGATAAAAAAACGGACTTACTATCTCTTACAACCGTTTTTTTTTTTTATTACTTTATATTTATATTTAAATTTTTATTCTTTTATTTATTTAATATAGTTCGGATTTAAGTATGTTTGAATTTCGCTGTAAAATTTTGTTGGTGGAATAAATAAATAATCTGGTTACTTCAATCTTAAAAAAATATTTTACTATTGCGTTTTTAAGTTTTAAATAATATTTCTTATAATTTTGCCAGACTTTGAAAGAAACATAGGAAATAAAACGTATCAACGGGACTGTTATCAAAACAATGCTCTGATATGATAACATAACCTATAACCGCCAACAGCTCCACTGCTTCAGAAGCGGTCAGATAGGAGCGGCTTAGATATGACGTCATACCTAGACTGCCGAGCAGCGCCAACGAAATAAGTTCTTTTCTTTTCCACTAAAGCAGTAGTCAACCCTCAAGCGGTCGCTGCCGTGGGCAGCGCCAACGAAATAGTATCTTTAAGTTAGCACCGTTTGAGGTTGTAATCCACAATCTGCTTACTTACAATTTATGGAGGCTGCCCAATGGGTTATACCTTTACAATTCTGTTCACGCCATTATTGATTTGTTCACATTTTCTGGATGTATTTATTTAATACAATTGTGAATTTCAATAAATGATTAAATGTATATATAACTCACCGCTTCCTTTGTCAATTCGCAAGTATGCCCGGTAGCGAGGAGCATGGTTAGTGACCAGATGAAGTTAGTGGCTGAAGGATATACAATCTTTAAGATTTGTGGATGGTTGCTGAACCTGACAAGATTATAAATTAAGAAAAAAGAGTCCGCAGTCAGGACTAAGAACAACCTGAACATCCCAAACAACAATTGTTTGGAATACAGCTCGTTGACATCGTGGCACAGTTCGACCAATTGCCAATGCTCCTCCACCTGATTCAAAAGAGTGGACTCTGTGTCTCCAATAGAGCTTGTCAATGTTAGAAACTGCCCTTTTAAGAAGTCTAGAAAATAAACGATCTGCATCAGGATTGTGTACATAATTAAGTAAATGAACGCGATGACTATAGGACACCAATTATCCAGAGATTGAAGGAAGGCTGTTGTGTAGTTGTATAAATGTGTCAGAAATATAACAAGCATAATGACTGACCAAAAAATGACATTAATTGAAACATGTTTGCAATTTTTCTTATATAAATATCCAATACATTCGAGAAAATTGTTAATTGGTTCCTTCTTTAATGTGAAAGCAGCAACGTGGGTGCCTATGGTGATGATATCTAAAGAACAACTAAATGCAAAAAGTACCGCAGTGTATGTTTTGAACAGATTCAAACTCAAAAGATATGTAACAGTAATTATCTCAACCGAAACAAAGCAGACGTAAGCGATGTTTGAATACAGTTTCCAACTGTCGCATATCTGCCAGTAATTTTTGTGAGGAAAGAGGAACATGAATTTGGAAAACAGCAAGAATGGTTTGAGCAGAATGAAGTGTAAAGCCATTACGATGTGGTCTGACTTAAATGATTACTTCGCGGTCTAAAACATACGATATTATTGATCGAATTTTACATGACACTCAAGTGTAGAGTAAATAATGTTAAGAAGATATGTCTGTCATAGCACTTGTAAATAGTTGGTTGATGGATATTGACGCGTAACTTCTATATATATCTCGTAAAAAATAATAATTAGGAAAACCACTCGACTTACTTACTTCAACCATATTTTACTGCTTCTTGTGGGGGATTAGGACGTAATTGGATCTTTTGGTGGTTTTTGCCAACCTCTGACGGCTACCTAAAGGTTACTTCGGAGTTCTTACCTTACAAAGGAGGGGTTTTCTAGACATTCACGTTCAAAATCGGCTATCACATCCTCTCAACCATTTTTTTTAGAAAGTGGTTCGTAAACTTTTTTTGTCATTTTTATTCACCCTTTTCTGCCTTCCAGCACCACAGATTGTGACAACATTAATATATTACGCTGGTTATAAATAAATGTTAATATCACCAATCAGTTTCTGCTTTCATATTAATTTGCTATTTTTCTCGAGGAAATCTTCTCTTATATAGTTATACCATAGTTATGTGTACCCTTTATCCGGTGGCCTTCTAAGAGTGGATCAAAATAGGCTGGTCTTTGAACCATAATCAGAGTGGAAAGGTGAAGATTTATTTCGTGCCGGGTCCGCGGAATACTGGATCGAGCATTCTTCACAAAATTTGGAATGCACATTCTTATATGAGAGCCTTTCAATTGGCAGAATGACTAACTCCAATTTCAAATTTTTTTATTATTAATTTTAGTGATATTTCTGGTGGGAAAAACTATACCTTTATTCACAATTCTATATTTCAACACTGCAATGAGATAATCTGGGATCAACTTACTCACTGTCAGATATCATAAATTTTCAAACTAGAAATATCATTAAAATGACTTTATTAAAAAATTTTGAAATTGGGACTAGTCATTCTGTGAACTGAAAAGGTCATGTATGTATGTATAAATATATATATATATATATATATATATATATATATATATATATATATATATATATATACACATACATACATGACCTTTTCAGTTCACAGAATGACTAGTAAAATATATATATATTGTAACCAAGATTAAGGAAGCAGTGAAAAAAAAAAACTATACTCTCTTTATGTTTTACATTTTATTCTAAGATTCCCATTTTAACACTGATGTCACCCTTTTTGATTATGCCTACTTCATCATTCCACACTTTGTAACGGTTATTATTATTTATCTCTTAGTTCTTACTATTGTCATTATTCTAACAATTTCATTTTACTTTATATTTATTTATTTTTTTTATAATTTTTAATTTTTTTATTTTATTTTTTACCATCATTACTTATGTTTCTCATACCTTGTTATCTGGTTATTTTCTTAGCCCTGATGAAGGCCTGAACTTCAGGTCGAAACGTCGGCATATGTAAATATAAATATTATCATTTATTTTTGACTGACCACCCCAACTATTCTTCTCTACATTATCCACGACAGTCAACCATTTACCAATTATACTCTCTTTTGTTTCCTGAGTCAGATTACTAATTGATATTTTAGCATGTGCATATGCTCTTACATCTTATATCTGTTGTATCTTGACTATCTTTTCTAGATGTTTAGATGTGGCATGCCATAATATTGTATATAGAATAAGTATCTTTTTTTGTTATTTGTATTATCTTTATCTTAAATATCTTCCTTTTTATCACTTACGGCAGTTCGAACTAAGAACAATAAAAAAAAGAAAGAAAGGTTCGGAATGAAACACGTGGTTGCTCAAATAAGACTGACTTTATTCTCTCCGTAATGCTATATATATAGCATTACGGTTTGTTTACAATTGTTGAATAGGATTAGTTGATATAACAACTTACATCTAACCATAACTTATCTTTAATTGTATATAGTAATTATGTTTGAATTCCCTCTTTTTCCTTGTATTTTATTTCTTTTTATTGTACATAGTATTAATTCTGTAAATATTTCTTTCTGTAAATAGATCTGTTAACCTTTTTGCTTCTTTATAAAAATATCCAACCTAACCCCTAACCCCTTCTCACCTGAGCTAGCATGGTAGAATAAATATTTAATGATGGCCAAATAATGAGTAAGTACTTTATGTTTTCTAGATTAATATCTTTAGAGATGAAAGGCTGGTAAGCCAGACGCCCAATAAATAAAGATTTTGATATAAAATTATATT
Source organism: Nezara viridula (assembly GCA_928085145.1). Taxonomy (NCBI): domain Eukaryota; kingdom Metazoa; phylum Arthropoda; class Insecta; order Hemiptera; family Pentatomidae; genus Nezara; species Nezara viridula. The sequence continues at coordinate 1,464,977 of OV725080.1, forward strand.
TATTAAAAAAATTGTAAACCGCTAATCTCTAACTTCTTCACCGATCGCCTTGAAATATTGATATAATGTTTCTATCGCATTCAGGAGTGTTTTTATATACATTTAATCAGCTTCCGGTCTTTCATTTCGGAAAGGCTGCCCAAAAACTTGTGTCCCTATAGACTGTAGCGCCTAAACGGCTGTAACGATTTTAATTAAACTTGGCGAAAGTCTTCTGCCCTTTTAATTTATGTGTATAACATCCTTCCCAGAAAAGAGTATGAAAAAAAATTTACGATGGGTTCAAAACTATATTTGCGAATAACTCAAAAAGTTGATACTTTTTGTTGGATTATACCCTTCATTATTTGAAAGCTTTCTTGATTTCCTACAAAATGATATAAAAAAAAAAAAAGAACATCGAAATCGAAAAGAATTATTTCCGAAATGAAACAAAAAATGCAGATAAAAAAATCACTAAAGTCGGACGATTGGGTGCAGAGATATAATGCTTTAAACATATAGTAATGTTTCGTGGAAGATTTGGAGACCGATTGCTTCCAATATAGACAACTATATGTATGTTGCAATCATATGAGTTGGAAAACCAGACAGTCCCAATATCTATACAAATAATATCGTATATTCACAAGTATTGTTGCATAAAATATATTAGAAACATCTCTTTTTTATTTAACCAGAATGAGTCTCAGCAACGCGTGGTCGGGCAGCTAGTATATATGTATATATATTTGAATGTTCTCCAACTCAGCCTAAATTGTTTTTCATTATTATTGTGTTATGTACTTCGAATATACAAAAATATAAATTTTTTTTTTTGAGATTAAATGGAAAATCTAATTATTAATTTTGGTGATATTCCAAACTAAAATGTCTTGCAATTCTGAAGAATATGTTGCAAGTTTTATCTTTATTGGATAAATATTATTTTGTTTATGTACCGTTAATATTTTTTTAAACATCTGTTTCAAAAACCAAAAGTGTGTACAAATTTAAAGTTTTCAATTTATATATATGACATTTAATTATCAAGTTAAAATTATTTCGATAAACCTTGAGTTTAAATTTTTTTTATTCTATGATTTGGTGTTGAACGGCAAGGTCAGCTAGTATCTGTAGATATTGAGGCTTGTTCATTGGTTCCTTTATTTTGTGGCAATAAAAATTCCTGTCATCATTTTCCTGTTTCCTTATAGAATAAATTTAATTAGTATTTAATTAGCGAGACAAAGAATTTTTTTTTTAAACTTATTTATTGAAAAATATTACAATCTGTCTCAAGGACATTTGTAATAGTGCTCAGAGATCACATTCACACTCTATGTACAATAAATAAAATAAATTATACAGAAAAATAATATATATACAATAAATAAGAACAAAACAACCCAAAAACAAATAAATAAAAAGAACGCATACATACCTATATACAATATTTACAATCTGGCGAGAGAACTCCCAACCAGACTTATCCCTCTAAGTGTGGAGGGAAAGAATTAATAAAATAAAAAAAATAAAATAACTAGCAACTTTAAAAACTTATTATCATCAAGTATTTTATTAATAGAGATCATACTTATAATAGTTCGCCTTGCCATTTTCAAATTTTTTTTTTTTTTTTTTTATTGAATATTACAACAATCTGTCTCTTGGACATTGGTTATAGTGAGTCAGGATGATATTCACACTATATGTACAAAAAAAATTATAATAGTAGCAAAATAATAATCAAAAGTATATACAACAGATAATAAAATAAAATAACCTATAAAATAAGAAAATTAAAACTAAGCAAAAAAACACATGCATACCTATATATTTTCATATCTATTTGTAATTAAGGAATTTGAAAATGAAGGATATCACGCCAAGTATCTTAGTTAATAAACGACTCGTTCAAAAGCGATAAGGAAATAAATTCATATAATCCTGAGAGGTAATAATAGCCGGTAATTAGAATAACCTAAAATTTCATCACATAATCACTCTAGCTGGCTTTTACTAATGGCCAAAACGAACATTCCAAACCATGTAATTACTGTGCGCGTTATCCATGCAGGAATCTAATGCGTTTTGTTATAATTGTATTGCTTCCGAAGGTAGCTACTAAGCATTTTATTCGTGCGAGAGCTTAAAAAAATATGTACTCAGAATCGAAAATTTCCTCTCGCGTTTTACGTTTCAGGCATCAAGGATCAAATTTTGTTAGGTGAGTGTTTTTTTTTTTTTTTTTTTTTTTTTTTTTTTTTTTTTTTTTTTTTGTCCTCCCCTTCCTCGCCTCTAAGGCTATACGGGGATTTTCCCAAGCCAGGGAGTGTGGGCGGGGATTTGAAAACTCCTCCGGGCACCGGGACGCGAACTCGTGACTATTTTTTTTTATCAAAGTGTTATGTATCAGGTTGCCGGGCAACGGCGGTGCAGTGCACACGCGTTAGCCCATTCGGCCACCCCGCCCAGTGTGTGTCCGTCTGTTGTCAAATCGATGTAGCGGATTTAGCGGATGTAGCGGATACAAAATCCACAAAAAAGTGTCCATATATCTAAAACCGCTCGTTCGATTTGGCTCATATTTGGAGAAAAGTTAGGGATCGGTTAACAGATAATTAGGTGAATATAAATTTTTGAATTCCACTACTTTAATAAAAAAAAAAATCTTCCGCTCTCGGATCAGAAAAACGCATTATTTGACTATAGTCTGAAAACAGCTTGTTCAATTTGACTCAAACTTGAGGGAATTTGGAGAACATTATAGAAATTGCATAATATGAATTTCATTGAATTCTATCTAATAATTAAATTTAATATAAATAATTATTAATGGTATAATGGCTGATAAATGTGGAAGGCATTGATCAAGTGCAATGGGGGTTAGTTTAATACAATATTTTTATGATATTATAAAATTTAATAAGGTTTTATTCAAAAAGCTAATTTATACTGTATTGTTTGGTCGCAATGTTGCTAGCATGATGCTTACTTCCGTTATTTAGATTTAATTCTGTAATTTTCAATAAATTTAAATTAATTATTGTAAGTTAGTAAAAAAAAATGTAGTCGTATTTATGATTGTGTTTATTTCTATTGAACTTCAACTAACTCGTTGTGGTCTCGATTTCATCCTTAAACATGAAAATTGTGAGAACATCACTTAAATTTTTATATGCCAGCTTAAATTAGTTTTGTTCTGACTGAAGAAAACTATTGGTCTCGTTCATTCCGAACAAACAAAAACTTGAATTATGCCTATGGATTTTTTCTTTCATCCATTTTACGTTTGAAATCATACCTATTAAGTATATATAACTACTCTTAGTGCAAAAGGTGGCATGTAAAAATTTTCAATTTTATTTTACATTTGACATTTTGTAATCTGTAACTGATATAAGTAGTCTGCTACAATGGAAAGTATTAGAGGAAAATAGAATTTGAAATTATACTAATAAATCATAAAGAAATTATTAATTTTATGCTCTCCTTTAAAACACTGAATTTTTACATACGAACTTTTGCACTAACAGACTGATATGCAAGTTCAGTATGCCCTGGATTTTTTTTTTTAATTATCAAATATACAATCTGCAAATGCAGAACTCCGTGGCATTTTAGTATTCGCTGATGAACGAAACTCGCGGATATCAAACTTGGCAGACATTTTTTCAATAGGAAGTATTTCTTTTGTTTATCATTAGTAGTAGTTAGAGTGATGTATACCCTGAAAAATGTACAACCCCGTGAAAAAGTGCCCTACTCAAAATTTGGCGCAAAATAATCACTTCTAGCCATATTTGATTACTGGTACATTATATTTATGTCAACGGGAGACATTGTATTAAAAACAATCTTTTTCTACATTATAGCTCGTCAAAGAGAACCATACAATCAAAATAAAACGTACAGGATAATTATAGAGATTCATATATATTATTTTTATGGACAAAAATTTAATATAAAGTTGTTTTCAGAATTGTTGGTCCTTATTTTATATTTTCAAATAATCGTTATGTAAATACATTCTTGGGTACTACGGCCAAATCCTTACAGGATTTGAACGCTTTAGCTCAATATTCAATTAACAATAATTTTAAGAAAGTAAAAATGTCTATTTCTTCTCATCCAACACTACTATTAATCAATACAAACATTTATTATCAACACTGCATTTAATATAGTATTCATGAATGCTCCTCTCCCCCAGGTCGATGAAGCATAAATCTACCCCTCCTTCCTCTTCCCAAGATATTTTATTGTTCAACTTTTCTTAAAAACAGAGCAAGCTAAGGTGGGGTCAGAAAAAATCGTAGATCATATACAATTACACTTGCAGTGGGATGTTCTATGTTTTTTCTCTTTATCCCTTTGTCCAAAAATTAATAACCCCGTCGAAATTTGCCCCCCTCAATAATTCAAAGACCCGTCAAAATATGCACAACAAAGTATTAATTAAATTCTTTGGTACTTCAAAATCTTACTACGACGTTTTGGCTCGTCTAGACATTTTCAAATCGAAAATGGCTCGACAGCCCACGAATGGACACATCCCTATAAATTTCATATCTTTCTGATCCTTATAACTATTTATTAAAAAAAAATCCAATGTTCCCAAAAAAAAAAAAAAAAAAAAAAGTGAACGCACTGCACCAAAATGGCGTCCAAACATGTCGGGCAGACGACTTTGACTTTATTTAGTTTGGTCACTGAGAATCAGCATTTGGCTCAATTTCATCATAGTTGATCTTTTATCAAAGCTGGATAGTCAGAGAACAATAAAATATGAAATATTAAAAATTAATTGGCTTAGGCAATAAAAAACACCAGTAAAGTCAATTCTTTTAACAAAAAAATTTTAAACTTGAAAATCAAGCGATGTTTGTATTTAAACGGCTGACAAGAAAGCAAAACGTGCTGAAATAAAACATCTGGAAAATATATTTCTCTTTCTAAAACACTGATTACTTTTTAAAATATTTGAACCGGTTCCGTAGAAAAATCGATACTCGCGTAGGTTCCTTTTATAGGACTCTACCACACCATTCAGTACTCATAAATGGCTTAGTTATAGTGCTTAATGTTTTGGTACATTATACTGATTGTATTAACGAACATATATTAATGCAATCATTTAATTGTTCAAAAAAATGAAACTTTTTTTTTTAATTTAACTTCCTTTATGCTATAGGGAGGTTGTTTAAGAAGGCCTCTATTGTAAAAATGATATAATTATAATAATAAAACTGAATTTAAAAAACAATTTGTTACATATCTGGAATTTTCATTTTCACTTACGTATATATGTAATATATAGGAAGGGTAAGTATTGCGATCGTAAAATTTTTTGAATCACAGTTTTCAACGGAAATAGAGGTCTTGGGGTATCCTGAGTCCAAATAATCAAGTCCCAAAAAATGGTCTGTGTATCCCTTCCCTCCAAAAATGATGAGAACCCCTTTTTGGGCGCCTCTGATAGTATTATTCCTTTTCCGGCTATTAGCATGAAATTAAGGCTACGTAAAGTACAGGAAATGACGCAAACCGAACACCCGTAAACATATTAGATTGGGAGACATGAAATGAAAATGTGTGAGGAGTTTTCGAAGTGAAAAATTCTTTAGGAAATTTTTTTGTAGAGAGTGAATAGATTGATTCGTCAGATTTCCGAAGAAGTCCAAAAGAAGGTAAAAAACACACAAGACAAGAGGAGAGACTGAATTGCTTCATAATATTCATCTTTGACATCTCCAGGCGCTCCCATGTTTCCTGTTTATACGAGTTGAAGTCGCTCTATCCTACTTTCCGACGGCAATTCCTTCTTGGTGTTCACCTTATCCAAGTCCTGAGAACCAAAAACCCTCACTTCATCCTAGAACTCTTTACTCTACACTGCTATATCCACTGTCTTAATACCAGATCTCAACCTATAGATCTATATATCCCCTCCTATAAAACCATTTCCTTAAGAAAATCCTTTGTGATTCGTACTACCTCCTTTTGGAGCTCCTTGCCTGTATACGTCAAACCAGTTCCAAAAATTCCTTTAAACAATTCCTATTTCTCCACGTACTACACATTCAAACTTCTGCAAGTTTGTAAGAATTTTTAGGTTGTGTAATTATAATTGCTTGTCAAGAGTTAATTGATAAGAGGCAATTTATTTTTATTTTTTTCTCAGTATTGTTTATATATAATTGTATTTTTCTTAGGTTTTTACTTTCCTATATATACTAGGTAAGGAAAGTATTGCAATTGGGTCAAATTTCCGACATGCGGTTTTCGACGGATCTATACGTTTCAGAGCCCCTTGAGTCCGAAAAACACATTTTTAGCCATTTGTCTGTTTGTCTGTCTGTGCCAAGATTTTTTCGGGAACTACTGAACCGATTTTGTTGCTTTTTTTTTATTTTATAGGTTTTGACTACTGATCCCTGTGACAGAAATTCGGTGCTCCATGCGCAATAAATGAAAAACATGATTTTCTATAGACTGTAGCGCAAAAACGGCTCTAAAGATTTTGATGAAACTTTCCTATAATATTCTAACCATTGTTTTTTCAATTTTCGTATATAGACTAAATTCCCGAAAAAAATCAGGAAAAAAAGTTATATTACACGGTAAAATTTATAATAAAACTTTTGAAAGGTAATTAAATAGCCAACACAACAAAAAAAAAAAAATCATCGGAATCGAACCAGTATTAGCGATGATACAGCTTATTATTTTTTTAACTTATTACTTTCCTACCTATACTAGGTAAGGAAAGTATTGCAATCGGGTCAAATAATGCGGTTTTCGACGGATCTATACGTTTCACAGCCCCCTGAGCCATTTAGCCGTTTAGCTTGTAGTTTAAAAAGTAATGAAATTCCATACAAAGCCATATAAAAATTATTCATTTTGGACAACTATTACCGAAGATACAGCTATTCAATTCCCCAATGTTACAGTGTCATATCCTGGTGTCAGAAAGGGATGAATAAAGATGACTAAGTAAAAGTAAGAAAATCTGTTGCCCGCATCACACAAGCTTCACTATTTCCTCTACTTTTAACAGAAATTATTGTTTAACAATACTAAGTTATGCCAAAAAGTTTTTGATCAGCAATATTGGGATGTATTGAAATTTTTACACTGATCTACCTTATGTCGGTTTGCAATGCTTTAGTTTATCAAATAAATCGTACTCAAATCTTATGTTTGATCTATTTTCAGGAAAACGTATCTAGTTCAATTATTTTTTGTTTGTTCATGAACATATGTAAAGAAATAAAAACTTTTGTTAAATAGGTAGGAAAGTCGTGTGAGTGGACACACCAGATATTTTGTATATATTTGAATTATAACTACATGTGAGACTGATGTTGATATTGTTTGAACTCTGTTGTTATTCAAAGGGAACTTTAGTTCCAGAGTAAAATTATTTTTCATTCATTCAAAAATGCCTATTACTTTAAATTCATGGAGTCGAATACTGGTCATCAGCAGGAAAACGGAGTGTGATATAAAGGTACATTATCTGCGTATGGAATGATGTATAATGACGCCCTATCATAGAACGCCCGTGTACCTAAGAAATTTTAAGTACAGTTTAAGTCAAGCTAATTCAAATAATTTGAGTTTTACCGAAACAAGATGATTACCTAAATTGATCAATTACGTCTAACTCGTGAGAAAACTCCATTCCATTGTCCGGCCTGAGTCATTATGTAACAATAGCAACAGATATTATTTCAGAATAATCCGGATAAACGTAGGAGGGATATTATATTAAAAAAAATATACGTCGGAATTCAGATACCGTGAATGTGAGGCAGTAAAAGGAAATTATTAAATTTTTTTCAGTTTATGTCTTTTAAGATGCACTATGAGGTAAGCCACCTGTGGTAGTCCGTGCTAAAGACCCCTTTTTATCGAATTATTAACATCCGCCTAAAACTTCCTAAATAGTTTCATCTCATCGTAACCTACAACTATTTTATTTACAAAAACTCTTGAAACTGAGCAGTTTTCAATCTGGAGGGGAGGCAAACTTTGTCTATTTATTTAGGTACTAAAAAATCGTAAATACTCGTTTGCTTTATACTTGGATCGTAAGATAATGTGATCACAAAGTCCAGACAAAACTTGGTCTGACTGGTGGGGCGTGACGGATACCCCCAAATTTTCAAAATATCCAGGTTATATAGGACAAACGGCCCATTATTTTTATAGGCCACCTTTTTTATTGATTTGGTTATCAAATTATCTTACGATCAAAGTAGAAAGCAAATGAGTATTTACGAGTTTTTAGTACCTAATTAAATAGACAAAGTTTGCCGTGATGAGATGATGAGACGAAACTATTTATGAAGTTTCAAGCGGATGTTAAAAATTCGATAAAAAGGGGTCTGTACCATGGGCTATCAAATATTGGAACGTTTAGTGAAATTAAAACCTTGTTTCTTCTGCTATTACACAACTTACAATTAACTCCAACTATTGTTAAAATTCTGTAGGTGCGTTTTGTGGAGAGTAAATTAGATAGCCGTCAAGTCTCCTATGTGTAACGTCGGTTGGATTCGAATAATGTAGGTGTGTTTGCATATGGATTAAAATATTTCAAAAACTAAAAATCGGACCTGCATATTGTTACCTTGAGAAATTTTCATCATTTTATACTCTGTGTAATGAGCTATTACAAAGTTGTATCTTAAGGCAATGCCGTATTAGGGAGCCGAAAATGAAAAAAAAATGTGTTGACAACCAAATGATAACGAGTGTTAGTGAGGAATTAGATTAAAATACCACAGAAACTAAAAAATCGCACCTGCATACTGTAAGCGAGGAAATTGTTCAGCATTTCATTCTCTCTGTTATAAACAATTATTCAAAATTGTATCTTAACTCGACGTTGTTTTAGAGAGCCGAAAAAGAAAAAAATAGTGTTAAAAACCAAATAATAATAGTCCGTGGTACAGACCCTTTTTTATCGAATTATTAACATCCCCCTAAAACTTCAGAAATAGTTTCATCTCATCGTAACCTACAACTATTTTATTTGAAAAATCTCTTGGAATTGGGGCGTTTTCAATCTGGAGAGGGCAACCTTTGTCTATTTAATTAGGTTCTAAAAACTCGTAAATACACATTTGCTTTCTACTTTGATTTGTAATATAATTGCAAAAAAGGTGCCTACAAATATATTGGGGCGTTTGTCCTATTTAACCTCGTCATTTTTAAAATTTGGGGGTTAAGGTCACGCCAAACGGATCAATATTTTTGAAGGCCACCTTTTTCTTCCACCTAAGAATATGTGTAACGCTCAGGTAAAGTCGGTTTGAATCGAATAATTGAAGTGTGTTTACATACGGATTACAATATTTCAAAAATGAAAAAAACGGACCTGCATATTGTTAGCTTGAGAAATTTTTATCGTTCCATTCTCTTTATAATGAGCTATTATTTAAAATTGTATCTTAAGGCGATGCCGTATTAGGGTGCCGAAAACGAAAAAATAGTGCCGAAAACCAATTGATAACGTGTTTTAAGGACGATATGAATTAAAATATCTCAGAAACTAAAAATTAGACCTGCATACTGTAAGCGAAGGAGTTGTTCAGTATTTCACTCTCTCTGTAATAAACAATTATTCAAAATTGTATATTAAGGCGACGCCGTGTTAGAGAGGCGAAAAAGAAAAATAGTGTCGAAAACCAAATGATAACGAGTTTTATGAAAGATATGGATTAAAATATCTCAGCATCATCAAATTGGATCTGCATACTGCAAGCGAGGGAATTGTTCAGTATTTCATTCTCTTTGTAATGAACAATTATTCAAAATTGTATATTAAGGCGACGCCGTGTAAGAGAGGCGAAAAAGAAAAATAGCATTGAAAACCAAATAATAACGAGTTTTATGGAAGATATGAATTAAAATATCTCTGAAAATAAAAATCTGACCTGCATACTATAAGTGAGGGAAATGTTCAGCATTTTACCCTCTTCATAATAATAATGAGCTATTATTTATAATTTATATTTCATATTATTAATCTCGCCCTCTTGATGTTTTCACTTCTATCATGTGCCCTAAAGCACACACCTTAGTTTTTATTATATTTTTTAATTAATTAATTGAATGAATTCAAGTATTATTTATTTTTTATGTCTTTCCTACCTAGCCTTCCAGAACAGGTGTTTGCAACATAATGAAACTGGACAGTATTACATTGCCCACACATAGACTTAATTTCATGGTCTACCAACGTCAATCTAGGTCTTTTGGCCTGGTCTATTCTTTTACTGGTTAGTCTGGTAGACTCCCAAGAGTTGGTGTTCTCTCGTTGGTGTTCTCTGGTGTACACTAATTCTTTGTAATACGGATACTTTTGTTCTACAATTAGTTACGGGTACCATTATTCGCTTTTCGTTAGGACATCGAGGTTTCCCTCAGTGATTTTGTCCTCAGTTCCTCGAAGGCTAAAATAGCACGAAAGTCCGATTCTTACCGATTCCGGTAAGTAATCGTGAGACTCCATAGTCCGAGAGTATCCACTTTGCTTCCAAACCTGTTCGGACTTCAGGACACAGGCGGATCTAGGAGGGAGGGAGGGGCTTTCGCTGAAGTAAGATATAATCATGTTTTATGAAAAAAAATTATTTCTGCAAGTATTATTGTTCACGTAATTACATCTAATGGGACTTAAAGAAACACTTAAACACAATTTCATTTAGGTACTTAGCTTATTTCTTTCTTCTGAAGTAATTATCGTAAAACATACATAAAAAAAAACCTTTCGGGCTGAATCCCCTCTCCCCCAAATTATATCCGATGGTGCTTTAGGGTAATAATTCCTCAAGGTAGCCCTTTCAGAATTGCCATCTTAATCGCCTGCTATTGTCTTGGATAATCTGCAGTCCTTACGCCGAAGGTTATCCTGTGAACGCTTTTCGATCCTCGGCGTTATCCTCGGATTTATGGCGTGATCATAGGATCTTGGTCCAGTCGTCAAACTTGAGTGACATTTTTGGTACCGAATATCGATTCAGCACATCAGGTTTCAAAATTTTAATTGTCTATGACTCTCTTATAATCTATGTAGTACAAGAGATATTATCCTACAAAATTAATTTATGCAAATTTCAATAACGCATCATTGGAGCTAACAAAAAAAAATTCAAATTGTTGCAGTTTTAGTGATTAGTTTTTTGAAGTCTTTAGGCACGCTTTGTACTATTTTTGATTGAGCTCATTCGGGTAAAGTCGGCTCTAGTCGGCTTATTTTTGCATTGGGATTAAAATATCTCAGAAACTACAATTCAGACTTGCATACTGTAAGCGAGGGAAATGTTCAAGAATTCATCTTCTTTGTAATGAGCTATTAATCCCCCATCCCTACTGTTGCCCAAAATCGGTCTTGGTCATGCACTTGAAAACTGCGTTACCATGACCAAGACCGCCTATTTGTTGCAAAACCAAGACAAGACTGTTAAAAAATAATCGATTTTTTGGATACAAACTAAGGCAATATAGTTATTTATTTATTTAAAACCCTACCCTACCGTTAAGGCAATACGGGTGTTATGCAACAATGAGTAGCAGCGCATGCGTTACAACTCAGACCAATTACATATTTTCAGCTGTGCACACAGCCTGCTCTTCTTTTCAGCCGACGCCTTCCACCCTCTCTGGCGGACTTCCAGATGCTGGTCCATCTCATCTTTCCAATGAAAAGTGGTTTGGACCAACGAGTTCCTTCCACCCGTATACTAAGGCCTTGTATTACGGGTAGTTCACTTTAGTCATTAGTTGAGGGAGATCGCTCTCCGCCAGAACGTAAAGTCCCGTTTCCCTCAACAACTTGGCCCTCAGTGCCTCAAAGGCGGTACAGACTAGCACGATGTGCTCGGCGGTCTCCGGTACTCTACAACATAGTTATTAACACTTGGCAATTTTAGTTAATATACTTCAGGGGTGCTCATCCTCCCCAAGGTCGATGGTCCAAGAACCTACTCCCCCTCCTCCGAAAACATTTTATTGCTCACCTTTTCTTAAAAACATTTTTTTATTCGGGTCCTCCCCTTCCTCGCCTTTAAGGCTATACGGGGTTTTCCCGGACCAGGAAGTGTTGACGGGGATTTAAAAGACTCTCCCCGACACTGAGAAGCGTATCTTTAGGGCTGAAGCACCCCTCCTCCAAAAATGGTAAAATATATCCATGTTTTATAGAAAAAATATTGAAAAATTATCTTTTAAAGTATTATCGTTCGTGTAATTACATTTAAAAGGACTTTAGGAATTACTTAAACACCATTTCATATAGATAGTTAGTTTCTTTCTTTTTTCCCAAAGCAATTATCGTTATTTTTATGAGAAAAAAAAGTTAGAACCTATTCCTCCCTCCTCTTCGCAGGACATTTTATTGTTCAACTTTTCTTAAAAACAGAGCAAGGTAAGATAGAGTTAGAACAATCGTAGATCATATACAATTACACTTGCTGCGGTATGTTCCATGTTTTTCCCTTGTCCTTTAGTCCGAAAATTTATTACTCTGTCGAAATTTGCCTTCCTAAAAAATTCAAAAACCTGTCAAAGTATGTCCTCAAAAATTTTGTTTCAAAAACAGCCATGAAACCCCCTTCTGTACCCCTCCCCCCTGTCATATGTAAAGAATTGGTATAACAAACAAACTTTTGCATTTAACTCTTCTAACTCATTCTGGCTTAGTTAGGTTTTTCCTACCTAAACATTTATAGTAATATCTCTACCGTCATAAGCTGATAGGTAACTGCAATACTGTTGCAAAGACTCTTGCGCAAGACCAATACCAAAGACTCGTTTTGGTCTCCCATTTAGGCAACACTAGTTTTCAATTCTATCGTATGGTCTGAAGCATACACCATAGTTTTTTTTTTTTTTATATTGTTGCGTAGACGTATACTTGAGGCACCTTAAGTTTTTTTACATTCACCAAGCAGTAATGCCTAGACCAGTCGTTCATTTAATCTCCATCCAAGATAATTTATTTATTTTTACTGGTCAAGAAAAACAGGGCAGATACGATGATTTGCATAGATACCTTTTTATTGTAATTAGAAAAACAGGAGAGTTATATTTATGTTGTTACCACTGTCTATGGGTGCTGCCCTATAACAATGTTTCGAGAACATGCAACGTTTGTATTTTATTACCCAACATCACACTATCTTGTTATTTCCTATGTATATACAAAAAAAAAAAGTATATAATCTTTACAGTAAAAACTAAAACTAAAGAGACACGTGTCTAATTACAGCAAATCATTTCGTTTGCTGTCCCTTTAGCTGTTGATAATTAACAACTTGCAATCAATTTAAATAGAAAATAAAGAAACTCAAACAACATTCTTGTTAGGCTGATGACGCGTGTTGGTTTCATGGACATACCATGGATATATTGGTTCGTAAAAATTAAAACCATGATTTGGCGAACATGATAGACAAACAACCATATAGTTAGTTATAATACGCGACACAGACCTATATTCATCAAATCATTAACATCCGCCTGAAACTTCGTGAATATCTTCATCACATCGTAACATAGAGTTCTTTTATTTATGAATACTCTCGGAATTGTGGTGTTTTCAATCTGTAGGTCGGCAAACTTTGTCTATTTATTTCGGTACTAAAAACTCGTAAATAGTCATTTTCTTTCCACTTGAATTGTAAGTTAATTTGATCACAAAATCGAGAAAAATGTGACCTACAAAAATATTGAGCCGTTTGGCGTTACCTACACTCCGAAAATGTCAAAATAACGAGATTATATAAAGCAAACGGCCCAATATTTTTATTGGTCACTTTTTTTCTTGAATTATCAAACGATCTAAGTGGAAAGCAAATGTGTATCTACGAGTTTTTAGTATCTAATTAAATAGAAAATTTAGGTTATTTTATTTTTTATTGTACAAATTATTTTAATTATAATTTATTTATAATTTTACTTTTGTTAATTTTATATTTTCTGTATACATGGTGTGAATGTGTTCATTTATCACTATAATCATTGTCCACGAGACAGAATATTATATGTCTAAATAAAATAAATTAAAAAAAAAAAAATTAAATAGACAAAGTTTACCGACCTCCAGATTGAAAACTCCCAATTCCAAGAGTTATCGTAAATAAAATAACTGTAGGTTACGATGAAGCCATTCACGAAGTTTCAGGCGGATGTTAATAATTTGATGAAAAGAAGTCTGTATTATTAATACTATTATAAATACTATATAAATACACACGGATTATAAATACTATATAAATAAATGTATAAAGGGTGATAAATATTCAGGTCTCATTTGTGAAAGAGTTTTCGTAAATAAAATATTTGTAAGTCACGAAGAGATGAAGTTATTCACGAATTTTCCGGCGGATGTTAATAATTTGATAAAAAGGGGTCTCTACCGCGGACTAATATAGCTGGCATTGTTTCAATAACTAATTGTTTTTATCTTTTAAAAAAATAATAAAAGCGATGGAAGTATTTAATATTCGGTGTCGAATTCAGCAAAACGTAGCTGTTTTTTTCATATTTAAAAAGTAACTTGTTTTTTTTTATCTATAAATATGAAAATATGTAAATTTTGGTGTGGAATTGAGGAAAAATTATTACTTCTGTTACGCCAATTTAGTTGAGTATTTATATTTCTGCATTTTTTTTTCATTATTTAATTATACCACTTACTGAGGTATGCTGCTGCGAGATCAAGACACTGACTAGAACCTAGAAGGAAGTAGATTTGAATTAAAATTCTTCCGTACGATAACCGCAGCCATCTGGGATCAGAGTACTCACACCTCTAGGAAAAGGAACAATAAAAATATTCTTTCAGAAACTATTCAATCAATATATCATGACATGAAGGCAAGGAGATTAAGATGGGGAGAGAGGCATGTAGCCCAGAGCAATTAGGAATCAGAGAGCCTCTACACAGCAATAAATGCCTCAATGGTTGTCAAATGGCCACGTGGAGAGCCAACAATCAGGAGGATAGATCGAATCTAGAGAAGAACAGATTAATTTTTATTTTATTGATTTATTTCCCTTAAGAAAGAAATTTAAAATTCATGTATGTTTATATTTTACTACATAAATAAATGTATAAAGGGTGATAAATATTCAAGTCTCATCTTTTTTAACAAAAAAAAAATTTTTTATTTGTGCCAACTTTTCAACCAAACATAAGGGTCGTCTTCAGGGCTGAATATTTTAAAATACAATCAGAGATATAATATTATACGACCGATAATGGTAAATAATAAACTATAATGATTGATGGTACACGAATCTTAACTAATATTACAATTCACATATTAAAAATAAAAAATATGTAAATATTATAAATGTGTATTGTAATATTAGTTAAGATTCATGTACCATCAAACATTATAGTTTATTATTTACCATTATCGATCGTATAATATTATATCTCTGATTGTATTTTAAAAATTTTCGGTTCTGTGAAGGTGATCATCATGTTAGGTTTGAAACAAATAAAAAAAATTTGGCTTGGAAATGGTATAATAGTCGAAACGTTGCCACTGTGGAGGAGAAATGAAAATAAATGTGGTGAAAAATACAGCATTTATTTAAATTTCAAATTTCAAACTTTTTTTTTTGTGTTCGATTCATCAAATACGCGATTTACAATTGTGGAAGTCTTCCGCATTTTAATATCAGCTGTTGAACAAAATTCGTGTACATCAAATCCGCAAATGTTAAGAAATTACATTTTTTCTGAACACGACTTCTCCCTTCATCGCCTTTAAGGTTATACGGGGTTTCCCGGGCCAAGGGTGTGGGCGAAGATTTAAAAGACTCCTCCGTCACCGGGACGCGAACTCATGACTATTTTTTAACATTTGTTTCATATATCAGGTTTACACTGCGCACGCGTTAGCCCGTTCGACCACCCCACCCACCGTAAACTGTTCTACATATCATAAGTGATTAATAGTCAGGAAGCAGTGATTTTAAGATTACTGGCTAGTACTTGAATACCTTCAGTGCAGGTGACAGGCCCTTATGATGCCCCACAAGCTTGGGTTGTGTCTTAACGCCACCAAAATTCTATCTTGACACGATGCCGTGTTAGAAGGGTGAAAATGAAAAAAGACATAATTACTGTTTTTAATATTTGGACTAAAATATCTCAACATTTAAGTACCACAGAAAATACAAAAAAACTAATTTTCGTAAACAGTATAACAATAAATATTTTATTATTTAACCATAACAATTAGAAATTATGTGATTCTATTAGGTTTTCTGTTGCACTCAATAGAGTTTCAAGTTTTTGTTAGATATTCAGCAAATAAATTTATATAAAAAATATTAATCAAATATTTCACTTATCCTAAAGCTAGTGTGTCATTTTTAGAGTATGATACAAATTACCGTAATTTTAATTAGATATATTGTAAATGTTAATACTTTATGAATATAGAACAAAAAAACGCTGCAAATTATTCCACAGTGGTTTATTATTTCCAAACAATTATACATCTAAAGTAACATTACCTTCCTAGTTATAAAAAATAAATAAATAAAAGGTGATTCCAACTATTGGACTAAACTTTTTTTTTAATCATTAGTAATATGCAAAAAAAAAAAATAGCATTACTTCAGTATGATTAATAAAAAATAAAAATGAACGAGTCTAAGAGCCAATTTGTTTTATTTACACTTAAACATGACTCTTGTCCTCCAGTGTTCTTTAATAATATTGCTCTACCACCTTCAAAAACTGTACGATATTTGGGTCTCCACTCGGACCAACGACTGACATGGACATACCACATAAAACAAAAAAGAAAAGAACTTAATCAGCGATACGGATTTCTTTCTAGGCTACTTGACAGACGTTCTAAATTATCTGTGACTAATAAATTAACTATTTACAAAGTCCTCATTAAACCACTATGGACACATGGGATCGAACTATGGGGAACAGCGAAGAAATCAAATATAAAAATCATCCAGTCATTCCAGTCAAAAGTCCTTCGGAAAATTGTAGACGCACCCTTTTATGTTTCAAACCTCACGTTACACACTGACCTTAACACTCCTTTCATCATGGCAACTGCCACTGACCGCTTTAATAATTTTCATGACAGACTGACTCTAAATTCCAATCCACTTACTCAAGCTCTATGTACTGCCACAAATCCATATAATCCGCCCAGAAGACTGCTGAGGCGGTGGCCAAGAGACTTATCGCATTGAGCTACTTGCTGCATTATCTTTTTTGTGTATGTATTTGTTATTATGTTATAATGTATGTGTTATTTTACTACGTTTTTTTTTTGTTTTTTGTTTTTTTTTTGTCTTTTTCTTTTGTTATTCTTCTCCTTGATATCATATTTACTGAATACCAAGGTAGATGGCAAATTTATTGTGAGCCACAAATATGTACAGCTAATAAATAAACTTCAGTAACACATTCAAAATTCAAAAACCAAAAGAAAGGAAATAACCTTTGCAGTAGAACATATAAAAAAACTAAAGACCATATCTTTGCGCCTAATCGTCCGATTTTAATGGGGTTTTTTTAAAAGAAATTCCGTAAACTATAAAAAAATTATAATACAATATTGGCAAAAAAAGGTAAACATTTTGAGTTATTCGGAATTTAATTTTTTCCATCCCTCATAACTTTTTTTCCAGCTTTTCGTTGACGTATTGTATATAAATAAATATAAAGAGCGTAGAGAAAATGACTTTAGCGAAGTTTTATTAAAATCGGTACATTCGGTTAGGCGCTACAGTCAATAGCAACGCAGGTTTTTCGGCCCCCATTTTAAAAGTAAAAGGCGGATAATAATGCCGTTGAAGGAGGATCATTCTCGGGTGACCTCTGATTTTACATCCGAATTAGAAAAAAATCGGTCCAGTAGTTTCTGATAAAATGCGCGGACGGCGGACGGACAAAAAAAATTGTATTCGTTTTTCGAATTCTACGCGTCCTGAAACGTGAAACTTTTGAGAGGGGGTTAAGTTTTTGAATTTTTTGGTCGATCACAATGGTTGATTATTGGAAATAATGAACCAATACTTTATACGCAACAATAATTGTATATATTGTCCTTGTTTTTTTTTTGTCTCCTCACTCATACACTTTTTTAACTTCGGTGGGGACGGAGCTAAAATATTCATGAGAATTTCTCAAAGAAAAATAAGGAGGCGTTTGAAAATAAAATTAGAATAAAATATAAAAATATTCTAAATTATTATTACAGGTTCGAGTTAATTGTGCGAAATGAATTTCCTCAATTAAACATCCTGGAGTACGCAACATTCGAGGCCTACCACCGAGAAAATAATAATTATTTTAATCACATCGTAATATTAGTCTTGATCCTTGCTGTCTCACTTATATCTTAGATGTATATCATCACAAGTATAATTATATTTTATTTTTTTATATTTGGGAAAAGATCGATTACAGAAATGGTTAATGGTTAAAAGTATATAATATTAATAATTAAGAATAAGGATAAATGTATTTTACTTGGCATGATTCATCCAAGTTTCTTAGTCAAAAAATCTGGTGCGCACATCACACGACTTTCACTTACCACCCTCTTCTTATCAGAAATCGTGTTACAAGTCTGTTCTAATACCCAATAGAAGTGGGCCGGGCCAATGCCGTCTTGCCACCCGTACACAAAGGCCTAGTAGTGCGGGTAGTTGTCTATCGTCACTAGCTGAGGGAGATCGCGCTCCGATAAGACATAGAGCCCAGTCTCCCTCAGCAGCTTAGCCCTCAGTGCTTCATAGGCGGTACAGACTAATAAGACGTGCTCGGCGGTCTCCGGTTCCCCACAACTTGGGCAGAGGGGATCAATGTTCTTACCATGCTGAACAAGCTTTGATCGGAATCTCCCATGCCCCTTTGAGGAATTGCGAGACCCAATAGTCCGAGATGAGCCATGTAGTATCCATTCTTGAACCGACGGTGAGGAGTTTCCTTAAGATCGATCCTTTTGGCGTTAACATCCAACGCCGGTTTCATTCTTCTAATCTGCATTCCCGGAGAATCCTCTTCCATCTGCTTGGGTCTTCACTTTCCTCACTCGAAGATTAGCCGGTAGATCCACCAAGCCATCTCTCTTCATTTCGTGCCGAAAATAGTCTTCGCGAAGTTGAAGATCGATTGGAATACTTCCGGCTAAGACTTCTACCGCCTCATGAGACACTGTCCGGTACGCCCTAGTGACACGCAGCAGAGCCATCGTAGCCAACCTTTTATTCAGTTGATGTCAGAGAGTCTGACTGCATGTCTCTGACGCATATCTCAGAATACCCAAGATAACTGTTATAAATTGCCAAAGTGGTTGGGTATCTGAGACCCCAGAAGGCGCCCACGGCTTCTTTAAACATAGTCTTTGCGAGTTTCTCGTTGTCCTCTTCATTGCATTCTAGAAGTAAAGCACTTATTACATCCCGGTGCCGATCCCCCCCAAGTCGATGTTGGAAGAATCTACTTCCCCCTCCTCCTAAGATATTTTATTGTTCACTTTTGTTAACAACAGAGCAAGCTAAGATAGAATTAGGAAAGTAATAGATCATATACAATTACACTTGCTGCGGTCTTTTCCATGGTTGTCCCTTGTCTCTTAGCCCGAAAATTTATAACCCCATCGAAATTTACCCCCCTCAAGAATTTCGATGGCGCAACTTGATCCATAAACCCCCTTCTAGGCACACCTGCATGTAGATAACTTACCGAAATGGTATACTAATGGCCCAATGTGCAAAAATGTATAGATTGTACATCTCAAAATACTTTTTTTTGTGGAGGGGGGAGAGAAATCACTATTTAGTGGCTTTATTTTGATGATAAATGAAACACGTATAGACAATTTTAAAGCACAATTAACCATCTTGAATTTTATGGCTAATTCATGCAGCTATGCTAATACGTCCAGGTTCAAAGACTGCTCAGGATGTTCGTAATTAATTGACCTTGAATTATGATAAGATGTTCAAGGATCTTGAATGGGATTAATACAGAGGGAAATATTTTCTATTATCGCATTAAATATTTATTGCTCTGTACAGATTATTACAAATCGCCATACGTAGATAATATGGTAATTTAAATATTACTGTCATAGAGCAATATTTTCATGTGATCTAGTGTATATAAATATTTGCATACGTGCTTATTATTGATGATA